>VUYT01000001.1:0-1200000 GCA_008802785.1 Symmetrospora coprosmae | reverse complement strand
CCCGCACAGTCAGCTTCAGGGGCACCTGCTCTTCCACCTAGAGCAGCTTCTGGACCAACGGCATCAGCCGGACCCCCCCGACCCAGTCCCCTGCGAACGCAATCGGCCATCGTCGGATCGCATGCGGGTGCAGACGATCCAACATCGCCAACGAAGTCGACGGGGCCCGCAGTGGTCGCGGCGACAGGCAAGAAGAACCGTCTCTCGATGGACTGGATTACATCGTCTCTTTGGAGGAGTAGCTCAGGTTCTACTCAGCCTGTGCAGCCAACGCCAGCCAACTTCAAGCCTATGCGCCTCAGCGCGGCTGCTCCCATCGCTAGCGCCGGACCTGCTCGGAGACTCAGCATCGAGGAGGATGAAGAGGATCAGATCACGCGCGCCAGGGTGAGTGAATTTACAGGAGCGGCCTCACGTCAACGACCAAAACTAACTATTCTCCTATGTGGCCTGCCTCAGCTTCAAAGTGAGATGCGCTTGCTAGGGATTGACAACCACGGCAGTCCGGTCCTACACGGTACTTCGCCAGGAGGAGGCGTCGCCGGCCGGTTTGGGCGATCACCGAGCCAGAGTCACGGACGAAAAGCCTCAGGCAGCAGTCTGGCCGGCCTGACTGGTGCTTCGCCGCGTCCTCCTTCACTCCCGCCAAAGGACGATGGACTGGCTCAGGAGCAGAGTATGCGGCACGAGCTGGAGAACGGTCGTGCATCCGGCTTCACCGAGCTGTCAAACAGCCCAAATCCAGGCTCGGCCTCGCTTGGTGACACCGTGCGTGTCCGTGGTCACCGCAAGCGGCCTTCGGCTGGCAATCGCGAGTCCCTCTATGGCGCCGGTAGCCTGGCCTCTTCCGTCGGCCTTGGCCTTAGCTACTCCAAAGACTCGTCCAGCACCTGGTCCGCAGGAAGTCCAAGCGCAGCGAGTCTGGCCGATGGGGTCGATGTCTTGCGGGACGACAAGAGAAGAAGTGACGCCTCCGCCTCGTTATGAGCTTTCTCTCCTCTTATAAGCACTTCTCGCCAGTTTGCATAGCAGTACTGCAGTTCGTTCAGCATTATACGCAGCTGCTTGCCCTGTTGTCTCCCATAGTATCCGCACACTTCCAGCGATTTGATCTATTGCATCTGCATCTCATCTCATGACTAATACAACGACCATATCACGCTCACTCGACGGACTGCTCCGTAGACAGATGATGACTTGACCATAGACAACCAAGAGTCGCAGCTCATGGCCGGCGAGACTTCTCCAAGGGCACAATGGTGTTCTGCGCATGTAGGCGGAGCGTCTCGAATGGCGAGGCAGCGTAAGACTTGTGCGAAAGAATGGCCGGCAAGCGTGTCTTTTCTTGTGTACTGTATGACGGGTCGAGCGGAGAAGCCGGGTGTCAGACTTACCGGACGGTACGACAAGCCGAGCTGGAAGTGACGAGACGTACAGCATCTTCTGTCTCTGTTTCGCAGATAGCGTCTTTTGCGCGGTGTCCTCTCCAATCTTGCCAGGGCTCGTGGGTTTGCGCTTACCGCTGCCTGTCGCAGCACCGCGCGCGCTCGTCAATTTGCGCGATTCCGCATCTAGGGCTTGCTTGAGGTCGGCAGTGCAGGGCTTTGCTGCCGATGGCGCGGCTGCAGCAGATGTGTCTACCATCGCCAGGTCCACCGGAGTCGCATCTTCGAGCGCCGCTGTAATAGCGCCCAGCTTCAGACTCTGCTTCTCTTTCCGCTTCTCGCGCCGCTGATGTGACTTGGAGTAGGGCGAGACGGGTATGCTGGACTGGACGAGACCTGCAGAGCGTGAAAGATTGCCAGGCGACACATCAGGTTAGCCGGCTTGGACTATGGCCGCACGGTCAGGATTGTGACTCGGTTGCCAGATAACGCACGCTGCATGAGCGCTTCGCGCTTGCTCTTCTTCTTGTCTTTCTTTGTGCGATGCACGGGCAAACTTGTCGATTCCGTATTCGCAGACGTCTGCCAGATATCCCACTTCAGCTGAAGAACTCGCGAGACTAGCTGAGCGAGCACGCTGCTCACCCCTGACGCAGACGCCGTCCCGTCGAGTGCTCCGTCTTCATGTGCGGACGCGTCTTCCAGCTCTAGGTCGTCTTCTGCGCCCATCTCGAGATCTCCATCGTCGTCTTGCTGTCTGCTCGATGGAATCGCGGCTTCATGGTTGCGAGCGCGCGACGACTTTGCTCGTGGCTGGAGACACGCTTGCGACGGTGAGCATAGCGAACGCGATCATGGCCACTCTCGCAGGTATACCTGCTCACCATGCTTCCTGTAGGGAGATTTGCGTAAATGGGCGGGAGTGAGAAGCAACGACGGATTCCTCGGCGCACGTGAAACTCGCAGTCATCGATGACATGACACCGGACCTCACAGGACGGCTGTGAATACATATGCATGCAGATCAAGAGGAGCTCATCAGTTGCAGATAGACTGCCTCCGTGTCGATTACTGGCGCATCCAACATCCTACGTACACGCTCGAGATAGATGGACAGCTATGTCATCTACACTGGCGCACGCAGTCTATAGCCTAATTACCCAGCTGCGGCTGTACCACCTCCTTGAATAGCTGCACCTTCCTCGCATCGCTGCTTGCCAGCCATCGTTTTTCCATATCCTCATATGCCGCCCACCACCAACGATGTGTAGCACCTGCGAGATCCGACTCGACAGTCCGGCTCTTCCATGGTTTTTGCAGAATGTAGTGGACTATCTTGACGTCCTCGTCTTTCCACATGTCTGCGTGACACTCCCGCAGCGTTTTAAGCCCGTTGTAGACGTATGGGAGTGGGTCCCAGCGCAGACGGTGCGTAAGGGCCAGAAGGTCCTGGTCGTAGAATACCATGTCCGGCACTGAAGGCTCAGTCGCCAGAGCATGAAGCAGATGCTCGTATTCCGTCCGCGAAGGGTGCAGCACGACAGTTCCGCTGTTCAGAAGGTGTTGCGTACGGGTCGACTCCTCCGTGATGGGTGCGGGCTTGCCCGTTGCCTTGTCCCTAGTGGTAAAGCCACACGTTTCCGGATGCCTGCAAGAAGCGGAGAACGTGCGTCAGTCAGTCGAAGCGCTGGCTGGTGCCCTCCCAATCAGCACAGCTGAGTCTTACCAGTCTTTGGGATAGTGCGCAAGCTTTCTCGGATTGCAGGTGCAGGCGTGTGCGGCAGCGATACGATCACTGGCCAGGTCCATAGTCATCAGTTCGTCGAAGTTCTGGATGGCTAGTTGATCGCTGTCGAGCATGCCGACCCTCTGCGCACGTGAAGGAGTGGCGATGGATGGAGACGCGCTCAGCCGGGGGATCATAGAAAGCCTGCATTGACAGGACCCTACCTCGTATTCGGTGAAGTTCCACGGAAGGAGCTTCTCCCAAGTGCCCTTTGGACGTACGCCATTGATGAGCACCGGGTCGACTCGCCGGGTGGGGATACCAGCCTTCTCGAACACCTCCATGAAGTCGCCGTCTTGCTCTACCTCCTCCGTGACCATGACGACGAGCTGGTAGCGCGAGCGGTGCCTCTTAATGCTGTCGTCCAGTACGAGCAACCCAGGCAGGTAGGCCCGGTTGCTGAGCAGCGTGGTCCAGATCTTTGTTGGGTCAATGTCGAAGGGCGGTACTTTCGCAAAGAAGCTCTGGGACAGAGAGTAGGCGAGGAAGATCGATCCAAGGGCGAAGCGCCAGAGCACACCCTTCTGCAGCCATGGGCTCTTGCTTCCAACGGCGTTTGTAGTTGATGGCGCGGGGGGCGCGCTAGATGCCTTGCCGCTGCGGGCGTTAACGGCAGGACCAGCCTTTCTCTGCGACATGCCTGCCATGATGGCTATGCGTCCGGCGGGGCGTCCAGTGGTTGGCAAGAAGAAGAAGAGCAAGCTGCATCTTCGGCGAGCCAGCTCATGGGGTGGAAATGTAATGGCCGGGAGCTCCTGTCAGGGAGTCAATCGAGGAGCCCGATCAAGGCCTCGGCCGCCTCGGTCGGGGCCGCACGCGCAATGCAGTCAGCCGAGCCGGTTCATGCCATGTGCTCCGCCATTGCAACTGCGGTCTTCCGCATCTTGAAAGCAGACGTACGATGCATCGACCTGTTCGCATACGGTATCCGTGCGATCAAACATTCAATAGGTCTCGCGAACGCCGAATAGTGAAACGGGGTCTTCAAGCAGAACCCTGCTTATTCAGCAAGCGTCACAGACACGTCACGTCGCAGTCGCCGCGTCGTGACCGCGATCCCCTCGGCTGCTGAAGGCGTACGCCCGCATGTCGTGCCGTTTAAGCTCCAGGCATTCGGACAGACCTGTGATTTGGAAAGAGCTACTGAAGGGCGAAGGGGCAAGGGTCACTTGCTGTTGCAATCAGTGGTATCGAAGTCGAGCCAACAGCCAGCTCCCGCATCTAGTCTGATGTCTGATGGGAGAGAGTGAAAGGACGGCGATCCTTGCGTACCTCTCTCCGTCGGCTCTGCGCATCCGCCTTTGCAGATCCAAGCGGAGGTTCGCGAAGCCGGGGTACGCCAGCAGAACAGGAGCATGATGAGATGGAAGAAGCATAGATGGCTCTATGGACAACAACGTAGATGAGATTTACGACCAGCTCTATCAGCATGGCCGTCTGCTTGCTGACATTACATTCGAGGGGGATCGATAGGCGAAGGGTGTGAGGAGTGTCCATGAAGATGGGGAATGGACCTAGTATGTGATAGCTACAACGTCACCTAGTGAGCTGTGCAAACGGGAACGGGCAGACAAGATCAGCTTCCGAGCCTGCGAATGGACGGAGAGCGATCCTCAAAGACTTGCACTCACCCTACTGACCGCCGGTCCGTGACATCGAGAACGAAACGCCCAACGATCTGCTCTGATTCGTCGGCTGCTCCACTCCCACTTGCACCAACGACTGTGCTGCCGCCAACGCTGCTGACGGAGTCGTGCGGGTTGTTTCCCCAGCTCGTGCGCAAGGGATCCTCAACGTGCCGACGACCGGGCGAGCCAGGTGTTGGGAACGTCTTCCGCTCAATGACTCGCACAGCCACACTTCCGGCATCTGCTGCTCTTGGAATGCCCCAGCTGCGAGTGAAAATTGGCAGCATGTAAGCGCACGCAAAAGAGCGTAGCAGAGCAGCGGTTGGAGACATACAATTCTAGTTCGCGCGGGTCGAAATGCAACCAGTCCGGAAGTGCAAGCCCATCGAATTCTGGGGCATCAGGGTAGTCGGTGTAGGCGGAGTAGGCACTCCGCACCGGACCGTTCCTGCCGGGCGACCCTATGCTGGCAGAGGGCGGAGGGTGGATTTGGGCGGTGAAGTGGAAAGGCTCTCCGGCGCCGAGCTGTATCCGTAGCGGGTCGACCACAATCGAATTTGCTCGCGATCGATTACTGCGCAAGCTTGACGGATTCGAGTGGACTGACGAAGGCCCGGCTGGCACAGGTTGCCGCTGTACCGCAGTCGACGTCGGATGGGAGAGAGGCGATGCGCGCTTGTCGGCCAAAGGACGCGTAAAGAAGATGGGTGAGGAGGTCTCGCCGTCTGCTGGCGGCGCGTATGGTGTTGAGGCAGTAGAGTAGCGCTGCACATTCTCGTCGTGAGTCGCGTCTTCAGTCGAGTCATCGTACTCCTGCGTGCCACGACTTGTCGAGCGGAGCATACCACTGGAACTGCCTGCTCCTAGCCGACTACTGCTCGCATGACTGTCCATGGACATGTCGGCGCCAGCTGCGTGGATACCCTTTTGCGACGGGTACCTCCGCTCCGGAGGCGACTCAGACCGTTCGCCCCGTCTCTCGCTAGTGAATGGGATAAGCCGCGGCCGCGTCACAGGCCTTGTATCGGAAGACTGCAGAGATGCTGCAGCCGAGACTTGACGACCGTGCTCGGTGCTAATATTTTCGAGCGTAGCCATCGTGATGGCCGCATCTGCCGCGAGAGACTGGTCCTGCTCAAAGTCATCGCCCTCGTAGCTCGCGCTGTGGTTGTTTGTCGTCTCGTTGAATAGGTCGCTTCGCAGGGAGCCAGATGACTCGCGGGTTTCGACGATGCGGATGCCCCCAGGCGGCATCCGAGACGGTGATGGAGAGACATCATCATCTTCTTGGCCGTGACCGGGCTCGCTCTCGACGAGATACATGTCGACACCGCTAGTGTCTGGCATCTCCGGGTGGCTGTCTAGCTGGGGCGTCGACGAGATCTTGCGCGGTGGGCCAGTCGATCGGTAAGGTCGGAAGTCCTGCCTTTGCCGGGGGATGGAGCGGGGTGTACCAAGGCTGGATCCGGCACTGTTGCGAGTCCGGGCCATCCTTGGCCGCTGCACGGGGCTGCCGTTCTGGCTAGCGGATTCTTCCGAGTAGAAGTAGCTAGAGCTTTGCTGGCTGTCAAAGCTCGACCGCGTCCGCTCGCTCGCTCCGCTGCCTAGGCCGCTTGCTGTCCTCCTAGCAGCAGCGGCAGGTGCTCCCGGTGAAGCACTCGTGCCGGGCACGTTCGGATCAGCCGGGGTACCCGGTCGATACGTGTACCCATCGCCGTCCGTCACCACGATAATGTCGTGTCGCCTCGGCTGGTCCGGCGAATGCGGTCGCGAAGCAGCTCCCGCGACGTCCCTGGTGGAAGGTGCAAGGCCAAGCAGCTCCTTCAGGCTTCGTCCGCTCGCTAGTGCCGTACTGCCCCGCGGCTGTGCACCAACTCCTGCGATATTGCTCATGCTGCTTTCCCGCTTGAAGACATTCATGAGATTCATCCTGCGCGGTTGCGCCTTCTCCTTCTCGGCAGCCAGAGCAGCAGCAACGGACAGCTCGGCAGCAACGATGGCTGCCGAAAGGCGGTCGCTGTCTCTGGAGGAGATCGACGTCCGTCTGTCAGCGTCAGGAGACGGCATGGCTGGGCTCTTGCCTTTCTCCCTCATTGAAGCTGCGGCGAGTGTTGCATCATCGTCGACGTTATCCTCGTGCGTGCAGTAGCGGCGGCAGAGGAACATAATGAGCAGGAGAAGGAGGATGCCTCCAAGCACGCCGAAGATGACCGCGATGGCGATGAGTGCCCCGCTAGAGAGGCCCTTCTTGCCCTCCTGCAGGTTTCCGGAGGCTCTTGTGTAGAACAGGCGGGAGGTGGCAGACTCCGTGATACCAGAGGAGGGTGCAGAGCCGGTAATATTGACGGAAATGTCGTTGAGCGTGGTCGAGTCGGCGGGCGGCGTGCCGGAAAGTCGGCGGGCAGCAGCATCGAAGTTGAGCCAGCTGTCAACCTCTGACGGGCTGATGGAAGCCGAGTAGGTCGCTTCTGAGTTGATCAGATACTGGCTCAGATCGTACTCGAAAGACCGGCCGCCCGTGATGTTGTAGGTAGGGATCCGCTCATCGGCGAAGAGCTGAGGAATGAAGTGGAAGGTGAGGTTGCTGACGAGTGTATCGTTGAAGATAGAGGTGAAGACAACGGGAATATCGACATCGGAAGTAGACGGAATCTCCGAAGGCACTGTTCCGCTGATGACGCGCGAGCTCGGGTCGTACGACAGGTACGGAAGGTTGCTGGGCACGTTGACAGCCACGGACGTGAGGTTGGCAGCGCTGACCTGTCGACCGTCCAGCTGGAACCCGGATATGGGCACGGTATAGCTGATCTCCTCGCGAGCCGTCGCATTGATCGGAGGCAGCGCAGTCGTCTGAATGAACGAGTGCGTGCCAATCACGATTTTGAGCGTCTGTACGACATCTCCGTAGCCGTAGTGGTCGCTACCGAAGAGATCAATCTCAAAGTACGCCGTGTTACTCGGTCCCAGCCCATCGAATGTGACTGTCTCGTTGTCGAAGGTGAGCCAGTTGGGCAAACTGGTCGTCGCGTGGCGGTACGCAGTGTAGTAGATGGTCTGCCCCTGAGGATCCGTAAACGTGTTGTACTGGAAGCCCACGCTGAACGACCAACGCGGAGGCACGCGGATGGACCCGTCCTCCTGTAGGTACGAGGAGGAGAAGACGGCATTCCCGTTCGCGAGCTGACTCGCAAAGTCGATGTTGACCACTGGTGCGGGGTCATTGACGACCAGGCAGTGGAAGCCGCTCTGTGTGCCAACAGCGCTGTCCGTCGAGTTGGCCTGAACGACAACGTAGTTCGACGCGACATCGTCGAGGGTTGGCTGGCCCGAGAAGGTCAACGTCCGGGCGTCAAATGACAGCCAGTCTGGCATGTCGAGCGCCGCGTACGACATTGGTGTGCTCGAGAGAAAGGTGTCTGGGAGGAGACTCCAGATGAACGTCTGGTTGACGCGAGCTACTGGCGGAAGCTGCGCCTGCAGGGCATACTGGAGCGTAGGCGACGACTGCGCCCAGCTGCTGGCGGCGAGCAGAGAAAGAGTCGTCAGGCAGCTGAAGAGGTGGGAGCTGAGCGAGCGCATGTTGGCCGAGCCGGTCTAGCTGGGAGAAAGGGCCGAAGGGAGGTGCTGAAAAGTGGAAAGTTCCGTTGCGGGAGTGTAGCGAATGGGCGTGTTTCCTGAACTGGAGAAGTGACGAAAGTGAAGGTGGTTGACGGGTCGTCTCTGCGTGGAGGCGGCGCCCTGTCAATCATTGTGTCCAGCCTGGAGACGCGTCTCGTCCATCTCGCAAACTGCGGACTCACAGACGGGAGAAAAAGAAAGTGGGTTGGAAGAGGCGGCCAGAACAAGAGCGGGCGGGCCTAGTGAAGCATACGGAAGAGGGTGTTCCAGGGAGGTGGAGTGGTGTGTCGCGCCGATGGATGCAGCAAACGGGACTGCCGGAGCCGCCGTGTCGAGGGAGGGAGCTTGAAGTGACGAAGGTGGGCCAGGGATTCTGAGCCGAGCGAATCCTTGTTTCCGGGAAAGGGGACTGCAATTCTCCTCGAACTGCTGCGTCTCCTTCTATCTGTGCGACTGCTTGCTGTGCACCTCCTGCTCTCGTTCGGGCACTGCGCTGCTCGCTCCTGCTCGCTTCTCTGGAAGTCCTGAAGGGTCGGGTTGGTACGGGCGAAGCAGCGGCGGCTGGCTCGAGGCGGGCACGACACTGTGAAGGGCGTAAAGTCAGGAGCCTTGGGGCTGTTGCGTGCCTGCTTGTAAACACGCGTAGATGGGCCTCTTCCCCCCGCCCAGAGCTGGCCTCGAGACGCGTCGCGCCCGCGTGCCAGTCCTCGATTGCCCTCGTGTCAGTGCATGCCTCAGCTGCAAGCAGTCACCAGCAGCGACGCGATGAGTGCTCCTTTCCATCGACAGCTTCGTTCATTCGGTGCTGAGATGGCAGCCTGCTTGCATGTGTCTGCCTTCGCAACGACCATGCCGACATTGCGGCTGTTCAAAAGAAGGCAAGGAGCGGGCGGTCTGCGACGGCATCCGGGCTTTGGCAGCGGACCGTTCGCCACTGTGGTCTCGACATCCATTCTATGCATGCAGGCACGACTATCTACTCGCGAATCATGACTATGAGCTCTATCTGTCCCTCCCCATGCGCTTTTCCCCGCTCGTCTCGGTGCGTGTACTGCAACGTGATGGTCTCGACTGGCTGAAATCCTCGAGTCAGATAGAACGGCACAGCGTCGGGAACAGACTCTATCATCGTCTCGAGACCGGCTTCCTCTGCCTGTCGTAGACCCCAGTCAACGAGAGCTCTCGCTGCGCCTTGCTTCTGGAAGGCCGGATCGGTCGCCAGCGTTACAAGGTACCTATGAGAGCACAATGAGCCCCGACGTCAGCTGCATTTTCCATTCCATAGTTGGCGTACAACCTCCTCACGAACCAATGTACTTGTTTGCCCATATTGGCGCGCCTGTGCTCCTCCAGCCAGCTTTTGAATCGACGTCTGGCTGCGATATCGAGCTCAGGATCCTGCTTGCTGCCGCCTGCAGGCTGACCGGCGTCAGGCAGATCCCTCTCATCCCGTGGTGCACTCGGATGTGGCCATACGGCAATCGCGGCTATTTCGCCAGTTTCTGGGTGGACCGCCTTCATGGCGATGTCTTGGAGCAGATTGCTGAAGCGACCCTGGTTTGCTGCCTCGCGTTGTGCGGGAGTCGCATCGCGGATGCGGAGATGAGGCGGGCGCATGTATCGGTTGACTACGTGCGATAGCATTAGCACTTACGAAGCTGGCTGGCATGAGCTTGAGCAACGCACTCTCAGATCCTTGAAAGCAAGCCAAAGCGATGGCAGCGCAGCGCGGGACGTCCTCTTGCTCAATCTTGGCAATGATCCAATCGGCCATTGTGCAGTTGGCTTGCGCTGCCAGCTCCTCTTAGACGATGGAAGATCTGGATGTCTGTCTATCTGCTATCTTTAGCTATGGGTGCATGTGCGCGCTGGAGAGCTCGCAAGTCTGCAGGAAGGAGCGAAATGGAGACAGCGACAGGCTGAGCTAGTCAACGACAGTGTGGATGAAGGTGAATGTCTTATTCAGATAGGAATGGAGGACAGTCGGTGCGCAGCGGGGAACTGCGATGCGTTGCGGAGCTTCGGAATAGTCCTCGCGCTCGCCCTGCAGAATCACGCGGTGCTTCGGATATCGGCGACTGAGAAGGAGATCTGGTCGTCGACGCTTCACTCAGGCAAAGTATCTTAACGAGTCGAGCTCAGTGTCACAGTTATTGGTCGAGCTGCGGCGTGTTGGTGCGATATCCTGACTAAGCTGCAGGATTGGGTACAAGGCCCAGGAAGGCTGGCTGTACCTATCACGGATGAAGCAGAGCAGGACAAGCTCTAGCACCATGCTAAAGATGCCACAGCGCACATGTCTCCTTGCCTGTGAGTGTTGCTGGCCCCGCTGTTCCGTTCTCGCGGTCTTTGCCTCTCCTGATTTTCCCCCCTGGTCCTCTCTTCTGCCTCGCGAAATTCGATCGTCCTGAGAGGGCGAAAGTCTTCTCCCTCTCTTCTAGTCTCTGCCCATCCCTCAGTCTACACACAAACAGGAAGAAAGGAAAGAGGAATCATGTCACTCGGCCTGCCAAAAGGTTAGCAGCAGCACAGAGCGCGAGAGGACGTGTCCCGCCAGCTTCGTCCGCCGTCGTTACGTCCAGTCCAGCCCGCTCCAGCCCCGAGGGCTCGTCGCAGGCAGAGTGAGCAGCAGGAGGAGCAGCAGCGGAGGGACTTCGGCTGTGATGGGAAGCAGCAGCGGAGGGACTTCGGCTGTGATGGGAAGCAGCAGCTGGAGACGCAGATGCGTAATCGGTGTCTGCGGAGGCAGCACGGAAGGACCGCTGCGCGATGGTGCCGCACCCCTGCCGCACGGCAGGCAGAAGCCGCCGTACAGGATCAGCGGCCGCCCGAGCACACCAGCTATATAGTGCAACTGCATCAGGAGGCCGTGTGGGATAGCAGAGCAGAGACGGCAGAGGCTGGCTGGACGTGACAGGGACGGGCCAACGGCGGTACTCGAGCGACGGCACACCTCGTCGCATTCGACCGCATGCAAGACATGGCAACTGCAGTGCTGCAGAGGGAACCAGGCTGACTGGACATACATTTCTGTCCCTCCACAGACGTCGCTGCGCTCGCTGACGAGGGTGTCAAGCTCTTCGGAAAGTGGGAGTACGCCGATGTCGACGTCAAGGACATCTCCCTCGCCGACTACATCTGCATCCGTCAGGCGACGTACCTGCCCCACACTGCCGGCCGATATGCCAGCAAGCAGTTCCGCAAGGCACAGATGCCCGTTGTCGAGCGTCTCGTCTGCGCGTAAGTCCCCCCTCATCAAGTGTGACATCTCAAGGCCGCTCAACTGATGCACCGTGCACCCAACACAGACTGATGATGAACGGCCGCAACAACGGAAAGAAGGCGATGGCCGTCCGGATCGTCCAGCACGCATTCGAGATTGTCCACCTCCTCACCGACTCCAACCCGATCCAGGTCCTCGTTGACGCCATTGTCAACACCGGACCCCGCGAGGACTCTACCCGAATCGGTTCGCAGGGTACCGTGAGGAGGCAGGCAGTCGACGTCTCGCCCCTCAGGCGTGTCAACCAGTCCGTTTCCCTCATCACCATTGGCGTCCGGGAGTCTTCGTTCCGAAACGTCAAGTCCATCTCCGTGCGTCGTCGTTGCACCGCGGGCATCAGGAGGAGAGTGATGCTGACCATCCTTCTTTTGGGGATTACAGGAGTGCCTTGCCGACGAGCTCATCAACGCCGCCAAGGGATCGTCCAACTCTTACGCCATCAAGAAGAAGGTGTGTGGCCGCCGAAGTCTGGCAGACCTCGCGTCGCCTGACGGACGCGTTACCCCGCCTCTGCTCATGCGAGCCGGCACTGGATCCATCGTGGCTGACTCTGTACGTGTATCTCCATCGTCCAGGACGAGCTTGAGCGTGTTGCCAAGTCCAACAGGTAAAGGCCTCGTATGGTTCTTTGGCTCTGGTGGAACCTGCATTGCGACTCGTCCTACTCCCTCCTCCCGCTGCGGCCTCGACACTATTGGTCGGCGCCGCTGTGCTCTCGCACATAGTCGTTGTCTCGCCCCGTCCGTGTACAACACAGCTCGATGGGAGAGTAGTCGGAGAGGCGAGGTTCGCAGTGCAGCAAAATCACATCGTCTGGGTGCACTTAAAGGGTTGCTGGGTATATGCGTATTGCCCGCTGCGTACAAAATGCTTCGTGGTGATGAGGTGTCTCCTCTCGCTTCTCGCTGCCTGTTGCCTATTGAGTCCGCTCTGCCTCCCGTCCCAGCTGTCTGGCTTGTACCGCCCAACTCTCGAGCACCGCTCGTAAGAACGGGCACGCATGGTAATGCGAGCATCATTGCAATCACATTGTGCTATCTCGATTGCGACTAAGCTGCTGCGGCTTTGCCATCGCTGCGGACGCCTTGGGCCAGGCCAAGCTGCGAGGGCTGCTCATGACCGCTGCTGCGAGTTGCCGCCCGCCCATGGCAGCCGCAGGCCAATGACTCACTCTGCGGCCATAGCCAACTGCGCTCACTTACGTGTCGCTGCGGCTGCTTCCCTTTTCCGTTCATCCCCTGACTTGCTTGTGCTCGGCCTGCCCTGCTGCGCACTTCCGCAGCAACAACGGCTGCGACTGCGGATTGCTGCTGACTGCTAACTGCGGCCGTCGCTGACGTTGAAGCTGCGCGCCACGTCTCCAGGCCAGACTACAAGAGGCTCGGTCTGACGACTCTCTCTCTCTCTCGCTCTTTCCTCTTCTCAATTCATACTCCACCAGGATCACCTCGGTCCACTTCGCTTTCCTGATCTCCCCGCCAACATGACCTCCCTCACCGTGGACATCAAGGTCTTGCACAACGATGTGGGTTCTGCGTCTGACTCGGATGCGCACTTCTCGCCGTGCTTCTGGCTGACCAGTCCCTGCTTTCACCCAGATCCAACGACGCTTCTCGCTCGGCACGCAAGCACCCACCTGGAACACTCTTGCAAAGCAGATTCACAACCGCTTCGTGCTACCTGAAGACTATAACCTCGCACTCGGCTACCTCGATGAAGACGGAGAGACTGTCGTCATGTGTGTTTTCGCTCGCGCCTGGCTTCTGCAAACTTGGCCGATGTCTTGCTGACGTCCGCTCTCTTGTGCTCTTTTTGCAGATCTTCCACAAAGGAGCTTGCCGAAGTGTGGCCCGTCGTGACTGAGGACGACGAGAGAGACCTTGACTCGCTTCCGCCTCTGCGATTCACCATCGTCCACCTCCCCGGCCTGCCTGTCCCCTCCGATTCTGCGGAACGCGATGGCACTCCTACTCTGGGAGGATCCGCCAGCATGTCTCCGGACAGAGACGCAGAGCCTGACGCCCGTGACTCGGGTGAGAGCAAGCCAGCGGCCTTCAGGGACAACCTTCGTGCCTTCATCGACGCCGTCAAGTCCGTTATCGACGGTGACAACAAGATCAAGTCGGCGCTCGATAAGCTTGTCCAGCACAACGGCAAGCAGCCAACCGGTGGCGAGGATCGCGACGAGCGTGATGATTTCATCATCGTCGCCGAGGAGATTGAGCGTTTCGCCGAACGCGGTGCTGACAAGCGTGAGAACGCCCTGTCTGCTGGCATCATCACGGCACTGCTGCTTCCAGCATTCGCAGATGCTCATCCGCCGCCGCCGCCGCACCACCCTCCTCAACATGGTCGACCACACCATGACCCCTTCCCGCACCCGCCTGGGCCGCACCACGGCCACCCCGGTCATGGACCCACGCATGGGCACCCTCACGGGCCACCCCCACCTCCGCCTCACGGAAGACACCCCGGACCGCCTGGCGGACATCATGGTCGCGGGTCGCACGGGAGAAAGCACCCGCATGGTCCTCCCGGCCCTCCTCCTCACCCCAAGCACGGAGACCACCCCTTCCCTCCTTACGGCTTCGGCCGCCATCCTTTCGGCATGATGCCTCACTGGGGCCATGCTTGCCCTCGCAAGCGCTGTGCATGCGCTGCTGGGCTCGGTGATGAGTCCTCCGCATCTTCCGACTCCGATTCCTCCGACAGTGAGGCGAGCGACGGCGATGCCGAGGACCCACACTTCGGCTTCTTTGGACACCGCCCGTATGGCTTCTCTCGTCCTCACACTGGCATCGAACGCTTCCCTTGGCCTGGTCCAGCTCATGGTCCCGGTGGATCAGCCCGAACCTCCTTCCATGGTCATGATCGGCACGGCCCTGCTCATGGTCCTTTCCCGGACCATGGCCCCGGCCACAAGTCACGACGAGGTCCGCCAGGCCCACCGCACGGGCGAGGCAGGCACGGCGGTCGCGGAGGGCCTTCGCATCCGCCGCCGCCGCCGCCCGGCCCAGCCCCAAGCCACGGCCACCCTGGTCACCACGCTCCCCATGGAGGTCCTCCACAGCACTATCCGCGACCCGGCGGACGTCATGACAGGCCCGGCAAATGGGGCTGGGGCTGGGCCGCCTGAAAGTGCGCTTGACCGAAATCCACACATTCATCTCCGAGTCTACGAGACAGGAGATGCGTACGACGGTAATCTCATTCCTAGTGCGGGGAAGGACACTCTCACCCCCAGATGTCGCCGTCACGGGCCCCGTCAGAGCATCTGCACCCGACGCTCGCGCAATGTCTGAGGACGCCAACTCGGCACCTGCCTTGCTCGGAGTCCAATCAAGGCCCAGACTTGAGACATCCCCCTCTCTCCCTCGGATCACGCGCGATTACTACTCGCCTCCTCAATCGATCACATAGGACTGTTCTCGCTCAAGAATTAGCCTAGTCCGGTCTGGATACACGATCTTGTTGCTCCTCAGATAGCGTTAGTCATGCCCTGAGTCCTTGTTTCGTGCCGTAAACACACAGAACAAGCAATACAGAACGGAAGAAGTGCTTCGCAAGCTGGCTACGCTGATCAGCAATTGCGGAATGCGTTTGCTTTCATATATGCCTCTCGGATCTTGAGCCAACCCTCCGCGAGGCGTACGTCGGTGCAGTAAGAAGCTAGATCTGCGGCATGTCTACCCTCGACCTTCTGTGCGCCATGTCCCGCGGCGTAGCCTGGTTGCCCTTTGCCCTGCTGAGAGCCGAACGGCCGCGTGGAACGTCCCGGCCAGCGGGCGGTGCTTGCGAGCGATCGCCGTTCCTGCCGTTCGGGTGGCGCATCTTGCGCTTCTGCAAGCTCTGCACTCGCTCCCGCCGCGCCTGACGAGCTGCTGCATCATTGTGCACCTCGTCTTCCCATCCCTCCTCATCTGCCTCGAAGTCGTCTTCCTGCTGCTGGCGGGCGTCCGCTCTCCGCGCCTCGACGATTCCCTCTTGCCCAGCCCAGAGCTTCCGTCCGTACCCTGGAAGAGTTACCGGTACCTCTCCTGGCCGCCCGCTCGGCGTGTCGCTGTTTGCTGCGAGATCCGAGAGCTTGTCGGTGTCTATCCGCCAGTCAGGTACCTTGGAGATGACGGTCGCCTTGAAGAAGGCATCCCGGGCGATACTTTCGAACTCCGCCAGCGCGCTGGTCCTGGTCGGGGACGATGGGATAGCGAGCGATGTACCCTCTCCTGATTCTACTTGTTCTGTGTTTAGACTTCCACTCGACGAGGCCTCGGCTTCCGATGTCGATGCCTGCGGTGCAGCCTCCTCCGCACTGCCGTAGAAGCCTGCAAGGAGCGGGCCAGAGGTGCGGAAGCGCAGCACCTTGAGGATATTGTCCCTAGTCTTGCCGTTGAGCATGCTGTAGATACTCGGCAGGCTGCTCAGGTCTGTGATGGGTGCATCGCTCGTCTCGCTTGTTCCGGTGCTCGAGGTCGCCCAGCTCGCGACTTGGGCTTTCCGGCTGCGCGAGCTGCCGCCATTGCTGTTGTTGCTACCGGGCCTGGCGGTGCGCGTAGCAGGGTGATCCCGCGCCCCCCTCTCCTCTGGCGCATTCGCAATGCGCGCAAGCTCCCTTCCGACGATGCGGGCCGTCATGCTGAATTTCAGGTCGGCCGGGTTGTCGACGAGCTCGAGGATGGCGTGGGGCGCATTGTCGCCTTTGCGGTTCCCGAAGCGGTGGATGCGCGTGTACCCGCCCTGCCGATGAGCATACCGGTGCGAGAGCTCGCGGAAGAGCTTGGGTACGGTCGTGTCTGGGTTCTGCACCATCCAGGCCGGGCGGGCAGCAACTCCCCTTCCGTCAGCCTTGCACCCTTGCACCCTTCGCCAACAGTACACCGAGCAGCAGCAGCAGCAGCGGCAGCAGCGCTGATGACGGTCCACCCACCATGAGATAGCTTTCTGCGCGCCTGACGTCCTCGAGCCTCCCGCTCTTTCCCCAGCTGATGACCCATTCTGCGACTCGGCTCGCTTCCTTTGCCTTTGCCAGCGTCGTCTTGATCTTCTCGTGCTGTATCAGCGACGTGACGAGGTTGCGCAGGAGCAAGTCCCGGTGCGAGGACGTCCTCGACAGCTTCCGGAAGGCTACTCCGTGGCGCATTGTGGTGGTTGTCTTGTGTTGGGCAAGAGAGAAGGAGCAGCTTGCACCGGCGGTACTCGACAGACCACTCACAGGTGGATATACGCTTGGACGCGGAGCCAGCACGCAGATGACGGCAAATGCACAGCTCGCAGACAACTAACGTCACAATGAGCAGCGGCCGCACACAGGCCTAAGTGCCAGCATCACCTCAAGCGCGGTGTTCGCCACCGAATGCGACGCCTCAAGATTGCCCGTTCCTCTGTCTGAGCCTCCTGGCATACTCCTCAAATTGCTGCTCAATCTCCTTGATGTTCTTCTCACCGTTACCGTCCTTCCTGTGCCCATTGGCCGGCACATCGAGCCCATCTCCGCCGTCTCCACTCGCAAAGGTGTCCCAATGCTCGCAATCTGGCGGAACGACCGCCTCTTGCAGGCTGCTTCCTGCACCGGCGCGGCCGAGAGCTATTGCCGTGAGGTGTGCCCAGCCTCTTGCAGCATTTGCGTGGTTGTAACCTCCACCGCCGAGGAGCAGGACGGGAAGACGCCCTTCTCGAGTGGCCGTCCAGGACAGGATCTCCTCGATTGCCGCGCCATACCCGCCGAGAGACAGGTTGAACTCCCGACACGGGTCGCCTGCCAAGCCGTCCAGTCCGCACTGGACCACAAGCGCCTGGGGTTGGTGAGCGTTGAAGATCGGGCGCATGCAGGAGTCGACCAGGCGGAGAAGGTTCGCGTCTGCGAGGCCCGAGTGTGGGACCGCAACGTTCAGGGACGTGCAGTCCGCTGGCGAAGGCTCGGAGGGTTCTGAATACGCGAGGGCGCCTCGCGGAGCTGTTCACACGCACGATTTTTAGATCCGGTAGTTGCGCAAGCCACTTTCGAGAAGGAAGAAGGCCTACTCGATGGGTAGAAGCCTCGGCTCCACAGGTGCAGGCTTAGCGTGAGGACGTTGGGACTGTCCTCGAACGCCTCGGCAACGCCGTCACCGTGATGTAGATCTAGATCGATGTACATGATCTTCTTGAGCCTTTTGGCGGCCCGTGGTAGACCGCCGACCGAACCGGCGTCTCTGCGCTTCGCGGAAGCGCGCTGAAGCTCGAGAGTAGCGAGGACAACATCGTTGACGTAGCAGAAGCCGGATGCCTGTGCCTTGGAGGCGTGATGTCGCTGTGTTGTGAGAGGTACGCCAATTAGGCTTGCTATACAGAAGAGTCAAGTAAGTCGGCTCACCCCTCCATCCCAGAAGACCGCAATGTCTGCGAGACCGTCGCGAAGCAGTCGTGCGGCTTTCAAGGACCCGCCCGCGACTTGTGAGATGTACTCGGCAACGCCGGGAAAGAGCGGACAATCCTGAGTGATAACCGCGCCTTTGTTAAGCATGCAAAGTGGGGACGCTCCGCCGCCGGGGCACGTACGTATTCGATTCCGTAGACATCCGCGTCCTCTCCGCCATCCTGGCCTTCCTCCTGCTGCTGGAAGGCGTCGCCATGGGCGTCGGGCTTGTTACGCCTGGCTTGAGCTGCTTGCAGACCGAACGAACTTCTCGGGTCGGAGTCGTTGATTGCGGAAGAGTGCGACGAGAAGGAGGCATCAGGCGCTCCCTCGTCTGTGCAAGTCAATAGGGCGTCTATCTGATGCAAATACGTCGGTTTCGACCGTCTCAGCTTGGGCTCTACGGAGCATGGCATGTAAGCGCGCCAGACTATGAGATGCTCTGCCTCACGAACTGTCCATCG
This sequence comes from Symmetrospora coprosmae, assembly GCA_008802785.1. Classification (NCBI taxonomy): domain Eukaryota; kingdom Fungi; phylum Basidiomycota; class Cystobasidiomycetes; family Symmetrosporaceae; genus Symmetrospora; species Symmetrospora coprosmae. Next base: position 1,181,445 of record VUYT01000001.1, on the reverse strand, counting down.
TGAAAGGTCAGCAGCTCTTTGCGGGTCGCCTGTTCTGGCTCGATGACCACGGCGCGAGCGGAGCTTTCGCGGACCGGCCGCAGTTGCATTTCTCCTTCTTCATCATCTAAAGCCTGCGATACTTCGAGGAGGTCCAGCGAGTCGATGAGATAGTGCACCAGAGAGGACCTGCCAATGTTCGACGGGAGGCGGTCTGCAGCATCCCGAAGGGCGGGCGAGGAGATGTAGGCCACGCGGGGCGGAAGACGCTCGCCCATGACCGTGGCGGAACGTGAGTAAGCTTTGAGTGTGCTCAGGTGTGTGGGCGCTACGGGAGGTACATGTTGGCTCCGAGCGGTGGTGGCGAGCGAGGGAGTGCGAGGGAGTGCGAGGGAGTGCGAGGTGGGATTCAGGGTCGCTTTGGATAATGGGCTAGGCTCTGAGTGTGGTCATATACGAGGGTGGCGGCGAGTCTGCTACTGCGTCTGTCTGGATTCAGGTATTAATGAGAGGGTCGTGGGCGAAGAGTCGAAGGACCCGCAGTGACCGCAGGCACAGAGCAGCGCCCCCCGCCTCTCCACTCCGACGTGCTCGCTCACACCGCACTCTATTAGTAAGACAGTAGTCCTTCTGCAGAAGCAGGCTCGAGCGTAGGAGGTTGCCAAACCGAAGCTTCCCTAGACGCACTCCTCCGGTCCAGACGTCCCCTCCTCGAGGAGATCCCTGGCACGTCAGCTCGTCGTCACTGCCGCTGCCTTTCGCATCATCGCACCGCAGCGCGCCTCCTGACATCACAGCCAGGTAGAAGCTGACAGAAGAGGGCAGCAGTTACGAAGAACAGCCCGCATACAGTCCTCTAGGTGAGCTCAGCCTGCTACTGCTGCTGCTGCTGCGGCCATGCTGCCTCGCGAACGCACGGCTCACGGGCAGTCCCCGCTCCTTGTGCGCCGCTCTCGTGCGACCACCGTGACATATATACAAAAGCAGCGCAGCACGGCGACGATTCTGCAACGACCGTAGCACGCTCTCACTTTCATCATGTGCGTAGCTTTCTTCTCTCCTCCCTCACTCGAGGCGATGCACGCAGGCTTATCGAGGCATTGCTGTCGCATTCGCATGCATTCGGTGACGCAGGATCACCTCGCTCATCAAGGGCAATCCTGCCCCAGTAACATGGGGAGACTCGCACAGTGCGTGGACATGCTCGGTCTTCACAAGCCATCGGATGGGATGAACCTACCGCGACTGAGACTTGCGTGACCCCACCCTTCCGCCCGGCCGCTGCAGTGCCGTCCCGCCCCGTCGACAGGGACAAGGCCGAGCAGGAGCTCTCTGCGAGCGTCAAGAAGGCAGTCACCGCCGACGAGATTGCGCCAAAGTCCAAGCATGTCCGAAGTGGGTCTGCCATCCGTCGTCCTCCACAACCCTCTGGGACCGTCCAGGCTGAGATGTCAAAATGGCTCTTTCCCGCACACTGCATAGAATGCATCGTCTATACATGGGACTACCACACCTCGCTCTCCATCTGGAACTCGCTTCGAGTCCTCCCCATCCTCTCGGACGAGATAATGACCTTCAAGGCGCTCATCCTCGTCCACAAGGTCATACAGGAAGGGCACAAGTGTGCCATCAAGGAGGGGCAGAACCAGATTGGCTGGCTCGAGACGTGTTCCCGTACCATGGGTAGCGAAGGGCAGCGGGGTACGTAGGCAGCCTGTGTGACCGTGCAGAGCCGTCCTCGGGCTGATGCGCCCAATGGCAACTCCAGGCTACTCGTCCCTGATCCGGGCATACGTCAACTTCATTCTTGCAAAGCTTCGCTTCCACAAGCACCACAAAGAGTTCAATGGCGTGTTCGAGTACGAAGAGTATATCTCGCTCAAGGGCATTGACGATCCGAATGAGGGGTGAGCACAGTCGGCCGTTATCAGGAGGGCTCGGCGTGTCCGTCTGACCTTACAAACCATCCAGCTTCGAGACGATCAACGATCTGATGGACCTCCAAGACAAAATCGACTCGTTCCAGAAGCTCGTCTTTGCCCACTTCAAGGATTCTGGCAACAACGAGGCGAGGATCTCGGCGTTGGTGCCACTAGTCAAGGAATCCTACGGAATCTATCGCTTCATTACCAGCATGGCGCGAGCTATCCACCGAAGTGAGACCGCTATTTGGGCCATCTGTAGCTTGGCCCGTCTTTGAGCTGACGTCCTCGGCACCGACAGAAACGGGAGCCGTGGAGGCGCTCGAGCCTGTCCGTCAGCGCTACAATGCTCAGCACTACAATCTGCGCAAGTTCTACTACGAGTGCAGTAATCTGAAGTTCTTGACCACGCTCATTACGGTTCCCAAGTTGCCACGGGTGAGCAATATCGCTAACGAGGAAGTTACATAGGTGTGCGCTGAATTGTCTTGCACTATATTGCAGGATCCGCCCGACCTACAAAAGGCAGACGAGCCGAGCTTGCCAACGAGACCAAAGACCACCGAGCCGCCACGCGAGGCGACCCGCACACCAGTGCCAAAGAGCGAGAGCCCCCAGCCGGACGACATGGCGGAGCAAATTCGCATGCTCAAGCACTACGAGGATCAGCAGGCAGCGCTGAAAGCCAAGCAGGACGCTGAGGCGCGCCGCCGCGCAGACGAGGCCGCGCGTCAGCAGCGCGAATTCGAGGAGCAGCAGCGTCTGCAAGCGCAGCGTGAGCGCCAGGCGCAGGACGATCTCATCCAGCAGCAGTATGCCTCGCACCAAGCGGGCCGGACGGCCGAGCTCGAGCGTGAGATTCTCGCCATGCGCGGGCAGTACGAGCGGGACCAGATGATGCTCGAGCAGTATGACCGACGGGTCAAGACGCTCGAGATGGAGATGCAGGCCGTGAACCAGAACATTGCGCAGCAGATGCAGGCAAAGGACGAGATGCTCAAGGGCCTGCAGGACCAGGGCAATCTGTGGCGGTCTAAATACGAGGCGCTCGCCAAGCTGTACTCGCAGCTGAGGAATGAACACCTCGACCTGCTCAACAAAAGCAAGAGCCTCCAGCTCAAGGCAAACTCGGCGCAGGAGGCGATCGACAAGATGGCACGCATGGAGCGGGACATGAAGTCGAAGAACCTGGAGCTTGCCGATATGATCCGAGAGCGAGACCGAGCGAGGTTCGAGATGGACAGGCTCAAGTCGGTGAGTTGCTTTCCTAATCATGGTTGGGTGTTAAGCTTGATGAAAATTCCGTTCTGACGCGATGATCACCGTTTCGCAGAGCCACAAAGACGAGCTCGAGCGGACGAAGCGCGATCTCCGCTTCGCCGAGGAGAGAGCACAAGACGCCACGCGGTCAAAGGGCAGCGAGGTCTCGAATATGCTCAGCAAGTACAACAGGCAGCTCAACGAGCTCGAGGACACGCTGCGGAACAAGCAATACGAGATCGACGATCTGCTCAAGAAGCTTAGCGAGTCGGGCGGCGAAGCGGATCGAGTCCGCGAGGAGAAGGACATGGAAATCTTGATCATGAAGGAAGGAATGGACGATACGATCCGCCAGATGGCAGACCTGCAGATGAGTCAGGGAGACACAGAGACGGCGGTCAACGCGCAGATCGACACGCTCATCCTGGACCAGCAGAAGAAGTTCAATGCCATCATTGACTCGATCCTGCAGGCCGGCGTCCAGAAGATTGACGACTCGATCTACGAGCTCGAGTCGCCAATGCAGCTCGGCAACCAGAATGCCACCCCAGAATACACCTTGGCAACGATCGAGAAGGCCATGACAAGTGCGACGGAGTTCGCAACCGTCTTTGATCTGTACCTGTCCGGCGAACGCGGAGGAGAGCACGTCGAGGTCATCAAGACAGCCACCAGCTTGGCGCAGGCAATCTCGGACGTTCTCGTCAACACCAAGGGCATCACCCGCTTGGCGAAGAACGACGACGCCGTCGATGCTCTGGTCCGCATCGGCAAGGTGCCGGGGGATGTCGTTCTCCGCGGGCTATACTCGCTTCAGTCGTACAGACTCGAGAGCATGAAGCTGCAGGGAAAGAAGGATCTGCTGTTGCTGAACAACATGAAGTCACGGGACGCTCTCGCCAAGTTATCGTCCGAGATCGAGGTCCTGATCCCGAAGCAGACCTCTGCCACGAACCGGGCGAACGGCGATATTGGAGACCTGGTCGAACAGGAGATGAATGCCGCGGCTCGAGCTATCGAAGCGGCTACGGAGAAGCTGCAGCTGCTCATGTCCCGCCAGAAGGACACCTCGCGGTACTCTGCAGTGGACCTGCAAGTCCACGATACCATCTTGGCGTCTGCTCTGGCCATCACGCAGGCTATCGCACGCCTCATCCAGGCAGCAACAGATTCCCAGTCGGAGATTGTCGCGCAGGGCCGTGGGTCCAGCTCAGCGCAGGCTTTCTACAAGAAGAACAACCGCTGGACAGACGGACTCATCTCCGCTGCCAAGGCTGTGGCATTTGCGACGACGGTCCTCATCGAGGCGGCCGACGGCGTTATCTCCGGGTCTCAGAGCTTGGAGCAGCTCATCGTTGCCTCGAACGAGGTGGCGGCTGCGACGGCGCAGCTCGTTCAGGCCAGCAGAGTCAAGTCTGAGCTCATGAGCAAGACGCAGGACAATCTCGAGAAGGCAGCCAAGGCAGTCACGGACGCTTGCAGAGCGCTCGTCCGCCAGGTCAAGGCTGTCTCGGCCAAAAACCTCGAGCTTGCCGACACGGACGACTACAACTCGATGGGCGCCCACGAGTTCAAGATGCGCGAGATGGAGCAGCAGGTCGAGATCCTCAAGTTGGAGAAGGAGCTGAGTAAGTCGCAGATGACTGGGAAGCCCTGAATCCCGGCGTTGTTGCTGATTACGACCGCATTCCCCTTCTACAGCTGACGCCCGCCGCAAGCTGGGCAAGATGCGCAAATCAGCCTATCACGACTCTGACTTGTAGATCTAGATCAGAAGTGCGAACGAATGTTGATGACTTTGATATCGCTTTGGTCTTCTACAATACTGATGCCTTGCATAGGTCATTCATTCTGAGATCTGTCCATGCCCGCCCCGGACAGGCGCGCCCAACACTCAATCTGGCGCATACTCCATGCGTCGCCACGATCTGTCATTGTCATCAGTCACACTTCTAGGCCTGCAGATCCAGCTCCGAGTGTTCGAGCAAACCGCATCCCCACTGGACTATCGCGCCTATCAGCGGGGTGATAAGGCCGATCGGGTCTCTCCCGACCTTATCGCGAGCTTAGCCAGAAGTGGGGATTCGCGAACCGGATGTGCGGGATCCGGAGGAGCAATCAGGAGAGACGGAAGGTTGCCCCTGCATGCATCTCATCTCTCTCCCTCTCTCTCTTCACTCTTGACAGTACCTTCGTCTCTCCTTCCCTTCGCGACGTTTACTTGCCGAGCCTCACAATAGACACTCAGGCTCACAGACAGAGATGGGAAAGCTCGAGTACAGCCAGGAAGAGCTTGATGAGCTCAATGCTGGCTCGTTCCAGCGCCCGAGCTGGGCCAGCATGTGAGTGTGGGCCAGGCAGTGCATACGGAGTGTCCAACATTGACTCCTCCTTCTTTGCAGCAAGCGCAAGTTTACCACCAAGGAAGGGTGGATCGGTGACTTTGACTTTGTCTACCTATGCACGCCGTGCGTTTCTGGAGCAATTGTAAAACGCAAGACACCCAGCTAAGCTTGCTTATGTCTGCAGATCACTGAACCCCTGGAGCAAAAGCGAGAAAGCACGAGCTAAGCGAATTACGCCGTTCTACGGGCTCAATGATGACCTGCCCATCTTGCTAGCCTTCGTCATCGGGCTGCAGCACTCGCTGGCCATGTTGTACGTGCCGTGCATTTCGACCAAAGGGCGGCCAGGAGCTAATGCTCTTCTGGGCAGGGCTGGAGTCATCACGCCACCCTCCATCTTCGCTGCAACTCTGAACCTCAACGGGACACCCTATGCTAATTGTGTGTGCCGCTGAGCATGCGCGGCCATGTATCCTTATCTTAAAGCTAACACCGCACTTCTTCCAGACATGGTTGCAACATCCCTGATCGGTAAGCTCAAGCGACAAGCTTATGATGGAGACAGCTGAAGCTGCTGACATGAATCCGACAGCTTCTGGCATCTGCTCGATGATTCAGATGAGCCGCTTCAAGATTCCTTTCACAGACCGTATTTTCGCAGTGCCTAGATACTTCGGCACTGGCCTGCTCACCGTCACCGGGACGTCCTTCGCCTCGCTTAGCACGGCTAGCGCCATGTTCAACGCGTAAGTTCGATTTCAATTGTCATCTTGAGGATGCAGCTGAAAGATGCAAGTTTACCACTTCGGCTTTAGGTTGTACATTGACGGAACGTGTCCAAGTACGCTGTCTGCAGACGGCGTTACCCGCGTTCGCGGGCCATGGTACGCCTGCTGCGCTAGATTCATGACACGCGCCTGAGAGCTCAGCTGATGACGGTGCTGGAACTGCTAGCCCAGAGGCTTTCGGGTACTTCCTCGGAACCGCCGCCTTGTGCTCCATCCTAATGATGGCCATGAGCTTCATCCCACCAAAGACGCTCAAGAAGAGTACGTTCGGTCTTGACTTGTACCTCGGGGATACTCGGCTGAAAGGCGTCATACCGACCCCTTTTCGCAGTCTTTCCGCCGCAAATCACTGGTCTGGTAATCTTGCTCATTGGGACCTCTCTTATTGGCAAGAGTGGCTTCCTCAACTGGGCAGGAGGAACGAACGCCTGTCGAAGCCGTCCTGCTACCGGCCTATTCGCCATGTGCCCTACCGTAAGCTCTCTTTCGCGACGCTGCACCAGCGGTGCTCAGAGCTGACAGAGCGCATTGAATGTCCAGATCAATGCCCCTAAGCCTTTGCCATGGGGATCGGCAGAGTTCATTGTGGGCTGTTCCTCTCCAGAGCACGGCCGTGGCATGCCTCTCATCCTAGTTTCTTTAGGGCCTTGGCTTCCTCTCCTTCATCTCCATCGTGATCGTCGAGATCTTCGGTAGTCCTTTCATGCGCAACTGCAGCGTAGTGATGGGTCTCATCATTGGTGCGGCCTTCCTGCTAGCCATCATACCACACAGCCCGTCGAAGCTGACTCATATTGACTTCGGCAGGGATGATCGGTGGGCATTGCATAGGTTGCACATCGCTCTCAAGGCAATCAGGCTAACGCTGTACATCCGAAATACAGTCGCAGGCGCCACCGGTGAGTAGCGCAGATAGACAACGGCAAAGGCACATTGCTGACCTTTTCCTGGGCTTCAGGGTATGTCGATGGAGCGAGTATCAAGAGCGGTGAGTAGCACAAGCGAACGACGGTAGAGGCAACGCTAATGAGCTCCTCTACTGATCCTACCTGCACCTTTCGATATCTGCCTTTCTTCTTGTAGCGGTATGTGGCGACCTCGTGCTTATCGGCCCAAGCGGTGACTCAGCGACGACTGTGCACAAGCTGATACATGCTCTCTCCCCTCCATGAAGCCAATTGCAACATTTTTCTGGGTGCAGACATTCCCTCTTAAGATCTATGCGCCTGCTATCCTGCCCATGATGGCGGTCTATGTGTCACTGGCGATGGAAGTCATGGGTATGCGAAGTCACGCTCGAACTCTCCCGCTCACAAGCCGTCTGCTAATGCTCAAGAGTCACTACAGGCGACATCACTGCAACCAGTGAAGCTTCCAAGCAGCCTGTCAAGGGTCTCCTCTATGACAGCCGGATTTCCGGCGGCATCCTCGCCGACGGTTTCAACGGCCTCCTCAGTGCCTTGTGCACCAATGCGCCGCTCTCGATCTTCGCCCAGAACGCAGGTGAGATCCGAGACCTCCTTCTGCATGTCCGGGCCTGTTCTGACTTACCCTCAACGCTGGCTGTCAGGTGTGGTGGCGCTCACGCGATGCGCGAATAGGCAGGCAGGATATGTCTGTGCTTGCCTGAGTGAGTCATATGCACGGCACTCTTCGGTGTATTGCGAGCTGAGATCACTCTTTTCCCAGTGATTCTGTACGGCGTTCTCGCCAAGCTCTCGGGAGTAATCCTGGCGATCCCAAACCCAGGTAAGCTGCCCAAACCATGCCGAGCTCCTGTCCTAGCTCTGACAGCATTATCTTCTGGCCTTTCCTTGCAGTGCTGGGGTAAGCTGCACACGCGATCATGAATGCAACCGCGCACATGGCTGACCTTTTTGTCATTGCGCAGTGGCGTAACGAGCTTCCTTTTCGCCTCTGTGGTCGTCTCTGGAATGAAGGTCATGAGCTACGCGCCATTCACTCGCAGGAATCGAATCGTGCTGTGGGTCCAGACTGTCATGTCCTCTGTGATTTGCTCTGGTCACTACTAAGAGTGTTCTACCTCCAGTGCATCCGGCCTCACTCTCGGTCTAGGCAACATCATCGTCTCCGACTGGGCGTCCTACATCTTCACCTACTCCGGCACAAACAGCGGCCTGCGCGGCTTCATGAACGCCATTGTCATCATCCTGTCGACGCCTTTCCTGGTTGGCGCCATTGCAGCCATCACGGTCAACCTCATCCTTCCTGCCGATGAGGACGAGCCAGCAAAGGAGCCCAGCATGGAGGAGCGCGACGAGGATGATGCCATTCAGGTCCTGCCCCAGCACAGGAACGAAGAGACCGGCCTCGAGAAGACATACGACGATGACAGCAAGTAGAGTACGGAATGGCATATGCTAGATTGTGAGGAGAGCTTGCGTTCTCGTTTAAACGGGTGACGTGTATGCATGTGTGATTGTAAGGATTTGGCGGAGACACTGCAGTTTCGTAAAGTTGCTCGTAATGACACACTAGACAGCTACGAGAACGGATTCGGCATCTCGCCTGCTCATACAGACTGGCTGACGGGAGCTGCAAAGTAGTAGCTACTCGCTGTCGTGTTGACGGTGTGCATGCTGGGCGTTTTGCGAGCATACGGCCCCGTCTCTCCTGCGCTCGTCTCCCTGCCCGTGTGAAATGAGTTCTCCCTGTCCGCGGCTTTGTCTCGGTTGCTCAAGACGGCTGCGGACCACTTGGAGCCGATGGAGTCGGTCGACTCGCGCCTGCTAGGGGCGATTGCGCGGATTGAGGCGTCCTCATTCGCAGTGTAGTTGCCGCCCGAGTGACGCCGCCCATCTCTGCTCACTCCGAGGATGGAAGGGCCCGCCGCCTGCCGGATGGACCCGTTCGCTGTTCCTCGCAGGCTGGGCGCTGTGGAACTCGCCAGCGTGAGCGTGGAGGCGTTGTCTGGGGGCGGCGAGGATGCGCGAGGGTTGTTGCGCGGATCCGGGACGTGGTGGCTTGGGTAGTGCGTATTGCTCTCTACGTTGCCGGGATCCTCGTCCATCTGATCGGCATCGCCTGCCTGTGTTGGCGATGCCAGACGATGGGATGGGCTCGGCAGCGAGGAGAAGGTGATGCTATTTGAGGAAGACAGCATGCGGACAGGCGCTGGCGGCGCCGCTTCCTCGGTTGGGGTAGAGTGTGCAGATGACGAAGATGACGTTGGCACGGCTCCTAAGAAGCTGTTCCGCAGTGGACTGGCCTTGGCAAGCTGCGCTGGTCGAGCAGGAGCGGGAAGACTGTCGGATTGCGTGGGATTGCTGGTAGATGCCACGGGGAGATGATTGACGGGCTGAGCAACACCGTCCGCTTCGTGAACGCTGGTGGCGAGGCGGTTCGACGAAGCGGCATGCATGTCTGCCAGACCCAGCTCTTCACTCTGCGCAACGTTCGCAACGCTCTTCGCAGCTGTAGCTGTGTGGCTAGCTTCCGGCGCGACGCCCTGTTGCTGCTGCTGTTGATGTTGACTGGCCGGAGGGGACGTTTGATGCGTAGTCATCAAGGTCGTAGGTTTCGTACTGGCCGATGTTTTCGAGTGACCGGTCACGAAGGACTTGAACGTTCTGCTCGTTGGCGCGAGAGAATGCAGCGAAGTACTCCGGGAGCCCGTGAAGGAGGATGCGGCGTCGATAGTGGACGGGGTGAGGGGACGTATAGACGCGTCTCGGTCGGCGCCGTCCAGCTCGCCAGAGTCGTCCCCTTCGCCATCGCTTCCGTTCTCGTCCATGCCGTCGATATGTGCGGACGTTCCAGGAGCGTTCGGCGTGTCTTGTATGCTCTTGGTCGCGCCGTTCCTGGCCGGTGGTTCGTGCTCGGTCATCGCGCCCACAGGCAATCCGTCTGCAGGACGCGTTACGGCTGCCGGGACAGGCACGTTGCCGGTCGCATTGTGCCCAGCAGCATTGGTGGCCACTGCAGCGGGACCTCTGCCGGATTTCCTGCTGCTGACGCTGCCTGACTGCGCTGCAGGTTGCGCATGGGACGTGTTTGGCGCTGGGGACGCGCGGGTGGGACTCGTCTGGAGAACAACGATGACCGGGACAGCGAGGTCAGCTTGCAGGAGCGGACATACGCCGCTGAGGACACCACCAGGCAACATCGACGCACCTTGGCATGCTTGCTGCTCTGCCCCCCTCCCCCGAGCTTCAGCAGGAGACTCTTTATCCTGCTGCCACCGCTGCCTCCACCGGACTTGCCGCCCTTGCCCGGAGCGGCAGCTGCACTGGACCCGCCCTGTCCGCTCGAGCTGGGCGACACGGCCGTAGATGCTGACATTTTCACGGATGCTGCAGTGCGATGCAGCAATGAGTGCGACTATGATGCAGTATCAGTCCACCCCGTTCAGCGTGAGAGAGACGTCACCAGCCTGACAAAAGGGGTTCGGGGGTTGGGCGACAGAGAGGCACGTGCAGGCGGGGCAGACACTGGCAGCAGGCCTATCCTCCTCGAATACGGTACTTCCGACCTCGTCCACAGCCCAGTAGTCGTTTCTCTCGTCGATTGCGAGAAGCTTTCGTGCACGCGCTGCCATCACAACCGAAAGCGGAATCTCCGTCACAGCTTCCACCGAGTCGGCGCAGAGCACCTGGGATGCCTCCGCCCTTCCCGAACAAGTACAAGAAGTCGCAAGTCAAGACAGAGAAGGACTGCTGGACATGTAGAAAGACAACTTTCACTTGCCTGCGTGGGTCTAAGCTCTCGTTTGTTGCTCCGAAGAGCCGCGCTTGCTCATGCGCTTCCTTTTCCGCACTCGGCGTTTCGCAGTCACGGACAACTACGCCAGCGGAGGCGACTTCCTGTATACCTGCGACGCGCATCTCAAAGACCGCAACTTTGCTTCCCCCATCGTGGAGGCTGCACCACCAGTAGCTCCGCCGGCCGAGAGCGGACCATCACAGGCCGAAATCGACCAAGCTGTGAAGGAGTACAACGAACGGAAGAAGGCGAAAGAGGAGAAGGGAAAGGATGCCGAGAAGGCAGATACCAAGGACGAGAAGTCCGTGAAGGCATCTGCGAAAGCCAAAAGTGCAGGAGAGGCGAAGGCAGATCCACCAGCCTCTGTACCTCCGCCGGAACCAACCCACTTTCAGCTACACAAGCACTTCTACGATATGCGTCTGCGGATGCGAGTGCAGCAACAGCAACACAAAGATGCGCAAGCGCGAAGATCACAGCTCGACTTGCCCTCTGCGCCAACCTCACGGCCGACGCGGTCGCAACAGGGATAGACGGGGTTCATTCTAATCGAGTCTTCCGCTAAAGACAGGTTGCTGCTAGCTGCTAGAAGTGGTACAACAAGAGGACTACCCTGTAGAACGCATGTACGAAAGCTATCGTGGAGCGCTGGCCGGTCAAGCACCGACATCAAATAGCAGCTGTCTCTTTCGCCGCAGAACCGGCTTCTCGGTCACCATGGAGGGCCTGCACAGTCGTAGACGTCAGCTTACAGTATGGCGCCTTGGTCGAAGCCCTGAACGCTATACTCACGCTGCACTTCCCGTTGTGGCAGACGGCATGCCCATGATGATCGCCTCTGAAATTCCGGCCACCGAGTCTCGCTTCGAGTGGAAGGCTGCCTCGAAGAGATGATCCGTCGTCTTCTCGAACGAGGCCAGCATGAGCGTGCTGTCCTTCATCTTGGCGACACCGAAGCGCGTGATCCCGAGGACTTCGCCCTTGAAACACATAATGTCGCCCAGCAACATGGTGTGACGCGCGTCGACGGCGAGACCGTGCGACTTCATCGTGTGGTCGATCTGGTCTGTGATGGACCGTCGAGCGGCTTCGATACCAAGAACCTGGAAAACGTCGAGAATGTGGTTGGACATGGTCTCCCGGCCTACGACGCCTGGTGCAGAGAACGACCAGTGGCAGATTCAGCGGGCTGTGAGGGTAGATAAGAGCTCTGTCCGCTGCTGCACTCACCGTCAGTCGTCATGACCTCTCTGAATCCGTTACCTTCCACGACCAGCTTCTTCTCTCCGGCAACTTCCTCGCTGATGATAGCTCGCGAGCACGCCATGACGCCTTTAACGACCACATTAGGTAATTGCCGGGTAAGCGTCATGAGGCGCGCGTATGCGTCCTCGTCATCGCTCATGCGCTTCGCGTAGATTCGGATCTTGCTCGATGCCGGAAGCCGTCGGACGTCGCCCGGTTGCAGCTTCATTTTCGGTGCCGAGACGATGGATTGGGCGATGCTTGAGAGATCGACCTCGAGTTGCAGCTTTCGGATCGCTTCCATGTCGACTTGAATGCTGAGGAAGATGTCCTGGGAGTGATAAGTGGGCGCAACAATCGAGGCAATGTCTCGCAGGTACGTCTTCTCGATACGGCCCTTGACGATACGCGCAGCCTGCTCGGAGGACTTGCCAACCAGCACGGCAGTGATGACGGGAGTGTTGATGACCTTTGAGGCGTTGATGATCTCCTTGATACTGCATGTATTGGCAAGCATGATTCAGCACGTCCTCCCATTTCGCGCCGACAGGGAGGCATAGAGGATGACGACTCACCGCGGCACACCAAGCGTAATGTTCATGGCAGCGACACCGGCGAAATGGAAAGTCTTCAGAGTCATTTGCGTTCCCGGCTCTCCAATGGATTGTGCACCAATGGCTCCGACCGCGGTCCCCGGCTCGATCTTTGCTCGCACGTATTTCGACCAGCACAGGTTGAGGAAGGTCAAGAGCTGAGCTTTTGTCACGCGTGTCTTGTTGTCCACGACCTTGCGGTTGGCGGCTGCAGAGTCGTTCGTCAGCGGCGTGCAAATGCTTCGGATCGGAAGAGCAGTCACATACCTGGCGCTTTTCGGTCTACAGACGGCTTGTGTGTCGCACTCGTCCCTGCTTCACTGAGGCCGTAGGATGTCCGGTAGTCGACTGCAGGCTGTACGATCTTCTCGTTGATGAAGGCAATCGTCTTCTTGATCCAGTCCCCGTTGCACTGCCTCGCAAAGCGCGGCTTGCTGAGCTCGCTCGAAGCAATCTCCATAACTTCGTAGGGCAGGATGCCCTCGCTCTCGCGATCCGGAGTGATGGACTGCGGTAGCCCCAGGCTCAGTGGCGCAATCCGTGTGCCCCTGCTCAAGCAAGAATGCAGTAACGCACCTTCGCATGTCCCCACGTCCGCTGGAAGGCTACGGGTCCCGTATCAGACTCCATGGCTGCCGGATCCAGAGCATCGTCTCCATAGGTGAACTGCACGACAGCACCGATAGAGTTCCGCACAGACAGATCGTAACGAGCTGTCAAGTCCTCGAGCGCCTTCATGAGTCGCCGCTGCATGTAGCCTGTCTCGGCTGTCTTGACGGCGGTATCGACCAGACCTTCACGTCCTGAGACGGCGTGAAAGATGAATTCGGTAGCAACCAGTCCGGAGAAGAAACTTGAAGCATTGCAGAGGTCAGACGTGGTCAGAGTCTGTCGCTGAGGTCCCTTCATGCCGTTTTGATTGGCCTCAGCTCACCTGTTTGCCACGAAACCCTTCGAAGGAGGGTCTTTGGATTTCTTGGGGAAGTGCGGCAGAGATCGATCCGGGAATCCATCGGGAATACGATGACCACTGATAATTTGCTGACCGACACATGCTACCATCTGAGCGACGTTGAGTTGCGAACCTGTCATGTGCAAGGAGAGTCTTCGTCAGCGAAGCTATGGAGTGTATGGCTGGGGTCGCTGCTCACCTTTGGAACCACAGACTGCCATGATGAGTGGAGCATTGTGTCTGCTGAGCTCCGTCATGCAGATCTTGGCACACTTGTCTCGGACTTGCGACAGGACACCAGACACGCTCGACTCGAGCGTTCCTTCCAGGTCGAGACCTGGTGCTAGCTCGAGCTTGCCCTCTTTGGCCTTCTTGATGAGGTCAAGCGAGCTGTCGTAGCCATGTTGCACGATAAGCTCTTTCTCCGCGGCAAGCCGAGCTCCCGGTGTTACGTCGCTGATGCCGATAGAGAACCCGCGGTTTGCTGTTGGCACATGTCTTAGCGGTAGCCCAGCCGAAGCCTCAAAGTAGAATCCCTGACTCACTCAACCATCTCGCACAGACTTTGGCAAGCTTACCCATCGCCTTTGCCGCTTCCTCCGCGCCATAGTCTCGCTGAATGACGGCAAAGACAGACGTTTTCTTACCATCTCCTACCGTCCCCTTGTCCCAGACGCCGCACATGATCTCGCTGTTGACGATGACGAGGTAGCCGTCGTTCGGCGACATATCAGGGATCTCGTGCGGCTGCGCTTTCTCGTGTGTCTTGCACGCCGACTCGAGATTGACAAAGATCTTGGACTCCTTGTTCGGGCGCATGAGCACGTTGAAGATTTGCTTCCCCGTCCAGAGGTAGCTTGGACGAAGAATGGTGGGAGGGGGGATGTCGAGGTGCTCTGTCGCGTCCGAGAAGTATGATACGATCTGGCAGAATTGTTGGCGGTCGAAGAAGGTATCCTTGCGCGATATCAGAAAAGCTGCGGTGATGAAATCCTGAGTTGCTGCAATGAGCGGCACTCCGTCCCTTGGCGTGACGATATTGTTGGTCGACTTCATCAGGAGGATGGCTTCTGTTCTGGCTTCTTCGGTTTGCGGGACGTGCAAGTTCATTTCGTCTCCGTCAAAATCGGCGTTGTATCTGCAAAGTAGCGAAGTCAGCTTGGTCGAAGGCTCAAAAGCAGTCAGACACAGCTTACGGCGTGCAGACACATTCGTTCATTCGGAAAGTCCGCCATGGGCGAATCTTTGCCCGATGCGACATGATGGACAGCTTATGCAGACTGGGTTGCCGGTTGAAGAGTACGACATCACCATCGCGCAGATGCCGCTCGACAACATCTCCGATAGCCAGCTTGGCAGCCATATCTTCGCGCTTGCCAAACTTCAGGAAGCGCTTGAAGTTGCCCATCGCCGCGATTGTCGCAAAGTTGGCGCCCGGCCACACATCTGCGCCGTTGCAGACTGCGGACCGTAGAGCATCGATGTTGTGCGGTGTGACTCGGTCGGGAAAGGTGAGGATCTTGGCCACCCGCTGCGGCACCGCAACCTCGTCAATGCGAAGGTTCGGGTCTGGTGAAATGACAGTCCGGCCGGAGAAGTCGACACGCTTTCCTGACAGGTTCCCTCGGAATCGCCCCTGCTTTCCCTTCAATCGTTGGCAGAGTCCTCGAATGGGCTTCTGACCCGAAACTGACGGGACGCCTGGCATCTCGGCGTTGATGTACATGGCGACGCAGAGCTGCATGAACTCCCATTGTTCCTGTGAGGCGGTATATCAATTGATGTTAGGCGCCTTAGAGCCGTGGTCACTCCATTACGGCCGACTGACCATCAACGCCGCTGTCGCAACGCCCTTGCTGAGACCGGTCCGGATGAGTCCATTTGTGAAGATGATTTCGGTCAGTTTGACGGTCAGATCGTCCTCGTTCGTAGCTGCTTCTTGCGAGACAGAAGGTCTGATGCAGACTGGCGGCACGGAGATGTACTGCCAGATGAATTCCTCCGGTCGTCCAACTGCAGGGTCGAGGCCGAGCAGCTCGCAATCGGCAGCCGTGATGTTCTTGAAGAGATTGAGCACTCTCAGCGGATTGAGATCCTCCTGCGCCTTGTGGACGTGCGGTCCGATCTCCTTGGTCTCGCTCTTGACAAGGTTGAAGCCCTCCTCGAAGAAGGCACGCTCCCCTGCCATCTTCTTGCTCCTGTACTTCTCGTGGATGATCTTGAGTGCTCCAACCTTCTTGACTGTGCCGTTGACCTCGCCACAGTGCGGGCACGTCAAGACCTTTCGGCATTGCGTGTTGACCTGTTTGGCAAGAAGCGTGCGGGTGACGTTTTCGAGATGCGGGCGACGGAACTTGCGCAGGAACTGTCGTCGTTGGTCCTCAGTCAAGAGCACGCGAGAGCATGTCTGCGCCGGGAGAAGATGTCAGAGCTTGTCTCGTGCCGCTGAAGCTGCTTTGATGAAGCGCACCTTGCAGATGTCCTGTAGCATGGTGATGACCATCTTGAAGTAGCCAATGTGGAAGACGGGGAGCACTAGACGGATGTACGCATAGTGCCCTACGCAATCTGCCATCTTCTGCCCGCACGTCTCGCACAGCGCTGCCTTGTCGGACGTGCCCTGTACAGAGTCAATCGAGCGGGTCAGCCTGGTCGCAATCACACAGCAGCATCATGCGAACGCACCAGTCGCAGGTCGAGAACTCCATTCCTAGCCTGCTGCTTGATGCCCGCATTCTTCTCGTCGAACTTGTACAAGTCCCGATGGACTGCCTCAAACTCGGAGATGGCCACAATCTCCGAAGGGCTCAGGATGCCAAACTGCAGGAACTTGATGCGCTTGGGCGCATTGTCGACAACAATGTCCTTTGGCATCCTGCCGCGCTGTCCTGTGGCCCTGATGATGTATAGGCGTCTCTATGTGCTGGTATTGGCGAGTCGGATCAAGCAAAGGTGCGGCAAACACGTGAGCGAAGCCAGGCACTTGACTCGGAGGCGTCCGCGCACCTATACGAGTAGTTGCGGGCTTCAGAGCTTCCGCAGGGAGCAACAACGTGCAAGTCATGCAGAGCGGCGCATCTGGCATCAAAAAAGAAGACGCAGCCCTATGAAGACATATGGACGTCCGAGGCAAAAGGAATTCCCATTCTGCGATTTGAACGCAGGACCCTCTCATGTACGCGAAAGTACGAGTGAGATATAATAACCACTGTTGACGTTGTTGATCAGAAGACGTCCGACATTGCGAGAAAGGGGTAAAGAAGCCTACCTATACGAAACGGGACCCAATGACAGCTAGGCTATCTGTGCTTGTTCATAAGGGGAGCTTTAGTATTGTTATATACAGATGAGCTTGGCGCGGTCCATCAGATCCTGTTTCAGTCTTATCTGATATCTTGCACGTATCCGCGCAGCCTCGGCAACACCTAAAACGAGTAGTTGTACATGCTGCGGTCTACAATCTGAGCATCAATGGCAGCTAAGGCGTCGAGAGTGTCTGCAGAAGGCTCGTAGTCAATGACAATGCCGGGAGGAGCGGTGTTTAGGCTGACGAAACCGCAGGAATCGATGACCAAACTCTCAAAGAAGCTGAGTCGGATGTCCGCCCTGGCCTCGAGTCTGCTGGGAACGAAGAAGCGGAGCGGCCTGACTTCCCACACCTCTATATCGTTGCCGCTCTCGGTGTACTTCTTGAGAGCGTACTTGGCGAGAGAGCCCGAGGCATCCTGCTCGTCGTCCTCCTCTCGCGTCCACGGTGTGCCTGCAACGGTCATGCCGCCATACAGGAGGCAGCGCATTCCCTTGTTGTCCTGGGCGCGAGCAAAAGCTCTGATGGTGTCGATGTAGAGGGTGTAGTCGGGGTAGTCGGCCTGTAGCTCCCGCAAAAAGAGATCGAGTGCCTCCTGATTGGGGAAGACCAGCCGGCGGACATAGAACTGGGCAAGAGCGCTGTCATTGCCATCCTGATTGGCTCCGTCTGCTGCGCCTGTATCTTTGGAGGCTGCTTTGCCTTTGCCTTTGTCCGCTGGGCCCGCGGTCTCAGCGCTGTCGGATTGCGAGTCGCTTCCCGCTCCCGTCTCTCGCTCCCTCACAAGCGTAGAGGAAGCGGTCCAGTCTGCAGGCTGGAATGTGACAGGCTTGACGAAGACATCGAGAAGAAAGGAGTAGAGGTTGTTGTGGAGAGGTAAAGTAGCCTTCTCGGCAGGCGAAACGGCCGGTCGGCCGTCGATATGCCGGACTTTGTCGACTACCTGGAGCACCGTTCCGGACTGACTGCCATTGCCAGCGACTGTCGAGCCGCTCGCGATGTCTGTGCGGAGTGTCGCAAGCAGATTCATCTTCTCTTTCCGCTCAGCGATCATACCTCCGCGATGCTCCTCTGCGCTTCGCTGTTTGAACAGCTCGCGCTTCACGCGATCCCTCTCACGCTGCGCAGCAACGCTTTCGACCTTGGCGCCGCGAGCGCGAATGTTCTTCAAGGCGATTTCGGAGGGTTCGTGAAGACGCATGTGCTGCATCTGCGTCAAGCCGGATTCGTCTTCGTCCTCATCCGAATTGCTGTCGTCATCGTCATCGTCATCGTCATCAATGACGACGGGTCTGCTGCGTGTGCGTGCGCCCTCAGCAGGAACTCGCTGTGCTGTCGGAGATGCTGGCCCGCTAGGTAGAGGCTATGCGATCAAGAGCAGCCAATACCTCAGTATGTGACGAGAACCAGCCCAATAATGCTGACGCTCACTCGAATAGGGCGCTCGGGACTCTCGCTTGCAGCTCTGACGGTCTCACCGGGTCCGCTCTCATTGGAGGCTCCCGCAGCGCTTCTCGTAACCGGGGGACTGGGAAGATCGCTCTCCTCCCTGTCTACGTTGCCGCGTTTATTCCCAGCTTCTACGTTCGACGCGCGTCTGCTGTCTTCTCGCGGGCGTCCGCCCCTTCCCGTTTGTCCGCTACCTCGCCTCCTTGCTCGTCCGCGTCGTCCCCCCATCTCAATTCAGATAACGATGTGAACGACGTGTGTGTGTGAAATCGTAGTAATGGCAATGAGGAAGAAAGACACGCGCAAATGCGAAAGTCGAGCCAAGCGCCCGCTCGAACCCTCTGACGGAGCTGACAGAACTGACGCGGTTGACAAGGCCCATTTCTCCCCTTCTGACCAACTTCTACATCACACAAAGTTCAGTATGCCCACCACATCGCAGGCTGAGCCTATGCTGGCTTCGCCAGAGAGCGTCATTGTTCAGAATCGCATCATTGCCATCGAGCGAAAAGCTTATGACATCTTTGGCTCACTGCCGAGACGCGATGTGCATCAGCTAGCCACGGAGCGGGTCCACACGCAGACAATGATCTATTCTGGCTCACTACACGTCAATGCGACGGGCTGTGTCGACGTTGTCGTCTCGCGGAAGGACCTGTCGAAGGAGTCGCACAGGCTAGAGGAGACAGGCTACCACCGGCGACTAGCAGGCCCTGGACCTCAGTACGACCAGCGCGAGCAGGTGCGGTACGGTGGAGTACCTGCCGACGTGATGGAGGAAATCAGGCAGACAGGCGATCATCACCTCATCGCGCAATGGCTGGGCCCCTTCATCAACTTCTGGCCGATGACCTGGGCCAAAGAGCGGCTCGACCTTGCCACAGTTTTCTACTTCGCGAAGATGGCCACCTACAATCCAACATTGGTCATTGGCGAGTCGAGTCACGTTGGCAACATCTTTCTCCACCATTCGGAGAAAGCCTTCAATGGCGATGCAGCGGCCTCGTCAGCCTTTCACAAGGTCATGGCGGGCGAGGCGCCTGACATCGATGCTATCCTCACACCTGAGTACATGCAGTACAAATGGGATGACTTAGACATGGCGAGCGATGCGTGGACAGTCGTCAAGGGCAATCTCTGCATCCGCCGCTACGGCCCGGCCGGCGAGTTCTCAACCATCTACCTTCCCAAGCCGGATGCCTATCGACCATATCACACGCAGACTTTGAGCGCGAAGGCAGTAGAGGTGGACAGATGGACCCGCGTTATCGCACATCTCGCCAGACGCAACATCCGCGTGGCTGGAGCAATCCCGCATGGCGGTCCATCTCGCCTGAAGGCCTTGCGGGAGATACTGGCAGGCATCGTCAAAGACGGCGAAGCTTTACAGATTTTCGAGAAGATGGATGCCGCGGAGGTTAGCTTGAGGCAGGACGAGGCATGCTTCCGCCGCGATGCCGCGCTGCGAAGCACCAGCAACTTCGACCATGTCACGGCTATGTCGGTCAATATGGTAACGTAAGTTAATCATCAGTCTCGAGTCGCAACACCGGATCAGGCTGATGCTCCGGACTGTATTGTGTGTCTTTTAT
This sequence comes from Symmetrospora coprosmae, assembly GCA_008802785.1. Classification (NCBI taxonomy): domain Eukaryota; kingdom Fungi; phylum Basidiomycota; class Cystobasidiomycetes; family Symmetrosporaceae; genus Symmetrospora; species Symmetrospora coprosmae. The sequence goes on along the minus strand of VUYT01000001.1, from coordinate 1,161,291 downwards.
AGTCGAGCGGAGAGAGCAACGAGGCCACCTGGCGCTCCAGGATCAGATGAGAGAAAGGTCTGGGTCACAGACAACATCAATGAGGCGCGACAGAGGCGAGAGGACGGAGAAAGGACGGAGATGATACCAACCCCGCGCTGCTTCGAGCACCTGTCAGACGATCACGCTCGCTGGCTGTTTCAAGTGCCGAAGGAGGGCAAGGACGTTGAGAGGAGCGCGCAGGGCTACGAGATGGGCAGAGCGCCCCAGACAGCCAAGGAAAAGCAGCAGAGAGCAGACAGAGGGGTGAAGATCAGCGAGGGCAAAGGAGTGCTCGACACGCTCCGCAAGCCTGCTGATCAGGCGCTGCGTAAGCTCGTGGACCAGCAGATGGGGCTCCAGAGCAACTACGTCATGCGCTTCATATCCTGCCCGAACTGCCCGCGATTCTACCTCGTCTGGCATCTAAACACCCACCAATCCGTTCACACCTGCGGCACGGCCCGCGACTACTTCCTTTCGCACTTCGTGCCTCCGACGTGGGAGGAGGTTCTCGAGGACGTCCAGAGCGACGACGATTACGGAGACGAGGGAGAGCATCGGGAGACACGCGGGGAGGAGCCCGGTCAGGAGCAGGCACAGCGACTCGAGTACGCGAAGAAGCGAGGTCTCGGCCTCCGAATCATTCCGCGCAATCAGCCGATGTCCTGGACGGCCGGCGAGCGACTCGACTCCGACAGTGCGGCCTGGACGACCAAAGCCGTCGTCAAGAAGAAGCGAGTGCGCTATCCCCGATCTGATGCGCCCAAGAAGGAGTTGATTATGGACAAGCGTGGACGACTGTTCGAAGCCTGCGTGGACAGATGGGGCATCGAGTTGCCTTCGCAGCTTCTTGCACACTCTTACAGCAATCACACCCTCCTCGACGCCTCGGGAAAGCCGCGGGCTCAGAAGGGAATCACCTTTCAGACGGTTGCGTCAGTGGCTCATCTTCTCGAATTCGAGGAGGCACGAGAAGCCGCGGCCAAGCTCGACAACGTCTGGATCGCAGTCTCAAAGACTGGCAGTCCTCATCGGATCCGTGTGTCCCAGATTGAGCAGGCACAAGATGTTATTGAAGGTCGCCCGGCCTCGAAGATAGCTGCCAAGTACACGCTCGAAGACATCAAGGAGGCTGCCGATGCGCGCCTCGCCGACGGCACTTTGGTCCCGACTCATTACGACCACGACACGCATGTCGACCGCCTGCACGACACTCTGGCTGCCAACAGCACTCACGGAGGCGCATAGTTCAGCTGTTGGGAGAGCTGCGAGCACAGGCATGGCTATCCGGTATGTAGATGGGCTGCCTCTGGAAAGACGAGAGGGTATGTCTCGACTCGATGGTCTGCTGATCGCCGACAGGACCTACAGTGATGAAGCTTGTGAGTTTGATATAACAAGCTTTGTGCAAGTCTGCACTCACGCGGTTTCATGACCTCCCTACGCTGCTCCTGCATATCCCGTTCGACAGCATAAATGCGAGCTGACAGCTCTCGGTGCTCCTGCTCTTCACTGGCACTGACAGGCAAGACCTTGTTGCCATTTGCCTTCTTCTGAGCCTTATCTGCTCGCGCCTGTTCCTTGTCGATACGGGCCAGCTCTTGCTGACGCTCTGCCTCGGGATTCGACGGTAGAGACGATGTTCCACCGCGAACTTTCCTTGCGAAAGATTTGAGCCCCATCTCGTTACTGGCGGAGGCAAGATGTGCTGAATGAACGATTGAGAGCAGCTGGAAAACGGAGAAGATGCAGAGAAGGAAAGCTTAGGGAGAGTACCGCAAGGAGGTGAAGGAAAGGGGACGTTACGAGAGGGAGAGGAGAGAGGAGGATATGCAAGATCTGCAGTAGACCGAATCAGCTCGCAGACGGTAAGAACAGCACGGCTCGGCATCACTGCTGTCAGTCATCAAGTTTGCGACATCATCTTCGCGGTCGTCCGAACAGGAGAAGCGGAGTCAGTGGGCGCGCCACCTGCTTGCCAAGGCAGACAATCCCTCTGAAAAATGCCGGTCTGCACGTCACACCACGCCAGATGAGCGCATCCCAAGTAGAAAGCTCGACTCATCAGGATTTGACCGACTGTCGCAAGACAGAGGGACCTGTCGGACAATGGCCGAGCACATGTCGGATGAACCTCTGCGTGTGGCGGATTGCGGGATGCGTTATACAACATCGTTCACAGAGGCCAGCGACTGATATCAGCCGCCGCATTAGCACGTCGGAGGAGGCCGCTCCAGTCATTGGTGCCTATTGCACTCGCATGAGCACGCCCGCCACCAGAGCCGCCCAGGACGTGAAGAACAATCCAATCCGGACATCGTGCCTTGCCTGGAAGGCATCGAAGAGAGCCTGTGCCTTTTCTATGATCATATACGATGCTCACGATTCAGCCTCGTTCCCCTTGGTATGTCTCAGGAACCCGCTGAAGAAGCTCGTTAGCCGCCAACAACAGCTCTCCCACCCACCTCCCGCAAGCTGCTCGTCCTTGGCCGCGTTGATCTTGAACAGCTGACGGTTGACTGGCATGATAGAATAGAGCGTCCAGGGAAAGACGAGCGCGAAGGTCACGACGGACGTGATGGCCAGTTTTCGCTGCACCGAATGCGGAGACGAGTAATACGCAATCGTTCCGAGCGAAGGAAGGACCGGAATGAAGTTGAGCAGCATGTCGGCCTACGACGGTCGCCGAAGTCATCACAAATCAGTGGCAGGTGGTATGAACCGTCTCTATTCTACCCAGAAGCGCGCCCCGCACCTTTGCCAGGTCGTAGAAGCGCTCCCAGATAGAGACCCTCGCCGCCCATGTTGGCTTTGTCGGGAGGATCTCTACCTCTTCCGTGAGTACTTGCCTGAGCGCCCACCGCTTCGAGCCAATGTTCCCGAATAGCGCATAGCTTGTCCCGGTCAAGGCTGTGGCGTATGAGACGAGGAGTGGTGTGGAGAGCATGGCGACGGGATTGGTATCAGGTTGGAAGATAAGGGCTATCCTGTAGCGATAGAGAGGTGAGAAAGGGAGTAAGAGGAGCCTCTTGCGACGCAACCCTGGAGGCCACTGTGTCTGCGGACGTCTTCGGCATTAGCGCTCGGACATCCGCGAGACAGACCGGAGGTGTCAAACGGGACGGCCGAACGAAACGCAAAGCCAATAGCGAAGGCAGCGCGTCTTGGGGTTGTTCACTGCCCGCGTAGGCGCTACATGGCGAGCAAGCGCTAGATCAGAGCAGACGGCCTCTACAAGCTATGTACTTGCAGCTCGTCAGCAACGCCGACGTCACCGGGACGCAGTGACACATCGCAGGTATCGGAGAGCAACGCTCAGCAGTAGAGACTAACGACAATCCCTGCTACCCGCTCGTACTGGCTTGCTCTCGCAACCATTCCCTCTCTCGCGTGCCGTTCTCTGGTCGGTGGAGCGCCAAGGGAGTCTCTCTGCAGCTGCGCGTCACCGGAATGGGCCCGGTGCGGTCAGCTTTGGGCAGACGGAGTTGCACCCTTCTTCCCTCTTCCGCACGACCAAACACGGCCAAGATAAGGAGCAGGATATCGTCTGTGAGTGCTCTGTACAGCAGGCTCACGCTTCATTCCAAAATTCGAGCTGACCGCTTCTTCTATCGTCTGCGCCATGGCCAGCCCCGCCGCCCCGCCTTCAGCTCTCCGACAGCGCATCTCTCTGCCCGTTCTCGTAGCAAGGCGACAGATGCACCGCAAGATCCCAGGCTTCCACTTCAGCTCGGAACCGTCGGAGGACGGCAGCGAGGCACCCCGCAGGTCGCGCTCGCTCTTTAGCAAGCTCACAAAGTCATCCAGCCGGGACAGCGGCAGCGGACGCCGGTCTCCTTCGCCTTATGCGGGTCGATCGGAGACGGGCGGTCGACGACGTGCAGGCGACAGCAGAGCCTCCTCGCCGGAGCGCAGTGGCGCCTACAGCGATGCAGACGGCGATAGTGATAGTGATGGCGGAGCGCTGTCATCATCCGAGCGGGTCGGGCCAGGCTCTTCTAGGAGATACAGCAGCGGGACGGCCTTCTCTGGAGGGGTAGGAGCCGACTCGAGCGCAGGCGAGGAGACACAGTCGGAGTTCGACTACTCTGAGCAGAGTGGAGGCGAGGATGACTCTTCCGATTCATTCGATGAGGAGCTCGATGAGGAACTCATCGCGAACACGGAGGCCAATGCTGGCAGTCAGACGGCTGCGGAGATCCTTCTTGCTCAGCCGGCCACAACAGTTGAAGAGGGCCTAGAAGATGGACCCAACCTCGTGAAGTCTCCTGCATCACCTTTTGCACTGTCTTCATCTACGACATCTGCTCGTCGTCCAGCTACAGCCGCCTCGACCGGAGCCGCACCAGCTTCCTCCGTCTCTACTGCCTATCGCACACCTCGCCGACGCAAATCTACCATCAAGCAGGACTTTCAGCTCGTTGCCTCCCGGCCTTCGTACGAGAGGAATCGCTGCTCCATCACCCTAACTCATGGTGACCCAGAGGGACATATGGCGTCGCTGCGCGAAGCGGGGACGGACAGGCGACGAAGCAAGACCTACGTAGTGGCGAGCGATCTCTCTGAAGAGTCGTACTATGCCATCGAGTGGGCTATTGGCACAGTCGTGCGGAATGGCGATGAGTTGCTCTTTGTGACAGTCATGGAGACGGACTCCAAGCGTGAGTCCGGATAAAATCACGTTCGTAGGTGAGCCAAAGCTGAAGTCCGACTTGAAATGATCAACTACAGTTGATCCAGAAGATGGAGGGAGCTCAACCGAGAAGACCAACAAGATAAGGAATCAGCAGGAGCGTCAGACGCGGGTTCTACAATTGTCTCGCGAAGCAACTGCCCTCCTGGAGCGCACGCGGCTGCACGTCCGCGTCCAGTGCCAGGCAATACACGCAAAGAACGCCCGACACATGCTTATCGACCTCATCGATTACTTCCAGCCAACTCTGGTTCTCGTCGGATCCCGTGGTCTCGGCAAGCTGAAAGGCACCATCCTCGGCAGCATGTCTCACTATCTGATCCAAAAGAGCAGTGCGCCCGTCATGGTGAGCCGCGTCTTTTTCGCGCTTCACAATTTACGATCCGCATTGGCTGACTCCCTGGGCGTTGCTGTAGGTCACGCGGCGCCGCTTGAAGCCGGTGCGCAGGCCGCGAAAACCCATATCGGACCTGCAGAGAGCCCCTCGTGTTGGCGGACTTGCGAATGCGACAATTGACACGGAATCACACACGGGCATGCTGCCACCGACAGGAAGTGCCGCAGAGGCAGCGCTGCTCAAGAAGCAGCAGGATGCAGCTGCAGGCAAGGGCGACGACGGCGAGACGGATACCGAGGGAAGAGCAAGCTTCCGCCCTTGATGTTTTCCGCATTGATAGGCGCGTGTATATATTCTTGTCGGATAGCGCACACAACTCATGAGCATACGGTCGCGATCGTCTGGCGGGGCAACAACATAATTAAGGCTCGAGCGATAGCTCGCGGACATGGTAAGGGCTGATCGGAGGGCTCTGAAGGGCTAATTGAAAATAGCGATAGGAGGGATGCGATCCTTTGACCAGAGGAAGTTCTGACCAGCTGATTCGCCCTCAAGGAAGCGGGTAGGATAGAGGACTAAAGAGGTAGCATGGGCTCAGTTTCGATATGAGAGACTCAGCCTCATTCGACCCACCTAAAGTACCAGTCGCCTCTTCCAGGAGCGCCATCATCTGCTCCACCTCGTCCTCAGTGAAGGCTTCTTCCTGCTGATGCTTGGCCTTCTTTTTGGCCTCGGCTTCCTGTTGCGCTTCTGTCGGACTCTTTGCGTGCTGAAAGTCATCTTCTGGCACCGGCTGAGCCCCTGGACCGCCCGCAAGGCTATCGCTAGCACGCGTCGGCGACGAGCTCTTGCTTGACACCTTCTCGTGACGTTTACCCCAGGCCGACCACTCCTTCATCATGGCCCAGGTGGTGACGAGATCGTCCGGCGTGCATCGGAAAACTTTTCTGAAGATCTGAGTATTTCGTACGGCCGCTGATATTGGAGAAGAGCAGACTCAGTCTATGATCTTCGCCAATCAGGGTCAAAGTCTGAATCTCACCAGCGACCCAGACGTCCTTGTAGAAGCTGTCGGTCAACGGATCATCGAACATCTTCGGGTCCACCTTGGGCGCCTGCGTTGGCAGGGAATAGGCATTCATCTTTCCCTGCAGTCCCTTGCGTGCAGCATCAACCGCGCGGTTGGAGTTGGCGATCTGTTCGTTACTCTTGCCTCCAGCGGTCTTGCTTCCAGCCTCCGATTCCTCCCTGACCATGGTCGGGCTGGTGCTTCCAAAGCTAGCCACTGTGACATTGCTATTTAAGCGACTGTGCCGCTTTCGAATCTTCTCCTCGGCCTTGTCCTTCTTGCGCTCCTTTTCATCAGTGGGTCGCTGCGCCTTTGCACGCTCCTCGTGTTCTTCGAGATCATGGAGGTTATCGTGATGTCCACCGCCACGGTGAGCATGCGCAACGTCCTCCGGCTCACGCAGCTCCTGGCCCGTATCGCCCTTGCCAGCGAGCTGACGTGTATCGGATACGTTGTGATTCGCGTCGGGCTGTCCGCTCGCTTGACCAGATGTCGAAGACCCTGCCCCTGCCTGCTTTAGGTCGTCTACCAAGCGACCCTGCTGAGGCCCAGACCGGCCGCTACTCTTACCCTCGCTCCGAGTTTCAGACGCATGCATACCATCCTGCTTGCCGTTCTGGGGTCTCCCTTCACCCAGGGTCTTTTCCTCCAGAGTAGGCACCACGGTGGAAGCGGTACCGTCACCGTCCTCTCCCCCAGTAACGATGCGATCACCACCCGTGCTGGGTCCGTCCTCAGTCTCCGTACTGTGGTGCGCGCTCTTCTTGGCCTTATGGCCGGCGTTATCTGCAGCCGAAGCAGCTCCAGCATCGATGTTTGGCATGCCCTTTTGGGCAGCAATGCCCACTGCCTCGCCTGCGCCCTTCGCAACTTCGCCGAACCGTCCGCCAAGGCGGTGGCCCTCCTCGTTTGCACGCGTTCTGTGACCCTTCTCGCCCGTAATGCCTCCTTTGCCAGCGTGCTCTTCTTTGCTGGGATCCCACACATCAACATCATCCTCATCTGGGATGACGGGCTCGCGTTCCATCAGGTCCATATGGGCTTCCTCCTCCTCAAGCGCGTCGACGTCAACCCCGAGGTGTTCACGCATGAGCCTGATGCGAAGAGTGTGCGCAAAGCGGCCAACCTTGTATGGCTTGCCTGCCATGGTGCTGTCAATCATATCCGTATCTCGAATGACACAGGCGAGCTCAGAGTCACGATCTCCGCGTTGAGAGCGTTCATTGATGTTGGCGGAGCCGATGATCGCAATGCGGTCGTCCACGACCATGCACTTGGCGTGGATGTAGACCTATCGAGTACGATGAGGGGGTCAGCCTATGTAAGACGGATACGCCGAGACAACAGACTTACGCCCATGGTGGCCAGTGTACCATCTTGCATACGTGACCAGCTCCTCAGGCCATAGATACTGATGTGCTCGTTCGGATCGATGCCATCTCGTCGCAGGCGGGCGAAGATCGAGTGCTCCCCTCGACAGATCGAGTTGAACTGACACTCCATGATAAGCCGGACTGAGCCAGCATCAGGGTGATCTACCGGCATCGGATATCCCGGCTCGAGCGGGATGAGGATGATGGCGCTGTGGGGCAAAGTGGATCAGCTCTCCCGTCGTGTTTCGGCGATCTAGCAGGCCCTGCTCACCGCCACGGCTTCCCCTCGGAATGTGCTTGCTGGATGCGAGCCACAATGGCATTCCCGATGTTGTTTTCGATGGAGGTCCCGCCGACCACGGTACTTGTGATGAAGAACTGGTTCTCGATGTAGACAAAGTAGTCTGATAATTGGATGCTGCAAACCGGATACCAGATCAGTTGGAACGCGCATTAATCCAATGTGATATTTGACTCACGCCTTGATGTAAGCTGTCTGAATGGAGTGCTCTATTTTGTTTGGCGTTCCAATCGACCAGGGCGATGCAGAGCGACAGATCTGTACCTCGCATGTACCGGTAAGCTGCAAATTGGCCAGCTCGCGTGCGGTGAAGTCCGGTGGAGGTAGAAGGAAAGGCATGAAGCGGCGATGGTTCTTGGTCCGCAAGAGTAGATTCCACCTCTGCATGAAGTGACGACAGAGATCACGGGCCGGCTGACCAATGATCTGTAGACCGATGTCGTGCCTGCAAGATGTACAGGACTGTCAGCAGAGAGCTAAGGAGCGGGCTGGGAGACAACATGCTCACCAGGGCTCTCTGGGCGTCTTCGAGCGGTCAAACATGTCCTCGAACGGCTTATTCAGGTCGTAGAAGTCCGTGATCCGTGAGTTGCTGCAACCAGAACCTGCTCAGCTAGCGACCAAGCAGGAAAGTACGGGCACGCACGCATAATCCTTGCCAGGCCATATCTGCGAGGATTCTCGCTCGTGGCTGTGCCCGTTGGCCTTGTTCTCGGGCAGATCGAGATCATCGGCCAAGGCTGGGCCATCATCGACCATCGCATGCGCAGGGGTGTCCCATCTGCATTCGATAGTTTCAGCCGCTCTGGCGACCGCAAAGACGCAGCTCGAGCACACTCACCGTCCAAAGCAGAGATCCAAGCCACCCATGAAGCCAATTGTGTCGTCGATAACGCACATCTTTTCGTGATGCGACCACAGTAGCGTGCGCGTCTGCGCGTGGCTAGGCGATCGCTGAACCATGATATTCGGGTGAAGGCCAACCAGTGTACTCTTGGTATGGTTGGAGTCGACGGGCGTAAAGTCGTTCGAAACCTCATTGTAGACGATGACAAAGATCTGCACGCCTTCCTCAGCCTTTCGCTGCAGTAGCCGGTCCAGACGCCAGCGCCCGTTCTCTGCTGGCGGGCGACGAAGATAGAGCTCGGGACTTAGCCACCAGTCGTGGATATAGATCTTCTCCTTCGCGAGTAGGATAGCACGCGAGAGGTTCCAGTAGTAGTCGCGCTGGGATGTGATGGACTACTCAGCCCAGTGCTGAGGTGAGGTGACTTGCGGACTCACGCCGTCAACAAGCCATTGAGCAGCCACGTTGAGCCGGATAGGCGCAAAGCTGCCGAAGCGATTCTTGCCTGCCCAGATACTCTTCTCAACCGTCTTCTCAATACTAGCGATGAACTGATCCATTTGTCGCTCGCTCTTTGCGACAAGCTTCATTCTGCGCTCTGCATTCTTGATGTAGAAGGTATGGGCCGAGGCGTTCTTGAGGGTCTTCGGATCGTCCGCAGCCATGCTGGTGGTGGAAGGATCGTTCGGGTCGCCAACTGCGCCACCCCTGATACCTTCGGCTCCGGCGAATTCATCAACGCCATCCGGCAGGTCTCCCTTCTCATCCTGCCGCGGGTCCTTGTCCTGAGTCTTCTGCTTGTGATCAGCGAAAAGACCGATGCCCTGGCGATATAGTCGACGAGGTCGCTCGATCTCGAAGTCCGCGTCAATGAGGAAACAGTCCCAGACCTTGGTCTGAGCAGATAGAAGACACACGCATTGAGTCCAGTCGAGAGCAATGTAGCGGTGGAACGGTGAACCCACATCACACGGCTCGTCCGTCGAGACAATGTAGCTCTCCCTGACGATGAACCATTTGGGCTCGTGTCGCCTTTTCAGGTCCAGCGGGTGGAAGCCCGGACGCTTGTGTCTCGACGCGCCCGAAGAAAGAACACGCAGATAGCCTTGCTTGCCCTGAGATCCTCCCCTCTTCGCGAGAGCGATAGACATTGCTGACAGCTCGAAGAACTTGCAGAGACGATTTGCCTCTGGCCGGAACATCTGTGCGATACCATAGATGGGTTAGGGCTGAGCCGACGTGTGCCCGAAGTATCCATCGCCACGCACCACCGCTCGGATGAGCTTCAAGAGATAGGTCTCCAACGCCTCTCGCTGCATCTTTGCAAATTCGGCTTTGCCGGGCACCGTACCGCCCTTTTCCGTCCGCTCTTTCTTGAGAAGGTTGAAGTAGGGAATGCTGACTTTGGGAAATGCAGGGAATTTGTCGAGTGAGTGCTTGACATTCGCGACCCTATAATGCGTATGCAGGTTGACGAAATCGCGGAGCTCGCGGTAAACGGTCCATTTGAGTAGGCCGTCTCCGTACTCGAGCTCGATACGGAAAATGGCATGCGTGTTGTGGAAAGGGTATACTGAGTCTGTAATGCGTAGCTTGAGGTAGTTGAGGAGGACAGGTATCTGGCAGGATAAAGGTAGGAGCTGCGTGATCAGAACAGACTACACATGTAGTGCAGAGGTACGCTCTGCCCGCTCACGCGATGCTTGTCGTGCTCGTCACGATCAAAAGCCATCTTGAGCATCATGATGCTCATCATACCGCTCGACAAGTCTGTAATGAGCTCTTGGCCGGTAAGGGTCTTTTCGAGATCTTCCGGCTTCTTGTCCTGCTTCAACCTCTGACGCAGCGCGGCCCATCTGTTCTTGCCATCTGCGCCCCAGCCGCCAAAGGCAGTACCCGCGGCCCTGTTGTACCCCGGTCGATCGGCTCCACCGCCATCGTCCTGAAGGGAAGGATCGCGGTGGACAGCCGGAGAATGCTCGCCTCCTTCTTGCTCTCGAGAACTGCCAGGTTGATCTCCGCTATCCTGCCGGTTTGCAGATCGGCCAAAAGGGAAGCTAAAGGAGCGGTTACTAGACTTGCGCTGGAGCGGAGTCTGCTGCCCTGACCCTGGCGCTAGAGAGCCTGGCCTGGATCGCTGTTGGCCTAGCGCATCGCCGGTTCTTCCGCGATTGCCGTCGAAGTATCCGCCAGAGCTCGCGAGCGGATTCTGGCGACGGCTGTCGGAGTCCGAATTATGGCCGTTGGCCCCAGCGGAGAGAGCGCTGTTCATCCTATGCGCAACCGCTGGAGCGTCGTCATCGGTCGAAGAGGCTTCTTCCGTCTCGGACAAGAACCCTGTGAGCGTGCCGAAACGCCTGCCAGCGCCAGACATGCTGTATCGGCGCCCATCGCTGACCTTGCCGGCGTGGGTACTATCGCCGCTGCCAGACCTGCTTTGATCTGTATGTCCAAAGCTCTTTCTCCTGCCTTGCTCCTGCTTGTCGCCATTCTCCGCAGCGGCTCCTCGTTCGCCACTGTCGCGACCGCTCTTGCTGTCTGTCGGGCCGACGCTCGCCCGTCCCTTTGCCTTACCTTTGCCTTTGCCGAGTGAGCCCTGCTCAAGCAAGGTCTGCCCTCTTGTGCTGTCCAGGCGCGAGAAGGGCCCTCGCATGGGTGTCGTCTGACGCGCTTTGCTCCTGCCCAGGCTCTCGCGAAGCTTGTCAAGGTCTCCGTTGGCGTCATCCTGCTCGTTGTCGAGATTCCTGGCTTGGGCGTGCGACTGCTGCTGCGGCTGGGAGCTCTGCATGTGTCTGCCACCGTTGCTCGCCTCCAGCCCTTCACTTTCGTGCTCGGCGTTCTCGAGCCTGCGCGCCTCGGCATCTTCATCCTCCTCGTCGTGCGTCGACTCGCTCGTGTACAGCTTCTTTGCAGCAGCTTTCTGCGCAGCCTGGTCGCCCGACGAGCCGCTACTCTGGAAGAAGTGCGAGTGCAGTCGCTTCGATGAGGGCTTTTGCGCCCGTACTCCCTGCTGGCGCTGTTTCTTCGCTGACGATGACGCCCCAGGTGCCCCGGCCGCTACTCCAGAGGGGGCGCCGCTGCCAGGACCTGAACCTTGGGCAGGGCCGGCTGGACTGTCGTGAGCAATGCCATTGGTGTCTCCATTCGGTGCAGCGCCGCCAGTCGACGGTCTGCGGCTCATTGGCTCCGGCGACGACGTCAAGTTGCGGCTGGCTGGCCCGGACCACTCAAAGGGAGGTGCCAGCGAGGTGCCGCCTCCGCCTGACCCGGAGCGAGACTGGGAAGAGCGACCGGCTCCATTGGATGCGATGCGGTGGGAGTCCTCCTTCTCTTTCTCCTTCCTCGCCGCCTGCAGCACGACTTCTGCGAGGTCACCCATTGCAGACTTGGCTGTGCGGATCCGGACAGAGGTAAAGGGGCAGGGCTTCTTCGCAAGACGCCGACCGAGGCGGACAGGACCGCGAAATTGAGCTCAATGTATCGAGAGCAATCAATCATCACAGCTAGCAAGGTGTCTGTTCCAATATAGGGATGAGAGCTACAGTGATACACGGGTGCGTACTCGTAGGACGCAAGTCGAGAGAAGTCCGCGCCACGTGGGTGCTCGCCCAGACAATCACGTGCGAACGGCTGGATGCTGCGCGGACGTCACCGTGAAGGTGGCAGCCAGGTTCCTCAGCGTACGGAGATGTGGTGCATGCAAGACTAATGCTTGGTTGCCTGGCCGAATTGCCCCTCGGTGACTCCCTGTAACACACACCAATTGCATCAGCGTATGTCTAGAGGAACTTCCAGCCGGGCGAACGACCCACCTTGCCCATGGCTGCCGTCGACGAGACACCGCCAGTGACAGTCTTGAGGAGACCATCGACGTACTCTGCTCCCGACCACTGTGAAGGCCGAACAGCAAAGTCAGTCTCAGCATCTTGCGGTCCGCCCCGGGAGGCCAATCCAGACCCACCTTCTGATGCGTGAGGACATCGCAGCCGATCTCTCGCTCCTTGCGCTGGATGAGCCCGACATAGGCCGCCATGCCGTCCTTTGCAAAGGCTTTGGCGAACTGATCCGAGATGTAGGCATTGGAGTGCAGTCCAGCAAGCGTGATGAACTGCCACACGAAGCCGAGCTTGCCGAGCTCCCAGATGTAGTCGCGCATGGCCGTCTCGCTCAGTCCAGCAGCATCCCAGTTGAAGGATGGGCTGAGATTGTACGAGAGCCACTTGTTCGGATGGACTGACTTGACGCCTGCGGAGAACTCTTTCGCCTGGCTCAGAATCGGCTTGGCCGTCTCCATCCATAGAGCATCGCAGTACGGCGCGTAGAAGACGGCACGGTTGATGCACGACTGCGTACCGCCCTGGTAGCGGTAGTAGCCCTCTCGAGAGCGCGGTGCATCCCAGTCCCAGAAGATCTCGACACCAAACTCCTGCTTGGCCACCTTGACGGCCTTTGCGTGCGAGACGTGCGCCGTCTTCGTCAAGTAGTCGTCGATCTTCTTTTGCGAGATACCCTTCTTCTTCAATGCAGCCGAGATGGCATCGCCATAGAGCGTAAGGTTGGCTTTCGACATCCAGTCATCCTCAATGGCCTGGAGTTCGTCGCCGATCTTGCCGGCCCGCTCCGCCTTGTTCATGACCTCGACGAGCGGGTCAAGGCTCTCGTTTGTCGTTCCGAGGACAAAGGCGTGGTCGCGCTCATCAACATTCGTCGAGAGCAGGGTAGCCGCTTCGGCATCGGTTCGGCAGACGATAAGGTTCTCGACGCCCATGATGTCGTACTGCAATCGAATGGCGATGAGTCGGTTGATGTGCTCCTGGATGGGAACGAGGACCTTGCCGGCCATGTGGCCGCATTTCTTGGTGCCTGGAGCCTGATCCTCGATGTGAATGCCTGCAGCTCCGCGCTCGACGAAGAGCTTGGTGAGCTTCATCGTGGCGGTCAGACCTCCGTGACCAGTGTCGGCGTCGGCAATGATGGGCCTCATGTCTGGGAGGTATCTTTAAATATCAGCGACCGCAACCCGGACGGTGTGCTAAACGCACGCACAGTCAATGTAGGGCGTCTTGGCCTTCTCTTGGACGCTCATACCGCTTCGTGCCTCGCGCTGCTTCCGGTCGTGGAAGAGCTGGGCCATGAACAGATGCTCGACCTTGTTCGGGACCTGAGCAGCAGATCGAGATGGTCAGTCGGGCATCCCTACACACGTGAGCAGTCACCGGACGCACAGTGTTGTAAGGGCTGGTGGAGAGGGCACAGGAGCCCGCCGTCAGGTCTGGGAGCGGTTCTCCTAAGCTACCTGACTCACTAGTCGGCAAGATCTGGTCCAGGCTCGTTGGTCGAGCTCGCTGTGCTGCTCGACTGCCAGCCCGAAACGTAGACAGTCTCGAGGTATTTTGCCATCTGCGTGATCTGGACAGGGTCGAGGCTGTCGGGGTGGCAAGGGATGGTCAGTCCAGACACAACGCTGAAGGTCGCGTGGACACGGTAACCCACGCTCCATAGGTGTGCGAGGGTGTCTTGTTCTTTGCGTGTTGGCTGAGGAGCTTGTGGAGCTTCTTGCCCTGGACATTTGAAGGGTAGTGGAGAGGGATGGTCCCTCGCTTGCTGACAACCTGCTCAGCAGTGTAGGGACGGATGAGGCCTTCGAAGCGGGGTGACTGTGGACACGAGCAGGATGGATTGTCAGTGGAGTCAGTCGTTGCTCCGACCATGCTCCTGCTCGTATTTCACGCTGAAGTGCTCGGGCCCTCCCCTCGGGTGGCCTCTCCGCCGCCTCAGCCGGCCGGCTCGGTGCTCCGGAGTGCTTGTCATTCCGGAGCAAGCAGCACCTTCGAGTGAAGGAGCGCAGGGGAGCGGTACCGCAAGCACGTCAGCACCCACCTTGAACCATTGCTTGACCTGCTCGACCTCCTCCTTGAAGATCTTGTCCTCCTGGGCAGCGAACTCTTGTGCCATGGCGTCTGTCTGATGAGCGCGAAAGGGGGGCTACTCTGATGAAGGCGGAGCTGTCGCGGGTATGAGTGAGCTGCGGCTGTCCGGTGCTTGAGGGGCAACCTGCTCTGTGTGATGACTGAAGGAAGCGAAGAGAAGCTGTTGACACTGATGACTCCAGCACTCGCAACCAGCTCGGAAACTGGACGATCTCGTCACCAGGCCCGTGAGGCCCGGCGACGTCCGCGCGAGCCCCGCTTGGACCGGCAACCTCCGTGCCGACCTGACCTCGCCAGGGGGAGGAACCGGAGCAAGCACGATTTCAGAGGGTAAAGTCGGAGCGCTTGGAATAAAGATGCAGACGAGTCAAGTGCTTTCAAGTGCATGCGTGCGTGCGTGCGTGCGTGCGCTTCCTACTTGGAGGCTGTATTACAACGATGAGAGACTGCTGCGCTTCGTATCGGTCCCTCAGTCTGTGTGGCGAACCTGAGCCCGACCAGGTTCAGGCTGGTGTCAAGCTAGCATCAAGGCCCGCCGCGTATGATCAGCAACGTATCCGTGTCATTCTGACCTCCCCCTTGCCTGCCATCTCCCATCTCGTGGCTCCCAGCCCGCTACTCGTCGCTGCTGCACACGCCTGACCCTGATCCTGATCCAGAGCCGCTCTCACTCTGCCTGTTTCGCTGCACTCCTCTAAAAACATTCTGCGCGTATTCGTGCATGCCCGTGTCCGCGAAGCCTTTCAGAAACTGAAGCTCGAACGACGTGGGATGGTACGGCTCAGCGACAAGGCCGAGGCTGCGGCTGACGGCAGCATGCTCTGGGCTCGAGAGCAGGAACCCGCCAGGCGACGACATGACGCCCAGTCCCGCTGACGGGCGGCCCGTGTTGTCAATCTTGAAGATCGAGTTCGAGCGTGAGTGCGAGGCAGTGCCGTTACCGCTGATCTCGTGTGACAAGCCTTTGCCAGCCCCGTGAGTGCTCGGGACCTGGCCGGTACCCTGCCCGCGCATGCTCCAAGTGGAAGGGTAGAGTTGCGTCTGAGGGTGAGGTGTCGACAAGTGGGAGGACGAGAATGCATCGCAGGAGGAGGAGGGAGGCAGGCCCGGCACGGAGTCGATGTCGCCATGGCGTTCTGGCATGGCACCTCCCGCTTTAGGCGATCTCCTCCCGCCGCTTGAGCTGCTGTACAAGCCTGTACTACCTCGGCCGATTTGCGAGTGGTGCGAGACAGGCGAGCTGATCAACAGACGGCGTCGGGTCAATGGCGGCTCGCTCGAACCCTCTGGAGACGACTCGACAGAGATGCGCTCGGCACGTTGATGAGCCGGTAGAGATAGGAAATGCGATAGGTCGTATGGCCCTTCGTTCTCGTCGTTCTCCAAGCTGTCCACTGCCGCACGCAGCCGTTTCTTCGTGGGCGTGATGTGGAGGGGATGCGAAGCCGAAAGCGTCGCGGGCGGAAGCAAGCCTGGCATCGGCGCTGCGGGGATCGCGAAGGGCGAGGACGAGAGACCAGTGCTTCCAAGAGCAGCGGACGGGGCGAGCTGCATGGGCGGGGAGGAAGCTGGCGAGAGCGAGAGCAGGCGCTGGCTGAACGCTGCCTTTGATTTGCTGCTGGTAGCGATGGGCGCAGGAAGCGGCGGAGGCGAGCTGGGAAGGTCCATCCGAGTCATTGTCGCAACTTCCTGAGTGCCAGAATCGGGAACGGGCAACGCCTGCTTTCCTGTCATGAAACCCGAGTCCCTAGCACGCAGGCTTTCGTCGCTCATGCCGAAACCCGAGTCTGCAAAGCTCGTCTCGACACGGCTGCCCTCCATTTCTTGTTGCATGTCGTGATCGCTGCTGCCCTCCGCGTCGACGTCACCTTCTACAGGCACCGAGGCCGATGGCGGGAGCGCAGGACCAGAAGCTGTGAGCCTGCGCTTCGATGCGGCTGATGCCTTCTTGGCCTGTCGAGCCTTGGATACTTTCGCGATGGGCGGCATGGGCGGCGGGCTGGAGCTGCTTGTCTTGAGCGCGAGTAGCTGGAGAGCAGCCTCAGCCTTGCTGTCGCAGCGGGACATAGGACCTCGCTTCGATGCCCGCTTGACAGGTGTGATGTGAACGGCACTAGCCCTGTTTGCTGCTGCGTTATCATCCCGAGATCGAGCAGCAGCGCGCAAAGGCGCTGTCGCCAGAGAATCGGCTCTTTGGCGTCCAGCTGCAGCACCGCTCCCCGCCGTGGCCACTGTTTCTGCCGCTGATTCAAATGCCGGAGCCGCTGCACTGCCGGCGGCGCGTACCACGGCAGACTCCGTTTGTGCGACTGAGACCGATGAACCGGCTTCCGCATGTGTTGCTCGGCAAGGCGACGGCAGAACAGCAGCAGGCATCGAACTCCTCCTCGCTCTGCTCTCGTTCTCACCCTGCGCCTCTGCCACTATCGTAACAGCGCTCGACGCTCTTGCCATATCAGGGCGAACGTCCGCAGGAAGCGGCTCCGGGGCTTGCGCTGGAAGGAAGGCCGCGGGCTGACGTTGGTCATGCAGCGTGGTCTCCGGCATGCAAGGGATGTGATAATACTGCACTGATCCGGCGGCGGCCTGTGAAGTCTGTGCTTCCGAGAAGGTGAGGGAGGATGGTTCGGGCGAAGGCGACGCATAAAACAGCTGCGACGGGGTGAATTGCTCATCCTGCCCATGCTGCTGCTGCTGCTGCTGCGCGTCGAGATGTATCTGTGGCGGTAGCCTGAGTAGGTGACTTCGCGGCGTGTACTGCGGTCGAGGGTGCTGAAGCTGCATGTCTGAGGAATGACGCAGACTTTGCGGGTGCTGCACTGGGTGGCTCGGCAGGTAGTTTGGTGGCGCAAGCTCGGTTGATAAGCTAGATCCCGGAGCTGACACACTCCTCTGCATCGGGAAGCCTTGCTGCTGAGGTCCCGCCAGACCGGAGGAGTGGCTTCGGCTGTATTCGGGTATCGCGAGAGACATCTGTTGCGCCTGTGCTTGAGCGAAGTGCGAGGGTGGAGGGGGACCGTTTACTGATGCAGATAGCTGCGCGCGTTGCAAGCCTTGCTGTTGGTAGACGACATGGAGCTCCGGCTGTTCCTGCGCGGGTGCGGTCTGGCGATGCGGAGGGAATTGCGAGGCTGGTACATGGCCATCTTCCGCAGAATAGCCGTACTGCTGCGGATATGCTGTGTGTGGCGGCGCTGATGGCTGTCGCGCCTGCGGAGGACGGCCGTAAGGCAGAAAGCTAGGAGACAGCAAGGATTGCTGCGAGGTTGCCATTTCTTTAGTCTCGGTCTTTGAGGCACTGGGAGTGAGTGATCCTCGTGACGTTGTGCTAGCAGCTGTGGAGGGTGGTGCGGCTCCGGCGTACAGGTGCATACCAGCAGGTGTAAATTGCCATGCTGGCTGAGGTGGTGGCTGTGGCTGAGACTGCGACCGGGGCTGAGAGTGCAACTTCTGCACCCGGCTCGACGCCTGGTCGGCTTTTGAGCTGTTTGCAAGTCCCCGGCGCGCCGCCTCCGCCTCTGCCTCCGCTTCCGCCTGTGCCTGACTGCGGACCTGTGCATGTAGGTGCGCCTGTTTCACGGCGTGCTGCATGAAGGCAGCGTCCGAATCCTCGAAATCCTCGATGCTGGGGTCGTATGATCCCACAAAGCTCGGCGCAAGCGAGGCCTCCCGCGACGGCGCTTTGCCCTTCCCCTTGCCATTCACGCTTCCCGGCAAGCTGCCACCGCCATTTCCCTCATCAATGCACGGCTTCTCATCGCCGTCGGCAGCTTCCAAACCGGGGGTGGCGCTGCCTGCGTGCCCTTTCTTCTTGCGCTCGCGCTTGTCGGCGCGGTTTTTGGCGGCCCAGCGGCGCTTGCTTTCGAGTGTCCGCTTGTGTCGCTCAGCTTCGTCTTTTGGGCGGTTCAGATCTGAATAGCAGGCTTTGAGTCAGTTGCGGACAGAAGCCGACAGCAGTCCTGAGCTGCACTCACCGTTATCCCATCGCGTCCTCCGTGGCTGGATGTGAAGCGGAATGCCGTGCTTATTGCTGAGGTGACGCCTCCAGATGCTCCTTCCGTGCTTTCCTGCGTAGCTTTTGTCGCAGAAGGGACATGGATAGACTGCATCTCCCGTCTCTGGATCTGTGTACGGGGTCGCCTCTATCTGCGAAACCGTAGCATACTGCTGAGCGAGTTCGGCTGCTGCTGCTTCTTGCTCGGCAGACCTGCTCGCTACGCTGTCGTTCCCTGATCCTGCGGCGTGATCTGGTGGGCCAGCGGGAGCTGAGTCTGCCGGTTGCACCTGCGAGTAGTTCTGATAGTAGGCATGCTGCGTCTGGTCGTATTGTGCGTGTGCGAGTGCGTGTGCATGGCTCTGCAGACTCGAGGAGCCGGCAGAAGTCGATGCTACGGGATAGTGCGCATGGGCCAGGCTTTGCCCATGTTGTACGGCGGCATTGCCGTACTGCAGCTGCTGATGATGCTGCAAGGCAGCGTAGTGCTGCTCCTCGAGGTAGGCTATGTAGCCGGGCGGCAGGTGGTACAGAGCAGCGGCCGGGAGAAGGGATGAAGAAGGTTGCGGTGCCGGCGGCGCAGGTGGAGGTCGGTGCGGAGGAGCAGCCGCAGCATGTGGTTGTGCATCAGAGAATTGGGGATGCCAGGTCGAAGCGGCAGTAGCAGCATCGATGGGGCGCGGTGGTTGTTGTTGCCCGACGAGACCGCCGCAGTTGCCGGAGATCAACGGGATGGACGGCCGAGGAGCAGAAGCAGCCATGACGGACGCCGAAGTTGAGGGCGTAGGATACACGGTAGCCATGCCCACGACAGTGGTGATGGTGTCGTCGTCGTCGGTGGTGGTCGTTTACAGGTACGGTAGTGTGGTTTTGCGTGCATGAGGTGCGTGGATGCCGAAGTGCGCCAGGCAGGGGGACACCGTATAAACACACAGAGGGGAGGAAGACGCGCGTGTGTGTGCAGAAGGTGGACAATAATGATTTTGTCGTCATCCACCATCAGCCTCTTTCCCTGCCTGTGCCTGCGCCAGCGCCCTCTCGCTTCTCCATGCCTCCGAGAGCTGCGTCCATGCCTCACCTTCGTCACTTTCACCAGTGCTGGCGTGCCTCTGCGCGTTGCCGCCACTCCTCAGCCCGACCCTGGCGGTGGCACTACTTGGAGCAGCAGCAGCAGCCTTCTTCCTCTTCTGTCCTTTCTTCGGCGCTGCCATCCTCCCTCTGGATGGACGGGGATGGTGTAGACGACAGAGACGACAGCTTCTCGCGCTCTATCGACTCCCATCACGAGGCTGCACCCTTGCCGGTCCGCGGCCGGGCGAGGTCCGAGACTTTGGCGGAGGAAAACACGCGGAGGACGCGTCCGGCCTCAAAGTACCGTAGTCACGCTCAAACACATTCAGAGGAGAACACAATGACCCGGATACGGTGTTATGGCCATACACCTCTACTTTACAACAAAGAAGCGACAGGAGAAGAAGCTTAGACGTCGCAGCTCACTCCCTGTCCTGGAGCTGCTGCACATATGCCACCGCACGCTGCTTGACGGCCTCTGCGCCCTGCTCGTCGCCGTGTTCCTTCTCGAACCCAAGCCACTTCTTCAGCACGGATTTTGTCTTCTTGCTCGAGAGCTTTGTCGCAAGGACCCGGTCAAAGAGCGCGCGCACCCCAGCGACGTTGCGCAGCCGGATCTCCTGGTCAATGTAGATCCACCAGAGGTCGAGCCGCTTCGCATAGCTGTCGACGATCCCTTCGAAGATGGTGCGTCCGCGCTCCGGGTCGCCCATCTTGAACTCCATTAGCGCGAACTGCGAGATGGTCTTGATGTCTGCAAGCACGGAAGCGGGCGCATTGTCAGCCTGATCCGCCATGCAGGATGCGAGAATTTGCACTTACGCTTGCGCTTGGGCAGACTCTTGAGACTGCGCGGCAACAGCTCCCTCGCCGCATCGCTCTTGCCTCTCCGGAGCAGGAAGCCGCCGTACAGCGTCCAAGCCTTGCTGGCCATGTTGAACTTCTTGATGAAGCGCTCATACACCTCGGTAGCTTTCTCGGAATTCTCCGTCGCTTCGAGAAGCTCGACCGTGCGCTGATAGACCTTCTTCGGGTCATTGTGCTGCAGGGCCTTGTTAATTGTTGTATCCAGAGCATCCTCGTCGCTCGACTGATTCTCGAGATTGATGAGAGCGACCCAGATGTTGAGCTTCTCTTCCTCCTCGCGGTAGTTGATCGTCTTGAGAGCGCGCTGCGCAATCTGCCGTGCAGACTCGAGGTCCGACAGACCGAGGTAGTACGACATGTAGCTGATCCACAGCTCGGACGAATTTGGGTTCGCCAGGACGAGCCGGTCAAAGTCGGATGGTGAAGTAGGTAGCTGACTTGATAGGCTGCCAGTCTGATCGTTGATGAGGATGCCGCTCGATGCCGGCTTTGCCTTCTTGCTGCTAGCAGCCTCCTCTTCGTCTTCGTCGTCATCGGAGGCAGACTCGGCAGCTTCGTCGACGTTCATGCCATCCTCGACTTCGCCGTCCCATTTGAAATTTGACAGCTTCAGTGGTGCCTTGCCGTTGTTGGCAGGCGCGGACGTAGAGGGGCCAGCCGGCTCCTCGTCTTCCGACTGAGCCTCCTCCTCATCGTCATTATCGTCGTTGTCCTCGTCTCCCATCAAGATCTGCAGCTCGTCGTCATCGCTCCCTTCATCCTCGTCGTCCTCATCCGAGGCGGCCTCCTGAGCGCGCACAAGCTTATTGAGCTGCTTCATGACGCTATTCTCCTCGTCTCCATCTACCTCCTCGTCGTCCTCCTCATCACCGGCTCCAGCCTCCTTCAGCTGCGACGGTTTCATGCCAAGCCCGATCTTCTTCTTCTCGACGTTGAGGTCAAGGATAACCGCCTTGACCTTCTGTCCGATGCTGACGAGCTCGTTGAGCGTCTCTGGCTTGGCCTCGCCGTCTTCGACAAATTGCGAGCGGTGGCAAAGGCCAGACAGGGTGCTGCCGTCCAAGCGGATGAACGCACCGTACGCCTCGATGCGCTTGACTGTGCCGGAGATGATTTGACCCACAGCGAGGCCCTCAAACAGCACGGTGGCACCGGTGTCCTTCTTCGTGCGCTTAGCTGATGCATTCTTGCGGAGCGTCATTTCGATCTTCTTTGTTGCCTTGTCCGTACTGAGGGCGTCGGGAAAGGGTATAAGGACCGTTCAGACGTTGAGCAGGCAGATTAGTGCGCGAACGGGCGCTCGATACTCACGATAGAATCTTGCCAGAGACGAGCTGTCCGACGGCGAAACGTGGCTTCCAATCTTTGACAAAATCGTCAAAGAGTTCCTGCGATGCCGGATAATTAGGGATGTCAGAGATCTGCACCTTTCAATCTGCAGACCGATGTTGCCTGACGCCAATGCGACTCACCTTGATCTGCACGCGCGCTGCGAGGTCTTTGCCAACCTCCACAAACACGCCCGCGTCTGAGATGCTCCTGACGAATCCTCTAATCTCCTTGCCCTCCGCGAGATCGTCGAGAGAATCGCAGACTGGGTCACGGACTACACTGTTTTCAAGCTCGCCTTCTGCTGGTTGCAGCCTCGACTGACGAGCAGACAGGTCGATCCGCTTGGCTGCCCGGTCATAGTCGAGAACGACCACTTTCACATCGGTCCCTCTGTCGAATTTGAGGCCAGAGACAACGTCGTAGTCGTCTCCAATCTCGGTCCAGCGCAGCTTGCCTCGGATGCCCTTGCCAAGCTGGACAAAGTAGCCTTGCGGATTCGAGTCCGCGATAGTCGCCTCAATTACCTGGCCTTCCGCCAGCGTGTCGAAGGTGACACCCTTGCCGCCTTGCGCAGCAGCACTGACTCCCGTGCGACCGGATGCGGCCGGGAAGACGGAAGCGGACGTCGCAGCATGGCCGAGGATGACCAGTCCCTTCTCGGCATTCTTTGACACGACGACGAGGTCCGAGAGCTCCTCGCCCTCGCTGAGCTGGAGGCGCAGAGCGTCGACCGGGACGTCCCGATTCTTTGCCAGAGACGAGAGGGTGAGGAGTGCAGTGACGTTCTCGAGAGGTGCAGCCGTCTTGGCCTTCTTTCCGGTCTTGGATGGCGCGGAGATGCGTAGCAGGACCTGGCTCTCGTGGATGGCGGAGATGATGCCGGTGACGCGATCTCCCACCTGGATGCCAGAAACGTCGCCAACTGGTTTATCAGGCTGGGCCTGCTTGCCCTCCTTCTTGCCTTTGCCGTTGACGCCCGCAGCTACCGGCTCGTATGTGTCGAGAGCTTGCTTGATGCTGGCAGTGAGTCGGCCCTGCTCGCGGTCAACGGCGATGATCTTGACCTTGAGCACCTGTCCAAGATGAACCTCCTTCTTGATATCCGTTACGAATTTCTCCGCTACCTCATTGATTGGGACATAGACGCGCGTGCCACCCAATAGCTCGACGAGCATGTCCTTGCCATTCGGCAGGAATGTGTGCACAGTCGCATGAAGGACCTGGCCCACTTCGGCAGACTCGACGCCGTTCGCCAAGACGGGGAGGTCCGAATTGACGAGACTCCGCTTGAGCGTCAAGACCACGCGGTTCTTTTCGCTGTCGAGCGCGAGAACGCGCGTCTTGACAAGCGACCCTGGCTTAAATTTGCGCTCCGGGTGCTTGAGCCGTAGGTCCGAGTAGTGCATCGGCCATACAATGCCAGCGACGCTTCCGTGAATGTTGACGAACAGCGCCGACTCGGTCAGGCGCTGCACCGTGCCCTCAAGAACCTCGCCGATCTGCAGATCGCTGACCTTCATGAACTTGCGCTCCAGGACCGACGGTTGCGTGCTGACCTGCAGAAGGCCGTCTAGCGCGGAGTAGCCGAGAACGCGACCGCGGAGGCCAGCCATACCAGGCTTGTACTGGGTACCCGCGAGCGAAGTCAGGTGCTCGTCATTGACGTGCGAGATGTGCACAAAGGCACGGACGTCGGGAGCGCCCTGGAGCTCGCAGATCATGCCCCATTCGGGCTCCACCTTGGTCACGACGAGATTCTCGAGGAACGTGCCAACAGGTAGCACTTCGCTCAGCGGCGCCATGGCCGACTCGGCCTCACCCGGCTGCAGCGGCGCAAGCTTGGGAGATAGCGCCAGGATGTGCGGAAGCAGGGACAGGGCAAAGCGCGTGGGCGAGTCCCCGACTGGCGGGCACGTCCAGAGGATTCGGGCGGTGACTTTCTGCCCGACTTTGTAGTAGGTGCCGGGCGAGCTTGTGGGAAGGTGGAAGGTGTCGGCTGTTCCCGTGAAGAAGGTCAGGAAACGGAGGTTGAGACCAGACGGCACAATGGCACTGATGGTGCAAGGCACCAGCGTGCCGGGAAGGAGGGACTGGATAGAGGGCGGCGTGATGAGCTGGTCCAGGCAAGGAGCGTCAGCGGGACTGCCAGCACGTTTGCATGTAAAAATGGTACGAACCTGGCCCTGGGCGATGTCCTTGGCAAACACGGACACCGTGGCCATCCTGCCATTCTCTGCGATCTTTTCGACCTTCACAGTGATTACACCGCCTTGTGTGAATTTGTGCTTCGGCCAGCTGGAACCAGCGTCGGCTTTTGCCTTCTTCTCCTGCTTGAAGCCTACGAAAGCCGTAAGGGCACCCTCGCCTGCCTTGCTGGACGATGCGCCCTCGCTCTTTACGCCGAGATCGACAATGTATCCGTTGTCCTCGATGCTGCGCACACTGCCCTGCAGGACGAGCCCGGCGTTCTTCTGCAAATCCGGCAACGTGACACCGGCGTTGACGAGCTCGGGCTCGAGCGACAGTTCTGCCCGTCGCGAAGACTTCCAGTCCTCGTTCCCGCGTCGGGCGCCAAAGGACTGCACGATGGCCGATGTCGCTTTCGGCGGCAGGACCTTGACCACGCCCGCTCGGAGGAACTGGCCCACGTGAAACATGTCGCTCAGAGCGGGAAGCTTTTTGCTGCTGCCTTGTCTCTTCTCATCGTCGTCGTCCGATTCGGCGTCCTCTTCTGATTCTTCTTCCTCCTCGTCCTCCTCGCGCTCGAGGTCTTCCTCAAGCCGCTTGGTGTACTGCCGCGAGATATTGGTGATGGGGATGTGGCCTAAGAGCTGGCCTGGCAGACTGACGATGAGCTCGAGAGGAAGGATGGCAATAATCTGGGCGAGGAGCACAGTCGGTCCAGGCAGCAGGCGCTTGTACGACATGTGCTCGACGCGGAAAGTCTCCTCCGAGGCAGATTTGGGAGCAGCTGCGGCGGGCGCTAGGGCAGACGCGGACGCATTGTTGCGCTTCGTCTTGCGCTTCTTGGAGCTCGCATCGGCTGGACCAGCGTCGCCGCCATCTGCCGAGTTGCGGCGCTTTTCCTTCTTTGCGACGCGCTCGGCCTCGCCGCCTGCAGGAGCGGCGGCAGCATCCTGCGAGGTCTGGTCCAAGGGAACAAGGAGCACATTGCCATCAGTCAGCGAACCATCTGAGAGCGAGACCGGGTCGCGCCTCATGGGAAGCTGCCCCACCTTAAAAAGTCCTTTTTCCTGTGCAATGCTCGCGACGGCATCGCCGGAGGGAGCTGCAGCGCGCTTTGAGCTCGCTGTCCGCGGCGCCGCGCCTCGCGGGAAGTCCTGCTCGACAGCGGGCGCCGGCGTTGCCGCTACATCCTTCTTGCTCTCCCTCTTGCCGCTTCCATTGCTGCTGTCCCTGTCCTGCTTCGGCGCAGACTCTTTCTTGGTTGCCCCTTTTTTCGCGGCGGCGGTGGCGGATGACGCTGCGGCTGCGACTGCTGCAGCTGCAGATGCCTTCACTGCGCTCCCCTTGGTGTCCTTGCCCGGCTTAGCGGTCGCTGTGGACGTGCTCTTGACCTTTTTCTTGTCGGCGTCGCTGGCGCCCTTGCCCTTGCTCTTGGGTGCAATGGCCATCTTTATTTGAGAACGGTGGGCGAAAGACAGAGGCAGAGGCAGAGGCACTACTTCTTCTCCTTTCACCCAGTCCGCCCAACACATCCAGAACAAACCAGGCCACGTCAACGCTAGCTAGCACAGCAATCAGCTTGCTCCTCAATCGCCGCCATGCCGTCCTCCAAGGCAGCAGCCCTGCCAGACCCGCGCTTCGCACTGGCGCCGGACGACGAGTTTGACGAGGCCGTCGACGCGATGCAGAAGCGGAACAAGCAGCAGAGAGAGAGAACAGACAGGAAGGGCAAGGGGAGGAGCGTAGATGCAGCCACGAAGAAGCGCAAGAGATCCCCGAAGGAGGCTGAGCCCGAGGAGGACGAGCCGGATCTATACGACGAGGTGCTCAATGGACCCCTGCCCTCCACCTCGAAAAGTGCTGAACGCGCGCCGGAGGGAGGGGCCCAGAATGGAGATGACGAGGAAGGAAACAGCGACGACGAACAAGTGGACGACGGCGCGAACGACAGTGACGGGCCGCTCAATCTCCTGCCAAAGCCTCTCCAGCTCGACCAGCTCGCAGCCTACAATTCGAAAGTCGACCAAACCGGTCTCATCTACC
Source organism: Symmetrospora coprosmae (assembly GCA_008802785.1). Lineage (NCBI taxonomy): Eukaryota > Fungi > Basidiomycota > Cystobasidiomycetes > Symmetrosporaceae > Symmetrospora > Symmetrospora coprosmae. Next base: position 1,135,226 of record VUYT01000001.1, on the reverse strand, counting down.
TGTCGCGCATCCCACCAGGGATGGGACCTAGCAAGGTCAAGCACCTTCTCTCGTCGTACGGCGATATCGGCCGCATCTACCTCGTTGCGGCAGACGCGCAGGGCTCCGGGTCTTCCCGCAACGGCGGCGGCGGAGGCAAGGCGTCGAGCTCGACAAAGCACCGTCCGCACCGCTTTATCGAAGGATGGGTCGAATTCCTCGACAAGAAGATTGCACGGCACACGGCCGAGCTGCTCAACGCTCGCAGCATTGGCGACGTCAGCCTGTCCCGGGGAAGCAAGCGGAACGGTGGCACGAAAAAGTGGAAGGACGATGTGTGGACAATGAAGTACCTGCCCAAATTCAAGTGGAACATGCTCTCCGAGCAGGTCGGTGCGTTGCATGGCTCTCCCCTCGTCCGCCTTGGCTGCCCCCTTACCGGAACTGAGAATGACTACGCGCACCCACGTCCTGATTCACAGCCATCGAAGCAGCAACGAGGGCTGCACTGCTGCGCAACGAGATCTCGGCCTCCAAGAAGGAGCAGTCGAGCTATCTCGCGCAGGTCGAGCGCGCCAAGAACCACACAAAGGCGCAAGAGAAGAAGCGGGCGCGTCTCGAACGCCGCGGTGGGAACGAGGGCGCTGGAGCAGAGCCTGCAGAGGCAGCGGCAAAGGCAAAGACAGCCCCAAGTGGCAAGGGAAGGAACTTTGAGCAGAGGCAGGCTGTGCAGCAGAGCGGCAAGGGCGTCGATGCGGCTCTGGGGAGCGTTCTCGACAGTCTGTTCTAGGGGAGGTCTCTCGTCGTGCTGTCTCTCAAGTCCACGTACAAGTACACGCATCGCCCAGTAACAGGTCTTGAGCTACTGTGCGATGCTAGACCCGATGTCATGTCATGCGAGGTCCTTCAAGACACGACACTGGAGCGCGTCCGCCACGCATGCACGCATCCCGTGTGATCCCCTTTGATTCCTTACCGCAACCTTTCCAAAAATCCCGAGTCTATGTACTGAAAAGATTGGTGCGCTGTCTCGTTGCAACTGTGCTTCTCGTCAGACAGAGACTCGGCGGGAGAGAACAGCACCTCGGGTCCGTCAAGTCGGCCACGCTCGTCCGTCCCGTTGGAGCACCACTACTGGCAGGAGCAGGAGCAACAGCCAGCAGCACGCATACCCACACATAGCAAAGGAGCACCTCTACCGTTCAGCAGAGGGGCAGTCCTAGGAGAGACAGCCAGCAGCCTTCAGGGCAGCAGCAAACCCCGCTCGGGTCCCGCCTTCTAGAGAAGGGCTAAAGCAAGGCAAGCATGGCGTCCAGCAGCAACTCGTCGCGTCCGCCAGCCCAGATGCGGCCCTCGGGCTCATCAGGCAACGTTCGCGGACGCACAGCGCCCGCCGCACCGGGTCTCACCCAGGCGCGCAACAGCGGCAATGCGGGCAACCCACCTGCACCTGCACTAGCAGCTGGCACGACCGTCGCAGAGGCCAGGTTCAGGAAGAGCGTCGAGATCATCCAGTCGCTGCCCAAGTCTGGGCCAATATCGACAACGTACGAGGAGAAGCTCATGCTCTACAGCCTGTACAAGCAGGGTGAGTGATCCTCCACACGCTCCGTGCCCGTGGTGGCCAGATGGCCGTGGCGCGCCGGCAACTCGGGCTAGAGGTGCCCGACCTGTGCCATCCCTGTACACAGTAGCTGACGAACTCTGAGCGATCGAACACAGCTACCGAGGGCCCTGTGACGACCTCTCGTCCCGGTCTGCTCGATCTCCTGGGGTGCGTGCTTGTTCGCTGCGCCTTTGCGGCGAGACGCTTGTCGCGCTGACATCGACCGCACGCTACACCTATACCTCCTCGCAACGACAGACGCGCAAAGTGGGACGCCTGGAAGAAGCGCGAAAAGCTCACGCGCCCGCAGGCGCAGGAAGCCTACGTCGAGACGCTCATGGCCATCCTACGCGGCTTCAGCGATCGCACGCAGGCGGTCGAGCTCATGCGCGAGCTGCGGGAGTATGGACAGTCTGCACAAGGGCTGCAGCCGCAGCAAACAAGACAGCGTGAAGCAGGTGAGCTGTGCCAGCTGCAGCCACTCTATTGGCTGTGCGCCAAGGCTCAAAACCTCTTGTGACTCCGGTTCACAACCCAGACTATGCCTCGACATCCTCTTCCATTCGCTCGCTATCTCCACCGCCAGAGACGAGCGGTTCACGTCGATCGTACCACTCCGCGCTACATACGGCTGCTGTCGGGTCTGACCGCGATGACCGCCGTGGCGAAGAAGATTCCGAGGGTACGCCACGCCGAAAAGACTTTCAGCGACAGGACGAACCGTACCGGCAGAGGTACCGTCAGTCGGCACGACGGATACAAGAGGAGACTGGGCAGCAGGAGGAGTACGCAGACGACGACGAGTACACGGAGGAGTCGGGCTCTGAAGGCGAGGAGACGGGGTCAGAGACTGTTTCCGAAGACGGTCGGCCTCGACAGCGTACGCAGCAGCGGGATACGCAGCAAGCATCGTTGCAGCAGCAGCAGAGTCGGAGGACGGGACAACAGCAGAAGCTCGGTATCAACGAGTCGGTTCCTCAGCAGCTGCGAGGCCAAGCAAGCCGTTTTGCGGGCCCATCGCCATACCAGCATCCGGCACAATACCCTGCTCCCGTGCAGGCGCAGCTGCCGCCAGATTTTCCGCCCGCACTGCCTCTCACTGGTCTGCCCTCGGCGGAGACGGCCGGCTTCGGCGCTCAGCTGCACAGACGTGGGAGTGCGGTGCCTAGCGTATCGACCACCCCTCCGTCCTATGCCAATCCGCAGCTGGGGTCACATAGCGCCTTCAACCATGCCACAGCGGGTTTGCAGCCTATATCGGCGTCGACGTCGGCTCTACAGCCCGGCACAGGCAACCGGGCCGGCTCGCAGGTTGCGAACCTCGACCGCGCCCTCGACAGCATCCAGACTTCGCTAGCGGCACTGCACGAGCGTCTGAACCAGCTAGAAACTACGCGCTCTGGCGGGAACGGCGCGCGTGTCAGCGGAGGAGGCTTCTCTGCTCTTCGCGCGCTAGTGGGGTCGTCGCCCATCCTGCAGTTCATCGGCGCGCTACTGTCGCGCATAGCTGTCGTTCTGCGGATTCGCTCGCCTTCGGGCAGTGCAGCGCGCTCGCCGCTCATGACGTTGCTCGGGCGCGCCCTTGTTTCGGTCCTGGCGAGCGTCCGAGATGTCTCGAACAATGCCGTCGCCGTCCTCTTCCTCGCGGCTGCGGTCGCGAGCCTGCGGAGCACGCGAGGCGACTGGAGAGCCGTCATCCGCGCGTGGGCGAGGATTCTGGCCATGGCTAGCGGTGTCGGGCTCGCTAGGGAGAACGGCCTGCTGTTGGGCCTGGGCTTGGGTGAGGCCGGTCGCTAGGCTTGCTAGGTCCGCATCGCATTCTCGCACTAGCTATGTATCGTTGTATGTGCATTATAGCGACGCACTCGGGAGTCGTTTCGTGGTATCAGCCGAGAGGGTGGTTCGAGGGAGTCGGGCGCACTACACGTATCACGGGGCCGTAGTCGGTCTGTACGCCGCCGGTGCAGGCAGGAGGCTCTGCAGACCAACCTGCCCCAGCAGTTCCTGCAGCGTATTACGGCATGCATCCATCTCCAATCTCCCATTGGGTGTCTGGCGCGCACTGCCAGAGCTGAGGATTGCCTCGAGGCCGTCCTCGAGACTTTCCATCTCGCGCTTCCCCTCAAGTTCGGGCGGGAGGAGAGCATCCTCGCCGTGCTCGCGGGCGTGGCGCTCTGCTTCCTCATCTGGAGGCGCAACGTCCTGTACGAGCAGCTTGCCGAGGCGCCTGACGAGGTCGCGTGCCGCTTCGACCGCGGCATCCTTGCCGCTTGTGCTGGAAGCCCAGCTCGGCGGTTGCGGAAGCGGGAGGGCTGCCGTTGTGAGGAGGACGAGGAGACCGTTGGCCAGTCCACGGAGCTGTCCGAGCTCCCTGCCGAGCGGCGCGCCATGCACAGAGTAGCCCTCGTCGAAGCCGGCTTGCACTGTCGAAGCCCGCCCGGCGCTGATACCTTCGCGATACCCGGCCTGCGCGCGAGCAGGAGCAGCGAGAGGCAGTGTCAAGAAAAGACAAGTCAGCATGAGCAACCCTGCCCTGTTCTCCGTGCCTGCCATCATCAAGCTCTCTGGCGTACATCGCTGAATTTCGAGGAGAGCCTCTCCCATTCTTGCGTTGTATTGCGCTGCAGGATGGAGGCATCGCCTGCATCCTCGTCCAGCCAAGGGTCATCCTCATCCATGGCAGCGCTCGTCATGATGTTGGAGTCCGATAGAAGCGGTCCGCACAAGGGCAAGTGGCGCTTCTCACCGCGCCGATGATACTCTCTGGCGCGAAGACCACGTGCAGGAGCTGTCGACAGGAGAAGGCCCGCACGTCTAGGCATGGCAGTCACCGAGCGCTGGGTACTCATATAGCCTATCCGGTACCTCTCCACCATCTAAGCCGTCCGTCTTTCCCGCCACTGACTAGCTTGCCCCCGCCGAGCCCTCCTCCAGAGATCCCCTCTATGCTGTGTGCAGAAGGCGGCATGGGCGCCCAGCTGACTGCCCACACATCGCTCTCGTGCTCTCTGAGTACGGCCAGACACGCAGACGCTGGCCGCTGCAGATCCCAGAGCCGAATGGTCCTGTCGAGCGGAGCGAGGGAGGAAAGGCGCTTGTCAGCGTGCAAAGCTCGCGTGACACACCTTCTCCGGGCTCGTTCAACGTACCCGTCTGAGGATGAGCTGGCGAAGACCTTGCCGTCGTCTCTGCATGACAAGTCGAGGATCCAGCCGGTGTGGCCCTGCAGGTTCGCGACATGCTGCCCGACCGCGCTGTACCGGCTCCGGAGATTTCCGTTGCTTGCAGCTGTGTTTCCACTGCGGTACCCATTGCTCTGCTTTTCCTCGCGCACAGACAGTAGTCCCTTGATGTCGTAGACGTTGATCTGCTTGTCGTCTCCGCCAGTGATGAGCAGGCTCGAGTCTCGCGCAAAGGCGAAAGAGCGGATGTTGCCCGTGTGTGCTATGTTGTCGGAATGTCAGCAGTGCCTCCGACTACGACTGTGAACCGAAGTGCTCACCCATCCAGTATTGCACGAGCTGACCATCTTCTGCATCGTAGAGAGCTACCTGTCCTTCGCTGTTGACTGTGCCAAGCACCGTCCCGTTCGGGCTGTACCGCACACTGACGAAATCTCCTTTGCCCTGTATCGCAGATTTCTCCTCCCCGAACGTGGTCGCGTTAGAGCTCAAGATGCGCACCAGTCCTCCGAGACCTGTCGTCGCGAACGTCTCCTTGGAGGGGTCGGGGTGGATGGAAACGGACCAGGCCTGGCCGGGCTTTTTGGTCAAGTCGGGCGGGCTCCAGCTGCCTTCTGGCGAAGAGCTGGAGAATGAGAAGCGCGATACAGTCGAATCGATGGTGGAGGCGATGAAGAACGATGGCGATGCCGTGTTCTGCTCAATGTCGAGGCCGACAACGGCTTGCATTTTAGAGCCCTCTGTTGCGGTTGGGGTGAAGGACTGTATTGCGGTATCGGGATCAGATGGGTCCCTATGTATGAAGATGGTGTTCAGTGGAAGAACCGACGAGCTGCGTGGACTCTACCTACCACAGCTTAAGGCTCCCGTCCGCAGACCCTGATAGAACTCGGCCATCAGGGAGGTGCTTCAAGGCCCACACATCGTCGGAGTGAGCTAGCGAGGACGCCTCGACGAGGTAGTTCGACGTCGCCTATCATGAGTATGCGACAGAGTGAGCAATGTCTTCTCAGTGCGCGGTTTGACGTTGCCCACCATCTTTCCAAAAGACCTTCGATGACGTCCGGCTGGTCGCGCACTGTATGCAGCCCTGCGTGATTACTGCGAGATGCGAAGATTCAAGATAGCAGCTAGCGAGATTGTGAGAGTGACTATAATGCTACGCTTTTCGATGAGTGTCAGTCACGGACGAACAAGCAGTTTGCACACATGGGCGCGAGATCCGGCGCTCTCGGCCGGTCAACGGGAGCAGTCTGTGCCTGAAAGCTGAAAGGGCCGAGCGCCGGTGCTTGTGTCCTCCTACCTTCAAGCCACGCCAACAGTGGACACTCAAGCTTCTGCGAGCCACACAGAGCTTCCACCACAGCAAACGTCATGTCGCAGCTCGCAACATTCAAAGTTCCGGCCATCGAGAACGAGCCGAACGTGAGGACTGGCCCAGCGCGCTCGCCTATCACTCCAGGCCCCGCCGACTCATCGCAAGCTGGCTCCTTGACAGAAACACTATGCGCCAGGCTCGCCCGAGCGAGCAGCTCTGAAAGCTGCTGTCGACAAGCTCCGCGCTGCTGCGCCTCTGGAGATCCCCTGCATCGTCAACGGCAAGGAGGTGAGTTGCGACCACGAGCTCGAGGTCACATGACGCCCAGGCGGAGCACGCGCAAGAGCGAGCCAGGCCCAGCTCATGCGGATGGCCCCTCAAACAGGTCAAGACAGGCAACCTCGCAGAGCAGATCAACCCGTCCGACAAGTCTGTCCTCTGCAAGTTTCACCAGGCCGACGATGCCCTCATCCAGGAGGCCATCGCAGGAGCTCTAAAAGCCAAAGTGACTTGGGAGACGCTGCCATGGGCGGACCGGTGGGGCGCGACTGCTTGGCCTGCAACAGGAGGACTGGGTAGCTAATCATTCTGAACCACTCCCACTAGAGCGAGCATCTTTCTCAAGGCGGCTGATCTCATCGCCGGGAAGTACCGAGCCGAGATCTGTGCCTCGGTGATGCTTGGCCAGGGCAAGAACGTCTGGCAGGCAGAGATCGACGCAGCTGCAGAGGTGGGTCGTCTGCTGTATCTTACCCGAAGCGCATGATATTGCGAGGTCCGCGCTGCGTGCCGGCCTCTCCGCTGACGGCTGGGCCGTCTCTCCAGCTCTGCGACTTCCTCCGATTTGGAGTCAAGTACGCAGAGGAGCTATACAACATACAGCCTGCCAAGAACTCTGCTGGCGTTTGGAAGTCAGTTGTCGCGCTTCTCGTACTGAGAGCCTGACCCATTTGCGCGACTGGAGACTGAGTGAGCTTGTTGCGGCCAACCAGTCGCTCTGAGTATCGGCCACTGGAGGGCTTCGTGCTCGCAATCACCCCCTTCAACTTTGCGTAGGTCGTCTCATGGCGGTGGAGTCCAGCGTGCAAACACAAGCTGACTTGCTGCCATCCAGCGCCATCGCCGGCAATCTATCTGCCACGCCGGCCATGCTCGGCAACGTGTGCGTCTGGAAGCCTTCTCCGATGGCGATGCACAGCGGGTACCTCATCTCGAAGATCTTCACCGAGGCTGGCCTGCCCGCCGGCGTCATCCAGTTCGTGCCGACGCTCGACGCAGCGGGCATGTGCGAGACTGCATTCGCGCACCGCGAATTCGCGAGCCTGCACTTTACGGGCTCGACAAAGGTATTCAAGAGCCTCTGGCGCGAGATTGGTAACAACATCGATCACTACAAGAGCTACCCGCGCATCGTCGGTGAGACGGGTGGCAAGAATTTCCACCTCGTCCATCCGTCTGCGGACGTCAAGATGTCCGTTATCGAGTCGGTCAGGGCTGCTTTCGAGTACCAGGGTCAGCATCTGGACATGACTCGCTTCTGTCTGGAGCAATAGCTGATTCGGCCTTCTTTGCGCCACAGGCCAAAAGTGCAGTGCGCTTTCGAGGCTTTACGTGCCAAAGTCCCTATGGGAAGGCGAGTTCAAGCAGCTGCTCGTCTCCGAAGTCGAGAAGATTACAGTTGGCCCCGTCTGGGAGTTCAACCATTTCATGACGCCTGTCATGTGGGTCCCCTCGATTGCTTCAGGAGAAGACGCTAGCTGATCGCGAATCCATCCCCGTGATGCAGCTCGCAAGCCTCGTATGACAAGTCCACAGGGTACATCAAGAAGGCCGTCGCGGCTGGCGGAAAGGTCATCGCGGGCGGCCTGGAGAAATGTGAGCGGAGCGCAGATATTGACTTCGGGCAGCGCTGACGCATATACTATCACAGCATCGGACAGCAAGGGCTTCTTCGTCGCGCCCACTGTCATCGAGACGACCGACCCGCACTCGGTCACCATGGTTGAGGAGATCTTCGGTCCCGTCCTCACGGTCTACGTCTACCCAGACGAAGACTACGAGAAGGCAATCGATCTCTGTGACTCGACAACGGATTACGCGCTGACGGGAGCCATGTGAGCGTCACTTGCGGCGCACTTCCATCGATGCCGGCGGGGTCAATGGCAGGTGGCTAACGCATCTATCCTACCCAGCTTCGCGCAAGATCGACATGTGCTTGCTCACACTGCTCGCAGGCTCGACCAGGCCGCCGGAAATTTCTACATCAGTGCGTATTTGTGGCCGTCCGGGGCTTCGAAGGCGCCCAAAATCGCCTGAAAAGCCGCGAAAATCGTAGCTGATTGTCCCGGGACTTCAAACTGAAGACACGAAGTGTACAGGTGCCATCGTCTCACAACAGCCGTTTGGTGGGTCGAGGAGTTCCGGTACGAACGATAAAGCTGGGTCTGCTGCAATTTTCCAGCGCTTCGTCAACGCCCGGTCCATCAAGGAGTCGTTCGTGTACCCGGAGGCGGTCCTGTACCCTCACAACGTCCACGGCGAATAGATGCGCACTTCGTTATAGTCTTTCTTGCATTCGCATTTATAGTGTGTCTCGAGGCCGGGGTGTCGTCGCGTGTAGGCGTCAGAGGGCAGACCTGCGGCACAAAGCAGCTATTCGCATTGCAGGAGCGGCCACGAAGGGAAGCACTTGTGGGATACGTCTCTGCTCGAGCGGCATGCGTGTGCTTTCAAGCTCTCCTGCAGCAGGTCAGGCGCTTGCATGCGATTTCTCTTGGCCCGGCTCTTTTCGGGTCCCGAAGCCTTCGAAGTCGCGCCCCTTGCCCACGCCTCTTTCTCTGACACACCACCTCGTCCATTCGGGAGAGGAGCGGAAATGGACGGCGACCAGGAGGGAGGCAGCAGCAAGGACAAGGGAAAGCAGCGGGCAGCAGATGATGCAGCAGATGATGCATACAATGGCCCAGAAGCGGGAACTCGGGGCGCCCGGTCAGGCTCGCTGACAGCGGCCAGGAGGGAAGCGAGCCCGAGCCCTTCGAGGAGTCAGAGCCCAACAGCGACGGCGACGGCCACCGTCAGAGGAGGGGCATCGACAATCAAGAGCCCTACGAGCACCCATGGCAGCATCAGCCATAGCACAAAGCAGGAGATGAGCGAGAGGCGGCGGCGGGACCACGTTAGCGTAGGGAGTCGAATGAGCAGAACCATCGTCGTCCGCCCACGTGAGTTGAGCCCTTTCGTCACTCCCGAGAGAGGGCGGGCAGAGGCAAAAGCTGGGCAGTGAGGCAGTGTGACAAGCAAGGGGCAAGGCTGAATACTGCTGTGGTCACACTCAACAGCATACGCCGCTCGCGACGAGCTCGACTTTGAGCGGCGGCCAAGAAGCAACACTGTCGGAACCACAGTCGAGTCCGAAGGCAGCGGTAGCAAGAGGGGCGGCCTCGGCGGCGGCGCGCAGGGGAGCAGCTCGCGGCACCTGGGCATACAGCCTGCAGCACATGCGCAGCCAGGGGGAATGGGCAGCGATCAGCAGACGCGGTCTCAGCTGTCCTCGTCCTCGACCACCGTGGTCAACGACCTCAAGACCAGCCCGGACGCCAAACACACGCCTTCGCCCGCGGCTGACGCAGATAACCCTGATCGAGCGGGTAAGGCGAACGGTCAGCAAGGAGCAGCTACCGCCGCCCCAGAAACGGTGGACACTGGCCTCCCGCAGGTTCCGCCAGAGGTGCACCATCAGGCTGGCCCAGACAGGCCGAGCAACCCGACGCGACAGGTCTCGAACGATGCGTCGCGCTGGCTGGCCTTCACCTTACCCGTCAAGTACCGCAAGCATTTGGATGATTACATGGCGGGAAGGGCGCCGCACCCGGATACGCGGCAAGACGATGGCGAAAGGTCCTCGTCGTCGTCTTCACGGCACGCCGGAGATTCTGACTCTGACGAAGAGTCTGGGGCTGAGGACTGGCACAACAGCTACTTTGGCTGGAGCAAGAAGCGCAACGCTGGACGTGCCTCGAGGAACCCTTCGAGGCGCCCTTCAGGCGATAACCACGAAGATGCCGAGGCAGACGTGGAAGGCGGGCGCCGGACGCCAGAGAACGCTGGCACCCGCAAGAAGCGAAAGGACGGCAAGTCGGAGAAGCGGGATGGCGGACGGAAGAAGCGGCGCAATGGGAAGCGCAACCCAGACCACGTGGAAGAGGGAAGCGACGAAGCCGACGGCGAGGAAGGTCATCAGAGCGATGCCGACGATGGAGAAGAAGGACTGGCCATGACCATGCGAGCGCGCATCCCAGAGATCATCTCGACAAATCAGGGGCAGACACCAGGCTGGAATTCGCCCTGGGCGCCTCACGCGCCGGCGAGACGCACTCAGAGCAACGACAGTGCTGCGGGACAGGGGCACGGCGTCGGCCCACACCCTTCGCGGCGGTCGGGCTCTCCGGGTCCAGTCGGCGTCAACCGCTTCGCCTCCTTGACGCACGGCCGCGGGTCGCGGGGAGACGGGACAAGCATTACCAAGCGGAAAGCGAAGAAGGTCAAGACACGCGCCGAACGCTTTCAGCACTGGTTGATCCGGTCGGCGTTCGCCCCGCTCGCGTTCCGTCTCCTGAATTTGGCTTTCAGCGCATGCATCCTTGCTATCGCTATCGTGAGTCGACCGATTCCGCGTTGCGGCTGCCAGCAGCCTCATCGTTGGACCTGTTTGACGAGGGAGTCACTCTTCTTCTGGCATGCAGCATATCCGGCAGCTATCACAACGCAACGGCGTTAACGGTATCATGGGCAGTTCGACCACTTTTGCCATTGTCACCGGGCCACTCTCTCTGGTTCACATCTTCACTAATGTCTATGTGAGTTGCGCGTGCCTGACATCAAGCCGCGACAATACTTACGGTTGCAATGCTGTTCATCTAGGCCGAATATTTTGGCTCGCCTATCGGTGTCTGGAAAGTGCGGTCAAAAATGTTTTACACCTTCACCGAGCTCATCTTCGTGTGCGTACGCAATCCCTGCAGCGGTCGGGGGGAGTCCTCGCTGAGCGTCTGCATTTGCACTCGCAGCTGTCTCTGGTCAGGTCTGCTCTCGCTCTCCTTCGACGACCTCTTCACCTCGCCCGCCGGCTGCACCTCGTACACGCCCAACGGAAGTTACAGGAATGTCCCCATCGGCAGTGCAGCTGTCAACGGGTCGATCGCCGACCAGCTCTGCGACAACCAGACTGCCCTGGTCAGCATGGTCTTCGTTGGTCTCATGTGCGTTCCATCCCTCCCGCTTCGCGAGCCCCTGCTTCTGTCATTAACGGACTCTCCGCCGCAGCCTATACACACTCGTTCTCATCGTCTCCCTCTTCCGCATCTTTGCCAAAATCAACCGCTATCAATAAGGCTGTCTGGGCTCCCGCAGTCTGCCGCTTCTGGCCCCTCGCAAATCGCAAGCCCTCTCTCTCTATACACGGAAGCCTTGTGCCTAGCTCGTGTCACGATGGGAAGTCGTTGTCTGTACCTTTCGTTGCGCCGGGGAAGAGTCTCAAAACACGCTGTGCATCGTATCTGTACATAGTCGTGCACTTGCAGTAGCCCGGCTGCTGTAATCCTTGGTTCATCTCGCTGGAGGATTTACTCTGGGTGCAGCGAGACGACAGGACTTTACATGACTCCTCTACCACTCGCCAAGTCCGTCGAGCCAGCTCAGGTCCTGTGCCATTCCCGGACCGCTAAACGCATTCTGGAAGCTCGAGCCGCCAACAATGCCACCGCTGCCATTATCACCCAGGCCGCCAGTTCCAGCTCCATCGCCAAGCGAAGGCAGGATGCTGCCCGTGACCTCGAAGAAGCCCAAGCTCCTCAACAAGTCCTCGCTGTCGTCGCCGCCCATGAGGGAGTCGCCAAACGCGCCGCCGTTATTCATGAAGCCAGGTCCGGAGGAAGGGATGTCCAGCCCAAGAGCTGGCAGTCGGGAGCTCGCTGAGGGCGCAGATGCAGACAGTGCGCCGGATGTCGAAGTATTCGAGGCTGTGCGCTGGTGACCGAATGCGGACGGTTGCGCAGCTGAGGTGGGAAGCGGGGGTAGGTGGGTTGTCGAGCGGGAGAGCTGGCTCGTAGGGCCCATGGGCCCGAAAGACTGTGTGAGAGGCGATGTCTGCGAGCGTCCGAACGCAAGTGCCGAAGCCGAAGCGGCGCCGCCGATCGTTGGCGGGCTTCCAGCGTTTGAGGTGCCAGACGTCCCCGAGTGCGCGCCGGGAGTCCTGCTAGATGACACACTGGCAATCTTCTCGACAACTTGTCGGAGCGTAGGACCTTCTGCGTCTGGCACAGTGTTGCGCGTGAACTCCTCGCTCGGCGGCGGCAGCCCTCGCCCGGCCCGACGCTGCCCTTCCTCGTTCAGCAGGCCTTCGAGGACTTTGGCGCCTGCCTGCGCAATCGTGCTGGTACTGGCCTCACGGCGCAGCATAAATAAGACATAGACGGCTTCGTGGCGCTGCGAATCCAGCTCGATGGTGGATGTGATCGAATTGGGCGAGGCCAGGCGGTGGAAGCAATCAACAAGCAATACTACCGCGCTTGAGAAGCAATAGAGCAGGCAGTTGTACATCTGTATAGCAGACCCTGTCAGCTGCTGCCGTTTGTTCTGCTTCGCGACATCCTTTACTGACCCTGTCGGCCGCATCGAATATGTCCCGCAGAGCCCGCTGGGCAGCGATGATGACCTTGGCAGCCTGTGAAGGAGCCGTTTATCAGTCATCGAGCGGCGTCGATGACTGCGCGGCTGACTCATACCTTGATGCAGCTGTCCGTCGAGTAAGCGAATTTGGGATCAAAGTACCCCTTGGACATGAATGGCCGATGCGCTCGTAAGAGCCGGTTGTTAAGCCCGTAGAGAACGATGCACCGCTGGTAGGCAATGTAAGGGCGGCTCTGCACTATTTCCTTGATGTCGGGATCGTCAGAACGGTCGTACCTGTTAGGCGCGGGCGAGATCGGCGTCAGGATGGCCGCGGGCAGAAGGAAGCGTGACTGAACGTACTTGAAGTACGCAGGCAGAGTGTCCAAGAGCTGTCGAGTTCGCTGATCAAAGGCAAGAACAGTTTCGTACTTGTGATGCCTGTTGTCGCTTCCAGTCAGTCGCGCGTTAAAGTCTTGCGTCGTGATCTATTCAGCACGCAGCCGATAAGTCAGGTTTATCCAGTGTGCATATGTCAAAGCTCAACTCAGATACATACTCTCGCTCGGATGACCTGGAAAGAGGAGGCGGTGGCGACCTCGATATTCTTGGGGATGGGCGGACTGGCCAATAAGTCGGCATCATCAACGTTCAGCAGATTTGGGATGCTTTGGGCTGCAAGAACAGGTATAGCCGGGAATGAGCGTTCAGTACTCTGACAGTCTGGCCAGCAGTTCCCAGATCGCTCACGATTGGCGTTCGGCGTGTCACCCAGACCTAGCCACCGCTTGCCCAGATTTGCCTCTCCGTGGGCCAAGGAGAAGTACAGCCGCTTGCCGATCTCCTTCTCGACAGGCGTAAAGTTAGCAGCTGCGCCTGCTGCGCGCCTGACATGCTGATTCTTATCGTCGAGCTTGTGCAGATCAAGGAGCTGTGCCATGCGCAGCGCAGCGGCGATCCACGACGCGAGGCGCTTGATGCCTCCCGCGTGCATGAGCACCATGGGCAGCAGGACCACAGACTGGATACAGGTGAGTTGCGGTCGCCCGGACCAGTCCGCCAGCTGGAGTGCGCGCTGCGCGCCGTGAACCCATGTATGCGTGTACTCGGCCTGGTGTGCGGGCGAGATGTCAGGTCGGTTGGGACTGAAGAAGAGGCCGCAGGCCAGGACCTGCGGGACGTATCAACTTCAGCGCATGTTCGGTATTGCCTGTCGGCGCCCATCGTTCACCACCCACCATGAAGTACAGACTGAGCCAGGCCGGTTCGATCTCGTCGATTCTGCGCTGTTCGACCAGCTCCTTGAGGCCGCTGTATTGCGCTTCGAAGGTGGGTATGTGGACGATCTGTGGGAAATGGCTGTTGTGTAAGCCTGAAGGATCAAAGAGATCGCGCTCAGCCGCCTACTCACGTGGTTCTGCCATGCGACTTTGCTGAAGTACGCATCGACAAGCGACCTCGACAGCTCCCAGTCCGGCAGCATCGACATGAGGAAGTCCACCTCTTGCTGACGAAGTTGGGACTCCCTGATCTTGGCTTGGCTCGTGAGAGGTGGGCTGTCCGAGTCCAGACCGTTCTCCGTGTTCTACCGTCGCACAAGCATGCGGCGGGTGAGCTTGCCTTTGCCTGACACTGAATATCGCTCAACACTGCTCACCATAGGCGCCCGACCAGCTACAGCAATGCTCTCCAGCGCGAAAGCCGCCTTCTCCGCTTCTCCGCTGTCTTCGTCTCCGTCGTCCTCGTCGCTTCCGTTCTCTGCGCGCTCAATGTCGCTTTCCGACTGCTTGACGGGCGGCAGAGGTGGGAGATGTGCTGGTCCAATGCTCTGGAGCAGGGGCCCAAGGTCTTCGAGGTCGGCATCAAAAACGGCTTTGGCCTGTTCAGGAGCGATGAGCAGCAGAAGTTGCTCGACTTTGGCCAGACGGTCTTTCACGGATGCCAGCTCTCTCGCTTGGGCGAAAGGTTGTCTATGAACGTGGAAGGTGGACGTCTACGATAAGCCTTTCTGTCAGAGTCGCATCCAGTCAGGCGGGTACTCACGACGGCCTGTCTGCCTCATCGTCGACTTTACACTTGTCAGGCGACCCTCTCTTGATGCAACTGGTTGAGCAGAAATTGGCGAGGGGTCAGTCTCTTGAGCGTCCGGCCCGCACTCGCGGGTAAGCCCGGTCACGGACGTCGAACACGGGATTACCCTGTCGCACTTGGACTTCCGGCGCACGCATTCCGTGCACGATAGTGTCGGTCTGGGTCTCTTTGTGCCTCGCTTTCCTCCCTCGACAGGACTGCCGGGCGTCTCGGCTCGAGACGTGCTTGCCCTCGGTGCTGCTGCTGCGCCGGCTCCTCCGGCGCCCCTCTTCTGCTTGAGCGGGCGCGTAGAGGACGAAGAAGCTCGAGAGGGTCCTGCTGCGGGAGCAAGGAGGGGATGTAGGCTGTGCGAGAGTGTGGTTGGGCCAGGGGTGTTGCTCGCTGTTGTGGAAGCATCCGCGCCGCCGGCGCCGTCTCCGCCGAACCCGTTCGAGTCAGAGTACCCGCCCGGAGATCCACGGGCGTGCTGCTGTTGGTGCAACTGTTGTTGTTGTTGCTGCTGCTGCTGCTGTTGGTAGAACTGGTCACGGTGGAACGCTGCAATGGCTGCCTGCTGCTCCTGGTGCAGCTGGAGCTGGTGCTGCCGCTCCTGCTCGCTGTCCATTTCGGGCGAGGGTCAAGGGCTTTGCAAGTATGTAGTTACTGCATTGCATTGCACCAGAGGGATTCAGCACACCTCCATCATCACAGCGCGACTAGGGCCATGGATCGATCTGTTCGAGAGCAAGCTGAAGCTGACCCACCTCTCTGTGGCTGCCTTGCTCAGGGTCCAGCTGAGTCGCAGCGGGCGAGATTCGGAGAGCCGCCCTGGGAGGGAGAAAAGGCAACGGACGAAAGAGCGGGCGGAGCGGCAAGCACATGGGCAAGGACAGACGTGGATGAGAAGGCAAGAAGACAGGTCGACACGGCCAGCAGGTCGACCAGGTAGCAAGCGCTTGCATCCGTGCACTGCTCCTAATCACATCAATTCCACCCGTTCTCCTGCTTGGCCAGCAAATCGTCAATGCAGTCCGACAGGGTCGTCTTCCAGTCGATAAAGCTGTCCATCCCCAGCACCTCCCTCGCGACTCGCGTGTCAATCTTTGCGAGCGTCTCAATGGGCGGGTCAGTCGTGTTTGGCTTGGGCAGCTTGTCGGCCAGCTCGGGTCGCGTCGACCTAATGTACTCGGCGGCCTTGCGCGCATGGTAGAAAGCCAGAAGTTCAGTGTCCGGAATGGGGTAGAACGGCTCGACGGCAACTCACCTCCTGCCAGGTGAAGGCTCCTCCGCACAGAGGCACGCGCTGTCCCTTCGCATCTGACGTCTCGAGCGCAAGGAAGTGTGCCCTGCTGACATCTCGCGAGTCCGCGAAGAGGGGCAGCCTGTTGTCCGGCAGCGTCGCGGTCTTGCCGCTTATCAAGTTCCAGATGTTCGCAGATGACGTGTTGATGTTCTTCTCATCGCCGCCAAAGCCCTGCAGGCTCGGACCGTAGATCATCGGTGGGCACATTGTTGTAATCTCCATTTCTGGGTGTTCCTTGCCAAAGTCCCAGGCGGCCTTCTCCGCCAGCCTACGAATGTGTTGCCGTCAGTCCAATAAACGAGCAACGTGGATCTACTCCTGCAAGAACATACTTCTTCGAGGCCGAGTAAGCATAGGCCCCAGCGACGTCCTTGGCGGACGCTTGCTCATAGCTAGCCGGATTCCAGTCGGCCTCGGTATACGTGTAGCCTCGCCTGATGCCTCCCTCTGCGAAATTGTTTATGGCGGCAAAGGATGAGGTGATGATGACCTTGGTGACGCCTGCTTTCTGCGCCTGCCTGAGCACATTGAGCGTCCCTTCGATAGCGGGGTCGAGGAGGTCCTTCTTTGGGCTGCGGGGGCCATGGTGATGTCGGATCAGCAGGTGCGACGAGTGTTCTAGGGAAGCGAGCGTCCGACACACTCGGTTATGGAGAAGAAGTAGGGCGACGCGACGTGCAGGATGCCATCTACGCCCTGAAGCGCTTCCGTCAGGTCGCCGTGGATGAGATCCTTGATCTCGACCAGCTCGATGGAGGCGTCCGGGTAGCGAGAGATGACATCCTGACCCTTCTTCAGGCTGCGGACTGTCGCCTTGACCTTGTAGCCCTTCTTCACGGCATCGTCCAGGATCTGCGAGCCCAGAAAGCCGGTCTGTGTGCGTGTTTGCGGTCCAGGCGTCAGCGCCGGGGCGGGGAGCGAGTCAGTGCACGGCGGTCAGCGCACGATGGAGGTGATGAGGATGGTCTTCGTCATGATTAGGCTCGTCTCTGGAGCGGAACGGAAGGAAGCCAGTGAAAGCAAGGCACAGTGAGTAGGAGGGGACGTCTGTCGAGAAGGATGGCGCCGTCATTTCGCGAATCCAGGAAACACGTGCCCCAGCCCATCTCCACCGGCAAGAGCATTACGAAAGAGCTGCTGCATCGACAGCAAGAGCAGCGAGAGTCACATCTGGCCGAGCACAGTACGCATCGCGATGGGAATCTGCTCCGGCTCCAGTCCTTCTGGCATCTCCTGCCCAATCTAGTCCTCGGTACAGGTCCTAAAGTCGGGCCTGACCCGCAATGACGCGCGCACTCCTTCATCCAAGGCACACATGCTTCAGTTCGGCTACAGTCGACCAGCAGTACAGCGGAAGGATGTACTCTACAACACGCTGTTTTACTCCATCAGCGCACCTTCCTTCCACCGTCCTCACTTGCTGGCCTCCTTGCGCTTTTGGGGAGTGCGCACCCTCCAAAGCCGCGCGCCACCTTGAAATTGCCCCGCCCCTTGAGCAAGGCACCAACTTGGTCGACTTCCGACTGATCCAGGCACAAAGGGCAGGCAGGCAGGCAGGCAGGCGAGGGTGAGGTGACCAGTGATCCATTCACGACGCATCCTACGTCCTCCGTCTCTCCTCCCTCTTCCTGTATTCTTCCTGCACCTTGCATCAATCCAACGTCGACAGTTTCTCGTTTCCAGGCACCTCTCGTGTCGTCTCCATCTCGCTGAAGGTTTGATACCGCACCCCGACACGACAGCAGTACCGCAAGCAGCAGTGGCAGTAGCAGCAGTACATACGCATCGACGACCTCTTCACGAACGCAGTACCGAACGAACCTGATAGCCCTGGTGGCCTTCAGCTCCCTTCAAGCTCGCATCCAACGCTCATCTCACAGGCTGGTCCTCCCCTTGCACTACGTGTCTCTCCTAAGTGAGTCGCGTCAGCCGAGTCGAAGCAGGGGGGATCAGATGGTCAGCAGTATATCTGACAGTATGCACTCGCTGGACAGGCTGTCCCCGACCCGCACATCATGTTCCGCCACCGCCGACACTTTTCCCTCGACTCCCCGGCGCCCATCACGACCCTCCGCTCGCCGACAATCTCGAGCATCCGCGGCTCGTACACTCTCCAGTCCTCTCCGACTGCGGCAGGGCTGCGGACCGCCCGTCTGACAGCGCACACCTCGCCTCTCGCACTCGCTCCAGCCATCTCCACCCCGCTCTCGCCAATCTGCGGCGAGTCTGTCGAGGGCATCCTGCCCCGACACTCATCGTCCGCATCCGCATCCTCGTCCGACGAGTACGACGACGACGATGACATTGACGACCAGATGGAGCGCATGGTCTCGTCTGTTGTCAACTCCCCGACCGAGCCCGAGGTGGCTGCTTTTGCTGCCTCTCCGACCGGCCGCTCCGGCATCAGTCAACTTGGACTCGGGCTCCCTTCCACGTTGCAGGAACGTCACTATCATGTCGGAAGCAAGCGTCGGACCGCCCGAGCCAGCTCACAAGGCGCAGCTTCGAGGTCGCTCGTCGGCGTCATGTCAGCCGAGGATCCCAAACTGAACATGGGCATGCGAGCAGCTTTTGGCAACTACAGGAAGCGCTTCCTGTCGAGTGAGTAGACTCATTTGTGGTGGCTCGAAGAAGTAGAGTGTTGCCTAACTGTATTTACCCCCCTCCCGCAGTCCAGACGGCAGCACTGACTGCTACTAGCGCTGATCTCGGTGGCGGGGCAGGAGCAGCCATATCGCCTGCCCCGATCACGGTCACCGTCTCTCCGGCATCTCCTACGTCTTCCGGCTCGAGCGCCTTCACCGCAATTCCGCAAGTAGGCGACGCTACTGAGGTATTCATGGATGAAGCTGCCGCATCGAAGACAAGCTCCCTGCTCACTCCGCCGCAAAGCCCAGAAGAGGCGGCAGAGCAGCAGCGTAGAATCATTGGCCGGCGTCCTGCGCTCGCCGCGACTCGCACAAGCGCTATGCACGGCCCGCACGGACACCGGCGCGCAGTCTCGGCAGGATCGCTTCCCTCGCTCGACCAGATTCGAGAGTGGTCGCAGCGCCGGCACGTCATGCCTGTGCCTTCTATCTCACCAGTCAAGACCGTCGTCACGGACGAGGGGTACAACGAGGAGGAAACCCTGGAAGTCCTGGCTGCGGAGACAGCTAAGCCAGCGGAGCCGTCCTCGCCGCTGGCCAGCCCGGAACCAAGACGCGAGAACCGGCTCGACAGGGTTCTCAAGAGCAGGCCAAACGCACTCCTGGCCAACCGCGTCAGGTCGACAGCGGGAACGTCGGCCTCTGTGCCTTGTAGTCCGGTAGTCAACGCGGAAAAGGAGGACGGAAAGCGTATCGAGTGCGCCCGTCAGATGGTCAACGTCCTCGGCAAGCGAAGGAGTATGACGGCCATGCGGTCTAACGCCGTTGCTGCTTAGTGTGCCAAACCGAAGAAGGGAGGAATATGCAAGGTAATGCGCGGAATGATGGAAGTAAAGCCCGAAGATCTAACGAATTGCCAATGTAGCTAGTTCCCTGTGCCGGCTGAGATGCAATGCTTGACCCATGTACTACCGAGAGAGGGACTGCCGTGGTGCATGAGCGACGGGTAGCTCCCGACCCGACTCTCTCCTTTGTCTCCTCCCTCGCCACCACCACCACCGGTACCACCGAGCACCTTCGCACCGGGACACTTGGCCAGCGGAGAACTAGGCATCAGAGCACAGGCGGCAGCTCTCTCCTTCCTTCCTACCAATAGGTGCATCCAGTCAGTCCAATAAGGCCAGCGTTGCGTATCGCCCACCGCACTGGCAACGTCGACGATAACGGCTGCCGGGGCTGCCAGCCTGCACCCCCGCAGCAGCTGCGCCATACTGATCCGGGTCGGGCAGCAGAGGCAGGGAAACTATCGCACAGTGAATGCTATACTTTGGATTACAGCCGCGCCGCCATCCTACAATGCTGAACTCGTCAATCGTCTCCTGTTTCTAGCGTGCAGCTTCGACCCGTTCGGGGATCCCGTGACGCCGCCGCCACCGACGACTAGCTAGCCAACTCACACGGAACAAGCGAAGAGTAGCAGGATGTACGTGGGCAGGAGCTCTTCTCGAGCCAGCGAATGGCATATGTGCTTCATGTCGGACTGACAGCTGTGCATGCGGACCCACAGCAGAATCTTCGCACGCGTCCTCCTTCTTCCCGCACGCATCGCAATGGTCGGATCTCCACCTCCATCGCCCGCGCTGTCCGACACCTTCACGCTCTTAGACGAAGACGGCCTCTCTGAACTAGCAGGGTTATCCGATGTCTCCGACCCATCCTCTGACGACGACGGTGCGGATGAGGCGGGTCAGGCGAATGCAGAGACTGGCAGACCCAGAAAGCGGACGTCGAGCGAGGGTCACGACTTCGAAGATATCACACAGTCCATGGTCGCAAGCGCCGTAGTGCACGTCGAGCCCCTTTGCCGCGCCGACAACAGCTCGGACACTGCACCTTCGCCGAGTCTGTCCGAACGACGCGACGTGGACGAACTGCAGTACAGCGTCGAGGCGCGCGACACTGCCTTCTCCACACCCACGGCAAGCACGTACATGTCTTCAAAGAGCGATGACGCGATCTGCTCGGCCAACACAACTCCCATGGGAACTTCGCTCATCACCAGCCGAGATCTCGTCTTCCCGAATCCTCAGTCGGACGGGACATCCCCCTTCGGACTCGCCTCATCTGTGCATAGCGATGCTTTCATCGAGGTAGAAGTCAATGACACGCTTATGGAGATGGAGGATGCTTCGATCATCGACTCAACTGGTGGCAGTGTCACAAGGAAGCGGAAGGGAAGAAAGGCGAGCCGGTCTGTCCATCGCATACCCCACCAATCCCGACCGTCCCTTTCCGACTCGCTGTTTATCGACAAGAAGGTCGGGACGAGTACGTCGCATGTGACAGACGAGTCACGCCCTCAGTCCGGCATAGATACGCCACCTGCAGATGCCTCGAGCAGCCCGCCCGCATTCTTCCGCAAGCTCGCCGCTGGCTTCAGTACCTCCGAGCGATCCGACACCATAGGCGACGCGGCCCATCAGAAGCATATACCAGCTCGTCATGGCATGCGCATGACGACACTTCGACACGGCCAATGTTGGCCGACAATCCTGACCTTCGGGGTGGTCGGAATCGTGGTGGCCTGGGCGGGCGTGACGTACAACGCTTCGAATGCGGTTCTGTCTGAAGCGCTGGCTCGTCAGCACGAGGTCAAGGCTCGAAGCAGTGCCGTAGGCGATGCGGTTCTCGTGCCATCTACCCTGCCCACCTTTCCAGCCGGCCTCACTATTGTCACGGCACCCTTGCCAGTCGATACGCCTCCAATTCGCACCGTTGCTGAGCAGAGCAGCTCAGTTGGGCACACGCAGGCCCGCAACGTTGCGACCGCGGCTGAGGCTTTGACCAAAGACGAGCTACCACCTGCATCGTCGGACTCTTCGGAAACTGTCCTCCATGGCCTGGCAACTCTTTCTTCGGTCTCGTCTGCACTTAGTCTGCCACTGCGCAGATTCGCTCAACTGCAGCCCGAGCATGTCAAGCCGAAGCGAGGAGAAGATGGACCAGGCATAGATTGTCTGCCCTGGCGATCGGCAGGCAAGCGTCCGCGCAAGGGCAAGGGACGGGAGATCACCCTCGGTGAAGGCCATACAGGATTAATCTCTCTAGACCGTAGGAATACCCAAGTCGCACTCATTGCTCTCCCTGCTCACCGTAACAGCACCTGCGGGTCCCTGTCCTCGTCTACGAGAGGGCGGCTCCGGCCTCGAGCATCGCGGAAGCAGAGGTGGGTCGGCACGCAGCATCAGCGGAAGAAGGCACGGAAGCTCGTCAGATACCTGCAAGAGACAGCTATCGCATATCAAGACGCAGTCAGACCGAAGAGACGAGTCGCTGAGCTTGCCTTGAAAGGCACATCGCCAATAGCGACATCGGAGAAGACCCTTCCGTTGCTCGAAGGCAATTGGGAGAGTCTCTTTGCATCAGGGGCGAAGGAGCGACCTGCCGAAGAGTTGGCGTCGCCAGGGTCGCCTCCACACGAGGATCAGTCTTTCGAGCAGGACGGTACACCCGTGGCCGACGACCTCCTTTTGCTGCCCCTCGCTCTGAACCAGTCCGCCCTCACCGTCCTTCCCCGTGTCGAGCTTTACGCGCTGCTCATCTGGCTCCGCGACCGCGTTGACACCTACGTCTCGTATCTCACCTCATACCTCACCCTAGACGCGTCTTCTCGACAAAGCGCGAGCAACGCCATCATCGACATCGGTGGCTGGAGCTCGGCAATGAGAGCACATGCACATCACCTGCATCAACAGGCACAAGGGACAAAGCGTGCGCCCGCGGAAGGTGTTCTGGCAGCAAGCAAGAGAATCAGAGCGAAGTGGACTGGTGCTCAGAGGCGCATGCGCAAGCACTGCATCAAGCTTCGCGAGCGGTCGACCACCAATGCCAGGAAGCTCGCGGCACGCATCTCTCGCAAGTTGTCCAGACACAAGCAGGCTTATCGCGCGGCCTGGAAGCATTGACAGCGTCATTCGAGGTAAGTCTATCCGGAGACGCGACGGGTAGGCGCGACTCCACGCTGAACATCCTTGCTGCCGCGCTCGGCACAGCAGCCCGCTTTCGGTTTCACAGTCTCATTGTTGACATTCCTCATGCTCTTTGGCAAGATCGACGTCCATGTGCCCTTTTCTGCCACCATGTAAACATATTCATAGCCAATGCATCGGCTGTACCAGATCAGGGAGGGCATGACAGGGCGCAAGCCGTATTTTACTATTTGAGCGCCCCACATCCGCTGGACGAGCGGAACTACAGCTTGCTCTGCTTGTCGCGAGTCTTGCCGCCAAAAGGCTCGACCTTGGTGTGATTGCCTGACAGGTGTGCCCGCTTCAGCCGTTGCGCGCGAGCACGAGGCGTCGGCCAAGGCAGTCGCGCACCCACCGCAAGCCAGCATCTTGCCCGTTGCGCAATCCACGAAGCGGCACTCGGTAACTGTACAGAGGGTCAGCTTCTCCATTCGCGCAAGTGGAATACGACACGCACCGGCAGACCGCTTTCCAACCGTGATGGACGAGGTGATGATCCGGATGGTGGACCCGCTGGGTATGGGTGCCAGGAAGAGGACGTTGAAGTTCTGCGACACGCCAGACGAGCGCCACGTCTCGAGGTCCGAGAGAGCGATGAGGGGCAGCGATGACACCCTGCCAGTGCGGGTTGTGGAGATGTCCGCGTCAGTCGAGCTCGCGCGCGCACCAGCCAACTCGGCACCGGACCAAGCCAAGCAGCGAGGTCAAGTCGCTATCATACGAGCACGCACATGTCGAGCAGGGTGGCCGTACACCCTCCGTGCATATTCCCGCTGAGATTCGTCATCTCGGGCGTGACATCCAGCTCGACCGTGACGGTCGCGCGCGCCTTGCCCTTCTCCGGCTTCAGTCGTGGCTCTTCCTCGCCGGCAGGAGTGTGCACGCCGACATTTTCGACGTCGACAGAGACGAAACGCAGCGCCTCAAAGACCCAGCCGGAGTAGCTGGCCGTGCAAGCTTCGAGCGTGCGCTGTGGTGGTGCGGACAAGGCGCACGTGCGTCGGAAGGCAGGGTCGTCAGGCTCGAGGAGCTGCGAAGGACGTGAAGGAGGAGAGCAGCGCACGCACCGTTACTTGCTCCGTTGCTATCTCCTTCGCAGATGGAGCCATATCGTCCCAGACCGATTGAGGATGATTAATATGTAGGCCTGCTCCCAAGCGGCTCGCGCGGTTAAGGTTCGGCTGCGCAAAGACGCCGGAGCCGCCGTAGGCCGGCTGGTGGTGGTCAAGATGTTACGACGGTCCAGCAACAACAAGACTATAGACTGCGAATGCTACTGCCACTGCTGGAGCTGCTCACTGATACCGAACGGACGGGAACCAGCGCACGTCCGTGCTTCTGAGTCTCGCGTCCTCCATCTTCGAGCACCCCGCAACAAGGCTCATGAGCCTGCCTACGTTGCTCGACCCGGTAAAGACGAGGCCGTCCGTGCGCTGGGCGAGGAGCGTGAGGTCCCGGAGGAACAAGCGCGTCTGGGCGACCCGTTCCTCCGCGCCAAGGCTGTTGAAGGTCGCTTCGTTAAAGCCTGGCTTGAGCAGCAGACGGGCCGCTTCCTCGCGCTCGCGAGCCTCTCGCTGCTTTGCTGCGCGCGCCTTTGACCCGAATGCTCGGCGCATGAGGCGATGCAGCCTCCCGATAGGCGCCGAGTCGCTGTCACCTCGCTGAGCATTATTAGTTGACCGCCGGATATCGGCAGCATGCGGATCGTCCAGCCCCAGCAGGATGTCGAAGCGGTGCGCCAGAGGATGGTCTCTGAACTTGCTGAGACCCTTCCCGGACACATCATCACTCATGATGATGAGGACTGGTTTCAGCGCGCCATTACGTCTGCCAATCGCGGCCGCACTATCTGCACTATGTCGGTCGGCGGTCCGCACAGCCTGCCAGCTGGCCTGCATGTAGTGATCCACTTCTTCATCGCTGATGGCGTGCAGAGCATCGGTCGCTTGCACGGAAGAACCGTCGGTGCCCGCAAACGCGCCAGCTGCGCGCTCAGCCGGGTCCGACGCATTGCTAGAGAGCTGAAGCTCTCGCACTCGAGTGCCGACGAGCAAGGCTTTCGCAGCTTGTGCGTGCTTGGTCCAAGCTGAGTGGAGTGGCTCGTCGCTGTCTGCCGGCTCTGGGAAGACGTGCGGACCATAGTGCGCCATTTCGGTCGACTTGTCCCCGAGACTGTATGTGCGAAGGTGGTGGCCCGGTCAGCCCTCGAACTGGATTGCCGACATGACCGACTAGCTGGACCGCGGAGCTCACCGGACGTGCGCTGCAATGACGATCTGATGTGCGTTGTTGCCATCGTCCCTCTCTGACGCATCGCCCACTTCCCCTGCGCTCCACCCCACAGTCTCGCTGCTCTGCCTCGCGAGCTCTTCCATCACTGGGTTCAGGCGCCATACGTGTCGGACCTCAGCCGCCATCTGGCCGAACGCGTCTCTGAACACCAGTGGGACCGTTGCCTCGGCAGTAAGTGGGCGAACGGGCGGGAACTGCATGATGTCCTCGTTGTGCAGCTGGCGCAGCTGCGCCTGGTCGACACCGAGGGCGGACATGAAGAGCGCGTCGAGGTAGGCCAGCCGCCGAGAGGACCATACGACGTGCGGAGATGCCGCCCATGCGGGTGTGTGGGCTGGCAGGTAGCCGGCGGCGGGGGAGAGGGGCGGGTCCGAGGGGGAGTGCCCGATGACTGTGCGGTTCGAGACGGGCATTTCACCGTCTGGGGGCGGTGTGCAGTCGTTCTGGATGGGCAGGAAGTAGCTGAGGGGGGAAGAACACTTAGCAGGTTCTTGTGCAAGAGAGGTGCTCCTGACCTTGGGATAGACTCACTCGGTCCACCTGCCGTAGTTCCACCGCGAGTCGTCGATGAAGAGCGCGTAGTCGTAGTGCTTCGCGAGCATTGCTATTCGGAGGAAGATGAGATACTCGGATGCGAGACCGTGCGACCCGGCAAAGGTGTAGAGAAGGGTGCGGTCGCATCTCGCTAGCTGCGTTGTCGGGAGTCCTTTGGGCATAGCGACATTGTCCAAGGATGCCGCAGGCGCTGTCGCAATCGATGGACTTGTTCTCGGAACAGTGTAATCTCCTCCCCACCAGTGACCGTGCTCCTTCAGCCAGTCCTGTGCTGTTACTGAGCCATAGCCATCTCGGGCGACTGCTGCTGCGGTGGAGGATGGGTCACCATGGCTGAAGACGGCCAGACCGACAAAGAGGAGGACGGCAGGGGCGATGATGAAGCAGAGGACGATATGCCTCAGTGAGCGTCGTGGGATGGACGGTGCAGGCAGCCGGGCATCGGCAGCCGAGCTCGTCGAGGCGAAGTGCGGTGTCCATCCCTCTGCGGGCGTGTTGGGGACCGAGTGTGACGGGAGGAGAGAGTAACCATAGGGCGGCATGGCGGGACAGCGTGTCGGCCGTCCAGTTGTGCAAGAGCAGAACAACCTGAGGGTGAAATGGTGGGATCAGAGGAGTGCACAAATCCAGTATAGTACAGGCAGTCGCAGTCGATGATGCTCCTTTAAAGATCCGAGGAATGCAGGTGTAAGCTCGTCGGTGGCGAGGGGGAGGAAGGAGGGACGCGTCAAGCTCCGGGAGGAAGCGACTTGTGTACTTGTGGGACCACCTCTTGCGCTATTGACAGATACGCAACACCGTCCAGGACACATCATAACATGACAACATTGCTGCTGACCCAGATCAGCCATGCACTCAAGCTGCTGCGTCAGGCCAGGCTGCCAGTGCTTGCAGGACGCGCACCCGAAGCAGTCGCAGAATGCGCCAGTCCTTTCTCCAAACCCTCTGCACTCAGCGAACAGCAGCGTGTTGGCAGAGAGGAGCAGGACGCGCAGTGACAGCAATGCGGTACACATTGATTGGCGTGAAACACGGCAAGTGGCAGCAGTGCGGTCGCAAGGCGGAGTGACACGTGCCGGAGGCCTGACGTGGGCGGGATGCCGCTTGGACGGGATCGTCGGGCAGCTCTGTCCTCGTCCCGATACTCAAGCATCCGGTTCCCACCCACATCACCGACTAGGCAACATCGTCCTCAGCCTGTCGCTCTTCTCTCGTCCCTCTTCGCTTGTCCTCGACATTTCGCCTCTTTCCCCCGTCCAGCATGTCGCCCCTCTCGATCAGCGACGATCTCCGCAGAGGACTGCTCGAGCAGCTCGACGAGCACCACGGCAAGGACGGACAACACCCGGAGGACGTACAGGGGGAGAGCGAGTCTCAGATGGTCCTGCGTCATGTCCTCGAGAGCGGACGGTTCAGCAGTGAACAGGAGGTCCAGCAAGCCATTGACGAATACCTCACCGGCAAGCCGTTGGCCTACATTACTGGTGTGTCTCTGCTCGCTTTGCCATAGGCGCGCCTGGCGAGGCTGACACACAACCCGCTCCATCAGGCCTCCACTCCTTCGGCCCTCTCTCGCTCGTCATTCGCCCGCCCGTCTACATCCCGCGCGTCGAGACGGAGCAGTGGGTCCTCCTGCTCGCTGCAGCTCTCCTGCGTGCCATGCCCAGCGCAACCGCCGAAAAGCCTCTGCGCATCCTCGACATCTGCAGCGGGAGCGGGTGCGTCCCGCTCCTCCTCGCACAGCAGGGGCAGGCCCGGATCCACACGGTCGGCCTCGAGGTCGACGACGCCGCGCTCGCCGTTGCGCGCGAGAACATCACGCTCAACGGGCTGGGCGCGCTCTGCTCGTTTGGCAAGTGCGACATCTTTGACGACGAGGCGCTGCATGCGCTCGCGCAGCAGCATGGCATGGGCAAGGCGGGCGGGTTCGACCTCGTCGTGAGCAACCCGCCGTACGTCTCGGCCAAGGACATGCAGGAGCTCGCGGGCGCGTGGTGGGAGGGCAACTACGCGCTGCAGGGCAAGCTGAGCTCGTCGGCCAGCAACGAGCGCGGCCACGTCAACGATGAGCATGCGCAGGACGACGGCCTCTCCTTCTACCGGCGCATCGCCCAGATATATACCCGCTTTCTCTCAGAGGGCACGCATTCCGAACGAGACAATGGGAGCATACCGAAACTCGTCCTCGAAATCGGTGCGACACAGAGCAAGCCTGCTCAGGACATCTACAGATCGCACGGGCGGCTGGAGGTCTACAAGGAGACCAAAAGGAGAATGAGCGTGGGAGCACCCAAGCTGGAAAAGGGCGACATGGTCGGGACCGAGCGAAGCTTGTGGATATACGAGAAGTGAAAGGACATTGCGCACGAAGAGGCATACAACAACAAACCACTGCAATCACTGCTCTACGAGAAGCAGGAGCTCTCTGACTAATCCGCTCCGTGCAGTAAGCGGTCCAAAGCTGCCGTATTCTGCGATTGCAGACCTTTCTCGAACACCTCCCACTTTGCTATGCGTTGGGACAGCCCGGGACATGGGGACGCCATTGTCCGCAAACGCCTGATGGCGGCCACCTCAGTCTCGCCTTCCGCCCTCTCGAGCCAGGCTGGTGAGGCAACACCAGCCTCTCCGGCCAGATAGCCGTAAGCATTCCGCTCGCGAGTCGAGAGTAGCACGGGTACTCTAGCCATGACGCCTGCCGGTACGCTTGATGACCCCCGCGAGACGGTGTATGGTGAATGATCGGAGCCTGGCTCCTTCGCCCAAGCGGGAAGGATGAGATCCATCTCTGCCAGTGTTGCGTAGTACTTGTAGAGCGTGCAGGTCTTCATCAGCCCGCACGCGCGTAGTTTCCTTGCAAGCTGCGTCATCACCGCGCTCACCTCCGGATACTGGAGGTTCCTGTGTACCACGACCATGTTCCGCAGCAGCGTAGGACCAATGTCAAGCCTTTCGTGACGTGCGAGGTGACCGAGGAGATGCAGCTTGAATGGCGGCGGGCTTTGTGCGCCGTCGTCTTCTCCGATTTCGCCACCAACGCGCTTGCGCTTTTCGAGGGGCACCAGGATCTCTTGGCGCGCTTTGAGAGCGTCTGGTAGGCTCAAGCGGCTCGCGTCGCCTTTCTCTTGCACCAGCTCGTAGCCCCAGCTATGCGGGTCATCTACACGATGCGGGAATCAGATGCAACACTCGACATCGAGAGAAGCAGCCTGGGCCTGACCCACCCCTGATAGCCCGCTCGAGGTCGGCAAAGACCCGAGCATAGTCGCGTACGCCATTGAAGGTCCCCTGGATGGCTGCATGCTGCACGCCGCACGCTCGCACGCCGTTCCTGCTCGAGCCAGTAATGTCCGGAATGACCGGTACGAGAATTTCGATTGTTGGTCGCAGGGCTGCGGGACCAGCGTCAAAGACGGACCGGCCTGTCGACCACTTCGGCGCACCAAGCACACGCGCCAGGCTCTCCGAGACATGACCGCTGAGCGTGAAGAAGCTCAATCTTCCTGCCCTGCTCGCTTTGTCTATGGAAGCCCGCCCCGAAGGCGTGCTGATCCACTCGCGCCGTCCAGCACTCGACGACTCCGCGACGGCCCACTGGTCCGTCTGATGAACGCCCACGACAATTCGTGCCTGCGCAGAGAGCGGACTCCTGTTGAGTCCATCCCCATCAATGAACAGGTGCAGATCCCTGTCTCCACTCGGGAGGAAGAGCACGTCCGCGTCCAGCGCCGTGACAATGTCCGAGCCGCTGGCATTGCCACCTTTCGCAGGAGCAGGCGAGAAGAACTCTTGCTCTGCGCGGAAAGGCGTGTCGTAGAACGGCGCGAGGAGGGCTGGGTACCCATCGCCGAAATGAGTGCGGTAGACGGAGAGCTCGATGTCTGAACGCTGCGACAGGCCGTACACCAACGGACCGATGACCTCTGCGGACAGTCGCAGACATTAGCTGCAGCGACGCGCTAGCTACACGGGACCACGTTGAGCTAACCGTAATGCTCCCAGAAGGAGTCGTAGACTGCTACGCGGATCTTGCGGGTTCCCTGCGACGAGCGAGAGGGTGATGCGGCCGTCTGCGGTCCCGCCTCGATCAGGCGCAGAGCTGACGAAGGTGCATGAGAGAGTGGATACAGCAGCAACACTAGTAGGAGGGTAGCTAGGAGTGCTGCTGCTCGGGGACGCCGTGTGCTGGCCGTCGTCTGAGAGGAGCCAGAATCGTCTTTGGAAGCCTGGATGCCTGGGGCGGGCAAGGGGAGCGACCTCGAGCCGAGGCTGGGCAGCTTCACCATGGCATGGATGGTGCACCGTCTCTTTCGATGGAGATCATGGCTTGCAGCGACAACAGGAGGAGAGTACGAGAGACACGGCAGACGCGCCCTTCATCCACCGTGTACCCAAACTTGGTGGCCTATTCTTAGCTACACGCAACTCGTGACGGAGAGACCTCTTCTCTGCTGCGGTTGCTTCTGCGTGTCTTCGTTGCATCGATGTCGTTCCGCAGGCTTTCACAGAGTCTGGTGAATCATCAGACAGCCTGTTGCGTGCTGTGCCCTATCCCTGCCCTGAAACAGCCAGCAAGCGCCGCCGAGATGAGCGAGCGGGCTGTGGGCGCTCCCCTTTTGACCGCGCCTGACCGTGTCCGCCTCGACTTCCGAGCATCTCCACCCACCAAACAGACGCGCTCGCACTCGCAGACATGACAGACACGACCGAGAAGACCATTCCGCCGCCCGCTTCGG
This sequence comes from Symmetrospora coprosmae, assembly GCA_008802785.1. Taxonomy (NCBI): domain Eukaryota; kingdom Fungi; phylum Basidiomycota; class Cystobasidiomycetes; family Symmetrosporaceae; genus Symmetrospora; species Symmetrospora coprosmae. The sequence goes on along the minus strand of VUYT01000001.1, from coordinate 1,104,903 downwards.
TCTATGGCTGCGTGCTAATCTACATTCTCATATGGTACCTGGCTCGAGACCGACGCCAACAGGCACAGCCCGCTCGCCAACCAGCCATGCCATCCCGCAACAGCAGCAGGCTTAGAGTAGGGTCGCTCAATATCCGCTATGCGCCCAACCCCAACGCAGAGCCGCCAGCTGGCCCCAGCCCGAATGCCGAATATCCGTGGACGGGCTACAGGAAGGAAGCCCTGCTGGACCAGATTGCCTGGGAGGAGCCGGACGTCATCGGCTTTCAGGAGGTCCTCTGGCACCAGTTTCAGGACCTCAAAAAAGGGCTGAGCCCAGTGTATGACTCGGTCGGAGTGGGTCGCATCGACGGCAAACAAGACGGCGAGGTGTGTATACATCGCTCAGAGGCCTGACATGCGGACTTGGCGTCTCCACACGTACACGTGCTCGACATTGACGCAGCATTTCCTCGCCTGCTGAATGGATAGGCATGTCCCATATTCTACAGAAAGTGAGTCAAGCCGGAAGTAACGACGAGCTGCAGTGGGCGGCCGAGTGACCGCCTGATGGCAACCGCAATGGCTCTCAACCAGAGACCGCTTCGAGCTGCTTTCGGTCGAGCACTTCTGGCTCTCGGAGACGCCAGATGTACCTGGCTCCATCGCTTGGGATGCTGTCAGTCACAACATGATCTGCTACAGTCCTCGTATCTAATCTGTCATCCGCAATTTTCAGGCTCTTACGAGAATGGCAACGCTGGTCCACCTACGAGACCGCTATTCCGGACAGGAAGACTCGCCAGCTCCGCCAGCTGTCCATGATCTCGAAACGGGTGCACGATACACTCCTATACCTACGCAATTTCAAGAGGACATATGGATCGCTAATACGGTGCGTGCAAGCGTCTTCTACGGCATGATCGCCTTCCGCTCATGCTTGACTACCCTACATGCTGCTCTCGCCAGCACTTCGACCACATGGGCATTGTCGCAAGAGCAAAATCGTCCGAGGTCATCTTGTCCAAGCTACGCCCCCACATGATGCACTGGAACGACGTGGGCCAGCCACCCCTCGTGATGGTCATGGGCGACCTCAACTCGCCGCCCGAAGAGGAAGGCTACCAGGTGCTTACAGGACATCGCTACGCGGGAGAGGCTGCTGTAGCTTCGCGATCAGACATGGACGCCGGACTGTCCTTCCTCGACACGCGACACGCTGTTGCATTGCGAGCGGCGCCTAGCGGCCGAGCAATGGCTGGACTCCCTGTCCAAATCCTGCTCAAGAAGCAGTACGGCTGCATTGGCACCTTTTCGGAGTTCGGCAAGAACATTGACGGCGCAGTCATTGACCACATCATGGTGGCGGACAACGGTGCGCTTCAGCCCGCAACTCCTGCAAGCAATTTTGCAGTCTCCGAGAAGACGACCGGCATCCCGAAGGACCACGGCGGGGGGAACTGGCGAGTCACAAAGTATGGAGTCATACCTAACAAGACCGAGGATGGGCAGTACCCATACCGCCTCTCGGACCACTGCCTGGTCATGTCCGAGCTTTCCAGAGCATCTTGATAGCCTTTGTGCGTCTATGCTACAGTACTAAGTCTGCAGTCTGCAGTAGAAGCTCCCACATATAGACCCGGGCTTCGCACTATCTCTCCAGACTGGCCCATACTAACGCATGATCCGAGATCCTGATCTCCCTGCTCCCCGTGCGCGCCTTGTCACTGACAATCTCCGATCCCGCTATGCTCCATCTCCCCTTCTTGATGGCAGCATTGTTCGCCACGAGGATGTAGTCACTAATGCCTGATGTGCTATTGCCGAGGAAGCCATGATACGTTGGCTTGCTGCTCTCATCGCCAGCCGCGCGGCGGGCGTCGATGAAGGCGCCGTCGCCTGTCCCGCTGCCCGCCAGTATGCGGTACGCGTCTGTCTCCGGCGTCGAGTTGAGGTCGCCAACAAGGAAGACCAGCGGCTCCTCATTTTTGTTGCCCTTTTTCGACAGCGGGACCAGTCGCTCACGGATCAAGGTCGCCGAGGCGGGGCGGGATTCGGTACCTCGAGGATAAAGATGCTATGTGTGGGGCGCATTCCCTGTCAATGACGTATTGCCTAGGCCCGAGCTGACGGATCATACTGACCGTGTTGGCAAAAACGAAGGCTTCGCCGCCCTTCTTTAGTCGGAGCTGCGCTTGCGTAACCAGTCGATACATGTTCGCGTCCCAGCCCTGCTCCGAACGACGTCAGCTAAGTTGCCATTCGGACATGATGCAATTCTTTCATACCTTGCTCGCCTTTCTCGGTGTCTGCGAGAGCCACCAGAAGTCGACTTTGACAAGGGCGATTTTCTCCTTGCGGAAGAACACTGGGTTGGACTACCACATTTCTCATGATCAGCCACTGCGTCTACACTGCCCATCAGACCGCTCTCGCCTACTCACCACATCGTTCTTGCCGCCCGTCTCTTGGGCGACATAGTCATACTCGCCCTTTAGGCCTCTGACGAGATCCTTCAGCTGATGGGCGCGCACTTCCTGGAAGCCAATGACGTCCGGTGCTTGATCCAGAACCTGCGCGATCAGCGGGTCCCTGCGTATACCGCCATCAGCCGGCAAGACGACTGAATGAGTCCGATGCGAGGCCCTCACCTCCTGGTCGTCCAGGGATACTCCTCCGATCCTTGCGGGGGCGACTTCGGCTGCTTACGGGGAGCCCCACGGATGTTCAAGGTCGCGACTTTGAGCTCTTCGGCATTCACGGCTGCGATCTGAACGAGTGTGAGGAGAAAGATGGTGGCGATGAGAGTGAGCGAGGCACCAAAGTTGGCGGTCCGCATGTTGGTGGAAGATAATGCTCGTCGGAGCGAAAGGCGCGTTGGGCGCGTAGGAAGGCGTGTGATATCAGAGCTAGCGTGCAGTCAGTGGCAGTTGGTCCAAGCAAGAGAAGCGGAATGCATGTTGCGCCAGATCCAACGTCACTGTACATCTCTGCAACTTTGTAGAACGACGGAATCGCTGTCGTACTGAAATAGCGGTGCAGCCGGTCTGCCATCGACGGCGGGCGGACGGAAGTCGGGCATAGTGCAGCCAGTGCAGTGCGGCGCCACTCGCAACATTCTGTTCAGAACATCGGAGAGCCCTGCTTTGCGAGCGCTACCTGGACCATCCGGTGGTCTGAAATCCTCAGCCGGACGCCCCGATTCCGCACGGTATCCTTCAGCACTTCTGACGATGTCACACTCCATCCTCCTGAGGACATGGACGCTTCGGCGGCTAGGACGTAGTCGTTGATGCCAGTCGTGCTGTTGTACATGAAGCCTTGGTATGTGTATCGATTGCCTTCGTCTCCTGCAAGTCGCCGAGTGTCGACGAAAGTCCCTGGGACTGCGTCCGCAGAGCGGTAGCGCCCGCCTGTGAGGATCGCGTACGCTTCCGTGGTACGTGGAGAGTTGAGATCGCCTAGGAGGATGACCAAGGGTGTGGGAGTAGTGTCTTCCGCCAATGCGCCGATGCGCTCATTCAGCAGGGAGGCGGAGTTGACCTTTGCAATGGACCCACGGCTATCAAGGTGCTGTGGCCAGTGCTTATCAGAATCAGAAATACTCTGCAGCTCATGTCACCCCGCACAAGGACAACTTACCGTGTTGGCTATGGTAACAATTTCGCCGGTTGCCAGGATTTTCAGGTGAGTCAGAGTGACAATACGGCACTGGGTCGCATCCCAGCCCTGTAGAACGAGAGAGGAGACGGTCCGAGTCAGCATTACGTGCTCTCGGTCTTATTCGCTCGTGTATGTAAGACACGGTGGCGATCGGTGCGTCGGACAAGATCTGAACGCACCATGCTTTGGACGTCCGGAGTCGTGGACAGCCAGAAGTAGGTTGCATTTGCGAGGGAAAGCTTCTCGCGGTTCCAGAAGACAGGATTGGACTGGGTTTGCAGGTGGAAGCCGTCACATGGCCGTCCGTTCGGCCAGTCCAGAGCCCCTCGTCCTCTGTACTCACCACCAGATTGTCCGAGCCAGTCTCTCGTGCAACATAGTCGTACCCCGCGAGACCCGCTACCAGATCTGACAGCTGATGCGCCCTGACTTCTTGGAAGCCGATGACGTCTGGCTGGGCATCCAGTACAGACTCGATGAGTGGCGGCCTGCCGGAGACAAGGCGAGTTGCGGGTCAAGGGGAGCGGATGAATCGGTACACGTCTCCCAATACGGTGTAACCAAGACAAGTTGGACTAGGCATACCCGCGCCACGCCCATGGATATTCCTCATCCGCCGCCAGATCCACCGGCGGGTCCGGACTCTCGTTGATATCCGCACCTCGGATGTTAAAGGTCGCAATCTTCAATTCTGTCGCTGGCGTTGATTGGGCAGACGTTGAAGTGGTTACGCAGCAGAGTGCAAGCAATGCCGCACGGCAGAGAATGTCCAGAACCATTCCGCTTCGGTCGTCGTCGACGAAAATCAGTCCGGCTGGCGAATGGCGTTGGGTCGACGTGGAACCAGCCACATCACTGCTCCAGCCGGCCTTTCGGCCAGGATGCCCATGGATGTGCCAGCGGTGCGGATGACGCGCGCTTGTGCCGAATGCGTGAAAGGGAAGTGGCTAGGGCTCCTTTGGCTTGCGATTCCGTAAATTGCGTGAGGTAAGCGGGATGGCGCCGAATAACTGTCAAAGGAACATCAGCTTGCAGCGAAATGCATATTGACGCAGGGCGGGCGTCAGTCTAGTGGGAAGGTCCTGCCCGACGCCGTCGACCTTGCTGAACAAGACATTGCGAGCAGAAGGAGGAGGAACGACGCTACAACACTACATTTACCACTGATCCCTTCACAATGTATGGTCCCCTTTGCATGAGTCGGATCAAGTCTCGATGTTCTGCCTGCCCTCGTTGTCGCTCGTCTCGAAGGCAATTCGCGTAGCGATGTTCATCGATTGCAATTCCCTAGGGCGCGAATAGTGAAGCAGTTAGCTAAGCCCCTCGAAACAGGCCGACATCTAGCTTGACTCACTGGAAGAGAAGCTTCGCCGCGTAGGGGAGCAGTACTTGCGAGACTGAGTAATGGCGCGAGCAACTATTGTCAGCGATCTGCTCGCCCGAGACTGACGATTGCCATCGCTACTCACTGGCAGTCTTGTTCTTGCATGATCTGCACTCGAAGGACTGCTTCTTCAGGTTCGCGATGGCTACCATTCCGCAGCTATAGGAGGAGGACACGGTCAGCGATTGTCCACGTGGAAAACGTCAGTCTGTACTCACATATCGCAAACGTGAATTCGGTACCCGTCTGAAGCCTCAAACATGCGCTCCTTGAGGAATCCAGCGATACCGTGGGCAATCATGCAGTCTCGCTCCATCTCTCCGAACCGCAGACCGCCGTCCCTCGATCGTCCCTCCACCGGCTGTCGCGTGAGAATTTGCACCGGTCCACGCGACCGCGAGTGGATCTTGTCGTCGACCATATGCTTCAGGCGCTGGTAGTACGTGGGCCCAAAGTAGACCTGCGCGCGCAGCTTCTGTCCAGTGTGTCCGTTGTACATGACCTCGAGGCCTCGAGACTGGTAGCCCTGCTCGCGGAGGAGCGCCGAGATGTGCTCGACCGTGACCTCGTTGAATGGCGTCGCATCACCCTCGTTACCGTGGATCGTCGATACCTTTGACAGGAGCGCTTCGACCAGATGCCCGATGGTCATCCGCGAAGGAATGGCGTGCGGGTTGATGATAATGTCCGGCACGATACCCTCGATGGAGAACGGCATGTCCTCCTGGCGGTATGTGATGCCGATGGTACCCTTCTGTCCGTGTCGAGAAGCAAACTTGTCTCCGACCTGCGGGACTCGTGTGGAACGAACTCGGATCTTGACGAACTTGAGCCCCTCCGAGTTGGTCGTGACCAGGACCTGGTCTACGATACCGTTCTCGGTGCTCTTGAGCGGAGTGGAAACATCGCGCTTGGTTTGCGTCTTGCTTCGCTGACCGAGCTCGTCGCTGTCGGCCGGGATTGGCGCAGTCTTGCCGATGATAATGTCCTCTCCAGACACTCGCGTACCGGGAGCAACGAGACCGTCCTGATCGAGCTTGTCGTACGTGCCACGCTTCAGCTTGAGTGTCGTCTCCCTGGTTGGCTTCTCGAACTCCTCCATGACGATGTTGCCCTGCTTCTTCTCCTGGTCCATGTACGAGCGGTAGTAGAGCGAGCGGAAGAGGCCACGGTCGATACTGCTCTGGTTCATGATGACGGAATCTTCCTGATTGTATCCAGAGTAGCACAAGATGGCGACGATGGCGTTTTGACCTGCTGGCAGTTCTCGGAAGCGGAGGTACTCCATCGACCGGGTCGTCGCCAGCGGCTTTTGCGGGTAGTAGAGGATGTTTGCCATGGTGTCCATGCGGACCTGGTAGTTGGTGAGATAGACGCCCATGGCCTGCTTGCCCATCGCAGACTGGTAGGTGTTTCGAGGCGACTGGTTGTGGTCGGGGAAAGGAATGATGGACGCGCAAATGCCGAGAATCATGGCGGGGTGAATCTCGCAATGCGTCCAAGTCTGGCAGTACGTCGCCACGGACGGCTTGACTCGCGCACCAAGCTCGAGCGGCACTTCCGCGATTTTGCCAGTGAGCTGGTACGTCCTGACCTCCTCGAGATCCTGCGGCGTCATGCTAATCATGACCGTCTCCTCCTCCTCTGCATCGAGATACTCGACGATGCCCTGGTCGACCAGCTGCTGCCAGCGGAAGGCCTCTCCAGCATCGTCAACTCCCTCTGTGAGCCAGTTGATGTGCTGTTTCTTGAGTGCCAGGTTCATGTCCTCCTCGACGATGAAGAGCGGACGGCACACCCGCCCTGCATCGGTGAAGATCCGCAGCTCCCGCTCTCGGACATCCCGGACGACAGACACCTCGGCGGAGATATCGGCGCAGCGGCGCAGCCTCTTGATGGTCGTGACGAGCTGGTGGGGGTCGCGATGCACGCCCTGCCAGACTCCGTTGACAAAGACCTTTGTCGACCTCGACAGATCCGAGCTGAACTCCTCGAAATTCTCCATTCCCCACTCCTCCAAGAACTCGACAATGGGCGCCGATGGCGAGCCAACCGAGATGTACGCCATGAGCGCGAGGTTCTTGACGAGGCCACACGCCTGCCCCTCCGGCGTCTCCGCTGGACACACCATGCCCCAGTGCGAATTGTGCAGCTGGCGCGGCTTGGCAATCTTGCCGTCTCGGCCAATGGGCGTGTTGCAGCGCCGTAGATGCGACAGCGTCGAGGCGAACGTGTACCGGTTCAAGACCTGCGACACGCCTGCCTTTGCCGACATGGACTTCTTCTGGTCGCCCCAGTTCCCCGTTGCGAGCGAGTACTTGAGTCCGTTCGTGATTGTCGTAGACTTGATGGCCTTATCGAAGTCAAACTCCTTCTGCGTCTCGACGCACTGAGGACGGGCACAAACGTCACGGGGTCAGTGGCGCCCACTTCGACAAGCGACAAGACCAGACGGACTTTTTGCAGATGCCGGTAGACATCCTTCGTCAGCTTGCGGAACAGCATCCGGAACAAGGCGCCGAGCAGCGGTCCAGCCAGGTCCAGCCGCTTTCGCCCATAGTGATCTCGGTCGTCGAGCTCCCGCCGTTCCAGAGCAGCGAGGAGCAGGCGATGCACCATGTACCCGAAGAAGTAGGCCTTCTTGTTCTGCTGGTTTTCGCTCATCGAGATGTGCGGAAGCATCTCCTTCTGCAAAATCTCCTGTGCATACCGCAGCCGCCGTTCCCGGTTTAGACCGGTAGTTGTGCCTCGTCGACCAATAAAGTCCAGTGCGACCTGCGAAAGCGGCCGTTTTCCAAGCGTCAGCTTGGTTCACTATTGCTCCTGCATGCCCCACGTGTGCCCCACCTCCTGGTCCTGGATCGGGAAAGCCTCCTGCAGACACGGCTTCATCATGTCAAGCAGCTCCGTGTCGTTTCGGTCGTAGCAGATGTGGTCGAGAATGTCCTTGTCGGCGATGACGTTGAGCGCTCGGAAGACGACAACGATAGGAATGTCGTTCCGGATGTATGGCAGGCCGGCCTTGATGGTCTGACCGGTCGAGCCCGTATCGTTTGAAGCCGAGTGCTTGGCCGCCATCATCTTGACGGTCATCTGCGATATCGTCTTTCCTCCTTTCTCGACTGCCGACCGGATCTCGGCTTGGTACGTCACGGCTGATGGCGGCGCCTTGGCAAAGACGTAGACCTGATTGGCAGCTGTGCGTTCCTGCGCAATGAGGACTTTCTCGGACCCGTTGATGATAAAGTAGCCGCCCTGTGTATCATTGGACGACCTACGTCAGCCTACGCTTCGACAGGAAGCGTGGATTCGAGCGCGACTGACCATGTCGTACGGGCACTCGTTGAGCTCGAACAGACTCGCTTCATCTTGCGGAGCGAGAATGCAGAAGTCACTCTGCAACATGATGGGTACCTTGCCAATGTAGGCCTTCGAATACTTCTTCTGTGCCTCTTTCGCCGCCCTCTCCTCCTCGGTCAGATCCTCGTCGGGCACCTCTTCGTCATCCCGCGTGTTGTCATCGACGTTCCTCCATATCGGCTCGCCCGTCTCGCCGTCATAGTCGCCCGGCATGTGCCTGCTGACGCTCTTCTCGATATCTACCGAGAGCGGGGCCGAGTAGGTGAGGTTGCGCAGCCGAGCCTCGTTGGGGAACATGGGCGCGACAGACCCGTCCGCCTCGACCTGGGTCGGGCGCGAGAGGTAGATCTGGCCAAACTTGATCTTGTACCGTTTCGTCTCCTCGCTGTCCTTGCCCGTGTACTGCGGGTTCTGGTCGAGGATCAAGGTGGCATTCTCGTCGACGAGCTCCTGCATCGTGTTTGTGACGAACTCATTGAAGGAGGCAATCTGCTGCGAGACGAGCGTCTTTTCGCTGAAGAAGGACGAGATGACGACCCAGAAGTCCTGTGGATTGACATGCGTCACCCGGTCAGCCCTGTTCGTTGCGTTGCTGCTCCTTGCTGCCTTCTCGGCTGCCTCCTCCGGTGCTCAGTAATCTCTAGGACGAGACCTGGCACCGAGGGCCACGGCGCAGCGGCGCTAGTGGGAGCACAGCGAAGCACACACACCTCTTGCGTCAAGGACGTGTCCTCGTACAGGGACCCCTCATAGTCGGCCATGGTGCAGCGGGTGGTCGAGTTGCGATCTCGGAGCTGGTTTGGCGACGCGGCTTTGACGAGCAGACCGGGCGTCTCTGACGAGGCGAGGCGATCCGAGCAGCAGGTGCTTGCTGTCTGTGTCTACGTAGTTCCCCCTGCCTGATCACTGCCACGAGTGTCTCCCACGCTGTGCTCCTCCTTGTTCTCGTCGACAGGCAGACAGACTGCAGCCCGATGCTGTCTGCGCCCTTCCGCCCCGGTCGCTTCCTGCTCCCCGGGTAATGCAGCGATCCTATGCCCGGTCTTGCTTATCGCCCTTTCCTGCTGGGAGTCCTTCAGCGCTGTGTGGTGCTGCTTCCTGCTTTGATGGGGTCCCCGGCAAGTCCGTCTAGAGCAGAGGAGCTACAGTCACGGTGCCATGCCGTGCCTTGCCTTGCCTCGCTTCGAAGCTCTGGCAGTCAAGCAGCAGCGCAACACAGGGCGTCAGCCACGTCAGCGGAAGATGCACAGTCACATTAATCGAATGGAATGAACGAACGAGAGTCTGTCAACCAATGCATCATCACGCTAGGCTCTGAGGTGCCGTCCAACCATCCCTCCGGCTCCTGACGCGCATCACGCGTCCACACTCCCGCAAATCCTCAACCTCGACAAATGGCGACCGCGCTGGGCATTGCCGCCATCTGGGAGTCTTCCCTCGCTTCTCTCCTTCCTCCTCCCCCTGCTAGCTCCATAAGTACGAGCTCCCCTGCAGCTCCCCCCACCAACGTCGACAAGGCCGAACTGCGCGAGACAACCAGGGCCTGGCACGTCGCCACAGCTTTTCTCGCACCGAGGGTCCTCGAGGAGAGCACGCTCGAGCTGCAGCCGAGCGAGGATGTCGTGCAGGCCGTCAACAGGCTGGGCGCCGTAGGCATGATAGCCGAGCTCCTGGACTGGCACACGGGTGGGTCGGGATCGCCCTTCTTCAGAGGCTCGCGCGGTGAAAGCTGATGCTTCCTTCACGTTCCCAGACCAGGTCACCCTGGCCTTTGATGCAATCCTTGTACAAGAGCTGGCGACATACCTGGACGAGCCAGAGGAGCCCGACGTGCGGTCCGTCCTGATCCGCTTCGCCACCTACCTCCAGATCTGGTCGCAGCCGCACGAGGCCCTTTCCGCCGCCATCCCGCCAGCTGCGAGCTCGTCGTCCACCCCACCCCTCTCGCTCGTGCAGAAATTCAGACAGCACTTCCTGCATCTCCTGTACCCCCGCCTCACCGGACCCGCCTTCTACGGAGGCCTCCGCGCCTTCTACGGCGTCACTCGCACCTGGTTCGATGCAGACGCGGGACAGCCCGAAGAAGCAGACGCGGAGGAGCGAGCAACAGACATGAATGTCATCCGTGCGATACACTACCTGTCGCTGCTCGAGCGACTGGAGCCGCTGCTCCTCTCGGTTGCGTATACAGCCATCGAAGAGCGGATCAAGGATAAGCTCGCCGGCGACTTCGAGACAGAGGGGCAGCTCGACGCGCTGGCAGAGTGGCTTTCCAACGACGTCGGCCAATGGCTCATCGCCATCTATTCACTGGCTTACGAGAATGCCAGCGCCGAAGATGCGGCAGCGCAAGCGGCTGCAGAGGAGTACGCGCGCCGGAAAGCCGTCTCGGTCCTCCGACCCGCCATGCAGCGCTTCGAGTGGCACGTGTACAACCAGGTGCTCGCACTGCGCATCTCCGAGCTCTTCGACATCATTGTCGACTATCCGGCCTCGCTCCCGGCGATCCGCGACCTGAAAACCTGCCTCGACAAGACGGACCAGAAGGCACAGCTCGTCAAGTCCCTCACACGTCAGGTCAAGAAGCGTCTCTTGCACCCGGGCGCCAACACCAAGGACATCATCACGCAGTACATCAGCCTCATCAGAGTCCTCCGCGTCCTCGACCCGCCTGGCGTCCTCCTTGCGCGTGTGGCAGGCGGGATCCGGGCGTACCTCCGCGGTAGGAGCGATACCATCCGCTGTATTGTCAGCGGGATGATCGAGGATGACAGCGAACTCATGCGGGAGCTACTCGGTGCGGGCGACGATGGGCACGATGCGACGCGTGCGGGGGAGGTGCGTGGCCTGCTCACGGAGAAGCAGGAAGATCTCATCGAGTCATTCGTGGACGAAAACTACACGTGGACGCCGGCCCCTATCGATGCGCCGGCCGACTATAGCCGGAACAGGGCAGCAGACATCATCCAGATCCTTGTGTCCATCTACGATACGAAGGAGCTCTTCATCAAGGAGCTGCAGACGCTACTGGCTGGTCGCCTGCTCGCAATCAAGGCTTATGCGTACGACAAGGAGCTGCGGAGCGTCGAGACGCTCAAAGTGCGCTTTGGCGAACAGGCACTGCAGGGCTTGGAAGTCATGCTCAAGGACTGCGCGGACAGCAAGCGGACGGACACAGCCTTGCACGGTGTCGCACCAGTAAGCCTGCCTTCTGGCCGCGCCGACACGCGACTACAGCTCAACTATTTCCACTTGCATGTCTCGCAGATATCGGCATCCCCGCTGCACTCTACTATCATCTCGCATCTCTTCTGGCCAGAGTACAAAAAGTCAAGTCTCAGGCTGCCAGGGCAGCTGGGCCGGCTTACATCCGCCTACGAGGCCTCGTACCGCAAGCACAAGCCTGGCAAGAAGCTCACCTGGCTGCCAACCATGGGAAGCGTGACGATGGAGATCCAGCTGCGAGACAGGACGGTCGAAGTCGAGACGGATCCACTCAAGGCTAGCGTGCTCGAGCTGTTTTCGGAGCAGCGTAAGTACAGAAGTATACTGACTGGGAGAATGCGGAGACTGTGATTCTGATGAGATTCGTACACCGCTTCCAATGTAGCCGAGAGAAGTGTGCTCGACTTGCAGGAGGCCCTCAGAATGGCGGAGGCAGGGCCCGTCAGAGCTGCTCTGCAGTTTTGGGCGCAGAAGGGTGTCCTGGCGTGCACGGTGTCGACAGACACGAGCGCCGATGCGCAGACGTGGATGATCCTCGAGCGTGTCCCCGTGCCTGCTGCTGTGGCAGACGCGGGCTCCTCGCAGCAGCACCTCCCTCTGCACGCGTCCGGGTCCGTCCTCGCGCATGGGGCGGAGGCCGCCACTGCCGGTTTCACCGCCGAGCGGGCACAGGCGTCTCTTGCCGCCATGCAGCAGCACTGGCCTTTCATCCAGAATGCGCTCAGCAACCTGCACTCGCTCCCCGCTGTGCGCCTGCAGAACATGCTCAACGCCATGGTCGTCTCGTATGCCGGGCACACGCTCAGCGAGCTCGAGGCGTTCCTGGACGCTGCAAAGGCGGAGGGAGTCGTCACCAAGGGCAAGGATGGGCTCTGGAGGCTGGCTCCGTCTAGGTGAGGCGCAGGGCCGTAGTATTACAATGTTGTTGCATCGCTACGAAATAACAGATAAAGCCCGTAATGCCATGACGGATCCCCTTCCCTTTTCACGTGCGTGCGTGTCGCTCCGGCGACCTTCTCGTCCTGCTGCTCTGCTGTCCTCGCTGTGGCCCCCCGTTCTACGCGCACCACTCTTAATCATAGCAGGGCTAATGAGCCACTGCGCTCCAGCTGTCTGAAGAAGGGCGAGCGACACCCGCTGCATTGGTAAAGTCCGGTCAAGCCAGGGCAATTCCAAATGAGAATGGGCGACGACCGCACGCCGTCAACGTCGCCAGAGAATGCGACACATGGCAATGGCAATGGCAACGGCAATGGTGCAGTAGCGCGACGCATGTCGATGGACGTCGACGTCGATGCTGCCGTGCAAGGCGACACCCTCGAGCCGGCGTCGGGCAAGGCGAAGGACAAGCCCCGCCTTGCCTGCCAACCGTGTCGGCTGGTGAGCTTGCACGCGAGCGAAGACGGCAGCAATAGTATGCGCAGTGTGTGTGTGCTGATCGCCAGCCTGTACTAACTTCCGGGCGCACAGAGGCGTGTCAAGTGCGAGAGACCGACTGGTCAGTCCTCTGTATGTCCATGCGCGAGGATCAGAGGCAGAGCGGGCTGACATGGCTGAACAGGCCAAGATGACTGCATCAAGTGTCAAGCGATGAAGTTGCAGTCAGTCGATGTCGATGGCATCCGACTCCAAGCGAGCGGGATCTGACACTGTCCCCTCCTCCCAACGACTGGCAGATGCGTCGACTCTGCTCCCAAGTTGCGGGGCTTCTCAAAGGGGACCCGCATCGCACAAGCGAAACGTCTGTACGGCAACGGCGAAGGCACGTCTGGTTCAGCCATGGACGCAGACGCGCTATCCGGCTCGACCGCTGTCCAGAAAGCCGAGGCGCAGGGGAGGGCGCCGCGAGGCATGACGAACAGCCTGCTGCCCCGACCCGCTGAAGTCGCTCTGGCCAACCTCGAGGACGCCGATGGGCTGATGAGCGATCTCATCTTCGGTCTCGCCAAGCTCAAGATGTAGGTCCCGCCTGTTCGCCACCGCGCGGGCGGGCATCTGGGGCTGATGTAGGAGCACCCTCGCAGCGCCACCCTGCCCCTCGTTCGGTGCGTCGACATTGCCGGAGACTTCGACAGGGCCGGGTCTCGCATCGCAAATCTGGTTCCGGTCGACCAGGCCCTCTTCACCTGCCTGGCTGCCCTGTCCGCAAGAAGCTCAAACACCGCAGCTCTCGTTGGCGCGGGCGCGCCTACATTGTTAGAGTTGGGGCAGAGCAAGCAGCTGCGAGAAGGGACAACCCTCTGCCAGTACGGCGCGAGGCGTGATAGACTCGCCGCGGAACTGCTCAACCTCGCCATCAAGCGCATCAACGATTGCGGTATCTTCGCAAAACCCGATCTGAGAGGGACTGTGGCCCTCATGATCGCAGAGATGTTAATCATTCGTGAGCCGGTCATGCATCCTGTCTCCATCCATCGCGTCGATGGCTGAGGCGGTGCATCATCCAGTGTACCGCGACCCACTAGCTTACACCCGCACAGCAAGCAAAGAAGCCCGCCCTTTCTCCTCTGCCGCCGCGTCGCATCTCCGTTTGCTTGCAGAGGAGATGCTGACCTTCACAGCCGATGTCGAAGACCCTGTCAAGGGCGGCACGTCCGGCTGGGCGCACTGCACGGTCTGCACATTCGCCAACGACCCTGCCGCGGTCTACAGAGCTCAGGGCAAGACGGTGTATACAGACAGCCCGAAAGCAGATCCGTTCTCCGCCTTCTACAGCATCGCGTGGACGGTCGGCATTCGAGATGCATTGATAGCGAGTGCTACGGGCCGAGCCCTGGATTTGTGGGTACAAAGCTTTACTTGCGAGAGCACTTCAGGCTGACACGTCCCCTCGTCGCTTGATTACAGCACGAGTAATGACGTCTTCCTCATCTTCCGAAGAGACGAAACTTCACCGTTACCGATTCCAAGCGCGCAAGCCTTGGCCGACAGCTGGCCGGACGAGTGAGTGTGTGGTGTCGAGGCCGCGCTATACAAGGCTGCACATCACAAGGCTGCGCGGTTCCTGACAGCATACTTCGATGCCTCCTCCGCTAGTCTGCCTGAAGGGTCGGTCCTCATGCAGGTCTGGGCTGCCGCGATGCAGCTCAGCCGCAGCTTCGTAACCGAGATTGCTCAGCGTGAGTCACACCAAATCAGCCAGAGTATCTCACCGGTTGTGCTGATGCAAGACTCCCGCATTCTGTGCCAGCTCTCGCGATCGCACAGGCGCGCTTAAAGATCGGCTACTTCACCAACTTTTGGACACGCTTAGCCAAGATCCGCAGCACAGTCAACGAGGGGAGCAGATTGTTCATTGAGGCAAACCCTACGTACTCCGAGCCCGAACAGCTCAAGATCGTTCGATACGCTGGAGAGTTCCTCACTGTCCAAGCATGGCGCATCATCAGCTGGCGTGCGCAAGAGGAAGAGCTGCAGCGGGCGGAAGGCCTGTCCGGTCTATACTCGGGTGCCGAAGGCGACTACCGGGAATCGCTTCGGGCGCTGGAAGAGAAGGCAAAGGAGGAGGCGTTCCTCAGCGCCCGGAGGGTTGTCAAGGTCATTACCGAGTATTTCAAGCTGTCGTCGTCTGACTCGGCAGAATTTTTCCTTCCGTGAGTAGAGGTCCTGTCGTGGGTTGCGACTCGGCTGATTGCGTGTTCTTGTCTCTAGCGGATACCTCGTCTTCGAAGGCCTGCTCGTGTGGGTCTCGATGCTCATGGAAACCGAAGACACTGAGAATGGCGGTCGGCCAGACTACTCCCTGGCCGAGAAGATTCAAGATCTCGAGAGCTTGCGGGACGCGGTCGCCGTCACAGGATGGAGTTCAGGACATGTCAGTCGGGTGCCCCGGCCGTCTAAACTGGCATCCTGGCTGATGCTTGTACTCGACCCGCAGGTTCTGCCGCACCTACAGACCCTGGCACGTGGGATCTCCGAGCTTCGCGCACGGCAAAGGGTGCAGCAAGCGCACAGCTTCCCGCCTTTAACGGGCAGCGACTCGTTCTTCGAGTACATTGCGCCTGGCGGCGCGCTTCTGCCGCGGGGCCGGACTGGCCCGAAGATCAGCATCATGGCCGAGTCAGGCAGCGGCGACAGCGTGTCTCCCTCGACGTCGGCGCAGCGTACGTCTCCTCAGCAGGAGGTCACCCCATCTACCGTTTCAAGCACGGAGACTGGCGCGGAGGCGGGCAGCACACTCGAGAAGGAGCTTGATCAGGACTTCTGGCAGTTCATGCATGATCCGGCGTCGTATCAGGCTTCACTTCCGCCCCTCTCGCAGCCGCAGTACAATAGCGGCGGCATGTCGGATCCGACCCTGTCCAACCTCAGCGGGGTTAACGTCGACTGGTCCCTCTTCTCGCTGGACGAGCTCAACTCTGCTTCCTCCACGGAATGGCTAGAAACCTTCCTCTCTCACAACCCGGTCATGCCTTCGGAGTAGGATGCCGTGCAGTAAGACCTGTTGTTGCGAATTGTTATTTAGAGATCTGCCCGATGGCCGAGACCGAAACGAAGGGCCCCAGAAATGCGAGTTATCATGCAGCTCTGCTACGAGTACCATTGATGCCATCGCGGATGCCATTGCGAGCCGGACACTGCCCCCCGCTAGTGGTAGTCTGCCGACATAGCGCACAGCAGGAAGAGGTCCGTTGCAGTGCGTTCCTCCATCTGGACGCGCGCTGGCTCCAAAGACTCGAAACGTCCGGTCCCGAAGTTGTACCCGGTTCCCCGTCGCCGGTCACTAAACAACCATTCTCCCGGCCGCTCTGGTGCACGTTTCGCATCCCATGTCCCGATCCGTGCGACCAGCGTCCTCTCTGCTGCCTGTCGTAGTGCCGACTCCTTGGTTCTGACAGCGCACGCAAACAGAAGTGCTGCATGCGTGCATGTGAGGTTCTGGATTGAAGGGCTGGAGTGCTGTGCCTTAGTCATGCACAACTTGCTCTGGTCGCTATCTGTCTGCACCCACTTCATCTTGTCGAGGACCAACTCGCGCAGCATTCCCATCCCATACCTGTTCGCGATTTCGAAGAGCTGGAGCTGCTCGGCGAAAGTGAGATCTTTCGGATTCGCCAGCTCAGGACAGAGGTATTGCAAGAGAATCTCGACGTTGTCGGCAGTCTCGTCGAGCCTGATGATGCGGAAATCGCTTCGCATGCCTGCGAGGCGGAGGATATCCGGATCTGGCTTCACCTCCGCCTGGAGGGTTTCGGCAAGTGCCGACGAGTACACTGACAGCACAGCATTCCGGATGGGAAAGATGACTGCGTCTGAGGTGACGAGGCAGCTGTCTGGCGCCTTGGTTGCGAGCTGGGAGAGCGTGTAATATGTCGCGTCGCTGGCACTCCCACTGACGCCCTGGTCATGAGATATGGTCAGGGCTGAGCTCGTCCGCCGCAGTAACTATTGGATCACTTACTCTGCCGGGCACCGTATCGAGAGCGACTCGAGGCGCACTTCGCGACTTCGGGACGGAAGGCGCCGGCGCCGCACGACCCTGAGCGTTGTTGTCCTCGCTCCCAGAGGAGTTGAGTGTGTAGTCCTTATTTGAGTTGAGCAGACGCTCCTGTCGTCCTGACACGACTCTTCGCCGCCTTCGCAGCCGTGTTCGCCTTTGCCTTCTGGGACATCATCAATGCTCGGAGATTCGGGAGGGGAACGATGCGACACGGAAAGTTGGGAGATCTCGGACGTACCACAAGCGCTCGCTTAAGTAGTCGTCTTGTAGTGCCCCGTGATTGGAACGTGTGGTACGTGCGCAGGGAAGCAGGGACAGGCACCGGATCAACGGGGAATATTGGCCGCCGTTCGCTCGCTGACGAGATGGAAAAGGGTAACTTATGCAAAATGACATTCCGGTACAACAATCATCTTGTCCGAGCCGCGTAAGAGACTCGGTCGCAACTGCACTAGCCAATCCCCAGTCCGACTGCGATGGCGGCGCAGGCGCCCCATGACTTCTGCCTTGCACGCGGTGCGAGTTCCCGTTCCAGACTGCCAATTACTGCGATGAACTCCTGAAGAGCACGATCTTGTTCGGCCCTGTCGCTCTGTATCAGGCTGTCATACACGCAAGGAACTGTCGAAATTCGTATCGTGAGCTCGTTGTTCGACAAGCCCGAAGTTCTCGCAATACTGTAGAACCAGAATAAGGCTCACCAGATCGGCCGCAGCCTCCCCATCCATCTTGACCGTGATGCTCCCTGATTCCATCTTGAAGACCCATGTAGACTGCGCAAGCCTGCGGGTTGCTGTCCAATTCTTGCGATTCTTTACGAGCAAAGTCCTGGCTACGGAAAGAATCGTTCCATCCGACAACAGGCTAGCCCTGGCGTGTGTGTCGACGATATCGATAAGCTGTGTGCTTTTGCCTTGGAGGCGGCGCCTGGAGTGGAGCGGCTTGGAGATCAGCACCTCTCATGAGATGTGCTTCGCGGCCATGACTCACAACAGCTTCTCTTGCACAAGCTCCCATAGCATCGGCATCTCGTAAAGGTCGCTCACGACATACCCGTCTAGCAGCTGGGATACGTCGAGATTCTTGCTGGATTCGAGCTCGGGATAGATGTACAGGAGAACGTGTCTGATTTTGCGAGAGTGCGTAGCGAGTGTGTACACAGGCCGGGCGCTGTCGATCCCGTCGAGCTCGATGTCGTTCTTGAGGAGTTGCATGTCCTTCAAGTCCTTGGCGAAAGGTTCTGAATGAGCGATGAGAATAGCCGAGCGGCCAGGGAAGACGACGAGGTCTTCTGTGACGAGGTAGAGGTCTGGATCTCGGATACCTAGATCCTCGAGTCTGTGTGCATCGCCGGGCTTTCCATTCTGAATGCATATGTACAGGGGGACGGCATGTCAGTAGAGTCCGGGCTTGGAGCCTCGTCTGCGTGTCAGGCACGACCGGGATGCGGCTTGCCTATGCTCACATCTTGGACGGACTCGAGCGCATCGTCTTGCTCATGTGCGGAACCATCACTCTGCGATTCCTCCTGGACCTGATCGTTCTCGGATCGTCCGGGTTGTGATGTTGATTGAGCCGGCATGCGGGACTGAGCGCTACCGGACGATTTCGTTGCTTTGCCGCTCGATGCTGGATGCGCTGCCACCTGACGTTGGGATGATGAGGATGGCCTAGGGCGTCCGGGATCCCTTGCTGGAGGGGGCAGAAAGAAGGCGTTACCAACGCACTCGGTGTATCCGTAGTGGTCGTTGCTCGATGAGACGGGGTGAATTTGCCGTTCCAATCTCGTTGTACCAACGGATCGCGTTGGCACAGACATCTTGAGTGGGTCACTTGCCTGTTGACTGGACGGGCGCCCAGCGAGGGGAATTGACGAGGAACTCGTGTTGTAGCGCGGCCCGAGCCGGACATCCGAGGTGTAGACGCTGAGCGGCGTAGTCGTATAGCGATCGCGGCCGTCGAATGAGGCTGCTAGCGGTCCGGAGAGAGAAGGTCGACAGTGGTAAAAGGATCGGAGAGAAGCCCCGCACGCGGGAGTCGCGGTCGGAAGGGTCGAGAGGGGCGACGTCGGTGGCAAAACGGGTTCAAGGTCTCTGCTTGCCAGGCATAAGACGGCTTAGTCGAGCCATAGACACTCCTCTCACGTGGAAACTAACTTGATCAACTCTGCTGCGGCATGATGATGTGGCCCAATCGCCAATTCTCCGACTTTCTCCCTGCGTCTCTGCCTGGTCTGCCATCTATACTGATCATTTAGCCTGCAGTGCAGCGAGAAACTGTGAGCGTAAACAGCAATGTCAGCCTACGTCTCCAAGTGACAATACCGCTCTCATGACTCACCAGATCCGCAGCTGCGCGATCTCGCATGTTGACGCGCACCTCCGTCGTCTCGAAGCGGTCACCCTCCACTGCCCGCTCCTTGACCATGAAGACCCACTTGTCCTTATTCCTGGCTGTCTGTCCCACCCACGAGTGCCTGTTCTTGACTAGATGATCGCATGTCTCGGTGAGCGAGGACTCGCCGAGTGCGAGGCTAGCCATGGCGTAAAACTTGATAGCGGATGGCAGCCGCATCTTTCGCTCGGGGTGATGCAGCATTCCCCTGCTCAGACGCATCGTCAGTTACATTTGCCGCTTTTCAATGAGGAATACGTACTCACAGTAGCTTCTCGTAGACGAGATCTCGCACCAGCTTGGTCTCATATTTGCAGGCCATCTCGAAGAGTCCCAGGAGTCGGTAGACAGCCACGTTCTGGTCGCGCCTCAGCTCGGCGTGGACATGCTTCAGAAGAGCTACGAGGTCACTCGAGTTATCGCCTGTTTGAATGACCTGATAGTTGTGATTGACACCATCGACCTCGAGATCGTTCTTGCGGACGGTGAGCTCCTTGAACTGCTTCGCGAAGACGTCGGAATGCTCGCACAGGGCAACCCGTCGCACCGGGATGACGTCGAGATCTGCAATGATGTACGCGTCGGGGTCGATGATGCCTAGCTCTTTGAGCTGAAGAGGAGGAGACCAGGTGGAAGGCTTTGTCTCTTCCTTCTGCCCTCGCAAGGTTGCGTCAGTACAAGGAAGGGTGACGTGCGCAACCATTCCGAGCTGAACCTACAACTTGAGGCCTTGAATTCGTCTGATCTCCCTGCTCTCGAGAGGTCGATGTGCGCGAAGAAGGGGGCCGGGATGTCTTGCCCGTGTGCCCGCCCTCGACGGCGCTGATGCTGGTGCTGGTGCTGGGCTGGCTGGCGCTGGTAGCAGCGGACATGCTGTTGGTTGCGGTGATACTGCCACGTTCCGAGCCGCTTCCCGCTGACACCATCAAGGCCGGGTTCGGCATACCAACAATCATGACTGCCTCTTCATCACTGCTCGCCAGCTCGTCGATGTTGCAGAGATAGTTAAGGGGAAGCGGACGAGAGCTGGTGTGCCGATGCGAAATGCGCATAGATCCGGACGCAGCAGGAGTTTGCGGTACGCTCGCCTCCCTTTCTGACATCCTACGCTTCTTGGGCTTCTTCTTGGCGGCCTCGCTTGTGCTCTCGGCAGATGCAGGCCTTGGTCGAGCTTTGTGTTCCGGTACCAGCATTTCCTCGAAGTCGCTGTCAGAGGTGCTCGCAGTGTTTGCGGAGCTTGACTTTGCGGTGGCGTGGCGGTGAGCGACCGATGCGAGATTTTGTAGTGTGCGTTTCATGGTTGACATGTCTGGAGTATCGGGAGGGTGTTCTGGAGTGGGTACCGCCGAGGCGGGGGTCCGTCAGAGAAGGAAGGGTGGGTGTTGTCGAGATCGTGTTCCCTCTGTACGTGTATAGAAGGACAGAGGCCCTTACCGCGCTGTGTGCCACGCTGACTGAGCTGCTACAATTGCATATAGCATATATAAGCAACTGTTGGAGCGGAGGAGAGGAGGAAGGAGGCGGAAAGAAGGGGAGTGTGGAAGGAGAGGCACGCGTGGTAACGAAGGAAGGCAGGGTACGGAAGAAAGGGAAACAGCCTGAGGGAGAAAGGAAGGGAAGGATCTCACAAAGCTGCCTCTAACCAGGCGAGTAACGCATCATCGTGTCCTTCTTGGAGCAGTCGATGCGGCAGTCATGAACACATGCAAGGCGATCTCTATCCGCTGCGAATCGTTCAGCACCTCATTTCCAACATCACTGCACATATCTCTCCCGGGTGTTGATGGCTGTTGGCAGCGGACCATTGCAGCTCCCCGTATCTTGTCACCCTGGCGGCATCCTCTGCGATGCCAATCCTTCTCGGTTATGTTGCTACCCCATGGATATCCGTTCAGGCTGCTTGCGCGAGGAATCTTGTGCGTTCCGCTCATTTGAGGATTAGCTGCAGAGGTAACGTCGGCCTCACGTTATCGCGTCATGATGTTGCAGAGCATTGTACTTACGAGGTCGGCAGCGGCGCGGTCAGACATCTGTAGGCAGAGGACCTCCCCTGTATCGTCGTCCGTGAACTCCCACTCGTCATGGCCCTTCCCTCGTCTCGCTGACCATTCACCTGTCCACCGCGACATGGCTTCTCGAGCAGAGTTCAGGATAAGCTGGTCGTAAACACGACTAGCGCGACCGTAAACGACGATGACTTCGAGCATGCCGATCTCGTCGGGCATATGGAGGCGAAGGCTGGAAGGCCTAAAAGCTTTAGCCGCATGGGCGCGAACAAGCATCCGCCCAGCTTCTCCGCAAACCTCACCGAAGCTTGTCTCGCATGCTGTCCAACAGCAACTTGATGTTGTATTTGTGGCTGATCTCGAAGACGTCGAGGATTTCCGACAGACTGGGGCCTTTGTCGTAGTTGTGTCGAGGGCTAAAATGCATGAGAAGCGGTCTGATCATGCCTGCTGGAAAGTCGAGGGGAACGGCGGGAACGCTGGAAAGGTGACCGTTGATGTTGAAGGCCGCCTTTACAATGCAACGTTGAGAGAGGATGTCGGAGAAGTAGCGGGAGTGAGCTTCGAGTACGGCTTTACGGACCAGGAAGGCGACATTGTCGGACGTGATGAGATAGAGGTCGGCGCCAGGGATGGCGAGGTCCTCCAGCTCATAGTCAGCTACGAGCGGCGGGGGCGATCTGGGGCTGTTTACCAGCTCATCGCCGACCTCGACTCCCGTGTACCACTGAGGTGACATCACGAGTCTCGGTCTTGGACATGCACGGGTTAGCTGGATCAGCATGTGCACCGAGCCGTGAGGTCGCGCAAGGGAGGATGCGCACAATTACCTTCGTACGTAGCGATGTCAGTCGACCCAATGAGACAGGTGGTGCGAAGTGGAAAGGGAAGAGGGAGAGAGGAGTCCACGCGTCCAGCGGACGTTTCATAGGCTGTGGAGGAAGGGGAAGGAAGGCTCAAAGCAATCAAAGGGAGAGAAGGGAGCAGTGGGAGGGAAGGAAGGAATGGAGGAGAGGAAGGACGCTGCGCATCGGGAGGATCGGTAGGGATCGGCAGAGATCGCTAAAGGGAGGAGACGGAGGAAAGGGAAGAAGGGGAGGAGCGGCAGGGAAGAGAGGGAAGGCAAGCACGACTGTCGCCGACACCTGAACAAAGCAGCTCCGAGATAAGCACACAGCCAGGTCACCCAGCCATGCTCATCCAGCGCTTGAGCTACAGCTATGCTACACGTTCTGTCTCTCACAAACCCTCCACACCGTTCGCCCGGTTGACCAGCTCCCACATCCCCACGCAATCCCCATTCTCGATGCCCGGCAGCCTAACGTAGACCGTGCTCCCCTTATCCTGCTGCTCCGCAAAGCGAAACTTTTCCTCCTTCTCTGCGACGTCAAAGCCTTGCTCGACCGGGACAGGCTTGATCTCGGCCGGGCGGAGTGTGAGATGGTGGGTGATGGCAAAGCTGGACGAGTAGAATGGATGCTCCTCGAAGAACTCTGGCTGCAAAGGGTAAATGTCGTCCCCTGCGCGGAGGAATGGAGAAGGGTACGGCCGCTGTAGATGCTGGCGGTAGAAATGCGAGTCGCTCTCTGCGTTGCCGGAGGGGAACGCCCAGTTCGTGAGGACCGTGACGCAGCCCAGCTTCTCCCGGACAGTCTTGAGGGCATGGATGACATTCTGCATGGGCTGCTTCGACAGAGATGGGATCTTTGGTTTGCCCTCGCGCCTGGAGGAGTGCTCCTGTTCTTGGGCATAGCGGTCCTGCCAGTAGAAGGCAGACATGCCGTCGACGAGGACAAAGAGGATCTCGCTGGCGCAGGCCTTGATGCTGTAGAGGGGCAGCTGGAGCAGCGTGGCGGCGAGCGAGACTGACGAGGTGGGGTTGAAGACGTGTACCCGAGCCAAGGCTTTGATTGTTTCTTTGTGGAGGTCCTCCTCTGGCGCCGTGGCCGAGTACAAAGCCGGTATCTGGCCGGCATGCTCCTGTACGCGCCTCTCCAGATGCGCGTGCACGAGGCGATACAGCCGCTCGATGCTGAATCTCCCATTGTTGCAGTCGACGACAGCGACGGACCTGCTCCTCCCGCCTATTGCAATGTCCTCGATGCGAGGCGGGCGCGAGCTGCCGCGGACGCTGAGGGCGACCGACCAGCTGCGGGGCAGGCAGGTCGTCATTGCGAGAAAGTGGAGGATGGACGTCTTGCCCGATCCGGCGGGGCCTTGGACCTCGAGCACATCGCCGCGATTGAGCGTGCTGCTGTCGCTCGCATGCGGGTGGTAGTTCTCGAGGATGGCGTCGAGCGGGGCAAAGAAGGTGGAGCCGGGCGGGTCCGTGTAGTAGCGGACGGATTGGAGGAGCTGCCATTAATGCATGGAGGAGGGTATATCAGGGCTGGACTGCTGCTGTCTCGATGTTGTGGCCTGAGTATGCGCACCTCCCTGCCAGTCTCGCAGTGAATGCCAGCCAGGAGTTGCTGTGCGGCCATGGAGGGCTCTCCCAGCTAGAAGGCGTTTCAGGCGTTTCTCTCTAGAGGTTGCTGCGTGTATCTCATCTGTGCTGGCCTTTCAGTCATGCATGGTTGTGCTTCATTGCACTGCGCTGCCTGATCCGAATGAGCATGATGGTATGGGGGCAACTCGCTGTGGAGCCGTCACTACTGGCATGGCAGCGGGGGAGGCCAGTGCCCTTAACGCGTACTTCCGGCGACACCGAATAAACGCAAGACGCTACAGACTGCATACGCGCGTGCACACACAGCTCTCCTACATGTACACACTGCAGAAGGGTGCAGCCCTCCCTCTCTCTCCTTCGAGTGGCTGTCGTCGCTAGTCTCAGTCCCGACTGAAATCCGGCCCCTGCGCCGCCTGGTCCAAGTCCCTCCTCTTCAGCTTCCGCACAACAACCAGCTTATACAGAACCAGGCAGAGCGAGAGTAGAGGAAGAGCTCCTTGTCTAGTGTGCTTCACAACGGCCGCGGCTGGGGACATGTCGGCGCACACCACTCCAAAGTCGGCGAGGCATGGCAGCAATCTCAACCTGGCCTCGTCGCCAGCCCAGCTGGGGAGCGTCCGACGCGTCGTCGAGCACGAAGGGGCAGGCGGCGAGGGGAACACGTTCAGGAGCCCGGCGACGCCCAGAGTGAACGGCAAGCAGCAAGCAAACGGGACCGCATCATCTAGGCGACAGACGAGCGACGGCGTCATTGTCGCGTCCCCTTCCGCCTCGACCGGCAGGAACGGAGGCGCGAACGGCAGCGGAAGCGGGAGCGGAAGCGCTTCCAGGTCAAAGAGCACCACCAACGCCGCCCGCAACTCCTCCTCCGCATCCGCCTCGAGGCTGTCGCAGACCCAGAGCATCGCCATCGACAGCGACGCCGATGAGAATGACGAGAACGACGCCAGCCGCGTAACAGCGACCCCTTCGACATCCGTCCCCGGCTCGGCTGCAAGCAAGAAACGGCGACTCAGCCGATCTGGACGGGCTGCAGCAAAGCCCGCTGCCGCTGCCGCTGCCGCGTCTACTTCTGCTGCCGTGACGGATCTGCTCAGTGACGACGAGAATGCAAATGGCACCCCCAGGCGGTCCAGCCGAGCAGCCGACAACAGCCAGCAGCAGCAGGAGCTCATCGTTGACGATGAGGACGAAGAGGAGGACGGGGCTGTGGACGTCAAGGAGGAGGAGAAGAAGCGTTTCAAGATCCAACCAAAGCTGATCAGGGATCCGAAGGATGGGTGGGTGCATTGCCCGTCCGCGTGTCAAAACTTGAGCGTGATACTGATGTTCTGCCTGCCCGCCAGATACGTAATGGGCTCGGTCGTCCGCATTCACTGCAAGAACTTTGTCACATACAGCGATGTTGTAGCAAAGCCAGGACCGCATCTCAACATGGTGTGTTGGATACCGCAACTGGCCGCCGGAGTGCACGCTGACGCCTGCCTCTCTCTCTGCCCGCATCATGCCAAATAGATCATTGGTAAGCAGAAGGAGTACATCGGCGAGGTGCTGCAGTGCCTGACCATTTGCATGATTTCACAGGCCCGAACGGATCAGGCAAGAGCACTCTCGCAGCTGCAATGGCCATCGGTCTCGGCTTCCCTCCCAAGGTGAGTTCCCATGTCGCGCTTCAGGTCAGGGCTAGCCGCTAAACTGCTCCCATACCTGCAGCTCATGGGCAGAAGCAAGGATCTCAAGAACTTTGTCCGGGAGAACTGCTCCAACGGCTTCGTCGAAATCGAGCTCAAAGGCAAGCCCGGCAGAACCAACACGACCATCAAGCGCTCGATCAACGCGAAGGACAACAAGTCTACCTTTGAGATTGACGGTCGATCCGCCAGCAAGAAGGACGTGCAGAACACAGTGGGCAAGCTCAATGATGACGTGAACAACCTCTGGTGAGTTGCGGTTTCGCGCGGTGCTTGGTAACCTCCCGCGGCTGCTCACTCCCTTTGTGTGCGCACAGCTGCTTTCTGCCGCAAGATCGCGTCAAGGAGTTCTCGGCCATGACGGGAGTTGAGCTCCTCCGCGAGACGCAGCGAGTCGTGGACCCGCGCCTCCTGGTGCACCAGAATCAGCTCACAGAGCTCAAGGAGCAGTACGCGACGGCGAGCAAGGAGCTGGAGAAGAACGCCGACATGCTCGAGGAGAAGACGCGCCGCCTGCGCGGGATGGAGCGCGACGTTGAGCGGTACAGGGAGAAGCAGCAGGTCGAGGAGCGCGCACTCCTCCTCGAGGTTGCTCTCCCGTACGCGCAGTACACAGCCGCAAAGAACAAGCACGACGCCAAAAAGATAGAAAAGAATGCCGCAAAAGAGAAGCTCGATGCGCTCAAGGATCAGAATGCTCCGCTGGAGGCGCAGCGAGAGTGGGTTGCCTCGCTTGGACAGTCGAAGGAGAACAAGCTGTCTGAAGAAGCTGTTTCCCACTATCTTCCCCCACAGAGGTATCAAGGGACTGTGCAAGGCGACCGAGAAGCGACGCAAGGTCATCGCGAGCAAGAATTCGGGCTTCAACCGCGACTACAATCTGGCAACGCAAGGGATCGAAAGAGCCGACGCCGAGATCGAGGCGCTGCGGGACACGCTACTCCAGCTCAAGGATGCCGAGAAGAAGAGGAAGCGGGACCTGCAGGACATCGAGCGCAAGATTGAGGCGCTCAAGGCACAGACGGCGCAGAGGCCACCGGATGGAGAGCCGCCCGAGCTCAAGGCCGAGATGGACCAGCTGGGCGGGCAGATGCGCGAGCTCCAGGCCGAGATCATGGAGGACCGTGCCGTGCATGAAGGCCTTGTCGATCAGATTGACAACAATCACAGGGAGCAGCGAGGGATCAGAAATGGGTGAGTACATATCAGAGGTTTACGGCGATCGTGCGCGTCTGACAGCTGAATGTGTCCCATCACGCTTCACCCTCGTGCGCAGCATCACCGAGCTCAACAACGTCAAGTCGCGCCGCGACATCCAGTGCCAGCGCGAGGACAATGCCCTGTGGACGGGAGCAGCCTGGGTCAGGAACGAGAACCGCGAAGGACGCTTCAAGGGCACGGTGCACGAGCCGATCCGCCTTCTGCTGACCGTCAAGGACAGGCGGCACGCGCGTGTGGCGGAGGCAGCCATCAACTACCAGACGTTCAAGACGGTCATCTGCACGGAAGAGGAGGACTACACGACAGTTACGAACCGATTCACACGGTACCCGAAGGCCGGTAGCGAGAAGCCCGTCGACCTCCGCATCAACGTTGCCCGACTGCCGCCCGAGAAGAGGGTTCTTGCCAATTACCGGCGACCCATGTCAAACGAGCAGGTAGGCCGGGCCGTGCTGACCTGCGACCGGCCATGTCAGCTATTCTCATGCTTCCACACCTGCCCCAAAGCTTCGCGAGTACGGCTTCGACGCCTTCGCCATCGACCTTGTTGACGGCCCGGAGGATGTGCTCGCATACCTGTGCGCGGATCAGAATCTGCACATGATTGTGAGCTGCCCCGAGCTTCGGCCCACCTTCGGCCAATCAAAGGCTGACTCCCGGCATGCTCGCTTCAGCCTGTCGCCTTTGGGGATGGGCAGAACATTCCGATCGACCGCCTCACCGTTCCGAATGCACCTTTCCGGAAGTTCATCACGAGTGACAGAATCACGTCCATCCAGTTCGGAAAGTACGGGAACAGGAGCGCCATCGTGCAGGACAATGCGACAAGGGACCCCCGCCTCTTTGTCGAGAACAGTGAGCAGACTTTCGCTGTCTTACTAGCGTCGAGTTCTTGGCTAACCTTCAGTGTACCACAGTCGACACCGGTCGCCTGCGTGAGCTCGAGCAGGCTCTGGTCGAGAAGGAGGAGGCTCTTCGGGCTCTCCAAGACCAAAGGGATGCCATAACCGCAGGAGATACCGAGAAGCGGGCTCGCTTCGAGGACCTGAAGAAGCAGCGAGTGCGTGTCTGCAGACTGCACCGGGAACACCAGCGGACTGATGATGCGTTCTAATCCTTGCGCAACAGGGAGCGGTCGAGGAACAGCGCCGGGCGGTTCGCGATGCCCGCACGGCATTTGAGCGCGCTCGAGTGAACCTGGATACGGAGCGAAAGAAGCGAGACGAGATCCAGAACCTGCCGAGCGAGGACGAGAAGCGCAAGGAGCATACCAGGAAGATGGCTCGAATGGCTAAAGACCGTCTGCAGGGCGCTCGCAGGCTGACGGTGAGTAGCTTAATGTTTTCTCTGCTATCGAGGAGAGGTCTAGCGGTCAGGCCCGATGCTGAACACTATTGACCTGCGTAGGGGGTCATCGACAACCTCATGAAAGCGCACACTGCCGATGTCCGAGCGACTTGCGCGTCTCTCCATGCGTCGGCCGACTCGGCAGCCGTCGAGCAAGCCGCCAAGGACGTCAGTGTGGAAATGGCGCAGGCTACCGAAGAGTTCGAGACTCATTCGGCGGCTTTCACCGCGCAGCGAGTATTGGCAAGGGAGATATGGGCGAGGGCTGAGGAGGCAAAGGCCAGGATCGGAGATCATCTCGCCGAGGCGTTCCAGCAGGAGCTGAATACGGGCAGGAACGCCCAGGAGGTTGCGGCTGAGCTCGAGGACGTCCGGGGACAACTGGAGCTCATAGCGAACGTCGCGCCAAACACGATCGAGCGGTATGAGGAGCTCAAGGGAGTGGTGCGTCTCTTTTCTTCACACGGCTCTCAGTCGGACTGTCGGGCGGATGGTCCCAGCTAATGCGACGCATTTCGCCTGCCTTCCGTCAGGTGGACACATTGACCGAGAACGTCAGGAAGCAGCGCAACACAACAGAGACGGCACAAACCAAAATGGCCGAGACCAAGGTGCGTCTTGTGCGCGTTCCCATCGGCCGAATTGTCCGAGCTAAAAGCAAGCGCCATTCTCTCTCCAGGACAAATGGCTAGGTCCGCTCAGGGAGATTGTCGACCGCGTCAGCAAGAATTTTTCCGATGCCATGCACGGTGCGTTTGACAAAGGCTGCTTCAGACTGAGTAGTGCTAGCATGGCGCGAGCTGAGATTGTCTCGACTACCGTTGTTCCACCTTTTCCCCATCAGGCCTCGGCTGTCTCGGCGAGGTAAACATCAACGAGCAAGGAGATGACTATGGGAAATGGGCCATCCGCATTCTTGTCTCGTTCCGCGACGGCGAATCGCTTACGGAGCTCACGCACCAGCGCCAGTCCGGGGGCGAGCGCTCGCTCACGACCATCCTGTACCTCATCAGCCTGCTCGAGCTCAGCCAGGTCCCCTTTTCGATGGTCGACGAGATCAACCAGGGCATGGACGGGCGCGCTGAGCGGGCCATTCACAACCACCTTGTGCATGCCGTGTGCGAGAAGCCGGATCAGGGGCAGTGAGTCGAGCCTTCACTTGTTCCCCTTTCCAACCTGGTATGAGCGCAACAATTGATGATGTGCCTCTCTGCACAGGTACTTCCTCATTACGCCCAAGCTCCTTACCGGACTCGCGTATCACGAAAACATGAAGGTCTTGTGCATCAACAATGGCGACTGGCTTCCGGAGAAACTGCCTCTCAGCAGGATCCTGACCCGGCGTCTGGCCAACAAGCAGGGCTAGACGTGCCGCCAGCGCTGGCCATCGATCTATGGTTCGTGATGCCTCGCAAATTTCCGTGTTGTTGACTCAGATGCACTACTACCTCGCCTTTCCCCATGTACAAGCTGGGTCCATATTTAGGTTTTCTCGGGGGCTTCGCGCTCATCATGCTAAAGCAACAGGGTCACTTCAGGCGCACGACCTTTCTACGGCGGCGAGCTTTGGACAGCCTCTGTTTAAATGCGTCATTGCAATGCATCTCTACACTGCCGCCAGCGCTCTCTCGCCAGCTTGATGCATTCGGTCACTAGGCTTGCCGGCGACGCTGGGTCCCTGTAACCCGGGCCAGCCTGCGAGACATGCCGGAGCTTGCCCGCTTCGTCTAGCGCTATCGTCACTTGCGTCTGGCAAAGTGGTTCTTCGAAGGCGGTGAGATCGGAGAGGAGTTGCGTGCTGCACACGAGGGGTTGATCAGACAGAGCAGTGGGGTGGGAAGTTGTAAGCCGTCAGAGGCAGGCCTCGACTCGGAGAGTATCAGTTAGACTCACCCTTCTGAAGTTACGCCGAAAGATGCGCTATAGATCTCGGACGCGATCTGTAGCGGCTCTTCCGCGCTGTCTGAATCAGCTACAGCCGCTTCGAGGTCTTCGTCCCATCTTGCTTTCGGTGTCCGGGCTGGGGGAGAGGCGAAAGCATGCGAGAGCGTATGCGGTGCTGAGTATACTGCGTCTGTTTTGGCTGTGCGAGCCAGTACACACACTTACTGTTTCTGAGAGCGGCCACGAGCGCGAAGAGGGATGCGTCGGTCACGTTACCATCGTAGTTGATGCACATGATGTCGGCATAGATGACCCAGACTGCTCTCCCTGGCCGTATGCAGAGTGATTTCAGCGGCAGCATGCCAGATCTGGGAGTTGGGCTTCTGAGGTCAGCTCACGGCACACGCAGGTTTTTAAGAAAGGGGCAGCTGACGAGAGAGCAATGTTGCGTATCCGATTGCTGAGCACCTGTGCTTCGTCGCTCGGTGGTCCGGGACGGAACTTGGAGGAGCACAGTGCGGGGAGATCGACATTGGGCACTTAGAGCGGAAGGGCGGGGCCTCGTTTAGCAGAGCGTGGAAGCATCGCAGCGAAGGGGAATGCGAAGAAGAGTGGCCTCACCCAGGAATCCGCTATTTGGGGCCATGATGTCGGGCTCTGCGATCTCGGCGCGGATGCCGCATAGCACGGTCGTCTCTCCGAACTTGACGAGTGCCGAGCCGTCCGCGGACGACACAGAGCCTGTCATGATTGGCGGGAACAGGAGAAGGAGGTGTGAATCCTTCTGTCCGAACGAGGCCGCCTTCACATAGTCACCCACCGAGGTTGACGACGGGCTTCCGGAACTCTTTGAAGTGGCGTCCATCTGGGCGGAAGCCCTCGGCCATGAAGCGGGAGAAATACTCTGCAGGCTGTATCCGCTTGAAGAGCTCTGTAGGAATGTGTGTATGTGTGTCCGAGCGTGACTTTGAGCAGGGCTTCTTCTGCTTCTCCCTCTTCCGCGTCGGAAAGCAGTGACCGCGGCTGCTGTCTGTGCTAACCTGGATCTATCGCGCCCTGGCCCGTCTTTGCATCCTGAGCTTGATTCGTGCTTGTGCTTGCAGACGTCGAGGCTTGCATGGTGTTATGCTGACGATGAGGCCTGACGGTTGCTCCGAGGGCAAGCAGCAGCAGCAGCAGCAGCTCGTCACTCCTTCTCGACGTTGACGTCTGCTCAACTCGCAGCGCGACAACGACACCGCATCAGGTGCAGCAGCAGCAGCATGAGCATCATCACCGCAGGGAGCAGCAGTAGAACGATGTGTTCATGAGACGCGCTCGCCCTGCTTCCAGCGCGAAGCCATTGTTCCACTCGACCTTGGATTGAGCATGTCATCCTCGCGAGTGACCACCGAACAAGCACAGGTCCCACCTCCCGCAGACTACGCGGCAGCTCTCGACTGCCTCTACTCGTACTTCACCGTCTCTGGGACAGCCTACACGTATGGCGCAGGCACAGCCGTGCCCCGCTACTATTGCAACTCATGCCTGAAAAGCGAGGTCGTCGCCGTCCGGTCCGCGCGGGAGAAGTACGGACAGGGGCAGAACGCCCCCGCTGCAGTGCTCGAGGGCATCGCAAAGGGGCGCATAGAGTTCTTCTATCCCTCGGTGCCTGCACCCGTCCCGGCCGGGCATGTGGACCCCGACGTGCCCGTCGCGTCCACATCGGCCGCCGGAGCGGATCCACCGCAGCGCAACGATGCCGTCTGGATGCGCGTCAGGGTCGACAGCCTCCTGAGGCACATCATCAAGGAGTGTCCATTCGTCCGGAGCAAGTGCAGGAAGGAGGTCAGAGTCCGATGTGCCGTTCTCACGAGCGCTCTCGGCGACGACGAGGAGGAGGAAGATGACGAGCAGGACGAGCGGGAGGCCACCGCGTCTGCCGTGGCCAACCGCTTCGACTTTGGCTCCGTCTTTGAAGTGACGCGCTACCCGAAGTACGCCGGCCGCGATATGGAGCTGCTCGTTCCAGGGGCAGCGAGCCCCGCGCAGATCTTCAAGAGTCATGAGGGCATGCTGCTTCGCCGAGCGAAACGGCGGAGAGACTCTGCATACACCACCAAGGAGAGGAAGGAGAAGAAGAAGCAAAGGAGGAGAGAGGAGAAGCGCGAGAGGAAGCAGGCTCGGTTAGAGAGCAAGGGCAAAGGCAAAGGTCGCATCGACCTGGATATAGATCCGTCCCTGCTGGAAGATGCGGACCCAGAGAATGCCAATACTGTTGACGACCTTCAAGAGCGAGGAGACGACGGCTCGAGTGATAGCGAGAATGATGCATCGCAACCAGACTACCAGTCCTCGGAGGATGGGCAGGAGGATACGCTCCGGCAAGGGAGGCGGCGGAAAGACCCGGACATTGAAGTACGCCTGGCAATTGACGAGCAGCTAGTCTACGGTTCGGTGAAGAGCGACTTGGGAGCGCAAGAAGATCCCGAGGATGGAGACAATCTATCTCTTCCCGAAGGTCGGTGCCATATATTCCAAGCAAGCACCTGTGCAAGATCAGGCAGCTGACCCAATCATGATCTGCACAGGATTTCCCGAGTCGGACCTTCTAAAGATGCTGCAAAGTCGTGCTGGCACCCTCTACACGGAGCGGGGACTAATGAGTACAGCTGCGCATCCGAAAGACCCGCTCACCGGCGCGGCGATACCAAGCATGATCCAGGCTTTGGATGGTAGTGCCTTGATAACTTTGGGTGAGCTGCCTGGGTCGCAATGAGTGCATGCCGTTTCAGCATGCGCGTCTGACCCCGCCCTCTCTGTGACATCGTCAGGTATCCTGACGCAAGAGCTCGTGCGGAGCGCTGTGGTCCCCCCGGCTGGCACAAGTCGCCCTGTGCAACCCGCCAGCGATCTGCTGGCCATCCCGGGGCACAAGCGACGGGAAGGCCGAAGAGGATGGGAGCAGGGCGCAGGGAGGTACATGACACAGCGGACCAAGGCGGTCACCGACAAGATCCTGAGGAGGCTGGGCGAAGGGAGCGAGGTTGGCATCAGGGATCTGACAGAGGCATGCGCGCGAGCGGCGGGGGAGAAGGCTATGCCTGGGGCGGGTAGCGGGTCGGATCTCGTCCCTTGAGCGATGCAGGCGGAAACCTGCAACGCGCCGAATGTTGTTGTAGCTTGGAGCACGGGTTCGCGATTTGCCACCAAAGGCCTTACGGATTCATGTCGATTCGCGACTGCCGGGCCTGAGCGTGCAGGCATCCCGACTCTACCTGATCAGCACGCATCGACGTATAGTGACGTTGCTGTGCTTTCTCGTTGTGCTGTCAGTGGACAACCGCTGATTGACTCTGCTCCTCTCCCCTTGACTCCGCTCGCACTGCGCAAGCCACAGCACACGATGGCGACGCCCAGCGAGCCAGCGACGCCACGGACACGAGCAAGAGCTGTTGCGCTCACGAAACAGCAGCAGCAGCTCATCAAGCACACCTCGGCGGCTGCGTTGCCCGTCTCGCTGAACCGGCAGGCCGTGCTCAGCGAGGACGAGTACCTCGAGGCGCTCGAGCGCATCATCGCCCGGGACTTCTTTCCCATGCTCAGCGAGCGCTACGAGCGGTACGATGCGCAGCAGGCGCGAGCGCAGTCGGAGTCGCGTGTGGGAGGAACGCCCAGCACGAGCAGAGGTCAAAGCTCGACGAGGCGTGACGTAGAGACGGCCTTCAGGCGCGGTCTGTCGAGCAAGGACCCAGACGTTGTCGAGCAGAGCGTCAGGCGTGTGCAGGACTGGATGGACACGGAAGGAGAGGCAGAGACGCCGAGATGGAAGGCACGGGCGCAGTCCAACGCCTCGGACCGGAAACGCACGCTGGAAGAGCAGGAACGCCTGCGCATGTCGGCAGAGACGCCTCGGACGGCAATGGGCGGCACCTTCGACGAGACGCCGCTCGTACGGGACGACGAGGGCCATGACGACGCAGAGTCCGCTGTTCAAGCCCCGCGGTACAATCCGGCCCTCTCTCTGGACGACTTCCAAGCGCAGTACACGAGCGAGGATAACGCCTCGTTCGCCACCATCGTCGCAGCGGACAATGCTGCGCGGCGCCAAAAGTACAGCTGGGCGTATGCAGCCGAGGACAAAGCGAACGACAAGGCGCGGCGGGCGCACGCCGCCAGGCAGAAGCTGGTCGAGCTGGCGAGACGGGTCGCAGAGGGGGACGGCGAAGTCAGGATGATTGAGGGGCTCGGAGCTGGCCGTCCGGGCGAGAGGCTGCTCATCGAGGGAAGGACATCGCTC
Organism: Symmetrospora coprosmae; assembly: GCA_008802785.1. Taxonomy (NCBI): domain Eukaryota; kingdom Fungi; phylum Basidiomycota; class Cystobasidiomycetes; family Symmetrosporaceae; genus Symmetrospora; species Symmetrospora coprosmae. Next base: position 1,070,582 of record VUYT01000001.1, on the reverse strand, counting down.
CCAGGAGACAAGGAAAGTCTGGAATTCGCAAAGCGGCGGCTCCTCGCCGCGCCGCCGAAGGAGAGCGCCCTGCTCATCGAGGGAGGCAAGAACGAGGAAAGGACAGATGCCACCGACACGCCAGCTCAGACCAAAGCAGAACGCGAGGCTGAGCTGCAGCTGGCTGCACGACCACCAGAAGCCTCCGCTTCAGCTGGTGCGCAGCCAGACGAGGTTACGCAGACACGAGCCGAGGTCGGTAACGTGCAGGGCTGGCCTTTGACCGCGCGGAACAACTTCATGTTCCCACCCGACGCCAACATTCCTATCCACGAGGTCGCAACGCACCAGCTCACGCGCTCGAACGTCATGCATCCCGCCAGCACCGGCAGAGCTTCCGGCTCTGGTAGCGCGGCGAGTCCTGTCGATGGCATGGGGATCACCGAGCCCAAGGGCATCAGATACGCCAATACGCGCCTGTTCTCGCAAGGCGAACTTGAGAATGCAGCTCGCAAAGCTGGGATCGCCGTGCCGAGCTCTCCGAGCCACTCAAACATTGCAGCCGCCATCAACGGCACGCCCTGTAGGTCTCGTCTGATCCCGCCTAGGTAGATCGAGAACCGGAGTCTGAAACGCTTTACTCTTGTAGACCCCGGCCGAAGCGACGGCTCGTGGACACCCAAGGTCCAGGGCTACTCTTTCGTCGACGCCATGCCCTCTCCTACAGCCTCTGTGCTTGGCGAGTCGGGCTTGAAGTCCTTGATGACGTTCGGCACGCTTGCCTCCACCCCTATTGCTCTTCGCGAGCCCGGCACGCCTTCGGAGGCTGGCTCGCTGGCCCATTCCACCTCCTCATCAGCCCCGTCGACGCAAATGACCCGAGCGGCAGACGCCGCCTTGACGCAGGGCGCCTTCCGTATCCCAGACACACCCCGACGCGAGGCAATCGCGCACAAGATGGCGGGCAAGGCGACGCGCTCGCTACAGCAGCGGCAAGGGCTAAGCCTGTCCAGCTCGGGCCTGGGCTTGCGCCGCGCGGCCGCCGCTTCTTCCGGGACACCAGCCTCAGTGGCGCGTGTAGCGGATGACCGGATAGGGAGGGACACTTTCCTGAGTCCGGCGGCGAGAACGCTGCTCGGCAAGACGTCGCGCAGCTCTCGCGCAGCGAGCGAGGCGAGCCCGTTCGCTGCTTCGCCGGGTGCATCAAGCAAGACGTCCGGTAGCAAGAGGTCGGCGGCCGCGCTGACGAGCCAGCAGGACAGGGAGCGGGAGAGGATGGCTATGGACAAGTTCAAGCGCCAGAAGTGGGACGCTAGCCCGTTGCGGACAGCGTCTTGAACAGCAATCGTGCCGTACCTCAACGCTCTGACTATGGCGTTATAGGCGGCGTTGAAAGTGGCATGAAAGTCGTGCGGCGGCGATGTAGAGGTGGTGACGGGGCACAACAGTGTCCAAGTCATGTCTCAGCTCACCTACTTGTTGTTGTTGTGACCTGATATACGAGTCATCGTAAGAGAACACTCTCCGCCTTCGAAGATGCCAATGAATGGAGATTGCGTATACTACACCGGATAGCGAAGGCATGTGCTTGATAAATCTACATACATGCTGGATTAACGGTCTTACAGACACTCTGAATCCGATGCCATGGATGCTACATGACTGAAAACGATGTGCTGACGTCTTAGACCCATCCGTATTTGGGCCTGCCCATGTTACGCAGCAGGTTCAGCTCCTCCGCGTCAAAGCTGCGCGCCTGCAGGCGCGGCCCGCTGCCCGCCTGCTTCCTCTGCGCCAGTCTACTGCGGTGCGCTGCGACACCGCTCGTCTGCTGTACTGATCCCGCTGGCGCGCTCGGGCGTGTGCGGCCCTGTGCTGCCATGTAGTCGGCGGACGCAGCGCGCACGCGTCGAATTCCCGGTACAGGCAGAGCTGATGGCGGAAGCTCCTTGGAGAACCTCCTAGTCACAGGTGTGGGGACCCGCTTCTCCTGCTCGTCGCCTAGCTCTTGCACGGGCTGGGCCGAGTTAGGCTGGAACAGGTGCGCGGCGATCTGCTCGGACGGAGCCGGCGATGGGGTGCGTCGACCGAAGCTGAATTCGGGCGAGAGCTTCGGAAGTGGCGAGGCCGACCTGCTGACGGGCTCTGCTGCCTGAGCATTTCGCTTCGATGGAGGGCTGGGCAAGTCAAGCAGAACGAGGGGTATTGGGACGTGTTTCGCTTGGACGGGCGGGCTGTCTGCTTCCGGGCTGATAGCCTCGGTGATGCTGTTGAGCCTGCCGAGCAGGACACTGCCGAAGTAGTCAGTCGGACCGCTGCTGGCCGCCGAGGCTCCGGTCGAGCTCTGGCTAGCGAGAGCTGGCGGCAGCTCGTCGGCTGGGGTAGACGGCTGCGACGATGTGGTTCGCCATCCGCGCCAGCCTCCACCAGAGAGAGAGAGACGGTTGGCGTGCTTGTTGATGGTTGCACGTCGTACGCTGTTGACAGCCGGCATGGGCAAGTCCGGGGAGTCCTCCTCAACAATGTCATCGAGAGGAGTGATGTAACTCCCGGCAGACGATGCCGAGTCCGACAGATCCTCGTCAGGTGTCGCCTCCGGTGTTCCTTCCATCGGCTCTTCTTTGTCGTCCCCGACATTCTCCCAGCCTTCGCATTGTGGTGTATCGATATTGAGCTCGGCGAAGAGAACCGGCCAGAGCGCATTCGAGACGGACCCTGTCGATGCCTTCCTCTCGCCGACTTTCCGAGTTTCCTTGCCTTGCTGAAGATCCCCTTTGCGGGAGCCCCTGCGCGGCAAGAGGAAGGTATCGTCGGACTCTGGCAGGATGCCGCTGACGAGCATGGCAGAGCTTCTATCGCCATCGTAGATGCCTGACAGGGCAATCTTGGACGTATCGCGTATGCTCGCGAGGAGCTCCTGGCGAGCGAGTGTGCTCTCTAGTGCAAATGGGCTGTTGCCACCGAGCATGCTCTCATCCTCTGTGACGGACAGGCATCCTGGGGTGAAGCAGGTCGAGTCGCGCGGCGTCCAAACGGTCTTTGGCGAGGCACCGCTGAAAGCTGTCCATTGGCTGCCTGGCCGGCGAGGTGTCGCCGTAGATGCGATGCTGGGCGAGGAGCCGGACGATACGGGCCGTGGATGGGGACTGTTGGCGAATGAAGAGGCGGTCGCAGGCGGGACTGCGAGGTCGAGATGTGGGAACGAGCAGCTCGTCTGCTGTTGGCTCGATGCGGGAAGAGATACGCTGAAGGCGTTGATGCCGGAGAGCGAAGGTGAGGACGACCCCTGTCTCGAGGATAATGCCCAAGACGTGGCCAGCTCGTCGATAGAGTCCAGGACCGCCACAGAGTAGGGTCGGATCGTCCCCTTGCTGCCGTGCGTGCGCCCGCTAGCAGCAGCGGCTGTGCGGATGCTGAGGTCAGGACTGACGCCCTCCGGCAGAGCAGGCAGCGGCTTGCTATCGAGCGAAGCCAGATACGACGAAGGGGCGGACGATGCGGACGAGAGATTCGAGTCGGACGATGAAGCTCGTGAGTGGGTCAGGGATGGTGTGCGTCCTGATGCGGGTTGCATCATGCGAGTGCTTGCACTAGTCTGTGTCGTGTGCAGAAGCGACGTGTTGGTCTCAGCTCTTTCGCTCTGCTCGCTCATGCTCAATCAGGCACAGAGCAGGCGGCCTCGGATCCGGCCCGGCCGGCGAGACGCCAGTTGAGTGATCGAGGACCTCCTTCGCCGGGCAGCGACAAGGGTGGGGGAACTGCTCACCTCGTCGCGTCGCAGAAGAGCATCGATGTCAACGTCGTCCAGCAGTCCTGCTGGTGTGTCTCCTCTGCATGACCATTCGAGGGGTGTAAAGACCGACGGCGCGTTTGGCTTGTCCTCCTGCGAGGATTTCCGCGAGTGCGACCCGCCGGAGCTTGCATGGTGATGCCCGAATGGGGACAGCTTTGCAAAGAAGCTCTCGGAAGAGCGCTTGTGCAGCAGCGGGTGGGACGATGTGCTGCTACTTGCAATGGCACTCGTCGACATTGCCAGCTTGTTGTGCTTGGGCCGAGGGAACTGGTGCATGGGCGTAGGGTTGACAATGGGCAGGGTCGCGCTTGAGGCAGGAAGGCCGCTGCAGGTAGTGGAGACAGCTGATGCGCAGCCTGGCATGATGGGCGTGAGCTGCTGTGCGCAGACTGTGAATCACGATGACGCTGTGCCCGCTGCTGCTGGGGTTGCCGACCTCTGTAGGTGCAGGGAGGCTCGCTTCGCTCCTCGACAATGGTGGATGCAGGAGATCAACCAGTCATTAAAGCAGGTTGCAGCGCGAAGACGACGAAGAGAAGGCGACGGCGATGGCGATGGTGGTGGTACGAGTCTGTACGAAGGACAGATGCAGGGCCGAGCTTGCACCTGAAAAGAAGGAAAATGTGTGTTTCGTCGGGAGTCCAGGCTGTTGCCGGGCGAGGAGGGTCTCTGGCCTTTGCTGGACGAGACCTTTGCAAAAACGCTTAGAAGTCAATTAGAGCCTATCTGGCATAGGCACCCACCACCGCACCCCGACCACAGCAAGCAAGCAGTCTCGAATATACATTGCAATCAGCCTGGGCCTTCTGCGACTCCACTCCAAGCTCGGCCTGCCACGCTATCTATCGCCAGCTTCCTGCCTGATGCGGCCAGCGGAGCACGTGACCGAGGGCTGGTCAGGCACAATTCAGGCACGGCAACGGCAGTGCGTCAGCTTACGAGGACCCGCGGGCTGTGACAGAGCTGCTACCGGTACTCCAGATACCGACTCGGCCTGTTATCCAGCAGCTTATGCCGCTCTCAAGGGCACGGGCTCGTGCTGCTCTGGGACCGGTGCATGCCAGGCACCACATGCGCAAGTGCCGCCTGCACCCACCGTGTCCTTGGAGTCCCTCGCCTCAGACACGAACACCATCCAAGCACTGATGCACCTGTCGTGGTGGACAGCATACTGGTTTGACCCAATGCGAGGGGATTAGGATGATTGCTAATCAAGCGAAGGTGACACGGCAGCCGCATCTATCGAGTATAACAGCGATCCTAGCCATGGTGCCCGAAAGAAGAGAAGAAGCGCGTGAAAGAAGCCAGACGTGACGGCGAAGGCGGCAGATGAACTCGAATAAGCAAGCAAGCTCAGGGTGCTCGGGCCTGCACGTGCGTCGGGTCCTGCGCTGCAGTTCCAGCGGTAGTGGGCCGCCTGCGCAGTATAGCGGCAGCAGCCCGCTCGCGAAGGTCGGACGCTTTCACGTTGTTCCTGGCGAGACGCTGGTGGGCGAGCTTCTCGGCCGCCATGTCTCCGTTCATCGACGTGTCTGCTCGGCGGGCCCTTGCTCGTGCGCCAGGCGACGCGGCGCGCAGGCAGGTCCCAGCCATCCCGTCGGCGGAGCACACAAAGCCCGGAGTGTAGCAAGTGACCGCGAAAGCGTTGTGGGCGTATGGGTTTTGGCTGTCACAAGTTCTGTCAAAATGGCAGGGAAGAAGCGCAGGGAAACGGGGATACCCCTCAGCTGTCCGCAGGGAGCGAGAGGGGTTCAATTGAGGACATGACTCACGCGCCGAGACCGCCGCAGACGGCCTGTCCTGCTGGAGCACCAGTGCCACAATAGTCGTAGCCTGTACATTCGGAGACGGGTGTATCAGAGCAGAGGGGAGCGTGGGATGTAGGATGTAGGAGAGTGCGATTAGACCGCTGGCCTAGATGGCGTCCGAGAAGAATGACCGCCTACTCACACTGGTCGTCGGAGGTACATGCAGCACCTGCATCTCCGCAGTAACCTGAAGGACTGCAGTTGCCCGTCACGATGATAGGCTGCCCACCGTCGGTGTAGCCGCTGAGTGTACCATCGCGGTCAGGCTGCGATTGTGCTAGAGCGCGTTTCTGACCGTCGTCTCACCTGTACGAACACATCCCTCTGCCCTCGCACGGCGGACCAGCCACTACCTGGTAAGCGAAGGCGGTCCGGAGCGAGGCTGCAGTCAACGCAGCCGCGGTGAGCAGCTTGAAGGATCCCAGCATGTCGACAGGTGCAGGAGCGAGAGTGGATTGGGAGAGGGGGTGGAAACAGGAGACGAAGGCCGTAGTCGCTGTGGTGTTGGACGGTGTACTGCAACACGGCGATAGCTACGTCAAAGGAGTGTGGAGGGAAGGACATCGATAAGCGTGCTTGGATGTATCGAAAGTGACGCTATGGGTTGATGAGATGGGAGAAGAGAGGAGAAGAGGTCTGGCAGAGCAGAAGGTGAAGGCGACCAGCGACTACACCTCCTGTCGGATCGGACTGACCCGCTCGCCCGGCCGCTCGCCCGGCCGCTCGCCCGCCCGCTTCGGCGCCGACATTCTTCGGCCAGGGGAGACGAAAACAGACGAAGTGGCACCGTGCTCCAGTCGTCCAGCAGCTGACGAGGGATCACATCGCACAAGCAGAGCACGCATGCAGACATCTTGAGAGAATGGCATATTCGCGAATTGCCTCTGGTGTGTCAGATCCCGGGAGTGCAGACCCAGCGCTGCTGTCGTCTTCTTGACTCGCCTCCGCTTCGCTTTCACCACTGTCAAATGTTGATGGAGTGTGCAGGGTATCCTGAGTCAGTCTCTACCCCGATGGCGTTTCAGCCTTGCGTCCCTCTGAATCGCCGGAACAGCTTGCACACCCCATCGCCCAACTCGACGATTTCCTGGCCTTGGCAGTGTAGCTTCTCGTCGGTCTCCGAAAGAGCGTCACATCCCCTCTGTACATGTCATGGCACTACCTGCCGTAGCCAGCGAGTGCAGTCGGCCATATCAGATGTTCGAACTGCAGTTTCAGCAGAGCGCAGGTACGAAAGAGTCCGCGTGGAGACTCTCTCTCGAGGCAGAGGCACCGCAGATTCGTCGTCAGGCTTGCGCGAAGCTGCTGCTGCAGAGTGACGAGACAGAGGATGACGAGCGAAGCGAAGACGAGCGCTGTGAAAGTCACGTCCCTCCTTCATAGTCCGGAACCTCTTGTGTACTGCACTCTGGACGGCTCCAGCGGCCGAAATCCTGCCCCGAGAGGGGACAGACTTTCCGCAGACTGAGCAAGGGACGTGGAGTTGCTACGCGCAGCACGGCACCTCTCTGCGAAGATGTAGTGCGGCAGATACACAGTGAGCTTCATGACGAAGGGAGTAAGGGAACACGGGTGGTCGACAGATGCTCGAGCGGAATCCGGAGAAGAGAACGCGAAAGTCCGGGGATCCTGCCGGTTCGTGTCGGGCATCCGTCTTCATCATGGCGGTCGTCCAAGACAGTCAATCTTGCGCTAATCAATGAAGTGCTGCTTCCAGTCATCGTTGGCGACAAGGGGAAGATAGTGAGCGCCCACGCGATCGAGGAGTATCGGGGTCCAGCAAGTCCAATGTGAGATGTTTCGCGAGCACGGGAAGGGAGACTGCTCGTTGAGGATGCACAGTTGTTGCTGGGTCACGCAGCCGGCACCGACAACAGCGGACCGCCGGATTGGCCAATGAGGTCAGTCTCGTCAGGCACAGGCACGGGCACGGGCCGCACCGTCCGGCTTTGCATCAGGCCGAATGGTGCAGAAACTGGGCGAGAGCAACTACCACGCGGTCGAGCATTAGATGCGAGTCCATGTGGTGCGCTTCATGATGCTGCGAGGATAATTTGCGATTGGATGGAAGAAAGGAGGTCTCGGTCGCTGAAACCGCGACTCCGGGCCTGAGCCGGACGATGGGCGCACGGACCTCCGCGACGGAGCATGCAGCCGCTGCCCCCCCTGGCGTCGACCGAAGTGACGCTGAATGGCTCTTGGCTCTGCTCCTTCCTCTCGCCTAACTAAGTCACCTGCAGAGGCGCACTGCGGCAGTGATCTCTGTTCATCAGAACATCTTCCGTTCGCATCCTGATCGCACTCTACACTCCTCACCCGCATACCCACCTGACACATCGCCTTCACCGCCGGCTATTTACATTCAACATCTAGCCTGCCTCCTCCTATCCTGTAGAGTCGAGCTTCGCATCTGTTCCGTCGCCAAGCAGCTGAAGGGCATACGAAACCGCGCAGGTGTGGCCTTCAGCTAGCCTCCGTTGTAGCGCCGAGCGAACCAGGCTGACCTCTTGGCTATCGCACAGGCTCAGGGGATCCCGTCGCGCCTATCCCAATCTCCGCAAGTGCAGCAACATCATGAACGGTCCGAGCGCTAGCGATGCAGCCAGTCAGGCCGCGTCCAGACCCCGACACAGCACGGCCCGTCGCATCAATTACGACGAAGGTCCGGACGAGGACCTGCAGATGAGCCCAGCTCTTGAGCTTACCACATCAGCTCCGAAAGAGCCAGCAGCACCGACCGCCGAAGCTCCCTCCGCCCCTGCTGCCGCAGCCATGCTCACGGCTCATCTACCTGCTGTCAAGTCGGGCGCTGCAAAGGCCAGCAGCAAGAAGGGAAAGAAAACCAAGGCAGAGGATCAGGAGTACACCGAAGATGCAGCGGCGCAGAAAACTGGTACAGCAGGTAGCAAGGCTGGTCGAGCAGCCTCGAAGAAAGCTGCAGCTCAGCCAGATGCCCTTCCAGCCCCGACCGAAGAGCAGAACAACCTGCCTTTGAGCCTGCTCGAGAGGCTGCCCTTCCCAGCATGGGACAGCATTCTGCCTCACCTCCAGCGTGACCCCGTCAGCATGATGAGGCTCTCCCTCACTTGCAGGACCATCTACGGGGTCGTCTTCAGGAACGAGAAGGTGTGGAAGGAGCGCTGCCTGGCCACTGGCAGGCAGAAAAGAGTCAGCAGGCACGATACGTGGCGGGAGACGTATTGGAAACTCTGGTCGAGCAGGTGCATCAACTGCTCGCAGCCAAGCGGTGCCAAGATGAAGACCCCCGAGAACGAGTCGATCATTCCTGGCGCGCCGCCCCATCTGGTCCAGTGCACCGACTGTCAGGGCAAGAAGGGTCCGTACCAGGTCATCAGCAAGGGGAGAGCTCTGGCCGCTGGAGCTTCGAAGGACTTCCTCGACGAGCTGCCAGCCAAGTTCCTGCACAACGGTTACGGCAGCTATGGCGTCAGTAACTGGATCACACAGTATCTCCGTTCATCCATCCCCGAATGCGTCGACCACACCATCCCCAAGTGGCGCTCAGGTCCCAACATCGAGCGCTGCCTCGCCCTCTTTGGCCACGCCGATGGACGAGCTGAGCTGGAGAGGATCCTCAAAATGGCTAGCAGTAGCACCAAGGTAGCCCAGCCGACGGAGCTCCAAACCTTCGCCAGAGAGATAGTCGAGACCCAGCAGACCCCCACCGAAACGCTTCAGGAATTCATCGACTACTACTCCTCCCTCCGCACTATGCTCCGCAAGGTCGACGCCGCACTTGTGAAGGCCAAAGCGCCTCCCGAAGCTGTCGCTCTTCTGTCGCTATCCGATGTGGCACCGAACAACCTCACAGACGGGGCGAGCTGGATCGAGCTGCTCGTTGAGGATGAGCCTGTGACTACGGTCAAGGCCTACGTCAAAGACCTTGAGAAGCGCGGCGCAGCGATCATCAAGCAGAGGGAAGAGGAGGCTGCCAGGGTTGCCGAGGCTGCGAGACAGGCTGCCATTCGGGAGGAGCAGAGACTGGCGGCGCGGGCAAAGGCGGATGCCGACAGGAAGGCTCGCGATGAGAAGCTGCTCGCCGACCGACTTGCAAGAGAGGCCGCATTAGACCAGCTCAACGCTGAGCGCATCGCCAGAGGAGAGGACGCTGTACATCAGCCCGGATCAGGAGGCTGCCATTCGGGAATTGCCTGTAGCAACGCGTCAGCAAGGGAATGCGCGAACGGCATGTGCGGGCCATGCTGTGCATCCCGGGCTCGTCCGTGCAGCAGACATGTCAACCGCGCCTTCGTAGCTCAGCAGAGCAACCAAGCTACCGTGGTGCAGGAGGTGCAGCAGGTGGAGGAAATGCCTTCGCCCCAAGCCATGCAGATCGATAACCAGACCCTGCCGACCATCCCCTCCCAGCCTCAGCAGCAGCGCGATGGGGACGAGGCACCTCTTCAGCCTGCCTTACCACCCTTCATTCTCTCGCAGCAGGATGCAAAAGCTTCTGGAGCCGATGGCTCCGTCTCGGCTTCCCTCTCGCTGCCCGACAACACCTTCGACTCAGGCTTTGTGCTCCCCGAAGGAGCCATCGATGCCGGATCCTCGCTGCCGGGACCTTCGCGCTTACTTGCCAGGTTGGAGACCGAGACTATGTCGTCGATGTACGGCGCAAAAAGGCCCGCAGACGCTCTCGCGGACAGCACTGGTGCCAGGAGCGGCCCATCCACACCGAGCAAGCGAGCCAGAACCGACGAGACCATACTCGCGCCTCTGTCTAATGGCGCACTCATAGACAACAGTATCGAGACCACGCAGGAGCAGCACTTTTAGCTTTCAAGATGGGCCACCATCGTGCATGACCCGAAGGCCTGCAGACGGCTTGTCTCGATCGGGCTCCCCACACACGCAAAGCGCAGAGCGCACAGCTCGTCAAGTCGCACAAGCTTGACGTCTTCACATCGGCACCGTGTCATCGTCTCCTCTCCCATCACGTCTCCGCGCACATCGCAGTCAGTCTTATCCGTCTTTCAGCCCGCCTGCTCCCGCCGCAGCACAACGAAGGTCTCTTAGCCAATCTTCCGACATCATCTTCCCGGAATTCTCCTCGTCCCCACCGCTTTCTGTCACTTACGATAAAGTAAAGCCTCTCGCCTACCGTCTGCTTTCCTAGTCGTTGGCACACGGTCCTTCTGTATCGATCCACCATCCACAGCCAGTCATCTGAGCGAGTGCCGCTCCCATTCCGGGTCGTCACTTGCCAGACGTTTCCGCGTAGTCAATCCGTCTCGTCTGCATGCGTTGTGCCAGATGACTGCATTACCCATGCCATGCCATTCACAAGGAAGCTCCCCAGCTCCATCCGCGTCACCTTTTGCCACGGCCTCCGGATCTGGCGCGACGCGTTGGGCAGCGGCTCGGCTTCGTGCTGACCGCAGAGGATACCCACACGCGGTCTTACAGTGCGCACGCTTGCTCAGCTGAGCGCAATGGGCGGAGGTACGCCGCCTGTACCGAAAAGGATGTCCTGCTGCCGTGCGCTGATCAGTCTTGGATGCACTGACAGGCACGCCAGATCCGCCGCTGCGAGCTGCCAGACAGCAGCGGACAAAGCAGACGGCACGCAGGCGCACGCTTTCAGCTGAAAGACTAGTGGATCTGGATGAGCTGCTCGGTAGCCCGCCCCCGTCACCGCCTCGACGGCGTAGGGAAGCGTACGAGATTGACTCAGATGCCGACTCGGAAGACATCGACGACAGCGAGGCGTCCTACAGAGGCAGCGACAGCTCGGATGCGGAAGAAGATGACGAGCTTCCTCCTGGATACGTCTCTACCTCCTCGGAGTGCCCGTCGTCAGACGAGGCAGTCCCCTTCGTGCGCACAGATGTGTCGAAGCTGCCAGTCGTGCAGCGACGCGCCGCTGTTATGCTGCCCTCTTCCGACGGCGAGTCCGGTCTCGACGAAGGTTCAGTCGCAGCTCCAATCAGACGCGCTACGCGCAAGAGCGCTGCTCCTCCACCGCTGCCGGCTCCACTCTCCACCTCCACCAGTCCGCTGGAGCGCTTGCCAGCTTCGATACGTGGAGAGCTGCTCTCGTACCTCGAGCTCGATCCCATCGCCCTGATGTCGCTCGCAATGTGCAACAAGTACCTGCACAGCAACATCTTCGGCAGCGATACGGTGTGGGAAACGCGCTGCAGGGCTCTTGAAAGGCAGCGCAAATCGCCCGGCTGTGCGACCTGGCGCGAGACGTACTGGAAGCTCTGGTCGAGACGCTGTCTCAGCTGCACACAGGCTACCACCGCGCAGATGGGCCTCATCATTCCGCACGTCCCAGATCGCTTGGTCATGTGCGGGCCGTGTCAGGCAAAGGACGGGCCATACCGGGTCATTGACGAGGCCGAGGCTGCTGCCAAATTCAGCTGTCAAGGACATCGCCTCAGGAGAACGCTACCCTACAAGTTGAAACGTGTACCGAGGGGGCTGCGGGATCGATTCAGGAAGATGCTCACGGCTCGCGGGAAGTGCATCAGGGAGTTCTTGCTCTCCTCCGTGCTGGAGTACATGGGCAGAGACGTCGTCATCGTCCCAGAAGACACAGTCGCAGCCAACATCGACTCCTGCCTGGCAAACTATCACGGCATCCATGCGGCCAGCTTTACTCGCGAGCTAAAGCGCACTGCCAAGCGACTCTACATTCCTGGCGGCGGTCGCCTTTCCGAAGTGATCCGATTCACACTGCTTCAGTCCTCGCTTCACCTCGATGATGCGCAGACCGTGGCTCTCTACTTCGACAGTCTGGAAGCAGCGCGGCTGGAACTTGAGGCGGCCCTGCTCGCGTCAGGTCAGACGCGTTTCTTCGGCCAGCCGCCCATCGCAGTCTCAAGAGAAGTGTCGTGGACCGAGCTTATTGTGGACCCAGACTCCGGCATCGACATCGCAAGATGTGTGGAGCTCATCAAGGAGGCCCGTGTCCGGCGGCTGCAGATCAGAGCGGAGGAAGAAGCCAAGCGCCAAGCTATACAACCGAATGTCCGGCGTAGGGAGAAGAGGGCCGCGAAAAGGAGACTTGAGCGGGAGCGCATGGAGGGAATGAGTCAGAAGGAGCGCGCTGCCGACAAGGCGCAAAGAAAGCAGGCGTGGGCTGAGCAGCAGGCGAAGCGCATAGAGCAGCTCCGAAAAGCGAGTCTTCCCAAGGTGGACGCAGATGGAGCAGACTGGGTGACGCCTATTGCAAGCGAAGCCACATTCGTGCCCTGCGTCAAGACTGGCTGCTCATTACACAGCAAGAGGAAGTGCCTTCAAGGAAGCTGTGGGAAACACTGTACCGGTTGTCCCGCGCATCCGAAGGCAGTTGCCAAGCACATAGCGCGTAAGGCCAGATTGGCGTTGACAGGGCAGGGAGGAGAGCCGACGTCAATCACAGCTACGGCCACAGCTGCGGCCCCGGCTCGCCCGACTCCGGTGACTCAGGTTCTTGTGCCGAACGACAGCGCGACGGCGCGTCCCCTACCAGCGCTTCTGGAACCCGCAGCAGCTGCTTCTGCAATACACGCGGTCAAGCGAGAGCTACTCGAGTCGAAAGTACAAGCGAGCCTGACGCAGACCGGTGCCAGCGTGCCATCTCCCGTGCTCAACCGCAGCAGCTCGGCAGGTCCATCAGGGGGCAGCAGCGATGGCAGGTCCGGCGCTCAGTTAGGCGTCGTCCGCCGACGGGTGGTGCAGGAGGAGGACGAGGAGGAGCAGAAGCCGAAGCCGAAGAGAGTCAAATTGGAGAGTCGAGTCTCAGAGAAGGGCGATATGAAGACGGTGAAGGCAGAGCTGGCTGAAGCAGAGCTGGCTGAAGCAGAGCTGGCTGAAGCAGAGCTGGCTGGAGATCTGAAGGAGAACAGGCAGATTGTCAAGCGCGAGCCAAACGCTTGAGCAGTCCGGCATGGCTCGCAACTCGTCTCGCAGCACTTGACGCTTCTCGAGCAGTCCGGGTTGCAGTAAGGCAGTCTTGCCCAGTCTGTGCACCGATGCAGCGGATCTCCGCAGGTCCCTCGGTCTTTGCCACCGGTCGTCACGTGCAGTGTAGACTTTCGAGTCCCCGACCTCGATGTCGACTCCGTCCTCTCCTCTGTAACCCGTTGACGACAGCGTGCTGTCCTGCACACGATAGAGACGTCGACATTCCTCGCGCACCCGCAGAGCCGGGCTGTCGGAAGGTGAGGCAGGATGTCGGGAAGGCGCGCTACTCTGCCCAGGCTGAAGGCAGGACGCGTCCGCAACCTTCTCAATCAGTCCCAAGCTAGGCCAGGTACCTTGGGAACAGGCACGCACCAGATGCACATCGAGATTGGCTGTCACGCGTCCTCTGAGCCGGAAGGATCAGCCAGGCGCTCCTCAAATTCTTCCAAGCGGAAACGGAGCGGGAACCATGCGCCCCAAGCTCGCGACACGCTCCCATCCCGCCGGGCTGAAGGAGCAGCAGGGCTGCAGGGACTATCCTCGGACGAGAGCGACGAACACGACGACAGTCTCTCCGCCAGCGCATCGTCTTCTGCATCCTCTTCCCCGTCGTCGTCGTCCTTTGGCAGCAGCAGGACAAGCACGAATCGCGCTTCAGCGCACCGAGCCGCGCGACCATCGTCTGCAAGCGACTCCGACAATTGCTTGAACGACGACGAGCTTGTGACGATTGAGTCTCGGGAAAGCGCAAGTGCGCAGCCGGATCCCGCCATAACCGCATTACTGGGGCAGCTGCCCGATGTCGTCCAGCAGAACATCGACAAGTGCATGCAAGCCTACGTTGGCCAGTATCCAAACATCTTCTTGCGCCTTCTGGTCAAGTCGGCCGTAATGCCCTCTCCTCTTCCGCACGTCAAAATCCGAGAAGTCGCTTACCTTGTCGTATCGAATCCCGAGACCTCACGCAAAGATATCGACACTCTCATTCAATATAACAATCGCTTGCACTCCGCCCTGACCGAGGTCAAGACCGCTATGCAGCAAGCAGGCGCTCCAAAAAGTAATGTCCGCGCTGTCAGCCTCTTCAGTCGTCCATCTAAGAAGATCGCGACGGGCGTTTCATGGTTGGAGCTGCTAGTTGGTGGAGAGGCGGGGCTCAGCAGGGCTGATCTCGTTGCTCACCTCCTTAGCACGAAGAAGTTTACACACCTGCCCGGAGCCAGCCATATGAGCTGCATCGTACCGCCGGAGAGAGCCCTGAGAGAGAAGGAGAAAGGCCATCGCGAGCCAACTCAGAGGCGACATCAGCCACAGCTCAAGTCGATCCGGAAGAGCGATCGCGAGCAAGTCTCGCTGCGGGAGCCCGGCACGGACCTGATGGTACCGCCCGCTGGATGTGAAGCGGATCTCCTTCAATGGAGGAAGGAGTTGGCTTGTCGTGCACGCAGAATTGAGGCAGCCGCCAGGCGAGGCAAGATACTCTTGCCGTGTAGCATGGGTAGCTGCACCGGCTTGGGCAGTGCGCGTTGTCCGCAGCAAATGTGCTCGAGTCATTGCGACCGCTGTGCATTGCATACGGGTCGCGCCCTCGAGCTACAAGCTGCTGCCAAGCAGTATGAAGGGAAATGCGCAATGATCGCCAATAACCCGTCATCACTCACTACCGCCGAGTGGATGGAGCAGCGTCGGTCCAAAGCTCACTTATCGGTCGTCAGTAGCAGAGAAGGAGGGTCCGGCAGACTTGACGATGTCGAGTCCGGCTTTGCGCATGTAGCGGGATCGGCATCGCAGGCTCGGGCGGTTCTTCGGCAGCCGGCGTCCGCACCGGTGAAGCCGTCGCCCGAGTCTGCATCGCGACCGGCGTCCCGACGCAGGAGAGAGGAGGAGGCGCCGGCTGCTCGCATGCCGCCTGCCATCAGAATCAGTAAGCGACCTGAGGCGCCGGCGGCGCGCAATGAGGGCAACAAGCAGAGCACCCTCATACCAGCACACCAGGAAAGGGATGGTCGCACATCCGCTCTCCCTGCCACCAGCAGCAAGCGTCGCGCCGCAGCTGTTGCAGCGAATGACGGGCAGACAGACGACCCTCCATCATGGACAAGAAACGTCACGAGAAGGAAGGTCGTTTGGGACAATGGCGAGTCCAGCGGAGCAGAGGAGACGGAGGAGCGCAAGCTCAAGCGCACGAAGGTGTAGTCAGGGACGTCAGCCGCCATGGACTCTGCGCATTAGAGTGTTGGACTGCGTTTCACCTTGTCCGCAAATGTTTGCCACTGCACGTGCTTCTTGGGTGACCTGGCCTGGTGCTTTCAGCGTCTGGCCTTTGCTTTGCAGCGCGTACAGTCGAGTGTCAATACATGTAGGCCCTGTACATACGCGCAAGCAGTTGATAGAAGAGCTCGCCGCTGCCCAGCCCACAGTAAGTCGCAGACGGTAGTCGTCTCTGCCGGCTGAGGGTGATTCTAGCTGCCGGGGTATCGATGCCATCTGAGTATTCTCCAACACCTGCAATAGCACGGTAGACCCTCACGATGCGCATTGAGGTCGACGGTCCATCTTCCTCTCGTCCAACGCGGCCGTTTGCCCGCCGAACCCTCCAGACGGTCGAACGAATCCAGAACGGTCGCGAGCCGGCTTCGACAGGGACGTGCGACAGAATTCCTGTGAAGGCGGAGGCCAGCGAGGATGGTCACATAGCCAGCGACGACCACCGCACAGGTCTTTCTCCTCCCGGACCTCTCGCAGCCTCAGCCTCAGCCCCATCGTCCGGCAGCGCGCCCGCTCAAGACCACCTTCCGCTGGAACCCTACTTGCGAGAAGCCATTGAGAGCCTACCTGCGTCAGTCCAGCAGAACATCGCCGCATGCGTGGCAGAGTGCCACAAAATGCACGCCGGCGCATTGAAACGAGATCTCGTCAAAGCAGCGGCAACCTCTGGCCGCCTGCCCCCATGCAAGTTGCGCAAGCTTGCGCGATACACGCTAGCACTGCCAGTCGCATCGTCAGACGACGTCCAAACACTCGTCCGGTACTACGAGAGCTTGCAGGAGGTGCATCACGAGATCCGGGCAGTGCTGAAGCGGGCGCGCTCTGAAGACAACGCTTCAGTCCATGCCATTAGTCTGTGGTCAACCCCGCCAAGGAAGGTGATCAGCGGAGTGACGTGGCTCGAGCTGGTCGTAGATGCGGACTGCGGGATCACCAAGGACATTCTGCTCGACCATTTCCTCCGAATCAAGAAGATTATCGGCATCGTTGATGGGCAGCCAATCGTTGCTGCCGCGACTAGCGCGAACCAGCCGCCCTCGGACGAGCTGGATGATTTCGAGGGGGACCGCCATTGCTCTCGAGCACCTTCAGCGGCAACGAGTGCAGCCACTGACCCGAGTCTCCTCGATAAGGCGGGCAAGCCCACCGTGAGCAGGACGGATCGCCGAAGGGAATTTTCAGAGGCGGGCGTGGCGAAAACTGCGAAGTGCAGTGACGCCAGTTGCAAGGGGACGTCCAAAAGAGGCTGCTCGAACAGCATGTGCGGAGCACACTGCACGGGCTGCAGAGTGCACAAGCATACCTCGCAGTCTGCCAACGGGCCGCCGCACAGGACCGGTATTGGCAAATCTGGCGAAGAGCCCGAGAGTGCCGCAAAGGTGGTCAATGGGCAACTGCACCGTCCGGTAATTGTTGAAAGCGAGGACGGTCTCACGCGTGCCCAGCGCCTCGAGCTGCGCAAGAAGAGGATTGCCATGCTGGCAACGGACCTCCCTCCGACGCCCGAGCCGACTGCACGTAGAACAGGGCCGGACGCGGTCAAAACCGTCAGGAACGGTAGAGGAACGGTCCAGAGTAGCGGCCTTGCGCAGTCCGGCTCGACAATGGGGTCCGTCGTCCGTCGGAAGGTGGTGATGGAGGGTGAGGATGACGACGGCGAGCAGGATCGCAAGCCGAAGCGAGTCAAGCTCGAGCGTGATGCCAACGTGTAGCGAAACGACTTCAGCCGTCAAATGAGGGAGTAGTTGTCGGTCTGGTCGGCCGCCTCTGCGCTCTGCACATTGTTAATCTATTGCACCCTGGCCGCTCTCTGCCTGGCGATACGCTTTTGGTCTGCCGACTGATATACACTCGCATCTAGTCACGCACAACGAATCCACAAGGTCTCCACTTTACAGCTTCTTGAGGATCTCGTCCGTGAACTGCTGCGTCGAGGCCTTTCCGCCCAGGTCGCCCGTGATCATCTTGCCCTCTGCGATGGTGCTCAGCGCGGCCTTCTCAATCTTGTCGGCGTGCTCGGTCAGGCCCATGTGCCTGAGCATCATCATGGACGAGAGCAGGAGCGCGGTCGGGTTGGCTTTGCCCTGTCCGGCAATGTCGGGCGCAGAGCCGTGCACGGCCTCGAAGATGGACGCCTTGTCGCCAATGTTGCCGGACGGGGTCAGCCCGAGACCGCCAATGAGGCCGGCGCAGAGGTCTAGCGGGGCATCACGTTGCATCGGGGACAGAGTTAGAGCGGGGGACACTATACGCCATGCCAGCAGCAAAGGCATCGCAGCAGACGCACCGGAGAGGATGTCACCGTAGAGGTTGGGCATGACCATGACGCGGTCCGAGTAGGGCGCCGGGTTCTGGACGATGCGCAGGCACACACGGTCGAGGAGGTCCTCGTCGTACTTGACCTTGGGGAAGTCCTTTGCGACCTCGCGGCAGGCCTGGAGGAACATGCCGTCCGACATCTTCATGATGGGCGCCTTGTGCACGGCCGTGACGTGGAGCCGGTTGTTGGCCTCGGCGTACTGGAATGCGTACCGTGCGACACGCTCAGAGGCCTCGTACGTGATGAGCTTGATCGACTGCACTACTCCCGGTTGGATCTGGCAGAGGGGGGAATCCGGAGGAACTGGCGTAAGCTCAGAAAGATACGGGAAGATCCACCATGGCGGATGCAGTGGTGCCTCCAGCGATACGAGTCCCGCTCGCACTGCTGCAAACTGCCACCAGCTTCTCGGAAGCCATTTGATGCCACCCACCTCGTGCTCGATACCCGAGTACTCTCCCTCGGTATTTTCGCGGATGAGGACGCTCTTGACGTCGTCGTACGGTGTCTTGAAGCCCTTGATGCTGTTGCAGGGCCTGACGTTGGCGTAGAGGCCAAAGGTCCTTCGGAGGAGGAGGTTGAGCGAGGGAAAGCCTTTGCCGACGGGCGTCATGAGGGGGCCTTTGAGGGCAATGGTATTCTTGCTGATGCTGTCGATGGACTCCTGCGGGATCGTGTATCGGCCGTCCCGGAACACCGGGTGCACCTTTACGTCCTCCCACACGATGGGCACTTTCGCCTTCTTGAAGATCTGCTCGACGCTGTCGGCAATCTCCTCTCCGATACCTTGGAAGGTGGAGCAGGGACGAGGATAGGAAGTAGATCAGCGTCGGTTCCCCTTACCGGGGTGCAGTGCGCCAGTGACGGGAGAGACTAATGCTGCAGCCGTCGGCGAGGCTCAGCTGGCGGGCTCCAGGACTCACCGTCACCGCGCACGAACGAGACGACGTAGTTGCCCTGCGAGTCCATCAGCAGACAGGTAGAGGGTATCAGATGAGATAGCACGGCTCCTGCAGGCCACGGGCGTCTATCCCGCGGCACGCACATCCTTGTTCTTCTTGCCAAAGAAGGTGTCCTGTGTCGCCCCTCCGGCCTTTGGCGCTTCGGTAGCGTAGGTGCGAGCGAGCTGCGGGATAGTTGTGCGTGCGCTCCGTGTCAGTCTCGCTGTCGTCGCTGTTGTCATTGCTGTGCAGGGAGCTCGCTCTTCGCCTGCTGGGCTCGCCTGCTCGGACTCACGGGAGATGCCTGGACGCGAGAGCTGCGGCTCAAGCTGGCGAGTGCGTTGCGTCGGACGGAGGCCATCTTGAGTCACTGGCTAGATTTCAGGGATAGGGTGACCCTGCTGCAATGTTACGGTAGCGTTTGGAGTGTTGCCTGTTGACCAACCAGTGCTGCTTGCTGGCTTGCCCCTGCCAGTGGTGGCCGCCCGTCGTGGGAAATCCCGGGGGCGCGCCTCTTCGGAGCCCAGCAGCAGCAGGAGCGGGTAGCCTTCCATTCTCTTTCGCCCACACAATCGCGCGTTCCGACTCCCACAACTCCAACTACGCTTGCCTGCAATGCTCACAAAGACGGCAATCCCTAGGGTCCTCAGCCAGCAGGCCCGCAATGCAACCTCGCTCGGCATGGCCAGCCCGAAGCTGAGAGGTGAGGGACGGAGGGACGGAGGGAGAACTAGCCAGCCGCGAGAGCCTGAGGGCAGCTCTGACGGCGAGACGAGGCTGATAGAGACGCTGCTCTGCAACAGGCCCCACCCAGTACGGAGGCGTCTTCTCCGTCACCTCAATCCCAGGTGCGGCTGGTCCTGGCTTTATCGTATCGCCCTCGGTTCTTCCAGATGGCTGAAGACCTTTGTCCATCGAATGTGACTCGCAGGCGACGGTGTCGGCAAGGAGCTCTACGCGTCCGTCAAGGACATCTTTGAGCACACGAACGTTCCCGTCGAGTTTGAGGAGTTCGCTGGTGCGTGTTGGCGACAAACGACAATGCTTACACGAGACCGCCTCGCGACGGCTCGCTACCTCCACCCAGGCGAGGTTCCAAGCTGACATAGCCTATGCTCACGCACAGTCTCTGGAGAGTCCGACATTGACGACCTCGAGTTCAAAAAGTCGATCGACTCGCTGCGCCGCAACAAGGTCGGCCTCAAGGGCATCCTGTACACGCCCGTCGAGCGGAGCGGGCACGTCAGCTGGAACGTGGCCATGCGGCAGCAGCTCGACATCTACGCCTCGGTCACGCTGTGCAAGTCGCTCGAAGGCTTCCCCACGCGGCACAAGGGCGTCGACCTGGCAATCATCCGCGAGAACACCGAGGGAGAGTACAGCGGCCTCGAGCACATGGCCGTCCCCGGCGTCGTAGAGTCGCTCAAGATCATGACAAAGACAAAGTGCGAGCGCATCGCCCGCTTTGCCTTTGACTTTGCCGCCAAGAACGGCAGGAAGAAGGTCACCTGCATCCACAAGAGCAACATCATGAAGCTCGGCGACGGACTCTTCATGCGGACGTGCCAGGAGGTCGCAGAGGAGTACAAGACGGCCGGCATTGCTTTTGAGCAGATGATTGTTGACAATGCGTGGGTCTTTCGTGGGACAGAGACTCGAATGAAGAGCTTAATCTGATTTGCATGTTCCCCTCGCCAGCTCCATGCAGATGGTCGCCAAGCCCCAGCAGTTTGACGTTCTCGTCATGCCCAATCTGTTAGTGCCAGCAGCTCCTGTGTGTCTAGCTGAATGGGCCCCGAGTTGAGCCACCTCTCTTGACGCACACAGGTACGGCTCTATCCTCTCCAACATCGGTGCCGCGCTCGTCGGTGGCCCAGGAATCGTCCCGGGAGCCTCCATCGGTCGGGTGGGTCCTTTCACAGACTGCTTGACCTTGTCGGCATCCGTACGCGCCAGGCTTCAAGACGCTGATTGTGTCGCCTTCTGCCTCCAGGAATACGCCCTGTTTGAGCCAGGATGCCGACACGTCGCCAAGGACATCCAGGGACAGGATGTCGCCAACCCTGCGGCCATGATTCTCTCGTCGACCATGATGCTGCGCCACCTCGGGCTTGACCACCACGCCAACACGATTGCGAGCAGCGTGTACAAGGTCATCAACGACAAGAAGATCCGCACGCCCGACATGGGCGGCAAGAGCCACACGACCGAGTTCACAAAGGCCGTCATCGACAATCTGTAGATGCAGATGCGTGTCGAGGCCGTCCTGTTTTTGGCTAGTAGGACTCGGATGGTGTGTGCCAAAAGGGAGGGGGTCGTGCAGGAAGGGCCCTTCGCAGTACCGTACACCATACTAGATGGGAAGAGAGCTGAAGCAGACGCAGCGTGTGAAGGAGGCCCTTGCGCGGCGCGTGTACCAAAAGGAAAGAGAGACAATGTCTAGAGGTGGTACATGGCTTCTTTGCACTGCTGCCCAAACCTGCGCGGCTGGCGCCCATGCAACGCACAAAGGGCCTGACACAATGTGGCGCTGGCGATGGGGGCGTTGATGCTGATGCAGCTTGGACGCGCTCCTGACATTCGCACAATCACAGTTTGACAGCCCTCTCGACATCTTGCTGCCTTCATCATTGCAGTACAGTAGCCCGGGCTCGCCCTTCCTGCCTGCCCGCTTTTCCGGCACTGCCTCCCAGTCTCTGCGGGGTCGCTGGCAGCAGGACTACGAGTAGCCGCCACCGTCAAACGCGCGCGAGCGAGATTTGGGCCAGAGCAGGAGAATCATCCCAACTGTCCTCCATCCACTGCCCCCACTCGAGGAGCATCGTCCGCATACAGTACACTTGGACATTGCACCTTTCGCTCGCTCTGGGCATCTTTACACCTGCCTGCAATCTCCCATCATCATCGCGCAGCTCAACGCCAGAGCAGACTGAGCTCAGGGGCGCGCGTGTGGCCCCAACTGCATCTCGTCTATAGGACAGCAGCAGCACCACCAGCAGGATGACGTCCGCTCCACCATCATGGCGGTCGCTGTCTGACCTCGTCGAGCTCATCTCCATCGGAGGAGCGAGCGTCGTCCTCCCCTCCGCCGAGACGATCCTGACGACGCTGCAGCAGCGCTACAAGGCCGAGCAGCCGTACTCGTACGCGGGCGCCTCGAACCTCGTCGTCGTCAACCCGCTCAGGGTCCTGGGCAACCTCAGCGATGCCAGTGCAGCGCAGTACGAGCGAGGTAGCGCGACGGCATGGGGCGACGCAGGCAGCAGCCAGAGCGCCGGCTCGTCAGCCGCATCCTCGCCGTCGTCGGCAAATCCGACCCACCACAACGCCACCACTCAGGGACAGGGACAGCAGCCACCACAGCCACACCCGTACGAGCTCGCAGGGCGCATCTACACGTCCATGCAGAGGAACGGCAAGTCTCAGGCGATTGTATTCAAGTGAGTGGCGCACTCTGGTCACGAGTCGCCTCTAGGCGGGTGTGCTGACAGTCCTGCCTGTCTTCATGCGATTGCAGCGGCCTGTCCGGGTCAGGCAAGACGTACGCCGCCAGTCTCGTCACCGCGCAACTCCTGCGCATCGCACAGTCGCAAGCAGCCTCCTCGTCTTCTGCAGCCACCAATGTCCGCCGAGTGATGCGCCTCGCCGAGCAGATCAAGGCGTCCCACACCCTTCTCGACGCGTTTGGAGCGGCAAAGACGTCAACGACAGCCAACGGAACGCGGCAGGGCCGCCTCTTCGAGCTGCACTACAGCAGGGAAGACAGCATCACATCCATCCTCTCCGGCGCCAAAGTGCTCACCTGGGGCTTTGACCGCTCCCGCTTGTGTGCGCCACTAGGCAAGGAGGAGCGCTCCTTCCACATCTTCTACCAGTTCCTGGCCGGAGCCAGCGCCCAGGAGCGCGAGTCCTACCACCTCCTCGAGGACCCATCTGAGTACGACCTTCTCGCCTCGTCCGGGACGTACCGCCTACCAGCGGGCGCGACCGACGATGGAACGGCTTTTAACGAGCTGCGCGAGGCCTTCTCTACGCTCGGCTTCAAGCCAAAGCACGTTGAAATGATTTACAAGCTCCTCTCGACCATCATTCTCCTCGGCAACGTCACCTTCGCGGCTACGGCGGATCAGACGGAGTCGCTTGCAGTCTCGCCAGAGAGCCGGCCAGCTTCTGAGCATGTCGCAGAGATGCTTGGCCTGCCGATGGACGAGCTAGAGCGCGCTCTCGTCAACAAGACGACATACATTCGCAAGGAAGTCGTCTGCGCGTTGCTCACGGAGGAGGGGGCCCACAAGCAGCGGGACAGCCTCATGTGCTCGCTCTATGCCATTCTCTTCAGCTACATTGTCGAGTCCGCCAACCACCGGCTTTTCCCCGGCGACGAGGCCGTCAAGAAGCTGCAGCGGGACAATGGCGGAACCAGCATTGTCCTCCTCGACCTGCCCGGCTTCCAGATGAAGTCGCCAAGCGGTGGCATGACGGGAGATCTCGCTGGTAACCGCGGGAGCAGCGTCGGCTCGATCCGCCACAGCACTCTCATCCAGGCGTATGGGGAGGACGGGTACGAGCAGTTTGGCATCAATTACTCGAACGAGCTTCTGCAGCACTGGCTCAACCGCCGTGCCTTCAACGACGACTCGCACGACCTGCTCAAGCGGGCAGTGGCCGATGGTGTCAAGCTGCCGGAGGTGGACTCGCTAGACACATCGTCCATGACGCTCGAGCTTCTGCGAGGAGGCGGCATCGGATCTCGCGCCGATAGTAAGCCGGGCGGCCTGCTCGGCGGCCTCAACAAGACGTGCTCGAACTTGCGTCAGGGCAAGGTCACGACAGATGAAGCCGCCGACGCGTCCTTCGTGGAGGGCCTCGAGGAGCGCTTCAGCAACCACTCGCGCTTCATCCCCCGCGTCTCGGGCGGGGTCGCATCCACCTTCGCCATCAAGCACTACGCGGGGACCGTCTCGTACTCGAGCAAGAGCTTTGTCGAGAAGGACTCTGACATGTTTGACAGCGACTTTGTGCGGCTCTTCCGGACAGCTTCATCCGAGGTCTTCCTCGCCAAGCTTTTCTCCGGGCCGTCGCTCGCGGCCGAGTCGCACCCACGCGATCCCGCAGTCATTGTCGCGGCGCAGGTCTCGAGCCAGCCGCTGCGTCGCCTCTCCCCGCTCAAGGTATCGCGGACCAGCTCCACCTCGGTCCCCTCTGAGGCGCCCGAGCCGGAGATCGCGCCCGTCACGGCGCAGCACAACGAGACTCTCACAGAAACGCTCGCGAGCCTCAATGAGGTCCCTGTCTGGTCGGTCTCATGCATCCGGCCAAATGACAATGCCCTACCTGGCGTTTTCGACATCCGTCGCGCGCGGAACCAGCTGGACGCGCTGGACATCCGCTCGCTCATTGCGCGGAAGCGAATCGATTACACCGAGTCGTACGATTTCAGCGAGTTCGTCAAGCGGTACAAGAGCATCGGAGCGAGTGCCTCTGCCGATGGAGAAGCCGATGCAGAGAGCGTTGCGGCCTTCTTGCAGGACAGCAAGGGTCTTGCTCGTGGTACTGGATTTGCAGTGGGATCGAGTGCCGTTTGGCTGTCCTTCTCAGCCTGGAAGTCGCTTGAAGGAGAAGTGCGAGCGATCGAGGCAAGAGACCTTAGCAGCAAGAAGGCGGCAGCACAGCCGAAGAAGGGGCCCTCTGCCTTGGACGTTGATGCGGAGAAGCCTGGCTTCCCTGGCCTTCAAGCAACCAACTCGATGGACACTCTAGCAGTCATGGGCGGAGCAGGAGAGGATGGCAAGGGTGCCTTCTACGGAGAAAGCCAGGACGACCTACTCAAGAACGCAGGTGCCGCTGGTGAAGGAGGGCTATATGGCGGACAGACTCCTACGCTGCCTTACGACAACGACATGGGCATGGGCCGGCCTGCGCCCAACTACATGCGGCAAAGTCACATGTCGTTCGCGCCTTCCTTTGCAGGACAGATGGGGGCCGGTGCTGCAAGCGATGTTTGGGGTCCAGAATGGAACGGCGCAAACGGCGGTAGCAGCCAGCCTGTCAGCCCGTTGCCGACCAAAGAAGGGAACGGTCTGCCGCCTGGTGCGGCAGGCGCGGTCAATGAGAAGGGAGGCAAGAAGGGCACGACTGTCGAAGAGCTGCCAACCAGCTTTGCACGGAGGGCATGGCTCATCCTGGTTTGGGGTTTCACCTGGTGGATCCCTACCTTTACTCTCACCTACCTTGGCAGGATGAAGCGGCCTGATGTCAGGCTTGCATGGAGAGAGAAGGTTACGCTTTGCATGCTCATTGCCCTCATCTGTGGATCGCTGGTGAGCCTGCCCCATACTCCCAACCGAGTGATCGCCGCTGACGGCCACCTTTGTCCCAGCTCTTTATGATTCTCGGCTTGACCCAAGTCACCTGCCCTGACCGCAACAAGGTCTGGAACATCGGCGAGCTTGGCTATCACAGCGGACGATCCGATTACTACGTCGGGGTCGCTGGCAAGGTCTATGATCTCACCAACTTCTACAGGTCGCAGCACTCGGATATTGTCGGAATGGACGTCACTGCTGCCGACATGCTCGAGCTGGGAGGGCAGGACCTCACGGGCTACTTTCCCGTTCCGCTAACTCTCGGCTGCCCCGGCCTTGTGACAGACACGAGACTCGCGCTCACCCCGGCCAACTTCACACCAGAGGTCCCGACCGCGATGCACATCTCTGGCGTGCAGCAGTCCGTCCAGACGTCGAATCTGCACAACACCGACTGGTACACGGCAACCTTCCTGCCGAAGATGCAAGGATACTACAAGGGACCGATAGTCTTCAGCAAGGGCGATCTCGCCAGGGGAGCCGAGAACGATGGCAAGATCTGGGGCATGTACAGAGGTCGCGTGTACGACCTCTCGGACTATGTCTACTCGATCTCGCAGTTTGGGACCGACACTCGCTACCAGTTCCTCCCCGAAGGCCTGGTTGACGTCTTCCGCGAGCGTCCAGGGGAGGATCTCACCAGTGCCATCGACGAGCTGGACCAGGTCACTCTGCCTCCGGATGACAAGGCTGCAGCCATGAACTGCTTGCAGAACGTCTTCTACCGGGGAGCCTCCGACTTCCGGACGACACCGCGTTGCACCGTACCGGGCTACTTCCTGCTAGCATTCACGGTCGTCCTCATCACTACTATCGCTGCCAAATTCATTGCGGCGCTTCAGCTCACAAAGAAGCGCAACCCGGAACTGCAGGACAAGTTTGTCATTCTCCAAGTGCCGTGCTATACAGAGGGCGAGGAGTCACTCAAGAAGACGATTGACTCGCTGGCCAACCTCAAGTACGATGACAAGCGCAAACTCCTCTTTGTCATCTGCGACGGTATGATTGTCGGAAGCGGCAATGATCGCCCCACTCCGCGCATTGTTCTCGACATCCTCGGTGTTGAGAACCTAGACCCCGACCCGCTTCTCTTCAAGTCGCTTGGTCAAGGCAACAAGCAGCTCAATTATGTGGGCTGGGCTCGTTCTATCGATGATTGAATGGTGCTCTGACTAACCGCGCGAATCTTTTACGTTCCGGCTGGGACAGGGGAAAGTATATTCGGGTTTGTACGAGTTCGAGGGCCACGTCCTACCATACATTGTGGTCGTCAAGGTCGGCAAGCCGAGCGAGCGTTCCAAACCCGGAAACCGAGGCAAGCGAGACTCGCAGATCCTGCTCATGCGCTTCCTCAACCGGGTCCACTTTGAGGCCGAGATGGCCCCGCTCGAGCTTGAGATCTGCCACCAGATCAAGAACGTGATTGGCGTCGACCCAAAGCTCTACGAGTTCCTCCTTACCGTCGATGCCGACACAGAAGTGCGACCCGACGGTCTCAACAGGCTCGTGGCGGCCGCAGCGGACGACCAGAGCATCATTGGCATATGTGGCGAGACGAGGCTGTCAAACGAGCAGGAGTCGTGGTGGACCATGATCCAGGTATACGAATATTTCATTTCGCACCACATGGCCAAGGCGTTCGAGAGGTAATTCGAAGTTGTGGTTCGAGGCGATACTAGCTTCGATTCGCTGACTCGCGACTCCACACCAGCTTGTTCGGTTCGGTCACCTGTTTGCCCGGTTGTTTCACCATGTTCAGGCTGCGGACAGTCGACAAGGTGTGTTGCAACATACTGACGGCACAGCGTACCAGCCACTGATGTCAGCTCCGACTGCATCGAACCGCAGGGCCGGCCTCTGCTCATTTCGAATCTGGTCATCGATGACTACTCAGAGAACGACGTTGATACGCTACACAAGAAGAATCTGCTCCATCTTGGAGAGGACCGTTACTTGACGACGCTCATCCTCAAGCACTTCCCACATTTCCGCACCAAGTTCGCTCAGGACGCCAAAGCCTCGACGGCCGCTCCCGAGCGGTGGAACATTCTCCTGTCCCAGCGGCGGCGATGGATCAACTCGACAGTACACAACCTCTTCGAGCTCGTTGCGCTTAAGGATCTGTGCGGCTTCTGCTGCTTCAGCATGCGCTTCATCGTTCTCATCGATCTGCTCGGCACGATCCTCCTGCCCGCCACGACCATATACCTTATCTATCTCATTGTCGTCGTGGCGACCGGTTCTGCCGCCGTCCCCGTCATCTCCTTGATCCTTATCGGAGCCGTATATGGTCTTCAGGTGAGACGATCATGCTCGAGCTCCCATGAGGCCGAGTGAGGCCACTGACGCGCCACTTTGATACGCTCTTGCAGGTCATCATCTTCTTGCTCAAGAGACAGTGGCAGTTTATCGGCTGGCTGGTCATCTATATCCTGGCCTTCCCTGTCTATTCCTTCTTCCTCCCGCTATACTCCTTCTGGCACTTTGACGACTTTAGCGTAAGTCCGCTTGTTCTTCAGTGGTGTTGATGTGCAGCAGCGAACTGACAGCGCTTAAATATCGCCTGCAGTGGGGCAACACCCGTATCGTAGTCGGCGAAGGCAAGAACAAGAAGGTGCTGGCTGGCGATGACGACCATTTCGACGATTCGATGATTCCGCTACGCAAGTTCTCCGACTATCAGCAGCAGGCATGGGATGACCAGGCTGCCCAGAAGCCTCGGCACTCGCCCCAGCCTTCGGAAGCTGGCTTCAGTCTTGCCCCTTCGCGCATGGGACACTCTCCGCACGGCAGCTTTGGCGGGAACAACATGATGGCAGCCCGGTCGCGGCCGACATCCCGAGCCCCGACCCTCATGAACTATCCCACTGGTCCGCAGCCCGCCTTCTCGCCGTTCAATCAGCAGCAGATGCATCAACAGCAAGCCAGCTTCGGCGGAGCAGGCGGCTACCATTCGCCCTCCGGTTCGCAAGCGGGCAGCGAGTTTGGCGTCATGCGCGCATCCCAGAACCCCTTCGCGCAGCACCATCAGAGCCATATGTCCTTCGGCGGAGGCTACGGCGGACCAGGTAGCATGCTCGGTATGCCGCAGAGCAACCTCGGCATGCCGAACATGCCTTACGCGGGCGCGAGTGCGCCTAGCCAGCTCGGAGGGATGGGCCCCGGCATGATGTCGACCCGCAACTCCGGGTACAGTATGGCGCACTGGGCAGGACCGCAGCACGGCAGCAGCTATTCGCTGGCCGGTGCCGCAGCCAACCCTTTCTCAGACCAGAACCAGGCGACTCAGCTCGCAGCTGTCGTGGATCCTGCCAACCCCACGGACGAGGAGATCCTCACGGCATTGCGTACCTACCTCCGCACACAGGACCTCCTGCAGGTGACTAAGGTAAGCAGTTGCTGGACATACTCTCGGTCAAGCCGAAGCTTGGACGTTTCAACTGACATTGCTGTTCTGACCTTGCAGCGCACGACGAGAGAAGCCATGGCGCAGCAGTTCCCGAAAGCCGACCTCACGAACAGGAAGAACTTCCTCAACTCGTCAATCGACGGTATCCTCGCCGGTCAGCTATAGGCGTGTGGCCACATTGTTCCGACCCAGCACGAATCAGTACATCGGTGCCTCGACTCGCCCCGCTGTCTTCCGCAAAACGCACTCGTCGTAGCTTGACGAAATGCACACTCTCGGATATATCCGCTCTCTTTCTAGACCTGCTTACGATCCGCACGCCGCGCAGATGTAGCGTGTACGCATAGTTCTTATCGCCTTTCCTCGCTGGAATGGACACTTGCTCCTGGTTTATCTGCACAAGGTCCGGCCCTATTGCTCATAGGCGGCTATGCCTGTCCGCTCTCCACTTGGCTTCGGTCTCATCACATGAGAGTAAGACCAGCGCGCTCGCTGGATGAGCAATACAAACGCGCGGCGACACGCCTGGGATCTTGGTGGTGGTTGCCCGCTCTGCTGACACGCCATCACTGACTCTTTTGGCTCGAGAAGACAGTCGGGCGCGACCAAAGGGACGAGGCGAGGAGCCGGTCCGGGTAGCACACGTCTGCAGCGACTGCCGAGAAGGACATGGGGTTCTCCTTGATGCTTTCGAGATCTCCAGTGCTACGCATACCGACATGTCTCCTGCAGCGCCGCGCTCCGTCCTGAAGCAATGCATCAGCAAGATCCGCGTGATATCACCCCGCATCCAGGGTACGCCGAGCGCGCATACAGCAGGAGCAACGGCAGCTGCAGCTCACGCATGGATATGGATTCGCAGACATTGTGGTCACACACCAGAAGCTTACGCCCAATCCGACCCTGCCGGATCAGGGAGAGGAGCTTCTAGAGGTCCTCGACTTCCTCTGCGACAGATGCACGACTCATCAGGCGCAGGGCCGGCTCGAGCGACATGGCGACAACATTGCCCTCAGTGAGCAGGCAAAGCGGTTGCATTGAGCTGCACTGAGTTCCGCCCGGTTGACGTCCTTGCTGCTCCTGCAGACTCCCTGCTGGCCGAGCTCGACGCCATTGAAGCCTGGCTTGCGCAGAATGACGCCGGTGTCAAAGGGGGTTGGCAACCACAACAGATCAGTGACGGCATAGAAGCGCAGCGCGAGAGGTTGCTCAGAGGGTGCGTTGACCTCGCCTCTGGCTGGAAAGCTTGGGCACGGCCAATGGCTGATGCTCCTGGCAATGCGCAGTTTCACCGCACGCATCTGTCTGGCCATGCTCGAAGTGTGAGTCAGGCGTCACCACGGTCGAGCCAGCTCAAGCTAATGCGGCGCCGTGCCCATACAACCCCAGTGCTGCAGAAGGTGCGGACATCTGCGCAAGCTTGCAGGCGCTCTGCAGCAGGCCCGCTACTTCCGACATCGATTGCATTCGGCTCGGTGGCATGGCTAGTACGCTCGCGAGCTCTTCGCTAGCTAATGTGATCGCGCAGGTTGCTGAAGAGCAGGCGGTGCTACAACACGGCGTTGGCGATTTCGAGACAAGCTCGGCGGCGAGCCAGATGGTTCTCGTCAGTCAGGCTTCGGGTCCGGCAGGACTCGATAGCGATGGGTCCTGATTCACAACTCCGCCTCTTTCTTCAGATCCTGCAGACGCTCGAAGCAACAGCTGATAGCGTCGGAGCGTCGAGTCGTCGTAGCCAGACTTTAGCCAAGATGCTCGAGGACGATTTTCATCTTGACGACTGTGAGCCGTGCAGCCGACAGTGCCGTAGTACAAGGACTTCTAGAGCTCACCATGGGCCGTCTGACTCGGTCTCGAACAGCCCGCGCACCATCCCTCTACCGTCGAGCCTCTGCCTCGACTTTCGACTCACCGCTGGATCCGTCGGGCAGTCCGCGCCCTTCTTTGCCCCCTATGCACGTCAGCGAGAGCTCCTCATTCACGCGCAGGACAGCACCTGAGGCTCCGCTAAGCGCCGGGTTCCCGCACAGCCCAGAAGCCATGTACACGAACTTCCGACCATCGTTCGTGCCGAGCATATCGGATTCGACGTTCGACACGGAGAGCAACGGCGACGTGGGGACATACATCTCGACTTCTACCGCGCGGTTGCCGTACCTTGATCGAGATGCAGAGGAAAGCGTCTTGAGCCAACAACGGCCGCAGCGAGATGTGCAAGGGGCACGTCAAGGGTCATCGGACGGTGCTCATTACAATGTGTCGCAGGCCGCCAGCGCTGAGCCGCAGCATGATAGAGGGAACGTACGAGCTGGAAGCTCACGGCCTGCGCCTATCAATCGACACACGGCCCACGGCCATTCAGCACAGGAGCAACAGAGCCTCGGAGAGCGAATGAATCTGACCTCTTCCGTCATCGCCTTCAATGCGCGGGATGCGCTCACCAATGCACCTCTCATCGATCCAGTGCTGGGCTCGGACGGGCTGATCCACGACCGATGGTCATTGATCGACGCGAAGCACGAGGCAGCAAAGGGTGTGCGCATCCTAGGTGATGTCCACCAGCTGCGGGAGGCACTGCATGCCGATCCGAAGAAGCAAGACGAATTCGGCCGCAAGCGCGCAGCATACCGCCAGCGTGCCGTAGACGAGTGCACGGCAACGAACCCAAAAGCGATGCGAACATGCATACGCAGACTGTCGGACGTCCTGCAGTGGAAGCCTGAGGATGTTGAGATCCTGACTCGTCGTGGAGTCCTCCATTACCGCCTGCGCCAACTCAGCGAGGCTAAAGCCGACTTGGATCTGGCAGTGCGCACGTCCCAGACATCGTCCCTCATCAAGGTGCCGAACCTTGATAGCTTAAGATATAGATGTCAAGTCCTTTGCGAGATTCGAGACAGGGAGAGCGCACTCGCCGATATGGAAGAAGTGGTCAAGCAGACGCCAGATGACCCGCTCGTCCTCAGCCTACGGGCCACCATTCGAGCCGGCAAGGGTGACTTCGAGAACGCTAGGAGCGATCTCGACATCGTTAAAAGTAGCTTGGAGAAGGGCGGAGGCTCGCAGAGTATGCTGGCCGACGAGAACCGGGATCTGGACCTGCTGGCCAAAGGCTGGGCGCACAGCTCCGTGAGTGCGCTCGTACCTAGGTCGCGCAGACGGAACACGCGCTGACATTCCTTACTGATTGTTGTCAGCTTGGCGAGATCGAGTCTGCCGTTGCGGACTTTGAGACGGCGCAATCTCTCCGCATCTTCGACGCTTACAGTGTGTCCTGCGTGGGCATTTCGCTAGTGCATATGGGTCTCACTCTCGTCTCGAGGGGCGAGGATGCAGCCGGTCGAGAGCGGATGCGGCAGGGATTGGGCGAGCTGTCGAGCGCAGTAGCTGCTGTGTCCAGGAACGACGAGGGAGACGAGCTGAGCTTGCCCAGTGCAAACGGACCAACCGAAGATGCGGTTGCGGGGATGACGCTTGCGAGCCATGCATACGATCCCTTCTTCCTGCGCGGTGGGTGCTATTCACCTCTATATGCGTCTATCAAATGGGCTCAGGCTGAGTTCATCGATGTACATCGCAGGCATGGCCAATTTTGCTTGCGAGTAAGTTGGAGAACTGGCCTTTTAGCAAAGTTACGCTCACGCGATCTCTGCCTGTCTGTCAGCAAGTACGAAGAGGCGCTTCGGGATTTTGACGTGGCAAGGGCCCTATGCTCAAAGATTGTTAAAGACACGGGCGAGTTCCAGTGAGTGCACTTGCGAGTCCTGCTTCGCAACACATAAGCTCACTTTGGCATTGCTCGCCCACCAGCTGCGTGCTGGGTATTCTTCAGGCTGAGACAGGACAGTACGGTAGGTTAAGCGGTTCATCAGGCCTTCGCTTGAGAGACAGTCAGCTGAGGCTTCCGATACAGAGGCGGCTACGCGGTCCTTCGACTTTGCAATGGCGCTCAAGCCTGAAGAGCGCGAGAACTACGTTGCGAAACGGGCCACATACGGTCTATAATGCGCGTGCTGGGTATGTAACAAGCGGAGATAGATGCAGGTGTAGCGTTCAAAGGGAATCTAGTCGTGTCGCATCGAGGCCGATTGTCCATCTAAGCCGAGTTGCTGCAGGATCGGCAAGGCCGAAAGACCGGTGGGTTGTGCAATGTCGTCCTTCTCGTGCGCAGATCTCGCCAAATCGATCAGCTGTAGCAGTCTCTGTAGTCTAGCTTGGGCTGCTCCAGGCGGTAGCTGCGTGATTAAGGACCCGCTTGATGGCATTCCGGGCTCATTGAAGTTGTCGACCTGCAGAGTGCGGTATTCGGCAGAGAGCAAACCAAAGGTGATGTGCTTGCAGTCCTCAACGATGGGAATGCTCTGCGTGTCGATGAGCACTTCGACGTCCGAGGCATCGTGCACGCGGAGCTAGAGCGAAGGCGTTAAGTAAATGTTCGCCGGTCTAAGCGCTCATGCTGGAGACGTCAACCGAGACCGCACCTGATGACAGCCCAACCAAAAGATGGAGGTCTCGGCACCGCGTATGAGCACGCTTGCCGAAACGCTCGAGGCGAGTACGATGCAATGCCGAAGACGCGAGAGGAATAGCACCGATGGCTGCATGTCACGCAAGTCGATGACGGTGTCTTGCAGGTCCGAGTAGGTCGTGGCATGTTCCGATGCGCTTCCGGATGAATCGCTCGAAAGTGCCCGTTGCGGATCAAGCGTGCTGGTTGAGGCGATTGAATGATCCTTGAAAGGTGTGACCACTGAAACGACTGCCGCTGGCACTGAACTCGCTACGGCGGGCCTGCGCCTACCGAAAGCGAATTTCGTCGTGGCAGGCGCGGCAGATAGGCCTGCTGCAGCGACGCGAGCAAGGTCACGCTCGAGCTCGGAGAGTACCTGCGAGAGAAGGATACGCAAACATGCCGGTTAGCGATAGAAGGAGGGTGAACTGAAGAACCGTCTGGCTTTGGGTCTTGCGGGACGACGGAGACGCCCACCTCCTGGCGCTTCTTCCGTTCGTAAGCGGGCAGGCCAATATCTTCGTTCGCGGACAGGGACCGCAGTGCGATGAGATCTTGTTGAAGCGATGCATGGGTCTGCGCATCGATAGATGTGCCAATATTCGTTCGGAGCGTGTCTCGGAAGGCTGGATGGTCCAGGCGGGGGTCTCATCAGAGGAAGGCGTTGAAGCCCAAGCCTAATTCACTTCACATCGACGAACCTGTTACTCTCTCTGTCCATGCCTCCTCGCTGCCCTCCATCTCCATAATTGCTGGAGTGGCAAAAGAGGGAGAGTTGTCCGGTGGCCTTTTCGGCTATCTGGCTACCTGAGGCCCGGGCCGGCGGCTATCTCTCTCGTCGTAGCGTGCGTGTGTGTGCAAAAGGGGAACAGCCTGTGAGGCGTCGATCTGCGGGTGCTGAGCGTGTCATCCCTCCTCTCTCCCTCTGGACCACTACATACTCTATACTCTCCCGTGAGCGTTCTAAGCAGCCTATTCGAGTATACGCAGACCGGACAGCTCCTTCAAGCCGGAGGAGCACGCGGCGCTCAATCTCACGCCACCCCCTTCCCTCGACGACAGAGGATCGCATCTCTGTCTCATTTCGCATCGTAACTACACCTCGCAACAGCCCAATGGCTTTCGTGCTGGGCCAACCACCTCAGGGTCATTATCCGTTTGCCCTGTCGTACCACTACCAGTCGCAGCCCGTTGCGATGGATGGCGGGAATGGAGAAGCAGGCGACGGCGGGGCTTCTGGCGGAGGAGCAGGAGCGGGAGGATGGTCAGAGGATGATCTCCTCGCAAGCCTGTCGAGCTTTGGCGTCGAAGGAGAGGACGAGCGGAACCTGAGCACCATCAAAGCCATGCTGGCGAGCGGATGGGGAGGAGGGAATGCTGCCGCCGGAGGCATAGGGACAGCCTTCAACAGCCAGGGCTTCCACTCGCACAATCCGCCGCCCAACACGCCGACGCTGAGCAAGTCGATGGAGCTTTACAGCTCGAGCCTGAACGGCAGCGGCGGCAACGGCAGCAGGGCCTACTTTGATGGCAACAACAGAGGAGAGTCATCGCGGAGAAGGGACGTCTCCCTCGAGAGGGGACCAGCGGGGAGAGACCGCTCCCATAGCCGCGCCACCCAGGAGATGGACGCGAGCATGGAGGAGGACGAGGAGGGAGAGGAGATTTCTGCAGAGATTGGGCAGGAGGATCACCCGGTGCACAGGAACGGAAGGCTCAATGCGTTCGGGATGCCAGTGACCGACGACACAGGCGGTGGCAGCGGGGTCCTGCAGAACACGCAAATGGGATGGCCCCTGAACGGCAGCAACGGCCACGGTACGGCATCGTATACGTCCTCACAACCTCAACAGCAGCAGCAATCGCCCTTCAGCAATAGCGCCTTCGCGTCTCCTGTCGCGCCAAACCCATTTCAAGCCAACTCGATACCCGGCAGCACGCGGTCAACTCCGCCCAACACCCGGAGCCGTACGCGGCTACAGCAGCAGCAACAGCAGCAACAGCATCGTTAGTAGCATACGAGCAAATATACGCACTAGATCCTATGCGCACACCGCGGCGGGAATCAGCACGTCCCGATACATCCCTCTTTCTGCCCGCCGCTATATTTTTCGCTTGCCGGGCCGGCTCGGCAATTCCCCGCAGCCGACCCGCTGCTTTCGATGCGCTACAGCCAGCATCACCGTAGGAGGCCTAGTTTGCATATCATCCAGTACCTGGATACAGTCCGATACGGTGCTGTTCGGCACAGGCACTCTGCTTCTCCGCTTCTGCCGAGATGTCCAGCTAGCCTGGCCGCTTTTGAGACAAACAAGCCATCGAGGTGAGGCGGCATCCGCTCAAGCAATGATGGAGTCACCACTGACACACATGAGTCTCGCTGGTTGTGCTTCAGAACACGAGATCTTCGCAGTGTCAAAGCCGTCGGCATCGCCTCTCGACTTCAGCGGAGCCGCATCCCGTAGACATCAACACATCACATCGCATAGGCGAAACGCCGCACTGCCTTGAGCATAGACTGGACCAGCATATCGGGAGGATGGCGACGAAATAACGTCCGTTCGCCCGACAGTAGGGGCCGCTGTGCCGGAGGGCATGACACGCGCCCCGCATCGTATACCAGCCGCTCTTTACGACCCTCACGACTACAATACACTTTTGAACTGTATCTGCCACCCTGCTCAAGGATCGTCATCCCTTCGCGTCATCTTCCGCTGCTCCCAATGTATCCGAGTCGTGTCGCCTGTCATTGCTAGCAGACTCCGTCCTTCCTGTTGGTGTAACTAGTACACTGTCCTTGCGTGCTCGTGATACACATGCTCATCCCAACCCGTCTGATGAACAGGCAGACCAGTTGCTCTCCGGCATTTAAGGGTCCTCGTGCACTGGCCCCTCAGACATTGCTCGAGGATTACTCTCTGATACGTAGGCCTGGCGTCTGGGATCGTTCAGCTGCCTCCAAAAGCAAGGTCGCAGCTATCTCTCCCGCGCGATTGGTGCAGTAGCGGCAGGGCTAGTCTTTGTCGGCGGTCTCGCCTTGGCCAAGAGCGCCTTCTCCAACCCTTCGAGATCCTCAAAGTGCGAGTCGTTCCGCAGAATTGTCATGGTATCCCACCTCCCCTTGATCTTGAGCGGTATGCTGCTCGGGTACTTGCCCCTCTTGCGGTTCTTTGCCTCGAATGCCGTGTTGCCAACCGGGTGGTACCGCTTCGGTTCGCTGCTGAGCGGGCCGAGCAGTGTGAGGTCCGCGAGCGGGTACGTGCGCGCGCGGAACAGGTACGGAGCTTCGCTGCTGGCTAGCGTGTTGACACGCAGCTCGCACTCGGCGTACGGCGTCGACGAGCGTGCTGCAGTGGAAGAGCCTGGAGCGGGGATGGACCGCGCTGCCCCGCGAGAGACAAGATCCAGCCGCTTCACCATACGCGTCGGCCAGTAGATCGCGTATGCCATAATGGCGACGCCCGAGCTTGCAATCACGCCTGCGATACCCCAGCGCTTCCAGGCAGCCATACTTTCGACGCGCGGTTCGCTACGAGCGCGGACACGGCGCGAATTCGCAAAGGTGCGCGGATCAGCGCATGTTACGTTAAGAAAGTGCGCAGGTGCGCTGAGTTGCTCACTTCGGATCTAGCGGCTGCCGAAGCGGCCGCCGGACGATGTCCGCAGAGTTGACAAGCTGGTGAGCCAAAGGCGGCCGAGCAACGCGTCAGCGGTGCCGGACGTGCACTCCCAAGCTGAGTGTGCACAGTTACTCACAACGACGAACATGGCGAGACCGACCGCCCAAATAACCCTTGGATTCGGCATCTTTTCGCCTTTGTAAAGGTACTCTATCCGCTCCTCCACGAGCTGAACTGATCGTCCGACAGCGCCCGCAGCATTCTCCGCGCTCGTCGCGACTGCCTGTCCGTTCGCTGTTGAAGCAGCGCTTGTGCTCGGCGTGGGAGGCGGCCGATCCAGCTTCGTGGGCGCAACAGGCCTCGGGACATGCTTCGTATGCGGCGTGCCCCTGATTTTCGGCTTGAGCGGGCGTTTCGAGGCAAAGCGGATCTGCTGCCATAGCAAAGCGTTGTAGAAGCTCACGCCTGTGGTATGCGTACCGCTGGCGAGAAACTGCATGGTCGTTGGTGCGATGGGTGTCTGGCCAAGCTGTCTCTCAAGCGCAAATGACATCGCCGAGCTATGCGCAAGGGACCGCTCTGGTACTGACGTCAAAGGCTTGCACCATATTATCGAGAACGCAGTAAACAGGCATGTACAAGTATTGGGACAGCGCAATATATGGTAGTCCTCGCTCCAATCGAAGCCGCCCTGGATGGCCGCGTCTAGATTTCGGCCCTTTAGGTTGCAGGTCGCTATGGTCAGCCCCTTCCTGGCTATCGAGCTGCGGATGTGCGTAAATGGGCGACTGAAGCTCACCAGACGTGGGCGCGGGGTCTGTCGTACGCTCCGGGAGTTGAGACACCTGCCGAGTCTCCGAACGGATCATCGTCGAGGAGGTTCTTGCCGCCCCGCTCGTCCTCGTTGACAAAGTCCTTCCAGGCGCGGTTCCCGGCATTGCTGCTGCTGGATGCCTGCCTGTTGCGGTGGTAGTCCTCCTCGTCCGATGACTCGTAGTCCGAGAAGTCGGAGAGGTTGCCCTGGCCGTACCGGTCTCCGCCTGACTCGGTCGCATGCTTCGGATCCATCGGCGCGGGCAGCGACGTCTTTGTCCAGTCGATACCGGCCAGATCGCCGTAGATGCCCGGAGTGGGCAGGCCCTGCCTCTGGTTGTTCTTGAAGATCTCGGTGCGCTGACGGTCCCGCAGCTTGTCGAGCTCGCCGAACGACTGCATCGAGGCGTTATTGACGCGCATGCTCGACAGGTCTGCAGCGAGGCTATCGGGAGAGCGGGATGGCGCTCCACCGGCGGCAGGCGGAGGAGATAGATTGTCCGATACGCCGCGGTCGACCGTTGCGCCGTGCGACTCGGCGGCGTTTGCAGCGGACGGGTTCTGTGCGGCGGCGACGTCTCTCTGCATAGGCGCATCGTCATCCGAGTCCTCGTCGGCCGGCTTTGTCAGCATCCGGTCATAGAGGCGCAGAGCAGCGATGATTTGGTCGCTGCAAAGGGAAAGCATTGTCGGCATCGATTGACGCCCTTCCTTGGGAAAGTCCGCACTCACTTGCTGGAGATGAGCATGCCAATGTACTCGCCCTCCTTGTCTACCTCGCAGAGCTGGATGTAGCGGATAACCTGCTTTCTCGAGTCCTTGAGCTTGACGAGCTGATCTTGCACACGAATGTTGCTCGCGACAGACTCCTTCTCTCGGTTGACGTGCTGAAGTGCATTGACGAGACCATTGGCATGCATGGATGCCATAGCGACGGCCTGGGAAATCTTTGGCTTCTCCTGCTCAAAGTTGAAGGGAGCGCGCTTGGCTCCCTTGGCAGCGGTTGTCGAGCTGGAGGACCCGCCGATGAAGGACGACTTATTACGCTTTGCCTCCTCCTTCTGGCGCTGCTTCTCGAGGCGATCCTTCTCGGCAGCTTCGGCACGCGCCTTCTCGTCGGCCCTGGCCCTCTCCATCCGCTCGCGGGTGGCTTCCTCTGCAGCTCGCAGCTCCTTCTGCTTTCTGCGCTGCTCTCGCAGCTTTGTGGCGTGCTCATCCTCCTCGCCCTGCAGGCGACGGGCGAATTTCTCGTCCAGTCGGAGCTGGGACTCCTTTTCAAGCCGAGCCTGCTCCTTCTTGTATGCCTCGCGAGCGCGCGCGTCCTCTTCCTGCGAGGATGTAGCAATGCGATGTTAGCCATGGCGGGCGTAAAGTTCCTGGACAGAACCACACCCACACCACGAGCACCGCCGATGGCATCCCACCACTCGGCATACACCCTCATGGACCTGTCCTCCTTGTACTGCTGATGGAAGCCCTTCAGCACGCTCTTGAGCGTCTTTTGCACCGCTGGGTCGGTCTGTGGATCACCGGCGATAATCTTGTGCAAGCAGTCGGAAGGTCAGGGCCGCTGGATGTCTCCTCGTTGGCCAGGCAGCTCACCTTAAGTCTCTCGACGAGCGTGTCATCGCCGAATGTTTCTGTATGAGCCGCATAGGGCGCATCAGCCGGAGATTGCCGCGATAAGCGGGGGCACAGCGGGCAGGCGAGCCCACGCACTCTGGAAGTTGGTGCGCTCGCCGCAGTTCTCGACGAGGCATTTGATGAGCTGTGTCGGCGTGAACAGGATGAGCTCGATGCGCTGAGGTTCTCCTCATTCACGACACTTACAAAGATGGCTCGCAGCTGCATGTGCGTGTTGCCGTACTTGAGCTTCTTGCGGAGAGCCCGGGCTGCCTCGGATGGGCTGCGCGCGGACGCAATATGGGGAGATCAGTCAATGATGCGTGTGCCGAATACATCTGTGCTACGTCTTGCTGCTCACCCAGTGTGCTGCAGGTTGATGGACTCGACGAGCTCGGCGATGCCATCGTACTCGGTGACTTTGTACGAGCTCGAGCATAGCCGCTCCACCCAGTCCGTGACGGCTGCAGTTAAGGCAAGAGCATCAGCATCAGAGCATTTCTACAAGGTGTGTGCCGTCTGATCTCATGCAAGTCGCTCACCCGTGTTGGGCTTGTATGACGACTGCACTGCGTGGGCGTGCTTCATGGCCTGCGAGAGGAACGCCATCTTGTATGCGGGGCTCGAGGTGATGCAAGCAAGAACGGATGGACAAGAATTGCTGCTGCTGCTGCTGCTGCTGCGGCTGTACTGAATCGGACTGACTTGTGTCGCGCCTCTATCGCTGCAGTCCTGTCTTTTCCGGGTTGACAAGTGGAGACCCCGGTTTACGACATCGCCCACGCAAGAGAGTCCAATCGGCGCGGCTGGGGCCTGCGCTCTCCAGCTCCAACACGAGAGGAGCCGAGCAATGTTATGGAACCAAGCGAGAAGAGTTAGAATCGCCTCACGTTATCGAAATGTCTATCGCAGAAGTACCGGTAGCAATGGCCATGTCCACTCGCCTGCCAGGCCACCTCTATGATGCCCCTCCCCGCCCAGTCCTGCGGAGTCCCTCCCTGTACAGATGCCCCCAGCTGCCCTGTATCCCCAGCGAATCCCCCAGCAAATCCCCGTCCCCATGCTGCTGCTCTTTGCGAAAGGTTCTCTAGAGCGCCTCCCCAGCCCCTCTGGAGGCCTGCAAGGCCCTCTTGGCCTCTTTGGTGGCCTGCCTCCGGATTGCCGTTGCGGCTAATGTCTGTTTGTAGGCCAGGTGGCCTTCTATGCCACCGTGCCTGTTGATTGCGAATCTTTCGACTGCTGGTGCCCAGAACTTCGTGACCTCTCTGCTACCCCAAGGAAAGTCCCTGGTGTACTCCCGAGAGAAGTCCTTCAGGAATTGCTTCATGAGAACATCCGAGACCTGAAGGGCTCCCACAGCAAGCTCAGCTTGCTGAGGCTCACCGAAGCATACAGAGGGCGCGAGACGATAGCTCCCTACCTTGTACAGATCCTTGGCTTCGTCAAGACGGATCCAATCCCTCTTTCCTGATTTCTGCACCTGCGGGCCTGGCGGGACACCGTAAGAGTAAAGCGGTTGTCGCTCTGCAGCGCCGGCTGACGCAGAAACCACTGCAGTTCCTGAGATTGAGGCCGCCGCGTTCTGAACTGACGCTTGAGGCTCTCGTTCGCGTGCTTGCGTTGTAAAAGCGGCATCCGCGTCTACGTGTACGGCCTGTAGAGTCTCGGCCAGATGATTGATGACAGGCAGGAGGTTGTCATCTTCGGCGGAGGCATCCTGATGATGCGCATCGGCAGGCGACCTGGTCGTCGTTGACTGGTGCAGGGCTCGCCCGTGGCAAGACCTGTGACCGACAGCCTGGAAATCCCATGTCAGCCGGGTCGTCTCAACCACTCCGGTCATCCGTGGCATGAGAAAGTCACACATACCTTTGCAGCATCGGCTTCTTCGAGTTTGCCAAGGGCTTCCATCAGCTTGCCGAGGGAAAAGTCGTCGGCTATTGCTACAGTGCTGCCCGCAGGCAGGCCTTCTTTAACGATAGGAGATGCTGTGTGGGGCACCGGGGAACCTGGACGTGAGACGGGCAGAGGTACTGTGGAGTCGCGGACGAAAGTGAGAATGCGCAGCTTGAGCCTGAGCTGTGCAGCCTCATCCCAGATGCTACGGCAGTCACCCACCCCGGGCAGCGAGGTAACAGGCTTGCGCCTTCGGCGGCTGCGGAGGAAGATCTCGCTTCAGACTGGGATTCCATTTCGGGCGAGCGATTGCTTGAGGTTTGCTCCTCAGCCCGCTGGCCAAGGGCGTTTGAGCTGGTGTCGTTTTTGAGGGCGACGAATCTACCTTGCGGTAGGACTTGGACACTGGTGTAGGTGTGTGAGTAACGGAGTCTTTGTGGGCCGATACAGCGCCGAGGACCGAATTCCTGTGCAGGGAGGTGGGACCTCGACTGCAAGGCGCGAAATCCATCTTGGCCCGTAAGAATTGAAGGCGGGGTTAGCGGCAATCGCGGGTGACAGCGCAAAGGCAGGAGTGGTTGAGCGAGGCTTGAAGTCTTAGTAGACAACGAGACTGAGAGGAAGCAAATCCAAGAGCTGGCTCAGCATGTTGTGGTTATATGAGCTGTACTGTGGCTGCATTTGAAATACGGCTGGCGCGCGCCGGCCCAGTATCGTCAATATTGCTATCAGCAGCAGTCCCGCCTCCTCGCAGATCCATGTGATATCGCTTTGGCACTGGTCCACGCAAAGTGCTGGAAAGACGTGTCGGCTTGCGCCCAAAGCCTAGAGCGTTAGTCTGCGTAACGAAGCTAGAATTCGGAGCATCCCTCGTCCAAGCGTGTATGCTACAGATAGAGAGAAGCACAGCTGAGATGCGAAAGATATTAGCTTCAGTCGTGATTGTTTGATGGCGCTGAAAACTCACAAGACAATGTCACGCTTGATGCAAGCCTGGCAGGCCTCCATCTTTTGGTAAAGCGCAGCGTCTCCAATGACGCGCGCTGCATCTCTGACTTCTCTGCAGGTCTCGTCCAGCCGCGTGATGGTTCGCACGATCGTGCCTTCTTGCACATCGGTCAGCTGGGTGATCTCGTCGAATGGCTGTCATAGACTTAGGGTGCTCAGCCTCCGGTGATATTGAAGTGCAGCTGCATGACTCACCATTCCCTTGGCCCACTCGTATACAACCTCGCTCAAACCAAAATTGAGCTTGTTGGAGTCAACCCCGTCTTCCGCGACCACAGCTCGGCGGGCGATCTGCGCTGCGGTGACTCGATCTGCGAGCTGTGCGATGCGTTCTTGACCCTGTGTGCTCAGTATCATCAGCTAGGCTCCTTGCACTCGGAAATGTTGGGTTGCTCACCTGCTTGAGCTTGTCCGTCAAGACCGGCTCGGTTTCCGAGCGCCGCTCCTGGAACACGAAGGAGGATAGAAGAGCAACAACCTCCTCTGGCTCATATGCCGCCAGGAAGTTTTCCAGGACTAGCTCAGTCAGGATGAGCTCGTGCCCAGTGTTGATCTGGCGGGAGGGTATCAACTACTTGCATCGACGACGTCGGGGTTAGACACTGTGCTTACTTCGCATGCCACCCGTCCCTTTAGTAGGACGGTCGATTGCTCGTCCAGGAACTGCAGGTCCTGCAGAACTCCGATGCGCTGTTCGTAGTCTGGTAGTAGTTCCAGATTCTGTTCCGAGATGGCTTGTCGCAAGGAGGCGACCTTCTCTTCGAGGATCCGGTAGCCGTGAACCGCGCGATACTGCGAGATGGAGACCGTGAGACAGTGAGACAGCATCCTCGGGGCGACGCAGCTGAAGAAAGGTTGCTTACCTGCTCTTCGAAGTCTGCCATAGCCGTCACGTCTACCGCTTCCCGCTGCTTCAGCAAACTCCTCCTCTCTTGTAGCAACTCGACGAACTCCATCGATCGAATCTTGGCTAATTCCGCTTCTCTTGCTAAAACATCAGGACGCAGCTGCTCGATGATCTCTGCTGCACCCTCAAGCGCGACGGTCATCGCGCTCTTGCTGATACCGTCGACGATCCTGCCAGCGTCAACCTTCTGGACGATGGATGTCACCACCGCGATGCTTGACATCGGCACAATGCGCAGATCGTACTTGAGTCCCTCTGGAGGATAATCGGCGAGGGAAGGCGGCCAGACGGGAGGTTCGCCCTCCATGTCTGATGTGATGATAGCGTCGCGTGGTTGCCGCTCCTTGACGTAGAGCAACATCCAGAAAGCCCGATTGCGGGAGTCGAGTGTACCGTCCGCATTTGCCGGACTTGGAGCGCCGCGGAGGATGACGGCGGATGCGCCTTGATACAGCTGGGGATGGATGCGTTAGCAAACGTATAAGCAAGCAAGGCAAGCGGTTCGCCAGACCCACATTGTCGAAGAGGACGACTACCCGGCCAGCACCCAGTAGCTTGGCGCCAGAACTCGAATGTACAAGTGCCGATGTGACTTGCCGGTTCAGATAGAAAAGGCGGCTGGAGAGATCGTAGAATTGCCTGACGTCGCCGGCCACCTCGCTCTCCGCTATCTTCGGCAGGGCGAGCAGTGCTTTCTCGCTCTGCGATGGAGACATACCATCAGCACGAGCAAGCTGCTGTGTACTACGTAAGACTGAGGCTCACCTCGAGAACCTTCTTCTGCTGATCCGGAAGCAATCGCTGCGAGGCATTCTCGGAGAAACTACGCTTGATCATCTCCTCGACACGCAATGCCTCCACGCGGAGCAGGTTGAGAATCATCGTGTATGTCAGGCGGAACTGAGAAGTGAGCTTTGTTGGCTGGCCAAGTATCATCGTCTGGAGGGATGCGGTCTGCGGGACAGCCGTGTGCGACATGGTCAGTC
This sequence comes from Symmetrospora coprosmae, assembly GCA_008802785.1. NCBI lineage: Eukaryota > Fungi > Basidiomycota > Cystobasidiomycetes > Symmetrosporaceae > Symmetrospora > Symmetrospora coprosmae. The sequence continues at coordinate 1,026,419 of VUYT01000001.1, read as the reverse complement.
TCGGCCACAGCGTTGTATTAGTCAGAAGCGCGGCCTCACATCCGGTGGCTCGCCCTCGTTGCAGATGATGATCACTGTGCCAGTCTTATCCAAGCCACGTCGCCCAGCTCTCCCCGACATCTGTGTGTACTCGCCTGCAAGCAAGTCGCGGAAGGTACGTCCGTCGTGCTTCCTCGTGCCGGAGAAGACGACTGTCTTCGTTGGCATGTTGACGCCCATGGCAAAGGTCTCTGTCGCGAAGAGGACTTTCACCAAGCCCCGCGAGAACAGCAGCTCGACCATCTCCTTCACGATTGGCAGCAGACCTCCGTGATGTACGCCGATACCGCGCGAGAGCAGTTGCCGCATCTTGATGATCTGAGGTAGCTTCTTGTCTGTGCCTTTCAAACGCGTGATGCTCCGTTCAATCACGATATGTATCTCGCTCTTCTCCTTTGCGATGCAGAGGTCGGTGTTGGGCATGCTGTCTGCGTGATCCTCGCATTTCTTCTTGGAGAAGGAGAAGACCACGACCGGAAGCAATTCGCGCTTTCGCAGTTCGCCAATCTACGCATGGATACGTTTGTCAGTGCGCCGGCCCTTGCCATATCCGAGTTCTTCATGCGGCTCTTACCAAGTGTACCCAAAGCTGTCTGTCTTGAGACGCCGATGTCCGTCCGCCTCCTCTGATCGGACCGAATGTACCCGCTCCCCGCACAGGCGCATTGGCCAACGCAGGTGTACCTCGTCCCCTGCCGGCGCCTGCTTGCTGCCCTCCTCTGCCTCCAGGACCGCCTCTTCCGCCTGTACCGCCTCGTCCACTCTGCTGCTGTTGCTGCTGAGCACGTCCAGCGGCACCACCCTGCCTGGCCAGCGGGCCAAGTCCCGCCGCCTCTCGCTCCTTCTCCTGCTTGCGCTTGAGTGCCTCGCCCGCTTCCTTCCAGCCCTGTCCGAGGAACTCGCCGCGCGAGTTGACGATCTTTTGAATCTCCTTGCCAGCATACAGGTGATGTTCGAGCGGGACAGGCCGTTTGGCCGTGCTGATGACATAGATGTCCTTCTTCTTGGTGCGGCTGGCGGGAAGTCGTGTCAGCCTCATGCGGGCGAGATGAACCGGGGGAGCCGAGAAAGCCGCTCACCCAACCCAGTCGGCAAACTCCTTTGTATTCGGGACCGTCGCCGATAGCAGTACGATACCAACGTGATCTGGCAGCATGATAATAACCTCTTCCCAAACAACGCCTCGCTGGATGGCAGGATGTGTGTCAGCCGCTAGGTCATTACGAGCCAATTGCAAGCCGCAACTCACCTCCGCATCGTTCACGTAATGCACTTCGTCGAAGATGACCCACTCCACGTCCCGAATAAGATCGGCTCCCTTGTACAGCATGCTCCGCAAGATCTCCGTCTGCATTTCGCGCTTGGCGGTCAGCTGTCGAGCTTGAGCGAATACCATGCGCTGGATGAACTCACTGTCATGATCAGACAACTCGCTTCTGGATTGATCTGCACGTCGCCCGTCAAAATGCCGACATTCTCGGCGCCGAAAGTCTGCTTGAAGTCGCGGTACTTCTGATTTGACAGCGCCTTGATGGGCGAGGTGTAGATAGCGCGCGTCATGTGCTTAATGGCGAGAGCGATAGCGTACTCCGCAACCACTGTCTTCCCTGCGGACGTGTGTGCAGCGATGAATACGCTGTCGCCGAGTTCCATATGGTAGACAGCCTCTTTCTGGAAGGTGTCGAGCTCGAAAGGGTACTCCTTCGCCATATCCGGAACCAAGTCATGGAAATTGACAAGCTCCGTATTCACGTCTACGACGTGCGCCCAGTCCCGCTTTGCTATCGTTGGGCGTTGTCGGCCCGAGACCCCTGTTGCCGAGGTCGATGCCAGCGCAGATGGCAGTCTTTGCGAAGGGAGCAAGCCTTCCACTTCTTCGTCGAGACCAGGCCCAGTATCTGCTCCATTTTTACCGTTCGCCCGGCCATTAGATGGTGACGTACTAGCGAAGGGTCTGTAGACTGGCGTGACCTGCGCTTGTTCCTCCGAGTTGAGCAAGTCGTCGTCGGTGTGACTGCTGTCGAAGTCCAGGCCACGCTCGAAACCTGGCGGGATCGTTTTGATGCCACCACGCCCCAGCGCGTTGCTCTTCTCGACACCGGACACGATGTCGTCAAAGGCCTGGCCGGCATCTCCCGGAGCGATGGTCGCGCTGTCAAGTCCACCGGGCGCAAAGGGGAACTGCCCGCTCTTCCCCCTGACAAAGCCCTTCGCATCGTACGTGGCCGGCTCTCGCGCCATCGAGGTTGACGTGAATGCCGATAGGTACGCGGATGCGTTACGCGACACTTCCTTGTAGCCCGTTATCCGCCCCTCTAGGCCTGCCATCTGGAACTCGAGTGTCGTAGTGGGGCGCGCTGCTTCAGTGAAATAGAGATTCTGCGGGTCGGGAGTGTAGGGCCATTGTCTGAGCGAAGGGTCGCGCATGTCAGCATATTGTGGCTCCTTCATGGCCTCAGGACCAAAAGTTGCTGGACTCCAAGCTCGACTGACGTCTGCCAGTCTGCCAGCCAGTGCGCGGGCAGCTGGTTCGATGGGGTCAAGAAGCGCTCCTCTAGCTCCTTCTTGATGTTCTCCTTGCGCGCGGCAGAGCTATCTGAGCTCAGCATGGTCTGTCGGAGCTGCTCGATGCGCTCGTGCACGTCGTCATCGGCGGTGGAGTCCGTCATGCCGGCACTTAGAGCTACCCGTCGAGCTCGCAGGCGCGATTGTGGAAGCTCAGCTGAGCGTATCTGGCGACTAGCAGTGTCGATAGCTGCTGTTCCGGCTGTGGAAGCTTTCTGTTGATGTGAGAATAAGCTGGTGTGTGTGATGCTGCCCGTTGCTCGTGACTGTCCGGGCGGCGAGCTCTTCGCTGCTGCACCTCGTGCCTCTGCAGCTTTCACCAACTCAGCACGTACGACAGCATCGCACAGATGCTAGATGAGGCGCAGTGCATCGGAGCCACAAGATGATGCAGGCTGCGAGCGACGCACTGTCAGACAACGCAGTCTATACCCGTGACGTAGCGACTGCCGACGCGGTCACGCCGCTGGTCGCGAAAGAGGATGTCGATAGCGGGAGCAGCTGGCATGGCAAACGCGCCTCCAACGCCGTCGGACTCGTTTCAGTCCTCTTACTCAGTCTGGGATTCCTCGCGACCGCCTTCCTCTCTTTCACTCACAAGGACCCGGCACAAGCGAGTCAATGCGAGATGGCATGGATGAGCCCGAGCTACCTCCGCTTAAACGGCTTCAACGAGTCCCACAGTCGCCTGGCTAGCAAATACTCGCTGTGGTTCTATCGGGAACAAGGGTACGACCTGTCCAACAAGGTCCGTCCGGGCGACCTCTCGACTATCCTGCCTGTCACACCGTTGTGCAATAGACCGTTGACGGTTGCAATGCCCTGCTTCGCCCACTGCCATTTCTGCTCGCTAGCCACACGGTGTCCCCGTCCTCTTTGCGCCTGGAAACGCCGGCTCCTACCGTCAGGTCCGCAGTCTGGCAGCGGAAGCCGCTCGCTCATTCTACGAGAAGCCGGGTGTGCCTCGAGCTAGCCTTGTCGACGCAGGCCATCTTGAGCTGGACTGGTTCGCTGCCGACTTCAACGAAGACTTCTCGGCGTTCCATGCGGCCACGCTCCGCGAGCAGGCAGAATACCTCTCCGATGCAATCCGATACATTCTGTCGCTCTACGGGAACGGGGATGCAAGCAGGCCCGCGCCTACATCGGTCGTTCTGGTTGCGCATTCCATGGGAGGGATCGCTAGCCGACTTGCTCCGCTACAGCCGGCCTTTGCGCCCGGGAGTGTCAAGACCATCTTGACGCTCTCGACGCCGCACTCGATGCCGCCAGCAGCCTTCGACGGGGGCATCGAAAGGGTGTACTTGGACGTGAACGACTTTTGGAGTCAGAGCTATGCGCAGTCTTCATCAAGCTTGGAGGATGTCCTGCTCGTCTCGATAGCGGGAGGCACAGCAGACACGACCGTCTCTTCGGACTACTCTGGCATCTCAAGCTTCACCCCGCCCAGCAACGGCTTTGCCGTCCTCACGTCGAGCGTTCCTTCCCTGTTCAGCCCGGTTGACCACTTGGCCATGGTCTGGTGTGATCAGCTCCGAAAGAGCGTTGCGGGCGCACTGCTTCGGACGACCTCGGCGAATTCGCCAGACCGGGCTCGAGCGCTTACCGAGAGGCTGCAAGTCATGCGGGAGTATCTCTTGACTGGACTGGAGGCACCTGCGCCGATGGGAGGTCTCAGCTCCTCTGGTCCACCCACCGCATCGAGCAGCTACACCGGGCACGCAGCGCTTTCAGGGCACCATGCAGCACAGACGGTCGAGATACGGAAGTTAGAGGGTTCGCTGTCGAGCAGGCTCACAGTCTGGACTAGCATTGACACAGAGGGCGATCGCAGTAGGATCGTAGTTCATCTCTGCAATGGTAGCGACAATAAGCAGGAATGCAAGACGCTCGAAAGGCCCACATTCAGGCGCATCCCAGCAAGTACAGCCGCTACGAAAGACGGGACAGCTCTTCCGCTCTACTACGCAAGTAGTCTGTATCTCGTGCGGCCTGTCGGGCAAGAGTACGCCTCCGTCGTGCTGGAGATCCCAGCAATGGAGGATGGCTTCCTTGTTGCCAGTCTCGCCGAGCAGGAAGATCGCGAGATTACGGCATCGCTCCTACGTGAGTCGCCTCTCTTGTATGCCTTCATTTACGCTACTGACACATTGTACGCAGGCCTGGCGATATCCGGTTCGACTACCCGACTGCCTGTCGGCGTGCTCGCCTCTGACCTCAGATATAGCACTCTCGACACGTCTCTGCTAGCATACCGTGTCACCGTGAAGTCTGATTGTAAGTAAATGTTCTTCGGATTTGGGGTTCCTGCCCGAACTAACAAAGATTGCACCAACAGGCCAATCTGCTATGCCACCGCTCCTCCGAGTGCACGCTACCGACCTCCACGAGTCGCTTTTCATTCCAGATCCTGAAGCGCCGCTGGTTTTCCTGCATTCGTCACCTCCCTTTTTGCCGTCCACTCCCGAAGTCGGCGGCCTGGTCCTGCAATTCTGGCGAGACCCATCGTGCTCAGCCGAAGTGCACATCCGCCTGGACTGGTTTGCCAGTGTCGGCAAGCTGGTCCTCCGCTATCGATCCCTGATAGCAGCTTGGCCGGTAGCCATTGTGCTTCTGATCCTGCAAACTCAGCTCCAGGCCGGGTTGACTTTCGATGAAGCGTTTCGCGCGTTCGTCGCTCGCCAACTGCCGATCATCTCCATGGTTGGCGTCGGAGTCGCAGCCGTGCAATCGTTGGCGTCGACCTTCGGGCTGTTTCACTACTGGCCAATCTATACCGCACTGCTGGGCAATCGGCATGTCCTCTTTATCCCTCTGGCTCCTTTGTTCTTGGCTACTGCGAGCGGCGTGACGTACGCATGCCACATTCTGGTCTACACGGTGCTTGGTCTTCTGGCAATGGTCTGGTCAGCCCTAGTGATATCGGGGCCGAGACGCCTCGCGCGTAGCCCGACGTAAGTCGAATGGCGCTTGCGATACAGATCAGTTGCTAACGTCACACTCCCCAGGTTCACCAACCTCCGCGAGCAATGGGTCAAGACGCGGATAGCCACCTTTGCGGGTCTTGCGCTCCTCATTCTGGTATTCGCTCCGCATCAATTCGCATTCATGGTGCTTACGCTGGTCCAGTTCGACACGACGCTTCGTGCCCGAGTCATTGCAAGGCAGTCTAAGGTGGGCGTGTTTACACAATGCTGATTTTGCTCAGCTGACGATTCTGCTTCTTCAGAATCAGGATGCTCAAGATCGCTTCGAGCGCAACTACACTCTCCTCTTCCTGATGCTGCTCCTGCTGCCTCAGAATGGGGCCGTCCTGCTGGTATGGTCGCGAAACCTGCTCGCTGGCTGGTACGCGCCGTTCCCCTCCGATCATAACGTATTGGCGATTGCCGGGTACCTCCTGCTGGTAGAATATGGGCAGACAGGCAAGATCCTTCGGCACAGCAAGCTGTCGTCGTTCGTCACATACCCCTGTGCGGCCGGCGTGCTTCTGTATGGTGCGCGGTACGCTTTTATCGCCAGCATTGCAGTGAATCTTGTATTTCTATCACTGTACGTTGTGCAGTGGAGAGCTGCTACTTCTCCGTGAGACCTAGCTCCTTCAACAACCCTTCCGAGTATTCCAAGACCTGCTCGTACGTCGTCTCGAATCCCTTCTTGCCGCCGTAGTAGGGGTCTTCGATGGGCCTACCGTCCCCGAACTCGCCGAAAAGACGAATCTGCGCTGTGCTACCCTTTGGTGCCATCCTCTGGAGATTGCGCACATTGTTCTCGTCCATGCCGATGAGGTAGTCAAATTCGCGGAAGTGGGCCGGCTCGACGATTTGGGCCAAAGACGTGATGGGGACGTTCTGTGGAGATAGAATGAGCGCTGTATCTGCATTTCGAGCGTGCGACTGACCTTTTCGCGGCATTTCGCGACTGTGCGGCTGTCGGGCTCGTCGCCGACGTGGTACCCGCCCGTCCCCGCAGATTCTATCCGGTCAAAGTGCCCCTCAAGCCCGCGCTCCTTCACGGTGTGCTGAAAGACGGCCTGTGCCATGGGCCTGCTCGTCGCTTAGCTGCTATTCGGGGATCCATCGTGGGCGAACTCACGACCGGCAGATGTTGCCTAGGCAAACAAAGAGGATGGAGGGCATTTCGGGAGGCGATCGGAGCGTATGAAACAGTGTGAGCACGCAATGCGACTAGTTTGGCACTCTTAGGGCTATCGTTGGCTGGCTGGGAAGGCGTGCTCAGAGGAGGGTGGACCTGTGCCTGGGCCTGGGGCCTGGAGACACCACACACCAACTCAAGACGCGCATAATATATTGGCAAATGACGCGCCGCCAGACATGAAGCGGCTTGACGCAGTGGTCAGTCTATTGTCCACTTCTACATCAAAGCGACAACTCTGACATGCTGGTACTTCTAGGAAGCGTGCAGGGCTCATAACCCTGAAGTCCTTGGTGAGCTCAACCCGCCTCCGCACAGCACGCACGGCCCACTCAGACCCTTGCTCTCTCCATCAGGATCGACACCAAGAGCCGCTACGGCTTCATTTTTTCTAAGGACCGTCACAGATCCTTCTTTTTTCTTGCAGCCTCACAGCAGGCTCCCGCAGTCATCGCGCGTCCTTTCCAGGCGCGTCGTACCGCCCCGGGAGCCGGCGGATCGGCACGCCTTCGAAGGTGGAGACGGTAGTCCAGGGGGGGAGGCGGGACAGAACCGCTCGTGAGAAGGCTGGGACGTGGAGAAGTGGATTTACGAGATCAGGAAATGTTAAGTTATCGAGTGGTGCCCTGGAGGTGCACGCAGCGAGAAAATGGGAGCCTGTTGAGGGGGTACATCGGCTGGATATGTGGGTGGCGAAACCATCAGCGAATAGACAGCAAAGGAGGCGGAAGCATCGTCAGATGATAGTGGAGACATGGTTATGTCAATGTGAGCTGCATAGAGCGGATCGGAGAACTGTGGCGATGGGCAGATGGTGGAGAAACTGGCCAGGATGGGGCGGACAGTGACGGCGATATGTACTATCGAGGGCGGACATGTACGGCTAAACGATATGTTGAGGCGTTGAGAAATGAGAGAGATGGTCTTGGGCATAGCCAGGTGCTCCCGTAGCTGGTTCTAGTGATGTTGGTGTAGCGCCCGGATCGGCCGGCTGGAACGGCACGGAGGTGCGATGCGATGATGAAGGCGAGACACCTGCGGCGAGCCAGAGCCTTGTGGAACGGGGCTGGATGATACTAAGAGTGTCCTGATGATTGCCTGTCTCCTCTCATGGATTTGCCGATATGCTGCGAATGGATGTTGACTCTGGGATCTAGGCCGTCGCAAAGCATCACGGCGACATAGCTCCCACGCCCACACAGAGTGCGCTCAAGAGGAGAAGATCATCGATATGGGACTGGTGAGATGTGTTGGCGTTTCTCTAGCTGTTGGTGTATGCTGAGGGTCGTCTTAAGAGGGAGAAGGTATGAATTGGTACAGCTTCGAGCGAGGGAGGAAAATTGGAGAGTTGGAGGCAAGACAAGAGAGGATCAGACAGGCAGGACGTCTGCGCATCACTGGGCATCGCGCAGATATTGATGCCGGTTGCTGCCCCGTCGCTCAAAATGAGATGATGCTCCCGGTCCCAGAAGATGCGGACTTATGGCACCAGACCGATGCGGACACGGGGGAGCAACCGGAATTCCATCCGGATGATGCGGATGGAGCGGAACGGAGCTCGAGCGGAGCGGAAGGAGCAACAACCGGGATACAGTACCCAGCAAGAGGATGTGTCTGCATGGGGGAGAAAGAGGGAGGGACGCGCAGAATACCAGGATCATGGTGATAGGATCGGGAGGGAAGGAGGGTGTCCATCGCGTCAGGCATTAGTACCATTAGGCATTAGTACTGCATCAGTATGTCGGAACAGTCTCTCGCGATGTCTTTCCAGGACTTTCAGTGGGTGTCACGAAGAGAGGGAAGCGAGAGCGCCGTTAGATGTTGCGTACTGTATGCGCGCGTGCACATTCATTGTGCACGTCGTCGTGCACAGCTTCTGTACATCTTAGAACTGTTGCGGGCTGATCTGATCTGGTCTGGACTGGCTGCTGCGCGTTTCCGACGTCGTTCCTGCGTCAACACCGCCGCCGCCCGCGCCTGGGCGAAGCGGAGGGTCCCTGCGCGCTCACAGTCTGCCCAACCGAACGACAACCTCCACTGCACCTCGCGCATCCTTACACACATACACACACGCACACACACCGAGAGAAACGCTGGTCGTCCTCTCGCTTTACTTTATCGCTTTGCCGTGATCCTCCCATCGCGTCGAACAACCCGTTCCCCCCCACCCCGCGCGTCCAAACAAACCGCAGAACTCCTCGTCGAGCAGCAATAGCAGCACCACACTCGCTCAGCACCCACGCACAGCCCCATCCAGCATCACCATGCACGCGCCTACTTCTGCAATCCGCGCCGGTCGACGTCGGCACCTCCTCGTCCTTCTCCTGGCCGCCCTGGCCCTCGTTCCCAGCGTAGTTCTCGCAGCAGAGCAGCAGCACGACCAGAGATGGGCACACCAGCAGCACAGGAGGATGCAGCTCGTAGCCAGGCAGAGCAATGCTGGAGGAGATGACCAGCCAACTCTCGGATTGTCCCGCCCGGCCGCTGCAGCCTCGACGCCCGCAGTCTCCAACAGCGCTGCAGGGGGTGCCGGCAGCAACAGCAACTCCGGCTCCGCCTCGGCTCCCACAGCGGGCAACGACGGCGGCGGCAGCGATAGCGATAGCTCGCTGAGCTTTGCGCCGTCATCAGCAGCCACGCCGGCCGTATCGTCGCCCGCCGCTTCCTCGACGGCCAGGTCGGGCCTCCTTGGCGGTCTCGATTCCGGCCTCTCCAACGTTCTCAACCCTTCTACGAGCGCCTCCACCGCTGCCGCTTCCACCGTCATCTCCTCAGCTGTGTCTAGCAGCGCGCCTACGTCCATCTCGAGCGCTACCAGCGCCGCCGCCCCCACCTCGGCCCCTGTCTCGGAGGACCCCGTCGAGAACGTCACCTTCACCTCCACCATCCCTGCATCCTCGTCATTCGACGCAGCTGCGGCCTCTTCGTCGGCTGCTGCTGCTTCCGCTTCCGCGGCTGCTGCAGCGTCTGCTCAGGCCGAGGCGGATAAGAAAAAGGACGAGTCGTCGGGTATCGGCAAATCTACCATCATCATCATCATTGTCGTTGCCTCGGTTGTCGGCGGAGCCATTGCCATCTGGACGTAAGTGCTTCGCTTCTTTGCAGCTGCTTCTGCATCTCCTAATTAACGCGTAATTGTTGTTCTGCACAGCATCATCCGCAAAATCAAGCTGTCGCCGTCGAACCGCTTCAACCGCAAGCTCGCCCCTGTCGACTTTGGCGACAACCGTCGCGACTCGGACATCTTTGCTGCCTCGCAGGCAGACCTCGTCTCGCCCAACAATGTCAACGGCAGCGGCGAGGCGTGGCCGCTGCATCGCAGCCCGTCGCAATCGAGCACGGGGCACGGCAACGCGGCAGGCATGCGGCGCGGCAGCGACTCGGACGATGGCAAGTCGTACGGTGGACCGCAGATGTCCGAGACTGGCCACGGCGCAGCAAGCTTCTACCCCGCCATGCCTCCACCCGCTGTCCAGCCCCAGCAATACCCGGAGTACTCGTACGCTGGTCCGCAGCAGGAGTACTATGGCGGAGGGTACCAGCCCCAGCCGGGGCCCGGGCTTTCGTATGGTCAGAGCATGCGGAGGCCCAATTGGTAGCCGTCTGCCTGCCTGTCGTGTCTCTACCTCTAGGTCCGCGCCACCTCCACGCTCGTTCCCTCCTTGTCAGCTTCTTCACATGGGCAACCATTAGCAGTCAGTACACACAATACGTAGCAGTACAGCTAGATGGCACATTGCCCTCCTCGTTCCGCTACTTCTTTTCGGCTTCTTTCGAAATAGCGTTGTTCTTTCGGATCTCGTGTTGTACGGATCTCCTCAAAGAGCGAAATGCAGACCTTCGGATGCGATGCGGAAACAAATAGCATTATACTCATGTCTACAACGTCGCCAACAGCTCAGGTGTCTACAGTTTGGGCTATACGATGCGGAGCTTGCAGAGTTGACGGTTTCTGCGGAGGTGAAGGAATGTCAGCTAGAGTCAAAAGAGGACACGGAGCGAAGAGACTCATCCTCCGCTGCTCGTTGCGAGTATGTCTGTACAAGTGAGCGTGAAGGGCCAGCAGCCAACACAGCGAGCGGACGCACCTCCGTCCACGGACTGTGCTACCGGGTCGGCGTCCTCTGTCTTGAGCGCCTGCTCGTAGGACGTTACGTACGTCGGTGTCCATCCTGCCTGCTCTTCTTCTTCGGCTCACTCGAGCCAGACGTCGCCGCTTCCGCCTGCTTGGAATGCAGAGATGGCCCGGAGCCTCGCAAAGTCCTTCGTCAGGTCTTGCAGTCTGCGAGAGAACTCGTCGACCGTGATGTTGTCGGATGGGACTGCCATGCTGAGTCGGGTGGGTGGGCGTGGACGGGACGGGCAGTGAGAAGTGGGTGCGTTCTGAGCTGATACACCGTATCAAGTCAGTCTGATGCAGTGCCGAGGGCTGCCGGACTGCTGCCTTACCTTGCGCAGCACGAGCTGTCGTCTCCTGTTCCGTCGCTTCTGCCCGGTCGATAGGTCTGAGGAGCCAGGTCTTGGTAATGGGCCTGAGCAACAAGCATATACGAGTTCAGCCTCTGCAAGGAAATTGCAGCCAGCGCAGAAAGTTACGCACTTCCGAGTGCCAAAGCCCAATCCCTCGGCAGGTACGTGCCGTGTACAAAGAGTCGGCCTGAGAAGCCATTGACACTCCTCGCACAGCGTGCCTCGTCGACTGCCAGGTCAAGAGAATCTCGGCATCTTGGGGGACGGCCAGATAGATGCGTCCGGTCTTGCCGATGCGGGACACGCCAGCTTTAACGAGATTGCGGTCTATCGCCGTATCCCACTTCGCCTGCATGACTGTTTCTCACAGAGGATGCTCGTCGTTGTCCCCGTTGCCCTCGAGGAGCCCTTGGAGCGCTGCTATTTTGTACGTCGACTAGCCCGGTGAGTCTGGCCGCGAAATCGTGGATCGCGAGCCGTGCAGAGCAGGCGTCCGGCAGGGATGCCAGCGATCCGCCAATGGTCTTGTCCAGCAGGTTGCGTAGGCGGAGAAAGGCTCCGCCGGCATCGTACCCTTTGTCCAGAGCTGACGAGAGGAAAGGATCCGCCATAGCTTGCCTTGCGGCTGCCTCCGTCAACCCCTTCCGCCGATAACCCCAGCCAGATTCGAATCTGAGGGGGTCCGCGAGGATGACCGGGGAACCACCTGTGTCGCCTGGCATTACGACTGGCGGTAGGCCAATGGTCATGACCGTCGAGAGGAGCGTCGGATCCTTGGCAGCGTAAACTGGCGAAACGCGAGCGAAGACGGCGGTCAGCACGAGCAGCAGCAACACCATCCCGCAGCTACTCAGACATACATATGTCTTCGGTCAAACAAGACCACTCCTTATTGTCGTAGGATGCAATCCGGAGGCCCAGCATGCGCGTGAGGTCATGGAGCGACCGCTTCGCGTCGGCCGCGTCGGGCCTTCCTGTGCTGTACGGCCTGATCTCCAGAGCGATAGCCCTGAGAGAAGCCAGCACTGCGGCGCCGATGCACTGGGGGGAGTCGACAGCCCCCCATGCCTTTCCGTTCTGCTGGTGCGGCTTGACATAGCATTCGAGGATCTCGGTCCGTACCGCGCCGAGGCGGATGAAGACCCTCGTTGGGGCGCTCGTGCTCGGCTGCCGCGTTGAGCAGCATCTCGAGGATATCACTGGTAACAGGTAGCGAGCTAATCTTCTCGCTCGGCGGACCACCGAGCACGGAAGCGGCAATGATCGCCTCGTCCGCGATGTCGGACATCGGCGACTCTGTCTTCCGGCGCTTGTTAGCTGACATGATAGCGGTGACGGGATGGCCCGAGAAGGCGCTCATCTCGCCGCATAGAGACAGCAGCTAGCCCTATATCGGCCCGGGGCAATGATGCACCACAGGTCCTCGCATGGCACAAGGCTATTGCGATGTAGGCGATCGATGAGGTGGCATCGACGGACAATCACCCAATGCCCTCATCACTGCGTAGAAGGCTGTTAGCGAGACATGCTTGCGGGTAGGTAGGTCGAGTTCTGCCCTAGGCCGGTCGCGGCAGGGCAGAGCAGGACAGGGGATGCTTGCCTGGTTCTAGCGAGCATGGAATAGAAAAGAAAAGGAAGAGAAGCAGAGGCCCAGGCGAGCCATTTATACGAGGCCGTCTTCCGCCATGCTGGAAGAACAGGACTCAGCCGATGCTAGCGTCGTCACCCAGCATGCAAATAAGAACTGCGCAGGCAAAACGTCAGTAGACCGAGCATACGTCAACGTCAGGAAGCAATGCCAGCATGTCAGTTAGTCAGTGTCCGAAGCACGATCTTCTTTGCCGAACCCCTTTCGTCAAGTCGGCCAAGTATCCTACAAGCTTGCATCGACAATGTCCATCCCTTCTCCCTTTCCACACTGTTGCTGTTCATGCATTGATGTAGGTATCGAAATCCAAGCTGGCCGAGGTATTGTTCGACGTTGCGCTTTGCGGCGTCTGCTGCTGGCCATTGGGAAGCGTGTAGCCGGCCTGTTGCGGTCTCTGGAAGTTCTGCTGCTGCTGAAAACCAGGATTGCCGTTGAAGGCAGGCATTGGCTGCTGTTGCTGCTGAGCCTGCTGCTGCTGCTGCTTGAGATACGCCTGTTGACGTGCGTACATTTGCTGCATCTGCTCTGGCGAGAACTGTTGCTGCTGTCCAGGCTGCATCTGCGCCGGCGCCATCTGACCGGGCGCGGGCGAGCCGGCGGGGGCGCCGTTCGCCGACCCTTGTCGCATACGCTGCTGCATTAGCTGCGCCTCCTGCTCTGACATTGGCGGTCGACCCTGCGCAGGGCCCGGCATGCCCGGCTGCATCTGCCCCTGCCCCTGCTGTGGCCCGTTCTGCATGGGTGGACGTTGCTGCTGCTGCTGCTGCTGCTGCATCTGCATCTGTCGCTGCTGCATACCGGCCTGCATCTGCTGCAGCATCATAGCATGCTGCGGGTTCTGTTGCGGGTTGAAGCCCGGCGGCAGCTGGAACGGCGGCATGCCCATTTGCGGCGCGAGCTGCGGAGGCACTTGCTGTTGCTGCTGATTCGTAGGAGGAGGGCTCTGTTGCTGACCTTGCTGATACTGATGCTGCGGTGGCATGCGTTGTCCAGCTTGGAAATGCTGCTGTTGCTGTTGAGGCGTACCTGGTCCGGTCTGCTGCTGCTGCTGCTGCTGCTGCTGCTGCTGCCGCGGTGGGTGCGGCTGACCCTGCTGCGACTGGCTCATGCGCTGTTGCTGCATGGCCATGAGCATGGCTTGCGCCGCCTGAGGATTGTTGGCGTACATCTGCGGGTTGAAGCCAGGCGGAAAGCCGCCCTGGAGTCCCGGACCTTGCTGCGGGCCACCTTGACCTTGCTGCATCTGCATACCACCCGGCACCTGCCCTTGCGCCTGTCCTGCTTGCTGCATATGCTGCGGTGGAGGGCTGCCTTGCATTGCTTGACCCGCTGGAGACCCGACCTGCTGCGGCTGTTGGACCATCTGACCACCCTGCATAGACGCCAGTCTGGCTCGCTGCTGCATCAGGTTGAAGTTCGCCTGCTGCTGAGCATGCTGATGAGGTGTCATCCCCTGCATCTGCATGGCGGCCATCTGCGCAGCGTACTGTTGCGACTGCGGGGTGTCAGGCGGTAGCTGCTGAGGAAGACCTTGTGCCGGCGAGCTTTGGTGAAAAGACTGGGCGGGTGACGGAGCATGCATTGACTGCGCAGCGGGACTGCTTGCATTGAAGGTCGAGCCGGGCGTAGGAGCGTGGTAAGAGGCCACAGACGGCGCACGCATGTGTGGGTTGTTCAGCTGGCTATTGGCGGACTGAGGAGTGGCGGGATGAGATGAAGTCGGCGGCTGCTGTCGAGCTTGGACGCGCTGGATGACCGAAGGTGGCCGCGCTGGCGGAATAACAAAGCCATCATTGGTCTGCTGCGGCGTATTTGGCTGGTGCGATGGCTGCTGCGACATCCGACGCTGTTGCTCAGCCTGCTGCGCTTGAGCAAAAGCGGCTGAGTGAAGAGATGGTATTGTAATCAGTTCAGACTCGCTCAGTAGCCTTTCCAAAGGAAAACGAGCTCACCTGGCGATCCAGCTCGACCGTCCATCTGCATCTGCCCTTGCTGGTATCCATGTCCTCCCTGCGCAGCAAAGGCCTGTCTCGTTGGCGGACGGCTGACATTGCCGATCTGCGGCGATTGCTGAACGAGCGAAGGTGCTGGCGAGCCCGCCTGGGTACCAGAGGGCGAAGAGGCATGACTGGGATGCTGCTGCTGCAGTTGGGTGAGCGAGCCTTGCCGCATGTGCGGAAGCGAGCCCGAGACCTGGGGAGGTGGCATGGGTCCGCTGGTCTGCCTCTGCTGCTGCTGCGGCTGCGGCTGCTGTTGCTGCTGCTGCTGCTGCTGCTGTGGCTGACTCTGCTGAGGAGGCAGACCGCGGCCCAGTCCTGCGAGCTGCGCCATCTGCTGTGTCTGCGAGCCCATGAAACCTTCGTGAGCGGAATTGCTCGGCGGCGGCGGCTGCTGCTGCTGCTGCCCTTGATTCGCTCCTCGAGCCATTCCTTGCTGCTGCTGGTGCACCATAGGCGGTTGGGTCTGCATCGGCGAGCCCGCTTGCTGAGGATGACTCTGCTGCGTTGGCGAGCCCGCTTGCCGGGGTTGACCCTGCTGCTGCTGCTGCTGCTGCTGCTTGCTTGCCTGCTGCCCTTGCTGCTGCTGCATATGATATGCATAAATCTGGCGCATTTGATTGAGCTGGTTCTGGAACTCGCCGATCCTGCTCAAGAGGACAGTCCGGCTCTCCTCCGACATACTGTCGAGCATCTGCTTGTTGTCTCGTACTTGCATGGCAGACCGGAGGTGAGTCTCGACCCGCATCATCTCGTGCGCTAGCTGGTCCAGGTTGCTAGGCGGTCGACTCGGCTGCTGCTGCTGCATCGGTTGGCTCTGCATTGGCGGTTGCTGTTGCGGAGCCTGCGGCTGCTGCTGCTGTGAAGCTGCCGCTTGAGGATACTGCCCACTACCAGGCTGTTGCGGCACCATCTGAGGTGCCGCATTGGACAATGATGGCTGGCGGAATTGCTGTGACTGGGGAGTTCCAGGTCCGGTAGCAGGCGATCCGGCTTGCATGGCCTGATTGTGATACTGCAGCGCTTGGTAGCTCTGTGGCAGCGGACCGCCGCCGGCCAGTGCCGCCGCTGGTCCTGCCTGCCCGGGCGCACCCGCTTCCTGCTGCTGTTGGCCTGCTGAGTTGGGGAGACTCTGCAAGGGAAGCCGAGGTGTCCCTGCCCGACTGGCAGTCTGAGACGATTGTGAGCCTTGCGAGGTCCGACGCTTCTGCAGGCGTGAGGGCGGGCGCTGCGATACGGCAGAGCCCGGCTGCTGCTGTTGCTGCTGTTGCTGCTGCGGGGGCATACTGCCATTCGGCGCCTGCTGCAACGGCAGCGGCTGTGACTCCCGCTTTGTTGGCGACTTTGAGCCCTGCCGGGTGCCCGGCCTGGACGAGCTGGACGCGTCGCTTCCCGGTCCACTTCCCAGCTTCTCCCGCTTGGCCAGACGCGGCTTATCCTCGTCCCTGGCTGACGATGCGCTCGTCAGTTGCGAGTCTGCCGGGTGGACAGACTCTGTCCGCTGTCGCTTGCCAGTCACGGGTTCTGCGGGTGCAGGAGCCGATGGCTGCTTTGTCACTGGCTGCTGCTGCTGTTGCTGTTGCTGCGTCTGGAGCGGGCGCGCCGCATTGCCAGTGCCTCCGATCGGAAGGATGCCTCTGCTGTATGCCATTGTGAGGTAGCTCTTCAGCTGGTTGTAGAGCGCTTGCAGCTTTTCCGGCGAGAAGGATGGCGAGTCGGCCACCAGATTGGGCAGCTGCCCCTGTTGTGCATGTGCGCAGAGCGGCTTCTGTCAGCGCGAGTTACGGGTCGAGCTGGTGTAGCGCCACGCAACTCACGTTCGGCGACGCCGAAGCTCCGCTCAATGCAGCCAGATAGCCCAGATTGCCAGACAGGCGCGCAACGAGACTGTGCAAAATGGAGAATCAGCTGCGTGCTTGCCTCCCTGAGAGCGGGGATTGTGATCCTCACTCTTGGTACCTCCCCTCCATAGGGTGCATCTCGCCCGGGTGCAGCTTACCGTACTCCATCTGTACGGTCATGATGCACTTGACGAGCTCGACATTGATGAGCAGGAGGAGGGGTACTTGCAGCCCAAAGAACTGCCGCCGCATCTCCTGGACCTGCAGGGCAGCCGGGCCTGGAGCACCGCTCGGCGGCTGTCGCGCAGAGCCCGGCGGCGCACCGGTGACAGGGATACTGGCTGATGAGGTCTGCGAATGGGCCATCTGCGAGGCCGGGGCGACTCCTCCAGCGCCGGTCACACCGCCGGTGGATGTCTCGTTCTGCTCTTCCGGGCGCGGCTCCTGGCTACCCTCTTCCGGTATGTTTGCGAGCGAGCTGCCACCACTCTGTCCGCCGCTACTGTTGCTGCTCGAGCTCCCTTGCGCCGTGAGCACAGGTGGGAATCTGACCTGCTTGTTGGGCGAGCTCGCCCGGCCAGGCTGCTTGACGGCTGAGAGTCGCCCAGAAGGGGGTGGAGCACTTCAGTATGGGCTCATCGGACCACATTGAGCAGTAGCAAGCGAAGAGAGGGAAGACTCACCGCTGGTGCCTGGGCTTGTGTTGGTACTGGCATGTGTGCTTTCGCTGCTGTTGGCCAGTCTGCCGTCTGCTGCGCCGGCTGAAGAGGACGACGAAGACGGGCGGGGCGACGATGGGGCTGAAGCAGGGGCGCTTGCTGTCTGCTGCATATCATGCCGCGTTGCAGATGCTGGTGGGCCACCCTGCACCTGCCCTCCAACGGGAGCCGTGTCACTGCCGTCATTCCCGTTGCTGCTGCTGCTGCTGCTGCTGCTGCCTTGCAAGGAGGTGTCGGGCTTCCCTGCCGCCGGCGCGGTGGACTGCGCAGAGGGTGCGACTGTGCCAGCATTGCCTGCAGCTGCAACCTCCACTCGTTCCTGGCTGCTCCCTTGCACCTCTGCGTCCTCCTGCCCGTCCTCACTCCCATTGAAGCTGCCAAAGAGCGCGTCCTCGCCCTCGCCCTCTTGCTCCTCCTTTTCCTCCTCCTCCTCCTGCTCTGCATCTCCCTCATCCTGCTCAGCGTCGTCTTGATGCTGCTGCTCGACAGCATCTCCTTCCTCGTCGCCGCTGTTGTTACCAGCATCTTCTAGCACAGAGTCGCCTCCGCTGCCGCTGCCGCTGCCGCTGCCGCTGCCGCTGCCGTGGTTGTTGTCCTCCTCCTCTTCCGGCTGCAAGGCTGCGCCAAACAAGGACTGCTCGTCGTCGTCATGCTCCCCACTGAGCATCACACCGTGCGCCTCCTGCTGCACGCACGCAGAGCCGGGCGCGCGCTAAACGGGTGAGAAGGCCGCCTTCTCGACCGGTGGGTGACCGCTGTCTGCCAGAAAGGTCCGTGCGTGAAGGTCGGTCAGAGGGCGTCCAGCCAAAGGGACTGCCGCTCCTCCTTCCGGCGGGCGACCACGCCAGAGCATGGCAGTCTGAGTCATGGATAGAAAGCAACAGGGAGAGGGAGAAGGAGAAGAGCCAGGACATACTATTTACACGCAGGCTGCTCTACGTACACCCCTCTCCAAGCCGTTGCGCACGCCCAGGGGATGATCCGGAAACGCGCAATGTCAGCACGCGTGGGCGTGCGGGCGGTCTGTGACGGCGACGGGCGCGCGGCTTGGGGCGGATCGATATCCCCGGGCTCTTTTTAGAAAGCCTCGGCCTCGTCATCTCCCACTTCATCGTGTACCGTATGGCTGCGCATGGACAATAATCTCCGAGAGATGGTCAGACGATCCTGCTCCGCCAAGATGCGCTGAATGTGCCGTGGTGACTCCGCCCTCAGAGCTGAGAGCTCTCCCTGCAGGGGTGCCAGTCACACCGACCTCACGGGAAAGAGGCGCTCCCACACACTGTTGCACCCAAAGTCCCAGAGCAGTCCAACTGCGGGATAACGAGATCTGACGCAGAGAGCGGGTCTATGCTACATTCCAGAAGCCAAGCAGGCGTCCTCGGTCGACCTGCGACAACAGGGCCAATGCAGTTTCATGGCTGCGACTACCAGTACTGCAGGGTCCGATGAGGAATCATGAGCGGGTCCCCATTCTGCCGTCGCCTCTTGCGCTCCTCCTGCCACTTGTTGATCCAGATCTGCATCTTGTCGCGCGAGGCCTTTGAGCCGACATTGACGGTCGGAATGAACTTTGTGCAGTCCATCGAGACGGCAAAGCAGGTCTGGCGGGGGTGCCCACACCGTGTCAGTCACCCGTGCCCGCTCTAATCCTTCCACGCCCACTCACCAGTTCCGCAAAGGACGAGTGCTCCGAGTACGGTACCCCGTACGCCTCGACTGTCTTCGTCGAGTCCTTGGTCGGTGTCATCCAGCTCGGGTTGTAGTTCCGCTGGAGCTCCCTCCCCAGCATCTGGATCACGCTCGGCTGCTTGAGCGTGAGCGCGAGCGTCCCTTCAGGCTTGAAGGTCCAACCCGTCGGGCGCAAGCCGACAATGCTCGTAAAGTGCGGCTTGAAGCGGTCCAGGTAGTCCGACAGGTCGTCCACCTTGATCTGCCCTAGCCAGGTGACGTGCACTTGTGCTTCGAGCGGGTTGTCCGTGAGCATGGACATGAGCTCTGGATCGTCCTGGCAGGCAAAGATTTCGGCTTTGCGCTTGTCGCAATACACCTTGGCATTGATGGCACGCGCAATGCCTGACATAGATGTGCGAATCGGGCGAAGGCGTCAGCGTGTGCTGGACAATACAAGGCCAGCATGGCAGCTGCACCCACCCTTGACAATTCGCTCCTTGCCAATGCTGTACGTCCCCACCATGACCAGCAGCCTCTCTCGCGGCTTCTCGTCCTTGACATCCTCGAGCGACGGCTTGTTATCATTGCCTGGGTCCGCCTTGACGATGGCAGACGTCGCAGTAACGTCCAGCAGCCCTTCTTCGAGCAACTCCTCCTTCTTTGCCTTGCTGAGCCAGCCCTTCATCATCTCCCCCTGCCTGACGAGCTGCGCCCCGCCACCGGACCCTTTCTTGAGGGCGTCCCGGTCGCCAAGCACACGACACCGGACAAGCTCGCTGCATGCATTGATGACCTGCTCTTGCGCCGGGAAGCAGTACTTCGGGTTCAGGTATGTCGTGTCGAGGTAGCAGATGTCGAGCTTCTTGTCCTTCAGTGCCGGATGCAAGAGGTGGGCTGGCGATGCGCGGAAGTCGCCGCAATGCAAGTAGCGAAACTGCCGCGCTTTGGCGGTGCTGCCTGGCGCACGATAGTGGGGCGAGTTGGGCGATGTGTGTGGCCCTTCAAACAGGAAGATGGAACTGCCTGGACAGTGATTGGCGTCGAGCACGGTGCACCGCGTCCCGGCCACTTCGAATGGCACGTCATTCGGCTGCGGCTTGACCCACTCATCCTTGACGCCGAGCTTGTACTTGATCAAGTTCGCTGTGCCCACACTGCAGTAGATGGGCCCGTTTGACCAGCTCGCAGACAGGTTCGTGTAGTGATCCGAGTGTGCATGGCTGAGAAAGTAAGCTTCGACTCCTGGAATTTTGCCGTACTTGAAGGCATCGACCGCGATCTTCATGCCGTCGAGAATTTTGTAGAACGGCGCAGGTCGCGCGAACCCTCGCTTGGCCTGCAGGTAAACAGGCCAGATCATCAACCTTGCTCATCTGACCATGCGCCCAAAGACAGATGCTACGCACCATGGCCTTCTCGGATTCGGCTGCGTCCGACCACTTCTTGTCTGGATTCTCGCCGTGCATCAGGGCAGTGAAAGCATTCGCCTTGCTGCCGTTGCAGGCTGCAGCCATGGCTGCAGGTGACATGCTCCTGCGCAAAGCCGAAAGGGGCTTGAGCAGGCCCTTTTTGTCCGGCGTGGCTTTCCCCGCTCGAAGCTTCGATGGTCCTGCTTTGTTGGTAGCCGGGTCATCGGCACCATAGTCTGACGGTGGAGGACCCAGGCTGTCCTGCCTATCCATGTCCATTATCTGCAGAGGATGCACGCCTCTTCAGCTTTATGGGCTTTCAGAGCCGAGCTACCTGATGACTCACCTCGAGGATATCCTCGTCAGACTCCACGCCAGACGGACCTCCTTCCTGCATGCTGTCGACATCGATGGCATCCCCGCCCTGACCCCCTGCGTCTGTTGAGATCGTTCGCTGCATGCCGAGGCTCTGCTCGCCGTCGCCCCACGAATCGTCAAAGCCGCTCAGGTCATCATTGTCGTACTCATCCTCCACATCGTCTTCAAATGCGCTGTAGTCGTCTCGCTCCCTCGCCACCTCCTCGTCCAGCTCCGGCGCCTCGTCTAGCGAGATGGACACTGTGCGCGTCTTGACGATGGTGCGAGAGGCGACTTGCACTTCGAGGTCGTTGTCATCCTCGCTGAGGTCGACGACCATGGAAGGTGCTCGCAAGCTGGTTGTCGAGGCTGCGCGCGGCAGTCGACCTGATGGAGGCGAAGCCGGACGCGACGGTGCCCGCATCGGAAGGTCTCGCTGGGTTGCGGCAGGCTTGACACTGTCCTCGACCTTGACCCGACTGGTGCTTGCCTCTGGCTGCACTTCGAGAATATCGTCCAAGTCCTCATCCGAGTCCGACGAAAGGATCTCTATCGTCCGAGCAGCGACCCGAGACGCCGCGCATTCAGTCGCAAGCTTGGCCCGCTTGCCCCCTCTGCCCTTGACGGGGCTCCTGCTGCGTGCCTTCCCTTTGCCCTTCACTGCTGCCGGTGCCGCCGCCTTGGCTGGCGTACCCGTGCCCTTGCCCTCAGCCTTCTGCTTGCTGCGGTTACCGCTGCTCGACGTCGCTGCCGGCGATGACAGCGCGAGCGGGACAAGCGCCCACCCCGCTTTGAGCTGCGACGCGGGCTTCTTGCGCTTCAGCTGGGGCAGCAGAGCATCGTCGTCCGAGAGGAGCTCTACAGCTCCTCCTCCTTCCTTCTTCTTCTTCATGGCCTTCTACGCGTGCTCTGGTCGGACGGGATGAGAAAGACGCGAGCCGAAAGTGGTGGCAAATCGCCAGGGCAGTCGCCACAAGAAGGGTTCGCTCTGCACCGTTTCAGCTTCTCACGCGTACAGGCGGGGTCCTATGCAATTGTCTATCTCTATGAACAACAACTTGGACTGCTGACAAATCTACAGGCGCGCTTCTATTCCAGCTGGGCGCAGGTCCCTCTCACTCGGCCAGAGGTATCGCGGCAATCTCCGCCAGCATCCCTGTGGGCAGATGCAGCTGATCGCTGCCGTTGACTGATCGATAGCCGAAGCCAAGGGGTTCTGCGAGATGGGACGTCAATCAGCCTGCTGCTTCTGTGCGCGCGAGCCCCGGCCTGGCTAAGCGCTCACCTGGTGCCTGGGCGTACTTGTAGCCGTCCGCGTAGGCAAGCATGCGCGTTTCGTGAGTGTGAATGTCCCAGCTGACGATGTAGTCGCTGCTCATCTCGAAGACCTCTATTGCACCACGAGAAACACGTCAGCGCGCTGCATACAGACTCGCAATGACGGCTCGCCACGCACCGTTCGGCTGCACACCATTGTTTGGCATGTCGAACCAGTCTCTGCGTTTGATTTCCTGCCAATGCAAGAGCAGCTTCTCCTCCACGCCAAAGTAGCCTGCTTCGTCTCTGACAGCTCGCGGTGCCTGCAGGTGTGGGATAGCGGTCATTCCTCGCTCGACGCACTTATGCCAGGTGATCCGTGACTCCACTTACAGCTCTCCGGTCAAAGTACTCCAGTAGCTGTCCATTGTACCGCATGACGCAGCTCTTGTAAGCATAGTACTCGCGCGCGACTGTACAGCGCGTCTCCTTTTGGTCGCACCACTGTTCAAGCGGCTCGCCATTGACCCAGTCGCCGTGCCTCAGCTCGCGCAGCGGCACCGACCAGAGTTCCGGATCGAATGGCTCGTGTGCAGCGAAGATCGGCTCGGAGAGTGGCTGATGCTTCGGGTGGAACAGAAGCGACATGTCATTGCGTGTCATGCCTGACGGAACGTAGTATGCCTTTCGACCATGGCTGATGACCTTATTGCGGCCGAACTTGTCCGCTCCAAGCGCACGAGGGATAAGGATCCAGTTGAGGTTCGTGAAGAGGTTGCTGTACAGAACCGAGTATTCGAACTCATCGACGGCGCCGCTTGGCAGAAGAGACAGCTTTTCCGGCGCTGACAGTGGTTCGTAGTCTAGCCAGGTCTGCTCCAGCTTCTCGGTCTGCTTGAAGGCGGTGAACTGGCCTCGGAGATAGATGTTCCCTGATGGAGGACGCGAGCGCTCGTGAGCGGAGCCGATGACATCTCTGGCAATGCTGCCAGCTCACCGTAGTCCCACTCGGAGATGGTGACAACGTCAAAGCTGTCGATAGCTTGCCACGGCCACAAGTTTCGGAAATCGCCAATGATCTGGTCCGCATCTGTGGCAGTAAAGCATGCTGAGAGTCAGCAGCTGTATGCGAGGAGCTACTGGGTGCAGCCTATGCCACTCACCCAGCCATGCCCACCACTCTGTCGCGATGAAATCTCTGTAGATGCCACCTCGCCATGGCTTGAACTCCACATGGATTGGGTCCACCCGCTCCTTCAGATGCCTGTCCACTTCTGCTATTTGCTCGGGTGTACATTGCCATGCTCCTTGGCAGAAGTAATCCCGGATCAAGAGCTTGTCCTGTAAAGGCGAGGGCAGGAAGCTCGTCAATCTCCGACAAAAATGTTCCCGCCAGCACTACAGCCCACCTCCTCATCCGTAATGCACTCGACGCGGATGTTCGATGCGTCCTCCACGAAGGACGACACCTCGAGGCAGGTCGAGCCACGCCGCAAGACATTGATGAACAGGAGGTCCACCGCGTCGGCGTTGTATCGCGCTGACCGGAAGAGGGATGGCAGGTAGCTCGACATGTGGTCGTCATCCCACATCACAATGAGAGTAATGCGGTCCCTCCTGCTGTCGCCCGAAACAGAAGTGGATCCGGAGTTCGTCCATGAGAGCGAGAGCTTGTTGGCCAGGGCAGCAGCGACGAAGGAGCTGCTCGATACCGCTTCTGGCGAGCTGTGCAGGAGCACTGCAAGCAGTACTACGGCACCGAACGCGGCCAGCAGGAGCCGTCGTAGTCTGCTGTTGCTGACGCTGGCTTTGGAGATAGGGGCCTCTGCGCCGAACGAGGGCGACGGCGGCGGGGTCGCATGCAAGCGTGCGTATCCAGCCGACATCACAAGCGAGTGTGTCCTGGGTGTTAGTTACTCAAGAAGTCACTCGAACAGGGACCAGTGAGCAGAGAGCAGAAGTGCAGCGTTCGGCGCAAAACACGCGCAACCTTCCCGTCTGACGGGG
Source organism: Symmetrospora coprosmae (assembly GCA_008802785.1). Taxonomy (NCBI): domain Eukaryota; kingdom Fungi; phylum Basidiomycota; class Cystobasidiomycetes; family Symmetrosporaceae; genus Symmetrospora; species Symmetrospora coprosmae. The sequence continues at coordinate 1,002,281 of VUYT01000001.1, read as the reverse complement.
AGGGTCAGTGCAGCCGAGCGGGATTCGCAGGGTCCCCACGCGCGCGAGCGGACCTCCGTCTGTGCACGCTAAGGCCGTGTCGATCCGCGAGCTGGATCAGAACCACTAGCATCTTGAACGTCAACGCTGCATCGGTTGCAAGCAGTGTACCAACTCCGACGGTATTTGACAGAAGAGGCCGTCACAGGCTGGCATCCAGCTGACACTGCGCTGACGCAACTGCACACGTGCAGATTGCCTCCGCGAGGCGACTCCGAGGTCACAGCTGCGACAGTTCTCTATGGAGGGCATCGCACAATTCGTTACTGCACAGTCACTCTGCATTCGCAAACCGCAAAGCAGTCAATCCGCGCCCGTCCAGGCAAATTCCGGCTCGACAGGTGCTGGCTTCTTCGCCTCGGTCTTATCGTCCGGATACAGGTCCGCCGTCCAGTCTGTTGAAAAGCTACCTCCTCCTTGATGACCACCCTGGGCAGCAAACGCCGCCATGAGTTCCTCCTCTACGCTGCTCGCATTCGCCTGGCGGGTCACAGGGAGGCAAAGCAGATCAGCAAGTCCCGCAGGGCAGGCCCTCCGAAGCCGACAGGTCTCTCACCCTTCTGTCTCCAGCGCCCATACCAGGACTGAAGAAATGTGCAAAGCGGTCCTGATCTGCAAAGCGCACTCGAGGGCCACCGCCGTTATTCTGCTGGCCCAGCAGGGACCGGAGCATGGCAGCCTGCTTCTCTTGCTCAAAGTTGCCGGGGCCGAAGCTGGGTCCGCCATAGTTTTGCGGTCCTCTTTGCGTTCTACTGTTGAGCTCTTGCAGCGTGCTCAGCAGGTCATCCGCATTCATTCCACCGAACTGATGCAGCAGCAAGGCTCGTCAGCACTTTGGGACGTCGCTCTGTGAGTGAGGTCTGCACACCGTCCGCCTCTGGTCTCTCGCAAAGGTGATGGCCTGTTCCTGATTGAAAAGATGTTGCAGCTTTCCCGCGTCCCTCTCGAAGCGGCGCTTCTGCAGGACACCACGCCAGTCAGTCAGTGATCGCGATTGCACGGCAATGTGACTCGCCTGCTTGCTCAGCTCCGCTTGACGCTTCGTCTCCAGCTCCCAGTCAGTCAGCTGCCTCTTCAGTACACAGGCAAGTCCAGTAGCCGCGATCTCCACGATTGGCTCGTCTTCCTCGTCCTCCTTTGGCTTCAGCCTGTTCTGGTATTGGAAGTTGATGATGGCATTGGCGCCACTTTGTCGAGCTATAGCGAGGATCCGCTCGAGCCCTTCCTGTCGGACAATTCTTGCTAGATGAAGTCCGTGCGATCTCTCCACGTCGTTAGTATCGTGAATGAGTAACCTGCGAATGAAAATGTAGGCGCCAGTCACCCAATCTGCACCCTCTATCGAGATCAAAGAGACGCACGACCTAGTCACGATAGCCCTGACTGGCCCACACGATTGGACAATCTTGTAGCCAGGGACTGTTTGCAACCTTGGGCATCAGCGTAGCTCCCTCGTGCACGGTTCAGCCGCTCACCCGCCGCTCACCTTGGTCGAGCGTGACTACCAAGATATCATCATCAGTGCGACTGCCTGAATTTGGATGTCGTGTCGCCTCCCTCTCGACAGGCATGGCTCTGCCGGAGTACATGGCCTGTTGTCGTTCGCGCTTCTTCTGCTCTTCGATGAAAGCATGCTGTAATTTGCGGTGCAGGTGCTCACGATCGCGCTGGTACATCTTCTCCATCTCCCTGCGCAGATGAATGCGGTCCTGCTCGATTGCCGGGTCGTCGATGTCTGGCTCTTCAGGCTCGATGACTGCAGGAGCTGATTAGCTATATCCCTCTCTTCAGCCCACCGGTACTCACATGCTTCTTGCACGACCTTCCAGTCTTCGTCTCTGCGAGCTCAACGGCTTGACGTCGGTAATGTCCTGATGCGGCTTGTATAGACGGCTTACCGCTCCCGGTCCTTCTTCTTGAGCTCTTCCACCTCGAGACGTAGATTGTCCAGCTTCTTCTCGGCCTGGTTGAGCACTCTTGCCGAGACCTGGCATCTCCTTCAGGTCAGATTATCTTTCCCGAACTCCCATATCGTAATCAGCTTGCTCACAGTCGCCACAAGTGGGGTCATTTGAGGCATGGTTGGCAGAGGCGGTAGCGGCGGCAGTGTCCGGGCGCCTCCAACATGCCTGCGTACGGATCTGGGCGTGGCGCACGGCATGGTCTTGGGCGGCGACGGCAGCGCGGGCAGAACCTCTGTTGTAGTTTCGCGCGGTGTGCGGGAAGGCATGGACCGCGTAGAGCCAGGCACGTTGTCCGGCTGGATGGGCTCTTGCAAAAGTGGACTAGACATGATCGCTCGCGCAGAGGGTTGTTGGCCAGAGGGGGAGAGCAACCTTGACCGATGGCAGGATCGACTGGAAGTCACGTCGAACAAGCGTGCAATGTCACGGAAGCGGGCCGAGTTTGACGGACCTGACGCATGAAGAGACGAGCGAGATCGCTTCTGAAGCTGTCAGGCTCTGGCTGCTTTAACAGCCAGGCACTTGTCGGAGCGAAGGCGAGCTGTCGCGATCTGCTAGAACAAAAGAAGCCATCAGGGGTGTGCGAATGGGTGAGCCGCTTGTTTGGTCCGACTCGTGCGCGGATGATCCGGTCAAAGGAAGCGTCAGCATGACCTGCGAGGTGTTCATGGGCGAAGGTTACGTCACGGGGTGCATATGTTCACAACACACGGGCACAAACATGAACGAGAGAGAGGGATACGCGTCAATCCATCCTACCGTGCTTCCGGCCGCACGCCACCCAGCTCTGCCAGAATCTCGCTTTCCCGTTCCAGCGAGAACGGCTCGAGGTCGTAACGCTTCAGAATGTTCTGCGCGTACGGATGTTCGTTGTCCGGAAAGACGAGGAGTCGCTCTAACCGTCTGTCCCGCAGCTTGTTCTTGGGCAGCATCCCAGAGACGGCTTTCTTGATGATCTGGGGCGACAGTTCAGGAGAGTCAGCTCCGCGCGCGCACAGGGTCATCCGTGTCATCCGTAACACACCATATCCGGCTTGTTCTCCATCATGCGCGCGTACGGCACGATCTTCAGGCCGCCCGGGAACTGCGAGTGCGAGCGGTAGACCTTCTGCTCGGCCTTCTTGCCGGTGAGGCGGATCTGGCGAGCATTGGTCACAACGACGTAGTCGCCGCAGTCGGCTGCGGAGTGCATAGTGACGACGCGTGAGCGACCGAACAGCGCTGGGAAGCGGGCAGGGATTGTACGCACTTGCAGGGTCGTAGATGGGCTTGTGCTTGCCCATCAAGACGAGAGCCAAGCGGGCAGCTAGCTTTCCGAGGATTTGACCTGAGGCATCGTAGTGGTGCCAAACGCGCGTATACGCAAGCGATGTCTGTTTGTCGCAAGTTATATTCAGGCAGGTCAGTTGTCGGAGGTTGGGCTCAGCTGGCGAAGCTCTTCACGCCGCTGCAGCTGTCTGCAAGCTGCAGCACCAGCAGCAAGACTCACGTTCCCAATGACTTGTGACATGGCGCAATGCGCATATACGTGCTGCTTAGCGCTCGTGGTATGCGTGCTGGTTGAGCGGAAGCGAAGAGCGTGCAGAGTGCGAGCTGGTCCTTGATTTCGAGCTCGAGGCCGAGGCCATGACGCTCTGGTCAGTCCCAACTGCTAGTACTACATCCTCGCACTGACTGAAATGCATGCACGACTAGCAAAGAAGCATGGCAGGCTTCACAACGCGCTACGCACAGCCGCTCGACGGGACGCTACGTACCATCGGGCCTCCCGTCTGCGTGTTTCCTGACACCTCTTTGGTGCCCAAGGAGAGCTATACATGCAGATCGTGACATTAGAGCTACGAGGTACTTACCGCGTGGAGTCCAGGATCCAGACAGGCCTGTCCCTGATGGCCCGACCGGGCTCGCCTGCGCTCCATGTGTCTGGCATCGAGCCGTTCGGCACCCTTTCATGGGACCCACAACACACCTACAGTCGAGTGGGCCACATGCATCAGCTCAACTGCCGACCAATCTAGCCGTTTCGACCTTCGGCGACAAGACCAGGATTTCAGCCAGGGCGATCAGACCTTCGCGTACCTGCCATAGATCACACGAGTCAATTGGTCTGCGCATCCGGCTGCTGTTCGAGCACGCAATCTTAGCAGCTTCAGCGCTCGCCCTTTATTCGTCTACGTCTCGATCTCGTCTCCGCGTATACGCGCGAATTCGAATGGCTCGTGCACGCTAATAAGCTGCTCTGTGAAAAGCTCTCGGTAGATCCCAGCGGGCCTCCCGTTTGCGTGCGCTCCGCAGGTTCGAGAAGCCTTGCTGACCCCTCTGCAAGCCTCACCTATGTCGTTCTTGTGACTCAGACTGGCCTGCCGCTGCTGTTCTGAAGCGGCTCGTCTCCGCACCATATCTCCGGCATCGAGCCACCACGTCCCCCTTTCATGGGGCCCTACGATATACCTGGGCAGGCAGATGCAATATGCGGTGCTCGCTCTTGCCCACTCATGGGGTTCGAAGTGGAGCTCTGAGTACCTGCGCTTGCCTCTGTTACCGTGTCAACCATACCTCCTACACGCCAACCCCACACACTCGCGCAGCTGGTCTGAGATAGCCTCTTCACAAATGCGCTCTGGCAGCTCTTTCGTCCTCACTCTTTCGATCTACGCTTCCCTTTCGAGGATTGCTCGAACGGCCGCCCGCCCTCTACCAGACCAAAGCCTGAACACACGTCAAGGCGAGACGACCCCTGTTCAGGTGCAGACGTGGCCGGGAAAGCCGTATGTAAGCTTTATCAGCAAGGAAGGTCGCGTGCTAGACATAGCCAACTGGTAAGCAGCCTTCTACCGGTGAGCCTGCACGCCGGCATTCTGGAGCTGAACAGGGATCACTCGATTCGCAGCGGTGACACGTCCCTGAGTCAAACTCAGCTGCATTGGACCCAAGATGGTGTGGTATCGCCGGACGCCCGAGCAAAGTGTCAAACGGCGCTCCTGTTACCGGTGGTAAGCGGCGCACCTGCGACCGTATTTGATTGTTACGACTGACCCGGACGCTGCTGTGTCTTCTTCTCGAGGACAGCCTGGTACTGACCCGCATGATGGCATCTTCGCCATAGTCATTGCCGATAGCATACTACGTGGCTACAGGGCCTGGCAGGCAGGACTTGCAGGCCAGACCACACTGTTTGTAGGCAGTGGCTTCGATCCAGTCTGGCAGTTGTCGCAGCAATTCAAGATCACCTGTAAGGTACTGCGGTCCCGCTTCATTCGCCTCAAGCTGCAAGCATACTGAGATCACCTTTGCTCTGCACTTACAGGTGGCAGGCGACGAAAAATATCGAGGCAAGTCATGCTACATCACAAGCATGCTGGACGGCAGATGCCTCTTCCAGCGCGGTTCGACCAACGGAGAAACTGGTCAAGGTCCAGTAGAGTGGGACTCATGCCTCGGTCGCGGATCAGGCCAAGACCCATGGAGGTACTGGGATCTTCGACGACTGGAGCAGGACTTCAGCCAAGACGATCATGCCTTCCCGTATCTGCTATAGATGATATCGGCGTGCCTCACCGTGTTTCCGGAAAGCAGCTCACTAAGCGCGCTGTCGACAAAGTCAGCTGCTCGTTCCTCTAATTGACGACTGACCCGATAAGCCACTCACGCTACCTCGCAAAGGATAGCCTGGAAGATCTGGCAGGTTCACATCGAGCCTGTAACGAGAGACTCTTCATTACCACGTATCGAGAGATCCTGATGCCTCCTCTGTACGGTTGGCGAACGGCCAAGGCGATTCGTCCTTTGTGCTGACTCCAGCTCCTCAGCGACATGTGCACTTTTTGAACCCCTTTCAAGGCCACCTTCAGCCCTGAAGTGGCCGAGAGGCTGTGCACATCTGGCACCTGGACACGTCCAGCGCACGTCCATGAGAGGCCCCCCACTCCTCTGCTCCGGTCCAGCAGCCCGGTGCCGTTCACCATCTCATCCTGTTTCTTAACCCCTCTCAGCTGGACTGAGCGCTGCAGTTAACGACACGCTCCTCCAGGATCATTCTCTACATGCTGGTCGATCTGACCTGGACGACGCTGGTCGTCGCGCACCTTGCATGCCAAGTGACAGCGCTGGCTTTGACAGCCAGCGCGAATTCCGAGCTGCCGAAGCGAGACGAGCAGCAGCAAGATAAACGTCCTCTCATTACTACGTGGCCAGGCAAGCCGTATGTCACGTTCATCTTGACCGATAAGGACACTGGCGGCATGGGCCGGAACACGAAGGTCTTGGACATCGCGAATTGGTGAGTCGCGCCGCGCAATCGATTGTGAATAATCGTGATCAGCCACTGAGGAGAGGATGTTCACCTCTGCAGTCGTACTGTGCCGTTGAATGAGACTAAGCTCCACTGGACCAATCTCAAAGGGGACGCCGGATCAGCCGATGCCCGGGCGGCATGCCAGACAGGTCTCCTCTTCCCGGTGGTACGTTTCTGCACTCAACATATGCGTGAGATCCCGCTGAAAGGCTGCTCTCCCTTATCTCCTGCTCCCATGAAACAGCCCTCGGTAGACCCGAAGGAAAATATCTTCTCCATCACCGTCTGGGACGGACAAATTGGCGGATACAGAGCTTGGCAGTCGGATGCCGATCCTGGCCGGACGCTCTTTGTCGGAGGTGGCTTTGATCCCTACTGGCAGGAAGCGCAGCAGTTCAAGCTGACGTGCAAGGTGTGTTGGCTGGGCACGCGCGCCAGTTGGCGTCGGCCAGCGTGTAATAGCTGACAGTCTTGATGCCCTCGCGTCGACAGACGGGCGCCGATGATACATACATGGGCAAAGAGTGCCAGATCTACAGCGTCTCGACCAAGACTTGCCTGATCGCCACAATGAACCCTGCGGACGCCGACATTGGCTCGGGACCCTTGGCCTGGGAGGACTGCGAAAAGCACGACCGCTACATGCTCTTCAACCTGCGTCGACAAGGCGAGAACTTCAGTCAGAACGATCATACGTTCAGCTATCTGTAGCGGGGCTATATGATGCTCTCGGTACGAGCCGTGTAGGAAGAAGTGATGCGATATCCTGCAGAATGCAGTGCCAAATATACCCAGACGCTTGGTATACGTTGCTTTACGTTACAAGAACAAACACCAAAAAGAATACCACCATAATCCCAAAGATCTTGAGCATGAGCGCTCTGTTGCCAGAAACCGAAGCGTAGTACTTGAGGAGTTCCCGTTGCGCCCCAGTCACATTGCTGTAAGACGCGCGCGAAAAGCATGTGAAGGGCGTCAGCGAGTACACTCCTGATCTGAAAAGGCCAGTTAGCAGATTCACTTGGAAATGTCTGTCGTATCGGCGTCTATCCGCTGCACAGTTTCTCCCTGCTGCGCCACCATTGTAGCGAGCTGCCCGAAGATCTGTCCCAATTCCTGTATCGTGCTTTCGATGCTCTCGATAGCGCTTGCACGCTGTCCCAGGTACTGATCCTGGTTCGACTGTTGCGCCTGCATCTGCATTTGCTGACCGCTCTCGAGGCCACCAAGCGAACTGCCATTTCCTCCCATGTCAAGAGCGAGAAAGTCGTTGCCGCCTCTGCTTCCCCCATCGTCGCTCGACCTCCCTTTGCCCTTGTAGTCAGGGAGGTTGGCTGGACTGCCTCGCCGCGCAAGGGTGCCGTTTCCGTATGCACTCTGCTGGGACGACGTGGAAGCTGGCTGGTACAGGACGGAATCTGCGGGGATGGAGAATCGGGATCGAAGGACTTGCAATGAGATCAGTAAGACTTGCGCTCGTGCCTGACTGGGACACTCCAGATCCATAGATGGAGTGCTCTCACCTGAAGCGGGGCCGTTGCTGCCTGCGCCAGCGCTCGGATTCGTATACCCAAACTGCTCCGTACGCGTCTTGCTGGCCTTCATGTTCTGCGTACGAACCTCAAGCACATCCTTGAAGCCCATGCTCGTTGTAGCCAGCTTGCCCTGCAGCATGACGAGGATGTTGTTGTTGTGCTCTTCGGCCTGCTTGCCCTTGCCTCCGGAACCCCCGGACTGTCCGGCTTGCACAATGCCCTGCAGCTTTGCGATCTGTCCATTGAGCGAGGCAATGTCCCGCTTAATGATATAGGTGAGCTCAGAGATCTCGACGGGGCGATCGTCGAACAGCGTCTTGCGTTTCGCGACTGCGTGCGTGTGCGCGGCAGGCCAGGACACGTCGCATCGGCTCATCAGCCCGATGCCCCAGCAGATAAAACGCGGTGGCAGCAGCAGCACATCGAGGCGACAACTCACGCTGTGCCAGCTTCTCGAGCTTGCCCATTGTTCCCTGAATCTCCTTTGCTATCTGGCCGGCGCTTCTCGCGAACTCGGACCTCTTGCCCGCCTGCTTTCCGCCAGCTCCGCCGCCGCTGCCAGACCCCAGCAGGCGCTGCTTGTGCTCTGGCACACCTCCACTCTGCGCCAGACGCAGCCGGGCCTTCTCTACGGCCGATTTGAACTCGGACGTGCGGTTCATCCTTGCGATCTAGTCTAGGCGTAGGCGATGAGCTCGCGATGTGGCAGGGCACTGCTGTCTGCGATGCGGCAGGTCTACAAGTATTGGACAGAGAGACGATGCAACCCTGCTCTGTTGGTGGTCCTGCTCGTAGCCAAAGGCGAGGTGATTGGGGCAAGATGGCAAGCGGCGACGTCGGCTTGGCTGCCGGTGCGGCCGGTACGGTGCGGGTGCGGTGACGGCAAAGGCGTGCCTGAATGAAGGTCGCAATCCACTCAGAAGAACGGCAACGCTGCATTCCTATCTACACAAGAGAAGAAGAGGCCATCTAATTGATACATCTCCAAATGTTGAACGAGATCTGTAGGCAGGCAAGCGAAACGAGGCGATCTCCATGAGGTGCCGCCTGTGCTAAACGCAGAAAACGAGTTATGAATACTGCCCGCTCTATTCCATCTCCTCTTCTTTGACTCTGACAAGAGCAGGCAGACCCTTTGCCATCTTCTTGGCCAGGTTCTCCCGGTAGAGCTGGTTCGCTCGCAGCACGAGCGCTTGGATGACGGCAAACCGGCGATGCCTGATGGCAGCCTGTGCCTTCTCAGCAGCGCTCAGCACCGGAGGAGAGGCCCGCTTCTCGGTGCTTGTGCTCTTGCGCTGCATCTTGGGGCGATGACCGGACGAGGGCGTGTAGGGCTCGGTGGCATAGTCGTCGGTATCGGACTCGAGCTCGTCGACATCGCTAGCAACAGGAGATGGGCTCCTCGTGCGCAGCCGCGAGCGCTTGTAGACGGCATCCGGACCCATGTCGTCGTCCGACTCGCTCTTGTAGTCATGCCCGTCGTCGTCTGCGCTCAAAGGCGACGCGACTTGTTGCCACGTGGAGCTCTCCGCATGAATATCCTCTTCCTCCTTGACGATCGGGTGATCGTCCATGCTATTCATCCTGAAGGAACTGACGCCGCGAGTGATGCGGTCAAGCTTCTCTCCAGTGCTCGGTCGACGTCCTTCCGCTTCGTCGAAGCGAGACGTGAGCGCCGAGAGAGGAGGGTAGAACTGACGTGAAGGTGTGCTTCGCTTGTGTGACGAGGACGCGTTTGAAGACACAGTTGATAAGGCCGGCGACGCCTCCACACCTCCGCCAGGTAGGTCGCTCATCGCGTTGGCAAGCAGCGATCGGAGCGAGGGAAGGTGACACTCTGCACCGCGATTTTCGGGTGCTGTGCCAATGGGAGGAAGAGTGATCCTGTCCCCATCTTCGTAAGCAGAAGAGGAAGTGAAAGAGGAGGCACTGGCGCTGCCACTTGGGCTGCGGACGTTGTGCAGCTCCGGTCGACTGTCCGCCATCTCGTCCTCAGACATCTCTTCCGGACTGTCGAAGCGCGCCTCCTCCGCTGTGGACCGCAGGCTCGAAGTACCCTGCTTGACCCGGTGGAGCGAGTCAACATCGACAGGGTCGTCGAGGATGTTGCGCATCGAAGCCGGTACAGGCGGCGCGCGCGAGAGCAGCTGGACGGGATTGAGAATTGGCTCGCGAGCGTGATCGGCCGTGATGTACGGCGTGGGGATAGACCTTTGCGGCGCGAGGTAGTCGAAAGAGACAGCCGGCAAGCCATGATGCTGTTGAGGCTGCTGCTGGTTGCCGTACCCAGAGCCGTTCCCGTACTGCGGAGCCGGATGCGTATTCGGCATGCTCGGCGATGGCATGCCTGGCGATGAATGCGAATGGTGGTGGCCCCTGTAGCTGCTGGGCAGCGGCTTGACCGGCTTGGGCTCGGCAAGCACGGAGAGGGAGGGATAGAGGCTGCCATTTGACTGGGCGGTGGGAACGGGACCGCTGACACTGTGCCTGTGCTCGATAGGAGGGTGGTGGGTTGGCTGTTGCGATGGCACGTTGAGGTTGGTGTCTGGTGAACCGTAAGCTGGCGGCTGTCCATGCAGCGATGGATACGAAAAGTCTGTTGTGATGGGAGTGTCGACACCAGCAACGCCAGTCGGCCACTGGATAGGCTCCTTACTCATCCAATCAATGTTTGAATTGGATGGCGACTCGTAAGGTGCACCAAAGGAGAAGAGCAGACTGTTAATGTCGTCGATGTCGCTCTTGCCCAAGTCCAGTGGCTGATCGTGCGGGCTTCTGACAGAACCAGATGCGCTGCGCGGGCTGTAGTTGGAGGATGACGAGTGGTTCGAGCCACTGGAAGGAGACTCGGTCGAGCCCAGCGTGGTGACGGAGGGCATCGACGAGGAAAGAGCCTCGCTGATAGCGTGGTTGTTCTCGAAAAGATAGGTAGAAAGAGAGTCCAGGCGATGGTCGACTGCAATCAGGCGAGGCTTGACATTAGCTGCCTGGGTCGAGTTCTAGACAACGCATATGGCGACTCACATGCTGCCATATCGCCGCTCGGGTCGAACTTCTTCTTCTTCATGTCGGCAAAGAGCGCATCTGCTTCGTCTGCAAAGCTCCTCTTGCCCTTGCCAATGACCGTGTTGGTCTTCTCGTGAGAGCGATGACCATTCTGTGCGGGCAAGGCCTGCATGTGGGGTGGATTGGGCGAGAGAGAAGCGTAGTGCGAGCTGCTCGAGGCGGGAGAAGTGCCTCCGGCCGTCGAGCTGGACCGAGATTGTCGATCCTGTGAATAGTAGGGATATTGCTGGAAATTCTCGTTATTGATCTGCTGGGACTGCGCAGGCTGGCTCGGGGCGCTGCTAGACAGCATGCCCTCGAGATTCGGGTAGAGACTGCCATTCTGCGACGCCGGCGACGGATTGGATGAGCCGTTGCCGGAGCTTGAGCGACTCGGCTGGTACTGCGGCGGTCTAGGCTGCTGGCCTTGTTGAGGAGCCGGCTGCTGCTGCTGCACGCTCGGAGCGGTGGGCTGGGCGGGCGCGGCCGTCTGCGTAGGTGCAGGGAAGATGGGCTGAGGTGCAGGTGGCTGCTGTTGGTTCAGCGTGGCAATCATCTGGGGCCATGCCATCATGGCAGCGAAGTTCATCTGCTGCAGGTTGGGAATGCCTGCAGCGTTCATTGCCGCCTGTGGCTGATTTGGCTGCTGCTGCTGCTGGGGTTGGGGCTGTGCCTGCTGCACTTGAGACTGGGCCTGTTGCAGCTGATTATGTGCACCAGCCATCTGCTGAGGGGTAAAGCCCTGCATTGAAGCGGTCATGAAGCTGTTCATGGCTTGCTGCTGTCGCAGCATCTGCTCAAGCGGCACACTGGGCTGGAAGAGAGGCGCCTGTGGCTGGCCAGCATGGGTAGCAGGCTGCTGCTGTTGCTGCACTTGTCCGGGCAGGAACTGAGACGGGTCCATTCCTCCCAGGCCATAAAAGCCGAACGGCATCATGTACTGCATGACGCTCGGGTGGATCCCACCCTGCATCTGAGCGGCCGCAGCGAGCGCGGCGGCTGACGCAGCTTGCTGTGCGGCATCTGCCGGCGCTTGAACTCCATTCTGATTGTGGGCTGATTGATTGCCATAGCTGCTCAGCTTAGCGGCCGAAAGGGGCTGTCGCTGCTGGTAAGCCTGGCCAGACGCCTGCTGAGGGAAGCCCTCGCTTCCGTCCTCGACTTTCGCCTTTGTCGAAGGGACCGTGATTGCCTTGGATTGCTTGTGCTTGACGTGATGCTCCTCTGTGTGAATCTTCTCGTGCTTCCGGAGATCCTGGGGACGCTTGAAGGACTTGCCGCAGGTCTGCGTCCATGGTCACGGGTCAGCTTGCGTTGCATAGAGTAAGGATAAGGAGAAAGCCAGATTGCAACTCACGTCGCAGGCATGGGGTTTGAGTGGTGTGTGAACTGGTGTATGAAGGGCACGTCAGCCTCCTGCTCCGACCCGCGCCGGCCGGCGGGACGAGAGACCGGTGACTCACCTCGCATATGCGACGTAATGTGGTCGCGCTTTGCGCAAGTCACATTGCATCCATGCCACTGGCACGTCAAGCACAGGTTGTTCGTCGATTTCCTCCCTACGTGCAGGTCCGTCAGATCTACCCACACCCACACCCGTCGAAGCAGCGGTCAGCTTCCCCTTGGGCCGCGTGGTTGGTGAGCTCTTTCGGGACGGTCACCGCACTCACGAAAGAACAGGGCCTCGGGGTCTGCAAACACATCACTGCATCCTGCCCATTGGCACTGCAGGCCTCTGCGGTCGTCCATACTCTCCTGTTCCTCCTATCCTTCCCTCCCTTTCTCTCTTGCTCACTGTGAGATCTTGGCGCTGTCACAGCGGGCTCACAGTGGGCCGGGGATGCGCACCGCACTTGCAGACGATGGCAGGAAGCGTACGGCGCTCGCTACGAAACGATGGAACTGTACAGGCGCCAATGCGACAAGTGGCAGTTGCACGGTGTTGCCTGCTGGCGTAAATCGTTTTCGAATGTGAGAGTTGGGCAGAAGAGAGAGAAAGAGTCAGAGTCTTGAAGCTTGAAGCTTGAGCCGGGGCGCTCAAGGCTTGCCAAGCACGAATTCCCTTGGCAGAGTACGGTCAGTGACGAGATCCTCCTCGAGAGTCTCCTGAAGAGCCTGCTTCTCGCACCAACGCTCTGCCAGAACTGGTACCTATTGTCCAGCACAGCAAAATGCGCCTTGATGTCCCTTCGTCATTGCCGCGTCGACAGTGCCGCTCGACCCGCATGCACTTACGAGTGTACGCACCGGGCCATTCCCCGCGTCCAACACCTATAGAAGTCGACCTGTCGTCTTTGCTAGCCGAAGTTAGGGTGGACGATCTGCTGAGCGCGTTATAGCTATCGCGAATATCGAGCCATGTCCTGCATTCGACCGTCTTGAGACTACGAACTGGAGTCACGGTCCTACAAGGACCTGGGGGCTCAAAGCATGACTTAAGCCACGGGCTTGAATGCGCATCTTTCTGACAGCTCGTGCTCCGCAACTTAAAGCGCTTTCATTCGGCACCGTTAAATATTATAGCAGGGTTCCGGGCTTCTTCGACGGCCGCTGCGATGTCAACCGTTGTCAAGACGAAAACTGCGGACCTCCCCTCGGGGCCTGTACTGCAGCTGCGAGCTTACCCGTTCCTCGCTGCTGCCTGCTATCTTCTTCTTCTGTTCTCTCCTCTCGTCTTCTCAACCCTCTGCTCTACATCTTTACCTTTCTCTACAGGCTGGCCCTGACCCTTCCATTCCCGCTCCGAAAGTGCGCAACCCCCTAACACCTCCCCGCCTGCCAGCAATCGCTGACCTCTCCCGTTCTAGTGCACTTTGCTTCCCTTCTCGCTCCTCTCGCCCTCCTTGCAGGCCTCGCGAATGCTGGTCATTCCAAGCCGAACCGCCTCAACGCTCGTCAAGCACCTTGCTTCGTTGTGGGAGGAGCATCGCTTCCAGGCGAGGTTCAGAGCGGTCTCACAGCCCTCGCGTTTGTCGTGACTTGTGACAATGGAGTGGGTGCTACACATCGCGCCATTCGGTTTCGATCCAGCTTGACACCGCCTCTCTACCCAGTCCCAGATCAGCCCTGGCGTACCCAATCTCATCTCGGGCGCTACCTCACTCTCCTCCATCGACTTCCAGGCATCCGAGAGTTCCCCTCTCGGCTTCGCAGAGGACATCTCCGTCCTCCCTGAGCAGCCTTCGACCACCGATGCGGCCGCTACCACCGCTCTGCAGGAGCAGCTCAATGTCTACCTCGCCTGGGAGACAGCCGTCCGCAGTCAGGTGGGGATCGTCTCCGTGCAGCCAGCCCTGATTTCGTATGCTGATGCATACAATCTCGCTCCCGCAACAGGCATCCGGCAATAGCCGCCTGCTCACTCAGATCAAGAGTGTCAAGTTCTACCTCCAGTTCCAGCAGGCTCGCCTCAATGCAGCCAAGGGCGTCCAGGTCGGCCCCGCCGGCACAGTTGAGCACCAGCTCGGGAAGGTGCGTGTCTGCTTGCAACTCGAGATGCTGCGATGGCTGATCGTGGTGGCTAATCGCCATTTGCAAGCGCAGGTCACCAAGAACGCCATTGGCGCCTCTGATGAGGAGAAGGCCTTCGCCACCAGTCTCGCTGGCCTTGTCAACTAAACACGGGCATATTCGAGACGATGCCAGCAGGCTGTCACACGCAAAGATGGAACTCAGACAGCTAGTGAACTGCCGCAGAAATGCTTGAGAGTCGTGTCATGCAGTACAGCTACACAATGTGATGCGATGCGAGTATTCCGTCAGACTGGTAATGCTAAACTGCTAACAAGCCACCGAGCGCGAGAGTTGGAATGGTTATGGAAGTGCGAAGGAGAGTGTCCAGATATTCGCAGGTGCATGCCTCTACAGTAAGAGGGCGGAGCCGGCTAGGGCTAGCATGAGAAGCCCGGCCAAGGTGCTCTTTGCCGAGGAGGCCACGCCAGCAGATGTTGGGCTGGCGACCGCCGGCCCGTCCCGAGAAGGCGTGGCTGCCAGCGTCGAATTGTCGACAGGTGCTGCCGGCCGCTCTGGCATCGTACCATTGGCAAGCACCCAGTCGATCCCGCCGCGGATGTGGGACTGAAAGATTGGGTCGCGCCAGATCTCGCTCCCGTGACCCAAGCTCGTGTACCTGAGAGACAGCAAGGTGAGCACAAGGCTGTTAGGGAAGGCAGATTGACCGAACTCACCACATCCGGCCAGGCATCTCGAAAGCTGGTGGAGCGCCCCAGGTGCCGTTGGCACTGGGCACATTCGTAATCGTCAGGCTTTGGCCTAGAGGGACGCCACCGTCTCTGTACCAGGCTATGGGATGGGGATTTCCCTGAGGTCCTCCCGGTCCTTGCTTGAAGTTGTCGAAGTATGACTCGTCATCCACGGTCAGGAGGAGCTGTAACATCTTATCAGCCTCGAATCGCATTGCCATACAATATGATTGTACGCACAGATACGTTCGTGCGCCGCGGGTCGCTCTGAAAATTATAGACCTCATCCGGGAAGCGCCAGAGCTCAGGTAGCTCCTCCGTTGACGGATGTGAGCTATTGAGAACCCGAAATGTGGCGTTCTGAAATTCGGGGTGTCGCTGGAAGCGTGCACCGATGGCAGCCCCGTAGCAAGGGCTGCTTTGCAGCGTGTCCGTTGCCGAGTGTATGCCGACTAGGCCGCCTCCGTTCACGAGGTATTGCTCAAAGTTGTGCCTCTGCAGGTCCGTGTGCAGGACCTCAGATGTGGTAGAGAGGAAGACTATGGCGGAGTATGTCTCGAGCGCTGCAAGGTTCGAGAACAGCTCGGCATCTTCGGTGAACGTGGCATTGTAGCCCAGCGTGCGGAGCGAATCTTGCGCTACGGGGATGCTGTCGTGGCGGTATCCCTACAGACGAGACGAGACTCATCAGCCCTGCGCCAGGGGAAGGCCCGAGCTTGACCCGCGCTGACCTCAGTCCGCGAATAGACGAGCAGGGAAGTGTTCGGAAAGAGCGTCGGTAGAGCGAGACTGCTGTTGAGCGACATGGTATCAAGAATGCGTGCGACAGTCAATCGGCACGAAGGAGACCCTGTCCTTGACGTCCCTTGACCTCGACTTCCTCAAACTGCCCACTCTTAGCGCGGCGAGCAAGTCTGTGTCACTCGAACGAGCAGGATGCGGCCAATGCGGCCCACAGCCTCCTGTCTTGTCCTGCGCTGTGCCTTCGTCTTCGTCACATGCCACTTTGGCTCATCAGCAAAAACAAACAAGCACCAAGAGCGCAAGGTGGAAGGGTCGGCATGCCTTGCAATTGAACAAGCGGAATTCACCCGAGCCGAGGATGTGTCGGTGGCAAAACCTCCCTGGAGAGAGGAGCAGCAAGCGACCTTCCTTCAGACCTGCGAGCTTCATGCAAGCGCCTGCAGAAGCGTGCACTCGAGTACCGTACCTACTGAGCTCCGAATACAATTCGATGCCTGTTCACAGGATATCGAAAGTTTCGGCAAACGGTCTGCGCGGCGCCAAGTATGACGGCATGAACCACCGAAAGCTGTTTGAAGGATCGCTTTCGGCTTCGGAGGCCCTTCGCGTTCCACCATAAGTACACTATCTCATGTCCTTCTCGACCTGCGATGCCGTCTCGGCTCTGTGCCCGGTTGAGGCGACAACGTACGGATACCGGCCCAACCTCGGCGCCAACGCCTTCTTCCTCAGCGCGTTCGCACTATGCACACTCGGACAGCTGTACCTGAGCATCCGATATCGAACATGGACATGGCTTATTGCGCTGCTGATCGGTAGCCTGCTGGAGACCATCGGCTACGGCGGACGTATCATCATGTGCGCGCCTTCGCTGCGCTACCAGCTTCTGATGCGGTGACAAGTGACCCTGACGCTTCCAACCACAGGTATCACAATGTCTGGGACCAAGGTGGTTTCCGCATGCAGATCGTCTGCCTGATCCTCGGACCCTCGTTCATCAGCGGTGGGATCGATCTGGTCCTCAAATACGTCGTCCTGACCTTCGGCACCCAGTATTCGCGCATTCCGGCGAAATGGTACACTTGGCTCTTCATCGGCCTCGACGTCTTTGCGATTCTACTTCAGGCAGCTGGTGGCGGTCTGGCTAGCGTGAGCCACATCCCTGATTCACGGGCAGGCCGACTTGCTGACTATCCTGCCCGATAGTCTGACGATCCCAGCATGTTCACATCAGGCAATAACATGATGTGAGCCTCTTGATGCGAATGTGCCGCGGACAAAAGCGCTGATGCAGCTGCACACCCAGGCTGGCGGGCATCGCGCTTCAAGTCGCACAGCTCGTCCTGTTCGGAATCGTGACGGCCGAGTACGGCATGCGGACCTGGAAGAACCGGCATACGATAGACACTGCTGCGCTGCGGGAACTTTACGGAGTGCACTTCATCCGCAATTTCCGGTACTTCGCTGTTGCCTGCACAATTGGCTACCTCGGTATCCTTGTGCGATGCTGCTACCGGTGAGACAGACCCGTGCGTGGAGAGCCTGCCTCTATGTACTGACTGTTCTCGTGCTCTTTCAGTATTCCCGAGCTCGCTCAAGGTTGGGGAGGTCCGCTGATGCGGGATGAAGTAACTTTTCTCGTTCTGGACGGAGCGTGAGTTCGGGCTTTGTACCGCGCTGTGCGATGCCGCTAAGATTCGCTGTACAGCTTCATCCTCCTTGCCACAACTGCCATGACTGTCTTCCATCCGGGATGGGCTTTCCCTCCTATGCGTACTCAAGGCAAGGCAAAAACTTCAGGGGAGGTCAGCGAGAAGCATGCCGCATGATAGCGTTCGGTCACTCGCAATGATATCTAGAATTTGCTTCAGGCTGTCGCATCCATGTTAGCCGTGTCGTCCGCACTTGCCCAGGTGAGACACGCGTAGATCCCTGAGCGGCGTCATCTGAGACTCAGTCTCGCATGTCGGGAGCACCTTTGCCTCGTGAGCTTTCCGAACCGGATGCCAGAGATTGCAATGCGACTGGATCTGTTCGCAACCTAGACACTTTTTTAGTCAGTGCTAAGCGCTGACCGGTCCAGGTAAAGCCGTCGTGGTTCTAACGAAGCCGGGCTGCCTTCCCGTGGGGGATTGAGTGATTCCAACGATTCCACAAGACAGTCGACATATCTAACGACCAGACACAAGGTCGCTCTACAATGCCCCAAGGATTCCATTAGTATTGCCCTACAAGCGGCGGATTTGCAGTCTGAGTCCGTATGGAGCAGCGATCGTCTAGGTTTCAAACCGTGTCCGAATGATCTCTGCGAGCTTGATGAGATGAGGCTGATTGCCCGTCATCAAGTCGTTAATGCTAACGTCGTCGGTCTGCGCGGAAAGGGAACGCATTCAGTCGTTGCGATCGTATACGCTCGCACTTATAGTGCCACCCACCTTGACGCCCCGATCAAGCAGGAAATCGAAACATCGGAAGAGTGTGTCGATATAGCTAAGGTAGACGAAGGTCAGCAAGCCGTCAACGGAGGTGACCAGTGGGCTCCAACTCACTCCATGTCCGGCGTACGTCCAGGCTGAAGAGGCCGGAATTTGTCAAATGCGGCCTCCTCAATGCCGGACTTCTTGCCGCCAAGATGCTCTACAAGCCTGGTGTAGATACGGCCACTGCTCATGTCGGACCACTCGAACGCTTTGGCCGTGCCGTTGGGCAAATGGTCATTCACCCAGTCGAGCAGTTCCTGCGACGGATTCATCGTGAATGTCGACATGGCGGATGGTCGCCTATCCACTCCTTGTGGACTGCCTGCTGCCACTCCGCTCAGGACAGGTGAGAGCGTATTGCTCTGCCCCTGACCTGCCGCCGGACCGATGCTGCTGTTTGGACTGAAAGAGGGGTTGTCCATGCTGGCCTTGGGCGAGACGGACGAGCTGCCTCCACCGAGAGCTTTGCCGTACCAGGAAGACCTCCGCTCATTCTTGCCAAGGCTCGAAGGCGGCCGCTCGTCGAAGTTGCCGAAAGCCGTGGTCTGCGTGCCGATCTCTTGCGATTAGAAGAGGTCCTAAGGAAAGCAACACTAGCTGACACTCACAGGTGAACGCTTAGGGTCGGTATAATCCTCGCTGACTGGCTTCTTGCGCTGGCTGCTCTTGAGAGGCGGGAGGAACGAGCTGTTCTTCCTCTTATTTGGCGAGACCGGTGGGCTCTTGCCGTTAGACTGCATGGACGCTCCTCTGTCCATCGCGCCCGAAGCCGGTAGCACGGACGCCCCCATGAGCTTGGCAGCGTCGGTAGCCGAAAGCGTGTTCGGGTTGCTTGTTAGGCTGGCCTTCTGGACCCTAACGGCAGAAGTCGGCGAGGGAGGACGCGGCGGTGGGTTCATAGACTGGGCGACAGACAGTGGTATGGTCTTGATGTTGCTCGAGGATGTAACGGGAGCTGCGAGGCATGGAGAGCGCGATTCAGTCAGCGTGCCTCGAAGATACCCAGTAACGGGATGAGTTACCTGAATAGTCCCTGCCGATGGTGACCTTCAGGAAGGCTTTCATCCAGTTGCGTGTAGTGACGCTATCGCCCGAGCTAAAGTAGTGCGTCTGTTCGGTGGGGTGCGTGGCCTTGAAGCCGTACCGTCCGCGATCGCCCAGCCCACTGCCAACACTACCGTCCGAGACGAATCTGTACCCGACGAGGTTGATATAGTGCTTAACCTTGTCCTCTGTAGGCGACTTGAGCACGTAGAGGTACGTGCCCTTGAGCACCAGATAACGCTCCTTCCACGAATTGTAGCGATCGCTGCGCTTCCGGAGGTAGCCGGCATAGTCGGCATCTCCAATCTTGTCAACAGCTCTGACGCCAACGCTAGTAGTTGCGAGCGCACCAGCGGCAGGGGTGATCGCGGCGGCAGCAGTCGGCACGGCGTCGCGAGAGCCTCGAGCCAGAGGCGCTGAGGGTCTCGGCGTATTTCTGGCGCTGCTGACTGGAGCCGCCACGGCCTCTTCGGGGATGGTGGGGCTCTTGACCGGTGCGCCTGCCTCCAAGGGTAGGGAGATACTTCGCTTGCCCCGCTCATGACCGCTGCCGGTGGCGCTGCTAGTCTGGCCCGTACCGCTCTGATTGTTTCCAATGCCAAACAGTCGAGCCGAAAGCCGATTGCCGGTGTTTGAGGACGGGCTCCTCTGCATGCCAGACGATTTCTCGGCTGAGGTTGTCGAGGTGGCAGCCGGCGTCGCGGAAGACTCGCCCGTGTATGTCGGAGGCGGCTTGCGGGATCTGCCGAGTGTGCTGCTGAAGAAGTTGCGGCCAGCTGATTTGCCGTACTTGGCGCCGTCTGTGCCAAGCTCTGGGCTGGTCGGTCCGCCTGGCGAGTTGCCGACCGCAGATGTAGTAGGGCCAGAGCTCTTCTGCCTATCGCGAGTGCGGAAGCTGCCGAGGCTGGTCTTTGGCTTTCGCTCCGAACGAGGAGCTGCCTCGGTGGACTGATTCAACTGCGCTGGTCAGCTCGAAATTCCTCAGAATCCTCCACGGCAATGCTCACATCGCTTGGAGTCGTGCTAGCAGCCTCGTCCCGTATATCTTCCGCGGTCTCAAAGCTGTCCTCGGTTCCTCCTGTCGTGTGTCTCGTTCTTGTGGTCTTCGGCGTGTCTGTCGGCTTAGGTACGACATTCTCCGTAAAGGGTGCCGGACTGCTCGGCGCCTGGCTCGGTTGTCGAGTCGAAGGAGCAGCCGTCGAGGAGCTCGCCTGACCCAGTCCAAGTCCGCGCAGATAGTCGTCTTGCACATTGCTGGCTGCGCTCGAGCTGGCGAGGTCGGGTGTTGTAGGGGCTTGCTTCGACGTCGTTGCCTTTGTGGTCTGAGCATCGCTCTCATAGGTAGTCGGCAGACTTGACGACGGGGCAAAGCTTCCTTCGCGCAGGCTGTTGACAGCTGGCGATGTGGCTGCGAGTGAGCCCGGTCCAGAGTCGTAGCCGGACAGACTGGGGGATAGGGAGGTGCTCATGTCAAACTGGGCTCGAAGATCCTTGATGGCCTTTGCGATGCGCGCTCTGGGACCGAAAGCGATGATGTCAATCTCCTTGAGACTGTTGATGTCCATGTCGAGTAGCACGTCTCCGGAGATCTCGTGCTCTGTTCGTAGTGCCACGATATTAGCATTGGGCGAAACCATAAGCAGGAAGAGACCCACCTCTGAACTTGGCCAAGATGGAGGCATCAAAGTTGCGCGATTGGCCCCACTCTACGACTTGATCGACGGACCAGTCGCGGGGGTCGGACTGGTTCGAGTTCCTCGAGCCGCCGAACGTTCCACTCCTGGGCGAGTCGAGGTAGTTTTGTGCGCTGGTGGCAGGAGTGAAGGCAGTCCCAAGCGTGCTGCTAGGCCGGGAAGATGCGGCGTTCGAAGGATGCGGGCTGGCTGGCTGGTGCTGCGTTGCAGTGTAGGCAGCATACTGTGGAGCACCCGTCTGTATCGGGGCAGGGGACTGGGCAGGGAACGTGTATGCTGCAGGAACTGGCGAAGTCGCTGCCTGCTCTACGAGCGAGATGAGACCTGCCTCTCCTGGAGCGACACCGGCATCGATGGATCTGCGACCGCCAGTGTGCCTGGTGGGCTGCGAGACTGATGTGATCGCCTGTGAAGTGGGTGCAGGCTCTGTCTCGGCTGCAGCGTGCGTCTCTGCTGCAGGAGGTGGTGCAAGGACATCCTCGGGACTGTCGTTTAACGGCGACGCTGCATACACTGCAGATTCGGGTGCCTGTGCGACAGGCGGCGATTGCAGCGGTGTGGCCTGATAGGATGACGGCGCATCAGAGTCTTGGTGCTCGAGCTGGGCGGGACGATCGACGAGGTAGAAATGGGGCTGCTGCTCGGTGGTCTGTGCCGCGGCTGGAGATGCTAGCGGTGCCGGCAGACCGGTCGCAGTCGAGACGGACGTGCGGTCGCCCCTTGAGCCTAGCTGCGGCGTCCGGGAAGCTTCTTCGGCCTGAATGTCCTGAGGTACAGATGCGTACTGCGAGGTGTCCCGCTCTTCTGCAACCTGGCGCTTGGTGGGGAAGATGGAGTCGTCATCCCCATCGCTCTCGTCGCCGACAGCAGACTCGGCATCGCTTTCGTCCGAAAAGACGAGGCCTTCCACTGGCTGGGATGAAGCCATCCGCATCCGCTCCCTCTCGGCTTCGCGTGCGCGCTCATCTGCGACCCGCTTCTTCTCCTCGCGTTCCTGGGCTAGCTGGATGTTTCGTGCGAGGTTGTCCTTGGCGTGCGAGGCCATGATATCTCCGGACGTCTCTGTCTCTTCCAGATCGCGGTCCAGCACGCTCGACGCGTCGTCGCGGATTGAAGCTGATGCGACGGAGGAAGTGTCGGATGCCGCGGGAACGCTGGCCAGTGCTTTCGGTTCGCTCTCCTCCCTAGCCGGTGCGACTGTGCCTGGAAGTGCGGCTACTGCGGACGTCTCTTTGCCAATGTACATGCCGTCCAGGTGGCTCTGGATGTCGTCGATGGTTGCTCGCATTTCAGGCGTCTCTGCTGGCCGTGTCGGGGAGGGCGAGCGCGAGCGGGGCTTCTCCACGGCTGCTGGCGTCGCAGTGAAGCCATCTTGGGCCACGACTGGAGTTGAAGTGACTACTGTGGGTGGGGAGGACTGCGTGTAGGTCTGAGGGAACAGTCCCCGCTCTCCCTTGGTGTTGACTCCCTGTGAATGGGCGGGCGGCGAGAATAGCAAAGCGAGCGAGATCATGGTCAGCTCATATATGTAGGGCGTGCCTGTACAGACTGCCCGCTCGCCGCACCTGCCACCACCCGTCCTGATACTGGTCATCCTTCTCGAGCACCACAATCCGCTCTCCCGCTCCAAAGCTGAGCTCGTCCGGGTTCTCTGCCTCAAAGGCGTGCACCCCGTACACAACGTCCACGCCCTCTTCCGTCGACATTGCGTTTGTCGTTGTGCGCAGAGCTGCGTGCTGTTTCGACTGGATCTGGATTCAAGGGGTTGAAACAGTGGGCTGCTCCCCATCGCGCGCCCGGCACGCTCTCGGCTTGCCTTTCTCGGTGAGCCTCTCCGTGCGAACAGCTCGCAGAGGCCTCCTCACGCTCAACCATTTCTCGATAAATAGAGTACTGATGTAGTAGCTAGAGGTTCATGAATGTGATAATGAATGATGCACCTCCCAGCCAAACCCCTCCACAAACGTTTCGATGAGGTGATGTTGGATGCCCCCGCCATCGGGACATGTTGAACGGCTGAAAGTGCGGACATCACGAAGGTCTTGCCAATGCACTACAGTACTCACGGTCCCGTGTATCATGGGCTCATGTAGTCACGAAACTGATACTGACGTGTCCATCCCTTTTCGAGGCCCCCTTCATCGTCCCTAATCCCCTCGTATCCACCTTTCCCCATCGCCTCCTCGGTCCGCGGTCCCCATTTCTCCTCAGCTTCAGCGCTTCGCGGATACTGAATCTTCCAGTAAGTCTTTGCCTTACAGAACATTTCCCCCACAACAACTTGGACAGGATGCCCTTCTACGTAAGTAAGAGGCCAGAGAACACCGATGTGTAGCTCACACGGCGGATGCTGAGAGCGAGGTGAATGAGCCTTGCAGCTACATGAAGTACAGGTGCCAAAGGAAGAGGACAGAAGGAGTAGGGATATCGAATACTGAACAGCGGTGTACAATGGCTGTCCTACGTACGGGCCCTTAGGGAGACCAGCGTATGTGGCGTAGCACACTGCTTTGTAGCGCGTACCGTTGTACACTGCCAGCGAAATGGCGAAAGTAGAGGGGCAGTAGGTATTGCTTGTCCCGTCAGCGAGTACAGGTGGAACAGACCTTCGGTATGGGTTGCGGCATGTCCCCACGTGTCCCAGGCACAGGAACCAGGCACAGATCCCCGCAGCCGACCCGACCATGGGAGGATAGTGGCTACACGAACCAGGCTAGTACTGTAGACTCCGCTGTCACAGGATTATACTACGTCCCCCTGAGTACTGAACTGCTTCGCGTTCTGATTGCGGGTCATTAAACAGGGGAGGTGAGCGGAGGTGGCAAGTCTATATATTTGTAACGGGTGGACACGACATCATGTCCCGGAGCTGTAGCTCAGTTGGAAGAGCAATGTCTTAACACGGCATAGGTAGCCAGATCGAAACTGGTCAGCTTCATCTCTTTTGCCGGGCTCGTGAAGGAGTCCTTGGTCTCCGCCAGTTTTTTGGGCCAGATTTTTGGGCCAGACAACGACGCCAGCTCCGATGGTATCGTTTTCTTTGCTCAGGCAAGTTTGTAACATCCTTGTGCAGCACCATGCGTAGTTTCAGCATCTTTCGACCAATATTGTAAGCTTGGTGGGCATCCCCGCTTCTGCGGGACGGTAGAAGCAGGAAGGAGGAAGCTTCGGCGGCGAGGCATCTTTTTACACATGTTAATATATCAATCATATCCAACGGACTCAAGCAATACGTGTGCCGCTTTCCAGGATCTAAAGAGCAGTATTGCAGCCCCTGCAGTCAATCTTGTCCGGAAGTCCAGCCGTCCCTCAAGGAAGACACGAAACACGCGAAAGCTTCAGCCGGGAAGTGTGCAATGATGAAGAACGACACGAAAGTATGCTCTCCTGCACATAACGCACTGAAAGAACATATCTCCGTTACCGCAACATATGTGCTATCGTGTTTTGAGGGCGCAGAGCCGGTCAGGGATGGAAGAACGGCTCCGGGGGGTCCGCTTTCCTCCTCAATCATTAAGTACCAAGTCAAGAAGTATTGTGGATATAGACTGTGAGTACAGCAGAAGCAGACGCGGCGTGCCCAGGCCGTCTCCCCACACCGTCAGTGGCAAATATCGACACGAGGCTGCCTCGCGCACGGACGGAGAGAAAGGGAGTGCCGAGAGCACGGCACACACGGTAGCCTGTGCAGTGCCCGCATGGAAGGACTTGATTACTCTTGCGCATCCAGAAGCTTGTACAACGGAAAGACGGCCCAGATACCCAGCGCGATAATGACGGGCGCATACTCAAAGACTCCGAACAGATACTCATGCGTTGACGCGTAGCCAAAGACGCCTGTGGATTTAAAGACGTAAGCGCTATTCGGAGAACGCCTCCGATTGCCGCACCTTCTGCCGTTTCCGCCAGCCGATAGATGGTCCTGCCCCAGATAAGCGCAGAGGTGATGGCGAGAATGGTAATGAACTTTCTCGGGATCCTTTCGGCGGTCTGTAACATGCCACTGCCTTTCTCCCTTGACGCCGAAGCGTCGCCAAGACGCCCGTTCCGCCGCGCAGTCATGCCGAGAATGACGAGGAAGATGAGGAAGAAGAAGCACTTCGAGTTGAAATGCGCCAGTCAGCAGTCGCTCCGTTATCGACGAAGGGAACCAGTTCCCACCTGGATAGCCAGGCCGGCGAGGAGGATATTGTTCGCGGCATCAGTCTCGATGAAGGGTTGGTCGCCCCTTGCTCTAGCTGACTCGGACACCCCGATGAAGGCTGCTCCAAGAACCTGGAGCGCGGTTGTGACGACATCGATGATGACGAAAGCTGACGCCAGGGGCGGTCAGTATGAGCACGATGTATACGCCTAATCGCACTTACTAGCAACTAGAACTTTCGGCCTTAGCGGAAGGATGCTCGGATCCCGCAAACGCGAAACAGCGGAAGATAGGGAAAGATAGAGGGCTGTCGTAAAGTTGACGGGGGCCTAGTCTCGCTGATGATGTCAGTGAAGCGAAGGCGATCATGTTTGGGCTGTCACGCACGCAAACAATCATAAAGTACTGTTGCCCAGAGAAGGTGTCAGCGCACGCCTCTCAAATATTACGCGGTTCACTCACCTGAATGACGAAACGAATCACGACGAAAGGATTCTGAGAAGAGCTAGCTCTAAAGCCATACCCCACGACTTCCATGGCCTGTCATGCTGGTTGTCAGTCCTCATCCCGGCAATTCCGACAAGCCCGTCCCGCTCACGCAGCCGAGCCACATGAAGAACTGAAAAGTTCTCGTCCGCTTGCTCTTGAAAAAGTAGAAGCCGTGCGCAACGAGGACGAGCGCAAAGGTAATGACCCCTACGATTGCCAGGGCCAGACTTGGGGTGTATCTACGAGGACGTGGTCAGAGCGGCTCGGACCGCTAACAGATCGCGCAAGAAGGCCCGAATGCACCCATAAATTGATATGCCAGCTTCTCCATCAGGTATCGGTCTTCTTGGGTTCCTCGGACCCTGGTACCGGCTCGTCATGTTTGAGATTCGATGATGCCGTCACTGGACAGCGTGTCGCGGAAAGCTCTGGAGCAGCAGAAGACAGCAGTGCAGGCTCTAAGCTCAAGTAGACGGTCGTGAGTCGCCGCGGATGCAAAAAGAAGTAGCAGTCAGTCCAAAGCAGAGAGGCGCTCGGTGTGTGCTGCATGCTTTGCGTGTGGGCCTCGCCGGCAACGGACTTGACCCACCGAGTCGATCGACTCGAGCAGGTGCCGGCTTGGCCTGTGCCACGCGATGCTGCACACTGCAGGTGAAACTGCACATGTTATACGGTACGTTCGCAGCTTCGGTACACATTGCTGCGCATAGGACGTCTCGCAGCGAGGAAGTAAGGCTGGGGCAAGGGGTGCCTGCTCTTTTCGTGGTGGTGTCGGATTCTTGTGCCTGCAGCTTTCCCCAGCGAGGAGCTCTCTCTGTCTGCTCAATCCGCTCGAAAGCACCGACGCAGCTATTTCATCAACGCTTGTCGATAGCATCCTATCCAGCACACTGGTCTCTGTCGTGCAGAAGCTACACCTGCCGTCGCGACGCAGCGTTGGAGGGATGGACGCCAAACGCAGCTTCGACAGCAATGGAGCTGGAGCAGTGGAGAAGCGGGCACGCTTCGAGGGGGACAGCAATGACGACGGGCAGCAGATGGTCGTGTCTAGCGACGCAAAAGGTCGAGGGCAGCTGGTCGCCTCTGTCAAGCGGACAAGCGGGCTGCAGGCGCCCATCGTCCGGCTGGACGGGCATTCTGCAGAAGTGCTCGACGTCCAGTTCGACAGCACGGGCGAGATCCTCGCGTCAGCCTCCACAGACAAGAGCATCAACCTCTGGAGAGTCTACGGCGAGAATGCCAACTTTGGCGTGCTGCGCGCTCAGAACGGCGCCATCACGTCGCTCGCCTTCGCCCCTTCGCAAAGTCTCGTCGCCGCCAGCACAGACAAGACTGTGGCCACATTCGACATTGAGCGAGGAGAGGTCCTGAGGAGACACAGAGGGCACAGGGCAATCGTCAACTGCGTCGACGTTACAAAAGGCGGGAATCGAGAGCTCATCGCGTCCGCCAGCGACGACGGGCTCGTCAAGATCTGGGACGTCGAGGCAAAGCTCCCGATAGACGAGGTTGAGCTCGGCTACCCGGTGACGAGCGTCAAGTGGAGCGAGGATGGGCAGCAGCTGTTCATCGGCGGGATTGACAACGACATTCACGTACGCCGCTTCCAGACTATCAGACTGGTCCAGCTTGTGCAAAAGCTGACCCGCTCGGCGCATCCAACAGTGCTTCGACCTCCGCTCAAAATCCGTTCTCTATTCATTGCACGGTCACAACGACACAGTCACCTCCCTCGCTCTTTCCCCCTCCGGCACGCACCTGCTCTCCGCAGCAGCAGACGACACATGCAAGATCTGGGATGTACGGCCATTCGCGCCATCGACAAACGCGTCCAGTCCGACAGGAGACCCAAGACAGTACAGGTCGCTGCCTGGCGCGCCGAGCGGCTTTGAGGGATGGCTACGGAAGGCGAGCTGGGATCGGGACGGGTCGCGTGTGGCGGTAGGAGGGGCGGATCGATGTGTCACGATCTACAATGTCGAGCAGAACCGGTTGACGCACAAGCTGCCTGGTGAGTCTTCTTCGTTGCTTGGGCACTGAGCATCGCTAATGCCGTCATCTCTTAGGCCACACGGGTTTCACGACGGCAATCGCGTTCAGCCCGAAGGACAACATCGTGTGCTCGGCAGGTACAGACAGCACAATCTACTTGGGAGAGATCCCAGAAAGGTAGTACGGAGGGTCGCTTGTGTAAAATACGGGCACCGCCCCGCTGTGATAGGTCACTGGCCCGCTGAGAAGGATGCTACCTGGGTGCATTGGCTACCATGCTGAACGAGCGCGCGGCAAGAGATCTAGGCTACATCGATTTAGACAGACTGAGACTGACACGCTAGACGAGATCTGCTTGAATGAGAAGGCGGTTGCGTTCCTTGCGCTTGGAGCCGCCAGCCTTGTACAGATCGGCAGGAATCCATCCGATGTAGTGCGTGCTGCAGTGTCCACAGTGGCTCAGTTACGTTCGCTCTAGGCGAGCACGGTGCGATCGACCCACTCTCCGAATCCGCCAATCCAGTAAATGCGGTCCACGCGGAACCTCGCCCAAAACGCATAGTGTGGACCTTTGCCCGGAAAGTACTCGACTGCATCCTTGTGGTACTTTGCGAACGCCCGCTCAGCATCCTTGACGTCGTGTGCATCATGCAACCGCTCGAGGCTTCCAAAAAGGACGGCGCGGTTCCTGTCTGTGGCGCCAAATCGGCCCAGCCGGCGCTCCGCATCTTCGTCCTTGATTGCAACCGTAGCGTTGTGCGCCCCTGACCCGAGCACGTTCGATATCTGCTTGCTGATGGGCATTGCAAGGATGTACAGGTCCCCCTCCGGTCCCGGGGCAAAGTACTCGAGACCGCCGATGGGCAGACCCTGCAGTGGGGCGTCCGCGTAATTCGAAGGGAAGACAGACATGAACGTTCCGATCCCGTCGCTGCGGTGTGAAATGAGGTCCCGAGCGTGGTACGCTGCACGCGCGAGGCTGGGTCAGCCTGTGCGCGCACCTGCATAGGCACTCCAGCTAGATGGTCAGGTCAGGTCAGCTCACCGGCTTGCTCGACCGTCTCTCGCGCTACAGAAGCGAACGCATGGGCAGGAAGGAGGGCCAAAGAGAGCAAGAGAGGGACATTACGGACCATTGTGCAGGCAGATGAAATCAAGGGACGGTAATGCCTAAGGTAAAGAGAGAAGCGGAGGCATCGGCCGTTGTCCGAGCCCCGCTGAAATCGGTGGCGAACGAGCTCTCTCCAGCACTTGTTGCACATGAGCACTACGAACCAAATATATACAGCACGACCCGGATGATCAGCTCTAGATTGCTCAAACAGAGATGGTCTTGAAGACGGCAAAATTGTCCAGACTGGTGCTGATGACAGTGCCCGGGATCTGCGGGTGCCAGTGGACCTCCTTGATCTCCTTCTGACCCTGGTGGACAAAGAGGAGCTGAGGCGGGACGTCCCTGCTCTTGTCCTGCCTGCCTCCGTTGGCCGTGACCATCTCTCTCGCGTTGTTGAGCTTCTCCTCTTCGTCGAGCTCGACCGACAGGTCCCACAGCGTGACGCTGTCGTCGGCGGACGACGCCGCAAAGCACGAGTCCTCGGTCGGGTGCCACTCGACAGACGTGATGGGCGCCTTGTGCCAGCTGAACGACGCGACGGGCGTGACTGTGCTCTTGCCCCCACCGCCTGCCGCACCTTTTGCGCTCCCCTTCATATTCCGCAGGTCCCACACCTTGAGGCCACCCTCGTCGCCTCCAGTGAGAACGAGGTAGGACGACGATGCTCCGCCATTCCACGACATGACGTTGATGTCGGCGTCATGCGCCTCGGGCGCGACAACGACCGACTTGCGGTCGCGCACGCGGATGTCCCAGATGCGCAGCGAGCGGTCGGACGAGACGGAGCCAAAGACGGTCGGCTCGCTGGGCGACCACTGGATGTCCTCGATGCTGTTGGTGTGCGAGCCAAAGGGCGCGCCCGACGACGTCTGGAACCCGCTCTCAGTCATGTTGTGCATAAAGATCTTCGAGTGAACGTCGCCGGACAGCAGGCGCGTCGCGGGGGCGTTGGGGATGGGCGCGGACCACGCCAGCGCGAATCCCTCGGCGCGCTTGTGCGCGTCGGCGGTGAAGACGGGCGTGTTGTTGAGATTCAGCCCGCTGTGCGTCGCCGGGCTCTGCAGGGACGCGAGGTGCGGCGCAATGTCGAAAATGTGCACTTTGCCCGTCTCGCTGAATGTCGCAACGTGGTACTTGCCGTTTGGAGGCTCGGGCGCGGGGGTCGTATAGGGGAGAGCGATGTTCTGTGCACGGATGCGATTCACACCACCGTTGTGCGGGATGCTACGGTACGTGAGCACGGCTTCATCGTCTGCATTCGCATTGCCGTCCTCAGAGTCGGAATCATCGTCGTCGTCGGACCCGTCGTCGTCCGAGTCGTCCACTCGACTCCGCTTGTTCTTCTGCATGCCGTCGAACTTCATCACGCAGACTTCGTTTGACGTAGAGGGTCCGCCGGTAGCGTCTGCTTGCGTGCCGGCGACAATGCATGCGCTGTGAGGTGCCTTGACGCGCTGCTCGCCGAGGTTCTGCGGGTCGTGCTGACAATGTCAGTCCACTGATTGAACACGGAAAAGGAAGCGCGCACATCTCTGAGTATGTCGAAGGAGAGGCACGGCCATGCGAGCCGGGCGTGGTGCAGGAAAACGTAGGCTGCAGGGGTGGCAATGGGCACGTACGGAGGTGAATCAGCTCGAGCCATCGCGCAGGGAGCTCTGGCGAGATGAACGACCTACATGTCATGTCTGCGACTAGCTCCTCATCCTCTCCGAGCTTGTCTCCCTGTCCCAGACCGGGCAGGTAAGGGATTGGACTTGGCTCTCGCTCCTGCTCTTCGTCTTTTTCGATGTCCATGGCTGCGAAGCGGCGGGAAGGAGGAGGAGGAGTAGGGAGGGTGGGACGCGATGAGGTTCAGCAGTGCGAGACCAGCAGATGTGCTCGTTGGAGGGTAACAGAGCCCCACCGCTGACGTCTCCCTCCATGCCCGTCTCGCGAGCTTCGCGCCTGCTCATGCCGCCCTCTTCGCCGTCATCCCCTTCGTCCTCACTGTCGCTCTCCCCTTCCTCGACATCCTCCTCCTCGAACTCGTCCTCCCAAGCGTCCTCAAATTCTCCCCGCTCGTCGACATGGTTGTCGCCTCCATCTGCTGCTGCTGCACCACCCCGTCGCTGGCGGTTCTCGTTGGCAGGCGACTTTGCTGCGGCGGACGAGGTGGGCCCGGGGGATGAAGGGCGTTTCGGTGCCATGCTGTGTACCCTCCTGTGGATGATATGTAGACTACTGCTGCTCTTGGCCGTCTACTACTCGACTGTCCTGTACGTGTGTGGTTGACCCCCCTCTATTCAAATTTCTGGGGACAGGCAGCAGGCAACAGACTACTGCAGCTCTGCGACGGAGCGCATCACGCTTTTCGGCGAGCAGCGAGCGGGTCGTCGGGCTCGGTCGGCGGGCCAGCACGGGGACAGGCACAGTCAGTGACACGTCTCCTCCTTCCTCTTTGGCTTTGTCCAATCCAAGCAACGGCGAAGAAACGCAGGACGCAGGACGACGCAGAATGTCGGAATCCACACCATCCAGTCGCACTCTGCGCCCTTACTACGTCGCACCGTCACCGGAGGACTTTCTAGATGCGCCTGCTGCATCATCCGGAGCCTCTGCCAGGACCACCGCTGGCCGCCCCACCTCGTACGCGACCGTGCACGACCTCATCGAGGACGAGCCAGGGCCGTCGACTGTCGCCGAGTATGTGCGCGTCTACTCGTCGGCCGCACTGCTCGGCTACCTGTCCACCGCCTGCGTCATGCCGTTCGAGGTCGGCAAGGTCCTCCTCCAGGTCCAGTGGATCCCGAAAGCCGACGTAGAGCTCCTGAACGAGGACACAGACGAAGAGGCAGAGGGCGAGGGCGAGGATGACGACGACGACGATCGGATCTACAATGTGGACGACCTCGAGGACGAGGACGAGGTTGAGGCCTACTTTCACGACCTGAATACCAATCCACAGCAGCGCCCCGCGCGCCGTCGGCCAGGCGCAGCAGGAGCTGGCGGGCGGCAGCAACAAAAGGAGAGCAGGCGGGGTCGAGCAGGCGCAGGCGCAGGCGCAGGCGCAGGTGTAGGAGGAGACGAATACAACCCGTTCGCGTTCTCCTCTGGCTATGCGACACCTCCCACAAATGCAGCCACGGCAGGCCCGCTGCTGTCTGTCACGAGCGCGACACCACGGAAAGGGCAGGATGGGCCGCAGGCGGCGGCCGTGAGCACGGGCTACATCACACGTCGGACCATATTCGAGCAAGCAACAAAGCCAGACTGGATCCTGCCCTTCACCGTGACTGGCGGCGTGTGGGACATGATGAAGGCCATCGGCCGGTGGAAGTCGGAGGGATGGCTCGCGCTATGGAAGGGTGGGTGATGCGCCTTCAACGCCTTGTCTCACTAGCAGCGCGGAGACTAATTAGCTCCGTGTACAGGCCAAACCGTCACCTTCGTCCTCGAGTCACTCTCGTCTGCGATCCAGCCCGCCTTCTTCTCCGTGCTGGCCTCCATCTTTCTGCGCGACGTACCCTTCTCGACCTTGCCACTCGTGCACATTCCCAATCCCGTCAAGCCCTTCATTGTGACGATCGTCTCGCACGTCGTGACTGGGGTTCTGCTATCCCCGCTCGACCTGATCCGAACGCGCCTGATCGTGCAGTCGTCCCTGCCACGGCACCGCAAGTACAGCGGGCCCATTGACGCCTACGCGCAGCTGTCGGCGGAGGAAGGCGGCCTCCTGACCAACTACACGCACACGAGCCTGGTGGTCCCTGCCGTGCTCGATTCGCTCTTCCGCAGCGTCTTCAACGTCGGCCTGCCGCTCTTCCTCGAGCGCAGGCTGCACATCTCGCTCGACGGCAACCCGATCGTGTACGGCCTCGCCGAGTTTACGCTCTCGACAGCCGCGCTCCTCGTCACCCTGCCCATCGAGACGGTCCGCCGCCGGCTGCAGATCCAGAGCCGCGCGCAACTCACGGGCGTCAAAGGCCGGCGCTCGCTCAAGACGTGCGTCGAGACGCGCCCCACGCCCTACGCGGGCGTCATCGAGACGGTGTACCGCATACTGACTGAAGAAACGGGAAAGCTGCACCTGCACAACCGCGAGCAGAAGCCGAGAAGGCCGAGCATGAGCAGCCGGAGATCGAGTACGAGCGGGGCGGCCAGGAGTCCGAGCCCAAGCAGCACGAGGCGGCCTAGCTTCATGCGCGGCTCGACGAGTGCAGCTGGGCACAGATTCAGGTCCGCAGCCGGCGCGCCGCCTGCCACGCCTGCGCGCGAGATGGGCGAATGGGAAGCGCAAGCGCGTGCACAGGACGATCAGCGCGATCTGCGCACGCACGATGCTTCGTCAAATGTCCCGCCGACGAACGCGAATTTGTCCGCCGACAATATCAATCCGCTCGACCTGGCTGTCGACAACGCCGAGCCCATTGCGGCACCCTCGCTGCCCCTCCTTGCCGGCGTCACCCAGCTGTACCGAGGTTTCTCCCTTGGCCTGGGAGCAAACTTCATTGTCCTGGTGCTGGGTTTGGTCGCGGGCAAGGAGCGGTACGGAGGCATGGGAGGCGGGATGTCAGGAACCGGCTGGACGGAGATGTAATGGCATCAGGCCGGTAACGTCAATACACGGCGATTTCAGAGTCATGTCATATGTACGAGTCTAAAAGCGTTGAAAGTCGTGTAGGAAAGGGCGCCAGCAGTATCTGGCAACAACCTGAGATCTGCTTATTCATAGATTGGCTTTTTGCATGTGCGTGCAAGGCTACACATCTGGGTGACAATCTGAGGGATGCACTGCACAACGTCCCGCATGCGAGGAATGCGCCTAGTGCTCAAGCGTGCAGACGTGTCGAATGACCTCTCCCTTCTTCATGGCTTCGAAGCCCTTGTTGATGTCGGTGAGGGTGCCCGTCGAGTTGACGTACTCGTCGACTTTGAGGATGCCCTTCTGCCAGTCTGCGACGAGCCCAGGAAGCTCCGTGCGGCCCTTGACACCGCCAAACGCACTTCCCTGCCACTTGCGTCCAGTGACGAGCTGGAAAGGCCGCGTGCTGATCTCCTGCCCTGCAGCCGCGACACCGATGACGGTCGAAACTCCCCAGCCCTTGTGGCAGGCCTCGAGCGCCTGGCGCATGACGGTCACGTTTCCGGTGCAGTCACTGCGGGCCCAGAATGCATTCGTGGGGTGATCAGTCTCGGGTTCATGTCATGGAAGCGATGTCAGTCAATGTGCCGTGCACGGCACGCACAAGGTGTAGTCGAGACCGCCGTCCGTCATCTCGACAAGCTTTTCGACAATGCCCTGGCCCTGCAGCTCCTTCGGGTTGACAAAGTCCGTGGCGCCCATCTCGTCGGCCCACTTCTTCTTGTCGTTGTTGGTGTCGATGGCGATAATCTTGCTCGCTTTGCGCGAAGCCGCGCCCGAGATGACGGCAAGGCCGACGCAGCCTGCGCAGCCGCAGACGATCATCCCGTCAGCGATGGCCCTTGTGGAAAGTTCAGGCCAACGGGACGACCTACCGACGCCGAACACGGCAACCGTAGACCCCTCCGTAACGTTGGCAGTCTTAGTGGCCGCTCCGTAACCGGTAGTGACTGTGCGGCGAGGCGCAATAATGATGCCCATGTGTCAGTGCCACAGCTCTTGCGCGCGAAACACGCGATATCTGCACTCACTACCACAGCCGAGCAGACAGGCCTTGTCGAGCGGGACCTTGCTGTCGATCGCGACGACAGAGTACTTGCTCACGACCGTGTACTGCGAGAAGGTCGAGCAACCCATGAAATGGAGGAGCTCTTTGCCCTTGCACTTGAATCGCGATGTGCCGTCTGGCATGACGCCCTTGCCCTGCGTGGCTCGGACGGCACCGCAGAGGTTCGTCTTGCCGGACTGCAGAAGCGGACCGTGCGCGAGCTGCTCAGCAGCGCAGACGAAAGAGATTGTGGGAACAACAGCGACTGACCTTGCAGAACTTGCACTCTCGGCATTCGGCAGTGTAGAGCTGAAGCAGTCGAGTCAGCCTGCAGGATTCGCGGTGACTGGCTAGGCTTCTCGCGACTCACCGGGATGACATGGTCTCCGACCTTGACGTCCGTCACGCCCTCGCCGATGCTCTCGACGACACCACCTCCCTCGTGGCCGAGCACGACCGGGAAAGCACCCTCGGGATCCTGTCCTGACAGCGTGTACGAGTCCTGTTCGGGTGTGATTCCGTGTAGTAGATAGGTGACCTGTCAGTCGGAGCATGTCAGGCACGCTTTCGCAGGTCACCGGACGCACGGTGTGGCAGAGACCAGTGTAGAGAATCTTGATGCGAACCTCATCCTTCTGTGGGGGCCCAACCTCGACGTCCTCGATAGACAGGGCTGCAATGCCGTGTCGAAGGATCAGCGACGGATCAGCGTCAAGGCGGCCCGGACGAGCTGGCTGCCTGCTGCAAACCCAACTCACGCTTCCCGGCTTCCCAGGCGACGGCTGCCTTGCACTGCAATATCCAACGTGTACAGGATCAGCTGCTCTGCCTGCAACAGGCACGCTCGCGTGTCCGTCATCCTCATCTCAGGCACAAGCTGCCCGTCCTTCCCGGCCAGCTCGCCCTGAGCTTGCGCTCTCTCACCTTGATGACTTGGCCTTCGGTGGACATGATGGTTTCTTTGTAGATACTGCAGGTAATGGAGGCAACCTGTGTTGTGTTGGTACTTTGCAATGAGAGGGGGTTAGGTGGCCACAAAGGCTGCACTTGCACGACCTTCTCCACCAGCGAGCCGGCTGATGCCGGGATCCACCATTTAAGCGCGGGCCGGGCAAGGGCAAAAGAGCAGAAAAGAACACAAGTACAGAGGATCAGGGTGATGTTGCATACACTGGTACAACAGCGCTGCGACAACGACGATCAAGCTAGCTCGCTCTCGCTTGGTAGGACCGGGTATTGTGTAGCCGAGGCAAATCATCTACTCCATCGCTGATGCTGTCCCGCCGGGGCGGACGGCGATGGGGCCGGCCACCCTCTACCCTGCGGCTGTTGTGCGCCCTGCAGATGAGCAGGCACGATGGCCGACCTGTTGCTGTAGCTTCCCGCTGGCGGTGCACCTCCCGTTGCCTGGGGCGGCCGATAGCCGCCAGCCTGTCCAGCAGGAGGCTGAGCCTGTCCGTAGCCGCCGTAGC
This sequence comes from Symmetrospora coprosmae, assembly GCA_008802785.1. Classification (NCBI taxonomy): domain Eukaryota; kingdom Fungi; phylum Basidiomycota; class Cystobasidiomycetes; family Symmetrosporaceae; genus Symmetrospora; species Symmetrospora coprosmae. Next base: position 966,360 of record VUYT01000001.1, on the reverse strand, counting down.
CGCCATAGGACGATGCCGGCGCAGCTTGCGGAGGCTGATAGCCGCGTCCTGCTGCCGCTCCCGACCCGCCGTACGAGGACGCCGCCGCTCCGTATCCTCCGTATGACGAGGTTGGCGGGGCGCCATATGACGAGTACTGGCCTTGTCCACCGGAAGGAGGGTAGCTTGAAGCTGGAGGATGACCGGGGTACGATGAAGCACCATACCCGCCGTAGGATGACGAAGGTTTCGAGCCGCCATATCCGCCATAGCTGGGCTGAGCTGGAGGCGCAGGTGGGTTTTGGTACGACGAGGATGACCCGCCATACCCGCCATATGGCGCAGAGTAGCCTTGCTGCGGCGAGTCGTATCCACCCGACCGCGGAGGAGGAGCAGAGTAGCCCGAGTAGGGGCCGGAGCGAGGTGCGTCTCGTCCGCCACTGCCGCCGTACCCAGATTGCGACTGCCGATCATAGCTGTTGGTCGGGGTGTTGTAGCCCGAGCCAGACCTGCTATCTCCCCCTCCATTGCTGCGTCTGGGGTCCTGCATGCTCCGCGCGTCTCGCCTGGGCGCTCCGAAGCCAGGCCCTTGCTCCAGAGTCCGCCGCTGCGAGTGAAGCCCATCGCCAGCTGGACCTCCGCGGAACCTCCCTCGCCCGTCGTCTCCGCTCAAACCGCGGTGGATGAGATTGATGTCGTCCGGCGTCAGCACCCGACGGCTCTGGCGGTATCCGGGCAGGATGAACGACTTGTGCGGGACATGTTGCGTAGGCATGTGCCACAGAGCCGAAATGGACCGGTCATCCTGCAGATCCGAAAGGGGCAGAGTCGTGAGCGGGTTCATGTAAGTTGAATTGGGCACGCAGTTCTTGTCGGGCAGGATCGTGCCGCGAATACCCCGGCTCAGGCTAGCGTCAATGGACATGGGCTGGAACGCATGGGAAAGCTCTGCATTAGCTATAGTTGACTCCGCTGGACAGACTGCTCGCTTACCTCGTCCACCTTCCGCTTCATGTACAGGCTGCAGATTTGATTATAGAAAGGGTTGTCCTCGTTGACGAAAATGACCTCGTTGCCGCTGGTGTTCCTCCGAACTTCGTCCTCAGTCAGCTTCGGGTATCGTTTTGCCAGAGCGGCGAGCAGTCTCTCCTGGTCGATGAAGGGCAGCAACGCAACTCCCTGCCACAGCATCTTCTTGCCATTCATGTCGACGTGGAACTCCTCTGGGTAGAAATCAATGATCTCGCTGTCTTCCTCGACCATGAGGCCCTGGAAGGCTTCGGGAATGTGCTTGCGTCTGTAGATAGGCAATGCCGTTAGAGAGCTTGCCAGCTTGTACCACACGGGGGATATCTAGGTACTCACGAAGCAGCAGGGAAGACGCCCATGAGTTGCTCAAACGGCTTGAAGGGCTTGCCTTCGTTGAACTTGATGTCCATCTCGTCCAGCCTCGTAAAGTCGGAAGCGAAGGGCGCAAAATGCTCCGGGTAATACCAGGTCCACGAGGGGCACCCGTTGTAATAGTAGGCGAGCACCCAGCACAAGCCTTCGACGTAGTGCTTGGCGCAGTTCCAGCGGAAGTCGGCATCCTCGATGCCGACACCGAACTTCTGCTCGTAGTACCGCTCCTTGTATCCTGGTTCCCAGAGTCTATTCGGGAACGATAGTAAGGTCTTAGTCAGCAATCGGCATGTCCAGAAAAATCTGACCAGCTTGGTGACATTGCTCACTTGACGGTATCCTCCTGCTCGACCATGTTGCCAGTCACCTTCATGGGCTTGGGCACATGCGGCTTGATCATGACGCTTGTATTTGCCGCGTCGTCCTCGTCGTCGTCATCATCGTCGTCGCTGGAGCTGCTCTCGCCGGATACAGCAGCACTCGGCTTGTCTCCATCGGCTTCATCCTCAACCATGCTGATGCCCTCGTCCTCCGCCTCGGCTTTCTCTGCCTGAGAGCGCGAGGCAGGGATCTCAGCCTCGTCCGCACTGCGCTTCTTGCCGCGAGGACTCTCATCAACGACCGGCACGGGCGGGGTGCCGTTGGCGGCTGCCTCCATCTTGACGTCGACGTCAACAGAGCTCGCTGGTCCAGTACCGTCAACGGCAGACACGGGTACGTCCTCCTCGACGCTCTCAGGAACGACAGGCGGAGTAGAGATGAGGGCGTCCTGCGTTCCGTCAGGCTCTTTGACCATCGGCACGGGCTTTGCCTCTTCCGCTTCTTCCTCGGAGGGTGCCGCAATAACAGGGTCCACAGACGCAAGCGACGGCTTGGCTTCCGTTTCTTCCTCGGAAGTGGCAGTGGCGGAAACGACAGAGACTGCAGTCGCTGCCGCTGGAGCTGGGTCTGGAGACTTCGCCGAGACGGGCTTCCCGCCGGCTAGCTCTGCGCGTAGCATCTCAGCAGCACTCAGGTTGGCTTTCCGAATGGCTGCTCGGTTCGCGACGAGCTCTTTGCTGACGTCGTCCTTGCCGCCGCCAGCTGGACCATTCGGTGCAGAATGGATAAATCCACTGCGGATGGCTGCCGAGTTGGGACGGGAGCTGACGAACATTGGATTCTTGGGCTTTGGCGGCCCAATTCCTGCTGTCGCTGGCTTGACCGGAAGGGACGGGGTACTAGCGGACTCTCCAGAAGCTGGCGCAGCAGAAGACGCGGCGGCTTGCGCCTGTTGATCACGATACTCCTTGTTCTCTCTCAGCACAGGCACATGCGTGAGTCCGTTTCTAAACGAATGCTCTTCGCTCTGCGCCCCCGCTCCTCCAGATCCATTGCCATTGAACGCTGGGTGCCCTGGCCGCCCACCGCCGTAACCGTCCCGGCGACCGCTCTCGGCAGCCTCGATCCTCCGCCGCTTCTCTTTATCCTGCTGCTCCTGCCTGTGCTCAGTCTCTTTCCTCTTGCGGAAGATCTCGTCCTCGCGCTGCGCCAGGCCATCCATGATGATCTGTGCGGCTTTCAGGTCGACGCTGCCGTTATTGGTGAGGTAGCCGCCCATTTGCGGAAGCGCTTCTCTCCAGATCTTGAGCAGCATGTCGATAGCTCCCTCGCGAATATCAAGAGAGGGGAGGTGCGGCAAGAAATCGTTGCCAACGAAGAAGATCATGAATACCCAATCGTCGATAGCGCGCTCAAGGTCGAACTTGAAAGGTAGTCCAGGCACATCCAGCTCGACCTCCAGGTACTCTCGTAGCACGCAAACGTCGAGGAAGATGAACGGCTTAAGGGGCGAGCTTTTATTTGCTGCTTCGGCTTCTGCTTTCATCTCTGGTGTGATACCTGTGCATTTCGACGAGTGATGGCCTGGTTGCCCGCACTTGTGGCAGCCCTTCTTTGCGGCCTGTGCGAAGACGTCTTCACGGAGAATCTTGAAATTCGGCTCGTGTGTAGCGAGCGACAGCATGATCAAGTCGGCATCCTGAGAGGGGTGTTGAAAGACAGCATTAGCCAGGCTTTCCACTGTTCTGGTGTGAGATTACCGAAGCCCTCGACGAACCAGACCGTAGAAGACGTGCGTGGTGTTCGGGTCGTAACCTGGCTGTGAACGCTGCCTGCGGACAAAGTCCATGATCTTGTGCTCTCCCTCGCCCGGCACTGAGGCGTCCGAGATGATGACCTGGAGATTTGCCCAAGCGGGATCCGTATTCATCTTGTAGGCAACCCAGTATCGCAAGCTCGCAGCGAGGAGGTCCATGAAGGGCGTTCCTGGCGTGATGGCATTCGAGTCCCAGGCCGCCTCGTTCCTATACTCTGCCGAGATCTCCTTGCCCATAGCCTCCCACTCCTTGATGGCTTCTTCCTTCTCCTTTGCCTTTGTCTTTGCCTCATCTGCAGCCCTGAAGCGACGGCTTCGCTGCTGATTCATCTTTGCACGCGGTGCGACACCGTCAATGGCCATGAGGAGGACCTTGCGCGGGCGGGCCATGTTGACGACGCGCTCCGTGTACTTGAAGACCTCCATCATCATGTCCTCTTCCGTCTTGGGCGCCGCTTTGCCCTCTGGGTGCGTGCACGGGTGCACAATGCCATTCATGTCGAGATAGAGGCAGTCATTCTCTGTGCCGTTCGGGTTCGGCTTGCGCGTGTCGACGGGAATCTCTGTCGGCTCCTCTCCCTCAACGCTGCTGGGGATGATGGTGGGGTGGTCCTCGATGACGGGACTATCGCAGGCAGGCAGGACATGCATGCAGGTGTCAGATGCGGCTTCTACATCGAGCCGCTCCAGCCATCGGCTGTGCTGTTACTCACAGTACGATCTTGGGCTGCGAGGGTCAGGCCAGCATCCAGCAAACGCCAGCGGCGGGGGTATGGCACGGGTGAGCACCACAAATCAGATCTGAGCATTGAGGCTCATGCGGAATCGCTGTCGACACCCACGTATTTGCGGCTGAGCCATCGGAATAGCCTGTTGGAGAAGATTGCGCGTAGCGCTCAGGGTCAGCCAGCTGGCCTGCCTTTCTTCCACGGGCGCATCTGCCATCGGTGCAACAGCGCTACATAGGTGCGACTTACGCTGGCACTCCCATCTTGTCCTACTGCGCTTCCTCTGTGGTTCCTGCTTTGCCAAGTCAATGGCGTCGCCAGTCGGTGGGTGCACAACGGCGGCAAGCTCGGAGCTCGCGAGCAAGGGGAAGAGGCAAAGAGGCCGGTGGCAAATTGCAGCTGGTGCGCAACCCGACCCCGCCAGTGCTCGTACGCGAATGCATGCAGACAAGACAGCTGATGCAGCTCGCAATTCTGCGGCTTCCGGTCATGCCAACCAGACTCTGGTCTTACTTTCACTGCAGCTGGCCGGGCTGAACATCGGTATTGACCCACGCGCGAGCCATCTGCGATACAACTTGAACGCTCGCGATGCTTCTCTAAGGCTCGCTCATCCCTGCAGAGGCAAGCTGCAGATCTCACAATCCACGCTTCCGGCAGGGTTTTCGTACGTGCAATGCGGACAGGTGATGACACCGCCTCCGCCTCCCCCAGCCGCACCTTCACCTCCACCTCCAGCGCCATCCGGTGGATTGTCGACATCCGGGATCGAGTGAAAGTCGTCAGCATCATTCCCAAATGAGCTCTTGCCCGTCCGTGGCGTGTCGGTGCGCATCATGTCGTGGTCGTCTGGAATGATGGGGAACCCATCCGCGTCCGTTGGGAACGAGTGCGCGTCTTTCAGTGCCGACCCAGGACCACCAGAGCCACTGCCCGCCTGCTCGCCCGCTATCGTGACGAAGGTCTGCCAGGACGGAGTGCGCAGTAGTGCCACTAGTGAAGCCGGATCCCGCGTTGTAGCCACTTTGGCGAGTAGCTGGACATCCGACTGCAATCGGCGGGCGTGCAAAAAAAGGGTCAGTCAAGCACGGCGCGGGTACGCTGTATGAGATGAAGGATTCCATCTCACCTTGTCAAAGATGCCAACGGTATCGAGGTAAGCGAGCAGATGCCAATCGCTCAGCCACTTGCCCAGATTCTCGAAAGCCTCGACGTCGGTAGCTTTGCCTTTGCCTTTGACTTTAGAACCTGAACTCTCGGGCATGTTGTCGGGTAGTGCACGGACGAGCTTGTTGAGGGAGACGCTCGCTTTGGCAATGGACTGGTCGTGCAAGCCAGCTCGGTTCTCGATGGGGAAAGCGGTGGCTGCCGCTGCGACAAACAGCGGATTCGCCGATGTCGGAAATCCGTTGGTGAGCTAGAATGGGCAACTAGGTCAGTCACGGCCTCGTGTTCGAACAGCTGAAGGAAGACGCACCGAAACGAGCAGGTAGTCGGTTGGGAAGCACGGCTTTGCCACCTCCTTGACTTGCAGGTTGTACTGGTTCTTGTATGTATAGAAGACGTCCGGGATATACCGCTTCTTAATGTTGGTATTGCTCGTGTCCTTCTCCTCGCTCGTATCTTCGCGGATGCGCACGACCCCCGGCTCGACGCTCGCTTCGATCATGTCGGCCTCGACCATGGCCATCGCCTGATCCGAGACCTGGTACGCCTCGACAGCAACGTTGCCCTCGCGGTCGCCCGTCACGACACATGTGACAAACTTGCTGCCGAACTTGCCCGTGTCCGAGAAGCGCGACGGGTTGGCGTGGCGATGCGCCTGCTTTGCCGCAAAGATGGCCTCGAGCGACGAGAGGAAGTAGCTGTCCTTGTGCCGCTTGGCGAGCACTTTGCCCTGCTTCTTGACCTCGTCGGACGATGTGTCTGGCGTCAGATCGGTGAAGATCATGCCCACGACGCGCAGCCCGCACATCTGCGCCAGCGACTCGACCTTGCTCTCGTCCTCCCATGGCAGCCCGAGGCGAACGCCATCGAGCTCGCCTTCCTGCGGTGGTTCGTGTATCGCTTCGACGACCGCTTTGACGCCCATGGGCACAATGTCGTACGTCTCGTACCGGCCCAACAGCCAGCCAAATCGCTGCGACCCAGTGCGTCGCCAAAATTCGAGAAGCGACTCGATGATGGCAGGCGAAGCGAACTCGACGTGGTCGACCATGCGGTACTGCTGCAGGGCGAGCGTAACGGCCGAAGGTTGGCACTTTGTGCAGATGCCGGCGGGCCAGGATGGATGACTGCCGCTTGGACACGGCACCGCGACCTTGTAGTTTGGCTCGGAGAGAGGTGGGATGAAGGTGTTTGAGGACGCGCCGGTCGAGCGGTTCGTGGTGATGTCGCGCTTGCGAAGGTAGGAGTGGAAGGAGAGGTGCTTGATCTTGTGCTCTTCCTTGTACACGGCGTCGTATGGCTGTGCGGAGCGCAGTGTGGCATCATCAGATCATGAGTGCTATGTAGACAAACGTGCAGAGCAAACGTAGAGGGCCAGGCCTACCTCCAATGGCATGCAGTGGTCACACATGCTCTTCTCGCCATGCTTGCACATGCGGGCGTCCTTCTTTCGATAGATCTTGCCGTCCGCATTCTCCCAATGCGTATCGACGAGGTCTTCGACGACGTGCTGCCATGGCTTGTTGGACTTGCCAGCTGCTGAAACAGCCGTCTTGCTGGCATTGCCCTGGAGGATGCTGCTGGCGACGTCACTGAGCTCGGGCGCGGGCACGGCTGCACCGTTCAATCGCGCTCCGTGCGAGGCGGCTGGAGCCGGGACTGCAGCAGCTGCGGCCTCTGTATCGCCGTCTGCTGCTGCCTCCTCGTACGCGACAAAGAGCAGATCCCCGTGCCTGAGGTGGATGGGCGACAGAAGGCTACGTCAGCCAGCGGGGATGCGGAATCAAAACCAAGCAGGCCGGGCATGGGGGCGACGCACTTGATGCCCAGGCCTTGCACGTCTCCGCTCAGCTCGGAGGCAGAGGTCTCTCCTCCCCGGGGCTGCTGCGAGAGCGTGAGCGAGCTCGGATCCGCGTTTGGCGTGTCGGCGAGGATCTGGAGGCAAGGCGGTTCAGCAAGCTGAGATACACGCGCGAGGCCAAGCAAGAGGCGGATGACGACGATGAGGCGTCCGTCGCACCTTGTTGAGCAGCACCGACACGTCGTCGTTGGGCGAGACCTCGTACCGCGCTGTTCCCGTCTTGCTCCTGATCCGGACGAGCTGGTGCAGAAACCACCCGCAGGAGAGCTCAGTCCAGCTTGTTGCGATATGGCATTCCAGCTTGCAGCTCCTCTCACCATCTCTGCGCGCTTCTCTGCTGTCCTGCACACTGAAAGTTGCAGTGTTGAAGGTGAAGGATGACGAGTCGTCATGCTGCAGCGAGAGCACGCGCCCCTGTCCTGGTGGCAAACAGTGACACAGGAGGACCAGGAACCCTGCTCGTATAGCGCTGCAGAGAGCAGAACCAGAAAGAACAGGGCATTGCGAGCACTTGCATGACTGATACTATCGTACCTGGAGCTGCCGCTCGTGCTCTATGAGGAGGCGTCATCGAGGTTGAGCCCCGCCTGTCAGGCCCATCAGGCCCCCCCTCACCCTTCGCTTCTGCCAACCCTTACCCTGCTCCAATCATGCAGTACTGTCAGACGCATCTTTCACAGCCCTAGATCAGTCTGAGGCCTACAACGCGTTGCCGATTGGAACGAGGCTATGGCGTCTCCTGCTGCCTCCCCGCAGCTGCCGCAGGCAGCAGGCCCTGTTGGTACGGCTGGAAAGCCGCTCGAGCCAGGCCAAGGCGCGTTACCGGCAGCGCTCGAGGCCTACAGCCAGAAGGACACATCGAAAGGTAAGGCTAGGCTGCCACGAGTCGACTTCATCTTGGCCATCTCGCTGGCATGCGCTGCTGAATTCTTCCCCGGACGACTTTCTGCTCTCCTCTCCGCCGTACCCACCCTGTCCACAGTCGTGATCCGCTTCCAACCCTCACCGAACGCGCCAGTCCTCAAGCAGAAATTCTACAAGATCACCGCGAGCAACAAGTTCCAAGCAGTCATTGCGTTTCTGAGGAAAGAGCTCGGATGGAAGCCGTCTGATAGCCTGGTGCGCACACCTTCGGCTGCCGGTCCTCCAGGATCTTTGGGACCCATCCCTCTGCTTGCTTGCAATTTCATCTGACCGACGATGTTCCTCCGTCGCCCGCTTTACGCGCAGTTCTGCTACATCAACGCAGCATTCAGCCCGGCACCGGACGATACGGTCGGCAACCTCTACAAGGTGGATCAGCTATCCGGGGCGGACGAGCGCATGCCTGAAGCTGATGCAGCTTTCGCCCATCTCGTCAACTGGGCAGTGCTACGGAACAGCCGAGACGTTGATAGTCAATTACAGCGCGACACCGGCGTGGGGATAGGGCTGAGTGCGACAGACCGTATTCGTGAATTACAGCTCAGAGTGGCCCAAAGAGAATACAGAGACAGTCAGCAGTAGCAGAAGCAGTAGCAGTAAACAGTTGTTGTAGCAACGACATGCACGTCCGCCCTTCCTGCAATCGATTCCAATCTCTACAGCTTCGCATCCCTCGCCTTGGCTTTCTCAGCCTGTTTCGACTTTGTCTTCACCTTGACCTGCCGCGCCTCTCCGCTGCTGTGACTGCCCGCTATCCGCCTCGGTTTCGGGATGACGAGCTCGCCCTTCTCGAGCAGCATGGCCATGGCTGTCTGGACGAGTTCTCTGCGCTTCATCTGGCCTTTCGCCTTGCGCTCAAAGGTGGGCTCGGTGGCGAAAGCAACCATGGCCGCATGGATGCAGATGTCGGCCGTGAAGCCCCATATGGGCGCTTTGCGGCCTTCGAAGCGGAACAGGCGGTACGGCCTGCCTTTCAGCCAGGTGACGTCATACTGCATGCGATAGGGCCGCGTCCCGTGCGCGACTGTCGGCGGGACGTAGTGCTCGTCTGGGTTTTCGTCAGACAAGAACGCCGCGAGCGGGTGCGAGAAGATGCTGCTGACTTCGGCCGTGTTGAGCACGGGCGCTATCGTGCTGTCGAGCAGGAGGCACACGACGGGCGTCACAAGTAGGGGTGTGCCTGAGCGCGAGAGGAACGGGGGCAGCTGGCACAGGAAGCGTACGCTCTGCGACGAAATGGGTAGTCCGATTTCTTCGAATGCCTCGCGTCGTGCAGTGGCCTCGAGGTCGACGTCGCTTGCTTCCATCTTGCCGCCGGGAAGAGCGACCTCTCCGGGCTGTGGAGCCGCGAAGGGCTTCAGCACCGGCAAGCAGTGCTGGCATGGTGAAAACCGACAACCTACATTTGAGCGCAACTCCAGGCTGCGCGTGCTGAGGAGGACGTTCAGCTCTCCACGCCGTCCGCCAAAGAGCGCGACGAGGACGGCAGCTCTCCGTTGCCTCGGCCAGAGCGGGTATGCATCGCCCAGGTCCCCTGCTGCCGGGTGCGTCGGCGAGGTAGAGGCTGTGGTAGCTCTATCCCAGCGCTGGCGCCGCTTGCCATACCGGACCAGCCGCCGCAGGGCGTCCAGGGAGCGTGTGGAGAGTGGACCCAGCTCTGACGCGTCGAGCGGAGGCCGGCCCGCTCCGTCCGCTTCCTTGTCGTCGTCCTCGTCCGCTTCCGTGTCAGCGTCAGCGTCTGGTGCGGCGTCGCCTGTGCCGGAGCCAGGGTCGCTCTTGCGGTCCAAGCTCTCTGATGACGCTGTCTCCAAGGGTGCGTCGGGCTGGCCTGGATGTGGCGACAAAGCGTCCACCTTGCAGGCGGCCCCTTGGACTGTGCGGTCCGAGCACTCTGTTCGCGACAGTCCTCTATCGCTCTTCCTGCTGCTGCTGCTGCTGCTGCTATTGCTGCTGCTACTGCCGCTACTCCTCCTCGTCGGCATTTGTCGAGTCGCGCGGGAACGAAGGCAGCTTGCAACCTGGAGCTAAGAGCGGCCACCAGGTTGACGCCAGAGCAACCCAGTCGAACACTCGGACCAGAGCAGGACGCACACAAACCTGAGAGCTCGCCGCCAACATGTCGACGACAGTACAGAGGTGCGCTGAAGAGCGTCACTGGAGCGCCTCACAGCCAGCTGACCGCTACCCGTCATGCTCGATGTCCCAAAATTCTCGGATGCTGCCGTGCCATTCTGACTGCGCAGAATCAAGGTGAGCAGCAAGGACGGCCTGCCGGTATTCTGCAGAACAGCTTGCTGACCTCTTCTGTCACTCACGTCCGCAGGACATCGAAGATGAGATGGTCAGTGCAGCAGGAGGCGCTCCCGTTACGAGCGAGGACCACGCATCTCCGGGATGATGTCTGACAAGGGCGAGCTGTCTACACACACACAGGCCAAGACCCAGAAGAACAAGGCCACCTCGTTCCATCTGGGTCAGCTGAAAGCCAAGCTCGCGAAACTCAAGCGAGAGCTCCTCACGCCGAGCTCTGGAGGAGGTGGAGGCGGAGGAGCCGGGTTCGATGTGCCAAAGACGGGTATCGCGAGCGTGGGCTTCATCGGATGTGAGCAGAGCCCTTGGAGCTTCCTTCCCATTACGAAGAGGGCAGTACTGAATCCGCGACGCTGTTCACCATCCTCCACCGAGCAGTTCCGTCCGTCGGAAAGTCCTCCCTCATGAGCGGCTTGACGGGCGTCGAGTCCGTAGCAGCGGCATATGAATTCACGACGTTGACGACGTGCGGACCTCGCGCAGTTATGCATTAGCCGTGCCGGGCGCTAGCTAAGTCTCGTGTCTCACAGGGTACCTGGCACGATCAATGTCCACGGAGCACCAATACAGATTCTCGATCTCCCTGGTATCATCGAAGGAGCAAAGGACGGTCGAGGAAGAGGTCGGCAAGTCATTGCCGTCGCGCGGTCGTGTAACCTTCTGTTCATCGTGCTCGACGTGCTCAAGCCGCTCGGCGACAAGGCCGTCATCGAGAATGAATTGGAAGGCTTTGGTATCCGCCTAAACAAGACGCCTCCGAACATTGTGAGCCCTGACTTCGCGCCGTGCCTTATCTGCGTGCCTTTTCTGGTAGCCGGACCTGATGGTGTTCTCTCGCACTCGTGAATGCAGCTCATCAAGCCAAAGACCAAGGGTGAGCCTCTTCTGGTATTCAAGACAGACATCCTTCGTACACTGTCTGACTTGTGTGTGACCATTGCAGGCGGTATCACCATCAGCAACACTGTTCCGTTGACCAAGATCGAGCCGGAGGAAGCCAAGGCTGTCCTGGCCGAGTACAAGCTGAGCAACGCGGACGTCAGTTTCCGATGCGACGCGACGCTCGACGAGCTCATCGACGTGATCGAAGGGAACCGGATCTACATGCCGTGCATTTACGTCCTCAACAAGATCGACGCCATCAGCATCGAAGAACTCGACCTCATCTACCGCATCCCGAACAGCGTGCCCATCAGTGCCAAGGACTGGATGAACATCGACGAGCTCATTGAGGTCATGTGGGAGAAGCTCGACCTCGTCCGTGTATACACGCGGCCACGAGGGCGCCTCCCAGACTACTCGGCCCCGGTTGTATTGCGGCGCTCAGCGTGTACCGTCAAGGACTTTGCGGACGCCATCCACAAGTCTATCTGGGAGCAGTCGAAGTACTGCATTGTCTGGGGCGCATCAGTCAAGCATTCGCGAGGGCAGAAGTGCGGAGGGGAGCATGTCCTGAAGGATGAGGATGTCGTGCAGCGTGAGTCTCGGACCCATCTCTGCATGCAGACCGCGTGTTGCGGACATGCTTCTATGCCTGCTGACATTCTAATATTATCTGGATTTGCCCAGTCGTCAAGAAGTAAACGCCGTGCCTATTGGACTTGCGGGCTGCGGGCGATCTTCCGTATCATCTTCAAAGTGTATCTTCGCACATGTAGCGGTTCTAGCGTCAGACTCACTGTGCCGACATAATACCTTCGCCTGTCTTGCGATGTCGTTTTTCTTGTGATGTTGCAGCGCTTCCCTTCCCAGGGCCACCGCGGTATCTCCACTTCCGACCAACTGTTCACATTGCGTGCTGTTCGGCTCCCCGAACAACAAACAGACTTGCATCCTCGCTCACGTCGCAGAGCCATCAGCGCTGGAGCAGCCTTGCGGACTCCGCGGCTAGCAAGACGTCAGGCAACAGCCGCGACATGCCTTCTGCGAGACCTCACGGCTTCCGTGCGCTGCCTCCCGAGATGCTCGAGCTCATCATGGGGCAGATCGACGACCTCGGAGCGTATGTCGCCTTTTCGCGCCTGTGCCAATCAACCCGAGAGGTCTGCGACCTGTTCGCATCGGGCCGACCAGAGGGCGAAAGGCGCGCTCGCGAGCTGTGCCTTCGCGCCGGCTTCTCACGGCCCAAGCTCTTCAGTCATACTCACACTTGGACACGCCTCACATGTCCGTTTCAGGTCTTTTTCCACGTCGCGATGCAGTCTGTTCCTCGCTGAGCAGGCCGGGTCCGCTGCAGGTGCCATTGTGGATCACGCTGCGGAGTGCACGCATTGCGGGGAGGGCTTGAAGCGTTCGCCTGCCATGCTTGCTCAGGCACAGCGTGAGTGCGATGCGAGCGTCTTCTGCGCTCGGACAGTCGGCGCTGACGCAGCTTCGCAGCGATCTATGCCGAGACGCGGGCTGCAACAGACGTTCGGTTGGTCACGGCTCTGCGACAGTCCGTTGGCCTCTACAGTGTAGACTGGAGCAGATCCACGCTACGGGAAAGACCATGCTTGTCGCTCCTGCGCTTCGATCGGACGCCTGCGGGCAGCTTGCACACAAAGCCCGAGCTCGTACACCACATCACTATGGCGTGCCGGCTCGCTTTCACCGTCCCGCTACAACGGATCAGATACGGCTGGGAAGCAGACGATGACTGGTGTTTTGGTGCGCGCTATTCCGTTCTCGCGGTCTTGCGACTAGCGACAATGCTGAATAGTCCTCTTTGATCTTCAATATCTCCTGCAGACGGCTACAGCGAGTCCATCTTCGAGGAGAGCGAAGTCGGAGCTGAAGCCCCGTCAGCCCTCAACTATCGCTGCGAGAGCTGCAACGAGGATGGTCTAACGTGCCTTGACCTGCTCGTCACTGCAGGCGATGTGTGAGCTCGTTTGTTTTGGCTGCTCGTGCACCGCAAGGCATCGCTAAATGAAGCGCGCAGTCCTGGACTTCCTGTACACGAAGGCACGCGCCGGCCTTTGATATACAACGGCATCCTTGACGACCAGATTCGCCAAGGCATCCTTTATGTACAAGGTCGGACGTAGAGCACCGCTCGTTTTCCTCGAACTATTGCAGCTTGCCTTTGAGGGCGGCGTCGGACCGCCTGACCATCCGCGTCAGCCGGAGCGTCATGTCCGCAGCCATGATCTGGTCAGGGTATGGACAGCAAAACTGTCAGCGACACCGCTGGCAGCCTGTCTCCCAGCGGTCGGGTCCTCGAGGTAGCTGGGCGACAACCGGTCAATCTCGAGGGTATCCTGCTTACCAGAGGCACGAGCAGATACGGCACATATGCGCTCAGAAGCATGGTTAGCTGCTGCGATGTTAGATGCTTCGCTGCGAGCAGATTGGCGAGCGCTCCGAGCGTGGTAGTGGCGCCGTGGGATGCGTAGAGCAGGAGGATCGGCCAGAATGAGCGAGCATCTGCGCGCGCGTGAACTGCCGTCAGGAGCGCACATGCGGCGTATGCTCCGCCTGCCAGTCCGCACCTCGATAGAGCGCGATGGGTCCAAGCACAAAAACAATGTTCTGCAGAAAGACCTCGCACATCATGTACGCTTTGAGCCAGGCGAACTCCGGGCGCTGCACGTTGGAGATGAGCGGATCGCCGCTCGTTGCGATATAGTTGGCTAGGAACGCTCGCAAGCCTGCCGGGAACCAGGATGCTGGGAAGAGGGCCTGGCTGTCGAGCAGGACCGCGGGGCCAGAATGCAGCGCGAGGAACACGGCGTAGAGCAGGTCCAGCGGCCGCGATGTGATGGGCTTGGGAACTGCCATTGCGTTCGAGGTTTCCGGGAGACGTTGAGCGCTTTCGTCTCACTGCGTTGTATGCGGATGCATGAGAGACTGCCGGAGTCCGGCCGCTCCAGACAACGACCGTCGCGTTCCCGCCGCCACCCTGGACCGCTCATGTGCCTGGGCGGGTGGACCGCGACGCGATTGTAAGAATACTTGGAAGGCACAGTTTCAGGAACACAGGGATGATGTTACTCACACACTGCTTCACTGGTGCGACCGCAGCCCAGTTCGAGCTTCCCAATCAATTCGATTTTCGGGCGCTCTGAGCAACATTCTGAGATCACAACTATATAAGCGCCAACATGGCTACATGGCATCACCATGACATACTAACGTACATCGGGCATATATCGCTGTACGTGTCGCCAAATCTCCTCCATTTCCGTTGCAACACCTTGTCTAGCGTAGGCACGCTGCCTTCCCAGACTGCCTGCACGCTCCCTTCCTTCGCCACTCTTTCCCTCCTCCACGGACAGGACGCTGAAATTGCCTTCTCGGTGTTGTGGGTTGCTTCTTCGCTAGCAGACTCTCTGCCATTCTACCGTCTCCCTTTTGGCTGTGGATGTGCCGTTGCCCGGTCCGTCCGGGCGCTTGAGCGATATGTGGAGCGGCATCTACGAGGTCATGGCCTCGGTTTCCGAATCGCGTTCATCATCCACCCCCAACTCTCCGAGCAGTGTGGACAAGTCCTTGTCGGATGTTGATCGCTCGATGGATGGAGTAGCAGCGATGGCAGATGCCGACTGCCAATGATCGATGTAGCGTTTCGTAACCTCTTCGTCAGATCTGTGAGAGTAAGATGCGGGGTGGCTCCCCATTCTATTGCCAGGTGATGTGCCTCTGCCCGAAGGTGAGGGAGGATCTGGTCCAACGGGAGGTTTGGACATTCCGCGAGATTGGCGCGATGAGACAACCTTCTTTAATAGCTCGATTCGTTTTGCATTGCGTTTCCTGCGACTCTGCTCTGAGCGGGCCTTCTGCTTGACAACCTCGCTACGGACCTCATAAAAGACCCTCTCCGGGCTGTGCGGATATTTGTCTTTGATGCGCGAAACGCTGTAGAGTGGAACGACGTGAGCAAGTGGCTGTCTAGCAACGACGTTGCAACGAAAGTGCGAGACTCACTACTCTGCCCACTTGCCGTCAGTCTGGCTGACCTGAGTCAGGTAGCGATCCCACTTCTGCACTTGTGCAGCCGACGGTTCAGCAAGCGCGGATGCAACGCATCTCGACGGTTCCTCCATTTCCGGTGCGTCGATAGATTGGGAAAATCGGAAACGATGATGTGAAGATTCGCGAGGGGCAATGCCGATTCGTAGGACTGCGCGGCTCGGGGTTGATGCTTGGCGGGAGAGAATCCAGTGAAAATTGAGGGTATGAAGGGAGGAAAGGAATGAAATCGGAGAAGGAGAAGGAGATGGGAAGAGCAGAGGAGGCCTCATCTGGCGTGGCTAGCCAGGAAGGGAATGGGGTGAAGGAGGAGGGAGGAAGACAGTGGCGAGGGAGGCGCAAAGGAGGAGGAGGAAAGGAAGGAAGGAAGGGTGCGGAAGGAAGGCGAGCTGGGATAAACAGACAAAATGGCGTCTTCAGGCCATCGGTCATATAGCGCGGTCTTCTCGGATGCGTCATCGACTACTTCCTAAATGCAGATTTACCCGCTGCACGAATAGCTGACCTACTACCCGATGCTTAGATTCGACGCCAATGATGCGGCCTTTCGGCCCACTCCTTTCTTGCCTTACATCCCACTCTCCCTTGCACTTTCGTACACCTCGAGCGCTTCCCGCAGCCTGTTCCCTGCAATCGTCCTCGGGATGATGCGGATATTGTGCTCCTTTGCACAGGCTTCAACGATGCTGGCCATGTCTCTGCTAGTCATACCTGCCTCGATAAGATCGGCGATTGTGTGACTCTCTGCCTCTTCCGCTAGAAACTCGATGAACTTGGCATGTATCTTGAGAGAAGAGATGAGCACGCTGCCGGCTTGCGCAGTGGTCACGCGCGGTCCTTCTTCCTGGATCGCATCTGACACAGGCGGCAGCGAGGTAGCTGATGTCACTGATTGCGGGAGGTGCTCCGAACGGCTCGGCTTCGCGACCGGTGCTGCGTGGGAGATAGCTGTAGTGGGCTTGTTCGAAACCCCTCTGGGCGGAGAGCTCGAAGGGAGCGTGCTTGAAGGAGGCGTGCTCGCGGCCTCATGCCGGCGTGTGATCCTTGCGAAACTTGTCGGACTTGAACACGGCGAGCTCGATGGGTCGAAGCAGCTTGAGGGCGCTCCAGCTATCGTACTCGAGACATCGATCACATCCGTGACAGGCTCTGATATTGACTTTCTGACAGACGCGAGTGAGATGGCGGCATCGCTGGGTGCGGCTATTCCCGATGGGGGTGTAGCTGTCGAGACGGTTTCGGTAATCTTGCTGACTGTCTTTTTGGGGTTCAAAGGATCTGTACGATTTGTGACACGTGCAACTACGGGATGCGTCGCTACCCCTGAGGCGATGCTGATCGAGGCATGGTCGTTCTGACTCAGGCCATGCAGGGGTGGACATCTTTGACCACCGTGTGCCGATGGAGGCGTGGCTGTAGACTCTTTCGCTTCTGAGGTCGGCACCACCTCCGACAGGACGGCCACTAAGATCGCGGGATCCTGGTGGCCTGACTGCATAGGCCCCACTGACTGAGGCGCAGCTAGACCGTGCAAGGCAGGAGCGTTGGTGTTGCGAGGTGTTGTGCTGGCCCACATCACTGCCGCTGCGTTCTGTCCGGACGTCATGCCGTTGTCCGAGGCAGAGCCACCAGAAGCCGGCATGTTGGGAACAGCGAAGATAGGCTTTCCGGTGGGCGAACGACAATTTGCTGCTTCAACAGCGGCGTGTATCCCGGCGGGAGGAGCCGGGACCGCAGGCGGCGGCGACAGGAAGCCCGATCTCGACGAGCTCTGCTCCTCCTCCTCTGCTCTGTAATCGTGCAGTGTGTCTTCGTCAAATGCAGATCGTAGTTCGTTGTAGTGTGTGGCCATGTTGATTTGGCGCTGTCCCACACTGCTCGTCTGTGAAGCCTGAGCTGCGGCTGCAAGTTGCGTGAGTCTCATCTGCGAAAAGGAGATGCCGTCCGCCATATATTGGTTGAACTCGTCGACAACGTCCTCGGCTGACTCGAACGGTTTGCACGTCGGTCCATTCTGCATGCTGATGCCGAAAGCGGGCTTGGCGAAATCCGGGATGCAGGAACGTATGAAGTCGTCCTCGGTCTGGTATCCGCCAGCCTCAGCACGTACGCGCTCTCCCGGCGTATCGCTTCCCCGATTCTTCCTGAGCCTGCAATGACCTGTGCCTTGCGAGGTCGGCAGCGTCCCGATTGGCCACGATGCGATTCTCCAGCATCGCAGGAGCAGGCACAATAGCGACT
Organism: Symmetrospora coprosmae; assembly: GCA_008802785.1. NCBI lineage: Eukaryota > Fungi > Basidiomycota > Cystobasidiomycetes > Symmetrosporaceae > Symmetrospora > Symmetrospora coprosmae. The sequence goes on along the minus strand of VUYT01000001.1, from coordinate 948,659 downwards.
CCATCTAGAGCCGGACCGCAATGCTCCCCTGCAGTGGTAGTAAATAGCTGCGGATGTTCGATATGCGTTTTGGTGATATCGTATGATGTGACTTGATCCAGTTCTGCTAGCCTGTGCTGAGGTGTCCGCACGACTTGACAACCCGTCAGGAAGTGATCGAGTTCACCGTCTGACGTCATCTCGTCCGAGCCGGCTGATCCGTGCTGAAGGCCGCGCTGAGTAGCGATTGCTGGCAATGCAGGAACTCGTTGCGGAGGTTCCTCCAATTCGGGAGATGATTCGTACGCCAGGATCTGCGCATTGTCAACTTGATCCTCCGTTTCGCAGATGAGCCTGTGGTCTGCCTTTTCTGGAGAGGATGGACGGAAGAGCTGGTGGCGGCTTGACTTTGTACGTGGAGCCCATCGCGGTGGCTCTGCCAGCTCTGGCGTTCCGACATAGGCGGTGCTTTCCAGACTTTCCTGCTTTTGCAGCGGTGGGGGCAGCTCGAAGGGACCTGCGGACGACTCCTCGAAAGGGTTCGACTTGGGCTTCTTCCCACCGTTCCTCTCACTCGGCTGTTCGGTAGCAGCCTGTTCAGTAGCAAACTGGGCAAGAAAGAAACAGTCGGGATCAGAAGCAGCGCTGTCGCATACAGGCATGTAAGAAGAAAGAGAGCTCACGGTCTCGACCTGCATCTCGAAATTTCCGCTATCTTCGTACTCCTCCTCCAGCCTGTACGAGTCGATGTCATCTCGGTGCAGCTTCCGCTTCGCCTTCGCTTCGTCTCCTGCGGGTGAGGTTCGTACGACGTTTCGAATTCTACCCATGGCAGCCTCTAGCTCGCTCTGTTTAAGGGAGCCACTCTAGGATGAGTCGGGCGTTTTCGAGAGGCTATTGCTACTCCCGTCTGAGCCGGACAAGGACTCGCCGTCCTTGTCGTGTCCGATGGATGGAAATGAGTCCAGCGTGTCTTGGCCCAGTGTAGCCTGTGCTGGCCTGGCAGACTGAGCCTCGAAGACATCTCGGCGATAGTGCACAGCAGCTGTCTTCCGCCGGGCAGCGGTGTCACTGCTCATCACATCCGATTGTGTCTCCGCTCTCGCCTGCATTCTCTGCTTCCCGCCGTACGTCTTCATCCGCTTCTTGTCTCCGGCGGCCGCCGCCGCTGCACCCGCTCCCTCTCGCAAAGCTGGCGCAGCCGCAACCCGCTTCTTCTCCGCTCTTCTCGCCGCGGCCTCCTCATCCAGCCGGTCCCTTCGCGCCCGTGCCTGCCGGCGATTCTCTTTCTCCCTTCTGACCTCGTCGCAGATCTCGTTGTAGACATTGCGCAGGTTGCCGGGATACTTGTTCTGGACGTACTCCACGCTAGGCGCGCCAAGGCACGCGGGGATAGAGGAAGGGGGAAAAGGGCACAATGTCAGCTCGACTCGGAGCAAGCACCGCGGAACCGCAGAAGGGGGAAGGACAGGACAAGACTGCTGTATGGCTCACTGTTTCGCCCAATGGGGACCAGTCTGCCTGACAGCATTGAGGTACGCGTTCCACTTCTGTATCTCCTCCATCGTGAACCTGGGCGCCTCGGGCCCGGCAGACTCCCTCCTCTTCTCTTCTTCTTAGGTCTGGGTGCGTTACCGGTCTTGCTGCGCGTCATCCTTCCTTCCTTTGCGCTCGGCGGGTCGTATCTATGAAGAGGAAGGCAGCGCTGACCAAGCTGTGCGAGGGCAGAGTCGAGTTGTACGCTTCTTTCTTGTCGAGCGGGCGTCAATGTGCACGAGTAGATGTGGCGATCGCTGCAGTGCCGGACGCGTTCTTCTATCCCTTGCGCCTTTCGATGGGTTGGAGAGAAGAAGAGCCGGAGTGAGCGAGACTGGAGGAAGGAAGCATGGAAGGACAGAACAGAATGGCAGAGAGCAAGGAGAGAAGGAGAGGTAAAGGGAAGGCGGAAGGGGTCCGAATGGGCGGGGCCAGGGAAGGAAGGGGAAGGCATGGAGAACGCGTTCGGAGAAAGTCGGGTTGAGAAGGAGGGAGTGGACAGACAGAATCTGGAAGAGAGCTGCATGCAAGCCATCCTGCTTATGCTACACTACTGCCGCGGCCCATTAATTCTGGTAATTTGTGTCTATCGCTGCGCATCTAGAACTACCTTTGCTTTGCCTTGCACTCCGGCTCGTGTTTCGTACTTCTACTGTGGGCACGTTAGCTTCCTCTTCTCCGATGTTGAAGAAGGCGTGGCTACTGCTGGTAGGTCTCGGGCAGAATAGAAGAAGGCATCTTGTTGATGAAAGCCTAGAACAAGGGTGTAACCAGATACAGAGCATAAGCAGAGCGCGACGAACACCGTACCATATCCCTCCTCACCTTTGCCGTCTCTTCGCGACCCTGACTGATATAGCGGATAGTCTCTTCGTGTGCCTGTACCAGACGCTGTCCGTGCGAGAAGGGAAGGGTCAGCCAGGAGCGCACGACGGGGAATGACTGCCGGCTTACACGTAACGTCTCCTCGTGCTCCTTGATGACTCGCTGAAGGGGGCAGACGAGCCGAAGTTAGGACGAGGGGCTAAAGGAGATACCCGCAGATCCGGCTACTCACTTCCATCGCTTCATCCTTCCTTCGGAGCAGATCAATCATGTCTTCCATCTGCTTTCGGTGGGCCTGGATCTCGCTAGCTGTCAGCTGCGTGCGTGCATGTGTGGACCGGCCCAGCACATCGGCTGCCCTCACATTGTCCGACTTTGGCGGACCTAGATGCAGCAAACGCGGGTCCGTTGAAGATGTTGCCTGTATCGGGGATGCACAAACTTAGCGTGTGACTGTAGCATAGCTCACTAACATCCGCGTCACGTACCATCGATGCCAAATTGGCCTTGCTGCGCATCCGGTGCACGCGAGGATGCAAAGGCTTGCTGACGTCAGGAACCGTCGCTGCCCTCGCTCCGGTAGATTTAGAGAAGCTTACGCCAGATACTCGACTTCGAGGTTGTCGATGAGCTCGTGCAGATGATCGCTCGCTTGCTGCAGTCTCTCAAGGACGGCCTCCTCCCTGTCTGCGAGGAGGGCGCGGATGGCCGCGTTGGCATTGATGGCGAGCTGCAGATTTGCGCCCGTCTTTGCGCCGGCAGGGGCGGCAGGGCTCAGAGATCCAGAAGCGGGCGAGTTGGATCTCGTCGTGATTGCCTGCAGGGAGGGATCCCTGTCGTCTTGCTTGGAGCTGCTCGCGGCGGTCCCTGCCAGGTTGGACATAATGACCGACCGAGAGTGGCGACGGGCGGCGAACTGCTGGATGCGGATGTGGATGTGGATGAGCAGGCCGGTCTGCAAGGACTGAGAGTGCGGGTGTGTGCTGTTCTACGGATGCGATGTAGCGATGTAGACGGTTGAGCGTCTGTTCAGTAATGACCGACAGCAGTTGGTGCGAAAAAGAGCAGCTGTCGGTCTGCTTCTCCCTGCGGACTCGCCCAGGGCGGGCGCCCCTTTGACCACGTCCCACCCACCCACAAAGCAGGCAGGGCACAGGATGGCGTCGTACAGCTACGATGAGACGGGGCAGTACTTTGTGGGTGGCATCCACATATATGCAGCATCTCATCTGCAGTGCAGCTGCTGATCCTCCCAGTCTCCTCTCCCCCGCCCGGCAGTTCTTCCTGATTACGTTCCTCACCTTCCTGCTGGTGCCTTGGACAATCTACACCCTCAAGCCAAAGAGTGCGGCCGCGCCTGCTGCCTGGGTTCCTTCGATCAACAGCATTGCGAGAGGCTGACGGTGGTGATCCTGCAACGCTGCTGCTCCGCCGGCTCATACTCATCTGCGCACACGCGCGTCCACGTCGCTCCCCCTGCCAACCGTCCGCCCCGAAACGCGTACTCGCATCGCATCCGCAGACGCTGGCTCGTCCAGGGTCAAACCCCCCACTGAAGGGTGGACAGTCAAGCACGAGTCTGTGCGGCGGAGTAGGAAGCGCACCTCGGGCCTGACAAAGTCGTGAGTGGCTGCGTGCTCTGCCCTGCCTGCCTTTGCTCAGCCTGCCACATCATTGACCGACATCCCGGGCCTCACACAGACACTTCCTCCTCGCTATCGGATGGGTCGCATTCGCCTTTGTGCTCCAGCGGGCCTGGAACTACGAGTCGGCCGCCATCTTCTACGACCCTTACTCGATTCTTGGCGTGTCGACCGGCATGACGGAGAAGGAGATTAAGCGCCACTACAGGAAGCTCAGTCTCAAGTTGTGGGTCTTGTCGTGCGCATCAGGAGTGTCGACCCGTTTCTTATGCCTTTTCCACGCTACACCGGCAGCCACCCCGACAAGCTGAAGCTGGCAGAGAATCAGACCAAGGAGGAGGCAGATGCGCACTTTGTCGATCTGACCAAAGCTTACAAAGCGTGGGTCGCACTGGCTCCTGGTGCCTAAGGTTCCGTCGATCGGACTGAGTTACTGTCGCTCTGTGCTTGCAGCCTAACGGACGAGACCGTGCGCGAGAACTACGAAAAGTACGGCCACCCAGATGGCAAGCAGGAGTTCAGCATGGGCATTGCGCTCCCCTCGTGGATCGTTGAGAGCCAGAACAACGGCTACGTGCTTGGCGTGTACGGCCTGCTCTTTGGCGTGCTCATGCCCATCTTTGTGGGCCGGTGGTGGTACAGCAGCAAGGCCTATACAAAGGACGGCATCCTCACAAAGACGGCAGAGATTTACTTTAGGAACCTCAAGGAGGATATCGACTTCTCCACTGCCGTTGAGCTCTTGGCCGCGAGCCTCGAGTATTCGGATGAGAACCCGAAGGAGAAGCTCGTCAAGTACGGCCCGACCGGCAAGGCTAACCAGGGCAAGGCCGCTACCGACTATACCACGCTCGAGACGGATGTCCGCCAGGCCATCGAGTCGCTCCTTCCCGCTGAGAAGGAGCTGCTCGACGATAGCGCACTCTTGAAGAAGCCCGCGGCCAAGCGAGCTGCCGTCTACATCTATGCTCACCTTCTGCGTGTGCCCATCGAGAACATTGGCTTGCTACGAGGTGGGTCACAGCTTCTCGTTAACGGGAGGAGCGAGCTTCTTTGGCCTTACTGACGCTCATCGATTGCAGACAAGAACGCCATTGTCGAAAAGTCGGCGACGCTCTGCAATGCAATGATGAACATTGCGCTTGCGCACAGCTGGCTCGGCTCCTACCTGGTCGTCTCGAGCCTGCAGCAGCAGATGATTCAGGGCTTCCACCCGAACCTCTCGCCTCTGCTGCAGCTGCCGAACGTCACTGTTGCGCAGAGCCAGGAGCTTGCCAAAGCCGGAGCGCGCGACTTTAGCACCTTCATTGCGCTCGACGAGAAGCAGAGGAAGGAGATCCTGCGCAATCTCTCGGACAAGGAGTACAGTCTGGCCCTCCGAGTTGCGCAGAACTTTCCAACTTTGGAAGTGGTCAGCGCAAAGTTCCAGGGTGAGTGCACAGATTTGGCTGTGTGCGCTGCACGAGCGAGACACACAGGCTGAAAGGCATCCTTCACAGTCATTGGCGAGAAGATCGTCACGGCCGGCTCGTTCGTGCAGCTCAACCTCAAGATCCGCATTACGCCTCCGTCATCGCGCCCGCCTCCGCAGCTGCAGGTGAATGGTGAGGGTGCAGACCAGCTCGCCGTGGAAGAAGGCGACGAGAAGGATCTGGACGAGCTCCTTGGGCGCAAGAAGCCGGGGGAGCTGGGTGAGACGCCCGATGCGCCAGTGCACGCGCCTCTGTACCCCGGCGCGCGGCGGCCGGGCTGGCATGTCCTCGTGGGCGACCACAAGCTGTACCGCATCTTTGTGCCGCCCACGCGCGTCAGCCAGATCGGGTACGGCAAGCTCCGCACGCTGCAGGTCACGTTTCAGGCGCCGCCCAACGTCGGCCTGTACACGTTCCAGACGTACGTCAAGAGCGACTCGTACGTCGGCACGGACGCGCAGAGCGACATGATGATGGAGGTCAAGGAGCCCGAGGCCGAGGGCGGGGCGAACGACCCGCGCGCGGGGGGAGCTGCAGGCGACGAGGACGACGATATCTCCGAGCCGGAGGAGGACACGATTGCGGGACAGATGGCGGCCATGCGTGGGCAGCCGTACAAGCGCATCGAAGATGGGCCTGGCGAGGAGGGCGAGGAGGAGGAAGACGGCGAGTACACGACATCGGGCTCTGAAGACGAGGAGGGAGAGTCTTCGGACAGCAGCAGCGATTCGGATAGCGATTAGTTCTCCTGTTGTGAACCGAGGGTCGCGACGGTTACTGCACAGTGAACGGCTGGTGGCGCAAGAAAAAATGCTTGATCAAGCGGAGCGTATGAGGAGCGGTCGATTGTGCAGCATCTTGTATCTGCACAACAACCTATGGCTACAGCCCACAGATGGAGATCCTCACGCCCTCGTCCTACACATCCGCTCGACCGCCTCGATGCTCCTCTTGACCGAGGTGAAGTTGTGGTAGCCGTCGCGTGTGACAAGGATGCTGTAGGACGGCCGTATGGCAGAGAGTCAGCGGATTCGAGTGCGCTTAACCGCCTGTATGGTACTCCACGCACTCGTCCTCCAGTCTAACGCCTCCGACAGGCATGTATGTCTTCAAGACCTCCTGGTCCAGCGAAGGCGAGTCCATGTAAGGCTTGAGGAGGAAGGGGTTGAAGTAGATCCCGGGTTCGACAGTGATGACATTGCCTTCTACCAGCTCGCGGCGGAAGCGAAGATATTTGACGGCGGGGTTATCGCTCGGACCATTTGGACGCGAGGCGAGCGGACTGTCGTGCACGTCCAGACCTGTATACATCAGAACGGGCGGAAGATCAGCTTGATAGCTGCAGAGCATAGATCCAAGGCAACTTATAGTGAGTGCCCCAGCCCGTGGGGGAAGAAGGCCGTCGTCAAGCCACTGTCGATGAGTTCGTCGAGAATCTCCTTCGTGATACCCCCGACGGGCGCCCTGAAGATGCCAAGCTTGAGCAAGCCTTCCGCTGCTACTTTGTGCATCAGAAGATGGATCTCTTCCCAATTTGCTCTCGGACGAATCTGGAGGAACGCGGCGTCCTGCATCTCCTCCACGAGCCGGTAGATGGCCTTTGCCTCTGGCGTGAATCGCCCGCCGTTCCCGATGGGAAAGGTGCGCGTGATGTCTGCCGCGTACATCTCCCACTCGCATCCTGCGTCTAGAAGTAAGAGCGACCCTTCGCCAGATGACGGGAAGGACTTTTTGTTTCGGATCTGGAGGCACGCAACCAGCCGAGAAAGGGTCAACAGTGCACGGACACGGGAAGCGCTTCGGTTGTGCTACACACATAGTGCAGCGTCCCTGCTCCCGTCCCTGAAGCGGCAATGACTTCATACGCGAGCGATTTGGCGCCCTTCTTGGCGCAATAGTAGCTGAAGACCGCTGCGGCCTCGTACTCTGACGAGCTGTCGCCTGCCCCAAGCGCCTTCATGACACCTTCGTGCGCGCGGCTGGTGATGTCGTTCGCCTGCTGGATGAGATCGATCTCTGCTCCTGTTTTTGTGAGGCGCGCCTCCTGGCAAGCGAGAAGGAGATGCGCATCATTTGTGCGGGGCGTTTTAGCGGAGGACGAGGATAATTCTGGCGACGGTGGGAGCGAAGAAGACGGGAGGACGTGCACGACTGGCGTCTTGAGCTCGTCGAGCTTCTTCTGAAACATGGACATGTCGTGCACTTCGGTCACGTCCAGGCTCTTTTGCACTTCTTTCGGAGTGAGGGGCAGCCCGGACCACCTGATGGATCAGGCAAGGCGGATCGTCGATCAGCAGGCCATCTAGGCACGGACAAGGGCGGCCTGCATACTCACATGACGTCTAGCTCGTCTACCTCGGGTATGAAGAGGACGACCTTGATGAGCAGATCTTCATGCTCCTCTTTTGGCTCTTTCTCGCGGAGGCAGGTGGCGATGATGCGCGAGCCGGGGATGTCGCAGCCGGAGAGGTAGATGAAGTTGCTCTCTTGCCTGTGAGGAGGGGAGTGTGTGTGATGTGTAATGTGTGGTGCAGGCAGGCAGGCAAGCAGGGAGAGGCGTTGTTGGGTTCCGTCAGTCAGAGGGTTCCTTCGCTGCAGGCTGGCAGGATCGACGTCACGCGTGCGACCCCATCGATGCGATGCCGAGCCAGCCTGCAACGCAGGATTGACAGCGCACTCGGGACAGAACAGCGCACACGCTCACCTGAATGGCAGCTCCCTGTCAGTGTCGTCCCTGTACTTTATCTGGCTTCCTTCGAGGTACAGGACGAGCTTGGACTCTTCTCCGCGTGCCTGAGCCGCCGCTCCCCCTAGGCGCTTGTACAGCTCTCTAAAGACTTTTGTCGCATGCAGGCGGGCAGGGTACTTGTTGGAAGTGGGCAGCTTGGATCGTGTGCTCTCCATTGTGGTGGTGTTGGCGTGATGTAGACTGCTGAGATGCTGGCAAGAAGCAATTCCAATGCCGCCGAGCTGTCACCGGTCACCCTCTGTCCCCCTTTGCCCTCTGGATGAACCGCGACGGCGACTAGTGAGGATGCCACCGAGACGAGCGGCAGTCGCAGCAGCAATCCCGGGATCATCAGACACCACAGCAGTATCGTCCACACAGCCAGCCGGCGTCAGAAAGAGCGGGAATGCCGCTGCTGACCTCCTCGCCAACTACGTCCGTCACAGTCGCGTCTTCGCACTTGCTATGGCTGAGAGCTCACCCCGGAGCCCGTCCAGCTGACATATCCCATTGAACACGTTCGCAGCCAGCCATCAAGCCTCGAGATGGCGACCCCATCATGCGCCACGACCTGCAGTGGGATGCGCTGTCCCTCATCTTCTCCAACATCTCGTATCGCTTCACCCCTCCATCCTACCCGCATCCAAGCACACCCCTCTTTCCCACCGACAGGACGTGGAGCTTCGCAGAGCTCTACCTCGACTGCATCTCCAACTCGTCAAGGGCAAACAAGAGCCTCAAAGACAAGATGAGCGAGTCCACCGACTTTGCCGTCAACTTCGGGAAGTTGTGCCTCCTCATCAACGTCGGGCGCATCAATACGACCCTTGCCTGTGCGTAGGCCTCTGTCGGTCCAGTCCTGTCCATGAACAAGCTGAAGCCCGCCTGTGCCTCCCTGGTGCCGCAGTCTACCCGGAAATGCGGACAGCTCTGCGGACATATCATCCCGTACCTGCCATGCAGCTCGACGAGTTCACACGCAAGAACCTCCAAGATGCGCCGCGAATGAAAGCTCAGCTCAAGGGATGCGCAAATCCTGAAGAGGTAGACAAGCTGCCCGACTCGCTCTACGAAATTGTGCACAGAGGGGTGAGTCGGTTCTCCGCCTACCTGATGCCATCTGCGTGCCTCTCATAAGTTAAGCCCTCCTGTACAGCACGACCTTGGCATTCGACCGCCAACGTGTATTGTGCAGCTCATCTTCCAGCTCTACATCGAACACGGCGTGAGTGGAGTCCGCCTGAACGCGCCAGTCAGCGTTTTTGTATGCTAACGAGACCACAATGTATGTCCACGTGCTCAGAAAGTACAGGACAAGTACTTTCCTGCGGGCATCACGATGCACGACCTCTTCTTCCCCGGAGCGTGAGTTGCCGCGTCACCTTCATAGCAACTGCGACTGAGACGCCTGCACCAACTACAGCCCGAGCGATACCCTACCCTCAATACAACGGGCTGAAACCTTCCTCTGGCTCGTCTACCGCTTCCTGGAGACACCAGCACTCGTTGCTGCCGACTTTGCGAGTGGTCTGGAGAAGCTACCATCAGAACAGCTACGGCACCTCACCAGGATGGACTGCAGTGCTGAGAATGTCGACTCAGAGATGGAGCGGGAATTTGCGCGCGAGATGCGTGTGTTCCGAGATGCGTTTGTCGACAAGATCCGGACAGACGAGATAGCTGCGCAGACTCAGGCGGCGTTGGCAGCGGCATCTGCAGCTGGCGGTGCACTTTCCGGCAATCCTGGTGAGGAGATGACGCCCGGTGCTGCTAGCCTTGCGCTCTCGCAGAGTGTCGGCAGCAGTGGGACCGCGCGAGCAGTTCCGGCCCCTCTCTCCGCAGCCTCTCTCCTCGAACCTCCCTCCTCAAATGCTGGCACTCCACGATCGACAGCTCGACCTACACTAGCAGGCGGTCCCCTCTCGAGCCCGGCAAAGGCAAACCCTCGTGGCAAGCGCGCTCGCTCAACAGCTAGCCAGGATCACGGGGGTGCTTCAACGCCCGGCCCTCCGAGCGAGTATGCGCCCGGCTCCGCGAGGGCCTCGCCGGCTCTCGTGCCCATGCCGGCGATGATGAGCGCCGCTCACGCGATCACCGTGTCTCCTGCCCCGGCCGAGATTGGGCAGCGGAGGAGGGCCAAGCGTGAGCTCTTGGCAGGAGCGAGGCCTCTTCTGGTGCCGTATGGCACCGATGCTGCAGATCTCGAAGGTGTGCCGGGACCTGCTGGCTGAATGGCGGTTCAGCGGCTGATATGATTCTTGCGTTCAGTCACGACGAGCTGGACGACCTTTTGTCAGGCTGGTATTGCCAAGGGGACCGAGCGGTCTCTGCTCAAGGGTGAGGCCCAGCTGTGTGCGATGGAAAAGACCAGACTAAGCGTTCCCCTCTGCCAACAGCCGCTTGGAAGAGGGTGAAGAGAGACGTGGACGCCAAGCGTAATCCAGTCTATGACTCGGAGGACGAGCTGGACTGGAGCCCACTTGAGCTTGGTAAGTGCTCAGCTGGGTCCCTGCATGAGACCGGGCTGACGCACGCCCCATACACAGAGGCACGCACGCGAGGCTTCGCCTTCCGTAATCACCGCAATGGCGGTATGGATAATCTGCGGTACGAGGGCGCCGCGCCCGTCCTCGCTCTTGTGCCCAACCTCCCGCCTTCACCCTCGCTCTCGCCGGTCTTGACTGCGACGGATGGCCAGGCACCCTTGCAGCCAGGTAGGAGCTCGTATAGCCCGGATTACCTGCAGACTTACGATCAGCGAGATGTGTCGATGCTCGACAGCGGGGAAGATGAGGAGATTGATGAGCTGCAGGAGGATTAAATCAGATGCGCGAGAAACGTGTTGTTGTATGCACGCTATATATCATTGCATGTATCCCTTCTGAAGCACCCACCGAGCCTACAACCATCCATCCGACCTTCATAGTCGTGTCTTGCCATGCAACGGTGAGCGGCGGAGGACATCTCCGCTTTGCCGAAGTCCGCGCCCGGCGGGAGGAAAGGTCTTGTGCAGACCACAACGACTACAAAAGCCAGACACCCTATTCATCGCCCAAGCGTATTACGAGAGCGCAAAGTGCAAAGGGTGAGTTAGCTAGCGTAGGCTGACCATCCTGGAGATCCCGACGTGATGCTGAAGCGCGCCGAAAATCAGATCTCAGCCAAGAACGATGTCCCTTCCACGTACTGGCGAAGGCCACTATAAATGCTACCTCGAGAGAGGCCTCTTCTCCGATGAAGCCATCAATCGCGCTTTCTTCCCCGGCAGGCCGGAGAGCGCGAACGCCAACAACGTCTACTTCCGCGAAGTCTGCGAGGAGCTGGTCGAGAGTTTCACGTCGACCAAAGACGTCCCGGGGAAGGTGTCCTCACCTACCGATGGGTCATCAACTCTCTTGGGACTACACTACGCCATGCAGGAAGGAGCAAAAGCCGGACTGCCCCGGATGGTCGGTCTTCTGCCCGCGGTTGGCGACGATATGCTCGTCACCCTGTCGTCCTTCACCGGGTCGAGGGAGGGACACGTTGGAAAGGCCGAAGAGCTTCCGGCAGACCCCATTCCGGATCCTCACGGCAAACAAGCAGAGTACTGACTTGTCGTCCACTCCTTTGTGAACGCCCACCTCTTTGCCGATCTCTGGAGACCTCGCTATGGGACGCCAAAGTGGGGCCCAGAACCGCCGTATCCCGCTCACGACATCCACATCGAAGCCGACCTTGTCGTCTGGAGAGGCTGCATGGCTTTCGCCGAGCTGCACGGACTAAAAGGATTCGGAATATATCCGCATCCGCCGCACGTCGGAAACATCGACTCTGCCCGTACGTACTAGGAGGAACAGCTTCGAATCGGTCAGCGCGCAGGCAGGCAGATCAAGCCCGATCGACCGTATTGGAGGAAGGAAACGGACACTGTCTACGCGTACACGCCAGTAGCTTCCTGCGCTGGCTGTGGAGTCCGGCTTCCCAAGTCAAATAGGAAGCAGTGCGCAGGCGGCTGCAAGATTGCCAGATACTGCAGCAAGGAGTGTCAGGCGACGGACTGGAAGCAACTACACAAGAACGAGTGCAAAGTCCTCAAGGATTTCTTTGCCGCGCAGGACTGCCAGTTCTGCAAAGCGCGTTTCTTGTAAGGCTGAGAAAGATCTATCGCAACTGTGAGTCACGGCATGGACGTGCCCGATAAAGCACTCTGATGGTCTGCGTTAGGTGTGTACAGGAGTCTGATGCTCGCTTCTTACTCAGAAGGACGAGCAGAGGTGCAGCTTCACCTACTGCCGGCCAACACGTCGCGGGGCCAACATTTTGAGGCAAGAATCGTGTCTGGCACAACTATATACTCAGGAATGCAGGGAGCCTTTTGCAAATGAGGATGGTCTTAGGTAGCAGCTGCCAGAGGCAGACCGAAGGCTACAACGGGATCGTGAAGCGCAACGCGTGCAGACTCGGTTCAACCGAGCAGACTGCAAGATTGTCAGCGGTCCGCGATTGCCTGCGTATTTCAGCGGTGCGGCTGGCAGAATACGTCGCCTTAGGAAGTGGTGACACGCTTTAGATTGCTATGATAGACACAGCCTTGGCCACTTCCCTTCGACCTCCGGCGTCCGTTGTAAGGCGGAGAAGTATCTGCTCCGCCCTTGGCTTCGCTCCACGGCGCCTTCGCGAAAAGTGAGAGGAGCAGCCTGGGACTTGTGCGCCTGCAGATTTCGCCTGCGACAAGCAATTTGCGCCATAATCCCAGGGTGCGTTGCTATCGGGCGCTGGCGTCCGTGTGAAGCGCCGCCTTCGATACTGAGACTAGGTGTCCGCTTCTGCAGAACCGTAGCCTTATAGGCGCCGCTCCGCCTCGCACATCATGTCACTTCCTCCCACGGGCGCAGACTGCTGGAGCGTCTATCTTGAGAAGGGGTTGACGACCCGCGAGCTGCTCTCCAAGTGCGAAATGCTCGAAAGAGCGCTGAATGTCTCCCGTGGGAAGGAGACGATGGCTCCTCTCGCTCGGTGCACAGAACTCGCTAGGACCCATCGACCCATTGTTGACCCGCCGGGCAAGGTCTCGTCTCCATCGGATCCCACTTCGTTATTGCTCGCCCTTCTATACACGCCTATGGCGGGCTGGTCAGAAGAGGCAGACAGGGAAGGAGAGGGTCCGTCACGGCTGGGGCAGGAGACGGTCAAGGATCCTGCGCCCGAGGAAGTGATTGTCTCAGCTATCTGCGTGCGACGGCCGGGCGTGCATCTGATCAACAGTCGGAAGATCAACTCGTCCTTGCCGTGCGGATGGGCTGATCAAGCGCCGGAGTACGCGGTCTACCCTCACCGCTTCTTCGAGGAGCACATACTCTGCACTATCGACGATGGCAGAAATCTTGAGAGCCCAAACAACTTCCGCTCCCAGAAAGGACCTATCTACCTCGACCGGGATATCCACATCGCAGCGGACGTCCTGATCTTTCGCTGCTGCCTGGTGCTGGCCGACTACTACGGCCTAAACGGCTTCCGCTTCTTTCCTGCGCCTCATCTGATGTCACTGGACGGGGATCGGTACAGCTGGGAGGTCCGATGGAGAAGGGCACAGGCCGGCCTTGAGTCGTTTGATAGAAATGGCGAGACCGTCGACGTCGTCCAGGGTTTCGGCGAGGATGCCCCGCCTTACCGACCGCTGGCGTTCTGTGCGGGCTGCGGGAAGCGACTCGTCGGCGCAGAGAGGAAGAAGTGTGCATGCCGTATTGCATGGTACTGCAGTGTGGCCTGCCAGAAGCTGGACTGGAAACTGCTTCATAAGCGCGAGTGCGAGCGCTTCCGCGAATTCTTGGGGCAGCAAGAAGTCGAATTTCAGGGAGTGGCGCGAGGCCAGCCAACCCGACACACGCGCGATTCCCGTCGATAGACAGGCCGTGCACGATGAAGCGCATAGTCACTCGGATGGGCCCTCTTCGCATGCCGAGCATGAAGAGGCAGATTTGTGTGGTAACCCGGAGGCGTGTGGGCAGGAGGGTCTAGCCGGCGACTGAAGCGTTGCCAGGCGTTCGCAGAGCTACTGTACCATGTATCACTGGTGTCCTGGCAGACAATGCTGCTTCGACGGACGTTGCACCTTCGTTCTTGTTGAGTAGGCCTTCCTTTTGCCACAGCTTGCGGCCGCCGATGCGCGCCCGTTGCAAGGCGGAGAGCCTGAGGGGTCGGCTCCGCGCTTCCGGTCTCCTTTGCTTCACTTGACCGCAGAAGAAGTGGAGCAGCATCAACGCAAGACAGGCTACCCGCATCTAAAGCTCTGGACTGCAGCAAGCAAGCGTGAGCTGTGACTGCAAGGTCTGTTGTCAGGTTTCAGCGAGATTGGGCCCTGAGGAGCGTCTGAACTGAACCGCCCAACGTGGTTTGCCTCGCCCAGTATCGCACGGACCTAGCCGCACCCGACAGGACAGCCTCGCTTCCCACTGTCCCCTCCTACTCTCTCCGCTCATATCTCCTTCTCGAGTCGGAATGTCGCTGCCCCTGAGTGGCTCAGATGCATACCACATCTATTCGACGACAGGTCTGACCAACAAGTGGAAGCTCATGAGCGCTGCCATCGTCGATGGTATCTACCCGGAGGCGTGCACCATCGGGTTCTGGCCCGATGAGTGCCGTGGCTTCGCAGCTAGCCACCGCTTGGTCAAGCATGCCCCAGGCATCGTCTTGTCTCCTTCGTCCCGCAAGAGTAGCCTGCTGGGCCTGCACTGGTCTCCACTTGCAGGCATGACCAACCCCGACAAGGAAGAGGTCGGGAAAGATGGGGAGAAGGCGGAGAAAGGGAGCAAATGGGAGACTGCGACCGCTGGAAAGGCAGTGGAGAAGCCCGAGGAGGCCGTCGTCTCGTCTTACAACTACAGTAAGGCGGACGGCCCTACGATATGGGTCGAGCCGCTTCTGCCGAAGGGGCTTCCTGCAGGAGCAAAGGTTCAGTCGCTCGAATAAATCGCCTACGGCGCGCACTTCTTCGATCAGATACTCATGGACATCAGCAAGGCCCAAGACCCGGAGAGCCCGAATGCTCTCATAGGGCCAAAGAAGGACGCGTACGTCTACGAGAACAGAGACATTCATTGCGAGATCGACATCACCATTTGGCGCATTTGCATGATACTTGCCGAGCGAAACGGACTCAAGGGTTTCCGAATCTTCCCCACACCTCATCACTCTGCCCTGAACAGACAGCGCTATACCTTCGATCTCCACTGCAGGATGTCACAGCTCGAAATGGTGCCGCCTCTTCAGGCAGGCCAGCGTGGCTTCGCCTTGGTTCACGAAGATGAAGTTCGGCCGTACGAGACTGTTGCCTTTTGCCCTGGATGCGGGAAGAAGCTCCGAAAGGACACGAAGAAGCTTTGCAGCTCGTGCCGGATCGCCGCATACTGTTCCCGGGAGTGCCAAAAGGCAGACTGGCAGCTCCTCCACAAGGCCGAGTGCAAGACTCTGCAGGAGTTGGCTGCTGCGCAGTATTGCTCCTTTTGCAAGCGAAGCGAGAAGAAGGAGCAGGCTTGAAGGGAGTAACAGCGGGAGTGCAGGAGAGAGGCTAGGGATGCTTTGAGAAGGTAGAGAACCGTCGCAGACGATCTTAGCATTCTTCGGTGAACCTGCCGCCGTCTTGTCGTTCGTTTGCCACCGGATGTGGCACGAGCGCAGCGGAACTCCGGAGATTGTTCCCACTTGCCTCTTGCCTCCGCTCTTGCCTGACCTCACGTAGATATCGCGACAGAGTCTCTGTAAGCACCAGCATTGAGGACAGCGCGCCCGCTGGGCCAGGTGCGTTTACTTTCAGTTGCCTCAAAGGGTGCCTGTCGCCGACAGGACACCTGAGCTTCTCCTGTCATCAGCGCGTGCACGGCCGCCCCCCAACCATCTCGACTCGCTCAGATCAGCATGTCACTTCCACCTACCGGTGACAAGGCCTATGCCCCGTACCTCGAACGTGGCCTCACGCCTAAGAGCGAGCTCATTCTTCACGACGTCAGCACGAGCCTAAGCATGCTGCTCGGCTTCGGAAATCCCCGCTTCCGACTGTCAAGCGAGTGCGCCGAGCTGGCAAGAACGCACAAGTCGATTGCCGACCCGCCTGGCAGGGTTTCATCCCCGTCAGACTCGACGTCGATCGTGCTGGGGCTCCACTACACGCCTTTGCAGGGCGTGCACGAGACGAAGAAACATGCAGAGAAGGCAAAGGAGGGAGGGGAGGGAGAGGAGGAAGCCAGCAAGGGGAAGGAAGAAAAAGAAGAGGAGTCGCAGACAGCCGCACAGGGCTCGGCCAAATCCAGGATCCAACAGGAAGAGATCATCTTCTCCGGCATTTGCCACCCCCAATTCGCAATCATCGAGCCCATCTCTTCGGTGTCCTCATTGGCTGGAGACTCACACGTCGGCGAGGACTATTTCGTCTTGGCATCGAGGCTTTTCGACCTTCTCCTTCGAGACCTCAAGCAGGCTAGGACCCTGGAATCGTCCAATTCATTCCGCCAGCAGAAAGGACCCAAGTACTGGGATCGCGACGTACACCTCTGCACAGACCTGACCATATTCAGGATCATCATGACCCTTGCCGATTTCAGGGGTCTCAAAGGCTTTCGCATCTTCCCGGCTCTTTCGCGCCCGTCGCAGGACCGCTGGCGTTACGATCAAGAGATGAGGATCAGGAAGGCGAAGGCCGGCCTCATCCCTCCTCTCGTTGATGGAATGCGATGCCAGTGGACCGTGAAGCCCGAAGAGGTCCCTCCGTATTCACTTGTGGTCTTCTGTGCCGGCTGTGGGAAGAAGCTCGTCGGGGAGGAGAGGAAGAAGTGCGCAGGTTGCGGCTATGCGTACTTCTGCGGCGCAGAGTGCCAGAAGAAGGATTGGGAGCTCCTTCACAAGGACGAGTGTCGCTCTTTCAAGCGCTTCTTCGCGGCGCAGAAGCTCGCCTCGGACTATTGAGAGCGGACGCCCGAAGAACCTACTGGTCAAGGTCTGGTCTCAGGGTACGGACAAGTCGGGAGGAGGCGGATAGACAGCAGTCGGCTGTGGTGCGATGTTGTCAGTGAAGGATGAAACAAGCTCCTTGCTCGGAGGTCTCGCGAAATGAACCAGCCCCGCCTCGATCGGGCTCTCTCCCGAGCTCTTTGCCACTGTCTGCCTTGCTTCGACCCATCCCCGCCAATATGTCGCGCGCAGCCGACGCCGTCAAGCCGTCCAAGTTCTGTGCTTCCTGCGGGCGTGTCTTTCACTATCGCGCTTCACTCGCGCGCGACTGGTCGGCCGCCAAGTTCTGCTCGGCCTCCTGCCGCTCGTCCCGAGCATCGCATCATCCGGTCGACCGCGGGATCGAGGGCAGCTTCCTCTCTGTGCTCCTGGCCAACCTTCACAACCCGGACGTCTCTCGCCGCCGCGTGACGTGCGAGCAGGCGCAGGCGGCCGATGGTCCCGAGCGCGAGAAGCTCGAGTGGCGAGAGAGGTACCGACGCGCTGCACGCCGCCTCGCAAACGTCAAGGAGGTCTGCTATATCGAGCGCATAGACGACGGGAGTGCGAGCGGAGGCATTGGCGGCTCGAGAGACAAAGTCAAGGGCAAGACGAAGGGCAAGGCAAAGGACAAAGAGCGGTGGATCCCGGGAGATGGGAAAGGACCGATGCGGGTCTGGCTTAGAGACGAGAAAGTGGAGGAAGCTAAGCGCATGAACGAGGAGCTGCAGCCCTTGAGGGAGAAGGCCTTGCTAGCCGAGCACGATCAAGAGGCCGAATCGGAGGGAGATGCGGCAGGCCGGGAAAGCGATGCCGATGAGCAAGCGAAGCAAGTGGAAGGCGAAGCCGCATCGAGTCAGGAGAGACTCTAGCTGTATGTTCTCTGCCTTGCATGTACAGCGCGTCCTCCTATCTAATGCCTTGGAGCGGCAGGTTGGTCACCGGAACTGCGAGCTCCGCATGACATTCCTCCTCACACGCCTCTTCTTGCTACCGACTCCATTCCCGTATCCCGTGCTTTCGAGGTACGGCACCTGCGCATACTCGACCCCACATATCGCTCCTTCCGGGCCGTCATGCTCGGCGGCGTAGTCGACCATGAGCACCGTCGGCAGCTCGATCTCGCCCTTCTGTAGGACGTTGACGCGAGCGAAGAGCGTGGCTGGTAGAGGAGTGAGAAGATGGAAGCTCGCGTTGGCCGTGTCGATCGCGCGCACGACGCCGAGGCCTAGGCATAGCGTGCCTTGAGCGGAAGTAGGAGGCGCGTTCGGATCGTATCGCAATTGACCAGCAGACGTTGCTGGCGCAGCTTGCGGAACTAGCGGTACCGCCCTGTCTGTCTCGGCCGCTGACTCCACGAGCGCCACGATGCTCACGTCGAGAGCACGCAGGACCTCCTCGCATGCCACCTCCTCGCTTCCCAGCATGTCGACGCGCTGGATGACTGACCAGGGAACGGCATATGGCCTCCGCCGGACAAGTGAGGTCACGAAATCCCAGCTTGGCATGCGCTGCGGGCCCGTGCTCTGTGCAGGCGCAGGCGGCGGAAGGAAGGAGGATGGCGAGAGGTGGAGGTACGAGATGAGGCTGAGCATCCGAAGGTCTGATGGCGTGAGCTTGGCCGGGCCCGCCTCGGGCAGATAGATAGGCTGGAGCGACATGATATGGCTCCCGGGCACTGCTGTCATCGTTGTACTAGACGCACTGCCCTGCCCGCGCGGCACGAAAGCCTCATAGCCGCCTGGGGTCGCTTGCGCAAAGTCGTACACTCTGACCGCAACAGGGTCAACCCCGTTGTCCTGGAGGAAGCCTTCGAGCATCCGGTGAATTTCCTGCAGCAGGTCCGCACCTAAGCCTTTTGTCCAGCCCTGCGTGTTGATGACGAGCGGAATGGCACTGGCATCGTCGTACGCGCCGGATGAGGCCGCAAGCGCAAAGTACGCCGACAGCAGATCATGAGTTGCGGACAGGTAGGCGGAAGGGTCGTTCTTGGGCGATGCGGTTCCGAGAAAGTGCGCACGCAGAGGCAGCCGATTCTGATGCGTGAAAGAGGGGCCAACGAGCGGCGTGTCGAGGATGTGTAGCGAGACGAGGCCGGACGGCCCAAGCTCGCTCTGTCCAAGATCGGTATCCAGGAACGCGACTCTATCGCGGCGTCGCTGCGGGCTGCGAATACGGTGATGCGTCAATCTACAATCGGGCGACTTAGAGGAGGCAGATCTCGAGATGTACCTAGTCAACAGAGCGTTCACAGCGAGCTTAGCAAAGGTGCTCTTCCCCACACTCTTGGAGCCCTGCACGACGCAAATGGGAGCATGTTCGCTATCGGAAGCTCCGAGACCGTCAGACGTTTCTCTTGCTGGCCTCGCCAGGGTGCCGAGTGCTTGCCGCCAATTCTCCGGCAGTATGGCAGCCATCAAGTCTCGCTCCGGCTGCGTGATCTGGAAACAGGAAAGAAGCAGACAGATCTGGTCAGCAGACGTTCGCTGGACTACCTCCCGCAGTGCGATCACGCAATGGCAAGGCAACGCACGAGGTCGAAGCTCCCGCCTGCTATCGGCTGTGGTTCTCGTCCATTACGCGAAGCCCAAAGACCGCCAAATGGTACAGGCATGCCAGCACACCGCATGACGCGCTCGATGCCTTCGACACCAGTCCGCGGCCTGCTCTCAAGCAGGATAAGAGTTGGCACGCCTACAAGCGCAGACTCGAGATCCACCGGCCCAGAGATCGTACTGAGCGCGGCAAGTGCATTTTGTTGTCCGTGTTGAGTGCCCGCCGTTGCCGGCTGAGCGCGAATGACGGGCAGGGGATGACTAGCTGGCGCGAAGACGTCCAGCGGGGCCGAGTCCGGGGTGAGGACGGCTTGAGAAAGCATAATCTGGCCTCGCAGTACCGATAGAGTATAGATGCCTCTCGCGAGCACGGTCTAAATACACGCGAGCGATTCAGCGGGGTCAGCGGATTGCATTTCGCCCGCCTCTGACCGGGCTCTTCGCTCACCTCGCCGGGGTATAGCGCAATGAGGAGGCTCGCTCCATGTTTGGCCGATGTACTTGACGCGCTCCTCCTCTCGACCTCGAACCAGCTCTGTTGAGCGGTTGGTGCCCATGTGGAGATGCAGGACGGGTCCAAGAAGGCTCTGTGATGGCAGCGAGCTTGGTCGTCAGAGACAGTCTGCTCCCGTTCGGCGGGACCTCAAAAGCCAGATCTCACCCGCTGTCATCGCCATTGTTGCCCCTTCGACGCTTTCGCCCGGTTCTCGAGCCATCTTTTCGAGGAGACCCGCGCCCCTTTCGGGAAGAGGCAGACGCGATGCTCTCGGCTTCTGTTTCTTCGGCCGCGCTCTTGTCCGTTGAGTCGAGAGTGAGGCGAGCAGCGCGGCTGCCTTGTGCAGGCAAGTCACTTGCGAGCGTCACTTCCTGAGCGTCAGAGTCCGCATCCGAGTCCGAGTCCGAGTCCGAGTCTGGCGCAGCCTGGAAGTATCGCGGCTTTGAGCCTCCCGACACAATTTTGACCGCAGACGCGTGGGAGCCGTGCTGGAGACGCGGCATATCGGTCGAGAGAACCGTCGCGGCGTTGGTGCCGAGCCCGTCGAGGTCAATGCCATTTTCGCTGACCGCGTCGCCCTCGTCGCTGGAGTTGTCCGGGCTGTCTTCCGCAGCAGGAGGGGCTTTCCCCTTGCGCTTGTCAACGCTTGCCTCTTCGACGACTGGATCAGTCGCTGCTGCTGCTGCTGCTGCCGCCGCCACTGCCGCTGCTTCAGCCAGAGCGAGCTTTCTTGCTGCGACCGCCGAGAGGATCACTGGAGCTGCAGGAACCGCTGCTGCTGCTGCTGCCGATGCAGCCTTCTTCGTCCGGACAGCCACGGGAGCAGCATCGCTGAGGGTCGACGTGGCAGAGCTCTTCCTCTTGCGCTGCTGTGACTGCTGTGACTGCTTTGTCGCCCTTGTCGCGCTCATTCTGCTATGGCTGGCGACTTTCTCCTTGGGAAGCGGAGTCGGTGGCAAACAGGGCAGGGAGGAAAGGCCAGACAGTGACAGCGACAGCAGAGGGAGAGCGTTTCCCCTCCCTTCCACCAACAGAGAATACACACACCAGCCAGCAGACGACTGACTGTGCTGCTTGACCAGAGCGCGCAGGAGCGTCACTTGTTGCAGGCAGAGGAGACTCCCTGTATCCTTGCTCGTCATCAACAAGGCGGCGCGCCCGACCGACGGTCAACCGATTCGGGCCAGCAGGTCAGACGGCGGCAGCGACAAGCAGCAGGAGCCAGCAGCGGTACCGATACCCTACACACCTATCACGTCCAGCTACAACCTTCATCTGACAGTCTCGCACCATGCCCGGCTCGGTAGACTCGACCAGGCGTGGCTCGACCAGCGGCACCACCGGAGGAACCAAGCGCAAGGCCTCCGGGAGCGGCGGAAGCGGTCGCACAGCAGCAGGCAACAACAGCAGCAGCAGTGGCAGGAACAACGGCGGAGCATCGCGCAGCAGCAACCGACCCACAGAGATAATTGATCTCAGCTCGGACGACGACGACGACCTGCCCGTGGCGAGTACCAGCCGAGTGCGCGGCACTGGCCAGCCCGCCAGGAGGACCAGCAACGCAGGCAACAGCACCAGCACCGGCACCGGCAGGACAACTACTGCATCCACGTCGCGCACCACGGCAGCAGCATCGGCGAACAACAGAGACGGATCCACGACTGAAGACTCCAGCGACGAAGAAAGGCCCAAGCGAAGAAGGGGATCGGCGACCACCGCGACCCGGCAGCAGTCACACGCACAGACGTCCGGACGACGCATCGCTGGCTTTGCAATGCCTGCTGATTCCGAGGAGGTCGACGAGCTCGAAGATGACAGTGAAGAGCTGCCTGAGATTCGTGAGTGCGCTTCCGATGTCTATGCGCGGCCCACGGCTGTGCGTATCAAGGATCAGCCCGATTGACAACCTTCATTTCGTGCCCGCCTCCGCAACCTGCACGAACCCTCTTTCATCCTGATCGCACAGCCACAGCCTCGACATCGACGTCGACCCGCCCCTCTGGCGCAACTGCGCGAGCCGTGCGACACGAGCCGCTGAGCGACTCGTCTACCGAGAACTCGGATTCCGATTACGAGGTTTCAGCTAGGGGATCCCGAACCGCTGAAAGCAGACCGCGCTCCGCTCTGCGCTCGAGCTCGCGCCCGGAAGTTGTCGTTCGGTCGTCCAGGACCGCACGCGCCCGCCGAGATCGCTCCTCCGCCGGCATCGCCGTCGCACCACGTACCGCACGAGGCAACGCCGTCGACCTCACGCGCACCTCGTCCCTTGCGGATGCCTCTACCTCATCCCGCACCGGCAAAGGCAAAACCACCGCTGCCCAGAAGGGCAAAGCGCGAGCGAGGGACAGCAGCGAGGCGAGCTTTGTCAACGCTGGCGGCAGCTCCAGCTCGGCCAGCAGCAGGAAGAAGCAGACTGCCTCGAACACGACTGCAAATGCCCGCCCCCGGGAGCGAGGGTTCGAGGGGAGTCTGCTCATGGGCGGCGGATTTGGCCGGGAGGAGTCGCCCTTTGATTTCGACATGCAGATGCCGCCTCCTCTGCGCAACCCGACCAACATCTCTGCTACGCGCGCAGACAACAAGGACAAGGCTCAAGGAGAGCCTGAGGACAAGGAGAACGTCGAGCATGTCGAGGTCGTGAAGGAGGTCGCACCTATCATCAAGTATGTCACCATCACCAAGCCGAACGACTTTGAGGAGGAGCTCGGCTGCTCCATCTGCTACGAGATCATGGTCTCGCCCGTCAACCTCACATGTGGTCACACTTTCTGCGAGGCGTGTGTCTCGCCCTGGCTGGATGCGCACGTGGGTTGTGTCTGCTCGGACTCCACGGGCAAAGCCAGCAGACTGACGGGCTTGCCATCCGTATCATAACGGCAGAACAAGGAATGCCCGACCTGCCGAGAAGTGTCGAAGCTGGACCCGGTCAGGTCCTATATCGCGGACGCGGTCATCAAGAAGCACGTGCGTTGCTTGCATTGACATTTGGCAGCCCCTCTCTTGGGCGAGCTGACATGACCTGCTGTCTTGCTGCTGCCTCAGCTCGAGACCGTCTACCTCGCACTCGAGGAGTCTGGCAAGACGGCCGAGGCCAAAGAGGCCCGCAAGGCGCGTGCCAAAGTCGAGAAGGAGGCCGAAACGCGACGCAAGAAGAACGCCACTGCGAAAGCTAGAGCCGCCGCTGTCGAGGCTGGGCGCGTTGCGCAGGCTGCCGCTGCTGCCGCTCGGCTCGCGGCCATCGCCCGGACGCGGGCGGGCGGGATCGGGCGATACGGGTTCGTCTACGGCGCCAATGGACAGCCAGTCCCTGCGCCCGCGCATGGGCAGGGGCAGCACGGTGGCGGCGGCGGCGTGGGACCTGCCATGCACGTCCAGCCGCACATTGCCCAGCTCATTGCCAATTGGCCCGGCATCGTCACTGCCGCCGGGCCGGGGAATCAGATCAACATCGACGCTGTCAACTTGGCGAGGCGCGCGCAGGAGATGGGCATGTCGTCGGCTGATCTCAGGGCCATGATCACTAATATGTGAGCCCAGTCATGCCAAGATGACAAAGAGCAAGTCTTTCGAAGCACATCAGGCGCAGCAGTGCAGGAGCACCAGCTCAAAGTCAGGAATAGCGCGTACAGCGACTGCGACACAGCCACATTCCCATCGTCTTTCGCGGACGTCAGCGTTGGACGCAGCCGAGCACCTTAGGCAGTCTTATCTTCCACGACTCTTCAGCCAGTAGTTTCGGTTTCCCAGCCAGATGATACAGCCCACAATCACTTACGGGTAGACATGTACGATCCGGTCAAGCGCACTCGCGTCAGTAGGGGCCTCTGCTTGTACGCGCGACCGCTCTGCGCCTCAGCAGCCTGTTGTAGACATCGGTGAGCGGTGGCGAGAAGAGCCAAATCGTCGAGGAGACTGCGATGCAAGCTTTTGTAGCGCAGTTATCGCGAATGCTGATGGCATTGCGGCAGAGCGGTATGATTGACAACAAGAGTATAGCAAGACTGCACAACTCGCAATCCGTCATGCGGCGAGACGTGGCTTGGCCACCCCACCTCCGCCTGCCTTGAAGAGCTCGAGGAAGCTCGCCTTTGACAGGTTTGCGACTGAGGAAGGAGATACACAGAATCAGCGTTGTCGTCGGCAACCATCAGCAGTACTCCAACTCACGAGCCTCCTGCTTGCCCTTTGTCCCGAGCATGTTTGGATTCCGGTTGATGGTGACCTCGAGCGGCGCAGGGCCAGGCGACGCACGTCCTGTGGCTGACGTAGCAGAAGCGACAGAGCCCGCCGGGCTGCTACTTCGTCTGCTGCCGCCAGCCGCTTCGCCTTTGATGGCAGCTAGGCGCGAGGATGTCGCGCTGGCCCTTGCGAGTGCGTTCGGAGCCGATTCCGTCGTCTGCGCGGCCTTGATGGCATTGAACAGGCGGACTGCACCGCGCTGTGCAAGTCTCCGCAGCTCCTTCTCCTTCTCTGCGCCTCCGAGTCCGACGCTTCCCGGCCCAGACTCGGCAGACGCATCGCCGCCTGTGCCGCCGCTGGCTACCTCTGCCTTGCTCCACTGCGAGAAGGGGACGAGGGGCCGAGGACCCCACCCTGCAATCACGTCCGAGATGTGCCCGCGCTCCTCGCGCTCGTGCTTGTTTGCCTGGAGCTGCTTGAGAGCGCGCTTCTCGAGCGCTTCGGCGGCTGGCGGGGGGTGCAGCGGCCGCAGAGGCTTTGTGGGTGCTGGAGCAGAGATGAGCGACGAGAGGAGATCTCCGAAGGCCTGTTGTGGGAGTGCGCGCTTGCGCTCTGGAGCAAGGCCGCGAGACGAGAGCAGAATACAGCGAGAAGGGCCAAAGTCAGCCGATTAAGCATTCTGGTGGGCAGATTCTTAAGCAGGAACTTGGCGCGCACTCTTCTTCTGCCGTGATTGTGCGTCTTCATTCGCAGCAATAATGTCATCTTCGTCGCTGTCCTCTCCATCGCTGTCGTCTTCGTCTCCAGCGGCTTCCAGCCCGGACATGTCGTCTGCCTCGCTGTCCTCGAGGTCCTCGAGGTCCTCGAGGTCGTCGAGGTCTTCCTCCTCCTCCTCCTGATCGCTATCGTCATCATCATCCTGCTGCTTCTGCCTTCCCTTGCCCTTGTCCTGAGCGCCATTGGCAGGTTTCGCCTTCATGGTGAACTTGCTGCTCCTACTGCTTCTGCCACCGGCTCCTCCCGCGGGCCCATCCTTCGCCGTCCGAGCTCGCTTCTCTGCAGGCATGGCTGCGCGGTGTACCGAGATGTGTCGAGTCGTGTAAACCCCTCTACTGCTGCACCTTAGGCTGGGGGGGATGTGCAGTGGCAAAGAGCCGTGTCGTGTCTGTCCGCCATCCAAATTTCGAAAGCGGGCAAGGACGGCAACGGGGTCCAGACAGAGCACAGAGGGCCAAGCTCTCCCTCCCTTCCTCCTTCGCACCCTCACATCGGCAGCAACGGCGACGCTCATCAGTCAGGAAGTGACTCGGGAACGCCATGAGCTATCTGCTGTCACCCACCTCGACGGCCATCTACGGCCTCGCGCAACGCCTGGCCTCGACCGCTGCATTATGTCAGCGATGCGCCTCGACCTCGACCTCGAAGGCTTCGACACCTATCGGCAGGACTCCTTCATCTGCTCAGACACGAGATGAGCACCTCCAGTTCGGGCGCAGATCAACAGTGTCCGCCTACACCTCACCAAAAGCTGGAGCGAGACGCCAACCGCCACCGACGCGTCTACAGACAGCAAAGCCTCGGAACCGCTTTTCTGCGAGAGCGTCGCACCCAGCAAGTGCACACAGCAGGTCGTCGCAGACCGTACTCCGCTCTCCATTTCCACCGGATACGCCCCGCTCTGCCCCTCGAGGCAGAGCAACACGGGACTCGTTCAACCTCGCAGAGCACCTCGCAAGATTGTGCAGCGCTGGCAAGCTGGACGAGGCAGTTGAGACCATCCGGACGAGCAGGACAGTCGCCGTCAATGCAGCCGTCTACGGGATTATGATAGGCCACGTTCTGCGCGCCAAGAGGAAGAAACTCGCATGGAAGCTGTGGATGGAGGTGCGTTCGCTTCGACCTCCCCGAAGACCTGCCCAGTTCCCGCGCTGACGCTTCACGACGCGCCGACAGATGAAACGCTCGGGCGTAATCCCTTCTCCTCGCACCTATACGACCTACTTCTCCAGCATAGACCCAAAGTCCGTCACTTCTGCAGACCTGGAGAACCTGCGCAAGATCTACGCGCAGTACCTCAGCTTTGTACAGAGCTCAAGCGAGCCTCGCTCGGCAGACGAGACGCGCGCTCGTCCGCCTCTCGACCCGGAGTATGCACCGTCGCCCATCCCACGCAACGCGTATCTCACCCTCCTGGCGCAAGTCCCGCTCGCCACGCTCGAGGACGTCAGCGCAGTGTACGAGTCTGGATCACCGGGGGGCGCCCTGGCTTTCACGCGGGAGACGCACTCGACGTACATACGGAGCCTCGGTGCTGCCTTCGCCGATGCCAAAGATGCCGAGCTGCCAGAGCTTCTGCAGAAGCTCAAGGCAGCGAGCGACCGGGCGCTCGAGGCGCACCGCACGGGACAGGCGAGGCTGGACGCCCGAGCGGTAGGGGCCATCATCCATGCCTGGCGCAGCGTCAACTTTCGGAAGCGAGAACTGCCAGACAAGGAGACGCGGCTGGAGGTGATCGACAACTTGGCAGAGCTGTTCGGCCTGCCGCGCCTAGACTCTCCATCGTCCAAGATCGCCACAGATGGCTCATCAACGCGACTGCCCGCATCCGCATCATCAGAAAAGGTAGTGCGACCCACCAGGCCGATCCGAGCGGATGCTCTTGCCTTGCATTACGCCTTTGCGCTTGCAAACCAGTTCCGGAGCACTTGCGAGCAAGCTTGCATGCAATGGTTCGATGCCATCCGGGAGGGTGTGCCCAGTGTCCCGGTAGCACTTCTCGATACGCGCATCTGCGAGATTGTCATGAAGGCGTGTCCTGCCTCGGCAGCAGGTAAGCAGGTCCCCGCCGCCGCGAATGCGTCAGTACCGGCAGCTCACGATCCTGCCTTCCCGACAGATGTGCTCATATGGCAGCTCCGCTCGCCGTCCGCGTCTCTCCGCCCGGAGCTCTCGACGTACACGCTCGGCATGAGGCAGAGCTCGTACGTACCTGCTCTGCGCATGCTCGCGCACATGACAGGCAAGAACGACAAGATTCTCGAGCCCTCGGAGAAGCGCCTGCTTGGTCTGCCTCTGCCGTCTAAGGAGGCTTCTGCTTCTGTGGCGGATATCCAAGCCGATCAGGCGACTGCCGCCTCCAAGCGTGCGCTCAAGGGATACCACACGAAGCATATCGAGCCCGATGCGCGCTGCCTCTCGATTCTGCTGGAGAAGGCGCTCGAGACGCGCGATTGGCGGCGGCTTGACCGCGCTCTGCGTGTCGCACTCACGTTTGCATGTACGAGGGACATTGGGAGCAAGTTTGGCCCTGCAGCTCCAGCTCGGGCCGGAACCCAGAGCGCAGTCGCGGCCACAGAGGGCGAGCAGGCGTTCGTGGCCGCTGCGGAGAAAATCCTCGAGAAGCTCACGGACAATCGCCAGATCTCAGACGAGGCGCGCGAGTATTGGCGAGACACCAGAAGCGCATTCCCGCCAATGAGCAGAATAATCGCGAGCAAGGGAAGGGCGCCTGTCGAGGGATCATCCACGCCGAGCGCGCGATCGAGCGAAATCTCCTCGAGGTTTTAGAAGCATCCTGGTCAGCAGTACAGCCGGGCAACTGTTGTTGTATAGTACGCATGCTTCACCCAAGTCTCGAAATGTCGAGGCCTGCTCGCGTGCGTCTCGGTGGCTTGGCTGCGGAATGCCCCAGCACGCCAGCACAGAACGACTGAAGCCGTCACGTCTTGGCTCTTCCGTTCTAGTACCTATTCTCCTGCGCGTCATCGCTTTTGCCCTTCCCAGCTGCTATCGCCTTTCTAGCCCTGCACTTCTTGATGTCTGACATCCGGGCAAACCCATTCAGCCGGCGTTCCTTTGCAGTTATTGAATAGGACTGGGTGCAAAGAGCGAACGATTCGATCACTCACCCACGCCTTGTATGTACGAAAGCATGCCCATCTCCGGCGAGCGCCCGCTGACCTGGAACCAGATCTTGACAGCGTCGTCCGGTAAGCGGCTGCGATTGAGTGTGTCGACATCGAGCGACTCAGACGTCAGATGGTACACGAATCCCTTCTTCTTGCGCTTCTCATTGTAGATGAAGGTTGCACTCGTCTCGCCCGCGAAGGATTCCGTCAGGAGGAGCTGCTGCTTGGCCGGCAGCTTGCGCGTGCTGTACCACACCGCTGTGCGCATATTCCGACAATCAGTCAGTCATCAGTGCATTGCGAACCAGTGAGCGGCTGCGCCAAGCGCGGCGCCCACTGACTCATATTGGCGTCGCCGCGGATGTTCAGCCGGTCCCAGTTGATGGAGATCCGGTCGGCGCGGAACCTGCCGCGTGGGGTGTCACCGTCGGCTGTCTCGAGCAGGCTTGAGCTCGTGCACGACAGGCTGTTGTTTGTGATGCGCAGGCGTCCGATGCCGTCTGATGCAGCGGCGGACGATCCAGACCGGCCTGGTGCTGGGGCGGGAGCGGCAGAGACGCGCTGGGTGCCAAGGAATGCAGAGCAGCAAAGGAGAGTGAGGGAGAGA
Organism: Symmetrospora coprosmae; assembly: GCA_008802785.1. NCBI lineage: Eukaryota > Fungi > Basidiomycota > Cystobasidiomycetes > Symmetrosporaceae > Symmetrospora > Symmetrospora coprosmae. The sequence goes on along the minus strand of VUYT01000001.1, from coordinate 919,764 downwards.
ATGTGGTACGAGCGCATGCTGTGTCGCGTAGAATGCCAATTGGTATCAGGAGCAGGGAAGGGCGTCCACTCAGGTGCAAGCGGGCAGTAGGGCATGCATCTGCATGTGTCCACTTAGAAGTGGTCCGCATCGAACAGCCATGGCATTGATCCTTCCGAGTGCACGTAGGCATCATCCGGTAACCTTTGTGTCGGTTCAGGGGCCGGCACAAGAGCCGAAGCCAAGAGGCCCCTATGGGCTCAAAGGGCGAACATCAGCGCGACTAAGCCCAACGAACCGCGTCGAAGCCCGCCCGTGAGCATGAAGGAGTTGCATCGTTGATTGGCTGTACAACAACATGGCCGAAGAGGAGTGCAAGTGAGGCCGAGCGGGTTAGGCTCGCCAATCGACGAGAACCTCGTCCGTGCGGAATCTGCGATGTCATGTGCATGGTCACCATTGGTACTACGCGCCCTTGATTTGTCAGCAATGTGCTCTGCTCACCTTTGCGTGCATGTGCTCTTGGTCAAGGACGTTTCGAAGCCCATCCTGTGGCTCAAGAGGCCCGCATGGGCGATCATGATACCGTTATCAATGCAGAATCTGCGGGGCCGATGAATGGGTTCAGCACGCTTACTGGCGGCGACCTTCTACCCACATGCACCCACCTCTCGTCTGTACTGAAGACGGCCCCGCCCCGTTCTCGCGCCATGATGCCCATCATTTCTTGCAGGCGCTCGTTGCAGCCGACGCCGCCGACAATGAGGACCTCCTTGCTGCCGATGTGCGCCATTGCCCGCTCTGTGATCTCGACGAGCATAGCAAAGAGGGTCTCCTGCAGCGAGAAGCACAGATCCTCCGGGGTGATGATGTCGTCCTCGTCAATCTCCTCGTGTACTTTTCCAGTCCCACTTCCATTGGCCTCTTGCAGCAGCTGCTTCTCTGCCGCCTTTTTGAGCGCCTTGCTGGCTTTCCCCGCCGTCTGCGTGGTGCGGAAGCGCTTGTCGCGGGTCCACGCCTCCGTCTGCGCGAGCACGCCCCCGAGCGTAATGTCCATGCCCTTTGTCGAGTACGGAATGGCGAGGAGGCGCTTCCCGCGCTTTGCCCACTGCTCGATGTTGAACCCGGGCGAGGGGTCGTTGGGCAGCCCGATGACGCGCGCGAAGCGGTCGAGGCAGTTGCCGACGGCGATGTCGAGCGTTTCGCCGAATATGCGGTACCGCTGCTGCGAGTAGGCAATCACCTGGGTGTTGCCGCCGGAAACGTACAGCACGACGGGGTTCCTCGCGCCTGTGATGACCCTGCCCATTTCAATGTCTGCAGGCGGGCGTTACATGGAGGAGTAGGTGAGCGACTGGCTCTCGCTCGCTGCGTTTCCGGCCAGTGCATTCCACGGTAGGCGGACTCACGTCCGACACAGTGGTTGACGCCGACCAGGGGCTTGCTGTACAGCAGCGACAACGTCCTCGCGACGATTGCCACTGTCTGGAGGGGTGCACCCATCCCGGGACCTTTCCATGCGCAACCGAGTGCGGAGATCAGCGCATCTGCACAACTAACGGTGCGCGAAGAAGACAGAGCCCACCTTTCGTGTAGCAGATGCAGTCCATCTCCTCAATGGTCTTTCCGCTCTGCCTGACTGCCTCCCCGACGACGCGCATGATCCAGTCTTTATGGTGGCGCGCCGTGTCGCCCGGCTGGAACCCTTCACCAGGCGGTGTGATGTAGGTGTGCCGGATGTTGCTCAGGATGCGTACACTCCCATCTTGTGCGTGCTCGACGACGCCGCACCCGAGCTTGTTGGCGGACCCTTCGAGGCCGAGGGCGTACCTCGCTGCTGAGCAGGGCGGCAGGGGGTCTTTGGGTCGGATGCGACGGCCGGGCATGGCTGCGATGTCAGTCTGAGTGGCTCGTGTACTCGATTGTGCTGTTTGAGTATTGTCTGTGTGCGGCTTTCTGTGATGGAGTGCACTCTCAAATCTGTAGTCCCCTCTCAGGCACGCTTGGTTGACCCTCGCCCGGGCTCCTTCCTCTCATCAGCATCGCTGCATCAATACGCACCAGCATTCAACCCACATATCCATCACCACGATGCTCCGCTTCACTGTACGAGCGAGGGCTGCGGCTCGCATGCCCAGGGGTGTCACTCCCGTCCAGCGAGGTGAGGGCAGGCATTGCTTGCGATAGCACCAGCCAGCGGGTAGCTGGCTATCGCATCGAAAAGGGCGTCGAGCAGGGGCACAGATGCAGCAGCAGCAGCAGCAGCAGCAGCGCACAGAGGAAGAAAGCTGACATTCATACGCGCTTCTTGGCCATATCTCAACTGCATCCACACGCTGCGACTGCCCTTCTGTTGCTGTCCCTGCAACGCTCCTCCCACCGACGCCGCCTGTCCGTCCCCACCTGGCTGCAGCCCTCCTGCACGCTTCGCCCGCCGTTGAGGCACTCAGCAAATTTGCAATGCCCGCAATGAGCCCCACAATGACAGAGGGGGGCATTGCGACGTGGAAGAAGAAGGAAGGCGACAGCTTCAGCCCGGGAGACGTCCTCGTCGAGATTGTGCGTGTCTGTTTCCAGACTTTGGGAGGGGGGAGCTTCCGCCATGCTGCCCGCCTGAGGCGGCGCGGCGGCGCGGGCGGCAAGCGAAAGCCAATAGATCTTGCAGTACGGACATGGGGCCCACAGCAAGCAAGGCTGACATGCCCTCATCACGCACGCCTAACTATTCAACAACAGGAAACCGACAAGGCCACCATGGACGTCGAGGCGCAAGATGAGGGTGTCCTCGCAAAGATTCTGGTGGGTGGCGCTCGCGTTCGCCGGGATGAGCGCGTCTGAACCGTGCCGGCAACTGACTCGGCGCATCACTGGCTTGGCTGTCGTCCACACAGATTGGTGACGGCTCCAAGAACGTTGCCGTCGGTTCCGCCATTGCCATCACGGCCGAGGAGGGAGACGACATCTCGGCTGCAGAGGTCGAAAAGGCCGTCAAGGAGGCCGAGAACGAGCCAACGCCGGCGAACGAGGGACAGAAGGAGGAGACGCCCAACCCGGAGGACAAGACTGAGGCAAAGCAGGAGAAGCCGGAGACGAAGAAGGAGGAAGCGCCCGCACCAAAGAAGGCCGAGGAGAGCAGCAACAAGGAGTCGTCCAAGAAGAACGACTCGTCTTCTTCGGCAGCACCCGAAAAGCGCGACCACATCTTTGCCTCGCCCATTGCAAAGCGCATGGCCCTCGATCGAGGCATCGCCCTCGCCCAGGTCAAGGGCACTGGACCGAATGGCCGCATCATCAAGGTCGATATCGAGAACTACAAGCCGGCGCCTGCCGCATCTGCCTCATCCTCTGCTTCTGCCTCCAAGGGCTCGTCCACCCCTCCTGCGGGCACAAAGCTGCCGCCTGGCTCCCCGCCCGCAAAGGACATGACCGTCCCAGCAGCCTACGAGGACATTCCCGCATCAAACATGCGCAAGGTCATTGCCAGCCGCCTGACAGAGTCCAAGCAGAGCACTCCTCACTACTACCTCACGGCCGAGATCAAGATGGACCGCGTCCTGAAGCTGCGAGAGGTCTTCAACAAGGCGGCTGCGCAGGCGGAGAAGGCGCCCCAGGACGGCGTCAAGGGCGGCATGAAGCTCTCGGTCAATGACTTTGTCGTCAAGGCCGCGTCTGTCGCGCTCAAAGACGTCCCAGAGGCCAACTCGTCGTGGATGGGCGACTTTGTCAGGCAGTGAGTGCTGGCCCTGCGATGATGGGGTGGATTCGGTAGTGGCGGCAACAGGGCGCTGAGTATCCTACTTTCCTCTCTGCGCGCAGATACCACAAGGCCGACATTGCGATTGCCGTGGCCACCCCGTCCGGCCTCATCACTCCAATCGTGACGGACGTGGGCGGCAAGGGCCTAGCGACCATCTCGAGCAACATCAAGACGCTAGCTGGCAAGGCCAAGGACAACAAGCTGCAGCCGAGCGAGTACCAGGGGGGATCATTCACCATCTCTAACCTGGGCATGTTTGGCATCGAGAGCTTCACAGCCATCATCAACCCGCCCCAGAGCTGCATCCTCGCTGTTGGCGCGACCGAGCAGAAGCTCGTCCTCGACGAGACGAGCGAGAAGGGCTTCAAGGCAGAGAGCGTCATGAAGGTCACGCTCAGCGCGGACCACCGGATCGTCGATGGCGCCGTTGGAGCGAGATGGTGCGTTCCGCGCTCCAGCGAATCGAGGGGACATGCGCACAGGCTGACCACTTTTCACCTTTCGCTGTCGTCGTAACAGGATGGCGTCCTTCAAGGCTGCCCTCGAGAACCCTCTCACCTTTATGCTCTGAAGCGATGACCTGCTCCTATAGACCAGCCTGGCCGGCTCTGGGCTTGCTCAGCCGCAGCAGACAGCTCTGCGCAGGTGTTGGCGCTCCAGATGCTGGCTAGGCATGAACCACGATCCATCATCCCCACTCTTACAGGTGTTGCAGGTTGCCCCGCCATGGCAGGGCAGTGCCGCGGTGTCTCGTCCTCTTGTATACCCTCGCCACACGCGTCTTTCTGTCCGCGATGAAAAATAGAGCAGTGCAGACTCTTTCCGTTGGCAATGGCGTTGGTGTCGAGGAGGTCTCTCGACTGAGGAGTCACGTCCCGTGGCTGCTCGTTCTCTTCCGTGGTGCCCCCTCCGCACAACTTCTGCTGCCTTACTACACTCCCACGCAGAGACGACGCTCTCGCTCTTGCTCTCGCTCTCACACTGCATCCGCGCTGCAGCCTGCTCTTTGAGAACTCTCTGCCAGCATGTCCACCACTGCAGCAGCCGCAACCGTCCTGCCCGGGCAGCCGCTCGCCAGCCTTGCGACGTCGTCACAGCAGCCCGCAGAAGCAGGCAAGGGAGCTTTCTCAAGGGAGGCGACCATCTTCAGCAGCGCCATCGGGTCGTACACAAGGACCAAGGCAAGGGATGGCAGCAGCGTCATCACCGTCACGGGCAAGGAGTCGTCGACGAACGTCGTCCCAGAGATTGGGAGTACCGTCAGTCGAGCTAGGTCGTCGCCGAGTCTGCGCATCTGGAACGAGGCCTGTCGTATTGATGGGACGCCTTGAATGCCTGCGCAGATTCTGGGCACCGTCGTGCGCTTGACGAGATTGCAGGCCGTCCTCAACATCATCAGCGTCGACGGGCGGGCGTGCCAGAACGACTGGCAGGGCATCATCCGCCTCAATGACATCAGGCAGACGGGTCCGTCGGCTCTGCCATGGCACCTCCGACGCGCGAAACCCTGCTAAGTCCGATGCTCGCTCCTCCCCTGTACCTTCCTCACGCACTCCGCAGCTCTCGACAAGCTCAAGATCTGGGACTGCTTCAGGCCCGGCGACGTTGTCCGAGCCAGCGTGGTGAGTCCACAAGGTCGCCATGCATCATGCGGCAGCTCAAGAAGCTGACATTGATCCCATGACGCGTTGCGCAGATCTCACTCGGCGACGTCCGCTCTTACTATCTCTCGACCGCAAAGAACGAGCTCGGCGTCGTCTTCGCCCGTCATGCTGACACGGGAGCCCGGCTCGAGCCGGTGTCGTGGACAGAGATGGTAGACGCATCAACTGGGCTGCGCGAGCTGCGCAAGGTCGCTGGTCCGCCATTGAGCGCTGCCACGTCGGCATGAGCGGGCTATGCCGCGATCCTCCATGCGCGGGTTGGACATGCTCTTCAACGAGACCGGACGCCTTCAACCGACTATTTCCAAGCATCGCTACACACAAGGGATGTCGCAAGATCTATTGAATCCATTCTGGGAGGCCTTACTTGCCCCTTTGCGGGTGACAGTCCACGCGCCTCACTCGCTTTACACCTTCAACTATCGACGGAGCACCCCGCTCTGCACGAGAACCACGGCAAAAACGAGCATCGCACTCCACCACACTGCGAGGGCATAGCCGCACCTGAGCGCCCACTTCTTCTCCTCCCGCCTCCATCGGGCGTCCATGTCTGGCTGGCTGCCCTCGAGGTCCGTGCAGGAGGCGTGTAGCTGCCACGAATCGTCGACGACCGGTGCAAAGGAGATGCCTGGCTGGCGTATGGAGTCGAAACGGCCTGCAGGCCCGATCGTCGACTTGGGCATTCCGGGGTGCGGGAGGATTGCGTCCGTCGGAATGCAAACCGGAAGGGTGGGCCTCGGTGTGATCTGGAATGGTGCGGGCATGCGTTGTGCGAATGGCAGCCAGAAGTGGAGGAAGCCCCAGAGCCAGATGGGTATGCTGAGTCCGCAGTGCGGAGCCGAAGGGATGGTCAGCAGTCAGGTCCCGAGTAAGGCTTGAGGAGGGAGGAACGTACAACAGGAAGCCGTACGAGAAGCATCGCTCGGCCCGACATTTACTCTGCAGCTTCTGGTACTCTGGCGGCTTTTCGGCAGCTTCGGATACGGTAACGCTGCCGGTTGTGGTAGCGTAGCATGGGAAAGTGTAGTCGGCCTGCTGGTACGCCGGCGGGTAAAGCGACGAGACGAAGGGCGGGGCAGCAGGGCTGGTCGGATTAGGAGGGCAGTAGGCAGGTGCTGGTTTGTACATCGAAGTAGACGAGACTTCCCGGGAGACGCGGACTTGGAGCGTTCGCTCGGCCATCGTGGTTGATCTAGTCTAAAGCGGCAGAGGCAAGGGCAATGGACGGCAGCATTGCCTTCAAATCTGCCAGCTCGCATCGCATCACACTCGACTCTCTCGTCGGGTGCGGCGAAGCTTGATGTCGATGCGAGCGCGAAGCCGCCCGCTCGGGCCTGCTCCGCTTTCCGCGCTTTTGTCACCTCCGGCGGACGCGGATACGAGCTCGAAGTCGTTCCTGAGCTCTAGATGAATTTCAGTGGGATAACGCACGGCTTCGTTGCTTGACGGGCGCATGGGGGCGAACGATGCTCAGTGGACGTCGTTGTGATTGCGAAGTCATGCTACAACAACTACGGCAGGAAAGCCCAGAACAGCACGAAGTCATGGGTATACCTGATGCGAGTGTGTCGTGTCTTGTGAAGTCGTTGTGCGGATCGCTCAACGGCTATTGAGCAAATGGGTTGCGGGGATTGGCTGTCTCTTGGATTGCGCTTGGCCCGTCCTGTCGAGGTCATGTCATTCGATCCCGGAGCTCTGGTACATCGAAGGCTCTGGTCAAGTGTGTGAGGGCGTTCTGCCGAGACCGTGATCTGCCGACCTTGTCCGCAGTGCGTTTCAGTTCGTGCCCGAGTTGAGGGCGTGCACAAGGTTCTTGAATCCGACCTTCCAGGCGCTCTTTTTGGAGATAGTCTGCTGCTGAGCCGTCACAAGCTCCATCTCGCGGGTCGGTGCCTTGCCAGACGTCTGGTACGCCTCGAGTCGCTTGACGAGGGCATCGTACGGTTGCTGAGCATACGAGAAGAGGACGATCTCCTCAGCTCTAGCTTCGCGCTGTGAGTACTGCTTGAATCGATGCGCCGGGTACACACCTGCCAGCTCTCGTCGTAGCCAACGAGGTTGGGTCTCGGCGCCTCCAGGTGGATCCCCTCGACCGCGGCGATGAAGTGGCCGAGGATGCTATTGATCTCCTCGTAATGACTTTTCGCAACCATCGTTGGTGCGTGCCCAAGGTGATGTGTCTCGAAGTATGGGCAAGCTGCGTCTCGGTGATACAGAGCTGCTTCAAGCTCGGCGTGGGCTGCAAAGGACGGGAGGGACCGGACTGTCGGGTCAGGCAGTGTTGGCATACTTCGGTAAGGAAGTCAAGGCGTACCAGTAGGGTGAATCATGTGATCACTGCCGGAGCAGACGAGGATGGGCACATTGAAGCCTTTTCGAACTTGCTCAATCGTCAAGGGTGCACGTTGCATGATGACCGACATCCACTCGCCTAGCAAATGCGTGGGGCGAGCAGTCGTACGTAAGCACGCGTGTGCCAGACACAATGTCCAGATGTCATCCTACGGACCGAAAACGTATCGCCTGATGTCGGGCGTCGGCATGAAGTGCGACCACATCCGGTACCATCGATCTCGCCTCTCGAGGTCCTTCATGGCCCATTCGCCAAAGTACAAGCTGAAGAAGCCAGCAGTCGCTTCGTCGAGCTCCTCTGGACAGCCTTTGACCATTGATGACCAGAGCTCATTCAGCTGAGACAAGACACGAGGCGACGGATGTATGCGACGATATCAGCTTGGTGCCGTAACAGGTGGAGCCCTGTCTCTAGGGCATGGCAAGCGTACCGTTTCCTTTCCATCGTCAGACTTTTGTGTTTTATAGGAGTGGCAGCGGTAGAACTGGTGGTCAGCGAAGCCAGTACCCAGACTAAGCGGAAGATAGTCCTACCTCTGCCAGAGAAGCGGGTGACATGAACGTGGCCGACTTGAAGAGGTGGGGGTGCTTGAGCAGGAGGTAGTAGCAGATAGCGGTATTTGTGCCGAGGCCGACGAGGTGCACCTGAGGGAGCTTGAGCTTTTTGATGACTTCGGCGCAGTCCTGTCGAAGGGATCACGTATCAGTGAATCACGTCATAACCATACACTATCGGTAGCTAAATCCACCTCCGCTTGCTGCTCCATCGAGATGGCCGGCTGGCCTTGCGGGATCTTTCCGTCCCTGCCTGGCGTCAGCGCCTTCTTGCCCGGGCTCCAGTCCTTCGGAGTTCGCGTCAGCCCGCACATCGACAAGTCAATGGAGACCATGTTGAAGTTCTGGTTGAGCTCGGGATCTTCGACTTGATGGTGCCACTGTCGGCCGTCGACGCAGCACGCATGGACCATGAACAGGGTGGGCCGCTTGCGGTCGATGGGATCCTGTCTGCCGCGCTCGACATGGGTAGGGATTGTGTAGTGCATCTCCATGCCCTGCTTACCAGGTCATGATGTGTCGGTCAAGGAAGTCAGCCGGAGGGTAGTCGAGGCCATAAATGCAGGCACGGCGCAGACCATTTCAGCTCAGCTCAGCACGGCAACGCCGTCGCATAGGCCGATTACATGGCCAAAGTGCTGAGTGAGAGTACCCACGGAGGACAGCTTGATGAAGGGCATTGCGGCACCGAGCGTGTACCGGGAGGCCCAGACTCAGGCCGGAGTGGCTGCAGCAAGGGGCTGACGGGAGGAGAAGCAGTCTTGACGATAGCAGCGGAAGTGCGGGGTGGACCTGAAAAGCTGGAGGGGTAGATGAGGAGGGGAGTGGTGTCGAGCACCTAAGCAGGAAGAGAGAGAGAGAGATGCGCATCGCCGCCGCCGCCGTCGTCTTCGTCGTCGTCTGGACCTCTGCTTTGCTGACCCACCCGCACCTCCTTTGCCCCTGGCGCTCGGAGCGGGCTCGGAGCGGAGGTCGGAGAAGGGTGGCCACCTCCGTCTCGCGCAACCACCCATTCTCGCAACGTCGACCTCGTCGAGCGCAGTCACAGACCTGGATATAGACTGTTCGAACAGACCCTTCTCTCCTGCTCAAAACAGTCTACACCCGGGTCGACCTTACAACCCGGATCGGATCGGAGGGTGGCTTCGGAGCTCTTCTCGCGCGGACGCGGCGGGAGCGGAACCTGGGCCTGAATGCTACGGAGCCGCGAGCCGGCACAGCCGCGTCCTACGGAGATGTGCGCAGAGTGGCATTGTTTGCTCTCAGCGAAATGGAGGCCGATATGTTGGTGCAGGTCTAAGCTACATCGAAGTGGCGCAGGCTCGCCTGAAGAACGAAGACTGGCCAATTGCCCGACTCCAGAACGCTAATCCCCCTCATTTACCGATGCAAAAGCTCGAGAATAGCTGATCCAAAATCTCATCGACTTGAATCCGTCCCGTCACCTTGCCGAGCGCTTCTGCCGCGTACCGGAGACTCTCGGCGCACTCCACCAGGTCGAGCTCCCCCTCAAATTCGCCTATAGGTGTCAAGGAGCTGGCCAGGAATTCTTCCAGCAGCACCAGACACTCTTGCAGGTGGAAGCGATGCCGCTCTCGCGTTATAAGGATGTCTTCGCTGCTTGAGCCGGTCCCGAATCTGCAACACACTACAGGTTCAGCTCGATCCTACTAGAACCCGAAATGCCCGCTCGTACCCACCTCTCCTTGATCTGCTCCAGCAGCATATCACTCAAGTCGCTCAGTCCGGCTTCAGAGCCTCCGAGACTGATGCCAATGCACCGTTCTTGTGATGCGCCGAGCTGGTCTGCGAAGGCGATCCTCTGCTCCTCGCTCAGTGGTTGAAGGTCGGTCTTATTGAGTACGAAGACCGTCTTGTCATCGACCAATAAAGCTGTAAGCGGGTCGAGCAGCGATGCCGATGCAGGCTCGCTAGAGCTGGATATGAGCGCGTTCGCTTCGGGAAGGGATATCATGCATAGCTTGAGGTCGGCAGTCTCGATGCTGTGCATCGTGCCAGCAGATCAGCAACCATATATTTCACAAGCAAGAGTCCGCGCACCGTACTCACACCCTTCTAGCCCTCTCGACACCAATCTTCTCGATCTCGTCTGACGTTTCGCGCAGGCCAGCAGTATCCGAGATGATGATGGGGTAGCCGTGGAAGTCCAGCGAAAGCTCTATTACGTCTCTAGTGGTCCCTGCGAGCGGTGTGACGATGGAGGCCTCTTTCTGGGCTGAAATGCACCATGTCGAAAGTATTAGCGGACTCAGATGCCCCTCGGTGCTCGAGGTGCGCAGCTGACTCACCCAACCAGTTGGTGAAACTGCTCTTGCCCGCGTTCGGTGCGCCAAAGATGGCTAGGCGGATGCCTGTGCGGATCGTCTCGCTACGCTGAGCGGTCTCGAGCTGGCGCACTATCCTGTCGTGTAGCAGTTGGATGCGCTGGCGCGCTGGTCGTTGAGGGCACACTCCTGGTCAGTCACATTCGATGCCGACATTTGCAGGATGTATCGGTGTACCTGGCCCCAGAGCGTCGAGATGTATACTTTCGTCCTCCCCGAAATCTATCATGGCCTCGATCACTGACATGGCCGAAATGATATCCATCCTCATGGCGTCATACGCTTCCCGCATCTTGCCCTGACACAAGGAGAGCAGGGTGAGTTTCAGCTCAGGGCCAGCTCGAGGAGTAAGAACTCTGCCGCACCCCCGCTTGCCGAACGGCCAGTGCTCTTTGCGCCTCAGTCTCGCTCTCTATCAAGTCCCGCAGACCCTCGACCTCGGTGAGATCCATTCTGCCGTTATCGAATGCGAGACGCGTGAATTCTCCAGGGCCAGCTGGGCGGAGACCATCTATGCTACCCAGAGTCGCTATGATGCGCTTCATTACCGCCGTCGAGCCGTGCAGGTGGAATTCGAGCATGTCTTGCGCTGTCAACGCGGAGACAGCTGGCAGGTGGCGCTTGTACTAGGTCAGCTCGTCTGCATCTTGATTAGGGGCCATGCTCGACGCGCGCACCCGGGAAGAAGAGGACCAAGCCTTCATCGATCTTGTCCCGGGTTTTCGGGTCGCATATCGCCCGCAGCATCGCTTTCCGAGCTGGGGGAGGCCAAGTCGGCCTCATCTTCGTCTGTTCGTGCATCTTGCCCTGCCTGGGCTGCACCATGCTGTCCCAGACCCGTCGAGCGTCAGGTCCCGAGACGCGGACAATCGCAATGGCCGACTTTCCGGGCGGAGTTGCCGGGGCGAAGATGGTCGATGTACTGCCATGGTACGTAGAAGTGGACGCGAGGAAGCGTCTAGCGAGACCAAGGCTGTTTCTCGAGGGCTTTTGAGCAGGTAGATGTGCTCGAGAGGCAGTCCCTGCGAGGGGATGAGTCGGCGACGCCGATGCACTTAGTCCGCGAAGAGGGGCAATAGACGGGCAATGACATACGGAGTCGTCTGACAGCCATGCACGTCCTTCGTGCAGCTCTCGGAAGGTAGGCGGACGGTCAAGGAGCCAACATGTTTGCCGGCCGACCGCCCTGTTCGCTCGGCTTCAAGCCGTTCGAGGGGTCCTCAACCACGGAGGGTTCCGAGGGAGAGTCCAACTCCCTCCTTCCGAGCGTCTTCATCCAATCCAACATTGCCGAGATGATTACTTTCTACGACATCAAGAACAAGGAGTGCGTGCTTGTCCACCTGCATGCCGTTGCTGCAAAGACTGACCCCTACCGCCACACAGCAATGACTCCTGGTCTCCGTGAGCGAGCATCAGATGTTACGGCATGGTCAACGTGGTTTGACACTCTTTCCTGTGCTCCGCCATCGTGAAAATCAGCAACACGCTCAAGACAGAGCTCCTCCTCTCGCACATGGGTCTGACCAAGGACGACTTCAAGCTCGAATGGATCAGGTCCGTCTCCACCCTTACCAGGATCGGCCTGCGAGCTGGCAACCTTCGAGCCTGACGCTGGGCAATGATGCTCTTTATTACAGCTATCCTGAAATCCGCCCGCTGCTAGAGTCTAAAGGCGTCCAGGCTGCCGGTACGGGCGACTCTACGAGCGAGTTCACCCTGCCAGCCATCGAGCACGATGGAAACGTCGTGATGGACTCCTTCGCCATTGCAAAATACCTCGAGAAAGCGTTCCCCGACAGGCCACCCGTTTTCTTCGCCCAGTCCCAAGCGCTGTGCGTTCTCCTAACGAACCAGCTAATGACGCACATAGGCCGCGTCCTCTTCCCGCTTCTCCTGCCCCGCATCGTCGCGTTGCTCGACGACAAGGGCGCCGACTACTTTCGCCGCACGCGAGAGGCCAAATTCAAGTTGGCCATCATGGAAGACATCAACAAGGACACCGAGCGGGTGCAGAAGACGTGGGAGAGCGTGAAGCAGCCGCTCTCGGTCATCAATGACATGCTCAAGCAGAACACAGAGGGCCCATACTTCTACGGCAGGACTCGAAGCTACGCAGACTGCATCCTGCTGGCCTTCCTTAAGTGGTGGAAGCGGTGCGGAGAGAAGGACTTTTTCGATAAGGTGCTCGAGCTCGCGCCAGAGTTCCGCAAAGTCTGGGAGGCCTCGTCCGACATCCTGTCGCTGCCTTGATCGCGTACATCTTGTCTACGTAGCTGTGCGTGCGCAATGCTGGTATTTGCGCGTGCAGGATCGGCGTCAGGAGCAGAGTGTGCCGGCTCGTGGACAAAGCGAAGCGATATGGACTTTAAGCCACAAGTCAGGGCCTGCGGCCCTCCTCGTACTACTGGGTATCGAGTAATCTTATCAGTCATGCTGCCCGTGCGCGGTTGTGTCTCGTCCTCGTGGGAGATCCCGGTGCTCCTGCTCGTGCTTTTGCCGACTGCTTCCGGAGGATCCGTCAGAAGTACATCATGGCCAATTCGCGCTTTGGATATGTCCGCGATTATGAGCTTAGCGACGCGCTACTGCCTGGCACGTTCCTTGTAGTCCGCCTCGATGGCAAGGGCTTCCACCGCTTCGCCGACCAGCACGCTTTCGAGAAGCCAAACGATCGACGTGCCCTCGACCTCATCAACGCTGCGGCCTTGCGCACGATGGAAAGCGAGACGCTTCGTCAGCATGTTCTCCTGGCTTTCGGAGAGAGCGACGAGTATAGCTTCTTGCTTGCGAAGACTTCGACCTTGTTCAATCGGAGGGAGAGGTCTGTTTGGCCTGGCTGGCTCGCGAACGGCTCCCAAATAGACCCCTACCTGACAAAACGTCTTTCCGCTCGCATACCGCTTCCATTCTCCCCGTCGCGTTCCTCTGTTTGATACTACCAGCAAAATCGTTTCGACCTTCGTATCCATTTTCACAGCTTCATACTGCATCCTATGGTCTCGATACTTCCCAAATGACCCGCTGAACGAGAAGGGAGAAGGTCCGAGCTTCGACGGCAGGTACGCTGTACCCTCTAGTATGCCTTGCGCTAGCGCTGAACTGATGAAGCCCACCGCTACAGAGTCGTGCAGTATCCTTCGGAAAAAGAGGTCATGGACTACTTCAAGTGGCGGCAAGCAGACAGTCAGTGATGCAATGTATTGCTGGCTGTCGGCATCCGCAACGTCTTGATGCTGACGTACGCTCTCTCGTCTCGCCTGTTGCGCACGCGAATGTATGCTGTCAAAGCTCACATCAACAACCTATACAATACCGCCTTCTGGGCCCTGATACAGCAAGGAGGATGCAGCGCAAAAGATGCACATGCAACACTGAGCGTGCGTGCTAATCTTACTGCCCTGGCTGCCGCGCGACCTCAGATGCCTAGCCCTGCCGTGGTCTCACTGTTTCCACAGGGCACGCTCTCGGCACAGAAGCACGAAATCCTCTTCTCGCGCTTCGGTATCAACTATAATGAGATCGATGCACTGTATCGCCGCGGGAGCATCTTGTTACGTGAAGGGTCTGACTCGGAGAACTCGAGGTCAACTCCTGAGGAACCGGAAGCAGACACGACCGAGACACCAGCTAGCAGAGCCCGACCGGCGCCAAAGAAGCGGAAAGCTGTTCTTCCTCTGAGATTGGTGCACGAGGATCTACTGAAGGACAAGTGGTGGACAGAAACGCGCCCGTACATCCTGGGCGGTTGCCGGTAACTTCTTGCGCGCTTCGCAGGCGGTCTGTACATCTATAGATTTGACAGAAGCAGGGAAGGAATGGCTACACTGCTATCTATGTCATACGTCCGCTAGACGTCTAAGGAGAAGGCAGAATAGAAGATAGAGGGCGGAACGGGCTCGGACTGATACAACGACAGCACAAGAAAGGCGAGCAGTGGAATATCAGCAAAGGCACGATGGGGTTCAGTGTTGACTGTACCAGAGCGGCTCGAAATCCTCGACCTCAAGGACGAAGTCCATATCTGCAGAGAGCGAACAGTCAATAACTGGAACTCGCCTAAGGTGGGAGAGCTTCCTCACCTTCTCTATCCGCATTGTATAAGCGGCCGTACTCCAGCATCTGGCGGAAGGTGAAGGCTTCGATGTCTGCATACCGCATGTGCGTCCTCGCAAACTCCCTTCCTTGCCGCCCAATCTCCCTTGCCAGGTCGTCGTGACCATGAGCACCGTCCTTGGGGCTGCCCCTGAAGAAGGCGAGCACGTCCCAAATATCGGCGTAATCCACTTGGAGGGGGATAAAGTGGAGCCACGGAACGGCCCAGTCGGTCCAGTACTCCGGAAAGATGGTCGCCTTGAGCACCGCTCCTTTCGAAAGCATGAGTCGCCGGAAGCGGCCTGACCACGAGTTACCATCGATATCGAGGAGATACTTGTACTGATTCTGCTCGTCGAAGGACATGTATTTGTGGTATGGCTCGAGCACTGTCGGAATCTTGTCGCAGGTTCCATCCTCCTGGACGCACTGCTCGGCCGGACCTACGATGCCAGCATCGAAGTATTCGGCGTTGAGCTGCGCTTTGTCGACCTGAACCCTCTTTGCCAGACCATCCTCGTCCGCGATGACGATCTCTCTCTGTCCAAGATTGTCCTTATTGGCTAGAAGGTGGAGCCGTGGGCGCTGCGTCGACTGCCAAGGCGTCGAGGCATCGTATAGCGCGCCGCTCGCCTGCCCGACCCAGACAGCTTTGGCCTGCGATCGCTCCTCCCATGGCACTGACTCTTCGAAGGTATCGGCAAATTGCTCGGTGATGATGGCGTATGGATCGCCGAATCTTGCATGAACTCCCGGCGTGAAGAGAGGGAGCACCGAGGTCGGCCAGGTCTGGAAAGACCAGGATGTCGACGAATGGAAATGGCGGTACTGTGGAGAGTTGCAGATGTCGGCATATTTTTTGAAGCCGCCAACCAAGGAGCCAATGCTGCCGGGTATGATTTCTGCGAGCTCGAAGCCTGTGCGAGATTTGTTCGCCCAGCCAAAGTCGAAGTCTTCGGCGCGCATTGTCGATGTCGGCTCGCAAGTCTGCGGTATACCCCAACCGGGAGGCGGGCTGGGCATGACCGGCTTCATCTCCGGATCCTCCTCCTCGTTCCAGTCTTCCCACTGTCCGCTCTCTACCAGATCCTCGAGACGCATGCGCTCCTCCCAGCCTAGGTTGATGCGTGCCCCATCGTGCGCGTTGTAGGACATATACATGTCTGGGAGCTCGTGCTTGAACTTGGCGCACATGCTCTCGACACCTTTGGCCCGGTCGTGGTGCGCTAATTCGCCTTCCCGATAGATGCGCCCATCGACCACGCGAATGCCCCAGGTAAAGTCGAACTTCGATGCAGCTATCGCTCTCGCACGAAGCGAGGCGGGAGAGAAGGCTCGGAATGGCCGCAGCGAGTGCTCTATGATGTCAAACTCGCTGCAAAGAGGAGCGATGACGAACAATCAGCTTTGACTCTCTTGGCTGCTGCTGGAACAGCACCGTCTCTACATGAGTGAGTGGCACTCACTCGATGAGCTGGACCTGATGTGCTCGCGCAAAGGCATACCAGCGGTCGAAGCCGCGAGGCGGACGCCGACCGTGTCGCCGCTGATACTCGTGCACAGCGTCAGCGAATGTTGTGCTCTGCTTCCGCTTCAAGCTCTCCCATCTCTTCTTGGCACGCTCCATAAGGAGAGGGATGGGGTGTGGTTCGCCCTCCTTGATGAGCAAGCGCTGTTACGGGCGGTAGTGCGAAGTAGTATCAGCACAAAAGCTCTGCATAGACCATGACGATGTATGTCTGTCAACTCACACCGTCCCCAAGACCAGTGGCATAATGCTTGTCCAAGACTGAGTCTTCCTTCTCCTTGCTCCATGTCTCCTTGAAGCGATTCCAAGGGCTCAATGGCAAGCGCCCTTCTGGTCCTTCTCGGCCGGAATTCAATTGTCCCCATTCATTGATTCCGACCAGACCTCCGCCAAAACCGAGACCCTTGACCTTCTCTGTCGCGCCTTCCACCGCCGCGGAGGTTTTCGACAGTACCGCACTCGTAAGCTCGGGGTGGAAGGTGTGAAAGTACATCGAGGTGCACAGCGTGAGGAGGGTGAAGAAGGCGACAATATTGCGGGGCCGATAGAGAGGGCTGCGGCCGCTGCTCTTCCGACCTTGATGATCAGACCACCGAGAGACCGAGGATGTAGAAGTGAAGGAGGGCAGGAGCGGCGACGCAGGGCCGGGGCCATCGGAGTAGGCCAAGAAGCCTAAGCGGGAAGGGCGTCCTCCGTCTCGCGTTGGCGATGGCGACCGAGAGGAAGACGCGGATGGCATAGTGGCGGAAGATGACACGGACGCCGATGGCGTATGTCCCAGAAGGGGCTGTCGCGTAGGGCTATCAGGGAAGAAGGTGGCGATAAGAGGCGTTGTGGGACGTCCCGAGAAGGAGGAAGATCTGCCCCGCATGGTGGGATGCTGAGGCCGCGGGTTGACTACTTGTGTAGTAGAACCGCGAGACTCGAGGGAGCTTCTGCCTGCAGGAGCGGCGTCCGCTGCTGCTGCTGCCGCTTTGGCAGCTGCGTTGAGACTGCTGCTGGATGTCCTCGTGCGCAGTTGCGGTGGCTGAGGGAAGGAAGAGAGGTGCAGAGGGATGGGCGAGCAAGAGCGGTCCATGATGATCCGCAGTGTGCGTAGGTGCACGGCCCTGCTGCGTGGCGGTCTATGTCGTGCCTATCTAGGAGCTTCTTGCCCGTCCTGCGCCTGGACAGCTAGCTCTTTGGGCCCGGTTCCCGCAGCGCGTCCTTCAGCAGTCTCAACAATGACTTCTTGGAGAAGCTGATTGGAGCGATGCACAGACCGCTTGAGCGTTGATGCAGCAACAAGGAGCAGACGTGCTCTCTGCTCTCGCCGAAGGGACCCTCCGAGTCGACGGGACTTTTCTGAACGCTCCCGTCACCCGTGTCTCAGGAGGCCTCCCCGCCTGGGCGATGACACTTTCAGGGAGCGGAGGGTGAAGAGACGGTGTTTGCCGTCGACACGGAGGCTAAAGAAGGGAGGGGAACACGAAAGAAGGATGAACGCCAGCAGATCCAAGCCCTTCTCAACGCCAGCAAGTAGCATCTAGCATGTCGGCTGTGCTTGCTGGCTGGGGTTCTGGTCCATTTACGGCAGCGGCATGCCAGGTCCAGTCGCCCGCCCCAAGTCGCGGTCGCGCGCGCTGCGGGCGCACGTGCATGGGGGACATCGTAAGGGGGCTCCGAGGTCGACATCCCCTCAACCCTTGACGTAGAACGCAGCAGCCGGCGGCTGTCACTGTCCGTGATGGCAAGCACATTCGTCGGCACACTGTCTGCGCCGTTTGCCGCTGGGCGAGCTCTGTTGCAGGCCGAGGAGGAGGGTGAGATGGTCGAGCGCCCTTTCAGCGACCCAGACGCGCCCTCAAGTTCGCTGATGCTGATGAGGCCCTTCCCGTACTGTGCGGCGGCAGAGGACACCCGTCCCAAGCTCTCGTCAGTCAGCTGGTTCCAGGATGTCTGGCGTCTCAAAGCGTCCGCCATTCCGTGAGCTGTTGCAGACCTGCGAGCGCAACCATACCGCGAGCGGTCCGAGGGCGTTGCGACCAAGGCGAGATTTGCCACCAAGGCCTGACTGACGTTCACGTTTCGTCGCCCTTCTCCGCGCGCATGCCTGCAGACGCATCATCAAACCTGTCCTCTGCGTTACAGCGTGGTGCACTGCCGTCGCAGTAGCTGATCTCATCTACGACACCCCCCTTGGGCTCACCAACAAGTGGGTCTTCCGGTTCGGCACGGTCACAGGTATGCCACTGACTGCAGCTCACCTGCATTTGCTTCACCGCCTTGCCCTCTGTCTGTCTCATCCTTCCCGCTCGCCTCTACCTTACCCTCTCCTGCCCTCTCCTTGCCCTTCCCGTGCTCCTTGCCCTCCTTTCCCGCTCGCAGTGTAGTCCCCCTCCTCTCCGTCGTCGTCGGCTTACTGCTGGTGTTCCGCAATTCAACCGCATACGCGCGATGGCAAGAAGGCCGCCAGCTTTTCAGCAGCATGAGCAACAACGTCCGAAACCTCTCACGCACCATCTGGGTCAGCGTGGGTGGATCCGTGTATCAGGCTGGCAGGCTCAACAGCCAGGGTCTCCACGTACCTTGGCAGACTGGCGAGTACGGGGAGACCGAAAAGCGAGAGAAGATTGCCGCTCTACGCATGCTCGTTGGCTTTGTTGTTGCCTCAAAGCATCACGTCCGCGGCGAGTTCGGCGCCGACTACGACGACCTCTGTGCTGTTTGTCCGCCTGGCTTCCTCAAGCGCTTTACCAAGCAAGGTTATGGCTATGGTGCAGCAGAGTGAGTCGGACTCAGCTCTTGCTAAATTGTAGGACCTACCTAGACGCCTTCGCCCCGTGATAGCGCCGACTACCGCGAGGCACTACACCAGAAACGACCTGGAGGGTTTGACTGCGATCGAGCTCCTACCCAGACGAGCATCGCCTCTATCGTCCGGGCTCCTGGAGATGACGAGACCGCTCCGCTTCTGGCGCAGGCTGTCTATGATGATGTCGTAGTTATTCACAAGATGGAAGGCCGGCCTTCCCTGCCGATGCCGCTGGCTATTGTGCATCGCATGCAGCTCTATCTGGCCAGTGCGTGCTCTGATCTGGTTTCCTCCAATGCCGCTAATCAAGCTGAAGGCCGCTGCATGATTTGCTCTCGCCCTGGTACACAGAATGCAAATCAAAGGGCTTGCTCGAGTCTGTCGGTCCAGCAGGGTCTGTCTGATAAGCTTGCCCACAGCCGGCAATATCATCGACCTTGATCTGACCTGCCTTCACTCCTCAGGTACAATGCCATGACACAATCGCTCAACAATCTCGTCGCCGACTTCACGCGGATGGAGCAATTGTCCAGCTTGCCCATCCCTACAGTCTACGGTGTACACCTGAAGTGAGACCATTGCAGGGCCCGGAGGGTTGTCATCGTTGACGGATCTCACGAAGTATCTCTCTTGTTGCAGGCAGACAGTCACCCTCTACTTAATGGTCCTTCCGCTGGTTCTGGTGGATCGTGAGCGACACAAACCTCCTACCGGTAACGAAATACTCGAGGCTGACTGGTTTTCACGACTGGCAGAGCTAAAATGGAAGATGGTGCCCTTCGTCACCATCATAGCCTTTACGCTGATGGGTATCGAGGTTGGTGCCGTCAGCTTCGGCTTCCTCAAGAGCCTTTAACGCTGACATACAGCCCCTCCCTTGCGATGGTAGGGTATTGCAAGCGAGATCGAGATGCCCTGGGGGTAAGCAGCCTGTCTCAATGAAGCTGAGAGTGGACCGGACTAATGTTAAGCACACCGATGCTTGCTGCCAGACACGACCCGAGCGTGAGCGTTCCTTTCTCGGAAGAGATAGACGGCCAAGCTGACAGACGGGACTGCCAGGATCTGCCTCTGGACTACAACTGCGCCGAACTAAGGAACCAGATCGAGCAATATATCAGCAGGCTCCGGGAGGTGCCAGAGGAAGGAGACATGTTTAGCTAGCTTACGAGCTGCCGTTACTCGAGATGTACCTGGGTCATTGTAAGCACGGCAAGGCTGGACTTCGCGTCAAGGCTTTGCACATTCCGGCAAACAAGGGACGATGGATGAGAACTAATGATACACCACGATTATCTGCGGCCGCCATTGACAGATAGAAAAAGGGAGGAACGAAGAGGTGTGCCTTTCGAAAAGGGGAAAATGGTGGTCCCATCTGTTGGTTGTATGGCGTTTCTGCAGCGAGGCATCTATCTGTGAGTACTAACGAGGGAGTTGGGAGGAAATACATTCGTGGCTCTGCTGGCATAGCATATCGTGTATTCTAGTTGCGGTCGTTGGCGGTTCTTGCGGATCACTCCAGCTGGGCGGCCTGCGCAACTTCCCCGGCGACGGTCTCTGCTGCCGTCTTGGCTGCTGCGTTTCCCGGGACATCCTGCGCTCCGCCTCGGCCAGAGCCGCGGAGACCCAATCCGGCGGTACTGAAGCGGCCCAGACCACGAGCTGGTTCGTCTCGCGCTGGACGCCTGCCAAAACCGAGGAGTGGTCCGACCCAGTCTCGAGCAACAATTTCGCCGAAGCCTGTGAGCACCCAAAATTGTGATCAGTCGACTTGAACCACTGCGCATGTTCCATTCACTTACCAAGCATGATTCCGTTGACGAACGGAAGCAGAATATTGATTCCAAGACTGGCCAACACGGACAGCACAAGGCTCTTGCGCGAGACGATCGATCCGGAGAAGATCGACAGCGTGAGCGAAGGCGCCTCCTTCTCACCACCTTGGTCATCGCCGCCCTCGGCGCCATCCTTGTCTGGCATGTCCGCATCGTCCTGCCGGCGCTTTTTCTTGTCGTCCTCGCCGTCCTCGTCCATGGCGCCAGGGACGCGTTCATCCTTCTTGCTGCGCTTGCGCTTCGCGCTATTCCCCAGTGCCGATACGTCAAAGCGGAACTCGCCATCTGCGCTGACATCGGCTGCGCCACCGACCGGTGGGGTAGTAGGAACCTGCATCGGCGGGATGTTCTCCTTGTCCGCTTCTCCTGCCGGTGTAGGGGGCTCGGACCGCAGTTCCTGCACTAGGCGCTGAGCCTGCTGCCGCTCTGACTCGCTAGCCGTTCGAGTGTGGCTGGGACGGTCCAGCTGTCCCGCTTGCGGGTCGGCCAGCGGTTTCGGCGTGGTCGGCACAGGTGCGACCGATGACCGCCTACTGCCGGGGCTGCCAGTCGCTGCTTCGCCGCCAGGGAAGGTGGCGATCATGGGCGACGAGGGCGAAACGATAACTGGAGGGGGAATGGCGATGGACGTCGGACGCGTCGATGAGGGCGAGGATGTCTTCGGGAGGTCAGATGGCGGCAGCTGAGGCGAAGGCGCTGCTGAGCGCGTGCTGCGGTCCGCGTCATCATTCTCCGTCTCTTCTCCGTCGTCGACCTCTGTCCCGCCATTCTCGACAGTGCATCGTTCGTCCGAGGAAGAGATGACTTCCCAATCAGGGCCAATGCTCAGTGCCAGCTTGCTAGGAGAGGAGGCAGCCGCTTCCGAGCTGGCGGTGGCACTAGCTAGCTCCTGATCAAGGTGCTGCCCGTTTGTAGCGCCTCCTGCGGGGGCCATGAGCGACTCCTCGACCTCGCTAGGAGACATAGAGTGCTTGGAAATGTCGAAGTCTGCCGGGGTGGACCCCGAGGCAGAAGACTCGTGCAGATAATTGCGCGGCGACGGCAAGTCGTCGTTGGTGGGCAGGCTGCTGCTGTCAGTCTCCTGGAAGACAGCAGGCTCGCTGCTCGAGACCTCCTGGTCTCGTACATCATCGGTCGGCAAGTCGAGCTTGTCAATGTTGGCTTTTGCATCGTATGCGGTCGGTGCTTCTGCAACGTCGTGCTGGGCCGGAGCCTGTGCTTCATCCGGCTGAGCGTCCTCGGTATCGAGGTCAAGCTCGTCGAGGTTGCTCTTCGCCTCGGTAGGTGATGAGGCTGACTCGACAGCTTTCTGCGACTCTTCTGCATCCTCTTTAGCCTCATCTTCCTTGCTGTTACCGAGTCCGACAAAGTCGAGAGCCTTGTCGAGGACGTCCTCAACTGAGACGGGCGGGAGGAGTGAGAAGGTCGAATGTGGAGGAGATGAAACGGATGATTGGGCCGCTTCGCTCGTAGCAAAGGCACTGTCACCATTGGCCAGAGCACTAGTGCTGTCGGTAAGCTGCTCACTCTCTTCTTTGTTTGGTAGCTCCTGCTGAGGGACGGCTTCCTGCTCTGAAGTCGCCTCTAGGGCATCGGCAGGCGCATCGTCCCTAACGTCGGCATCCGCAGCATCGACAGTCTCTGTAGCCGGCCCATCAATCGATGCTTTGGGCTGCTCGTCCTCATCGTAGGCCTCCTGCGAATGGCCAGCAGGCAGATCGTCTCGATCGCTTGCATCTGGAATATCCTCATCCGCTTGCAGAATCGTCTGCGCATCCGGCAAGCCAGCCTCTTGCTGTTCCTGCTCAGACTTGAGTTCTAGCGGCGTTTGCTCGTTTGTGGCGATCTCGGCGTCCTGCGCTTGCGCGACGTCCTCGTTGTGCTCAGAGACGGGATTTTCCTGCTCCGGCTTTGCAGCATCCTCAGAGACTGCGTCAAGCACCTCTGCGCCATCTGCAGCTGACTGGGACATTGCTTCCGCGTCTTTAGCTTTGGGTTTCTCATTCGCGTCGTAGCTGACGGGATCGTGCCCATTGGGCAGGTCATTCCGCTCGTCCCGGTCGGGCACAGCAGCATCCGCCTCTCGCACTGCATCCTTGGTATCTTGCGAATCAAGCTTCTCAATCTGCGTTTCCGGCACTGGCTCTTCGTGCGGGCTCCGCTCGTGCAGAGATGCACCATCTTTAGAACGCGCGGAACTCGGTTGGAACTCCTTTGCGTCAGCGTGCAGGCTCGGGTGCGCATGCGGAGTGAACGCCGGCGCATCGGCGTGGAAGTGGAAGGAGCTGTTTGGCGAGTGAGGGGCGCTGTGGCGGTCGCGGCTCGGCTGATATGGCTGCGACCCTTGCTGGCCATGCGGTCCCTGCTGCTGCGCGTTGAAATCGTAGTACTGCTGCTGCTGCTGCTGATACAGCCGCCACTGCTCTTCCTGCGCTTTCTGCGCCTTCTTCTGCTTCTTTGTCAGACCCTGCCCCTGCGAAGCCGAGCGCGTCATGCCGCCCTCGGCTGGTCCTCCAGGAGCGGCCGCAGCCGGTTGGCCGTAATAGTCGTGCAGCGACTGTATAGCAAAACTCGAGCCGGCAAGGTTGGGCAACCCTTCGACGGCGAGACCATTTTGCTCAATGAAGGCGATCTGCAGCGGCGTAAGCGCAGGCTGCACGGGAAGGGGAGGCTGCATCTGGGCCTGATAGGGCGGGTGCGGCGCTGGCTCTGGCAGACGAGGGGAGCGCTGCGATGCGTCGTGTCGTGGCTCGAAGTGGGGTCGCTCGTTGTGCTGCGGCGGCACGACGGTCAACGGATCGCGGTCCTTGCCATACGCCGCGCTGGCGTGCATGTCGCCCTGCTGGTTCTTTTGTACCTTCTTGCCCTTCACAGCGGTCTGCCCATGCCCTTTACTCTGATCGGAGAGCGCAATGGCCGAAACAGACGCCTCGAGACCAGTTTCTCTCGGCGAGACTGGCTGTTCGCTTGGTCTACCGGACGAGTGGCCCGAGAAGCCCGAAGACGGTGTGGTTGAGGTCGAAGCGGAGGACGTGGACTCGGCCGAGATTGACCTTGGCCCTCGGTTTGAGGCGATCTGGGCAAAGGCGGGCGATGGTGCCGGTGAAGCGGTCGTGGGCGAGGAGGCTGTCGTAGACGAGGGTTGCGACGACTCTGGCTTGCTCGGCGGCGCTGGCGCGACGATACGAGCGAAAGAGATTGACTTGCGCATCCCGCTTTCGACGACGGTACTGTGGGCGGGAGCGTCTTTCTCTGCCGTCGGCGATGTCGCAGCTGCGTCAGTCTGCTCAGCTGCAGCTGGGGCGCTACTACTTGGGTGAACGGGCGAGGTGGACGGTCCTGTTGGGTGGTGCGCAGGTGCAGTACCCCCGCCGAGCGCCGGAAATTCGTCCACACTGTCTAGCTTCACGGAAGGCTGGGAGACTGAAGCCGGCAGGCTGGCGGCGGCATGGCGAGGGACAGGGATGTGCGACTGGCTTGCGCTTGCTCCATGACCACTTCCGGCAGCGCTTCCGCCGCGGCCGCCGCATCGGGTTGATCCTCCCCTGCCAGATCCGCGTCCCCCTTATTGGAAGTGGAGATTCAGAACGCCGACGTCAGCTGAAGCCGATTCCGCAGACGGGCTCGAAGGAGCCGGTATGCACTCACGAGAAGCTCCTCGAGGGATGCTCCCACCTCTGTTGGCCGAATGGTGAGGGACCGAGTGCGACCTGGCATGACCGCCCTGAGAGGAAGTCTCGCCGGCGCCGTTCGAGCTGGACGAGATTGAGCGGGCTAGGTGTGTGGACCCTTCTCCTGCTCCAGTGTGGCTGGAGGATGCTGAAGAGGCGGAAAGCTTCCTGCCTCTTGTACTACCGTGCTCGTTGGGCGGGGCCAGGGATGACAGGGACGCGGAGGACGGGATGAAGGGAGGCGCTGCTGCCGAGGAAGGGACGAACTCTGGCACGTCGGCGTGAAGCGTCATGTCTGGAGCTGCTCAGAGTGAGCGAGCAGAGTCACAGAGCATCGATTGTCACTCAGCACCGTGCCCGTTATAGCCTGCTTGCTCCCGGCCTCCTTGCCCTTGAGCGAAGAGAGTCGCAAAAAAAGGGCGAGGGCGGATCCTGCGTCACACGGACTTACGGATGTCGTCAAAGAAGGAGGGAGCTGATGCACGCCAGGCAGCAGGGTGCCCTTGAAGAAGCTGGCCGATATGCCCTCACACGCACACGTCCCGCTGTGCTGCCAGCCAGTGGTCGCTGGAGCTGCTCTCCGCGGGCTGTCGGAATGACGCTGCACTTGCACTGGTGCTTGCCCAGTCGCAGTCCCGTCTGCCCGTCCTTCTGCCTGCTGCCGAGGATGATGCCGACGCCGACTGCTGCAATGGATGATGCCGGATGATGCTGCTGCTCGTTGAAAAGTGGGCGTACTACTCTTGCTGTGTACAGTAGTCAAATTAGGTGAAAAGCGAGAGTGGAGGCATCTCACACGCGCCAACCCCCGCGGCCCCGGGCGAAGCAGGATGGATGCGCACACAGCCGGCGAACATTTTCGAAAGAGAGGCAGATAAGATACACGACATTGCCTCTTCTTCCTACGCAACACCTCAAATATCCAGCGAGAACCACTTCACCTCAAACCAAATCATCGCATCTGACAGCAGAGCATGGCCACAGTCCTCGTTGGAGCGGGCGCCTTGCTGGCAGCAGGGACAGCGCTACGGATGGGTCTTCGGACAGCAGCGCGGAACGGCGCACGGCTGTCGCCATTGATGCAGAGCATAGCAGGCAACGCGGCAGTGGCAGGCGGAGCAGGCGGTAGCGCAGCGACGAGCGCATCCGCGCGCTATGGGAAGGCCACCAACGGGCAAGAATGGATCGTGGGAGGGTTCCAGAGCAAGATGGACAGGAAGGAAGCGGCTCACATTCTCGGATTGAGGTGGGCGACGACATTCTCTACATCCAAGAGCCGGGTTGCCATATCGCGGAGCAGCGATTGACGCTCTTGTCTCCTCTGCATATACACACGCAGAGAGCGCGACCTCTCGAAAGCAAAGATCAAGGATGCCCACCGGCGCATCATGCTGGCAAACCACCCAGATCGAGGTGGAAGCCCGTACCTAGCAGGAAAAGTCAACGAGGCAAAGGACATGCTCGACAGGCAGGTCAGGGCGTAAATACAATCCCGCTGCCGGCACTCTGGTCTCTTCTTTCGTGTGAGTATGAGATGGGTGACGTATCTGCGCGGTGGCGAACTGACTGACCCTTTTACACCTTCTCTCCCGTGATGCAGAGTCGCACTCATCTTGCGCGTTTCGCTGAATCGGCTCACATAGTATACCCTGTCGTTTGTGTACCTCATCTGATCCTAGTCTGCTCTCGTTACACCAACCCCTGCTACATTTGTTCCACTTCATCAGCCAGCCGCCCGCACCTCGACCGCCGCTGCTGATTCGAGATGTGTGCTTTTTCTACCTGCATCGCAATCGCAAGCATACAACAACAGAGCATCTGCCAAGCAATGCACGAACCACTGCTCTACACCCGGATAGCATCTAGATCTCGCCCAAGCCTCGAGCATCTCTGTCCTCATTTCCAGAGAGATGCTCGTGATACACCTGCCGTGACAAAGCGGCTTTTCTTCCTTCATTCCCGCCCTGGTGCGGGAGTCGCCCTGTCGGGGGTGTGCGCGTCTCCTTCTTCCTTTCCGGCGACGAGACCCTGCCCCGAACATGCACGAGGTCTCTCCGGACTTCCACCTTCTCGCGGTCCCGCTCGCCATCCCTGCGCGCCGCGCGCAGATTCTGCAGCTGCTTGAGTGCCTTGTCGTACTTTAGCAAGGTGCGCGTGACGGCCTGGCTACGCTTGCGGTCCTCCATTTCGCGCAGGCGGTGAAAGAGGAGGTACACCTCCTTCAGCGTAAAGTGCGGCGGGTAGCTCTCGTCGCCCGCCGACGAGGCTGGACGTGTCGCCGTACGGCGCAGTGGGCCGCTGGGCGCAGCCGCCAGTGGGCGGTCATCCTCGTCTGCACCGTTGGTCTGCGAGGAAGAAGCACGGGGCGGGAAATAATCGCTGGTTTCGGGATACAGAAACGACGACATCTCGCCGAGATAGCCGGGTGCACGTCCGCCTTGTTCGAGCTCGCCCATGGGAGTCGCATCACTACCAGCCTCTGTCAGATGCCGAGCGTACTCAACCAGCTGCTGTGGCGGGTAGCGCCGCGTGAATTCCTGGAAGAGCTCCATTGCACTGTCGAGGTAGGGCGTAGCCGAAGTATCTCCGCCGTCTCCTTCATGCCCGGTACTCCGTATGCTATGGGACCTGAGCGACAGAGTCCGAATTCGGCCAGGTCATCAGCTGCTCCGAATCAGGAGAGACTTCACATCGAGAAGACCCACCTCGCCTCCATCTCGATCATTCTCGACCACATCGTTGCAATATGCCGATTCCACCACATCCCTCTCGCCCCGTCCTCCTTTTGCTCCTCCTCACGCAAAGCGGTTTCCGCCCACTCTCGCCACTCGGCAAACAGCAGACGCGCCTTCCGTACGGCCCAGAAGCGAACTTTGGCGCTCGCATTGAGCTTGTCAAAGAGGATCTCCCACGTATGGTGGTCGGGCGAAACGCCGTACTCGGCGTATGCGCGCAGGAATAAGCCGTACGATCGCCAGGCGGGCGCGTGTGCGTGCAGAACCGTCAGGTAGCTGTTGAGCAGGTGGGAGGTGATTGGCACACGAGCAAGGATGGGCGAGACATTCGTGCTGTCGTCGCCGCCATCAGCAGCAGCGGAAGAGTCCCTTGAGCGAGCCACCCGCTCCCGCTCGGCCTCGAGACTCTGCACCGTCGCCTCCTGTCGCACAAGGCCCCGCAGGCTATCGCGAACTTCGAGCTCGAGGCCGCTGTCGGGCTCGTGCAGAGGCGCACTGTCCAGTTTATGGGATTCCAAGATGGCGGCGAAAAGATCCGTCGCTTGCCCGATCGCCTGTGATTTGTCGGCTGGCAGCGGAGTGTCAAGGAGGAGACGATCGGGCTGGCTGCGAGGGGCGGTGCCGAGTTCGAGCTCCTGTTCTGCTGTCTCAGAGTCCGCTTCTGCTGGGTCATGCTCCGGTTGGACCCCTCCCGCGAAAGCCGCTGCAGGCTCATCCCCCGCGATGCCTGTCACTTGCTCAGCAGCAGCCGCTGCATCGACAGTTATCCCATTCAAGGTATCCTCTGAACGCATCTCGAGTGCGTCTAACTCGCCTGGCTCGTCTGATGACCGCGACAGCACCGGCTGTCCCACAACGGTATCTTGAGTAACCTCCGCATTGACCTCTTTCAGCGCCTTGCGGCCCGTTCTTTGCGCTGAGGGACGTATAGGGAATCTGCTATACGTTGCGTACGTAAGGAAGAGGTTACTGATAGTTCTGTCGTCCGGTTGAAGCGCGCTCGCAGAGAACTTCTCGCCAGTATCCGAAGTCGCCATGCTCGAGAGCTCGTGTTCCTCGCGCGAAAGGCGGAGCATGGTCCCCACGATCCACTTCGCACGCGCAAGGTCCCCTCTCGGCTTTGCGCCCTGGAGGAGTGCGTCCCAGATATCCTTTTCCGGCCGAAAGCCGCGGTCAAGCAGCTCGCGGAGGAGGCGAAGCGCTTCGGCGTAGAACGTGTCGTCTCTGGCTCGCGCGCACGTCCGGATGAGCGCGTGGTACGTCGCGTAGCCGGGCGCATGGCCGAGCGAGAGCATCTCTACGAACAGATCCAGTGCGCGCTCGGGCGCAATGGCGCCCTCGAGGCTGCATGCGTAAATCATGGCGTCGAAGATCTCGCGGCTGGCAGCAGGGTGCGCGACGAGCCGGACGTGTCCGTACAGGCTCCAGGCGCGCTCGCGCGGGTTCGGGAGCAGGTGACGGTGCTGAAGAATCGTGAGGAGCACTAGGCCGTATGTCTCGGGTAGAGCGGGCGTCGAGGCACTTTCGAGAGAGCGCAGATACCGCTCCGCCTGGACTATGGTGGTGGGCGTAACCGGGGAGGTGCGGAGGAGCGACACGACGAGCTCGTGATGCAGGGCGCCAGACAGTGGTAATTTCGCTATGTTTGAGGACAAAGCAGGGTCATTGACGACAACTCTGTCAGCTCAGATCGTCTAGTATCCGCAACGAGCTGGTACTGACCTTGATTTGCGAATGCCAGAAAGGCTGGTACGAAGTCTTTCGAGACTCCCTTGGGCAGTATGCGAATGACGGCTGTCAACAGTTCTTGCGTAACATCGACCTTTGCGCGCTGTTGGTCGCCGGGGCGTGTCAGCGAGCTGACATGTCTACAGCACAGAGGGCGCCGCGTAATTGCGCAAGCTGGGCTGCACACACCTGCATCAAGTCCAGCACTCCGAAGATGTCTTCACCATTAGCGTCCCTTGCAGCGCTCAGAGCCAGTGCCGCCCATTCTTGCGAGGTAGCGAGGTTGACCCTGCGGCCGTGGTCACTCTGCCCACTAGTGATTGTGTCGACGCTGCCGTCTAGCGTAGTAACTGAGGCAGAAGAGGAAGTCCCACTAGAAGATAGGAGCTGCTCTAGCATGGCGATGATCTGTCGCGTTTCAGAATCTGTGCGGTCCGAGGCTCTCGATGCGGCCCTATCGCTCCGTGGTTGACGGGCAATGCTCTGTGCGCCCCTGAGTTGACGAGTTAGACTGCCGACAGCGGCATCTTCGTGATTCTCCGAAACAATCCCCGGCTGTTGCGTTTCGTCGAAATATGCGGAGCTGCCCAGCTTCTCCCGACTCAATCCCTCCGTCCGCCTTTCCAGCCTCGCTTTGAGCTCATGCAGTCGCTCCCTGATGGGTCGTCTCGCCTTTTGCTCTGCCAAGCTCCGATTGCACGCATCGTCGAAGTCGAGCGCGGATGACCTTCGCGGTCCTGCGAGCTGCCGCTGCTGCTGCTGGCCATCCGAAGCAGCTAGCGGATCTGCTAGCTGGGCCAGCTGTGACGGCGACGCTGGAGCCCGGTCGTACTGCAGCAGATCGGCGTATATCTCGGAGAAGTCCTCGTCTGTCAATTCGGGCAGATTCTTGACGGCGTCCTGCGTGGGACCTCGATTGGCACTCAGCGCTGCCCTATCACGCGACTCTGCACTTTCGGATAGTATCATCAGCACTCACAAGCGAGAGCTTGACCTTCTTCGAGATGTCCTGCCTCGTTTGGCGGACTGCTTCTCGCTGGGCAGGCGTTTGGTCGCGCGTGGGCCGTCCCGCAGGGAAAGCAGAGATAGTCGGAGGCGTCTCCGGAGCTTCAGAGCGACGCGGAGCACTGCTTCGGCTGTATTGCGGTGCATCGGTGCTGTCAAATACGCCTAGAGGGTGTTGAATTGGGCGCTCTCGCTTTTTCGGGACAGGAGGGCTCGGACGAGTCGGCCTGTCGCCATACTGGCTTCTCCTGCTGCTGCGTTCGCTGGAGGGATAGCCAGAGCCCCTCGCGTAGCTTGCAGTATCGGATTGGCCAGCTTGCAGCCGGAGCTCGTGCTGTTCCTGACGCCGCCTTCGCCGTTCTAGGATGGGAGGCGCATCATCGTTGCGGTGCAGCGCTGCCTGGCGCTCCTCCCTGGATCTCCAGTTCGCCGAGGCAGTCGTGGAGAAGGCGGTAGACTGTAACAAAATAAAGCTACTGGGCGACGCGGATGCTGCTGCTGCTGATGCGGATGCCGCCCGACGGCTGCTGCTTGCTTGACCGCGAAGAGCTCCTCTTGCGGTCGCGTGACATGGCCCGCGCGCTGCTGCCGCTGCTGCTGATGACGCAGAGCAGAAGGAGCACGTCGCGAGCTGAAGGGTCTGGGAGGGAAGGCGCCGGACAGGCAGTGAGCGCGAACGCAGCTGCAGCAAGCTCACTGCTCTTGGAAGGCGCATCTATCTCTGTTGAGCCTGCTCCGCCCCGGAGCAGTGTGCCACCCCTCTTGAAGACGCCGAGCAGCTCCCCCTCGCTGGCCACTTTGAAATTTCAGGCTTCGGGCGGGCAGAGGGACAGCGGCGGCTCGACGAAAGACTTGCAGACGTGCATTGCCTTCATCCCCATTCGGCCCCAGAAGACTGAGCAGGCCGCAGATATAGAAGCAGACGGCTCTGGTATACGCACATCTAGGAAGGAGCTCCACCCTTTGCACCTACAGCTCAGCTCAGCGCAGCCACCCAATATGGCGCCCGTTTCAGGTGAGGAGCGGTCAAGCAGCAGAAGCAGCCATCAGGTCAAAGCATGACAGCTAGAATAAATGGTCTGACGATATATACTGCTGTCACGCACGCTTCCTTCAACGCATCACAGCATCAAAGGCCAAGCGCCTCGCAGAGAAGGTTAGTCCTGTCTGTCCCTGCAGCGGACTCCGCGACAGAGGCGAAGATTCATTATCCTGCCCCCGTCCCTGTCGAGGTATGCGAACCGGACCGACGCTGATGCTGATGCTGCATGCACGCTATAGGCCGCAAAGAAATCGGCATCTGGCTCGGGAGCTTCCTCCTCTGTCGCCGGCACGGGCACCAACACCCCGCTCACCTCCATCTCGGCCAACGGCTCCACCGAGGATCTCACCCTCTCCAAGGAGATGCAGAAGGCAAAGCTCGACGTCGACAGATCCGGCTCCGGTGTCCTGACGTCGGACGTCAAGAGCAGAGATATTCACATCGAGAACTACACCCTCTCCTTCCACGGCCGACTCCTCATCGAGAGCGCAGACCTTTCCCTCAATTGGGGTCAAAGGTACGGCTTGCTCGGAGAGAACGGATCCGGAAAGGTGAGTCGCGTTCAGAGCCTGGTGTGCTCAACAGGGCGGCGCAGCTGACTGAACGCTCATCCCCCATCTCCTGCGAACCCAGACCACTTTCCTGCGGTCTCTCGCAGAGCGAGATGTCGAGATCCCGGAGCACGTTGATGTGGGTTGGGAGCTGCGGCCCAGCATATGCATGCTCCATGTACATCGCCTGACTGCATCTTCCGCTGCTCCCTGACACCGCTCAACAGATCTACCTCGTCCAGGGAGAGGCAGAGCCCGAAGAGATCACCGCGGTCGATTTCATCATCAACAGCGCAAAAGAAAAGGTTGCCAAGATTGAGAAGCAGATTGAGGAAATGTCGGTCGCCGATGACATTGATGAAGTCGGGCTTGAGCTCAAGTACGAGGAGCTGGAGGATCTCGACCCGTCGACTTTTGAGGCAAAGGCAGGGGCCATTCTCACCGGTCTCGGATTCGACCAGGCCATGCTCAAGAAGCACACCAAGGACATGTCCGGAGGATGGAGGATGCGTGTCGCGCTCGCACGGGCCCTCTTCATCAAGCCCCACTTGCTGCTCCTCGACGAGCCGACCAACCACTTGGACCTCGAGGCCGTCGTCTGGCTTGAGGCGTACCTCTCGACCTACAACCACATTCTCGTCTTCACCTCGCACTCTCAGGATTTCATGGATGCCGTCTGCACGAACATGATGGACTTGACGATGGAGAAGAAGCTCACGTACTACGGAGGAAACTACTCCAGTGAGTGCGGCTTTGCGCTACGCGAACAGGATCCCAGTCTGATGCGCATTTTCCTGCCACCCTGCAGTCTACGTCCGAACCAAGGAGGAGAACGAGGTCAACCAGATGAAGGCCTACGCCAAGCAGCAAGATGGTGCGTTCTGGTCCATGCGCGAGGCCGAGTCAACTGACCTGCAGCTAATGGGTGTTCTACGTCACTTGCATCGCAGAGATCCAACATATCAAGAAGTTCATTGCTTCTGCCGGTACCTACGCGAATCTCGTCAAGCAGGCAAAGTCAAAACAGAAGATTATCGACAAGATGGAGGCCGCCGGTCTCATCCAGCCCGTCCAGAAGCCGCGCGAGATCAATTTCAAGTGGGAAGGCGTTTCCAAGCTTCCTCCACCCATCATTGCTTTCAACGATGTTGCCTTCGCCTATTCTGGCGACATGAAGGATGCGCTGTACAAGGACCTCTCGCTCGGTATCGAGTGAGTGGCGGGCTCGCTGAGGTTGCCTCTGCGTGTGTACAATGCTGACTGACTGCGACTCCACAGCATGGACTCGCGTATCGCCATCGTTGGCGCCAACGGTACCGGAAAGTCGACGCTGCTCAATCTCATCACTGGCCAGCTCCAGCCGACGCGCGGCTCATTGAACCGACACCCGGGTCTCAAGCTCGCAAAGTACTCACAGCACTCGGCGGACCAGCTGCCGTATGACAAGTCGCCACTCGAGTACTTTGGAGAGCTCTACCGCGAGAAGTACCCGGACAAGGACATCCAGTTCTGGCGACAGCAGCTCGGCCGGTTCGGTCTCACTGGAGCGCACCAGACGAGTCCCATCAGGCAGCTCTCGGACGGTCTGCGGAGTGAGTGGTTCCCTTTTTGCGGAGTTTTGCGGAGTATCAAGATGCCAATGTTCTGACTCGATCTATTCTCTTTTCCTTTGCAGACCGAGTCGTCTTCTCGCAGTTGGCGATGGAACACCCGCACGTCCTTCTGCTGGACGAGCCAACGAACCAGTACGTCGGACCCTTATCCCATGTTTCGAAGCGCCCACTGACCCGCCGCCTCTTCTTTGCCCTTAGCTTGGACATGGGCTCCATCACGGCGCTAGCGAACGCCATCAAGGGCTTCGAAGGCGGTGTCGTCGTCGTCTCGCACGACTTCAGGCTGCTCACGCTCATCGCCGAGGATCTGTGGGAGGTCAAGGACCGGCAGATTGTCAACCTCACCAAGCACGGCATCGACATCCAGAAATACAAGAAGCGTCTTGCGGCAAACTCCAAGGACCAGATCGAGAAGGCAAAGCTCATTAGCAAGAGCACCAAGAAGAATGCCGTCTAGATCTGAGTCTAGGTCTGCGGCCTGTGACCTCTAACTATTGTAGCTGCGCGTTTGCTCGTAGTCGCCGCTCTTTTCACCCTCCGCTGTTCTCGCCTCGCTTGCAGGCCCCTCCCATTCCGACACTGTACTGTATCCATATCGTTTCCTCGGCGGGTCGTTCAGTCTATACTTGACGTCAAATCGAAATCGAATGCATTAGATGTTGACTCATTCTTGCTGGTCTCTTCTTTGCCCCATCCGTTCCTCTGGGTTCGCTGTCGCTCACCGGGCAGGCACGGCTTGCCAACCGGCGGACCGCAACGAAAGTCCTTACACGACAGATGACGCAGCTATCCGTGCACTCGAGCCAGCAATGACCACCGCCGCGACAATGACCACGCTGTCTCTCGAGCCGTTGCTGACCCCTCTGCACGTTTCGTCATCGGCCAAAGAGCCAGAGGCGCCACAGGTCGAGGCTGGCGGAGGAGGCGACCCTGGCCCGGCGTCGCTCGCGTACCGCCTTCAACGGCTATGGCAGGAGAGAGGCGACTTCAACAAGCTGACTGCAGAGGCGCTGCAGCGTGAGGAGGAGGAGGATGTCGAGATTGAGGATGACGCTGCTGGAAGTGAGACGGGCAGGGTGCGGGCGGACACACGCCACGCTAGGGAGGAGCAAGATGCGGGCGACGAGCAGGAGGACAACGAGGTTGGTGCTGCCAAAGACGGTACCGCACCTATGCCTCAACATATGAGCCCGGATGAGCTGTGGGAGCTCAAGAGCACCATCCTGCAAGGCTTGGGGTGAGCAGCGTGCCTGTCCTGGCGAGCCGGACGGGCCTGACACGTCCACCTCCTCCTTCTCGGCTGGACAGACTCGCACGGAACGACGTGACATCTGCTCTAGATCTGCTACAGCTCCTTCTCGGACCGCTCAACGCACTGAATCCGCCCGTCCCGGAAGAAGCGCTCGCGCTGCCATCGGGCAGTCTCTCTACCTCGAGCCTGGGCATCCCGCTGCCCGGCCCGGCAGAGTCGATACACCTCACCAATACGGCCATTGCATTGTCTACAAAGGCGCGAGCTACGACCGTGACAGCCGCGGACGTGCTCCGGAGTGCGAGCCGGCGGCTGGACCGGACCACTGCATCCTCGCAGGCCGAATGGACAGACTTGCTGCGCCTCAAGCGGAGCGGGCAGTGGAAGGTCGAGGCCAGAGGTGCAGCCGCAGCATCAAGCAGCTCAGCTTCGTCCCCTACTGTGCAGATTGACAAGCTCGCCAAGGACCTGTGTGTCTTCTGCGGCATCGAGGAGGCCAAGCTGCCCTGGAGGCAAGCCGCGCTCGTCAGGTTGCGCGACAGGGACCGCGATGGCACAGCAAAGGGGAAGGGAAAGGAACGGAGCGAGTATCGTGCGTCTGAGGACGAGGCCCATGCTGTCTTTGTGCTACCAGAACGGCTGGATGGCCGAAGGAGATTGGCAGTATCGCTCAAGATCAACCGCAGGCCTGGCGGAGACGGTGCTGCTGACGGAGTGCACGACCTGCGATATGTGCCAATCAGTCACGATGATATCGCTCAAGACGACATGCATTCCTTCCTCGTGCAGGCGCAGAAGGAGATCTTCGAAGAGGAGCTTTTTGCGGAAGTGAGTACCCTTGCAGCGGCGGGCTCGTTATGCTCCGCGTCTGAAGTCGTGATGCACTTGTGCCCTCAGCTCATTCATGAGGCACGCGAGTCCTCGTATGACATCCAAGCGGCCCGCGACTCGCTAGAGGTGGCCTCCTCGCGGGCCTTCTCGCTACATTTCGAAATGGTGCCCATCGATAGTCTGCCGGCGTCTTCCTCTGCCCTCCCAGAGAGGCAGATACATCGTGAAGGTGTACCTCCAGCCCTGCCGCAGCTCCTGTCAGCCTTTGCCCGCCTCGCGATGGTTCAGATCTATCGCACGCGCAGGCGCGACCTCCGAATGCCATTCCGCCAGCTGCACGAGAGTAGCAAGTCGACTCGACCCGGCTCAGGAAAAGCGCCCTCGGCCGGCACTTCGACCATTCTCGGGACGTTGCTGGACCTGGCGACGTATTACAATTACACAGCTTCGCTCGAGCGGGTCCTATTGGCGGTGCGCAACTCGGTGGCATCGTTACAACTATCACGCTCTGCGATCGAGGTCGACTCAGGCGTGTCAGGCGAGTCTTTGGACTACGAGGGGCTGACACCTCCTCACCTCGACTTTGTGCGCCTCTGCGACTCTTTCGACGATATTGTCGCTTCGTTGACCGGAGGCGGGCCCGTGCGCCTCGGCGGGCTGGCGACGCTCCTTCTCGCGCCTCCGAACCGCTCGCTGGACTTCACCTTCTCCTCGCCGACCAGCCTGGTCCTCCACCTTCCGAGGCAGACACTTGCCATCCGCGGCCTCGACCACCTCGTGGCAGTGCTGCAGCAAGCCGTGCGTGCGGCGGTGCTCAAGCTCTGCGAGGATCTCCTCAAGATGGTCACGGCAGCTCATGGCAACTCTGCTCAAGACGGGTCGTGGGAGGTCTTGGCGACCGACAGCGTCACTCAGGATACATCGAGGGCGCGGGCTCGCAAGTCGAGCGCGGACGGGACCATCATCGAGTTCATGTGAGTTGCCTCCCGTGGTCCTCGCCCCAGGTTGTGCCTGACCGTGGCTTTCCTTCACACAGCTCGATTTCCCCGCAAGCTCAAGTGCAAAGATCACCTGTCGCGCGGGAGGACATCGAGTGCAGCGTCAAGCTCGACGTTGTGCACTCGCGAAGGTCTACGGACGTTGTCGTGCGCAAGACTCTCGAAAGTGGTCTCTCTGGTCGTTCGGGCGCTCCTGCCGCCGAGTCTTTGCGAGAATGGCTAGAGAGCAGGTGTAACAAGTAGATGCGATCATCTGATACGTCGGGAACCTATCTTATGCCAAGCTCCTGCCTCGTCCATGGTTCTCTCTGTACCGTCCTAGCATAGAGCCGCAACTGCACGTGTCGCCAGGGGCCTTTCTCTCCCGGACCAACGCGCCACAAGAGCAATCCAGAGTGGGTTAGGCAAGAGCACCATGCGGCCCACAATGATGCCTAGAAGAGGAACGGTCTCAACGCCGCCGCCAGCGTCGACATCCAAGAATGGCGCTGCACCACCCGCCCTGGCACGGGCGACCTCGACGGGACAGGTTCCCGTTCCGAAGCACCGAGCCGCGTTCCAAGCCATCCTGCGAGGAGGCACTGGCAGCGCAGGATCCACGGAAGACGCAGACAGGGCAAAGGATCCCGAGCGCTTCTACTTTGACCTTTTCTGCCTGGCCGTCGACCGGAGCTTTCTCGCGAACCTCGTTGAAGCGGTCCCCACGTCGGCTTTGATCGAGTCGGGGTCCACCAAGGTGCGCCAGAGGCACCGAGAGCTCGCTAGAGCCGCACGAGCGACCCTGAAACTCCTACTGCTGTATCCGTCCGCAGAACAACGTGCGGGAGCTGTTCTTCTTTGCTGTCAAGTGCCTGAAGACGTCCGAAGGAGATGACCTGAGGCTTGATAACGTGGTCGAGGTCAGTACAGCACCGGTAGCTCCTTGGGTGTCATCCGCGAGTTTGCACATTCGCTGACATCTTCATCCCGCTTCGCAGATCCTCCACATCATTCTCAGATCCTTCCTGAGCCACGCCTTGCCAAACTATAACTTCGACGTGATGAACCTGCTGGCGGGCTCGCTCGACCAGGCAGATATCGTCCTAGCCGTACGCGTGCTTTCTAAAGCGCGACTGAACACTGTCAGATCTGGCTGATCCAAGGGCGAGCGTCCTCAGGACTTTGTGACGGGGATTGACGGGATCCTGCAGAACCAGGCGTGCTCCGGTAAGCCTGGCAGCCAGTTTTGTATTGGGCTCGATCTGATGGCTCGATGTGTCTGCTACAGTCCACCTCAAAGAACGAGTCCTTGCGCTGGCACTTCTCGTTGTAACGTCAATCAATCAGGGCTCAATCAACTCGTACTTCCTCCGCCGCGATCTATTCACGAGCATCACCAAGGTAGGCGCGTGCGCCGCTCTGCTCGAGGAAGGGATAGCCATCTGACGGACTACGGGACGCAGCTGGTCGCCGATGCGGCTACAGCACACCTGGCTGCAGATTCGTTTCTCGTGCTGGGCATCCTGGCCAACTACCACAAATATGAAACTCGGAACGCAATGCTAGTCCGCTTCGAAGATCTTGTGGACGAGACCATCATGAAGCGGGTACGCGAGGCTGCGGCCTTGGCGCTTCAACAGGCCAGAGAGTGAGCTCGGGAGCCGGCTCCGGCGAGCTTGTGGTGCGGGGCTGGCGCTTCAATCTGACCTGTACCGACCTGCAGTGCCTTTCTTCAAGTGATGGACGACACACCGCCATCCTTTGTGATGCAGGTGACATCGCTCGTATCCTCGCTCAAATACCTTGCGAGCCCGCTCAGTCCGCCTAGGGTCGTCAAAACCGAGACGACTGGCTCGCCTTCAGCAGCTACACCTGCCAAGGAGGAGAGTGCTTACGTCGATCTGTGCGCATCCTGTATCCGATGAGTGGGACACCGGTCGCGTAGGAGCTGACTGTCTTGCCTGCTACAGTCCCTCCGAGATCGTGGCCTTCTTGCTGCCCATCTATGACCTGATCAATGCCAACAAGGCATTCTCGTCTTTCTTATTGCATGACAGGGCAAATGCAACATCACAAGGTGAGTCTCCAATCTTCCTTGTACCACCTCGAATTGCCCCAGCTAAATGCGCCAAGAGTGTAGAATCGGACATCCTGGCATCGCTCATCAGCTTCTCCTCGTACCTAGGCACGCACGCGGCTGTCGGTCGCCGAGCCCAGCTATACTCGCGCTTGACTTATACCATTCTACTTATTCTGGTCGAAGAAGGCGGTCCTTCAGTCTTCATGCCCGCGGAGCAAGGCTCGTCAATACGCATCTGCCGTCAGGTATGTCCGCCAAGACGAGCTCTGACAGGAGCCGGCAAGCTAATTCGCAAACCTCCCAACTAGCGCCAGCCTACTTTGCAGTATGCTGGAGACAAGCAGCGCCCCCTCATGTGTGGCGTTCTCGATAGCGTCGTCCAGTTCCTGCGATTCAACATCACACGCGCGCGCTTCGACACGGCTACATACATGTGAGGGAGTCCGCTCGCCCTCCTGTATGCCTGTCCCCGTCCTGGGCTGACGCAATCCCTCAGACTTACCCTCCGCCTCCTACACAAGAGCATGCATCAGCTGAAGACGGCGCGGTGTCGGCTAGGTGAGTCGAAAGAACAGCCATGCTTTTCGAAAGACGGCTTCTGACAGCATCCGTCGGCACAGACTACGACTGGCATCCAGTGCATCAAGCGCTTCTATCGCTTGCGCAATTCCTAGTGACTCGTCACGTCGAGCTGTCCGATTTGCCGGGCATAGACGACCTGGTTACACAGGTCTTCGTCACGTTGGACTTCGCCATCATCTGGGCTGACGTCATCCTCCCCGATGTCGATGCTATCGCCCGGCTCTACTA
This sequence comes from Symmetrospora coprosmae, assembly GCA_008802785.1. Taxonomy (NCBI): domain Eukaryota; kingdom Fungi; phylum Basidiomycota; class Cystobasidiomycetes; family Symmetrosporaceae; genus Symmetrospora; species Symmetrospora coprosmae. Next base: position 880,565 of record VUYT01000001.1, on the reverse strand, counting down.
TGAGCTCCTTCGCTCTGACAACACGATATCGAAGCTCGGAAATCTCGCAGCGCCGCCCCCGTCGCTGACGATACCGCCTCCCTCGCCGCGACTCGGTCCCGGTAGCCCTTCAATGCGCAGACACGACTCGAGTGGGCACAACACGCCGAAGAGCCCCGGTCTGCAGGCCACGCCGAGCACATCTTCCTTTGGACCGCCGGAACCATCCGGCCCTGCCGAACAGAGCATTCGCAACCTCGCTGTTGTGCGTGGGCACCTGGGAGAGAAGGTCGAGGACTTCAAGGAGAAGAGCGGTTCCCCCATCGTCGAGGCGCATCAGGTGCTTGCGATCATCAAGTCTTCGATGGACGGCATGGACTTGCGCGAGAGCATGGCACTCGAGGACATGGGCATGAAGTAGGTCTAGTAAATCGGTCTCAGCACCCAACCATGCCAATATGCTGACATACGTACTGTCCCGCTCGCTAGGCGTTACTCGGAGGCAGAGCACCATGCTTTCTTCGCCGAGCTTGTCCCGATCATTTGTCAGGACGTCCTCAAGATGGCAAACACGGAGTTGTCGCCGGGCCGTCCGAGATAGCAGCTGCATCCGCGCGCTGGAAGCCTTCTCGCCATACAAAGGCCGTCTTGCCGGCCCCGGCACGATGATAACGGGCGCTGCCGCAATCTCCAGTGGGTCCTTCCGCAATTCCCCTGCAACAGGCCGTCAGATCCGTCGCGAAAGGCCCATGCTCTTGAATGCAGTGCAGCGGCAGGAGTCAGCCAGAGCTTGCTGGAAGAGTCGTGTACAGCCCCAGAAGGGGAAACACTCCGCGAACGGGCGTGGACGAGGGCTGTCGAGCAATCAGGAAGACGGACAGCACCTGTCTCCGGTCGGCATGCGGGCTGGATCCTGGAACGGTCCCGAATCAACAGCAAGCCCCTTGTTCTTTCCGCTCCTGCGCCCGGCACTCTCTGCGAGCATAGAGCTTCGCTTGTGGGCCAGCCTGCGCAGATGCAGTTGCTCATCCCTCGCATCTCGGCTCTTGCCTCTGCAATACAACCGTCTTCGCCATAATTCACTTTGAAAGCGTGACTCTCACCCAATTCCGCTCTGAGCCATGTCCGCCTCCGCACCTCCGAACTCGCAAGGCGGACCGGCTGGAGGCCCGCCGGGAGGTCCGAGCGGCGCGCCGATGGGAGACCCAGCCGCCATGGGACAACTACTCGATATGTTCTCTGGCATGACTGGCATGCTCAACGATTCTCGGACGGTGCTTGCGTGTGCGCTGGCAATTTATGCTTGGGACTGGCTAGTCACGCTGCCTCAAGGTGAGCTTGGCCGGTTCACTCATCGCGACCTCCGAGTGCTCATCTCTTCTGTGACCTGTACAGAGCGCCGGCATATATGGAAAGATAGGCCATATATGCCCACGAACATTGCGTTTCTGGTCAATCGCTAGTGAGCTATGGTCCGCGGGGTAAAAGAGCAACGTGCGCTTGCTGAACGCTCGTCCTTCCTCAGCTTCACCATCTTCACTCTATCCATGGTCCTCTACCTATATTACGTGAGTAGTAGCGCTCAAACGACTGAGGCCTGGAAGTCGGCTGATTAAGCTGTTCTGTTGCCAGTGGGTACGTGACACGCAGTCGCCAGTCCTGGGCGCCAACCATACTGAGCTGCAGGTTCCGCGATCACAGCCAAGCGGAGACGCTGTAGCCTGTCGCAGGATGTACCTCCTGCCAGTGTTCCTGCCACTGGTCACGTACACGGCCTGCTTTGTCATTGTCGCCGTGCGCGTATATGCCCTCTGGCTCAAGAACCGGATTGTACTGGGTGCCCTATGGTAGGCGAGCACTGCACTGCGACCGACGACATTTGCGCCGGCTAATGTGAAGTGTCATTTCGGCCCTATTCTATAGCGCGCTATATGTCGCCCAGCTCTCAGTCCAGATTTGGGCCGCCCAGACTGCTGAGCCTGTCTCGATCCCTCCCAATTTGCCGCCCTTCATTGGTAAAGCTCCTCTCCTTCTCTGTCAAACCCTCATCTCAGACCCGCGCTCATTTGACGCCTCTGTCACCTGTAGCTTCCGCTCTCTCGAATTGCTTGCCAGACGACGTCAAGGACACGGCGAAATACTACTGGGCTATCATGATGTTCAACGAAGCCGTCGTCTTCGTACTCGTAATGATCAGGACTCTCAGTGTCTGGCGTCAAGGTGGCACCAGTTCCCTCCTTCGCATCATCATACGGGACCAGGTCTTGTTCTATGCGCTCACGCTGGGTATCAACATCGCAAACCTGGTCTACATCGTCGCAGCGAGGGGCGAGACACAAAATCCAGGTGTGCGATTGAGCTTCTCCGGACTTCCACGATCATCGGCGCGCGCTGACGCTTCTCGCGTTTCAGCCCTTCTCACTCCACTCGCTACAGCTCTGACATCTATCGCCGCTGCTCGCATTCTCCTAAACCTGAAGGATTCGCATGGCAACAACTCCCCAACCAATTCCAACACCAACAAGAGCAGTGGAAGCGGAAGCGGAAGACTAAGCGGCAAGAAAGTCAATCTGCCAGGTCGAGGGTACGACGCCAGCTCTGGGTTTGCCACTCCTTCTGGCAGGTCCCCTGCCTTTCAATCGCCTTTCCCGTCAGATAGCATGGCAACCATCGGTTCGCAGTATCGGAAAGGCGAGAAGGACATCGACAATGAGAAGGTAGACGTCGAAATGGGCAGCTTCGGCCGCGATACATCCGACGAGGGAGGGCGTGTCTGAGCGTTGCGGCAATCGTCAGGTGTCGCATGCTAATCTGTCCAGCCTGTATAGAGACATACATTCGTTCGTTCCTTCTCCTTCGCTTATAAATTCCTAGTGTCAAGCATGTAGCTATAGCTTAGCAGTGATTCAAGCAGTGACTGCAGTACCTCCACGAGCGTCTAGTCCGGTGCGCACGCACTGCGATCGGGCCAGAAGGACCTAGACAGGACATTGCGCGTCTGCCGCAAAACAAAGGTACAACTCGCCACTCGCTATACGATGCCAGCGTGTTGAGGCGCCGCGAGTCGGCCTCTGTGTACTTTCAGGCACGTTCACAAAGGGCGGTCGCACGTGCGAGCCGACGCGTTTTGCCACAGGACCCGCTGGGAGACAGTCTGCGCAGAACAACAGCAACAGCCTGGCTCGCTTCTGCGAGGATCTGCACTTCAGCTTCGTCCCCATACTATGCACAAGGTCCTAGTCTCTGAGTGCGATGGACGCCCTCAACGCCTTCGAGAATTCACGGCCCCTTCGGATCTGCATCGTCACGGAGAACTTCCTGCCGAACATTGACGGCGTGACCGTGAGCACGCTCGCTATGGGATGCACAAGCCTTGTGCTGATCGGACTCTCTGCAGCGCACACTTGCCAGGCTACTGACCTTTCTGAAGGAACATGGACACGAAGCGATGGTGCTAGGCCCGGAGAGCGGCATGTGAGCACGAGAACCACAGAGGCGAGCGAGATTCATCGAAGCTCAAGTCCATTTTACGGAGCAGGACTCACTACGAAGGTGAGCGTTGTAGACTTCACCCGCATGTTGCGCCACCTGCTTACCTCTAAGCGCCCCCCGCCACCGCAGGTCACGAAATCTTGGGGACGAAGGGGATCCCCCTGTACTTCTATCCGGGACTTAGTCTCAACTTCTTTCGACCTCGGTTCCTCCGCAAGGTGGTCGAGTGGGAGCCGGACTTGATCCATTATGTGAGCTTGCTTCCTGTGGCAAGTGTGCGGGACGGCGTCGGTAAGCGAGTGCCGGCCGCTCACGGCTTTCCTCATGTAGGTCGACCCAATCTGGCTCGCTGCACAAGCTCAACCAATCCTTGAATATGCTCTGCCTGATGTCGCGGCAGTCTCCTCGGTAAGGGGTCTCGCAGCTCATCGCTACCAACGATACGGCCTCGCTGACGTCAAGCTCAGTACCACACCAATCTGGCGCGATATGCAAGCACTTACGGCTTCGGCTGGCTCACAGGCACCATGTGGGCCCTGCAGCTTCGTCTGCATTCCCGCTGCATCACAACATTTTGCCCGAGTCCGTCGACCCGGACCATGCTCGCTGCCAACGGCTTTGATAATGTGGAGCTGTGGCCCCGTGGGGCGGATATGGCGCTTTTCAATCCTGATCGCAGAAGTGCAGCATTGCGAGCTCGCTGGTCTGGAACAACAGTCGGCGATGCGCCCCCCGGGATAGGCGCAAGTCGAGCCTTAAAGACAATCATCACATACGTCGGCCGCATCTCACACGAGAAGAACATCGGCCTTCTCATACTGGCTTTTCGGGGACTTGAAGCTTGCGTCAAGATGCTCGACCCGAACCATCCCGGCTGCAAGGTTGTTCTGGTCGGAGGTGGGCCAGCAAAGATGGCGCTAGAAGAAGAGTGCGGCGATCTCGACATCGAATTCATGGGCTACCAGAAGGGCGAGGAGCTAGCTGCGTGCTATGCGTCATCCGACATCTTCGCCTTTCCGAGTCACAGCGAGACCTTCGGTAACGTGGTGCTCGAGGCTTTGGCAAGTGGCTTGCCGGTCATCGGGCTGAGAGCCGAAGGAGTTTGCGATCTTGTCGAAGACGGAAGAACCGGTGTGTCCTGGCACCATACTATGCGTGCGAGGAGACGACTGCGAGTAATTGACGCAACGGCAGGCAGGCTACTTGCTGGACATGATGGCCCTGCCCGGTGCTAGGTGCCACGAGAAAAACACAACTGGCATCCCCTCGAATCCACAGGATCTGCTGAGGCCTGGCAGCGACAGCTTTGTTCAAGCGGTGCACACATATCGGCAACTTCTGGTCAGGATGGTAATCGACATGCAGGGCAGGAAGAAAATGTCAGAAGCAGCCGTGGCTTACGCCAAGACGCGGACATGGGAAGAGGCCATGGGATGCTTGTTAGAAGGTAGGTCGCGTTCTGCGCGCCAGGATCTAGAGGACTGCCAATATGCATGTGAATTGACGCTGCAGGATACATCAGGCTACCGATCTGCTGCAGCTGCCACTAGAGCAGAGCGATCGGCAAAGCTCTTCCGCACGCTCTCTCGCAGCTCTAGTACGGTCAGTCTGATGGACGTCAAGATCGAAGACCCTCCGGAGCAGGATGAAGCAGTCTCATCGGTCTCATCGTCGTCATCTCGACTTCTCTTTGGCCGACCGCCACTCAAGGGCCTTTTGAGACGCTCCGGGAAGGCGATGATCAGGGACAGCATCTCGCTCAGGTGGCGAGCCACTGTTGCAGCAACTGCACCGCACCAGGTCGAAGCGAACGTCGCGAAAGGAGAAGCCTGGCTGGCCAGGCATGTCTTGCTCAGTGAGTATGAGAGCGGCAGGGAAGTGGCTTCGCCTCTTGCTGATTGCTTTTCTTCCTCAAAGTCCTGCTGGTCGTGCTGCTGATAGCGACTGCGACTATGCATCGGTATGCCTTCGCTTCGAATTTCTTGCCAGGATAAGGCACATACTCGTCGTAGGTATTGCGTCTGTCTCGCCTCACTTCAGATGATGCTCTTCTGTAGATTTCGCTGCACTGGTCCGTTGACGATACCCAATGAGCTTGAATCCATATGTACACGTATGGAAGTCAGCACGCACTCATGCTCACCGTCTGAACTGATGTCTGCCGAAACATCGAGAAAGCTATCCGAAGAACCATGCTTGAACTCGCAATCGGGTCCACGAGAGCAAATCCCCTCGATGACGTACGAACACTTGCGGGATCTGCGAAGCTCGGCTAAGCCGTAGATGAGGTGTAAGGGGCGAGCCGCCGTCGCCATACGTTGCGGAACTTACCCATGATCCGCTTGGCATCCCGGCCGGCAATGTGCACTTTGGGACATGCATCCCCAGCCTCGCACTTTGGCATGCTCTTTCTCCCTTTCCGTTTTCCACGCAAGTACTGCTGGTACTGCTTGCAAAGCTTGCTCTTGAAGCGCGTTGAAGCTCTATCTTCCATACCCGTCTCGTCTCCACTTGAATCGTCGCTTTCACTGGTTGAATCTGAATCCTCCGCGTCCGAGGCTGGCTGTGTTGTATGCTTGCAGTCAGACGCGACAGAGGTGGGCGTAGGAGGGGGCGAAGGTGTCGCGAGGGTAACGAGCGGCTCCGGTGAAGCCTGGGTGAGATGCTCATCTCATCCGTCCCTCTGCGACGTCTGCTGGCCGTCTGATTGGTACTTGACTGACGAATCAACAGCATTCTGCTCAGGCTGTCGATGAGCGAAGGCGCACTGCTGCCTAGCGCAGCCACCATTCAGATAATCAAGACAGATGACCGTGGAACGCCGGAAAGGGTTGACTATCGGCGTGACTGGTCGGCTTTGAGAGCGCGAGTGGGCTGGGCTTGCGCCAGGTCTGAAAGATGGATAGCTGAAAGAGGGCCTCCGGCTGCCCTGCTGTTCGCCAGGTAGGTAGGAGTTTGACAGCGGACCAGGTGTCCTTGACCGAGATTGCGCTCGATGTCGCTCCTGCGATTCGGGCACGTACTGCGGCTGGCTGTACGATGATTTGTACGGTATATGCCCGTGCGGCCGGGCCCCGTAGGCATCTCCATACATCCCTGCTTGCTGCAATATGGCGCGCAAGTCCTGCTGAGGTCGAGGTTGATGAGTATATTGCGGACCTTGCTGATATGAGGACGCTCGAGGAGAGAGTCTCGCGGATGGCAGCTCTTCGGCATAGCCCGGTCCCCAGTGATACGAGGGCGCTTGGTGATGAAATGGCCTGCGGTGACCGGACTGTCCTTGGTGTAAACCAGCAGAGCTGGGCGGTCTTGAGTGAGCTGGAGAAGGAGGAGGCCCATTCTGGCCAGAGTAGTTCTTGCGATGCTGAGATCGTCCGCGTGGTGCAGGAGTCGTGGGTCATTGTGGCGTCCTGTGACCGGATTGCGAGTGCTCGTACTGTTGTCGCCGACCTGATGTGCGCCAATCCTCGGCAGGAGCGTCGCTGCGGCGATGGCGCCCTCTTTCTGCACATGTGCAGGGAGGTGTATGGCCAAAGAGGGCGTCAGCAGGTAGCCAGGAAGAGAGGCACGCCGCTCGATACACTGACGCTCGTACTGGTCATTTTCTGCCTCGGTCCTGCGTCCATCGCTTTCATCCGACTGCTGGGGGATCTTGACCTCGACGAGCCTGCTTCGGTACGATGACTGGACCATAACCTCTTCTTCCTGCACCATCATCTTCGGCCTTGACCGGTGTCGACTGTGGCTTCGGCGTTGGCCCCTCTGCCCTTCGCCTGTTCGCTCGCTTCTGCTCGGTGGCCTTCTGACATTATTCGGATGTGCATTGGGCGAGACCACCGGCGCAAAGCTTGGGGTACTCGGCCCATACATTGTGCGCGCTTTCTGATGGCGGCGAGAGGCGGCGAGGAGGGCGGACTTCCGTGTCTGCGGCGCCTTGGCCAGTTGCCTCGACGAGGAGGTGGGAGCTCAGCTATTCGAGATTGACATCCTTGACAGGCCCTTGACAGGCCCTTGCGTCGTTACCGGCGAGAGAAGAGAAGAGAAGAGGGAGGGCGAGGGGGGTAAGGGCGGACTCCACTTGTTAGACGCTCTATTGCGGTCGGACGGGATCCGTCGACTAGACCCCGGATCCCGTAACGGAGGTCAGCGGAACAAAACAGCGGAGCTCGGCAGCGGACCACACGCGATGCGTCTCTTTTACTCGACTTTGGTGCTGTCGTCTCGACCATCGATGTGAGTCTTCGCAGCTGTCCGAGCCTGCACCAGGCTACAGCGTCCGCCACAAAGCACTCATCACAGCACGGCAAGACTCGTGAGAGCAGCCACCATTCCAGCCTTAAACATCAGTCCCTCATCATCTTGGCACCCAGTCTGAAACTTTCTCCGAGCCCTAGCTGCATCCAGTCCAGTGTCCGTCCCGACTGATGTGCGCGGGAGTGAAGAATCCGCACCCTTCAGTCTACAGAAACACGTCCGGCCACAACGTGATGCCAGCTTGTACCCACCGCTGCGCGTCTTGACCTGGGTGCCACACATAATGTCGCGTGTAGATGGCTTGGCCTTGTCGAGCATATGCTTCAAAGACTCTGCGACAGGTCCACACGGCTGGCCTTGCGGGGACTCTGATATATCGGATCCGGCCAGATCGATCAGAGGCTCCTCGGACCCGAGATGCTTGAATCCACACGTATGGTGAGGGTGAACATTCGAGTACGGGCAGTACCGACCAGCTTTGAGCTCTCCTGCGAAAGGCCAAGAGAGCGTGTTAGACCAGAGAAGGGGGTCCCGCAGTCGCGAGGCAGTACCCACCCAGAAGCATGAAGACGTCTTCACCCATAATGTGAGCAAAATGACACTCTTCATCCCAGCTACATCGTCCCTCGGCATACTCGGTGCAGGGTTTCGCCTTGTACAGGGACCGATGCGTGGCTGCAGAAAAGCCGTGATCAGTGAGTGCGTGACAAGACCACTTGCGCCAGAGCAAGCGGTTGCATCGTGCTCGCGCACGGTAAGAGGCTTTGTTGTGCAACGGGTGAGCCGATCGAGCGGACCTTGGATACAGAGGCGGGCGGAAGCGAGTCGAAAGAGACTCTCGCGATTTCTCAAAAGCCGAATCCACATCTGAGGATCAGGACTCAGCATGATCAGTTTCTTGTTTGGAGCATCACTTCAGCCTCAAGGTATGAAAGCGCACCTTGCGGGGCAACACTTTCAGACCGGACGGCATGTGGTAGGGCGCCATCTTGCGGAACAGACCCGTGTCGGGCGGTGCCGTTGCTGTTTCCCGTGTGTCGCCAGATCTTGCCATCGCGCACGAGGTAGGGAGGACGGGGCGGCCTCTCCTCGGAACTGCTAGACGCTCTTGATGGCGCCACTTCGACCGGTAGACTTGCCGACATCGCTTGCCGCCTACGATAGGCTTGTCCGCCTTCCACTTTTCAGCTTGTTCGTGGCGTCCATGTGGCCCAATCTGCAGGCGCTGCTGCGTCTGCAGCGTGCGACTTATTGCGAATCGCCTCCTCAGTCTTCATGCTGGTCTTGTCGATTTGGAGGGGAGGGCAGACTTGCTCGAAAGGCAAGGGGAGAGGCAAGAGCGGGTCTGCAGCCCCCCTCGGTTGGGACATTGTCACAGAGCGATAAGCGAGGTCTCCGTCTTTTGGAAGGCATGCAGACCTTCTCGGTCAGATGTAGGCTTTGTCATGCCGACCCGACAGACAGGACTTACGTTGCGAGGGGAGACGTGTACCCGGTTCGCCTGCGGTAAGTGTACTTCGATGCCGTCGCCGCAGCGATAGTGCGACAAGCTCAATCTGCGGTTCGCACGTCAGTCGGAGTACCATAGCGACTGCAAGACGCGCCCACCTTCTGCACATCAACTCGATATAAGGCAAAGCCCCGTCGCCGCTATCGACAAGGAATCGATAATGGGGATGAGCTGGGTGCTCACGCTGTAAGATGGATGGTGTCAGCGATAGCGAAAGGTCGCGGTGGCGGAAGAGACACACCGTTAGAAGGCCCTGGACGACCGATAGCTCCTCGGGCCGGAGACCACGCAGATCAATCGTGCCGGACGGTAGCCCCTGGTTGTATGCTGGAGATTGCAACGAAGGCTGTGTCAGCGAGTACTCAACTGGTCTCAAGGCCAGAGGCGCTCGCTCACCTGCAAAGATGACACACGCGGCCTTACGATGCGCTTCACGAGCGGCAAAGTCATTGCTAGCGGCCTCATAAGCGTGACGGAGGGTAGCCGCTTCGTTGCCTGCTCTTCGCGCCGCCTCGGCTGCTACCCATGCGCTCTCGGCGGCACGCTCGTGCTGCATGGCCTGGGCAGGCAAAGGACAGTCAGCTTAGGGGGGAAGGTATTCGAGCTATACGACGAGAAGTGCTCACAGGTTCGCGTAGCTCGGTAGTGAGCACCGCGCGTGCGTTCTCAAGCATCCCCCTGCCCGGAAATCCCCCTTGCCCATCGATTGAGCCTTCTTTGGTTGCAGGCTCAGCCGGCGCATCCTTTGTGAGGCTGTCCGCCGAAGGGTCCCCGAACAACGACCATCCCGCGTCGTTTCTAGGTGGTGAAGTCAGCGCGATCAGCGGTTCGTGAAGGGAAGGGTCGTCAGTGCTGTCGCAGCGAAGCGGGACGAGGTCATCCATGACTGCTCGGTGGTCAGTGGAGCAGAGAGGAGGATCCAGAGCAGGTGCTTGTTTCAGGCCGCTGGCTAGTGCGCTTGACAAATGATGCCATGCATGTCATGTCCGTCCTTGCGTCGTGGGCGGAGGTCTGGCAGTCCAAAGCGCACGCCAGTCGCCTAGCCTGCGACGGTGCCTGCTGGCGCTTTCGAAGCGACCCCTCGATCTTAGCAGAGAATCCGGCATGACATGGTATGTATGAGCAAGGTCAAGGCTACTCCGATACTCGTATACTCATCGATAGTCTGCGGAGGAAGGAAGAGAGGCTCTGACAGCTTCCACGTGCCGGGCAGCAGCAGGGAGACTGCAGCTGTGGCGGGCAGCAAATGCGGGGACGCTGCCACTGAAGACGGAGAGGCAGCGTGTTGCTTTGGAGCACAGTGTGGCTACACCAACAAGCTTCAGATCTTTGTCCTCCTCCTCTTGACCGGGCTCGGCACCTTGTCCTCCTTCCCGCCAATCCACAGCTCGCACGACGTGTCCGCAAGCCCCGCAGCATCCGCGTCGAGGCTATCTTCCTGTGCAGCGACGTCATCTCCCGCATCGGAAGTAGCAATTTCCTGCGTGCCTGCATGCGAGTCCTGCATCCCCACCGTGAAATCCTCGAGCGCATTGTCGAGGATAGGCTGCGTCTGCGACGATGGGACGTACTGCGTCTCTCCGCCGTCCGCCATAGGCCAAGGACCAATGTCCTCGTAGTCTTCAACATCCGAGTCTGCCACCGTCTCCCCTGGCTCCTGCTCTGACACCAGAGGCGTAGTGGCCTCAGAGCCCTGGAGAGGGTCCTTCCTGAACGACACCCGCCTGGCCTTCTGCTCCTTCAGCTCCTGCCCGACGACCCTCGCAAAGGAGCTGCGGATGGTAAGCTGCTCGCGCTCGGCCTTTTCGGCGGCTGCTCCTGGCTTGACGGTGAAGAAGCGGGTAAGGGCGGTCTGTTCGGGCGCGGCATCCACCTTGGTATGCAGAACATTGCCGAACCATGCAGAAGAGATGGTTGCTCCAATGCTCTTGCGCTTCGCCTTCTGGCTATCGCTAGCTGTTCTCGACACTGCCGCAGACAATTCCGTCTCGTCCGCAGACAGGTCGAGTGCCAGGCTGAAGTCGTCACTGTCTGCCACGCCACTGACCAGTCCCTGGGAGCAGGGTATCATGTCGCCGTATTGCGTCTCGCCGGCAGCGAGATCCTGTGTCTCCAGATTGAGCAGCTCCTGCGTGTCGGGCGCCAGCACCGTATCGTCTTTTCGAAAGTCTCGCTTGGGCAGCCGAGTCCCGAGCAGCTCTGACGCGACGGTCTGACTGTCATCGTCCTGCGAGCTGGACACTTCGCTTTCTTCTGCTTCTTCTTCACCACGTGTCTCAACTTGCACTTCCTGCAGGTCATCCTCCATATCCCGCTCTTCCTCGCTGTCACTTACGCACTCTTGTGCGGACACTGTTGCTGTCTGCCCAGACCGCACTGCCGCCGGCACAGACCGCGTCGACAAGCTCTCCGGCAAGATGACGCGCGTGAATCGCTTGACTGAAGGCAGCAGTAGTGACGGCTCGAAAAGTTCCGTCTCAGCTGCCACTGCCTCTGGCTCCGTCTCCATCTCTGCCAGCGCCCCTTCGCTGTCCGGTGCAAGAACATGATTGGATCCCGGAGACACAGACGATGGGACGAAGCCAGAGTCATCCGCCGTGGAGTACTTGCGCGGCGTGATGGGCGAGGCGGCTACGATTATGCGATGGACAGATTGCTGAGACTGGCTTCTTGGCTGAGATTCGGGAGTGGGAATGGACTGAGGTCGTTGAGGCAGGAGGCTGCGCTCGGTTGCGCTTTCATCCATCGGAGGCGATTCGGCCATGACTGCTCTGGCGCAAGTTGAGGTGTCACGAACCTTTGCGCAGACCGGAGCGGAGGCCTGGGTTGATCTCTCGGTCTCCGAGTCGCTCTCGCCAGAGTCGAGATGTGCTGCCGATGCGCCTATGGATTCCGTTGTGCCCCGCTGACTTTCGGCAGGCGGCTTCCGAGGCCGCCGCCACCTGTCGGCTTGCTTCTCCCTCTTTTTGGGACTGACGCCCAGCTGCTTGAGGACATGCTGTCTGACCTCCGTCTCCATCGTAAACTGGACTGGCGAATAGCTCTCCTCCCTGAACTCGTCCATGTACATTGTCACCTCATTCTCGACGGTAGGCGGCTGACGAGCCGCGGGCGAGACGTAGGCTTGTTGGCGGCGTGCCTCAGAAGAGGTCGGGTTCAGCCGCCTGATCTCGGCTTCATCGTCGCTGTCCCAGGGAACGCGAGAACCGGCACGAGCTTTCTTCCTCGGTCTGGCGCTGGAAGGTGCTGGTACGGCAGCATCCGGGCGAACGAGGACTTGCTCGCTATCAGAGCTGTCGTCTTCCAGTGGCGAAAGGTCCGAGCTGGGGCTGACGAGCGTTCGGCCGTGCGCTGGTCCTGGCGTAGATGCAGGGGCGAGCTGTGCTGGGGAGGACGTCTCGATGACGCGCTTGCGCTTGGCTCCCGCAGCTGCACCGGGCTTTCCAGAGCGGACGAGGGGTACCGACACGGCCCCAAAGCCGAAGATCGTTTTGGGGAATACAGGGGGATGCTCGAGGGATGAGGGCTGCGTGTAGGTAGGGGCAGTGGCACGACGCGGCGAGAGCGGGGCCGGCATGGGTGGAAGCTTGAAGGTCGTGTCAACAGGCGATCCAGGTGGCGATCCGACGTGTTCGGACCTTTCCGACTGCAGATTGACCTCGGTTTCGAGGGTTGGCCAGTGCTGCTGTAAGGGCTCGTCCTCGAGCTCATCGTCTGCGTCGATGACCGCCCGGCGCTTCCCTGTACTCTTGGCTGAAGCAGCTGCCGGAATGAGGGCCGTCGACGTCGTGTTTGTGGCGGAGTTGCTCGAGCAGCGCGTGGAGGAGCGCGTCCCTCCGGCCCTCGACAGCTGCGAGGGATCTGCAGCCATGGCTTTTGGCACCAAGTAACCGGTGATCCCACCGTTCCGCTTGCCCTTCTTGCCCTGGCCCGCTGGCCCTCCCCTGATGTTCGTCGTCGAGCCCGACGGAGCTGAGCTGGCCGGGACAGTCGAGACCAAAGTGGAAGCCCGGCTAGTGCTGCCGTTACGGGGAACAGCAACGCCGCTGCCCTGAGCACCAGGCATGGCGAGCTTCATCTGCAGCTGCCTGCCCTGCTGCTTTGCCGGGGCACTCGATGCTGACGCTGCTTGTGGCTTCCCGAGCCATCCCGCGGGCTTGAAGCGAGTGCGGCGATGTCAGCTCGAACGGGACCTGCACGTCGAAGTGGAAGGACACACGCACAGCCTTACTACTCGTCGTAGCTACCATACTCTTCCTGCTGCTCACGCTGCCCACTCCTCCAGACCACATCTCCCCCGCGCTCGTTGGCGTAAACAGACCCTCCAGATTCGACGCGTGACGCGCAAATGAACGGGGTCGCCATCAGCTGGCTCGAGGCGCAATGGCCGACACGGATCAGCAGACATCGAGCGACCCTTGCATTGTCGCACGCGGTTATACGATCGTAGCCCGTTGCTCCTGCAGATGCTCGGAAATCGCAAGTGTGTCCTCGCAAAACAAAGCAAGCGGGGCGTACTGGAGTCGGGAGAGACCGCCACTTATGCGGCTTTTGCTGTTCTGGCATTGCACATACACATCACACGTCACAGCAGACCTTGACAACTCTATGCAGTACGCGGAGCCAGCCGGGCATCGTGCAGCATGTTTGCGCGTGCCCCGACCTCGAGGTTGACGCGGACGACGTTGGCGAGGTACGAGACCATAAGGAGGTCCTAGCGGCCGGGAAAGGTAAGACGAGATCAGCGATTGGCCAAAGTGAATCAGTGCGCGTTGTACGGCAACCCACGGCAAGGTGGCTGTTGAAGTCCTCTTCGAACTGCGCTTTTGACGAAGTGGCCATTGGCACGCTAGCGAGCGTCTCGAGCAGGTACCTTCCGATCTTCGCGTCGCCCTGGATGGCGCCCTCGTTGACCTGCTTGACGTAGTTGAGTATTGTGTCGAGCATCTTCGAGACCTCGGTGAGCATGCCCTGCAGCGAGACGAGGGGCGCGACAAATTGCGCCGTCGAGGCCTGCTGTGGTTGGCTTTGCGAGTCCTTGTCGGGCGTTGTCCGGATGCTAGGCTGTGCGTACCGTGTGAGGACTTCGACTGGAGGAAGCGAGAGCATCCAACTTCGTATCAGCGCAAGGCTCCGCGGCGGCGATTGTCTCGGCGGCCGCTCTCATTGCACTCACGTCCGCTGTGCTCGCTGTGCTCGACCTTGAGCTCGGTCTTGAGCGGCACGAAGGTTCTATTGCTGCTGGCATCGACCGAGAGGCCGAGCTTGGAGCTCGAGTACGCCTTTGTCTGGAGTGTCTTTACATCCAGCGTGAGGTGCACGGGCGAGGCAGAGGTGGTAAGGGCGGCAGAAGGCGATGATGTCGAAGAGAGCGATGCAAACTCGTCGTGGATGAGAGGTGTCCACGAGTTGAGCTCGGGGTGCGTTGCGTACCTGTTGGAAGCTACCGGAGTTAGCCAGATGTAGCGAGAGCAAACAGGCCTCACGCTCGCTGCACTCCGCAGCGAGCACAGAGCACAGCAGAACCCACCATCCAACTACCTGCAGTCTCGGCTGGGCCTTGACGACAATTTCGAGCTGCTGCCTGAGCGAGTCGGTGTCGAGCAGCAATTTTCCCTCGACCTCTCCGAAGGGCACGCCAAACGAGGAGAGGACGTTGACGTGTCCAGTCTGAGTGGGCAGGGGGGTGCATACGGACGTTGCGCAAGCAGGTAGGACAGCACACGTTAGCTATGGCTGGCTGTCCCGTTCCCTGCGTAGCCAGCTCGCTGTTGCGCCCGCCCGCGCGAAGCCCGTGCCCAGCAGACAATGGTGGCAGCTCCTCCCTGCACTGGCCAAGGCGCAGCAGCACAGCAGCTGACCGTGCGTGCAGCAGCATCGTTGAGCACTCACCTCGCTCCGTGTACCCATCAGGGTGCCGATGACCCTGTCCTGCTCGTTCCTGTCTGCATCGCGCGGCCGCCGGAGGTGGTGGTCGAGGATGGAGGCGACGGCGACGGGGTGGAGGCTGACGAGCGAAGGGAGGTCAGAGCTCCCGTCCGCTGCGCTGCTCGACGTCGAGGGTGAGGATGCGCTGCTGCCCAGTACGAGGGGTGTGGGCGTCATAGCGGCACTTTAGTCTGTGGTTGGCTTCTGTCTGACAGGCTGCCGAGAGCCCGGCAGGACGCGAGGTAGACAATCACATCTGGGCACCCTCCCTCGCAGCCGACCTCAACGGACCCGTGAAGCACAGACGGGAACGCAGCCAGCTCGACTAGCAAGGAGTGCCCTTTCTGAGTTGCACATCTCGGAAGACAAGCGCTCGATTCATGCATTTCAAGATGTGCTAGAAGTAAGACAGGTAGCTGCGCAAACCTATCTGAGCTCTACTTGGTGACTGCGTGCAGGGACTGAGCGAGATGCTTGACATTGTCAGGCGTAACTCCGGCGACCGAGATTCGGCCATCCTTGGTGAGATAGACGTGGTGCTCGTTCTTGAGCTGCTCGACCTGCTCCGGGCTGATGCCGAGGAAAGCGAACATGCCTGTGCGGGATCACATAAGTAAGATCAGCAGTATCGCTTGCGAGAGTCTCAGTCAGGGAGCACCTACCAATCTGGCTGGTGATGTGATCCCAGTTCTTTTTGCTTCCGCACTCGTTGACGAGGATGTCCTTGAGCGTCGCCCTCATGCCAATGATGCGGTCTGCCATCTGCTTGACCTCCGAGAGCCACTGGCTGTAGAGCTTCTCGTCGGCCATGATGGACCCGGCGATTCGGGCACCGTGCACGGGCGGGTTCGAGTACAGAGGGCGGACGAGAATCTTGATTTGCGAGTCGACCTTGGCCTTCTCCTCGGCAGAGGCGGTGACAATGCTGAATGCGCCGACTCGCTCGCCATAGAGGCCCATGTTCTGCAAGTGCGGGTCAGACGGGGTCTGGGTCGGATTTCGCTGTACGAGCGCAAGAGCCAGGGAGCACTCACCTTGGCAAATGACTGCGACAAGCAGATGTCGACACCCTGACTGACAAAGTAGCGGGGCGCAAAGGCATCGCCGTCGACGTCACCAGAGGCGAAACCCTGGTAGGCCATGTCGAAGAAGGCAAAGTGGTTCTTGGACTGGTGGACGTTTCCGCAGGGGATTAGCAGGTGCATCCATACGCCGATTGGTGACTGAGCGTATCATTGCCCACCTTTACCACCTCGCAGATCTCCTTCCATTGCTCCTTAGTTGGGTCTACACCGGTCGGGTTGTGCGCGCACGCGTGAAGCAGGACGATGGACTTGTCAGGCAGACCCTTGATGTCCTCGAGCATGCCCGCAAAGTCGAGGCCGACCGTCTTCTTGTCGTAGTACCTGTACTGCTTGACCTCGAGGCCGGCATCCTTGAAGATGGGGATGTGGTTGCCCCATGTCGGGGTCGGCAGGTAGATTGCCTTGGAGTGTGGGTAGAAGCGCTGCAGGAAAGCGCCTCCGATCCGGAGGGCACCGGTTCCAGAGATGGACTGTGTGATGGCAATCTGTGAAGCATATGGTTGCGCCTCAGTACATGGTCTTACTGTGCTGCTGTGGATCGACGGGTCTTGCACTGACTCGGCCCTCCTTCAGCGGTGCGCTGTCCTTGCCGTAGGCGAGAAGGGCGGCCTGCTTGGTGAACTCGGCAAAGCCAGTGATGGGAAGGTACTCCTTGTCGTACTTGGACTGAATGATGGCTTGCTCGGCCTGCGGACGCAGTTGCCGCGGTTAGGGGGAGCATTAGCGGTCGCTCCCTCGTCACCGAGCTACGCGCGAGACAGACGCACCTCTCGCACAGAGGGAAGGACAAACGGCTTGCCCTTCTCATCACGGTATGCTCCAACACCGAGGTTGATCTTCCTCTTGTCGGAGTCGGCCTTGAAGGCCTCGGTGACGCCTGAAGGTCGCGCGGGCGCACACACCAGGCACACGGTCGGGTGCGAGTCAAAGACACGGGCAGAGGAGGAGAAGGAGACGTCCGAGCGTCAGCTCTCCCATTACTCGCTTGTGCAGCATCGCTCCTGCTCGTCGGGAGGTCCCCCAGTCCAGTCCAGTCCAGCATGCCCGTCTCCTACGCACCGAGAATCGGATCGGGTGGACCGGCAGGCACGGATGACCAGGTCGAGGCAAATGCCCTCGAGGCTGCCGCGCTGACGCGCAGAGAGCGTGTGGATGACTGGAGGATTGTTCGAGAGAGCATATCGGAGGGTGTGCTGCCTATTTGCAAGATACTGCAGGGCGAGAGGGGGAGTGAACAACCTGAGGGGACCCTCCTCGGGCCGGGCAGGGAGAGCGGGGGGGTGCGCGGGCGGGTGCAGCAAGGCACTGGGGACTCGCGGTGGCAGAGAGGGCGCTCGACGTACGCGATAGTGTCCAGTAGCAGCGCGGAGCAACTACCAGAGCATGCAGTACACTGCACTCAGTGAGTCTCTAGTCTGCTGATCGCTGCGCAGTACCAGCTCGCTCGGTGCCTGCCAGTGGTAATTCTGTGGCCCCGCACAGGCAGGCCAGCTAACATACCTGTGCCGCCTGCGACTTCACGCACATCTTTCCTTTTCTCCACCCGCAGCACTGCATTCAGATACAGCACAACCTCTGTTACACTTCTAACACATCACCATGTCCAGCGGAACTCCCATCGGCGAGCAAGCTTCCAATGCAGCCGGTCAGTCGGGGGATTCCAAGCAAGGAGCTCCCCAACCGATATCATAGTTCTGACCGCGTTCACTGCGGGCTGTGACACCAGGCGCGGCGGCAAGCAAGGCCAACGAGGTCGCAACCGCAGCTCTCAACAAGGCAAACGACCTCTCTGCTCAGCAGACCGGCAAGACCGTAGAGGAGCACGGCCAGGTGGGAGAAGGGCGGCGCGGACCTGAGCAGGTTGAGGTGACACATCGCCAGACTGACCCGACCCACCCTTCTTCATCCCGGACAGACCATCACTCAGTCTGCGACTGCTCTCGCTTCCCACGCAGCTGACTATGCCAAGGGTCAGTGGGCCCGAACTGATCAGATGGAACCGTTTGCGCAGTTGTGTGCTAAACGGCCCCTCTACCTCCCCACTTTCCTGCGGGACAGGCCTCGTTGGGCTTGCAAGCGAGAAGGCTGGACAGGCCAAGGAGGCTGCCGACAACACTCAGCTCCCGGGCAACACGACGCAAACGCTCGGTGGTCTTGTTGACGAGAGCAGGAACCTCCTCGGCAAGGTCCTCGAGACTGCTAGCAAGTACGTGACAGCGGCCCATGTCCCGGCTCGCTCGCATCGGCTGACCGGGATGCTACCCTTCGTCTCACTTTCCCCCTCGCCTTCGCGAACAGCGCCGTTGCCGTAGGCGAGAAGAAGGCCGCCGAGGGTGCCGACCAGGCCGCCCCCGTTGCCGCCTCGTACCTAGACCAGGGTGGGTGCATTTGTCAGCCCGCTCGCAATGCAGACAAACATTGAATTAGATCGCATTCTTCACGCTCCGCAGCCCGCAATACGGTCGCCGCCGGTCTGCACAAGGCCCAGGATATCGTCGTTGGTGCTGGTCACGTCGCTGCCGAGAAAGCAGAGGAGGCCAAGGAGGAAGCAGAGCCAATGACGAGCAACCTCATGCAGGGCGCCAAAGACGCTCAGGTCACCCTGGAGAAGAAGGCGGACGAGGTTGCGAAGCAGTAGACGCAGGTCTTGCACAGGTCTCGCCAGCTGCCTATTCTCTTATCTCCTCTTTCTAGTTCGATACCTCCCACATCTGCTTCGTACATCTACCCGTGCTTTGTTTCAAGTGACTGAGCCTTTCGGCGCTACCCAAGTGTTGAATGACCAAGGCATGCGCATCTGCACGATGCAATTGAAGCGGGTTGTGATGTCCGCAAAAGCCTCTGTTGCGTCGGCAACTGATGAACACGGTTATGCACAGTCAAACCTATCTACACAATCCTCAGGAAAGATTAATACTAGCAGACTATCGGCACACCTCCCTCGCGGCACCATTTGAGCGTTTGAACACAGAGCGACGCTCTCTCGAAACTGACTAAGCGCGTCTAGTGCTTTGCCTTGTCGTCGAGGTCCTCCGACTCGGCCAGTGACTCTCCATCCGTGGCCTTGCCTTCGACGGCGTTCTGCTGGTCGCCGAAGCGGATGTCCTTCATCAGGAGGACGAGGAGAGGTGGGATGACGGCGATGACGGTAGCCACAATAAGGAGAATCTTCATCGTGTAGGTGCTGCAGGGCGCGGGGCATGCATCATTAGTGTCGTGCACTGGGCAGCGTAGCAGCATGCAGCGTGCGTCACCACCCACTAAGCCTCAATCGTCCCTGTGCGGATCGGGTCGCCGAAGGGGTATGTCGCGGCCGTGGTGATAGAGCCGTAGATCGAGTCGATGAGCGTCTGGTTGTTGGTGACAGCGCCGAGGTGCTCCTGGAGCTGGCCAGGCATTGTGTTCCTCCAGATCGCCGAAGCAATGGCAGTGCCGATGGCGTTTCCAATTTCGGCGAAGATCAGCACGAAGGCAGTGACGGAGGCAAGATCCTGGTGCGCGACAGACGCCTGTGCGGCAGTTTGAGCCAAAACGGCCGCGAAACCGCCACCGGCACCCTGAATGATCTGCACGATCACGAGCTCGGCGTCACTGCCTCGTGCGCCCTTGGAGCGGATCATCACTGCAGTAGGAAACACGGTCAGTCTGCGACCACGACCATGACCGGCATAATACGCTATACGGCTAGCTCAACTCACGTCCAACACCAAGAAGACGGATGAGGAGACCAATCATGAGCAGCTTCTTGTATCGACGGATATAAAGAATTATTGCGCCTGCCATGATGGCGAAGAAGGTGAGTGCCAGCGTCTGCGTCTGGCCAAAGTAGTTCTGGTTAACCGGAGACCAGTCCTTGACGACGTCTGTGGAACAGGTGGAGATCAGCCTAACTCGCCCCATCAGCCTGCGAGGAGCACGGGACTCACAGATGAACGAGTACTGGTAGGTGAATTGAAGGTAGAAGGAGACAAAGTCGAAGAAGCCGATGAGGGCGGCGCACAGAACGGTGCGGTTGACGACGAAGCGCGCTGGAATGAAGGGGTACTTGGCGAACTTCCACTCGTAGAAGAAGAGGGCAATGAGGATGATGGGACCGAGGACAAGCATGGTGATGATCTTATAGCTTGACCACGGGAGGGTGGAACGGCTGCAGAACGGCTAGTTAGCATTGCATTGTAGCCCAAAGTAGGCAGAGGCGCGACGGCTTACTTGGCGAGAGTGAGGGGTAGGAGCAGCTGTGTGCAAGCATTTCAAGCACGGCCCGGAATCAATATCTGACCGTCACGGTGACTGTAAGCGATACGACTTGCTAAACTCACGCATGTCCAGCCAGCGGTGAAGAGAAGGAGGCCAATAACATCCATCTGGTCGAGGAAGGCGTAGACCCTCTTGAGGAGGGGCGTGTTGTTGACGACCGCAATTCGAGCCTCAGTCTCCTCGTATGGGTTGGTGGTGTGGACAACGCCAAGCTTGTACGCCTTGATCTGAGACCAGAGCAGGATGCCAACGATGGGAATGGCGCAAGCGGGGAAGAGGATCGCAAACATGCCGTAGCCCCATCGCCACGAGGACTCTGCGACAATGTCGGCAGCGATGTTGGAGCCTACGAAGCCGTTGATGAAGTAAGGAGCAGAGACGAGCGACGAGGTGAATGTACGCCACTTGAGGCTCGTCACGTCGCCAATGATGATCTGCATCAGGATCTGGACGGCAGCGTAGCCGGCCGAGCGGATGATGGTGCCGGCAGCATAGGCGCCGATGCCTCCCGAGGCAGCGAGGATGACGTAGCCGACAGCATACAGGACGATGGAGATGATCCACGCCTCTGTTCGGCCGAGAACATCAGCGAACTTGGCCGCGACGGGTTTGCCGACCTGAGCGAAGCCAGACAGGGCGAGATTCAGCTGACGTCCGAGAAAGGTCGATGATCGGGTGGGCGAGCGACCTACAGCGATGATGATGGCAGCTACAGCAGAGACGGCACCGAGGAGTGAGTGCAGTGCAAAGTCGGATGTTGCGAGGCTAAAGCAGCGAAAGCGGTCCGTTCAGAACACGAACGAAGTAGTACCGCTGGACAGCCGCTCACGGTGCGTAGAACCAAGTCGATGTGCCGTCAAGCGAATAGGTGTAGGCCATGATGGCAACGCCTGTTGATGGGCATGCGATCTCATCAGCTTCGGGGTCCGGCGAGGTGGGGGGATCTCCGCTTTTTCCCGCCTGTCTGCCGAGGCTAATCTGATAAAACTGGGCCTGCACTGCACGCACCGATGAAGAGGATCACCATGGACCACTTTCCCCAGATCTGCTTGTTCTGCAAGGCTGTTGATGGCGCAGTGTGCATCAGCTCGCTGTCGCACCTGGCCATCCATCCGTGCGCGACAAGTGTGAGTGTCTTCCTCACCCTCGGCCTTGCGCACACCGTTCTGGGTTGCGACATCGTAGTGAGGAGGGTTGCTTCCTCGCGAGGCCGTGCGCCCCAGCTCTGGGTTGTACTGTCGGTCCGCGTCCATGTCTGTCACTGGTTTATTGTATATTTGCAGATGCAGAGAAGGAAAAGAAGAAGTGTGTGGGCTTTCCCTCTGCAGAGATGAGCAGGACAGGGCTCGGTTGCAGGCCCGGGGGAAAAATCTTGGGCTTTGACCCGCAGCCGCGTGCCGGCGCTTTATCTGATTGTGATCGAGATCGCGGCAGAAAGTCCCGGAGAGATCAGGCTAGAGATCAGTTGGCAGGCACAGGCCCATTGGCCCGCAATCCTGCAACGAGGCATGACAAATGCAGTGGTCTGACGATGGAGCGTGTGGAGAGGAGACTGGTACGGTACGAGAACACTCTGTTAGATGTTGCGGGCAGGGCTTCAGCTTTCCAAGCTGACCAGAAATTGCAGCTCGCGCACGGTGGTACTGTAAGGGCAGCGTACTGTATGTATGGGCTGCGAATCTGGTCTCGGATCAAATGGCGTGCAAAACATCGCGGCCATCAGTCTGGGTCTCGAGACGCGGAGGCTTTGCGCGGGCGACCCGCTCCCGAATTCGTACGTGTGGCGGCGGAGGCCCTCACTCCCGCCAAGATAAAGCGCACGGTGGACTGACTGTCTGGCTCCCGAGTATAGTACAGTCGCGTAGGCTCTGCAGAGGCTCGACCTCCTGCGCGTTCACGTTCGTCGTTGGCCGGACTTGCGCGCGCCTGCGGAACCGCTGCTCCTTGGCCGGTCTCGAGTCGCCTTGCTCCGCTGACTGGGCGGTCGGTCGTACTGACAGACGCAGCCACATCTACAATAGCCTCTCGGACAAGCTTCTGTGCCGCTCGAACAGGCTGCCATCATGATTCCGGAAACCCTGAGAGAGACTTCAGCGTGAAAAGGCGCTTTTCTCCAGTTCACGACTCGCCGGTCGAGATCGAGCATGCCGCTTTGCTTGCTGGCTGTTTGTTTTCGACATGGGCGGTCAGCTTTGAACGACGACAGAACAGGACGAGCCGCTGCTGAGCGTCTCTTCTCTTATACTGCGATACGGAGCACCAGAAGTCTCAGTCAGCCCGATCGTACATCGGCACCACCGAGCTGCGGCAGGCTTCGCCAGAAGTCTGCACCTCGGTCGAGTCGCGTCTGACTGCCAGTAGCACGTGAAATCGCAACAGTAGTGGGCGAGCAGTCCAGAACCCACCCCGACATCCCGAACAGCAACTGGCAGATCCTGCGTGCACAGCTCTGCCAGTATGCTGCAGTTCTCGTCGTCGCCCATCACTCCGCGCCCTCGTCCACCTAGATCCCGCTCGTCCCAGCTGTCGAGCGGCTCCAACTTGGGCGCGACCGGCACCACGACCACTCCATCCATGCTCACAGCCGCGACCTTCGTGGATGAACAGCTCTCCAAGCAGCTCACCAGTCTGGTAGCGTCTGCAGGGCCTGGTAGCGAGATCGCGCCCGACACGCCGCCCTATACGCCAGAATTGCCGCTGTACGAAGGGCATGAGCGCGAAGGGCCGGGCGATTGCCACCGAGCTGGCGAAGGCGAGATGCAGACGATGGGCACACGTACCGCCAAGGAGCTCGAAGACATGCTCGCCGGAGCTCAGCGTATCATCCGGGACAGGGAGAGAGGTTGGTCACTCCTGCCTCAGGTAATGCGCGAACTGGCACGACCGGCAGCAACTAATGCATTGCGCGGGTCCAGACCTTGGCATAGCCGCATCCATTGGCAAGACTCTCCTCGAGACCAACAACGCATTGCGAGCGAAGCAGGACGCCTTGCTTGCCAGAGTCCAACTCCATCCGACCTCGGCAGCATCGCCGCCGCGTCAGCGAGGGTTGGCCGTCGTATCACCGCCATCCGCCCACTATCGCGATGTCAAGCCCTTGACCGCTTTCAGCATTCCCTTCTCCCTCTCCGCCAGCAACGGCGAAAGTGTCGCCAAACCGCCCGCCGGCAGGAGCGAGTACATCGAAACTCTGCCCCCACCGAGCCCCAGGTCCTCGCTCGATGGCTCGCAAGGCAGATACAGGTATCGCGAAGCGTCGAGCGCTGCGTCAGACAGCAATGATCGAGATGCGTGGACGGACGATGAGCTCTGCGGCGACACCTCGATCCCGCCTGTTGCTCTGCGCCGCAGACAAGGCTTGACGGGCGCAAGTCCTCGAGCGAGCCGCCTGGCTCGGAGATCGCACAGTCGCTCCTCCAGCATTTCATCCGCCGTTCTCGTCATCGGCCCATCTGCCAACACCTCTGTCACTCCTTCGAGGTCAGGCTCGGATCGCAACCTATATCACACGAGCCTCACAACACCGCTGCTGCAGCTGCAGCAGCAGCACGCAGCTCTGGCAACACAGAACGCTGAGCTGGAGCGGAAGCTGTACGAGCTGGAAAACGAGCTCGATCAAGCCGACACCAACGGCAAGAGGAAGCTGCGCCGGCTGGACAAGGAGCTGGGTCACTTGCAGACTGAGCTTCAGGCAGCTCTGGAGAGGAATCGCGATCTAGAGGACAGATTGAGCAGGGCCAAGAGCAGTACTGGGACCGCCACTACGGCCTCAGGATCCTCCTACGACTCTGGCCTGTGGGCAGGAAAAGTGATCCGGGCCTCGCCCGAGCACGACGATGCTTGGCTCGAGGATCACTTGCTACAGCGTACCGACGATCAGCCCCAGCCAACTACGACAGATACGGACATTGACCATTTCGACATCGAGGCTGCAGGATCAGGCTTTGATCTGCCTATCCGCCACATGGCCAGCGCAAGCATTTCCAGATATGCAAGCTCGCCAGCCAGTCTATCTCGATATGGCTCTATGCAACCGTCCCAGGCGCAACCCAACCCAGAGGTTGTCCGCCAACTCCTTTCCGAGATCAGCGAACTTGAGGCAACAAATGCTTCGATGGCCTCGTCTCGTGAGCAGCTAGTCGCTCGGATGCAGAAGGCAAGCTCGGAGGCGCAAGAGATCAGAGAGCAATATGAAGCGCTCGAAGATAGGGTGCTGGAAGCCGAGACGCGGGACCGAGAACGTGCCATGCTGCAGATCGGCTTGTGCAGCCCGGACAATGTGAGCGGGCCGTTGCTGCAATAGTCTATGCCACCAGCCCAACTAACTACCTTGCGCCATTCTGCCATCACAGAAAGCATCGCCAACGTCTTCCTTGCAGAGGAAGGCTATCGGCAATCGGAGCACGATCGAGAGACACCGCCGCCTTTCGAGCGTGTACGATTTGACTCAGGATTTGTCACCCTCATCGAGTCCCGCTAAGCCAGAGAGAGACAACTCGTTGGCTCCTGCAGCGCGCGCAAGCAGACATGGCGGTCTTTCACGATCCGTCTCTGCTGCCAGCTCGTTCTTCCAGAGCGAAGATTGGGAGGCTCGCGAGGCAACGCGCCGGGCCGAGGCCGTTGGAGGAGAGATGGACATCTTCGAGGCCATGAAGCGGGGCGCGGCAGCAGACCAGAGCCTGCTCAGGCGATCTCAGCATTTGCTGCGCATCGACAGGCGACCGGAAGAGCAAGAGGATACCGACGCGCCAGAAGAGACCAGTGCGGACTGGCAGCGCCTCTACAAGCTCAAGCTGGGGCTGCAATCGGAGCCTTCTGTATCAACCAGCGAGGATGACCAAAGCATTCTGCATGGTCTCTCGCCCTCGAACAGCCTTAGGGTGCTAGGCCATGGACAGCACACCCTCGCTAGCGAGCTTGATGGCTTGTGGCGTGGCTCGACATCATCCGCTGCGACGGCAGTGCTTCAAAGTCGCGAGACTCCGGAGAAGACGACCTCTGGCATGGCGCTTGCCATCGTGCACCACGCCGGAAATCCATCGAGGGAACAAGAGGCGTACGACGCGGATCACGGGCTGGCGATGCCAGCAGGGCCGCCAAATGCCGAGTCGTACGATGCCATGCAAGCCAGCCTGTGTGACCTCCCGATCACCTGGGCAGACGACGAGCACCACGTGTCGCTTCCGCTGCTGCTCAAGGACGTCGCGAATCACGATGGCCTCGGAAAGACCGGTGCAGGTCAAGCGAAACAGACCGGATCGGCCGGCCACCACGGCTCTCTGAATTGGGTGTACGATGATACTTCGGATGGATCTGACGAGAATGATCCTTGGAGAGAAGAGGAGGAGGCCAGGAGGCGTGGCGCGTCTCTCGCGATCGAGAGTGGTCGGGATGTCAATCTGCGGGAGCAGGCCGACGACAAGGCTGCGAGGCGTCGAGAGCGCTTGCAGGAGCTCGCTCGAGCCATTGCGAAGGACGATACCGAGCTCGGGGGTCAGGATGCCTACATCGACAGTAGTGCCTACCTGGACAAGCGGCTTGCCGCCCTGCGCACAATTGGCAGCGACGATGAGCTGCGCAAGCTGGATTCAGGGAAGCAGATCCAGCTCATCGTTCAGTCATCCAACACCGGACTCGCGCCTTCGTCATCTTCGTCATCATTGACCGAGTATCACCAAGTCAGCTCTGACACTCGCGCGCCTGGCTCGGCCGGAACCGACTACTGGCCCGTCGATTTGCGTGCGCGGTATGCCCCAGCCATGCTGGCCATGCGCATCCAAACGAGCTCGAAGGAATACCTGAACCTCATCGTGCTCTGGTCTAGATTCCTCGTCGTCCTTGCGGTCGCCGTGGCTTTCTCGCTGTGGCGAGGGCCCAAGGCGGCACTTGGACTGAATGTGGATGGCGACGCGCCATCAAAGCGACGGCAGCTTGTATCTCAGGCTGCATCTGCTCCGCAGGAACGGCGACTGCTTACCAGACCCTCGCGAATCCATTTGAGCGCAACCTCGCCTGGAAAGGAGAAGCAATGCTGAGGTGAGGCGGACTGTGCACGCTTCTTGGAAGGTCCATCACGACTAGACATGACTGCATGCATTTCTCATCTTGTTGTTGTCACAACATCATGTTCTAGCCACCGCACAAGCAATCTAGCCGCATTGTTATCTCAACCCTGCGTGGCCAAGATCATCTGCAACTGCCCCTTGACCTGCATGACGGTGCGCTGAAAGTCGATCTCTTGCTGGACTTTCTGCTTGAGGCGGGTGAACATGTTGTCGACCTGCGGGCTCTGCCCGAGAGCGGGCGTGTAGAGGTCGATGAGGACGGAGAGCGTGTCGCACACGAGAGCCGAGTACCGAGGGTCGGCAACGTGTTCGTACAGGAAGCGGAGGATGGGAAGCAGCGAGACCTCGTCTCTCGCGTTGAGCGCCTGGTGCAGGCCGTCCCGATGCATGAGCTCGCTGATGACGCTGAATGCAATGGCCGTGTTGACGCCCTTGCTTGTGACCGAGTCGAGGACGTCCGAGTAGCGGAAGTTCTTGAGCAGCTTGTCCCATTCCTTCAGGCGGTGCCTTGCCGCCAGAGGCTGGATTCGTACTTCGCCCGTCTTCGGGTCAATCCGCTGAACCTGAGTAAGCGTCGCGCGCTGCTGTTGCTGCAGAAGCTGCTCTGAAGATGGCAAGCCTTCCATGAGGGCGTCTGAGCGGTCCGCCGCCGCCTGATTCAGGCTCTGCGCAGCAAGGATTGCTTCGTATTCTCCTGGTCCCGCTCCAAGCGCATCTACGCCTCCTAGACCGGATGCATTTTTGCTCCGCTTCTCCTTCTCTCCTGGTGCAATGATGCGTCGCCGCACGGTGAGCTCGCCGGTGCTAGTCCCGATGAGCAGCGTGCCTTCGTCCGGTGCCATGGCCAGCGATAGGACACCCGCGCCAACACGCATCGTCTTGCCGACGCGATAGTTGTCCTCAATATCGTAGCTCTTGATGAGACCGTCTAGCCCAGCCGAAAGCAGGCGCTTCTTGCCAGACGATCCCGTCCCTGACGTGGTCGAGAAAGGCCGACCGTCTCCCCATTCGAGGCAGGTGACGGTCTTTTGGTGATTCGACATGGCGCGCAGGCACTTGCCTCCCGGTGTGAGGATATCCCAGACCTTGATGACGGGGCCACCGGCCGAAATGACCTGGGTACCGTTGGGATGCACCAGAACCTTTTCGACTGGATGGCCATGATCGAGGGACATGATCTCTTTGGCCATCCCACGCTCTCTTCTGCTCAGCCGGGGTGCGGGCTCGTCTGTGGCATCCTCTCCTTCGTTCTCGCCCCGGGATCCTCCTGGCCGCGTATCCCACACCTTGATGGTGCCGTCGTAGCTTCCCGACACGATTAGATGAGGGTTGGATGGGACGTACGCTGCCGTTCGGACGTAGTCGGCGTGCCCTGTGAGGTAGCTAATCTGTTCTGATGTTCCCAGATCGTACAGCTTGAGCGTCGTGTCGTCGGAGGCCGTCAAGAAGGTGGGCTTCCCGTGAGAGCTTGTGGTCGGGGAGAAGAGGGTGACATGGACGGGCCTGTACGAGTCCGAGGCTGTGTGAGTCGAGCTCTACTAATCCACGAGAGATGGTTCCACGCTCACTGCTTGTGCGCTCGTATACTCCGGAGGACCGCCCGAGATTTGATGTCGAAGATCTGTGCGACAACCGAAGCGGGCCTCAGCTTTAAGTCGACCGAGCTCTCGTCGTACCACGCAGACCCACCTGGACCAGACCAGAATCGTCTGCTGCGATGACGAGATTGCCATCGTCCCTGATGGTTCCGCTCCGGGCAAGCTCCTTGAACTTGCTAATGGTCTTTACGACCCTGTTCGTCTTGCTGTTGTAAATCTGAAGGCGCGTCCCGGATGTGACGGCATAGCGGTATGGACTCGACTGGGAGAAGTGGAGCGAGACGATGGGAGCGTACGACTTGATGAAGACGGAGGACTGCGTGCGCAGAGGTCCAGAAGTCGGAATCAGCGCACGCGTCCCACACAAACCTTGCGGCATGACGCAGCCCGGCAGCCATTGCAGCAGCAGTAGCATCTGTGCCTGCGCCCACGCACTTTGAAGTCCCGCCAGTAGCGCTCCTCTGCCTTTGCGCTGGCTGATGTGAGGGTCGACGTGCTCTTTGCCTTTCGCGAGACTGCTGTCGGGGCGAAGTCCATGACGGGCAGGGCAGGGCAGCAGGGGCCAGGCGGCAGCTGGCAATGGGAGAAGGCAGCCCGAGGAGTAGGCTCGTCGCTCGTCGCTCGTCGCAGAAGCTATTCAGCTGTTGACAGTAGCAAGGCGACTCTGTAATACCGAAAGATGCGAATCCAGCAGAGGAGACTGACACTACTTCCCCAAAATTCCATTCAGCACGTGAGACGCCCCGGTCTTGTCACGGTAGCCGCAAGTCGAGGGTGAGGCCGAAGATCAGCAATGGCCACTGCAAGGCACACATGGGCATCGCCATAGGCACAGCAGTCATATGTGGTCTGATCGTTATTGCTGTCACTCCTGCGGCGGTGGGGATGATACGGTAATGCCATCTCGCACCTCTGATTGCGCACGCCACCGCTCAGGTACTCGTAACTACAGGTTGACTGGCCGTCTCGGCATAGGCATGGGCTGTAAATCCACGGCAGGCAACGAAGAACCTCCATCGGGGCTGGGAGGTGGAACAAAGTCTGGACACCGCGCGAAGAAAGCCGATACAGTCCGCCGGCGTACGATGGACTCGACTAAAGGCACGAGACGTAACTGCGTTAGATTGCACCGGCACTGCAGCACAAGGGCGTGTGAACCTCCCCACCTGATAATTCGTTGTGTAGTTGCTGACGCTGCATGATAGAAGCCAGCCCAAGACACGGGGTAAGGGAATCAGATGAGAACCTCAGCGAACGGTCTGGGAGATCCGGAACGCACCCTCGCTTCCTCGCTGTAGAGCTCATCGCGCACCCGCCGTGCCTCACGGTCCGCGTCCAGTCTGTCGTAGTCGACAGCTCTCTCGCGCGCTTTTGCTTGCTGTAGATCTGAGACGCGGTCCTGGACGCGCTCATCGGTTGCGGCCACACAGTGGCGTATCACAGCCTCGCGGCGCCGCCAGGATTCTGCGATGGTGCGTATGAGGACACCTTGAGGCGTCAAAGCTGGTCCAGCAGACCGTCCGAAGAGGGCCGAAGTCCGAGAAGCGCACCGAGAACATCCAACCAGATGCGCTGACAGGTGTTGCGTTGCGACTGCTCGTTGACATCGAGCACGTCCGCGCGGTGGAGAGCAGCGTCCCGGTTCAGCCGCGTAGTGATTGCATCGTCCAGCTTCCTATATCCTGCTATCGTAGACTTGAAGTAGCTCAGGTTCAAGCATATGCTCGTGCCGATGTCAGCAGGCGAGGCAGGTGGGATCGATGATGCATCCAGAAGATACGCCGAGCCGAGCAGCGGGCCAGACCTCGAGGGCGACGATGGGATGCTAGATGAGGATGCGGAATGAGCCATGGCATAGACGGATGCTCAGCTGGATGTACGGATACTGTCGGAACAAAGCCGACCTCAACATGTCCATGAGCGTACGCGTCACTCAGCCTGTGGCAAATGCAATCGAAGCAAGCACAATAGGCGAAGCTACACGACCTGCGCTGTATCCTGGCTGGACGCCTCTCGAGCCTGTATTACGGCTAATTCTAGCTTCTGGATTGTACCTAGCGAGTACAGAGGGTATCAAAGGTCGTTCCGTCGGGCGGACCTGCCGCGACAGCGCTAATTCGCATGACACAGAATGGCTGGCGCGCTCGATGCACCTATTCCGTATTGTAAGCGTGCATGACGCGCTCTGCAATCTCGGCTTCTGGAGCCGTTTTCCCCGTCCAGAGCCTGAACTGGTGGTATGCCTGCTGCAAGAGGATCTCAATGCCAGCAATCGAGCTCCATCCTTTGCTTTCGGCCATCTGGATAAGGGGCGTCTTGTTTGGCTTGTACGACATGTCAACCACGACGCCGGCAGGCTCCCGTGCAAGCAGACTCTCGGGCAAGTACGTCCCCGTGCCTGTGGCGAGATCGAGCTTGGAAGTCGTCGTGAAGCTGGCTGGGATGGTGGAGATGATTGCCGAGGGTGCACCGAGCGGGAAGCTGTCGAGAGACGTAAGCGGGACGATGTTGTAATCCTTCGGGAAACCGTCAATGATCTTGAGGATATTTGCGGGCGTGCGGTTGAAGACGTAAATGATCTTGAACCCAAGCTGGTGGAGAGCGTACACGGCAGCACGGCACGTTCCTCCTGCGCCAATGACAAGCGATGACGATGCAGCGTCAAGGAGCGTGTGGTCAAATGCGGGTGCGCCGTATGCAGCGGCAAGGCGCCGGCTGGTCAGGTCACGGATGGCCAGCCAGTCAGTGTTTTCCGCCGAGAGCAGCACCTTGCCCGTCGTAGCGTCCTTGGTAGGGATGATCGTGTTGATGGCGCCGATCTTCTGAGCATGCTCAGACAAGTTGTCGAGCAGCGGGATGACATCAAGTTTCAAGGGGATGGTCACCGAAGCACCTCCAAAGTCCGGGGCGCGGATGAGGTCCTTGAGCCGCTGTGTGACGACATCGGTCTCGTATCGGTCGTAGTGATGTGGCAGACCGAGCGTCTCGAATCCGGTATTGTGGATCATGGGCGATTTGGACGCTGAGATGGGCGAGCCAAACAGCCAGAACGCCTTCTTTTCCGTCTGACCCATAAGGTACAGAGCCTTTTGCACCTCAGCGTAGCTGAGCTGACCTGGCGCGGCCTTGCCAGGCATGCTCGGGTGCGTGACTGGCGTGAAGACCGGGTTCAAGATCCGGGACAGCTGCCCCTCGGTTCCCCTGTTTTCGACAGACACGCTCAGCGCCTGGATTGCACGATTGTGACAAGGCATCCCAGACTCACATGTTCAACGTCATGAGCGGGACCTCCTGAGACATGCGATCTCGGAAGGCCATCATTGCGTAGTTGTCCTTAAGCGATGTCGCTTTCGACACAATCTTAACAATGTCTCCATGCTGGCGCGCAAGCTCGTACTTCTGGACAACTTCGTCACTGTCCCACTTGAGGTTGCCCGACCAGTCGTGCCAGGATGCGATGATCTTCGTGTAGCCCTTGGATGCAACCAGTCCCTGCGTCTGGACAGGGTCCCAGCCGCACTCGACATCGACGTACTCGCATCCGAGGCGAATGCCGAGCTGGAGAAGCTCAAACATGGCGTTCTCGGCGTCGTCGGGGAACATGCCGCCCTGCGAGAAAGTGCGCACGGTGTAGACGACGGGGAGCTGCGTGGCCTCGCGCAGTTGGGTGAGCTGCAGCGCGACGTACGAGCGAGGCGGGATGGCGGGCTTGGTGACCTTCTGGCCGGTAGCGCAGAGCAGGTCCACGCGGAATTCGATGGCGTCGACGCCGACCGTGAGCTGAGGCATAGCAGGTAGCGCAGGGGTGATGTCCGGGAAGGTCAGCGACAGGAAAGAGGTCCGGTCGTTGAGCAGGTCAAACGTCGGCTTCTGCTGGCCAGTGATGAAGCGGAAGAAGCGCGCCGCTTCCCTCTCGCTGCCTGCTCGTCGCGTAAGGATGGCCTTATCTGTCGCGCTGTCGATGTGCAGATTGCTGTGTCCGTTGACGCGCTTTGCGAAAGGGATGTGACCGGGAATGTGGGTCACAATCTCGTAGCTTGAGCGCTCCTCGTAGAAAGGGCGTCGTCGCTCGTAGATGCTGTGCAGAGGCTCGCCCAGACTAGGGCGGGTCTTTTCGCTCTCGAGGTAGTCAACAATCTCGTCAATGTCCCGGACGACATTCAGGACGGGTCCCTTCTCCTTCATCCAGTGGAGCAGCATGTCGCGCGCTTCGGGAATCTCGACCACGCCGCCTCCAAGCGAGATGACATGTCCTGTAGGCTTGCTCTCGAGCAGGTCGCGGAGGAGTACCTTCTCCTCGGCACGGAAGGCGGGCCACCCATGCTGCTTGACATAGTCACCGAGCGGCTGCTTAAGCTTCTGTGCCAGGGCATGGTCCGCGTCAATGAGCGTCCGGCCAGTCGCAGAGGCTGCGATCCTGCCCATGTGCGACTTGCCCGCGCCGCGCATGCCCGTGATGAGAATGGTCGAGTCGGGCGAGTAGCGGATGAGCGGGACACCCAGACGGTGCTGCTCCGCAACGTGGTTCTGCTCTGGCGAGACGGTCTGCAGCTGGATGCCTTGGCAGGCGATGCCAAGCTTAGACGAGAGGTCATCCCACCACGATGGCCATGTCTTCTCGACACAGCGTCGTTCCTCCAAGATGGCTCCGGACCCGCCTGGAATGGCGGCCAGCACGCTGAAAGCCATCGCCACCCGGTGGTCATCGTACGTATGCACCCGAGGGGGGTCGCGCACCAGCCCATCTATCGGGCATCCAAAGATCTCGATGCCGTCGTCCAGCTCGCGCGCCTCGACGTGGAATTTTTTCAATTCATCCTTCATCGCCTTGATCCGGTTGCACTCCTTCACCCGCTGGTTGGCAATGCCAATGATCTTTGTCGAGTGGTTGGGCTGATCTGGGTCTTTCCGCCGGGAGGAGAGCGGGTTGAGCGTCGCTACTGCCGCGAGACACGACGCAGTGAGGAAGGCATCCGTCATGACTTCCATGTCGACGACACCCAGAGCGCGCAAGTGGCCTGGCGCCGGGCCTGAAACCGTCGTCGTTGTGGCCGTCTGTACGACCTTGCATCCCATGGGCTCGAGGACCTGCTTGGCGAATTTTGCGTCGCCTTGCAGCGAAGCAGAGCCAATATTGGGAATGGTGCACGTTGTGCCGGTGATGGCGGCGATGGCCAGTGGGTAAGTTGCAGAGCTCGCGTCCGACTCGATATCGTAGCTCGCCGGGTTGGTGTACACCCCTTTCGGGATCCGGTACACATTGCCCGGCTTGCCCGTCTCGGCATCTGCGACACGCTCGACGGGAACGCCGAACGTCTGCATCATGGCGATGGTCATGTCGATATAGGGCTGCGAGATGACGACGCCGCCAGTGAGCTCGAGCATCACCTCTTCGGTGGCGTATGGCGCAGAGAGGAGGATGGACGAGACGTATTGCGACGAGATGGAAGCGGCCAGCTGGATCTTGCCGCCCTTGAAACCAGCCGTGGGGATGGAGAGCGGCAGGCACCCTTCGCCTTCGACATAGGCGATGTCGGCTCCGTTGCTCCGCAGCGCCGTGACGAGGGGGCCGATAGGCCGCTCCTTCATGCGCGCATTGCCAGTGATGACGGTGCGCGTGCCGGACGAGCTGTCGTCGCTCGATGAGCCCTGCGGCGACGGCTGCGTGAGGGTGCACACGGTCGTGAGGAATCTCGCTGCCGTGCCCGCATTGCCGAGGTAGATTTGCTTGCCCTTTGCTGGTGCAAAGAGCTGCCCGCCGCCGCCCTGCACGACGAGCGTCTCGCCATTGTCCTCCCACGTGAATTTTGCGCCCTGCATGTCGGACAGGGCATTCATCATGACCTGCGTGTCATCCGAGTGCAGCAAATTCCGGATCCGGCACTCGCCGTTCCCGAGGGCAGCGAGCACCAGGGCACGATTCGAGATGGACTTGCTCCCTGGGGTGGACATGGTCACCTCTTTGCTGGGCGAGGTTGCCGGGTCGTAAGTCGTCGGGAAGACCTGGATCGAGTGCGCAATGATCTTTGCAATGACGGCGTCGGCAACGGAGGTCGCGCGCTCCTCGTAGCACTGTCCGATGCTCTTTAGGAGGACAATCTTCTTTTCGTTTCCGCTGTTCTTCTTGTCTACGCGCATGACATCGAGCAACGTTTCCATCTCGAGTTTTGAAGATTTTGGTGACTTTGTGATGCGCTTGTCGTTGACCGAGACGGGGAGGCCGTGCGCCGCGAGGCACTTGCTCAGCCGGGCGACGGCGGCGTTGCTCAGGATGCCGAGCGAGCGCGCGACTTCGGCTTCGAGGACCATGCCAATGGCGACGCACTCGCCGTGCAGGATGTCGGGCGTGAGGACGGCTTCGAGCGCATGCCCGATGGTGTGCCCAAAGTTGACGAGATTGCGCAGACCCGTCTCCTTCTCGTCGACCGTCACAATGTGCGACTTGACGGCTATGCTCCCCTGGATGACCTTCAGGAGCAGCTGCTGGGACTCTGTTCTTGTCGCCAGGGAGCGACCGGTGGGGAAGGACGATTTGCCAGAGAGGACGGCTGCGCGGATGCTCTCCACCCCTTGCTCCAGCGACACGAACTCCTCTTCGGACCAGATGGCGGCGGTCTGTTCGATCGAGTCAGCGACATTCTCTACCATGATGAGCACGCCAGTGTCACTGCAAGGACATCGAGCTCACCTTGATGACCTCGGCCATTCCGTTCACGAACTCTCTCTCCGGCAGCGTCTCGAGGAAAGCGGCATCGATAAAGATGAAGGACGGCTGGTGGAAGGCGCCGATGAGGTTCTTGCCGAGCGGAGTGTCCACGGCGGTCTAGTAGGGGATCACAGGAGGACCACCGTGAGTCAGGCTAACACCCCAAGGACGCCTCGACAGGCTCCCTTCCAGACGTGCGTACCGGCTACGCTTCGCTCGCTCTCGCGTGCTCGGCGATGCCCGCCTGCCTGGAATTAGACCCACCTTGCCTCCGACAGCACTGTCAACCATTGCGAGGAGCGTTGTGGGGATCTGACAGTACTTTACGCCTCGCATAAAAGTGGCTGCGACGAAACCCGTGAGGTCGCCCACGACGCCCCCTCCAAGGGCGAGGATGACCGAGTCCCTTGTGCATCTGTTCTTCAGGAGCCAGTCCTCAATCTCTTCCTTCTGCTTCCTCGACTTGCTCCCTTCTCCCGGCGCGACGGCATAGTGGAGGAAGCGAGGCTTCGCTGCTGTGGTGGGGGTCGACGAAGCAGCCGCCAGGAGGGCCGCGCTGAACTCGTCCTGGAAGCTCGAGAGGTGCAGCGCAGCGAGGGTCGTGTCGGTTACGAGGACATAGGTCGACGACGGGAGCTGCTGCAGGACAGTCTGGACAATGTAAGGGATGAGGTGGAATCCGAGGTGGATGCTCTCCCTGCCCAGGATGGAGACCTTGCTGATGTCGACGGCGCCTGCCTGCACGGAAGCGGCGTCGGCCATGGTGAGCAAGTGGGTGCTAGAGCGAGAGGAGCCCTCTGCGCTTTTTGCTTCTGCTGTGCTGTCGCTACGACTGCGGTACTGCTTTGGATATGGCTGCCAGGAAGGTAGAAGTGTTGCAGTGACTCGCCCGCGTCCCAGAATTTCGAGAGTTGGGGGGGGCAGCAGCGGCAGCGGAGCTCCCCCTTACAGTACAGTATTGCGAGATGCGGCCGAGTCGGCGGGTGTGGTCACTTGCAGTCAGGTGGTACAGTCCTTGGCACAGCTTGCAAAGGCTGCGCGCTGGGCAGAGCTGCATGCGATAGCTTAACAGCATCCTGCATTGCACTGCTGTGCTCCATGGCGCATGTTGCCATGATGTGTCGGAGCTGGCTGGGTGGCGCTCTCGTGCCTGAGCGTCCCAGGTCGCCTCTTACCCTTTCTCTGCCCATTAGACGCAGCACTGTCAGAGGCGCACAGCCATGGCAGCAACTACGCGCATCGCCCTTGCACGGAGCATCGCCGTCCTCCTGCTCATCCAGACCGCCCTCATCGCCCTGACGGCAGCCTCTGCCTCTGCATCGTCGCAGCAGCCGGACGACCACCTGGCAGATCTCCCAACCTCGCAGCTCCTCGCAAAGGCGGACGGCCTCCTGAGCTCCGGCAAGGGAGGGGACGCACTCGAGCTGTACAACGTCCTCGTCGAGAGGGACAGCTCGAGCTATGTGAGTTGGCATGCTCGAGCAGAGCATCTCGCCTGCACTCCACGCGTCGTGCCCCGTGTGTGTCGACGTGGAAAGTGCCCCTAAGTGGCCAAAGCCGCAGAGGGCAGGGCGTAGATGGGGCATCCTCACGGTCAGGATACGGTGCTGACGGACACTGCCTGGTCACGCTCGCCGCGCTGCAGCTCAACCTCTTCAAGCGCGGCACCGCTCGCCTGGCACTCGGCCAAACCAAGAAAGCCCTCGACGACTTTCAGGGTGTCCTGGCCCTTACCGAGTTTGACCAGGTAGGTGCCGACTCCTGAAAGTTCCAACGGCAGGCAACCGTCTCTGGCCGTGTCCTCTCGCTGACCTCTGTCACCATGCTCTCCTTGCCACGCATCCAGGCCCGCCTGCAGTCCGCCCGGATACAGCTCCGGCTAGGCCAGTACTCAGAGTCGCTCGAGTCGCTCGGCGTCTACCTCGAGACGCACGCATCAGACAGAACAGCGCTCGAACTCAAAGGCAGCGTGCAGACTGCGGAAGCAGCGCTCGCACGGGCGGAGAAGGCCAGCAGCAAGCAGGATTGGGAGGGATGCGTGAACGGCGCAGGCGATGCACTCGAGCTCTCCAGCGCGAGCACGCGTCTGCTGGAACTGCGTGCGGGGTGCTACTCGAAGCTCGACCGGATAGAGGATGCAGCGGGAGATCTTACGTGAGCAGCCCGCGCACGCTAGCTCTCCGAACTACACCCCAGCTAACCCAAAACCGAGTTGACATCTCCGCAGACGCGCCGTCTCGCTATCGCCCAACAACCCCGAGATCCTCACCCGGCTATCGCTCCTGTCCGCACTCTTCCTCCCACGGGCATCCTCCAACGCCTTCCTCGCTCCCATGAAGCAATGCCTGCACTTTGACCCGGATTCGAGATCGTGCAAGAAGCTCTTCCGCTCGCTCAAGTCGCTCGATAAGGACATGGCCAAGACGCGCAACTTTGTCGAGTCTGGCGGCTGGCGCAGCGCTCTCAACCTGCTGGACCCGAAAGGCTCCGAGAGCAGCTCGGGCCTGGTCACGCGTGCCAGAGCGCTGGTCGCCGAGCACGCAGACGCGTATGCCCTCCCTGCCGAAGCGCGCTCGCAGCTGCTCGTCGTGCTGTACGGCTGGACGTGCAAAGCGTACGTCTCAAACGGGAGCGTGCGCCTCGCTGCGCCCGCGTGCCGCGAGGTGCATGCGCGCGACCCGGAGAACACGGACGGCCTGCTCGGGCTCGGCGAGCTCGCGCTCAAGGACGAGAACCACGAAGAGGCCGTGCGCCACCTGAGTGCCGCATTCGAAAAGGGCGGGCGCAGCGACCGGCAGGTGCTCGACAAGCTGCAGAAGGCGCAGCGCCTGCTCAAGCAGAGCAAGAAGCGCGACTACTACAAGGTGCTCGGCGTGGACCGCGACGCAGACACAAAGACAATCAAGAAGGCGTACCGCCGCATGACCAAGATTGCCCATCCGGACAAGGAGACGGGCTCCGAGGAGAAGATGGCCGCGGTCAACCAGGCGTGGGAGGTCCTCGGCAACCCGGAGCTGCGCAGGCAGTACGACAACGGGCAGGACCCAAACGATCCAGAGACGCAGCAGCAGCAGCATCACCAGCACCCATTCCAGCAGGGCGCGGGCGGAGGGTTCGCAGGCAACCCTTTCTTCCAGCAGGGAGGCGGGCAGCAGCACTTTTTCCACCAGGGCGGTTTCGGAGGAGGCGGAGGCAACTTCAAGTTCCACTTTGGGTGATTCATTCCGTTCGCCTATGTTCGCAAGTGTACGTCGTATATGTCAGCCGTCCGCATATCTTCTGTTGCAACCATTTCATCGCGTTATGAGAAGGCAGATTGGCGCGGATGAACTCCTGAAAAGGCGCATTCCTAAGTATTGAAGGTCTGTACAACATCAGAACGCTTCGCTAACCCATTCGTCGTGATTTCGCCTCTCGTTCCTGCCTCATATTGCCAGCGTCCCCGCTGTGCTCAACTGACGTCTGCATCCTCCAAAAACTCGAGCGCCTGCTCTGTCCTACTTCTGTTTCGCTTTGGCCGTTTGCCATGCGGTCCGCACGCAGGGCGAAGGGCCCGCAACCTTCGTGGCAGCCGGGCGGCCTTCCGCCTAGCGAACCCTCACAGCTACTAAGCCCTGTGCGACTCAATCGCTTTCAGCGTCGGACGAGTCGTCAGAGTCGTCATCGCTACCAGAGCCCGAGCTCGAGTCAGCGGCCTGCTGTGCGGGAGTAGGGGCAGCGCCCTTCTTGGGGACCGCCGAGGCGGGTCGCGGGGCTGCAGCGCTCTTTGCGGCGGGTGTCGAGGTAGCGGTAACGGCAGCGGGGGTGCTGGCGGTGGCGGCCTTCGTCA
Organism: Symmetrospora coprosmae; assembly: GCA_008802785.1. Classification (NCBI taxonomy): domain Eukaryota; kingdom Fungi; phylum Basidiomycota; class Cystobasidiomycetes; family Symmetrosporaceae; genus Symmetrospora; species Symmetrospora coprosmae. The sequence continues at coordinate 841,862 of VUYT01000001.1, read as the reverse complement.
CGGCTCGCTTCTTGGGCTCGCTCTTGCTGCTCGTAGCGGGAGCCTCGACCTCGGGAGCGGCGGCGGCGGCCTTTGCGGCTTTGGCGGCCGACGGCTTCTTCTCCTTCTCCTTCTTCTCCTTCGGTGCGGGCAGAGGCGCAGCGACAGAAGAAGGGGTGCCATTCTCCTCCTCAGCCTCCTCCTTGCCCTCGGCGGCGTAGGCCACGGTCTTCTCGCGCCACTCGCCCATGGCCTGGTCGGCAGCCTCCTTGTATTGCTGTACGCGCAGACACGGACGCGGCAGGAAGTCAGCGACTCTTTGCAGAAGAGGTGGCCATCGCTCATATTCCGCTTGACTCACAGCCTGTCCTTCGACGCCGAGCGCCTTCCAGGCCTCGCCGATCTTCTGCAGCAGCTCCTGGTACGGGAGGTCCGGGTTCTGCTCCTTCATCAAGCCTCGGTTGACGTTCTGGAAGAGAATGTAGGCGGACGCGGGTCGCTTGGGTGCGTTGGGATCGACGGGCTTCTTCTCCTTCCTGGCCCTGCGCTTCTTCTTGGGCCCGCCCTCCTCGTCACCATCCGCGAGCTCGTCCTCCGACTCGGCGGCAGCGCCGCGCTTCTTGCTTGTGCTGGCGCCCTCGCCGCTGGTCGTGATGAAGGGCAGCTGCTCGGGGAGACCAGAGGGCATGCGCGTGGCGGGCGGGGCGCGGAGGAGCGTGATGATCTCGTCCGTCTCGACGGCCTCGTTCAGCGCGGTCGCATAGGCTTCGACGGCGCTGTGGCAGCGCTTCATGGCAGTAGCGAGGTGGAGGTACTGCGACACGAGCTGCATCATGTTTGTTTTTTGAGAATGGCAGAAGAGTAGGCGCGTGGAGAGGTAGGTCCGGAACGGTGGCGTCAGCCGAGGTGTTCTTCCTTCCGCAGGCAGGCAGGAGCTCGACTACGGCGGCGAAAGAGGGCGAAGCAGGCCTGGTCCTCGCACGACACAACGCACCTGGTTCTTGATGATCTCTGCGCGCTCAATAGCGGCAGGGTCGGACTTTGCTGCTTTTCCCTTTGCCATTGTAATGTGTACTGTGATGTGATGTTGTCAAGTCTTTCTGTGTTGTTTGATGTCGCGGACCTTGCGGTTACTGTCGAGCTGCTAGAAGTGTTAGAAGCGGAGTCAAGGGGCAGGGCTAGGGGAAAAGGGCGAAGGGGTCCCGGCTTTCAGAATTGGGGCTTGACGCGAATTTCGTGAGATTGGGTTGAGCGAGCTTCGCCTTGAAAGCGCTTCAGCCTCAGGCCCCTCCGAGTCAACCAATCGGCTCTAATGATCGCATAAGCCGCCCTTACGAAACGTCCTCAAGGGAGTTAAGCAAATATCGTTGACTGCCATTGAAGCGACTAGAGATACACAACGCCTCCGGCTGCAGGAAGGATGGCAACGGCGGGTACGTCTCGACACCCTACTAGAGGTAATGCACTCTGGCTGTATGCTGCCTGCCTCTGCTCATTCAATCTCGCTCGTCCGACGCTGCCCCGCTCGTCCTGCGGTTTTGGCCTCCAGCCGTTGCTCGTCCTGGGCAGTCTCCCTCCCAGCTGCGCTTCTGGCTCCTGCCCACTCCACCTCAACACGCACCCACCACATACAGTAATCGCAGAGTGAGTAGCAGCACATATTTGCACACGTATGCTCTCTTCTGACTTACTGAATTCCCTGATGCTTCTGCTGCTGCTCCTTCTAGGCGCGCTTGCCGTCCTCGAGCTGCCCACACGCCCCTTCAAGCGAGCTGACTGAGACCCTGACGAGACCCATCAAGGAGGACTGTATCCGCGGTTGCTCCGGACTGCCTTGTCTCTCTCTCTTGCCCACACTACGAACGCCGTCATCGTCGGACGTGCGTGAAAGCTGTGTTTGTCGAGCGTGATCATCATCCTCGACGTCCCGTCCACGTCGAGACTGGCGAGCGAGCGCCGCTGCCTGGCCTCGACCAGCCTGATTGGGCTGCAGGCTTGTTTGTCTAGTTTCTTATCGTGAGGCGCGCGACTGCCACATGGCAACGAGAATCGACGCGCAGTGCAAATCATGCTGCTCATCGGACAGCGTCATCGCTCACACTGCGCTCTGTTGACCCTTTCAGCGGCTACGGTGGCAGCACCATCACTCGGCCTTGGGCAGTCCCGCTGGCTCGAGCACCGCTCGGTTCCAACCATTTTTCCCAATGACCGCCATCATCAGCGCGGATAGGGTTAACGCTATGTACGTTCAATGCCATCCGCCCTCAGGCTGGGGCAGGTCAACCGTCCTGGCATGCGTCCTTGCCGTCACTGACCATATCCTGTTTGCCACTCTCCGCCATCTCACCGACTGCAGCCTTGCCGCCGCAACGCAGTCGGAGTGGGATCGCAACTTTCTCGGAACAGGGCAGATTGCAACATGGGTCAAGGCAGAGATTGCTACGGCGCCCTTCGACCCTACCAAGAAGAGCCTGCTCGAGTATGTCAAGGAGCGAATGGCCCTGGCCGAGACGCTCAAGAAGAACGCAGCCCTAGCAGCAGCAAGAACAACCCCTGCTGTTGTATCCTCTTCAAGCACTGTCCAGCAGCAGCAGCAGCAGCAGCAGCAGCAGGCTCCTCTTGCACGGCCGAGCCCACAGCGTCCCGGCCAGACCCAGCCTGTCGCCGTTTCGAATGGGCAGACCGCCCAGGCCCATGCAGCCGACGATATCGATGCAGAGGGTTCGTCTGACGGCTCGCAGGAGGACAACACACCTTTAGAATTCGACATGGACGAATACATCCAACCGTCAGCCGTAAATGGGAACGGCTTGCCTGCCAGCCGTTCGGTCTCGCCTCTCCCCTCGCTACACTCATATCCCCATCAGCAAGCGCCCGCACCCATTACTACGGGATCGCAGCCACCTGCGTACACTCAGCCCCCAGCCTACTCCCAGCCACCGCCCTACTCCCACCTCTCCCAGCAGTCAACATCGCAAAGTACGCAGCCCAGCCTCAACCCCGGCTACCTCAACCCGGCTGTCCTCTCTTACAGTCACCAGGTCCAGCCGCAACAGTCCCTCTACCCTCAGCAATCCTTTCAGGGCAGCTCCGTTTCGCCTCAGCAGCTCAATCAGGCTGCAGCATACCAGGTCAACGGCTCGCAGGACACTCACCGTACCATCTACAATGCACAACATCAGCAGCAGCAGTCGCGTCAGAGCCAGCCGAACAAGCGACCTCGCGGCCAGGAGGTTGAGGTCGAGATCTTGGTGCAGCCGCGTGTCGATTCGCCGCGCAACTCGCCGGTCCCGGCACCACAGCAGAGTACAGCTAAGAAGCAGAAGACCGCTTCAGTTGTCGGTCGCTCCCCTCTGGTAGCATCCACGTCCAACACGCCGCAAACAACGAAGACAAGCAAGAGTCAAGCAGTGTCTCTATCCAGTCAGCAAGGCTCTTCGGTCGCATCAACGTCATCCGCCACGCCCACACCGCCAGCATCAGGGCAGACAGATGCGCAGAAGCTTCGCGCTCAGAGCGAGGAACACTGGAAGCTGAATCTGAAGGAGATTGAGCGAGCACTTTCTCTTGCCAACAACTCGCCCAACAAGACTGTGCGCAAGCTGTTTGACCGGCTCGGCGTCTACGTCATTGAGCCAGAGGGCGCATCGACGAGAGGCGAGCGCGACGCCAGCGTGACGGACCTGAGTGTGCCTCCAGAAGGTCGCGCACTCATCCTCGAGACAATAAAGGAAGAGACGCTCGAAGACTTTGATACAGTCTTTGTCGTTGACCCGAGAGCGACCGTCCTGATTGCCGACTGGGTCAAGGACCTTGCTCTGATCGCAAAGGGCAAGTCCACGCGCAATGATGCCATGGACCAGACAGCCATCAAGAAGACAGCACAAGTGACGCTAGAGGTGAGTTTTGACGTCTCTTGGACTTGCAGACCTTTCCACAGCCGCCTCCCTCCACGTCACACCAGGGGCGTTGCCCATTTGCTCCAGAGTAGGCTTGCTTGTAGGGCGTACGTTCGCGTGCCGTCACATAGAGATGCCGAGTGTGCCCTGTTGCCCTATTCGTCAAAGGCTGGCCTGCATCTATGCCTGCATCGGCCGGGCTGCACCTTCCAATTTCAACGAGCGGGAGGAGCATTCTGCCGCAGGGCTGAAGGCAGCGGGCCGTGCGGTAGGAGCGAAATGGACATCCGTAATCCGTCGGTCGGCTAGGGGCGCGGAAGTAGCTGCCTTGGGATCGTCGAACCCGCTTTTCCTCCATCAACGCTGCTGCCACAAGGGGGCCCTTGTCTTTCGGAAGGCCCTCGTCTTTCGGAAACGCCCTGTCGAAGCTGTGGGCGCGTCGCGCGAACGAGCGCTGCAGGGCGCCCGCACGATTTCCGGTCTCTCCCTTCCACCCTTCGCTGTCCTGCTGTCCCTGCCGTTTCGTAGCATTTCAGCCATGTCGGCACTCAGCGGATCCGTGGCTGACATAATCTCGATCACACCCACGTGCGAACATCTTCAGGTCCTGCGCAAGCTACCCATCACGCTCGACGTTCTCACGAGCCTGCGAGGTGTCGGCACCCACGTCAATACCATTTCTCGTTCTAATGTGTTTGATGAGAGTGAGTCGCAGCTCGTCGCATTTGTATGGCCGCTCAGGGCTTGCGGTGCGCCGAGGGGAGAACGACTGAACAGTGACCTCTGTGTCTTCGACCAGTCACGAAAGATATCGCAGGGCAGCTGGTCAAGAAATGGACAAGGATGTCTCAGCGCAACGATGGATCGGAGACCGCATCCTCCAAGAAGCGCGCGGAGACCGCAGTCTCTTCGAAGGAGGATGAAGGTAAGCTGAACGCAGGCAAAGGGGACCATCGGACACAGTGGCACTAAGTTGCACACCCGTCGTTCAATCCACCAGGCGAGCGAAAGAAGCGCAGGGTCAGCCCCGCACTATCGGCGACGTCTTCGCGGAGCACAGGATCAACGCTGAACACGCCTACGCCGGCTCTGCACCAGGGCAAACCAGCCCAGCCCGTACGAAAAACTGCCACTTCGACTGTGGGCACCAATGGTAGCTCTGCATCTACCACCAAAGCTGGCCCCTCCGCATCGAGCATGACGACCAGGCCCGCAACGACCGCCGCCGGTACCAAGACGATCCCCGGTCGAACCCTCCCTGCCTTCGCGAGGCGCAAGCCAGCTCCTGCAGCGCGACCTCCCGTCAAGCCTGCAGCTCCTGCGCCTGTACCACTACCAGCTGCGCCCGCTGCGCCATTCGACCCGTTCGCAATGTCGATACAAGACATGCTCAAGGACAAGGAGGCGGCCAACAACGGCATGTCGATCGGCGCGCAGCTGACCATGCTCAAGGATGGCATGGCGGCTGCGTCTGGTGCGGCGAGCACGGTGCCTAGGCCTGGGAACAAGGCCAAGAAGAGCGTGCGATGGGAGTCGGACGCCAACCTGACCAAGATCAAGTTTGTCGAGGTGCTCGTGTATGGCGACGAGTTCGGGAACGAGATCGCCTCTAGCGTAAGCCATTTGGATCCGGATATGGTGCGCGATGCTTCGCAGGGCTGATAGGTCGCCCTGTCCCTACAGGATTACTTCAATACGGAGGGCGAGTCTATCGGAGGCGGCGAAGCGGAGGGTGCAGCAATGCATTCGCTGTCAGAAGAAGTGGAGTGGGAGATGCCACCGCGTGAGCCTTGTGTCCAGGGGCGATAGTTGGCCCGGCTATTCATGCTCAGACCCTTTCCCTTGCAGTTGTCGATCCCTGCCTCACCGCCGAACAGCTCGAGACCATCGCCGTCTATCCGCACGCAGAACTCATCGGAAGCGAGAAGCCGGAACGCACAGTGCAAGAAGAGCGAGAGGCGACCGTGCTTGCGGTGTCGTACCTCGAGGACGCGGATATCCCCGACACTCCCATTGAATCGGCAACATTGGCCAGCCTTTCCGAAGCCCCTTTACCGGACGAGTCCGATGTGACGCGCATGACGCTCTCGTACGATCTGAAGCATAATGACTCTGTGTCATTCGCTCTTGCCAAAGCACAGACGCGACCTTACGACAACCCAATCTACAACCGGGACGGCCCCACACCATGTGCTGCTGGCTTGAACCCAGCAGCCATGTCCGGCGCCGGAGGCAGCTCCTCGGCAGATCTTCAGACGGGCATCGCGCAGTCTCAATCCGCGCCAGCCATCCCAGGCACTGCGGACTTGTCAGCCTTGCTGGCGCGACTCTCCGAGGGGGGCTTCTCCAATCCGCACCAGCAGCAAGCGCCAGCACAGCAGATCCCTGTACAGCCCTATCAATCGTGAGTGCAGTTCCTTCGCTGAACGGGACGGAAGCCTGATCTGACTTCGACCGTTCTATCTCACCCGTCCTGCTGATAGATCGTACCCCGCCTGGCGATGATCCGCATGAGACACTCTGTAGCAACGCAGCAAGTGCCAATGTCCATCTGAGCAGTCTGATGCAATGCAGTCGCTCCTCCCAAGCTTTATTGTCTGCAGATGCCGGCACAGCCACGCGCTTGCCTTTGCCGATGGGACGGATATCCTCTGGGGTGCTTTGAGCCTGCTATTTATGCCCTAGTGACAATGTTCGGCTTACTTGAAGGCGTTGTACGTTCTCTGCAACGAGACGATGTATATGGCAGTGTGCGGCTGACTGATGGCACGCTAGCACGGCCCGGGTTGGGCGGCAATCCCGAGTTTCGACATGATTGAAGCGAGGTGGTTCGAGACGTGCCTCACGACTCGAGTGTCTCCACCTTTCCTTTGACAAGGCCTCCCACATCCACGATGAAGACGAGGTTTCGAATGACAGTCGCCCGCTCTGGGTGCTAAGAACCGTTCTTCTCGACTCGAAGGGAGATTTGATCGCTCGGAGCACCTGCACCATTGTTCAGGGACCGCGCCTCGGCGACTTCGACGTAGCACGCGTAGAGAGCTCTCGAGAAGAAAAGCGGAGCCTCATCGCTCATCGCTTGACTGCAGTCAGACGCGCACTCTGGCATCTCGGCGTGCAAGAAGCGGCGAGCTCGTCTCCTCTCATCGCCGCGACCGGGGTCGCCGCGGTCTTGAAAGGGAAGGAGGGCTCTCATGCCCCCAAGGGCGGCGGCACGACGCGGTGCTTTGACGACGGCGACATCTCCTGCAGTGCCGTCGATAGGAGCAGCAGCGTCGCCTCCACCGCCGTCGGTGGGATACCAGCAGTCGAATCTGCATCAGGCGGGTGTGTTGTCCGGGCCGCCTCCTCAGCAGATGATTGCGGTGGGATACCCCACGGCCTCGAGCCAGCGTTTCCAGCAGCACCAGCAGCAGCCGCCGCCGCTGCCCTATGCTGGATCCGAGAGCCCTGCCATGGCCCACGGCCTTCCGCATCATCACCACCAGGAAGTGATGCAGGCTCCCATGCACGCTGTTCCTGCTGCTATCGTGCCCGCTGGAGCAGGAGGGCCTCCTGTCGCGCCGCCAGGTTACCGATATGTTGGCGTGACGGCCGCTCAGTTGCAGCAGCAGCAGCAGCAGTTGCTGCATCACCACCACCAGCAGCAGCAGAATGAGCAACAGGCCGGCCCATCGCAGGCTCAGCCCAGGCGAGTCCTGGTCGGAGCTTCCCGTCCCACTCCCGTTGGACAAGTGGCGCTTCCCGTGAGTCTGGCCTGCAGATGGCTGTGCTATACAAGCGAGACACAGCCAAGAGCAACGTGCATATGCGCTTAGCTAAATACTGACCAATCTGTCTCTCACTCCACGGCCGCGTCCTGCCGGTGGCCCCTTCATCGCCGCTCCTGTCCGCGAACACCTTAATTCGTCTGGGCTTACCCCGGCCGCTTCTGTCCTTTTCTTCCCTTCCCGCACCCTTGCTCTCTCCCGACTTCACCTCCGATCTGCGGTACCTCGCTCCTTCTGGGCGACCCATCGACGCTGTCGCCCATGTGCCGGCTTCCCGCAACCCAATGCGCGCATATTGAATTGCTGCTTCGCGGGATCTGCCCATATCGCCGCTTTACCGATGCTTCACTGGCCTTCCGCGATGGCAGGCCCAGGTGCACGCTCCGCATGCTGCCCATCAACCTCATCACCACCCTGGTCAGCCTGTCATCATTCAGCATCAGCAGCAGCACCATCCACAACAGCATGTTCTCGGACCGCCTCACCCGCATCAACACATGCAGCCGAATCAGCATCCACATCAGTTCACCGGGCAGGCTCAGGCACGGCAGCCAGGCCAGCCTGTCCAGGTAATGCAGCAGCAACACCATCCAGGAACGCCCGGAGTACATCCTCAGCAAGCTCGTCCACATGGACCGCCCGCGAACTATCAAAATGGCGCGCCAGTCGCACCCGTGTCGCAGTACAACGCCTACCTTGCTGCCAGCAACTCGATTCCAGGAGGACATCCAACGCCTCGCGCCTTGGCTCAGGTGCAGCATCAGCAGCAGCATCAGCAGCAGCATCAGCAGCAGCATCAGCAGCAGCATCAGCATCAGCAGCATCAGCAGCATCAGCTTCAGATGCACCATCAGCATCATCAGAATCAACAGCCTCAGCAACACTTGCAGCAGCAGCAGGCTGCTCAGCAACAGCAGGCTGCACAGCAACAGCAACAAACGCAACAGCAACAGCATCCTGGCTCACCGCATGTGCGCCAAGGGCCGCCTACGCAGCATCCCCAGGCGCAGCTGGCAGGTCCGCAAGGCCAGCCCCAACAAAACGCACCGCAGCACGCGGCTCAACGACCGATGCAGGTCGGTGCAGGCCCTTCGCATGTGCCAGTCTCACAACGCATACCGCCAAGTCTCGTAGCGGGTACATCGCAGTCGCCTTCGCTGAGGGCTCCGTCAGCTCAGATGCTGTCGCATTCGCCCCAGCCTCAGGTGCATCAGCAGCAACAGCATCCAAATCCGCTAATGCAGATGCAAATTCACGGAGCGCAGAATGGCCAGCAAAGTCCCTTTGGGCCCGGACCGCACGGACAAGCGAAGGCACCGAGCAGTCTGCCCTTGACAGAGGGGACGAGTCCGGATCTCCAACCTCTGCATCGAGTGGCAAGCCAGCCACAGCTCACTTTGAACCGGCCGGGATCGATGCTTGCGAGGCCGGACATGGCCGGCATGCGCAGCTTGTCGCAGAATCAGATCACCCAGATTCCTGCTGCTGTTCAGCAGCAAGCCCAAGCGCAGCAGCAAGCGCAGGCTCCAGCCCAGAAGCAGGCCCAGCAGCAAGCCCAGCAGCAGGCGCAGCAGGCGCAGCAGGCGCAGCAGGCGCAGCAGGCGCAGCAGGCGCAGCAGGCGCAGCAGGCGCAGCAGGACACGCATGCTAGGCAGCATGCAGCGCTCCAACAGCAGGTCCAGCAGCAGCAGCAACAAGAGCAGCAAGACCAATTGCAATCGCAAGAGCAGCATCGTGCGCAGCAGCAGCACGCCCAGCAACAAATGCAGCAGCGTCAGGCCATGCAACAGGCACAGCAGCAACAGGCAGCTCAGGCGATGCAGAACCAGCTTCAGGCCGAAGAAGAGGCGCAGCGTACTCAGCAGCGACAGAATGAATACCGGCTGCAGCTTGAATACCAGCAACATCGGCAAAAGCAGCAGGAGCAAGCTGCGACAGCTGCTCAAGCAGCGACTCATCATATCCAGCCTGCCGCTGGCTCTCAGGAGGCTGCTACTCTCTCAGCAGGGGCATCGCAGATTCAGCAAGCTTCGGCGGCTCAGTCTGCAGCAACGACGAATGGCAGTCTCGATGCCACCGGCACACAGGCTCACCGGCAGCCATCTGCAGGTGGGAACGGGCTGCTATCGCAACCTATACAGCGTGGCCTCTCAGGTGCTGCGACCCAAGGCGCTAGCTATGCGCCCGATGCACAAGTAGACAATCAGCAGCCTTTGCAACAGACCGCAAAGGAGGAGCAGGAAGACGAACGCATGCAGATAACCGGGGACTCGGCCGATGCGACACAGGAAATGCTCGCATCCCCTGATGACATGCAGATGCAAGCTCAGCTGCAATGGCAAGCCGCGCACGGCCAGATGCCTGCGCAAGGGCAGTCACAGAGCCAGCTTCAGGCTCAACAGCCGGCGCGTCAGTCCAGTGCGAACCAAGCCCTAGGTCAAGGGGTAGCATCGCTGCAACGCCGTCTTTCCGATATGGGCCAGTTCTCGACCGGCGCATTGTCTCGGAGACCTAGTCAATCATCCATGTCCCTGCCCCAAAGTACGCCGCATGCTGCGCAAGACCCGCCTGCGAACAGTCCTCTTGCTGGATACGGGGAGCCATCTGCAGCCATGACCATAACAGGCTCCCAACCTGTTCAATCACATGATGCCGTCTCTGCGGCCATCGGTTCCCAGCAGTCCAGTCAGGGTCACGCTCTTGCGCAAGCCGCTTTATCGCCCAATGGGCACATGCAGTCAGCGCTAGATCAGCACGATGAGCAAGTCGTACTCGACCTTGCTCGCCACATTGCCCTTCCTGGGCACGAAGAATGGCCGACCACTTCAGGACTAGAGTTCTCGGGCCCTGGGACACTCTTCCAACCTGCCCAACCTCTGGACATGACATCCGAACTGCAAGCGGGATATGCGGACCAGAGTGCATATCTGGTACACGGCGTGTCTGGAGATACCGTTATGTGAGTCCAAGGAAGTACTCCTCGAAGTATCTGCCTGCTACGCCTCGCTAATGTCTCTGTCCTCCTACGTAGGCGCCCGTCATCCATGGGTATCGCGACAATGCGGATGCTGCAGCTTGGGCCGGCGCTCTCCGCTGCCATCGCAGTGAGTGCAGCCGACCTCATCAACGATCGCGGCGCCACATGCTGATGGCCGCCATGATATACCGTCGGTGACAGCAACCCGGTATTGAGGGTCTGCGCAATTGGGCCAACCGCTTCTACCTGCCATCTACGAAGATCACCTACGACATCGGTGAACACGGCACCAACCCTTTCAGTGCGTATAGCTGCATGCAGGTCTGTCTCGATCGCACTCGAAATGACGACTGGGTCCCCTTGACATGATGCACAGCCGTTCCAATGGCCGCGCTACCGCGCTTCTATGAGGTACTCAGGGAGATTGGCGTGCGTAGCCATCAGCTCCTGCTGGAGTCGCCAACAGAGTACACGGTGCATGCCTTCGAGCATGGCCCAGTCATTGGATACCACGTCGAGACCCAGCACACCTGGATCGTGGGCTATAACGCAGGCTGCCAGGTATTTTGGGAAGGCAGCGTGTCAGCCACCTTCTCGGCGGAGCCCCCCGAGCTTGGGCACGACGGTCTTCCTGTCAGCGATGGTTTGCGCATGAGCAGCCTGGTCTACGATGTTTCCACCAGCACAGAGTACATTCGGCGGGATGCTATACGGAGCAGCAAGGCGGCGGCACGCGCTGCATCGCCCAGCTCAGTGGACTCATTATCGCCCACAGCTCTCTCTGCCTCGCGCATTTCGACCACGCAAGACAATCACGATGCTATGTCATCGCCCACACTCCTGCCGGAGTACCTTGTGCCACCATCTGACGGGGTTTCGCCAATGAAGCAAGATCCTGCTTTTGCCCCTGAAACAGTCGGCGGCGCCCAAAAACGGAAGGCAACGGCGCAGCTTCCAGACGACTCCTTTGGGCTCGCAGGAGGACGACGCAGGAGGAGTAAGAGCGTCACGATCCAAGACAGTGGCGTCAAGATTCTTGACTTTGCGGACTCTACGGCGCAGTCCGGCAGCGAGAACATCGATTGGGAACATTGCTGCGTCCCGCCCCCGTGCGTAGCCATCCCCAGTGTCAGCGAGCGGTCTCTTCGCGTCCTCGAGGTGAGCCTATACATGCCTGCCTGGGTTTCCGGTTGCTTGGGAGACAGTAGAGCTGATCATGACCATGTCCACAGATTGCAGAGTCCGTTGACGCTTTGGGAGAAATCATGAGCTTCTCTCGCTTGCATGGTTTCAGTCCGCTTGGTGCGTCGCTCTGCGTCCCCGTCCATTGTAGTGTGCGTATTGACGCGTCACGTTCATCTCTACTTTTGCAGAATCGCTCGAGCGGTACGCGACATACTGCGTCAGTGTAGGAGCTGCCCAAAGGGAGATCGGCCCTGCTTCACCGGTCTCCTCGGAATCGTCAGAAGCTGGCCAGACTGGAGATCACGCATCCGCGTCACAGCCCAACGGCGTCGTGGTATCCTTCTCCATATCAGCATCATCACCGAGCTCTGCCAATCGAGCGGCTTTCGCGGAACCGCCCAGTCTTTCCTGGACTGCCGAGATGTCCCTGCCGATCGTCTCTTCGCCTTTCACCACTGCGGCACAGCTGTCCGACCTAATGGCACAGTCTTCCTCGGGTCTTGCGAGCGCAAAGAGCATGCCGAACTCGCCTGCCGACTTCCTCGCCGAGGCTAGTCACCTGTTCAGGAGCAGTACCTTGCCAGGCTTTGGCAGCCTGTGACTAGTATGAGTCAATCAGTTATCTGGTTAGAGGGCTGTAAGTCTTCGTATACGTGCCTATCGTTGTTGTATTCATAGAAGGGGGCCGACGCTTGGCTAGCGAAAGAATCAGGTACAGGGACGCCATTTGAGCGATCCTTGCCGAACGAAGCACGTGTGCGGCTTGATTTCTTGCAATGGTCCGCATCCTATATACCGCAGTCTCTCTCGCTGCCATGGCTGCGGATCCTCAAATGATCTGGTACATTGCTATAGCCGCCGTCGCGGCTCTGTCTATCTACTGCTATCTCGTCGGACTGCGCCTCGATGCCAGTCGCTTCGAACGCCGAACACCATTTCCGACAGATGAGGAACTGCTCGCCGACGGAGTTGCCTGGTGCGATATCGATGTCCTCAAGACTGCCTCTGCTGGTACATACTCTATAGCGGAAGCCACAGATCGGCGCTACCTGGTAACTGGCGCATCTGGCAATCTGGGCGCCTTCGTCGTCGAGCTCCTGCACCGGCGTGGGGAGCGCCAAATCTACTGCATGGACATCTCGCCGCTCCCAAAAACCCTCACGAGCCTTGATGGAGTGCACTTTGTCAAGTGCAACATAACAGACGCGAAAGCGGTACATGCACTCTTCGCAGAGATCAAGCCGGACGTGTAAGTTCGGCAACGCCACCAGCCAGCTGTCTTCCGCTTCGTCAGCACGCCTGACAGGTCACGTCGTCTTGCTCCTCACTCACGCACGCGGAAATTCATTCTCTCCAATCCTCTCTCATGCACTCTGGGTGACCAGTGTCTTCCACCTCTGTGCTGCCATCCGATTCTGGGAACGGAGCTCTTTCACGTACCGGCTCTCCGCAGCAGTCAACATCGATGGCACCAAGCACGTCCTCGATGCGCTCAGGTCATTACCGGACATTTCGTCGGACAAGACACTGGTATTCTGCTCGTCAGCTGCCGTGCAACTGTATGAGCCGCTCTTCATGCGTCTCGGCTGGAACTACCGCAGCGGGTACCCGTCGAGCTGGACCCTTACCGATGACCGGGAGATACCAGACAAAGATCTTGCGAGCCATTGCTACGCCGTGACCAAGGCTATAGCTGACCGGCTGGTGCGGGAAGTGAATGGAGTTCAAGGCGTCACGACCGGCGTGGTGAGCGCGCATCGCGCTCAATCGCCAGATTGTACAAGCTGACCGTGATATTTGTCAGCTACGGCCTGGAATGAGCGTTTGTGGACCTAACGATCTGCTTGCGGGGATGAGTGAGTGCGCAACTCCGTCGTGGATCCAATTCGGCCAAGGCGACCAACGGAGATGTCCACAGTCATGCGGCAGGATACAAACCCTACCATTATCAACTCACACGCCCGTAAGCCTCTATTTTTGCAAAGCTGCAAAGCTGCATTATGCGGACAGTAACTCATTCAGCTGCATTCACTCAGAGCACCTCATCAATTGTCAGGACCTGGCCGCTGCTTTCCTGCTGTACGAGCGTGCCATTCTCGAGCGGCCACAGGACGTTGCAGGGGAGCACTTGTAAGTCTCATCTGGATGATATAGGACAAGCGCGTCTGATCACCGCCTCGGCTCTCAGCCTCGTCACGGGTGACCACAACAACTACACCTGGCGAGAGCTGCGTCACATAATCCAGCTTTTTGCCAGCAAGGATCTCAAGTACACGCCTCTCTACCCTCTGGCGCTGTATGCGCTGTCGCATGCGCTCGGTGGGCGTCAGAGGAAGTTGTATGCCGGTGTCCGATACTGACGAACCCTGGCCAACACAGAGGCGATCTGCTGGACGCGGTACTACTGCCTTCTGCCTGTCTACAAGATCTTTTACAAGACAGTTCCCTCTCCGCATCCGAAGTGGATGGAGTGGGGCAAATTGTACCAGCTGCAGCCGGCTATCGTAAGGGCCGGATCACGGACGTAGTATGCAGCCGGGCGCCGCTTAACCGTCTCGTAACTCACAGTGGAACACCGCGTGCGTTGACGTTGATATCGACGACTCGCGAGCCCGCAAAGTCCTTGGCTATCGCAATGCCTTCTCAACGCCCGCGACCGTGCGTGAGCTTTCTGGAGTGCGCATTCGAGACAGACTGCCAGCCTGACGAATCTGCCACTGCACAGCTTCGTTGGGTTGTCGACACCATCGAAAGCTCTCAGGTACCGGCGAGGGAGCTTGCGCGACAGGCAGCCTTGAAAGCCAGTGACGAAGTCTTGCCTCCTCTGAATGGCGTGACCGATATGCTGAAGAAGGATGACTAAGGGCGAAACGAGTTCATTCCAGAAGGAGTCCGAGGGAGCGGGCTCGCCCGAAATCCCGCTCAGGATCTGAGCAGTCCAAGGTCGTGGCTGGATGCTCGCTTGGCTGGCTGGTTGTCCCGGACTTTGCGATGCGTATGTCTAGATGTCTCACTTAGAGATATCGCATTCGTGTCGACGCAATAGAACGTTGCTCTGTTGCCCTTGCTGCCGTTCCAGTCTTCCGAGATAGCATCGCTGCATGTGAAAGGGCTCCGGGTCTTTCAGGCTTGTTCTCACTCCGCTCGATGCTGATCTGAGTAGAGCTCTCCTCCAGCCGCACGACGGCATAATGTCGTCTGATAGTGCATTGTCCCAAGATGCACCTCCTGGGACTGCCATGACTGCGGGCAGTCCTCGAAGTCCGGCTGCTTCAGGAGCAGATGATACGGCATTCAAGGCGGCGAACCGGACGAGATTCGAGACGGACCTGGAGTTTGTGCAGTGTCTGGCCAATCCGTTCTACCTTCAAAGTTAGTTTCGCGAGACGTCCCACCGCTTCCCTTCTGATGTCGCAGGCGAGAGCTGAGTCCTGCGGAGCTACGTGCATCCCCTGCCCGCAGCCCTCGCCCAACAATCCATCCTCAGCTCTCCATCCTTCCTCGGCTACCTCGAGTACCTGCAGTACTTCAAGCAGCCCCGATACGCACGCTTCATACAATATCCGCAGTGCCTGCACCACCTTGAGCTCTGCGTAAAGAGCGAGAGTTTCCGCGAGGCCATCCGCCACGACACGACCGTCGGCGAACTCGCACGGGAGCAGACTGAGCATTGGAGGACATGGAGGGAGGAACTCGAGAGCTATCCTGCATCCGCCACGGCGGCTCCACCCGAGCCGTTGCAGGGCGAAGCTGTTCAGGCACTGGAGGCGAAAGGATCCTAGATGCCAATAAAGCCTCGCCATTCAGAAGGATTCCCTCTGCAAGAGAACGGTCGCTGTGCTACCGAGGTTCTTCGCACAAGCACTGTCCGGCGGGAATTCCGTCCCTGCCGAGCCGAAGTAACATACGGTCCGCGCCGTTCGTTGGTCGAATCGGCCGATAGAGGTCTCCAAGTCGAGGAGGAAGCGGTGACAGGAAGGAATGTAGACCCGACCGACAGCAATACTCTCACGCTACTCATACATCATGCATCATGTAGATCTGGCACGCTCTGCCCACTCCCGCGAGCCCATCTCTGTCAACCGGCTTACTGCGCGCGCAAATGCAAAGACCTCTTCGTCTCCCGTGAAGATGCTGCTCGCTCCGACCGTCTCTGCGTTGAGGCCCAGATCATCCATCATAGAGCGCTGATGGGCCGAATAGCCGTCGTCTGCGGAGGAGCCAGCAGACGCCGGCTGATCACTGAAGATCTGCGTTATCGGGACCGAGGACAGGGTGAGGAGCTTTGTTTTCGACTCGTATGCAGCATCTATGAAGAGAATGAACCGCCGGGCCTGGAATCGGGAACGGATGGCGCAGACTCTTAGTCCGGATACGCCTAGAACGGCCGCAGCATACGGGCGCACCTGGTCCTTCTGACTAAGTGTCAGCTGCGGAATGTCCTCGATGAAGACGACCTCGAACTGCTTGACAATTTCCAGGTAGTCGGCAGCGCTGAGTGGGTTTCCGCACAGTTCGCGAAAGGTAAAGATGGCGACTTTGCCGTCCTGCGAGCTCCGTGGCACCGCGAGCTTGCGGCCCCACACGTCTAGCTCGCGATCGAGACGCAGCGTCGATTTCTCTGCTAGTGCGAAGCCTTCGACTATTTTGTAGAACTCGAGGCGGTTCTCGGGCGAGATCGGGTCGTAATACACCTTGGCCAGCGCGCGGGGTATCTTGCGGTAGTCGGTAGGCGAATCGAGGTCACGGATCTTGAAATGCGAATGTATAAGAGAGATGCAGGGAAGAAAAGACGAGCGCTGTATACCGTTCTTGTATAGGTCGTCCGGCGTTCGACTGGAATAGTGATGGTCAGACGGGGTCTTCTCGTCACGCAACGTATGACCGTGGCATGAAGAGGATGAAGGAGGACTCACTTAGAGGTGATGACTATAACGAAGCCATACCCTATGAGCGACTCCATGAGTCTTCGCAGAATCATAGCTGTGGCATAGCAGGAAAGAAGGATGTCCATCAGCGAAACTTCCGCACAGACGCACGCAGTTCTACAAAGAGCTGACCATCGGCGATATCCGTCACTTGGAACTCATCAAAGCAGAGAACCCGGCCATCTCTTGCCAGTTCTCGCGCAACGGGTACAATGGCATCGCCCTTTCCGCCTACGTTCGTGTCGGAAGCCAGTTTGTGGAGCCGCTTATGCACGTCAATCATGAACTGCGGAGGCCTCGTATTTTGTAAGTATGGCGCATTTCAAGGTGCGACGATGAGCAAGGACAAAGACACCCACTGCATGGAAGTGCACTCTCCGCTTGGCGACGCTCGCCGGCAAGCTCTCGTAAAGCAGGTCCATCAACATGGACTTCCCGCACCCGACGTCTCCAAAGAGGTATACGCTCTTTGGGACATCTTCCGGTATCTGCGGGACCGTCGCAGCGCTGTCGCGACTGCTCCTCCCAAAGAGTCTCGAGAGGAAGCCCGCGCGCATAGGATCGCCGCCGTCGGCCTCATGCATGGGCTCAGGCACAGGCGGAGGGCGGTACTGCAGGATTGCCTCGTAGAGCTCCTGCAGCTCGGCGACTATTGGCAGTTGGTGCTCGTCTCTCCGCAGCAGACCTTGCTGCACTTTCCGCTCGTACAGCGCGGCTGGCCCGCCGTCTGCTGATCCTGCTGCTGCTGCTGCTGCTGCTGCTGCTGCCGTTCCCTGCGGCGGCAACGAGGACGAGGATCCCGCTGTGGCATAGCCTCGGCGACAGGTTTGCAATGGAAATCCCAGCGGAGGCGCTAGTAATTGTTGCAGCCAGTGTGTATACCTGTTCTGCTGCCGGGCTGTTCTCCTTGCACTGCCGCTTGCACTGCCAGCGCAGTCTCGCCGGTGCTGCCCGGCTGAGCGCGTCCTGATAGCGGTGGAAGCAGGATGCACGCCTACAGCTTGACGACCCTGGCAGGACAGCTGGAGCTGCGAGAGGAGGTTGGCTGGCGGGCGCAGTGCAAAGGCATCCACTGCAGCGGAGGTGGCGCTCCTTGGTATCCGCACAGTCATCTTGGCTTTCTTGCTTCTCGGTGATGGGCGAGTGGGTGGGCTTCGAAAAGAGGGGCAACCCGCGACCGCCGCCTCGGTCCCGCACGGCACGAGGCTTGCGCAGACAACCGGTCTCCGAACCATGCTCAGAGCGAGGCATGTCAGCGCACAAGGCTTGGACAGATTGTACTTGTATGTGCTGCTCTGCGTTACATTTGATTTAGATTGGTAGCTAGTAAGTAGCAAAAGCGACAGATAGTTGGAAGAGGCACAGAGGCCGACAAGAGATTCTGGGCAGCAGAGCAATGGGGGCATCCCACTACCCGCTCTGTACAGGCGACTTCGCATCGTAGCAAACCTCCCTCCATCCAGCAGCAGCTCATCGGTGCTTCTTCTTGCTCTCCTTTGGCGGGTGGGGCGGGGCAAGGCCTTCGTCCGAGTGAATCTTGTTGTGCGCATGCCAGTCCGGGTCACTCTCCCGCTTGTGCTTTGCGCCGAACCCGACGCAGGGCGAGATGCCAGCGAGCCACTCGTCCACCTCGTCCTCGTCCTCCTGGCCTTTATCTCCGCCACGCAGCAGGTCCGCAAGCGAGCACCGCACCTTGGGGTCGATTGTCATCATGCGGGTCAGGCAGTTGCGCGTCTCGCGTGGCAGCAACCGGAAGATCGAGTCCGCTGCGCCCGTCTGCATGGTCTTGGCCGACGAGATAGAGTCGACCGTGTGCTTTGAAATGGACGTCTTTGTCGAAAGAACCGAGTTGGCCCGTCCTCTACCCTGGTGCAGCTCGAGCGCGGCCCGCTTGGACGGCGACAGCGGGTGAGCGCTCGCATTGTTGGCCACGCTTGCGCTCTCCACCGGGTGGTTCGACAGTGTCGAGGCAGTGTACTCGGTCGACGACCGCGAGTTGGTCCGCTCGCTCTCGACAATCGACTTGACCTTCTGTGCGGCATCCTCCGGCTTCATGTGCTCCACCTGCTTGAAGAGTAGGTTCGCATCGAGCCCGCCACTCTGTCCCGCGACAGCTGCAGGCCCATCCTGAAGGGCAGGCGTAGCTTGAGGCGTCTCGAACGAGAAGGTCGAGTCTGCCGTGGGCGAGCCCGGTGCAGATGGGTTGTGGTGCATGGGGTCGCGCTCCGGTGCATCCCGTGATGGTGGGCGCGAGGCGAGCAGGGCGCCGGCGTGGTTATCTCGATAGTCCGAGACGGTGCTCATGCTCGAGTTGGCATACCGACTGTGCGGACCTGGCGCGGCGCGACTGGCTGGGTGGACAGACAGCGAGTTGGCACGGCTCGCGTGATTGCTGTCGGAGCCGCTCCCACCGCTACCGCCGGACCTTTGCGACATCTGGCCAGGCGACTCGGACCGCACCAGCGGTGTAATGCTCAGGCCGTTCGTGCCAGACCGACCCCTGCTAGGTCGGGTGAGGGCGGAGTCGCCCTCATCAATGGAAGACGGCGCAGTCGATGGGACGCCAGTCGACTCGGACGTGGTGCGAGGTGGCGAAGATGACGCAGACATGTCTGACGAAACGACCGACGACGAGTTGGACTCGCCTGTGCGGGGCGGCGACGGCGATTTCGGGAGCGGTAGACCTGCTTGCTGGCGAGAGGAAGGCGCCCCGGTCATGGTAGAAGGCGGGGCGACGCTGACACTCCCGCTGTGCCCGCCGACCTGTAAGCGGCGACTCGTGTCCGGACCATGGTTCCCACCCGTATTTAGGTACTCGGCGAGTCCTCCTTCGCAGAGCTCCGGGTGCGAGCTGACGTACAGCCTGTAGCTGGGATCCACCTTGGGATCGGGGATCTTCCAAGGGAAGCGGCGCAGAATCATGCACATGAAGATGATGGCGACACTCCAGACGTCCGTCAGGCGCGGGTCGTAGTCATCCTTGGCGAGAACCTCGGGTGCTAGATAAGGGTCGGAGCCGACGATGCCCTGAGCTTTGGTTGGCTTCTGATCCGGGTACCGGAAGACGGTTGCAGTTCCGAAGTCGATGATCTTGACGCAGGCATCGCTCATCATGACACAATTGTCGAGTTTGAGGTCGCGGTGCGCGAGGCCCATCTCGTGTAGGTAGTCGACACCGCTGACAATCTGCTTGAAGACGCAGAAGACCTCTGGCCGGCTCATCTTGCCCGACATGACGATGCTGAACAGGTCGTATTCGGCGTACTGCATGACCTCGTAGTAGTGGCCATGGTCGCAAATGATGTCCACAGTTTCAATAATGTTAGGGTGGTGCAGGGTGGACCTGGAAAGGCGGCAGGCAGACTGTCAGCATCGGTGAGGGACTGGGCGGAAGGGAGAGAGCACACACCCAATGCAGAACTCTGCAGTAACCTTCTTCTGATACTCCTTCTCGTTCTCCCCTGCCCTGCGCTGCCTGAACTCCTTAACGGCATAGACAGTGTGGTCCTTCTGCCGCTTAACAAGGCGGACCGTTCCGCCCGCACCTGAGCCGAGGACTTTGTCCCACTTGCCATACTTCTTCTGCAGGTGAGCGTGATCCTCTCCAAGAGGCGGGCTGCCCTTTCGCGAGCCTGCATGCGAGTGATGATACGACTTTGCCGAGACGTGCGACTCGCCCAGGTGCGCGGCGGACATGCCGAGTCCACTTGGTGCATGGTGTCCCGAGGAGCGGGATGCCTTTGGTGTAAGGTGTCCCGGAGTAGCCGGGACGCTGTGTTCGGGGGATGCTGCCTTGGACGCCGAGTTCGACCGGCCCCAGCGCGAGACAGAGTGCGACGAGCCGGAGTGAGAGCCCGCAGGCGACGCATTCGACGAGTGGGGCATGTGCGAATTGAGGAAACGGCGCAGCTCGGACAGGGGACCAGAGTGCGAGCCCTGCTTGGTTGGCTGTCGCATCGGCGGGCCAGGATGGGGTGCATGGGAGTCGGCAGAGTGGTCCCGATCCGCGGTGGTGGGGCGACTGCTCGCGGCCGAGAGAGGCGCGAGGGGACTGCCGTTGCCGCTCGCCGTGCCCGACGCGGCCCCATGCCCGTGGTTGGCGGTGGAAGCACGGGAGGACATGCTCATCTTTCGGTTCGCTGCTCCAATCTTGGCGAAGACGAATTGCGGCGGAGTATCTGGTCCACCTGGTCCGGTGCTAAAGCCATGAGCGCCTCCACCGCCGGTTGCCGGAGTGTGAGTACCGCTCCTGGGAGGGAGATAGGCGTGGTAGTCCTCTCCTGGCGTCAGGACCTCTGCGCCGCCATGGGCATTTCCGAAATAGGAGCCGTGTCGAGCGGGCGATGGCGGACCTGAGCCATGGTGAGCAGTGTTGGGAGACGCTCGTGAGACCTGGAAAGAGGGTGCTCGTGCACGCGAACCGTCTGCAGTGCCAGGCCTAGAGGAGAAAGCGGGCTGTCCCAGGCCCTGCGGTCTGGGCGAGGTGGAAGTGGGAGACAGGGCGACCGGCGACGTGGCTACCCTTGGCGAAGTTGGCCCGCCGACAATCCCCATGTGGTGGGACTCGGCTTTGGCGAGCGTCTCGCCGCCCTGCAGCTCCGACAGGACCCTCTCTGGCTTGTTGGAATTGCTGTCACTGGCGGCGTTGCCGTTGCCGTTGCCATTGCCGCTGAGCTTGAGCTCGGAGAGGAGCGGGGTCGGGGCTGAGGAAGCCATGCTGGCGACTGTTCGTCACGCACGTAGATAGGCTGACTCTGGGCGAGCTGCAGTCGCAGCTTCCTTCTTTCTCAGAAGTGCAAGCCGAAGGAGATAAGCGGCGGGGACTGCAGCAGGCAGGGCGGGAGGCAGGTCCAGCAGTGAGCTACCGGGAAGAACAAGGGCTGCTTCCCTCCCTCCTTCAGCAAGATGTGAGCGACGTACGCAACGCCTCTGTTTATGTGTCGCCTTGCCTGCGACTGCACTGAGGGAAGAAGCTGACAGAAATGGCCGCGAAGATCGGTCCAACCCGAGCTGTCCGCTCCGCTTTCGCCGCTGACAGCGGGCGGTGACGGAGTTTTCGGGATGACTGAGCTTGCAACGACTTGCCGAACTGTGGGATGCCCCTATGCCGATGATTGTGCTCACTCTGCTGTTGCTGCTGTGAGGCTGAAAGATTCTACAGCGGTTGCTTGTCGCAGTCTGTAGCTTTCGTCGACGGCGGGGTTGGCTGAGAGAGTGGAGATGCTGCCCACTTGAGCGCACTTGATGAGCGCGCTCGGGAAGGCGAGAGCGGGCTGGCGGGCGTCTCTCTTGGGGCTCGGGGGGATCGTCCAGCTGCACGACTGCGGTGTCAGCGATAGCAGCAGCAGCAGCAGCACAAGGTCGAGCGCAGTTGCTCTGTCGCTCCCTCTTCTACTGATACTGATGGACAATGGCGATGTCGGTTGGCCTGAAGCTGCTTTCCTCCCTTTCGCTGCAGCAGACCGCCGTCGGCTAGCTGGGGAGGCGGTGACCGAGAGGTGGAGGCGACATCAATCAGCCCGTTCGGAGATGCCGAAGGTCTGGCCGACCGGCAGCTGCGCCTCCCACCTGTGATACGAGTAGACACACCTCCTCCTCCTTCCTTCCTCTCCTTCTCGAACGAATCGGTTTACAATATAATATGCTGCACCCGCTCGTTGTGGGTCAAGCCTGACCAGCTCCAGCTCCCTCCCTTTCGCTGGTTGCCTCAAGCCTGCCAGTGCCTGACTACGGTACTGTACTGTCCCGCCGCCGGTCAGGCGCGAGGCCGAGCCCGATGTCTTCCGGCCAAGCACGACACACAAGAGACAAGAGCATGTGTGTCCCGGACAGCCAGCCCAAAGCAAAAGCAGAGCGAGTCCGCGACTCTGCCTTCTCCGTAGAGTGAGAGAGACACAGCGCAATTCTCATGCCAGAATGCAAGTCGGGCAAGCAGCAGGGGCACGGGCACGGGCACGGGCACGGGATCCGGAAGGAGGGATGAGTGTGCATGACAGCAACGAGTGCAGCGCCGTGAAGGCCATGCTGCCCGCTCGTCACGTCCATATCTGGGGGCAGGCGACTGGCGCCACAATTGTCGAGCAGTCTGCGACAGTAGTGTCAGACCGCCTTTGATGTCATGTCGTCACCCTTATTAGCGGGACGTCCATCTTGCCCGAACCTCTCAAGCAGAGATGGCCCTCCCTGTACATGACCGTGTGTCCCCAGATGGTCAACCATTCCCTCATACACGTTGCCTCTACCTTCTTGTGCCGTCACTGTCTCATGATTGACAACCGTAGGAGAGAAGGGTAGCTGGGGTTGGCTCTTCGAGGCGTCACCGCGACCCCGCCGATACTCTGCTCCCATCTTCGGTCTTCGCCCATAAGCATCATCATTCTCCTGCTCCTGCAAGTGAGCACCAGCACACGCGACGCCCCGACGCAGCAATGGGACAGGGCTCATCCAGCCAGGCTGCCGAGAATGCGCAGGAGAGCAGTAGCAACGTACCGTCGACCGCATCGTCCCCCGCGCAGTCGCGCCGGAACACCGATGACGGGCAGCAGCAGCAGCAGCAGCAGCAGCAGCAGCCGCCAGGAGGAGGCGCCGCTTCGTCAACGCACTCGTCGCGACGAGCCCATACGACGACCACCACGGGCTTCAAGAGCGGGCTCAACCACGCTCGGAGCCTGAGAGGACGGCTCGATGTCGGCACCTCGAGCTCGAGCTCTGGCTCTGGCTCGTCGTCGCACGGCAAAGGCAAGGAGAGGGAGGGCAATCAGAAGGACAAGGACAGAGGTGCATCGAGCACCTCAACCAGCGCGAGCACAGCCGCACGGCGAGGCATCCTTGGGCGCAAAGAGGGCAGCAGGGATCCGCCGTCCAGTGCGGAGCGCAGCCGGCAGCAGCAGCAGCAACAGCAAAGCGAGGCCAGCAATGGCAGCAACGGCGAGTCGCCCAGCAAACCCCGCAGGAAGAGCCTCGATATGCCGGATCTCAGTCTGGCCATGTCGACGCCGGCATCAAGTGCGACTTTGCCTGCTCCGGGCGGTGGTCCTGGCTCGGGAAGCGGAGCTGGAGTGGGCGGCGGCAACGGCAGCGGTAGCGGCAGGACGTCAGCGGGGCATGGAGCGACGAGCAGCCCAATGATGCCAACAAGCACCACCTCTTCATCGTCCTCTTCCACATCCACCATCTTCACCTCCAGGCACGGTGACGGCGAAGGGCTGCCTCTCGCCCACGGCCCTATCGTCGCCTCGCCTCTCTCGCCAAACCATCCTGCACCCGGGTCGCACGCTCTGCACCACAGCAACAGCATCTCTTCCCGCTACCGCACGCCTGCGACCGGAGCCGGATCTTCCGGCGCTCCGTCTGGTAGTGCAGGGGCGAGCACCGTGTCTGGCACGTCTGCTCCTCGGGCGCGCGAGAACAGCGTGCACGCTGGCGGTACCACCATCAGCAGCGTGACGAGTCCGACATCGGCAACCAGCAGCAACTTCCCCGCAGGAGGCGTCTTCTCCAAGAAAGCGCAGGCCATTACAGGCAATGCGGCCCAGTTGCATGCTGCGGGCTATACGGCCGACAAGTCGAAAGACTCGGCACCGTTCTTGTCCACCTCGCCCCATCCCGCTTCATTCCTTTCCAGCTCGCACGCTCCGCAAACAGCGCCGTCTAGCATGTACGGCACACCTGTAAGCGGCTCCAGAGGCAACAGCCAAAAGCTCCCTCCCATCGACACACAGACGGTCTCGTCCAGCACGCCAAGCACTCCGTTAGCAGGCGGTATACAGCTGGCGTCTGCAGCCATGTCACCTGCTGAGCAATCTCCCGCGGAACGAATTCTGTCGCCTCAGCGTCCGACCTTGCAGCCGCGCAGTGATCGCGATATGCCACCGTCCGCTCTGGGCATGGTCTTTGTTGAGTCTGTCGCATCGCCATCCCCCGCCTCTTCGCTTCCATCTGGCGCGGAAGGCACAGCGGCTGTGCAGCCTAACAAGGATGCAGCTGGGGAACAAGACGATGCAGCAGGCAGCGTGGCTCCCCCCCTCCCGTCGCCACTCCGCCAGCCGATAGAGACCATCCTGGCACCTGAGCTGCCTAGCAACGTAACCATCACTGTGCCAGCGCACTTTCCCATCGATGCTGCCCATGATATCATTCCCCCGTCGGGCTTGGAGGCTGTTGCAGCTAGTAGTGCAGCGCTTCCGCGCGGCTCACCAGCGCTGCTCCTTTCGCCACGCGCGGCGCTCTCGAATCCGATGGAGGGAGCAGCAGCTCAGGACTTGATTGCCGCAGAGACGCAGGCGAGTGACAGCCTGCCTGCCTCTGGCGGTGGTGCACCGCAGCCGAGCGGCGGACACGGGACCATGACCGCCAGCGCGGGGAACGCCTCGGGCTTCGCGTCACCACTGCTCCCCGGCAGCACACCCCCGCTCAACAACCCGCCCAACACGCTGCCCGCCGCTGCGCCCATCGCCGCGCTCAACCCGACGCTCGCGCAGGACCCCAGAGTCCAGCAGGCTGTCCAGGCCGCTACGGTCGACCTCGGGGCCGGACCCGATGGCGTGCCGACCCTGCTCACGTGGAAAGCCGACGAAGAGACCATGCTGAACGGCGAAAAGGGCATGCAGACAGGCACGCCGGAGAAGGTCTTTGTCACTGGCACATTTGCCAAAGGGTGGAACGCAAAGATCGAGCTCAGGCGGAAGGAGTGAGTGACATCGCTCATCGTTGTTGGGTCATTCGACTCCCAGGCGCGCTGTGCTGACCACTTACTGCTGTTTTGTCCTCGCCAGAGACGACCCGAAGCACGCAAAGGATTTTACGGCACTCGTCAATCTGCCGCCTGGACCGCACAGCCTGAAGTTCATCATCGACAAGCAATGGAAGACATCGAAGTACCTGCCGAGCGCGACGGATGCAGACGGCAATCTCATCAACTACCTGCAGGTGCGTTGAGTGAGGTGATGGTATCGGCC
Organism: Symmetrospora coprosmae; assembly: GCA_008802785.1. Taxonomy (NCBI): domain Eukaryota; kingdom Fungi; phylum Basidiomycota; class Cystobasidiomycetes; family Symmetrosporaceae; genus Symmetrospora; species Symmetrospora coprosmae. The sequence continues at coordinate 816,167 of VUYT01000001.1, read as the reverse complement.
TGGCTCGTTTCGGGTATGCTGACGCTCTCGCTGAATGCGGTGTGTGCGCAGGTACACAAGGTCGACTCGGTGCCGAGGCATCATGCCGTAATCAGCGAGTACGAAGAGGTCGAGGACGAAGCGACGTGGACTTCGGAAATTCCCGAGGTGCTGCTCACATACGGCGACGCGAGCGAGGCCGCGCTCGACTACCAGGAGGCCCAAGAGGCCGCTGCAGCCGCGGCGCAGGGATCGCATCACCAGAGCTCGAACAGCCTGCCTCCGCCCGCTCTCGCAGACTTCTCGTCGGCATCCTCCCGCGAGGCGTCTGCGAGCAACACGCCCCAAGGGCCGTCGAGCATTCCCGCCATCCTGCCCGACCCGGGCATGTTCGCCCTCAGCCGCCGACCGCTCGCGCAGCTGCAGCAGGTGCAGCCGCCGATCCTCCCCGCGCAGCTCGAGAAGGGCGTCCTCAACGCCACGGTGCTCGTCGCAAAGGGCAGCGGAGACGACAACTCGATCCTGCCCAAGCCGGATCACTCAGTGCTCAATCACCTCGCTGCGAGCCCTATCAAGGGCGGCTTGTTGAGCGTCGGCGTGACTACCCGGTACAGGCGGAAGGTGAGTGCGGAGCTATTACGTGTCTCTCAGGCCGACCGCACAACTAATCAACGGACGTGTATCTGGTCACGGGCAGTACGTCACCACCATTTACTTCCGCAATCCAGGGGCATGACAGCTTGTATGGACACGAGCAGACCAAAGATGCATGAGCGCGCAGCCAGTCGTGTTTCAGTCTAACCCTCGCGTCATTGCGAATCTCCCAATACCTTATCGCTTGCTCGATAGAGCGGGCATGACCCGAGTCAGTGCTTGTAGCTGTGTTGCCAATATCATGTATGTTAGAATCGCCTGACGCATGCACCGAGGAGCTTGGCTCTGCGAAGGTGTTCCTGAACGCGCAAGAATGTGTCCTATGAGCGATTCGCTGCGTGCGTGTCGATACCTGCCGTATCAGCTGTCCTTCAGAGTGATAGCTGTAGGATCCTGGGCATCTGTGTACGTCAAGGTCTTGCTACATGTGGTTAGACAGCTATCAGAGCGAGCACGCAGGCATCAGGCTCGAGAAGTCTGTGGCCGGGTGGATGAACGAACGATACAGGGGGCACCTTTCATTCCGACACAAGAGAGGGTACTGCCATCTAGTTTGAGGGAGTCTTCCAAGGCGGGAAGGCGGGAAGAATCGTTGCGCTAGTTCCGCGCCGCAACACCGCTACTGCTGGTTAATACGGTTGAATTCATCCCGGATGACTCGTTTGAAGTCTTCAGGCGCATGTCCACTAGGGCAGTCCTTCCATGCGCCGTCTCGGATGCATACCAGCTGGTCGTTCACTAGGAGAGTGGCTGACTTTGTAATGTTGGCCGCCTGTGCGAACTTGACTGCGGGCGCATATGAATCGGCATGGCTCGGCGTGTCAGCCAATTGTTCAGGCCCAGATAATCATCATGAAACACAAGCTCACCGCTATCCTGGAGCAAACTTTTGCCCTCGCTGCCGGTATAGCAGTCGCTGAAGTCGGCTACCCAGTCGCGTCCGACGACTTTGGCACATGAGGTGGCCAGGCTGACGTCGCCGACCTTGTTGAGGTTCTGGAAGTTCTGGCACTGGATGAAGTTCCACCACTCCTTCTGCGTCCTGGCGTGAGCGGCGACGCAGAGCTGCTGGACGTTGCCGTCGCACTCGGAAGGGCCGTGCTTGCTGCAGGCGGGGACAAGTGGGTCAGAACGGCGGGATGGAGAGGTTCAGGGCGGGGCCATGGAGGCTGGCAGCTTTGAAACTGACCATTCAACACCGTACGGCTGCATGGTCTCGTTGAGCTGCCCGATGTACGTTAGGCGGAGATCTACCAAGCTGTCGACGTCAGCGAGCGTCTTGTCAAAGACGCTCTCGAAGATCTGCAGTGAGGGAACATGGAGGGATACGGGCACGGTATCAGTAGTGCACCCGAAGAGTCGACCATGCCATTGAAGCCGAACCTCTGCATCCGGGCACCTGTGTGGGAGCAGCGGCGGTCAGTTGTAGCGTGCATCCCACCGAGGCGATAGTGGCGTTGAAAGCCTCCTGCGACTGTACGCACTTTGACATGACTCCGAGGGTGACTGGGACGCGCTTCTTGTGCTTCGTGCCGTCTGTGACTGCATCAAAGATGACCTGTTCCTGTCCCTGCAGCAGCGCCCGCTTGTTCGCGGTGGTGATGGCGACACCCACGGCCGGGCATATCGCGCAGAGCCAGGACCCGAGCACTGCCGCTGCGGGGATGAGGGCCAGAATCTTCATGGTAAGCAGGTGCTTACTGTAGTTTGTACAGTGTGGCTGTGAATGTCAATCACTGTAAGCTGTAAGCTGTAAGGGCAAGGGCAAGGGCCAAGGGCCAAGGGCCAAGGGCAAAGGGCAAAGGGCAAAGGGCAAAGGGCAAAGGGCAAAGGGCAAAGGGCAAAGGGCAAAGGGCAAAGGGCAAAGGCGAGGTCGAGGCTATCGTTGCCACCCACTCGGTCTCGTCGTCGTCGTCGTCGTCGTCACCGCTTTCCCTTCCCTTCACCTCGAAACCAACAGCAACAGCAGCGTAGTAGCAGCGCAGAACGACACATCAGAGAGCGCGCTTGGCTGTGAGGCAGCAGGGCAGCAGGACACACACCAACAATGTCCACGCTGGTCTGGCAGCCATCGCCCCGCTCGTCCGCCTCGCCGCAGCCGCACGCCATGAGCGGACCAGCACGGCACCAAGTCGGGTTCGGGCTCAACAGCCACGCCTTCGTCTCGCAGCACGCCTCGTCCAACAGTAATGGCAATGGCAACGGCACTGGTGGCCCTGCTGGGTTCGGGTTCGGGTTCGGGGCACCTTCACCGTCCGCGTCTGCATCGTCGTTGTCGAACGGATTTGGCTTTGGCGGTAGCAGCGGCGGCGGCGGCGGCCTTCGCTCACCCAGCTCGAGCTCGCACGCAAACTACACGGGCATGCCGTTTCCTAGCACTTCATCAGCTGCTAGCTCGTCGCAGCGCGGGATGACCCTCATGGGGTCAGCCACGCCAGGCAACAACCGAAGGCGTCGGCGATCCGATTCTGCAGAAGACATGAGGGAGGACACGGAGGAAACGAGTCTGGGAACAGAGTCTGCAGCGGCGGGAAAGCGCGCCAGGAGGGAGATTCGGCCTGTGAAGAGCCTGGCAAGCCTGCACCACCACCACCACCACCCGGCGACCAGCAGCGCCGGATCAGATTCGGGCCTAGGCGCCGCAACGAGTTCCGGAGTCCCGCCCAGCCCGCAGAACGAGGTTGACATTGGCAAGGCGCTTGGTCAGTGCACTCTTGTGTCGTGCTTATCTGTCCACAACGCTGACTGGTGACCGCTCGCCCGCGCGCCCTTTCAGCCGGCCTGTCCAAGCCGGCCCTTCTCACCGTGCTCACCTCGCTCCTCTCGCAACAGCCCGCTTTGAAGCCGTTGGTCCTCTCTCTCCTGCCACCACCGTCGCTCGACTCCTTCACGACCACCCTGAACAGTCTCGAACGGCGCATACTGGATGCCTTGCCTTCGGGAGGAGCCACACGGCAGGAGTACGTGTGGTCGCGCATCCGCGCCCCGCTCGAAGAGTACATCTCGGAAACTCGCCTCGCCCTCTCGCAGTTCTGTCCGAGCAGCTCGCCGCTCGCCGCGCAGGGCGTCACCGACGATCAGCAGCAGCAGCAGCAGACCCACCCCACCTCGACATTCGCCTTCCTGTACACCCTGACCCTCTCCGTCAGGAAGCTCGAGGCCATTCTCCCACGAGCCCCTATACCATTCTCCACGCCCACATCAGCCATTTCTTCCACTTCGTCGTCTTCGGCAGCCGCGCACCCGACCGCCAACATCAACAACCCGTCAACTCTCAACCAGCGCGATCCCCTCGTCTCGTTCCTCCCCCCACTTTACAATCAGTGGCACCACCTTATCACAAAGCTCAGCACGTCCGTCAATCAGGGCGGCAAGATCCTCAGCGCCGAGATGCTGCGCGGCTGGTTCAGGAACCTCGATACGCTCGTGAGCGTCGAGTCGGTCGCAGCCATGGCAACTGCGAACTCGGCGGCGTCTCCCAGTGCCGTTGCTATCGCAGACGCTGGCAGCGTCGGAAGGAAGGCCTCGGAAGCTGTGCGGGACCGGTTCGTCAAGGAGCTGGGATGGCTCGTCGGCATCAGGCAGACGGTCGCGCCCTTTGCCACCGCGGCGCTGTCGCCCTATCGTTCAGCAAGCACGCAAGTCATGGACAGCAGGATGATGGGAGACAATGGGGAGGACACGGATGAGGAGCTTTAAGGGTCAGCAATCGAGCAAGGTGGCTATCGGATCAGTCAGCATGCAGTAACAGTAACACTCGCAATTATCGTAGCGTGCAGTCATTTCCCTCCTGTCACGAGCTGTAATCCAAATCGGTGACGACAACAAGCGCAGTTGTATCCGCACACGCCTTCCTTCACGCCCTGCTACCGCCTCCTCAGAGACCCGCTCCGCCCATCATCATGCCGTCCGCCTCGGCCTGCTGCTGCATGAGGAGCTGCTGCTGTGCCTGCTGGTGCGCAATGAGGTTCTTCTCCTGCTCCTCTTCCCAGACGAGCTGGTGCGCGTACATGCGCGCCATGTTCCACACGCCTTTGCGACGCTTCTCGACGCCGAGGACAGAGTCGCGGATCTCGGAGAGGCGGTCCTGGTACTCGAGCGAGTCGGACAGGAATTTAGTGAGCTCGGACAAGCACAGCTGCACAGTTGAGAGCTGGTCCGAAGGGCGCAGACGGGCGTGCGTCGAGGGCGAGGGCTCCGCAGGCGCAGGTGCCCCGCCGCCGGCAGCCGGCGCTCCAGGCTGGCCGGGTACCGGGGTGCCCTCGCCCATCCCGCCGCCGACAGCATGCGGCTGAAGAGGCACCCAGATGTCCTCCTGCGACACGAAGAGCGACTCAATGTACGGATACGGATGAGCGATCCTTTGGAGAGCGGGCGCGAGGGGGGCCGTGTCGTTCTTAGTGGTGCCCTCCTCTTCCTGCTCGGGGCCCGCACCATTCTCGGCACGGGAGTCACCGTCTCCGGCATGAGCGTCCTTGCCTCCTGTGCCATTGACGCCGTTGCCATTGCCCAGTCCAGTGCTGCCGTTCGTCAAAACCCCAGGTGATACGCCGTTACTGGTAGCCGGGGCTGCCTGCGCTGCTCCACCTTGTGATGCCGGCTCTGGTCCTGCACCATCCCCGGCTGTGGCGGAGGCTCCGTCGACTTGCATCGCATATCCTTCCTGCTCCCGCTCTTTGGGAGTCTCGGTCTCCGCTGCCGCCCCGTTTCCAGGATGCGCTAGCAAGGCTTGTCCGTTCTCGTTTTGCGCCGCATCCGCTTCAGACGCAGTGGCATCCGTTCTTCGCATTCCGCTCGTTTGCCCTTGTTCACGCTCACGCTCCCCCTCGAGCTCCTGCTTCTGCTCTGGATTCGCCCGCTCAGTGGCCTGACCATCACCGCCAGAGAAAGGCAGCCCCACAATGCCCTGCAAGCCCGCGATGCTGTTCCCGCGGAGAAAATCGACGAGCCTCGTGAGCGCGCGAAGGAGCTCCATGTCCTGCTCGATGAGCTCTGTCGCGCTCAGGCTGAGTTTCTCGAGCGTCTTGTTCCTTGGGTTGAAGGTGCGCGAGACGAGCGGGGACGAGACGAGCTCGATTGGGTTCTGCGGGGGTATGGGCAGGTACGCGCGCACGGGGCACGACGTGTAGTTGGCGGATGGCCCGGAAGTCGACGCGAGGCCCGTGTGCGATGTCTGGATCTTGCGCCGCTTCTTGCTCGGGTAGTCTGGCAAGGTGCCTCCGCCGACCACGAGCCCGTCCGGCCCGATGGCTGCTCCTCCCTGGAGGCCAGTCGCTGTTGATCCAGACGGAACACTGCTCGAGATGTGGATATCTCGATCTGGCCGCGCTGCAGCAGTAGAAGATGTGGGAACCAGGCTGAGGTTGGGCGTGACGGTGAAGCCCGTGGCGCCGCCTTGCCTGGGCCGCGAGCCGCTTGCGCCGGGCAGCCCGGAGAGAGAAGCGAGTTTGTTGGTCGTGTGGCTTGACGGATAGTTGTTATTGCTAGGGAAGGCCGAGCGCGAGGTGAAGATCTCGTGGTTCTCCCACCCGCCGAGCCGCCCTTTCTTTACGTGCTGCGCGCCAGGAAGCAGCTTGTTCCCGCGGTTGCTCAGCTTTGGCGCGATGCTGTGGCTGGAGCAGTCCCCTTCAAATTCTGCGCTCGCGTCGCCGTGCTCGTACCGCCCGCTGCCCAGTCCCGTGCTGTACTCGACGTCGTCCGCATCGTCAGAGCCATACACGCCAGAAGGCCCCGAGTCGTAGTATGACTCTCGGTCCTGGGACGGCAGCCCGGCAAGGAACTGTAGATCCTTCTTTGAGCGCTGCTGTCCGTGGCCGTTGTGGTGGTGGTGGTGATGGTGATGGGAAGATGACCCTCCGGTGCCAGCGATGGAAGGGATCGGGTGGAGCTGGTGGGCCGGGGGTTGGCTCGCTTGTTGCGAGGCGTGGTGGTGGTGATGGTGGTGGTGATGCTGCTGCTGCTGCTGCTGCTGCTGTGATGGCGGCGGCGGCGGTCCTCCAGCCATGGGTGCGTTACCCGCTGGAGCGCGCTGTGACTGCTGGGCGGCAGCGGCGGCTTGCTGCCGGGACCCGCTGGACTGGCTCACTGACTGAGGCTGAGAGTGCGGCTGAGACTGCTGCAGTGAGTGAGCGTGATGATGGTGGTGATGGTGGTGACCACCACTGCTGCCCGAGTGCTGCTGCTGCTGCTGCTGCTGCTGCTGTTGCTGTGGTTGCTGCATCATTGCTGTGGCTGTCCCTCTGCCTCCGCGCAGGACCCGCACCGAAGTGTCGGCTGGGAACTCGGCTAGAGACGTAGACAACTATACAGGCACCAAGGCACGCACAGCCCCAATAGACGTTCACTTCAGCTCAGTCTTCTCCTTGTCGTCGGTATTGAGTACGAGCTCTGCAGGCTCTCGCTCCCGTCACTGTCGCCAACGGGCTGCAGCTCTCTCGCTCTCCCAGTCTCTCTCACCTCGGGATTCCCGCCTGGAAGAGCTCGTAGGCGACTGCCAGCACCTTGAGCTTTGAGCGCTTCTGCCCCTTCCGATGTGCTGCAATCGCTCGAGCTCTGTGCCCGCAGGATGTAGTAGTTACGGGAGGATAAGAGGAGGAGGAAGGGCGACGGAGGAGGACGCGCGCGTGTAGATGGATCTCTCTCTACCCTTTGCAACAATCTCTAACGCATATTCGCCCAGGTCAGGTCGCCGCCGTGGGAGACGAGGGACTGTATCAGCAGCAGTCTACGCACAGTCCAAGCAGTTCCCCGCCCTCCTCTCCATGGACCGCGTACTCGTCAACTCGCTCCTCATCTCCGAGCTCACCCTCTCGCCCGCGCCCTGGAAGCCGTCGAAGCAGCAGCCAGCCTACATCGACGTCTGCGTCCATACTGACACATCGCTCGCAGGAGCAACAGACGACCTCGTCCACTCGACCTCGTACTCTGCCATTGCAAACGGATTGCGCAAGCACCTCGTCCCGAGCGCGCACCCCAACCCGCTGTCGGCTGTCGAGCTCGCAGAAGCAGCCGCCGCATACATCCTCTTCGCGCTCGACCCGCCTCTGAACAGCAGTCAGGACCGCGTGCAGGTCTCTGTCACCCTCCCCGACGCCCTCCTTCACGGCGGACGCGCACGAGCACAGATTGTTAGGAGCTTGCAGGACTTTGACGAGAGCAGCCATAGCGCTAGCGGTACGCGCGCACCCGTCTGCAACACCCCCAACAGGCGCAACGACTCCCTCTCGGTCGAAGCGCTAGAGATCTCGACCGTCATCGGGCTGAACGACTGCGAGCGACTTGAAGAGCAGCCTCTCATTGTAGACGTCGAGACCTGGCCGAACTTTGAAGGGGAGCAAGACGTGCGGACAATGGCATGGTGCGCGCGATCCTTGCAGGATGTAGTCTGGAAGGTGCGCTAGGCTTCCTCTGTGGGTGACCCCAAACAACGCAATGAACCAATGCTCGCCCCTGCGCCACGCCGCCCTGCTCAGCACGTCCGGTCGAGCCACCCTCTCCTCCTCGAGACACTCTGTCCGACCCTGTCGCAGGAAATCATTACCAAGCTAAGCGCACCCAAAGTCCGCGTGAGACTCGACAAACCAAAAGCCGTCATGTGGACCTCGACAACCGCAGTCGAGACTATCCGGCATCGGCACTTCTTCCACAATCAGTGCATTCCCGAAGCAGGAGGCGGCAGCGGTCGTCCGCTCTCGACGAGCACGGCAAGCACGCAAAACACGGCATATCTTGCCCTGGGCTCTAACCTCGGCGATCGATCGGCACACATACGCCGAGCCATGCAGCTGTTGAGCGCGGCCGGGCCTTCGATACTCTCGCCGCCTTCGACTCCGTCAACATCCGCATCCATCCATGCGAGCCAGCCGCTGACTCGGATACTGGACACGTCCTTCCTGTACGAGTCCGAGCCCATGTATGTCCTCGAGCAGGACCGCTTCCTCAATGCGGTCATCAAAGTGGCCACCCCGCTCAGCCCGCAAGACCTCCTGCGCCTCTGCAAAGGAATCGAGCACCGGATAGGCAGGCGCAAGACGGTAGACAAAGGTCCACGGGAGATTGATCTCGATATCTTGATGTATCAATCGGCTTCGACGTCCGGGTGGGAGACGCTCCGAGACGATGAGGTCGACCTGACAATACCGCATCCGCTGATCCAGGAGCGCGAGTTTGTGTTGCGGCCATTGGCAGAGTGGGTGGCGCCTGTCTCGATCAGTCTTCAACGTGACGCTGCCTGCTCACAGTCTTGTTGACTCGCAGCATTGCGTCGACGGTCGTGCATCCCGTTCATCGGCGGACAGTGAACGAGCTCTTGGCCGATCTTCCGTCACCATCCTGTCTTCAACGCGCGATACCTTCCTTCCCTTCCTCATCCCGCACTCTCATCATGGCCATCCTCAACGTGACTCCAGACTCGTTCTCGGACGGCGGCGCCTATACGACGGTCCCGAGCGCCCTCCAGGCCGTCCGGGAGCATGTCGCGGCAGGCGCCGACATTGTCGATATTGGCGGAGTCTCGACGCGCCCTGGCTCTTCGCACGTCACGGAAGCCGAGGAGCTGTCGCGAGTCCTCCCCGTCATCCGCGCCGTGCGGGAAGCGGGCCTCGCTGTCCCACTGAGCGTGGACACGTATCGTGCGAGCGTGGCCCGAGCAGCCATCGAAGCGGGCGCAACCATCGTCAACGACGTCTCGGGCGGTATGCACGACCCAAACATGCTGAGCACAGTCGCGGACCTGGACTGCCCGTTTGTGCTCATGCACATGCGGGGCAAGCCAGAGGAGGTCAACAAGGTCGTGCACCAGACGTACGAAGAAAACGACGTTGTCCGCGGCGTGCGGACCGAGCTTGCTCGCACCGTTCGGCGAGCGCTGGAAAGTGGCATCAAGCGCTGGAACATCATCCTCGACCCCGGCATCGGCTTCTCCAAGAACGCAGAGGGCAACCATCAGCTTCTGAGGAATCTGCCTGCGGTGACCGGGCGTGGCGGGGTGTCGCGGACAGAGGACAGCGAGGACGCCGCCCTGCTCAAGGGATTTCCCGTCCTTCTCGGTGTCAGTCGCAAGAAGTTCCTCGGTACGCTCATTGACCAGCCTGATGCGACAAAGCGCGAGATTGCGAGCTCCGCTGTACATGCGCTTGCCGTTTCGCAAGAGGTTGACATCCTGCGAGTCCACGACACAAAGGCAGCGCGGGAGGTGGTCAAGGTTGTCGAGGGCGTGTATGGTAGGGGCAGATGATGGAACCATCTGTGAGCGTGTATGGCCTGCTGCAGATCCGGACATGCAATTGCTGCGGACGGACTTCACCTCGCAGTCCGCATAAATGAAACCATGCAACCGCAATCTTAAACCGCGGCATCACGTCAGAGACCGTGTCCACAGACTCTTTACTGCTTCCCAATATCTGCGAGTTGGAGCCACGTCAGCTTGTCTCGCGCGCCCAGATCGGCTGCACGCACCGCTTCCCGTCAGTCCGGGCGTGCGCTACGTGTGGACTATTCTCGTAGGCTTCCACCGTCACGTCGAGTTGAGCTTGTCGCGCATCGGCAATGTGCTGCTCGACATCCTCCTTGCGAATGATGGAGTCGTTCTTCGAGTAGACGTAGAGGCGCTTGCCATCTGGTTATAAAAGTAGCTTGATTAGCGTCTCTTAGCCGCGCTTTAATACACGTTGGGCTAACCTGGCGGCAGAATCGAAGGGTCCAGTAATTGCGCCCGCAGCTTGTGGATGAATACGGGCCCTGCAATCGCCGAGTAGAGCTTTGTCACGGCCCAGAAGACGCAGACGAGCACGATCACTGGCGGTTTTGCTATCGTCGGGAGCGGCATGGTGAAAGCGGTGAGCAAGCCGCGAAGTGCATCTCCTCCTGGTGCCGAGTCGATAATAATGGTCGATGTGGGCATGGTGTGCTTGTCTGGGCGGGATGCCCCTCCCCTGCGCGCCTTGAGCACGGTGGCGAGGTTGAGCAGCTGGGCGGCGCCTCCGTTACTGAAGGCGTGCAGCTGCAGAGTAGGCGGAGCCGACGGAGCCGGTGAGAGCCCCGCATTGTCTAGATAGGTTACGGCTGGTGCGATGGTGGCTGCGCGCTTTGCCTGCGAGGACCAGAAGAAGTCTGCGCTAATTCATCAGTGCTTCATCGCGATTTGAAATACGCGAAAGCTGCGCATCTGCTCACTGCTATGGCTCTGCACGATCAGGAGGTCGGACCGTGGGTACAGAGTCCCGTAGGAGGTCGCGTACTTCTGGATGTGGTTGATCTTTGCGTCCATCCAGCCAAAGAGGACTACGATCTGCAGGCGCGGAACAGTCAGAGTTGCCAGAAAGCGTCCCCGATGCCGTGTAAGATGGCATGACAAACATCCGGCTGCCTCTCAGTGTCCTTTGCCGCCTTGTCGCCGGGAATGAGCCAGACATCCTTCCCGAGCTGCTGCAGTTCGCTGCTTCCCCGAGCAGACGCGCCGAGCAAGGGTGCCGACGAGCTGGTACTGGAGGAAGAAGAAGAGGCAAAGCGGTTCTGCATGCTCAGGGAGGGCAGGGAGGGTGGAGAGGGGAAGGCGGTCGCGCGCAAGAGTGGCCCGGCTTTCAATGGACCGGGGGCGCGGGCGGCAGAGACGGGTCGGAGGCAGCAGTGACGCAGGCTGACGGAGAAAGTGCGTTGGAGCATACGTGTCGAAGAAAGTGGTGGACAGGGAGGAATCCAACGAGTAAGAGGGTAACAGCAGCGGGGCAGCCAGAGTACATCGAGTAGGGAAGCTTGCCCAAGGGTCTGGCGCTGCCGTCCGCGGGCACGTGACTCCGGTGGTTCCCCTTTCTACTCTACAGGAGAAGCCTCTAATTCTCTTCAGCACGGGGCAGACAGATGGTCGCCGCTGGGTGCGCTGTGCATGTTCTGATATGGCAGAGTCCTTGCCGTGCTCCTCTCTGAGGGGCGTGCTGCAATATGCTGGTAAGGGGAGGGACGAGCGCGCAGCAGGCATAGAAAGGCAGGCAGGCAGGCAGACAGGCTACATGTGGTGGTACGAGTACAGGGCCCACAGTACGGTACTGAGAGAAGCGAAGCTACTTCTTGCTCTGCTTTGGGTGCGATTGTGACTGAGACTGTACTGGCAGCTGCTGTTTCCGCTGAGCATCGACGGCTCTTGCGAGTCCGACGAGGAATGGCTGTCCGTCTGCCATCTGCTGATCCCGCTGCGCATTCGGCCTGCTCGCACCCCATGCTCCTCCAGCTCCGCTCGCCCACGCTCCTCCAGGTCCTGCTGGTGCTCGAAACATTTCGGGCTTCTCTGTGGTGGTGGAGAGGGACACGGTCAGTGCTCGCTGTGAGCGCACGGCCGGACGGTGCATGCGGACTGTCGCACCGGAGGCAGGCAAGGTGGGGTTGTTGGACGCTTCCACCACGCTGGACCATGCTGTAGACGTAGACGGAGGTAGGCTGCATCCATCAGTACAGAACGACAGACCTGCTGCCCCGCGTATAAGCTGCATGCCTGCTCGCTCACACTGCTTCAGGTATGCCGCCAGCTCTCTGCCGTTGAACGGGCCCTGAGCAGCGGGGGGGGCGGCGAGGGGTGCAGCAGGCTTGCCATTGATGACCTGCGACATTGTATGAGCAGCTTTATGCGCTTAGACGGGTCTGCGGCGTTTCGCTCTTCTTCCTTGTTGTGTTGCGGAGTGGCGTCGAGTGCGTCAGAGGCCAAGTGGGATTTCGTCCCTCTGCCTGCTGCCTTCTGCCTTGCACGCGCGAGCGAGACATCCCCTCTGCATTGATTTCCAGAGATGTCGGCAGCTCGGCAGGCGATTGCCACGACCTCGAGGCATGCTCTGGCTACCATAACGCCGTCAGCGTACAATGCGGCGGTCGTGCCATGCTTGCTATGCTGCCGTCGCAGGGCGACCCGACTGGTAGCGTCGGCCGGACGGAAACGCTTCATCGGGACAGAGGCGTCATCCAGCCAGCCAAACCTCCAAGCTCCGCCTCCTCCGTCAACATCGCTCAGCGAGCTGCCTGGCTCGCCTGCGGCACCCGCCTCGGATATCCCTTCACCACCGAACGAACCGCCACAGCCAACTCTGGACGACCTGCTCGCCTACCTGCCCCGGAACCTCCGCATACCCAAAGAGACGGATCTGACAGACTCCACGGATTTTGCCCTCTATGCGCGCCGCTTCAACCACATTCTCCTCAATCTCGACAAGGCTTTCGCGAGAAAGCAGATCTCGGTGCTGGCGGCGCGGCACCTCAAGATGTCACGAGCAGAGGCGAACAAGGCTTCCAAGAAGACTCTCGTTCGCAGGTTAGTTACAGACCTGTGGCAGCTGCCGGATCCGCAGGTCCGCCTGGCGAACGAGAAGAAGGTGGACAGGGGAGCTACCCGCGAGAGCCGGACGGTCGAGGAGCAGATACCGCTGTCGGAGAAGGAGCTCTTCCTGCTGTTGAGCAAGTCGGACGGCCGGGATCTGCTGCAGCGGATGGCGAGCAAGACGGGGACGAAAGCAAGCGTGCGAGGATCGCATCCTGGCTCCTTGAGCGTTACAGGACTGCCAGAGGAAGTTGAGGCCTTCAAGGGCAGGTGGAAGCAGGTGCAGTCTGTAAGTGCCGCTCACAGATATCTCAGTTAGTTACCCGCCATCAAGCTGAGTTTACGGGCTCCTGACAGGAAATACGAACAGTTGAGCTGGACACGGGCATCCCGGCAGGGCTGCGGGCAGACCTCTACAAGCCGCTCTCAGTGGCTACGGAGACGTTTGTCTCGCCTGCCGCCAGCGACGCTGCGAGGGTGGAAGTCACGTATCGCGGCACGTCTCGAGCGCCTATCGAAGCCGTCGAGGCGATGCTGTGCAGGCTGGCATCGAGAGACGCGCTCAGTGCCTCGGTGCCGAGGTTGGCGGTGTTCTCCCAAGAGGGCATGTCCAATTTCGCTGCTATACCCCACGTGCTGCGAGAAGCTCCGCCCTGGTACCTCTCGTCACTCCCGCTTTACGGTCTCTCGAGAATCACTTCGGTGGTCTCTGACGAACCCGCTAGGGAAAGCGACGGGGCGGTCCAGACGCGCAGTATGGATGGCTCTGGAGGAACCGTCGGCGACTGCCTGCAGGCTGCTATGGGAGGGCTTGATGGAGTAACAGTCAAAGCCAGGTGAGTCCAGCCTATTTGTCGGGTCAAGCCAATGAGCTGATATGTAGCCGACAACAGCTTTGGGCATCACCTACTCATCCGGCCAGGAGCATCGAGGTTCATTGAAGCTTCCTCCTTCCTCAAGCTCGCTGGAATGCGCGACTCGCACACATTCATGCACAGGTGCGTCGGTGCCTGACAGGTAGTACTCTTCCGATTGTATGCCTATCTGACGCACATACCCAGCCCCCCTCCGAGTTTGCTCTCCCTCATTCAGACCGGTCGCGAGTTCTCCAAGCTGCGCCTTGAATCGTCAAACATCCGGAGACTGCTCTACGCGCCGAAACTGCCAACGCCGCCTTTCGATTACATTTCGCTAGAACGCGTGATGCCTGGGCCGAAGGAGCTCGCCAAGTCGGACGAGGCACACAATGCCGATGTCTGGACGGCGCAAAGGGGTCGGCAGGCCAGCGTCGACGTGCTCATGCCGCATGCGTAAGCGTGCTTTGTCTCCCGTTTGTGCCGGCTCTGCTGACAATCTTTGCAGATCCGTGGACATCCGCTTCACAGGATACAAGGAGGAGTATGTAGAGGATGCGGCGTTACTTGAGCCTTTGTGAGTAGTCGTGACGCATGATCGACCCATGCACGTCTGACGCTTCGTTTCAGCTCTGGCATCTCGCGTGCGATTCCGGAAACGCTTGAGGGCTATCACCTCATGGAGGACTCGATCATACGCAAGACTGTCTTTATGCGTGGACTAAGTGACGTCTGGCAAAACTACTCGGTGGTGATGGAGCGCATATCCGATAAGCTCCACCAGGGCGCCAAGTCCATCAGGGTCACGGTCGAGCCCCAGCGTTCAACAGGGCTCGCTGGCTGCGCGGACATGGTTGAGGATTTCAAGTCGCTGTAGCCTACAACAACATCTGCAGCTATGTGCATGCTCCACTGCCTTTACACTTTCCACGTACCTTACACTTTCCATGTTCCAGTCCGCTTTGCCTGGATCTGCCTGCCGACAAGGCCGATCGCGACGCCAAGCAGCACAACAGCGCCCGCAAAGCATGCGGGCGCTACGTACCCCCCTGTGCTCGTCTGCAGCGCTCCGGTGATTGGCGTTCCTGCTAGAGCGGCGAACGAGATGACCATGAAGCCGAGACTGGTCCGCATCCCAATCTCCGACATGTTTGTCGTGAGGTTGGCGACGCACGCGGGGATCGTCGAGACATATGCGCCGGATGCTGGCCCGTAGAAGACTGCGAATGCGATGATGGAGCCCGTCGTCTGTGGAATGAAGAAGACGAAGCATAGGACGCCAGCCAGGGCGGATGCAGGATAAAGAATACTGCATGGACCTGTCAGCCATTGAATATCGTGCATCTCGCTATTGTCAGTACCTACTTCTGTGGGCCAATCTTATCCGCGAAGATGTTTGGGATCAACCGACCCAGGATTGAGCATGCGTTCAGGATGGCAAGGATGTAGAATGCGAGGGTCGTCTCGACTCCCCTGCTCTCCGCATAGGTTGAAATGTAGAAAATAGGAGTATATATGCCTGTCATAAGGGAGGAAGTGTCAGCTTCTGATACAAAAGGAACGACCCACATTTGCACTCACCTAGAATGATGAAAAAGGCAGCCGCAACAAGAAGACTGAAGGCTGGATCCTTGAAGTGATGAAGTTCGATGAAGCTTCCCCGTTGCCGCGGGGGCAGGCGAGGGCGGATGAGGATGTTTGCAGTGATGAGGCATGCGAGCATGACGAACGCTGCTATGCGCACTGCCCATTTGAAGCCGACTTGGGGGAATAGTCGGTTGAGCATGATGGGGAAGAGTACGCCACCCATGGAAGAGCCAGTAGCAATAATCCCGTAGGAGAGGGCACGCTTCTTCCGGAACCAGTGGCTGAGGACGGCGGCACTTGGTAGAAAGACGAGGCCAGCGCCGAGTCCGCCCACAATGCCTTGCGCCAGGACAAACTGCCACAGGCTCTCGCATTCGGCGGTCGTGAAGAGGCTGTAGAAAAAGCATCAGCTATGAGGCCACTGCGATGATCCAGAGAGTCCTCACTTACGCTACGACAAGCAGACAGGACCCAGCGGCAAGAATGTGGCGGCAATATCCGATATCAAAGAGGTACCCAGTGAAGATGCCGCTGAAAAAGATCAGAAATAGCTGGAGCGAGCCAATCCAGGCAATGTTCGATGGAGTCTCGTCGGAGAGCTGGTTCGCCTCGTAGTAGCCTATACCCAAGATCGTCAGCTTGGTCTCGCAGCCCACTTATCGCACCGTGACCCACCTTGATAGACTGCGAAACTGCTGATGTAGCCAAAGGAGCATGCGGAGATCAACCAAGAGCCGAGTACGACGAGCCAGGCTGTAAAGGTGGAACCGTCAATGAATGACGATGGGCTAAAGATGGAACGTCAGCGCGCTCACCTCTGAGGCCGCCGTCAGGAAAGTCATCGCTGCCCGACGCCTCCGCAAGCGCTACAGGTGCACGCTCGTTCTGCTTCTCTGCAGGTCCTTCCTGTGCATCTGGCCGTACGGTGCTATCGGATGCCGTCTCTGGCGAGTTCCTGACTCGCTTTTCGGATGCAGCCCGTGAGGTCTCGACAGACGTTCGCATGTCGAATGTGAGAACGGGGGATGTGTAGCCCTACTGAGATGTCTTCGCATAGAGCAAAGGCAAGACGTGCATTGTTCGACTGACTCGATGTCCGGGGCATATCTGTCGGCCCGCTGCTGACCCACCTGATCCAGCCTGATTTCGGCACGCCTTTCTCGGCATCTCACAGACCGCCGCCACGCGAGCCCTTCCGAAGGCACCTGTATGACCACAACAACAGACTTCAAATCCAATGCGGCGGCTCATCTACTACTACCAGACGTCCCTTCACCCTTGTCCTCCCATACTGGACGATGCTGGTGCCCGTACAGGTCTTGAGGAGCGCCTTTCAGGTCCGACCCGTAGATTGCTTGCAGCTCCGATGCATCTGGACGGTGGCACAGACAGGCTTGCATCCAGCCTCGATAGTCCAGCTTCTGCGGCTTGACAGCTTTGTGTTGGTCGTAGTCGGGTAGCCTGGGAGGGTGAGGCCGTCAGCCAGATTATCTAGTAACAGAAGAGCCTTGACTCACTGCATGTTCTCGATGCTACACGCGCAAGACGACAGCTTCGCACTGAATGTGATCCTGAGCTCCTTCATCTCGGAGCTACCGACTGCAGTGAAGCGGATGCAGATGTGCAGCTGGTGTGCCACACGGATGCCAGTCTCGGACCAATCGCTCGTCGTTGGCCGGACAATGTCATGGCGTTCCTTCTTGAGCAGCCGGATCTGCCTGACGAGGGAGAGTTCCTTGCCTGCTTCAAATTCGAGGGGCGTAGAGCTCTCGCTGGCCAATGACCATAGAACGATCTGTTGAGTCTTGTGCTCTGCATATTGCGGGTTCTTCATGCTCTGTAGGTTGAATTCCTGGCCTAGTATGACCTGGACGTCGTTGACGCGCGTGGCCTGCCCAATGTCAGGCAGATCCAGTGCAAGTCGCAGGTAACCTCCACGTAGAAGATAATTGGAGCTAAGCCGACCTCGTAGAGGTCCAAGCACCTCGTGGTAGGTCTCCTTGCTGTGGTCATACCCTTCTGCCAGGGCAGCTCGAGGGAGATGGTCGGCGACGAGATCGACCATGCCTGAGGTAACAACGTCGCTGCCGAATCTGCCTATCCCGATGGCCCGGATGTCGATGTAGTGCAGACTAGAGCCGTACGGGCAGACCTGGTATGCGCTGTAAGACCGGATCAGTTGCGGCTCACCCGGACGGCACGAACGGCACTCACGCCGAATTAGCTGGAACGACAAAACACCAGTGGAAGCGATGCTCTCCAGCGCTGAGCTGTCCAGGAGTGAGAGTAAGGTGCTTCTTGAAGGTCTCGTAGCTTTCGTGTCTTCCGCTGACCCACATGGTCTCCTTGCCCGTCTTTGAGCTCGGAGTTAGCTACGGTCACCGAGCTCGAGGAAGCACACGCACCAGCTCGACTTCGATGCGAGGGACAGTCTTTGGACGGGCTAAGGTGAGGACGAAGACACCCTCGACAACCGTGTCCTGTGGCAGAGTGAGCGGAAGTCCAGACGCGTATGGCTCAGATTCACTCACGCAGGTCGGGCCATCCTGCGGGTTTGACGCCTCGAGAAAGTACAGCGGCTGCACAGACTCGTCAATGTGTAGCGTGGCTTCATTTCCGCGGAGGAAGGTTACCATCTTTGATGCGCGGTGGTTCAGAGGAGGAAGAGTACAATCCTGATCCGGCCGGCTCGACATGAAAAAAGGAAACACGTGCGGGCGCCTGAAATTGTGGCGGAAAGTGCACGCGCGTCTGACTGTGCTCTCCGCCTTTTCAGGATGGGCTGAGTAATGTCTTGGACTCCCTCTCAGGCGAGCGGCATGATTGGGCTACCTCAATCCCTGTACTTGTTCCTGTGGTTTGAGACGGACTGTGCGGTCGGAGCCTGAGAAAATTGCGCCGTCCTGTGCCATGTGGGATGCAAACGCAGTATGTGCAGCTTGCAGAGCTGACAGGATAAAAAGTGGGCTTTGGCGAAACTCCGTCTTCATACAAGTTCATCATGGCACACGGAGCTCGTGGCTGACATTCTTGACAGCGGAACTCGGAAAGAAGCCGGATTCGCCACCGTCGCGTCTCCGCATGGATACTGAGTATCGACGGCGATAGAAAAGCGCAGAGAGACGTACGGATCTCCTTCAGCAGGTCCTGTGTCGACTGAAGTCAGCATACATACGGTTCTGTCAGTTCTACTTGTTGCCGGTCTCGAGGTGTCCTCGGAACCTGGTCCCCTCTGGAGAACAAGGACAGGACATACAGAAATGATGCATCAGACCGAAAGCCTTAGACGATGATACTGTACTTAACTGTACATCGACGCGTTTGATATCTTCGAGGAGCTTCTCGCATCTTGGCCGGGAACTGCCAAGGCGGCTGCTCGTCGGGACCAGCACACGCTCCGACCTGAATTTGGGAATCTGAGGCATGCCGTAGATAGTTTCAAGACGTATAGAACACGACTAGCTGATAACATGTATAGGGAGTCGGGCCCCGGCCGAAGCTCCCGCGTCTTTCCTGCCGGAGGCCGCCAGACCGCTTGTTCGGCTCCAGAGATCGCAATACAGCTTCGATTTTGCTCAGACCAACTGTAGCCAATGCCTTGAGAGCGTAGCTATTGTATAGTATCACTTTTGAAGCGAAAACCTCCTTTGCGTTTGGAAGAGGCCATTTCAGGTGGCGGAACCGGCGGTCCAGTGGGAAGCGGGCTCTAGACGTTTCTATCAGTATTTTGAATACAATGACACTTTGTATATGCGTGTTGCTCTGCTCGACAACAACTCGGCGGTTCTGTGGTGTAGTGTGCGCAAATTTTCTCTCGCTGTTCGCCTGTACCGCCGCTTTCGACTGACAAGGCTTCTTGCGGCTGTTCAGGGTAGCATACAGTTCGTCGATCACCCACCAGCGATTCCATGGTGCCATACACTAACCTCGCCTTCACTGTCAGCGCTTCGGATGCGTGTGGTCTCGGTTAGTTCTTCGATGGCACGCCGTCCCCGGTCCGTTCAGTCGCTGACCAACCTATACGCCTTGACATGATACGCAGGGTTCAATCCCCGCCAGAGCCCCTTTTTGCGGTTCTTTCATGCTGTCGGACTGTCTCGCTGCTTTTGCACGACTGTTCATCATTTTTAGGTGGAGAAAGGGCCGATTCCGGCTCGCCGCCCCGATCAAGGCCCCAAACGTAGTAGAAAGTATACGAATATGTTCTCCGCACTTCCAGCTTCACGTTGCACTTAAGTTCGTCATCTCTGAAACTGTTTTGCGCTTTCAGTGGCCATCCGGATGTTTGGGCCCCAATTCCTGGCTTGGGGCCGCGGGAGGGCCAATCTTCAAGCTTTCTTGCACTACCTCGGGAGTCTCTCGATCATATACTTGTGAATCAAGTCTGTGCACCTATTTTCGTTCTAGGACGTCCTGCAAGACTTCTCCGCTTTCCTGTCTACATACGGGCCGCGGTGGCGGACACGTGACTTCAGGCCCAGGCACAGGCCCAGAGTGCAGGTACTCTACAGAGAACGACTTACAGACGCATACGAATTGCGCTATCTGCGTAGATACACTCTCAGCGGTATTCCACCGACTAAATGGGGTACCGCACGCCAACCCCAGCCGAGTACTGCTTCACTCTTCTGCCGCAGCTGTCCGATCACGACGGAAAGCATCTCGCTTGTACCGGATGCCCCTGCATCTCCAGCAGACACCAACCTCTCGTAGGTTCGGCCTATCTCTCATAGAATCAGCCTGAGAAAGCGATCAATCGCGTCACCCGGCTGGCGCACAAGCTTCCGAGAATGCGATGCTTGTGCCCTGCCAGGCCTCGTACGAGGCTATCAGTTGCATCTCCTCCAGCTCCGGGTCTAGTAATTGCTGGCCAGACCACGCTTCAAATCTAGAGCGTCATGCAAGAGAGACTCCTTTCAAGGCGCACGCTCATCTTGACGCCCTTCAATTCTCTCCCATCCGCACTAGTCCGCCACCTCCTTTGCCCCCTGAACGCGTCGGTGACCCCTGGCCTCCGTGACGCGACTCACCCCTCAGAAAGCTTGAGCTTGGTGCTCTTTCCTCCTCATCTCTCTACGCCTCTTCATCTCTTCGCGCCTCTCCTTCTCATCCTCACTCAGCACCATGGATAGGACCTCCGTCGAGACTGCCAAAATCTACCAGGCCGCCCTCCTGGGCATCGTGGCCTGGGACTGGGTCATGAGCCTCAAATCTGAGTACAGGCACATCTGGAAGGGCGAATTCTCCCTCACCAAGGTGCTCTACTTTGTCGCCCGCTACGTCTGCCTGGCCCTCACGACGCTGGTCTTCGTCATCCAATTCGTCGACCTACCTCTGGAGCGGTGCCATGCGTTCGTCAGGGCCAATTGTATGGCCTTGACCGTTGTTCAGGTCACTTGTGAGTCACTACATCTCGGTGCTCCATTACCCTAGCTGACACGAACGCGTACACAGCCATAAGCGTCCTCACGCAACGCGTCTGGGCCGTCCTGATCCACCGAACGTGGAGGTACTGGGTCATCGGTATCCTCGTCCTCCTCGACCTAGTCACCCTTATCTTTGGCATTTTCCATGCTGCCATGGCGGTGGCCGCCTCGCCAGACCCTATGGTCAACGGTCGTGGTTTCTGCCAGATGTGAGTATCCCTCTCTCGCCGGACCTGACGCCCGCTGACCCTTCCTCACAGCCGGGTGCACCACAACTGGATGGGCTTCACGGCCGCTTTCTTCGCCATGCCCATCCTGGCCCATACCATTGCAACAGCCGCCGTTGCCTACGCTGTCAACCCTCTGCCCGACACGAACGCTGTTAAGAGGCTCCTCCTTGTAGACGGAGTCGTCTACATGATCGGTGTCAACACCATTGGCGTTCTTCAGCTGTTAGTACACCCGCTGGAAGCGCTTGCAATCAATGGCTGACGTCCCATTCTGCAGGGTCTTCTTCTACCAAACGATGAGTGACAATCTCCGCATGCTCAATTCGGCCGCACTTCTGTCCCTCACTGCAGTTTTCTGCTGCCGACTGTGAGTAGCCATTGTTACATTCTAGAGGATGTAACGAGTTGACACCCTCGTTTGTCGCCAGCATGCTACACCTGCGAGAACAGGCAGAAGAGATCAACAAGTACCCCTTCGGCCGGTCGCCTGATTCCAGCCGCACCGCCAAATCCGATAATAAGCTCTCCTTCTTCAAGCGCATTTCGTCGGCCAAGCCCAGTAATTCGACCAGTGGCACCGTCTCGATCCTCTCGCAGCCCGAGAACTCGGTTCGCCCACCTGTTCACCATGTCACTGTCGTACACGAAGTCGAGCAGATGAGTTACAGCATGACCGAGCGCGAGAAGGAGTACACGCACACAGGCAAGGAGCGACACCAGAGCCCTGACTCGGACTCCTTCGATGATCTCGAGAAGCGCCCTTAGACGCCATCTTCTTCTATTTCTCTTTTGTCACTCTAACCTGTAGCGTTGCGCACCCACTCTCGTCTGTCATATATTGCATTGTAGATAGGCACATCCTAGCTATGTACGTAGGCGTCGCCTGGTAGCACGTAAGGGCAGTACAGGAATCTTTCGTCTGACAGAAAGCGGTCCTGTGGCTCCTCTGTATCCGTATGGGCAGTCGAGAGATGCGCAGTGAGAGCCTGAAGTCATTTGTGAGCAACATCGCCGAACAAGCGCCAAAACATGGGCTCGCTCACAGTTTTCTTGCTATATCTCTGATCGGGGCAGTGCGGACAGACGAAAGGTCGTTCTCCTGTGTGTGAGCGCTGATGCCGCTTGAGAGAGGAGCTATCGGCGAAGCTTCGGCTGCACTGCTGACAGGAGTGTGGCTTCTCTCCGGTGTGCGTGCGCAGATGAATCTTGAGGGCAGATGTCTGGATGAAACCCTTCCCGCAATAGTGGCACGAGAACGGTCTGAGCATTCGGGTCAGCACTTCAATTGTACCAGGCAGAATAGTCGCTAGTCTCACCTCTCCTGCGTATGGGTCCGGACGTGACGCTCGAGGTCGGATTTGCGATCGAAGGCCTTCGAGCAGTAGGTGCAGATCTGATCTTTCATACGAGGGGATGACCGCCTGTGTAGCAGCTTTCAGGACTATCACTGCAGCATGGTAGGCAGATGCGGCTCCACGCACTCCCCGAGACCGTGCACGGCGCTGAGATGCCTCTGCAGATCAACGCCGCGACCGAAGACCTTCTCGCAATGACTGCAAGTATATCTGAAGGAGAGGAGCGACATGATCAGCTTGCACTCGATGATAGGTCATCGATGGCCACACACGTCTTCTTGCGCACTGCCGGCCGTCTAGCTGGAAGCGAAGCATTCGACGCGGAGGGTGGGCCCAGCTCCTTGTACCCCACCCATGAGCCAGTCTCGTCAGTCTCAACAGCTATACCACACGCGACAAGCGCACTGGCGATAGCTTCGTCAGCTAGAGGCGGAGGCGTGCGCGGTCTGGCGATGTCCATGGTAGTCAAGCGCGTGGCGGAGGAGCAGGGGGTGTTGTCGAAAAGCGAAGGGAGGAGCGAAGACAAAGTCCGTTGCAGCAAGGCTCAGCGCCTCTCCTCATGTGCCTTTCTCGCGCAGATTGGCGAACTCGGACCTGCGCCGGTCCCATCCGTCTTTGAGAGCGCGAGCGGCTCCGTCCCATCGTCTTCTCATCAACTCGCGCGTAGAAGTTCATAGCAGAGCAACGACGCGCATTGCAGCTGCCAGTCATGAAACTGACATTCGCGACCGAGGACCAGGCGTACAGCGTCGATGTCGATCCCGAGATGGTAAGAGGCTGACCTGTAGTGTCACGGACCCTTCGGAGCATGGCAAGCTGACGCGGCCTCCTCACCACTGGGGCTTGGGTGCTGGTAGGAGCTGGGCGACATCATGGCATTGCTCGAGGCAGAAGTGAAGCGCGTCCTCTGCACGATCCTTGAGTGCGAGTTGCTGATCTTCAGGCGTCGACCGCAGTCCGGGATCCCCACCTCGAGCCAGGCCATCTTTCACGCGAACAAGCAGCTCACGAGCGCGACGACCACTCTGAAGGGCTACGGTATCAACGATGACGATATGCTCCTCCTCCGAAACACCGCACAAACTTCCGCCTCAGGATCGACATCACAGCCAAGCGGAGCATCGGGAGCCACGACGGGTACTGTGGGAACCGCCAGCGAAGTCGATACCGCTGCAGAGATGGCGCGTTCACAGATCCTTTCCGACCACAACCTCATGCAACAGCTGCGAGATGCTGCGCCAGAACTCGCAGAGGCGGCGCAGAACAACCCTGCGCGCTTCAAGGAGCTCTATAATGCAAGAGGAGACCGCTACCGCCAGATGCAGGAGGAGAAAAGACAGATGGAAGACCTTCTGATGGCGGATCCTTTCGATGTCGAGGCGCAAAGGAAGATTGAGGAAGCCATCCGGCAGGAGCGGGTGCTGGAAAACATGGAGCACGCGATGGAATTCAGCCCGGAATCCTTCGGCAGAGTCATGATGCTTTATGTGGATGTGGAGGTCAACGGGCATCCGGTGAAGGCATTCGTCGATTCTGGCGCGCAAGCAACCATCCGTGCGTCTCTCGCTTAGCCTGCTCCGTTGGCAGAGCTCGCTGACCGTCAATCTACGTGATTCCTAGTAAGCCCCGACATGGCAGAGCAGTGCGGGTGAGTGGCATACTATGTGAGGCCGATGTGGGGCTGCAGTGCTGACGATGCGCCTTATTCCAATAGCATCATGCGCTTGCTCGACACTCGATTCGCTGGTATTGCGCGGGGCGTCGGCACTGCCAAGATTCTCGGCAGGATTCACAGCGCACAGATCAAGGTCGGATCCGATCTATTTCTCCCTTGCGCCTTCACTGTCATGGAGGTAAGCAAATCAGGGCGTCAGAGCAGCGTCATAGCCTTATCTGACCAATCTGCATCTGTTACTAGGGCAAGGGGGTTGATCTCCTCTTCGGGCTGGACATGCTCAAGCGGTACCAGGCCTGCATTGACCTACAGAAGAATGCTCTCGTCATCCAGGGCAGAGAGATCCGTTTCCTGAGCGAGCATGAGCTGCCGAAGAACGCGCTTGAGGAAGAGCTGGAAGTCGATGAGTGGGTATTGCTGCCGACCCATCGCGTCCCTCGGCTATCATTGCTGACTCTTCCCTCATAGCAATGGCAACGTCAAGCTCCCTTCCAACCTCGCAAACAGCTCCGCCGCGCAGGGAGCCGCAGCTTCTGCCTCGGCAGCGGCCGTCGGACCGAGTGCAGTGTCGCAGAGCTCGTCGCAGAAGTTTCCAGGGTCTGGTCAAACCCTCAGCACGTCGCCCTCCGGGCCAGGAGCAACTTTACATGGTCAGAAGGCGCAAAGCAGCGGGAGCGGCTGGCCAGAAAGCAGTGTCGGTGCCCTGACAGCTATGGGTGTGTCGAGAGAGGAAGCAGTCAGGTTGCTGGACGCCTCCAACGGCAACGTGTGAGCGGACCAGAAAGTCGCCGTGGCTGCCGGTGACCATTAGCTGATTCTCCTTTACTCCAGCGACATGGCCGCGAACCTGATGTTCTAGCGAAACTGTACGGTTGAGGGCAGTGCAGTCTCTGCGAAGTAGCCATCCTGTAGCCAAATAGACGTTGCTGCATTCGGCAATGTGCATTCTCGGCACGTGGTCCTGTCCTATCAGGCTGCAGTCGTCCCGAGCACCAGGCTAGAACCGCTCTGTCCCGCATGCCGAAGTCGCGATAGTTCGCATACGTAGAGTTGAGACTGAGGCGTACGGCGCTATATGACGATTTGCAGGCCAGCCTGACGTCTGCTACGGCAAGCAGAGTCAGGCACAGGCACCGATCGCGGGGAAACCGGACGGGTGCGGACGGAAGAGCTGCCTGGCGTTGAGCACGCCAGCGCCCAGATTTTGTGCTCGAGAAGCCAAGGTGGTGGCTCTTGTCTCCTAAAGCACTCCGTTCAGCTCGTGTCTCGTCCTCCTCTCACTCTCCTGCACCGCTCGCAGCAAGTTAGGCCTGCGCCGCTGCCGCAAGCTCCTCCGCCTAGGCCTCCCCACCCTTTTTTTCTGAGACGCGACATGCACTTCTCCTCCCTCCTCATCGCGGCGCTTCCGCTTGCATATCAAGCTCTGGCCGTTCCGACGGCTAGAGCCAACAAGGGTGACAAGCACTCCGGCATCCAGATCTTCCTCGACTTCGATGGGTGAGCCCTGCCGTCGAGCGGAGACCGATCGCGACCGGCTGCACATGCTGACCTTGGCTCGGGTCCGTCCCTTAGAACCATCGTCACATCCGATGCTTTCAGCACGCTAGCCTACGCTGCATACGATGGCCTTCCTGCCAATTCGACAGTGCCTTCCTGGGACGAGATTGAGGGTCTATACGGACAGGTCGTGGAGGCTTCCGAGGCCAATCTTCCCACTCCGACCAACATCAACGAGTCCATCGCACTTGCCAACAACGAGGTGGGTCAGATGCTCTGTATCTATTCGATCAACGTGGCACGGGCTTAGATTCGTCATCGACCACCCAGCTCCTCGGGACAGTTGAGCGCTGGAGCTTCCTCTGGGTGCAGAGCACGGGCCTCTTCGACACGGTGAAGGCTACCGACTTGCAGCGCTATGCACGAAACGTAACTCTGCGCGACGGATGGTGCGGCTTTGCCGAGGAGGCGAAAGCGCACGGCGTCCACATCAACATCCTCTCCCTCAACTGGTCGCCGTCCTGGCTCCGCCTGATCCTACGCGAGGTCTCTGGCTGCCCTGATGTGCTTGACAACGTCTCGACGTACTGCGGGGAGCTCATTCCTGCCGGCGTGCTGCCATACAGCGAGCTTGACAACAACGTGCCGCTGCACATCGGCGGGGACAAGACAGTGCTCATCAAGAAGCTGCTCAAAGACATCCCCGCTGAGAAGAAGGAGAAAGTCGTCTTTGTCACGGACGGACGGGCTGACCTGCAGCCCCTGTGGCAGGCACCCACAAACATCGGCGTTACCGCTGGAAACGCATCGGTCAGCAGCGCCCCCCGCGTGCTCGAGAGCTACAATGTCACGGTTGCGCCCGCTGGTGACGGCTTCCGAGGCTTCTCTGGGGAAGCTGGAGATCAGTCCTTCATCTACGGCCTGGAAAACTGGAGTGAGCTCCAGACTCTGCTGTGGGGCTGATGCGATGAGACGGGCACATCTAGAAAGCCCAGGAGAAAGTGGGACGTGATCAATGTGAAGCGCATCTATCGTAGCTTGACGGTATACTTCAACGGCCTCTCGTAATGCTGTAGCAGCGTGCAAAAGCGCCAATGTCGGGCTCCCGACTCAGACGCTTTGTCATCAACTCAAATTGGTACCGAGAAGAGACTGCTGTCTTCATTGCGCAAGCAGCTGCTGCACATCGGTGACATGCACACTGATGCCCTTGGTTGTCGTCAGGTACATTTTTTCAATCTGCGCCGTCTTCTTCTTCCCGCCTGCGCCGCCCGTTGAAACTTCGGCCTGCGTGCCTACGCCATTGCAGACGTTGAGGATTTCTTGCCCCAGATGCCTCACGTTCTCCCTGATCTGCTCCTCGTCAAAGTCCATCCTGCCAATCGCGACCGCGACAACTCCGCGATCCGACTTGTCCTTGCTGCTGCCTTTGGTGCTCGAGCCAATGCTCGTGCCCATCCAGTCGAGCCCGCCTCGAGCCTCCTTGATGGCCTTGCCGATCTCGGCGGTTACAGAACCTCGCTTCGCTGATGGCATGAGACCCTTTGGCCCCAGCAGTCGAGGTAGCTGGGATCTTGTGAGGGCTGCGAGCTGGTCTGGCGCGCAGATGATCTTGGTTGGCGATATGCGTGATTGCAGGACCTGGTGCATGTGAACGGTAAGCGAGCGTTATGGTCAGTGAATTTGTGCGAGTCTCTCATATTCAGCCGGTATCTGTGCCCACCTCGTCAATGAGCTCCGATCCGCCGACAATGTCCGCTCCTTCCCGTCGTGCCTGCTCTGCCAGCTCTCCCTCGGCGAAGACGAGAATGACTTCCTTCTTCTTTGTATTGCTCGCGTCGTAGGGCAAGAATGTCCTGCCTCTGAGCGAGTTGATGTTGACGCTCGGCGCCAGTCGAGGGAGCAGGGTGAGCTCAAAGGCAGAGGTGGTGTCTCCCGGCGAGATGGCGCGCAGTGTCCAGACGGCCTCGCTGAACGTCAATGAGTTCGGAGACGGTGCAGGTGCAGGGCGTTTGCTGCGGCTCTTGCCTGGCGAGGTTGTGGACCTGGAAGAGCTTGAAGCGAAGCGCGCTCCTGCGAAGGTGTGCAGCACAGGCTGCCCTCGCGCGATGAAAGCGCAGGGTGCGGCGACGAGCTCGCAGACGACCCTGCTGGTGGAAGCTGCTGCCATGATGTGTGCTCGGGAGTGTATAGACGTTGACGATGTGCGTTAGAGCGGTTGGTTGGTCCTCGAGAGAGCTCGTCCCTCCCGTCCGGCCATCGAAATTCAGGGCTGCCTGCTCCTGCTCTGTTCGGCTTCAGCACGACCCGCAGAGCGACAGAGAGTGCAGCACACATACATATACGCCATGGCTGAAGTAGAGCAGCCTGTGACAGTGGCAGCATTGCAGCAGCAGCAGCAGCCAGACGTCGAGATGGAGGCGGCACAGGGAGAAGCATCCACGTCGAAAGCAGCAGCAGCGACGGAGGATAGCGCGGAGGCAGTGGGAGTGGCAGCCGCGACGACGACGGGGGAGGAGGCAGCAACAGACAAGAAGGAACAGTCGCAGCCTCCGCAGCAGCCGCCGTCAGGGCCCAGTGCAGTCGAGACGCTCTACCTGAACAACCTGAACGAGAAGATATCCACAAAGGTTCTCAAGGAGACGCTGCGGAACCTCTTTCGGACGTACGGGACAGTCCTCGATGTGGTTGCGCACAGGAACGTCCGCATGCGCGGGCAAGCATTCGTGTCGATGGCGAATCGCGACGCTGCAGCAAGAGCCGTCAAGGAGGTGAAAGGGTTCCCCCTGTACGGAAAGCCCATCAACGTCCAGTTCGCACGGACACCGAGCGATGCCGTGGTCAAGCGCAAGACGCCAGATCTGCTAGAGGTGCACGTCGAGGAGCGGAAGGTCAGGAAAAGTGGGTTGGATTACCTCACTCCGCCCTGCATTTCTTGTTGGTCGGAAGCTGACTGACTCGCTGCTTGACACGGACGTCCTCGCCAGAGATCAGCCGCAACAGGAATCCCCTACGCAAGAAGGCAGGAGCGAAACGCTACGCCGCAAAGATGGGTCAGTGATTGCTGTTTCCCTCTGTTGGCGCAAGGTGCAGCCAGCTTACCATTCTATACCGTTACAGCCGCCTTGGGAGCAACAGCACCACCCGCAGCAGGGGACGGTCCAGCGAAACGCGCCGCAGCCGTCTTTATCGACGAGTTCCTCCCGCCCAACAAGATTCTTTTCATTCAGAACCTGCCCGACACGACGACAAAGGACGACCTCGAGGTGCTGTTCAAGGTGCACCCGAATCTGCACGACATCCGTACCATTCCTGGCCGCAAGGGCATTGCGTTCGTCGAATACATGGACGAGCGCAGCGCCATAACGGCAAAGGAAGCGTTGCACAACTACAAGCTGGAAGAGGACCGCGAGATGAAGGTGCGTCTCTGTGCCTCTGCACTGTCCCATCTGAACAGCTCAACATGCTGATGTGCTATCTCCTTGCATCTGGCAGGTCACCTACGCAAAGCAATGACGAGCCAATTGTGTCAGCATGACGTGCATGCAATGAACTGGGTGAGCGTAAGTGAACGTGTACTTTACGCACAGAAGGAGGTGCTCGCGAATCGTGTACAGCTAGCAGCAGCAGCAGCCAGTCGGGATGGGCTGGACAATGGCAGGAATTCCTCGTCAGTTCTCCGCAGTGGTCAATCGCCTCTGCGACTGAGGTTACACCTGTGCCTGTGCTCTTGCCCTGTGTACCGTTTCGTGCGCTCTCTCTCTTTCTGCGACAGGCTGGCCCCCTCTTGCGCGCCGCCGTGACGACTCCTCGCGATTCCTGCTGGCCTCCTTCCACCAACACCTTTCAGAGCTTACACACCGTCTAGGACATAACTTCCTGCTTAGAACACACATTCACAATGGTCGGAAAGTACGCCTTCGTCGCAATGGGTAACCCGTAAGTCTGCGCGATGAGGCCTGACCTGAAGCTCAAGCTCAAACAGCGAGCTGACCCTCGCAATGCACGTTCGGTGGACAGCCTGCTCGACATGCAGGTCACGGATGAGAGCCTGCTCGCAAAGTACAACCTCAAGGCCAACGACGCCATCCTCGCAGAGGGCAAGCAGAAGGAGATGTGGGTCGATCGCACTGCAGAAATGTGGACGGCTAAGAAGCGGTCCGGCTGACAGTCGCGCCCGTGCATCCAGCTACACGGACCTCGAGCAGAACTACAAGCCCGTCTACGTCGCCGGTGGAGCTGCCCAGAACGCTGCTCGAGGCGCTCAGGTGGGCTTCGCAGCGTGTCTGACCTGTCAAGCGCGGGTACTTTCGATGCCTCTGGCTGACCTCGGCAGCGCCTCTGCTCACGCATACAGTACGTTCTCCCGGACAACTCGACCGCCTACATTGGTGCCGTCGGCAAGGACGCTCTCGCCGACCAGCTGCGAGCAGCCAACGACCGCGAGGGTCTTTACTCGGCCTACCAGGTCGTCGAGGACGCTCCGACGGGTGCATGCGCCGTCGTCCTCTCTGGCCACAACCGCTCGCTCTGCACTGAGCTCGGCGCGGCAGAGAAGTTCGACAAGTCACACCTTGAGAAGCCGGAGATCAAGAAGCTCATCGAGGGCGCAAAGTTCTTCTACCTTGGTGGCTTCTTCCTCACCCACGGTGTCGAGTCGGCCCTCATCCTCGCAAAGCACTCGCACGAGAACAAGAAGGTGGGTGGGAGCGATGTAGCGACGTTGGTGCGAGAGTGAAATTGCACTGACAAAACCTCCCATGCGATTTGCATTCGATCTTTCGCAGACCTTCGCCATGAATCTTTCTGCCCCCTTCATCCCCCAATTCTTCAAGAGCCAGCTCAACCAAGTTCTCGAGTACGCCGACATTGTCATTGGTAACGAGAGCGAGGCCGCTGCGTTTGCCGAGTCCCACAGCCTGAAGGTCAGTCTGGTGCCTATGTGCGGCGTATTCCGCCTTCCACGGAGCTGCCCTGACGCTCGCTTGACGATACACTGCAGACTACCGACGTTGTCGAGATCGCAAAGAAGATTGCTACCTTTGACAAGGTCAACAGCGACCGACCGCGCGTTGTCGTCATCACGCAGGGCGCCGACAGCACGATTGTCGCCAAGGGTGACAGCGATAAGCACGAAGTGTACACCGTCAGCAAGATTGCCGACGACCAGATTGTCGACACCAACGGCGCTGGCGACGCTTTCGCTGGCGGCTTCTGCGGCGCCATCACTGCCGGAAAGAGCATCGCTGAGGCCGTCGAAGCTGGCCACAAGATGGGCGCCATGTGCGTTGGCCAGGTCGGCCCAGCCTTCAAGTTCCCCAAAGTGCAGGTACTCTAGATCAGCAACCGACCAGCGCAACTCAGTCAGACCATATTCTCCACAGCATCAACTGCACATGTGTCACTCGTTCGAAATGCCAATTCCTGTATCCTAGACCACAACTTAGAGACCTCTTCAGGAGGCGACGCTGCGAGCGAGTGCAAAACGAAGCGAGCTTATCCTCACACAACAACAGACTGTGGCACTGACATCCGAATGAGGGTGATGCGCTGAAAGGACAGTCGCCAGCTTGTCCATCGTCCCCCTTCAGTCTCCATCGTCCCTCGTCAACATCCATCGTCCCTCTTCAGTCGTCCAGCTCTAGATCCAGACGCTTGTAGATCTCGGCAATGCTGGTGCAGGGCTGTACGTCAGCCGGATACGCATACGCAGTCAATGGATTGACTTTGCTCACGTAGACTGCTCGATGTCAGAGATCTGCTTGACAAGGCGACGTCAGCGGGATTCGGGGCGTTGGCGGAGGAAGCGCACGTACTTTGCCGATGATGACGGACGCGGCATCCTGCGGGAGGTGTTAGACACTGTCAGTCCAGCGAAGGCTATGCGTCGAGGCCGCCTTGCAGACCTTTCGCGCGTTGTACTGCAGGGTTGTTTGTGGCGACAGGGATGCACGCGTCAGGATCAGTCTGCGAGTGGTCGACTTACGGCAGCCACCAGACAAACGTACCTCGTTGAGGGCTCGGAGATGCTCCTTGACCATCGCATCGCAGTCGTGTCCCTTCATTTCGGCCTCAAGCTTCTCCACCTCCTCCTTCACAGCGAGGTAACGCCGCTGTCGCGCCTGGTCATTCTGGCAACGTGCGGAGCTGTTTAGCGACACCTGAGAGCTTGGTGAGAGATGAAGCCGAGACCAACGGACCTTGCTCGACATGGACGAACTCATGCTGACGCCTTCCCTGGCAGTCGGACGTGAACGTGTACCTAACAGGACGTTGTGGTCTCCGGCTGACATCCGACGACCAGACCGTCACATCTTGCTCTTTGCCCTCTCCGATCCACCGAGACCAAGACCACTTCAGCCGTGCGCATCAAACATTAATGCCCTAGGCCTGTCTCGCACTGACAGTCGCTTCTTCTCACCGCAGGCATGCCACTTCCCCTTATCAACCCGCCTTTGCTCAACAGCGCTAATCCGTGGTGCTCGAGCAAAGAGCAGCTGCAGAATCTCTACGATTGCGAACATACGGGCGCAGTGACCACACGAACGAGTCTACTTCGAGGCTTCCCGCACAACGCCCAGGTGCACCAGCACACCTTTTTCGACCCGCAGACTCATGCAGCAGCCCCGCAGCCACCACCGGATGGCGAGGCTCCAGCCAACTCCTCGTCCTCCTTGAACACCCTCGGTTACTCTCCTATCCCGCTCGAAGACTACCTCGTCTACATCCGCGACATCGTCTCTTCCTCTCTCGGCCCGAGAAAGCCATTCGTCGTATCGGTCACTGGCTCACCCGAGGACGTAAAGGAGTGCTATCGCCTGATCAAGGCAGCGCATGCAGGCATGCCACCCGGTACTCAGCTCTGCATGGAGATCAATCTGTCCTGCCCTAATATTCCGGGCAAGCCGCCGCCAGCGTACTCTGGTCCGGCTCTCGCAGAGTACACGGACCTCCTAGCGAGCGAGCGCTCGCTCGCCGTGCCTATCGGTATAAAGACGCCTCCTTACACGTACGACGACCAGTTCGCTACCCTCATCCACACGCTCGCAGCAGCCGTAGCAGCAACTCCGGGAAGTCCACCACCTATAGACTTCCTTACCGCCACGAATACGCTCGGCTCCTGCCTGGTGCTCGAAGCTGATGGGCAGCCGGCCCTGAGCTCTGCCTTGGGGCAAGGCATCGGTGGTCTGGCAGGGGCGAGCCTTCATCCGCTGGCGCTCGGGAATATCAAGACCCTCCGAAATATGCTAGATGCCGTTCCGGAGCTGCAAGAGATAGATATAATAGGCGTTGGAGGGGTCGGCGACGGCGCAGGGCTCAAGCGGATGCAGGGCGTTGGTGCGAGATGGGTGGGCGTTGGCACTGCTCTTGGCAGAGAAGGTGTCTCAGTCTTTGGCAGAATAGCCACCAGTCCATGAGTAGTGTGGGCACGTGTGCATTGCTGTACTTCTGCAATCAGATCGATAATAGAGGGGTGAACAACAACAATGCACGACAACTGAAACTGCGAATCTACTCGCAAATGAACTGAACGGCCCTGTCACACTTCATCAATCGCTATCATCTTCACTGCTGGACCTCCGCTTGCTCAGCTGACCGGACTCGTAGTGCTTGTGTAGCCTGGTAGCTCGCATGGTGGCCTTGAAAATATCATCGAGCGCCGGGTCTGCCGACGTCGGGAAAGTGTGTAGCCAGGCAGACGACTTCGTGAGTGACTTGATCGCGTTGAGATGCCTCGTAACGGCGATCGTGTACCCGCCGGGCGAAATCGTGGTCCAGAAGACGTCGCTCTCGAGCTCAAGCGCTGCGAACAGCATGGTCTCGTTTCTGAGAGCGCGAATGTCAGTTAAGCTCGCAGACCCCGAATGGCGTGGCCATCTGCTGCGATAGACCCACTTCTGCCGCAGGACTGCCTGTGATGCGCGGAGCTTGCTGAAAAGCTCCTCCTCCTCTGAAGTGGCTCGAATTTCTCCACTGGCCAGGAAGGCTTTGCAGAGCAGCGCGTGGCACTGTCGGATAGCGTCCTTCCTGAGCCCTTCGGTGACCTTCTTCGTCCACTTTTCAGGGACCAGCTTGAAGGAGATGTCCTTGCTGATGGGTGCATCTGCAGGCGGGGTCGTCATGCACGATTAGTCCTCAGTACGCACAAGCGGGCTAGCATCGTCACATACCTTCCAGCTGCGGAAGCTCTTGCGCATGTCCGTACCCATTGGTCGCATCTTTGAAAGGCACCTTGAACCCGCTTCCCCCTGACTTGCCCTCGTTGCCGTGGCCGTAGCTCTTCGACCCAGAGCCGAGTGTCGTCTTCGGCTGTACGAGGTGACGGACTTAGCGCACAAAGAGCATCAGACGTCAGCTACAATCGGTTTGTGACGACCAGTCAAGCAGCGACTAACCTTTCCCAGGTCCTTGTATGCCACTGCCAGTCGCCGCAAGAGCCTGTCTTTTTGGCGACGGACCGCGCGGCAGAGTAGGCAGATCCTCATCACTGTCAGAATCAATGTCGACAATGTTGCTCGGCATGCCTAGGGCCACTTTGCTCGGGTCAGCGACGGTCGAGTCGAGCACGGAAGCGTGCGGCTGAGCCTGGACGTAGGGAGCAGGAGGCGGCGAGGACGAGGAAGATGGCTGATCCATCTGCGTCTGGCGCGGAGCTTCGAATGGTCGTTTGCGTCTCTGCCAGCTCGCTTTGTCCGGCGCGGCCTGTTCCTCCGACTCATGCATGGCACCTCCGTTCCCCTCGCGTTGCGCTTTCGGCGCCTTCGCGTGCCACTCTCGGCCCTTCTCATCCATGAAGGGCACAATGTCGTCGTCATTCGCTGGTGACTGGGGCCGGAAGAAGGCCTCGTCCTCTTCGAGCTGCGGGCGACCGAGAGGCGGTGGAAGCTGGAGATCGCTGTCGTCATCTTCATTGACATCGGTGTCGTCCACGTCCATGCTGTTCTCCGATCGCCACTGCATCGGGTCCTTGAAGGCCTCCGGCAGGCTCTGGTCCTCCTCCGCAGATACCGCTGCACCCGTTGCCAGGACGCCCTCCTCCGACCATTCGGCGGGCTCGTAAGGTCCGATTTGTGCAGCTTCTTCGTGCGCTTGCAGCATAGAGCCGGGGAACAGTTCCTCTGTCTCCGTCTCCGACTCCTTGCCGCCATCTTCGACCATGTTGACTGCGGCTGCCTGGGCGGCGAATTTGCTCGCCTTTTGAAAGCCAGGTAAGCCAGTGACGGCCTGATCGGGAACCGAGGCGGCTGAGGTTGTGCTGTCTGTTCGCGCAATCGTTCTCTCCAGCGATGCATCCTCATCGCTCCACTGCTCCTCGGCTTCTCGCTCGAATGCCGGCATTTGCGTAGCGACGACATCGGGCGGGTCGAGAGCCTTCTTTGCGGCCTTGACGGCCTCCGGTGACTTGCAGATGTCACAGAATCCTGGGTCCGATGCCATTAGCGCATGGTCAGAGCTCGTGCTGAGCGTCTCGCAGTCAGCGCTCACTGTCGCAGTAGCTTTTCTTGATGTCCATCTTGGGCTTCTCTCCGAAATACTTGCCTGCAAAGCAACGCTGCAGGATGTCAGCCACTGCTGCCTCTGCTCCATATCAGATGGCTCATACAGACAGATGGCGATATGTCGGCACTCGGTGACGTTCTCGACAAACTTTAGCAGCTCCTCGAGCGAGTTCTTGGACCCGTTCGCCAGTGCCGCGGGCAGATAAGACTTGTTGGCCCTGCTCTTGTGTGTCTTGGCGGTTACGAGCTTGACGACTTCGGCATCCTGTCTAGAGTAGAACAGCAGGCAGCGGGCTGCGTGGCCATCTCGTCCAGCCTGCCGCCATGCGAAGGTGTCAGCGTACGTCTGACATACATACAAGATGGTATGGCACTCACCCTTCCCGTCTCCTGGTAAAATCCTTCGAAGGAGGTTGGTAGCTGCAGAATGTATACACCTGATCAGCTGGGCCTGTAATCGCATCGCGTGCGAGAGGCTCACATCGAAATGGATGACATAGCGACAGCCAGGCGCATCAATGCCCATTCTGCAAGGTATGGCGTATCAGCGGAAGATTGTCTTCGTCTCCTTATCCTCCTGATTGTGCAGGTCATCAGTCTCACCCGAAAGCGACGGTCGCGACTGATCAGAGGAAGATAGGCATCAGGGAGGAGACCGGCTGCCATCATGAAGATGTTCAAGGACCTACCGATACAGTCCACCCGCTTCTTGTTGTCCTTGGCGAGCGCTTCTGCATCCTTCCAGAGCCTCGCGTTCCTGTCGGCGTCCGTGTCCTTCATGCCTCGATGGAACGCAGCAGCATTGATGCCTTTCTTCCTGAGCGCATCAGCGACCATATCGCACGTCTTCTTGGCTCGGCAGTACACGATGCCCGAGACCTGGCGAGCCGATTCCTCGGAGACCTCTGCGCCACGCCGAAGCTTGCGTCGGTACAGATTCTGGATAAAAGCCGTCACTTCTTGAATCTTGGTGTTGAATGAGTCTTGGACATAGCGAACCTCGTAGAACAGGTTCTAAGGACAGGTGAAAGAGTACGCCGGGTGTCAGAGTGGTCCGATAACGCTTCCTGCGATGACGACTGCTTACCGCCCGATTGAACGCTAAGTATGATGAGTTGACGAGTCAGATTTGCGAAAGGAGCCTCTGCAGCACCACCTGTCAAACCCACAGTGGACGATCTTGTAGAGCCTGTCCAGGCGCATGTCTAGACTGGTGATGATGTCGTCTTGGACGCTGCAACATGCAATTACGCAGGGCATGTCAGCCAATGAGCAGATTGTCGGTAAAGGCTGCGATGCACTCACACTTTGGTAGCAGACGCAGTGAGCGCCATGATCGGCACTTTCTCGAAGAGTTCGCGAAATCTCCCAATCTGCTGATACTCTTTCCTAAAGTCGTGGCCCCACTATATTGTGGGCAAGAAGGCAACATCAGGAAGAACTGCAACACCGACAGAATGAAGGCGCGACTGACCTCGCTGATGCAGTGAGCCTCGTCAATGACAAGGCGCGAGAGCTCGCCCTGCGCGTAGACCTTCTTGAGCAGGTTCTGAAACTTGTCCATGGCGAGCCTCTCCGGTGTGATATAGAGGAGCCTGATGCGCGGATGACCCGACTTCATATCCTTCTCGATGGCTTTTTTCTCGAACTCGTCCGTCTTGGATGTGAGCATTGCCGCTGGGATGTTGAGGCTCTCGAGCGCCTGAACTTGGTTTGCCATCAGGGCTGGTCCATGCGGATGCGATCAGCTTCAGCGAGGTGGGAGAGCTGCGGGGCTTGATACGGACGCACCGAGTAGCGGCGTGACTACCAGCGTAAGGCCATGCTCTTCTGCAACTGCGGGGACCTGGAAGCAGAGAGACTAGGGGAGATGGATTCCATGGCTTGAGTGCCGTGTGACGCGACTACCTTTGCGCGTGCCATTGCGATAATGGCGCCCACTCACCTTGCCCATCCCGGTGGGTGCAATGGCGAGAACATCCATGCCTGATGTGGCACAGAGAGTTTAGTCTCGGAGTAACAGTCGCTCTTCGGTGCTCGCTGGTCCTCACCATCGATGGCGGCATTCATGATGTCCCTCTGCTTGCCC
Source organism: Symmetrospora coprosmae (assembly GCA_008802785.1). NCBI lineage: Eukaryota > Fungi > Basidiomycota > Cystobasidiomycetes > Symmetrosporaceae > Symmetrospora > Symmetrospora coprosmae. The sequence continues at coordinate 779,023 of VUYT01000001.1, read as the reverse complement.
TTGAACTCCTGTTTCCCGAAGACTGGAAATTGGTGCATGCAGGAGTCAGCAGGGGGCCTTGATGTACATTCGGCGCTTATGCAGTCAATCAACGCACCGAACTTGAAGGTATGCTCGACTGAGAGCGGAGGACAGCGCCAGCAGGTGGCAATGGATCAGCTTCTGGTGACGCTGCCAGCTGGCCGCAGCTGTCGGAGCAGGCATCTCGAGAGGCCCGCAGGCATTCACGTACTGTCGACAGTCCCCTTTGCCTTTCTCAGCTTTGCAAACATGCCCTTCTGCAGTGACGCGCCTCCTGCCTGCGTGTCTATGGGAGCATCCTGGGCGAGATTGTCGAGCTGCCCGCGGATGGACGGGGTCCGAATGCTGCTAAACGTCTCTGCTCCATCCTGCGTGTCTGACTCTGAATGAGCCGACATGGTGAATGCAGGGTGGACGTGTCACGGGCTGCAGCGCATGTGTACCTCAAGAGCAGCAGGCTTGTGGTGTGGTTGATGGGGATCTGTCGGTCCTCGGGAGTCGGCGAGAGAGCAACCGACGACTGCATGCGCAGCTTTCCCGCTTTGGCCGGCTGACGACTGGCTGTCGCAATGCGCAGCAGGTGCTGACACAGAGGGTGATGTTCAGTGTCCTTTGCTCCACAGCTTAGGCGCTTGCTGTTGTTTGCGTCTTCAGTCAATCGCTAGAACGCCTTTCAGTGAGACGCGTCACATACGCGTTCGCTCTCCTTCTCGCGGTGGCAAAGAGGTTCAGGGCAATGTGTTGCTCTGCAGGCTCGCAGCAGGCCGTCTCTCAGGCTCTACCCGAGACGCGACAATCAGTGATCTGTGTCCCTCATGCTCCTGTTGTCCCGAGTATCCCACGCTGCTGCTGCTGTTGCTGCTTGATGTCACCAAGCGCTATGCGGCGTCGAGCGGCTCAGGCACAGAGGGCCTCGCTGAAGGCGCATGCATACTCAGCTCAGCAGGAGGGGCTGAGAGCCGGACAGCTGCAGAATGGCATTACCGTACAATGGGCAGTCTACTCCTCATCGCCGCTGTTCTAAAGGCCAAACAGCACACTCTACGCTCCACCCTCCTCGTGACGAGCGTGCGAGTCAGGTGACTCCGCCCGGCATCTCGCCCGTCCATCCGCTGGCCGTCGCACATTTTGGTCAAGGGCAATCCACGTCCGTCCACCACCTCCGCTCTCCTCCAACACCCAGCGCATCATCCAAGCACAACAGCGCAGCAGCATACTCACACACACACTCCTGCCATCCATACTAGCACAACATGGCCTCCACTGCCCAGCCCAAGCTCTGGCTCCGATGCGAGAAGAAGGAGTTCGAGCAGCGCGCTGCCCTGACCCCGACAACGTCCAAGAAGCTCATTGACGCTGGCTTTGAGATCTTTGTCGAGAGGGACCAGCAGAGAGTCTTTGACGACGAAGAGTACGAGAAGTGCGTCTTTCTCCCCGTCTCGGGCCAAGCTTGCAACCCTGCCTTTGGCAGATCAGCCCAAAACTGACGCCCCTTATCTACCTCCCGAAAACCCCGCCAGAGTCGGCTGCAAGCTCGTAGAGAACTCGATGTGGGACAAGGCCCCGCTCGATACGCCCATCATCGGCCTCAAGGAGCTGCCCGTCTCGACTGACCCCTTGCCGCACACCCACATCCAGTTTGCTCACTGCTACAAGCAGCAGGGCGGCTGGGTCGAGGTGCTCCAGCGCTTCCACGAGGGCAAGGGCACTCTGTACGACCTCGAATTCCTGCAGGATGCAAGCGGGCGCCGAGTGGCTGCTTTCGGCTTCCACGCTGGTTTCGCAGGAGCCGCCGTCGCCTGCCTAGCCCTGGCGACGCAGGTGCAGTCGGACGGCAAGGAGCGCCTGGGCGCCCTCGAGCCCTACCCGAACGAAGGAGAGCTCGTCCGCGAGGTGCGCGCCAAGTTCGCCAAGGTCGAGAGCAAGCTCGGCCGCCCCGTGCGGGCCCTCGTCATTGGCGCGCTCGGCCGGTGCGGGCGCGGCGCAGTCGACTTCCTCGAGAAGGCCGGGATTGAGCAGGACAACATCTGCAGATGGGACATGCGGGAGACTGCAAAAGGTGGACCGTTTGACGAAATCATTGACGGTGCGCGCTATCGTGTCTTGCGGGCATGAGGGGGCTGACGGGTGTTCTACATTGCCTCCCTCCTCCGGGAATGGATGGTTGGACAATCACACCCACAATGGCGCTCACCACGCTGGCCCCCTGCCCTCATGCCGGCTCCTTTGGCTCCTTCATATTACCGGACCCGCTGATGCTCGATAAGATTCTCGCGACGTCCTCTCAGTCGACATCTTTGTCAACTGCATCTACCTCAGCCACAAGATCCCCCACTTTGTCACGCCAGACTCCATCAAGGCTGCCGGCGCGAACCGCAAGCTCCAAGTCATTGCGGACGTCTCTTGCGACACGACGAACCCGTACAACCCTATTCCTCTATACAGCATCAACACAACGTTTGACAAGCCCACAGTCGACGTTGACACATCGTAGGTCGTGCCCGACTCCGAAATTGCCAAGCGCTGAGAGGCTGACGTGCCAAACCCGCCTCTGCTGTCCCATCAGGTCCAGTGGAGGACCGCCGTTGAGCGTCTGCTCGATCGACCACCTGCCCACACTCCTGCCCCGTGAGGCCTCCGAGGCCTTCTCAACGGACCTCTTGCCATCTCTGCTCGAGTTCCCCAACCGTCAGCAGGCGAGGGTATGGACAGAAGCCGAGGCTCTTTTCCAGAAGAAGAAGGCGGAAGCCGTTCAGGAGCTGGAAGCCAAGCAGAAGCAGACCAACGGCAACGTTGCCAGTGAAGCGCCCCGTTGGCAGCGGGGATATGCGAACTAAGCTGCGCTGGACGAGGGTCAGACAGCGCGGATTCCGCACGACCCGCACTAGTCACTACTCGCTCATTTCGTCCATTCGTACTAGACAGCATACAGAGACCAGTCATCCATGGCATCGTGGCTACCCGCTATGCGGCCTTTATCTTCTTGGCTGCCGGTCCACTGTCGCTGTCCGTTTGGTCTGGCTTGGACGGCGCCAGCGCTGTCGAGGAGGTTCCAATTGCGCTCGGTGACTCGTCAATGGTAGCGGAGCGCTTTCTGTCACTGACGGTCGGCTGTGGTGCCGCTGAAGCCGACTCTTCCTTGAGGGACGTTGGCGCTGGTCGCTTCTTGTCCTTGTCGCCAGCTGAGGGCTTTCGCTTGATGGCTCCCGCAAGCAGGCCTTTCTGCTGTGAAGCAACCTTGCCGGTCTTTGGCGGCGCAGGCTTGCTGCTGGTACTGCTGCTTGTAGTGGCTTGTGCTGCGGTCGGAGGCGAGCCAGACGTGACTGTGGCAGCTGAAGATGCCAGGGGAGAGGCGGCACCGACTGGCGGCGAGCCCTCCGGCGCGGCTTGTTTCTCATTGACGGCCCTGTCGTCCAACGCCGGTCATCAGCATTCGCGCAGACTCCTTCCCGCTGCTGCAGTCTGTTCTGTCGGGAACTCACTGCCGAAATGCGGCCAGCTCTGCGTCAATCTCTGCCTGTCGCGCCGCCTCCCTCGCGCGCTTGTCATCGAGGACCGAGCTCAGGAAGGTTGTCTCGTCGTCATCCAGTGCCCTGAATTGGTTGCCTTTCAAGAGTCAGGCCTGGGGCTCGTCCCTGATGTCCGCAGCCCAGCACACGCAGGCGCCGTGGCCCAGCTATGTGCGGGTGTCTTGCAGCGTAGCGCAGCTCACGGATGGAGTACTTCTCTTCGAATGCAGACTGCTTGGTCGCCTTCTGCTCTTGTAGCTTCTCGTACAGTGTTCGAGGGTCGTACGCCTCTGGCTCTTGCTCAGGCGGTTTCTGTGTGACGGCGGGGACGGGGGGCAAACGCGTGCGTCGCAGCAGTCAGCCAGTGCAACGAGGCGGCAGCAACGGCACAGCAGGAGCGATGCGATGCGATGCAATGCAATGCGATGAGACAGCGAAGAAGTGGCTGACCTGGCCCATACGCTCATACGCCTTCTGCCATTCTGGTGTGGGCGGGTTGCGGCCAGTCAGTCCAGAGCACTCGACAAGACCTCTGTATCCGCTCGACCTTGTCCAAACTCACCCTCTTTGCGACGCTCCTGCGCCTCTTGGATCGACTTCTCGGACGCGAACCTGCTGCTGATCCCACCAGTGTCCATTGTAGCGGATAGGCATCGACTTGGGCGAGAGCAGAGCGTCTGCCAGACTGCCGAAGCGTGCGCCACCGCCAAAATCGAAGGAAGCCGCCGCCTCGCAACATTCATCACATTGTAACACCCCTTGATATACCACGTCCACTCTCCGTCCTTTCCCGCTACCGTTCTGCCTTCCTCATCCTTCCTCAAGTCTTATGCCCGTCGACATCATCGCCCTACCTGCGGACCATGCCGCTGCGCGCCGTTTGACATGCTCGTCCGCAGCGTACAACGACTGGGTAGCAGTTGCGAGCACAAGCGCTCCGTTTCCCTGCGACATCTTCCAGAACGTCTGCGAAGGCATGGTCATGCATCCGGAGCGAAACAGGTGATTTTTCCAGTCTGCATCGCACATTCTGAACCGTACTCCCTGCTCATAGCTGCCGCTTTCCCCCTGTTTCCCAGCTCGTCCATTCTGCGTTGCGATATCGTCGATATTCCAGAAGACGATGCTCATGAACCACTCTCCTTCCGCGGCTTCGAGCTCAAGAAGCGCATTCGGCGGAAGATCTTGCCGCGGCGGCCGTTCGACGGGGCCATGGAGCAGGATTGCTATTTCTTCCAGTCGCAATCGGAGGCGGAGGCTGCGAGAGGGGAAAGTGAAGAGGGGCTGGTCGTCCTGATGCCGCTGTTGGCGGAGCGAACCGAAGCAGCCATCCCTTACTACCACCCGAAGGTCGCCGGCATTGCCTTTCGCTACCTGGGCAGCAATAGCACGCTGCAGTTGGACATACTCCCGCTTGAGGCACCTCGTCTACGGTCACTAAGCGATGGCGAGCCGTACTATTCACCGGAGCACCGCATCTATCGAACGGCGTTGGCACTGCTGACAACCCTGTACAAGCACGGGAAGGGCATGCAGCCCGAGACGGTCTACAAGAAACGAGTCGTCCACGACACGATCGTCAAGCGCGAAGACTATCAGGATCTGTACCTTCAGCTGAAGGAGAAGTACACTTGGGTTGTCGACGCGTGGATGGAGAGTACGGATCCGATGAAACACGTCTTTGAAGATGTCGCCATCCTGACATTCCTCGTCTGTCTGTGGAGGGATATGTACAGTTCGACAGGTGGAAAGCCACCAGGCGGCTTTGTCGACGTTGGCTGCGGGAACGGCTTGCTGTGAGTCGGATCTCTGGCCTTCTAGCCCCTTCCGCATAGGTTGATGGCGTGCTCGCATACATGGGCAGGGTCTTTTTGCTAATGAAAGAAGGCTTCCAAGGTTACGGCCTGGATCTGCGCGCTCGGAAGTCATGGGCGCTCTGGGAAGGCGCGGATTTACGGGTCACTGCTCTTTCTCCGCCCGAGCTGTGCCTGGCGCCCTCTCCAAGTTCACCCTCTTCGACGCCGTTCCCTCCGGCAACCTTCCTGATCGGCAACCACGCGGATGAGCTCACACCCTGGCTACCCCTGGTCGCCGGCCTCACGCCTGGAGCCGGTTTTATCAATATTCCCTGTTGCTGTCATCGCTTCTCCGACCGGTTCACAGCGGCTGCACACACGTTTCCTCCAGAGCTGCTCGGTCTGCCGGGGATCAGGGACGACTGGAAGCGCTACGAGAGCCTAGCAAGCGAAAAGGGCGGACGCTACAACGCCTATCTCACCTACATTGCCGAGCAGACTGTCATCAGCGGATGGAGGCTGGAACGGGAAGCCCTCCGGATACCCAGCACAAAGTGCTGGGCCTTCGTGGGTCGCGGACGGATACACAGCAGCGATTCTGAAGAGGAGCGGCAAGTCAGGGAAGGGATCCGTGCCATTGCCAAGGAGCATGCGCCGAGATGGCGACCGCGCAAGCCGGAAGGTAAAGATCACTAGAGCTAGAGCGGTGCCGTAGGACTGTATCCGGATACAGTAAGCTGCGGAAACGACAAGATACACCTAGAGCTGGCTGCGCTTCTTCGCCGTCCGCTGGTACGGCCGCAGAACCCATTCAACATCCGCTTCGGTCTGCTCAATCGTGCCCTGCCGAATCTCGTATGCTGCAGGTTGCAGGAGTGGGGTCAACGCATGGCCAAGAGCACAGAGCTATTCCAAGAGTGACGGCAGACTCACGCCGAAGCTGGAATCTGGGGCCGACTTCAGCGAGCTGAACGTCCCTGTGCGAGTTCCGGACAAAGACGTGGTGCCTGGAGACGCGGATTCGCGAAGATGTCAGTGACTTGGTCGCTCGCCGGACCCTCCTGAAGTCAGAGCGCACCGGAAGGAGATAAAGTCGTTGTCGTTCGAGAATGTCAAGACTCGCTTGCTCTCCTCCTTCGGGACGGGGAAGAGGTATTTGAGGATATTTTGGATGCGCGAGCCGAGCTTGCTGCTGAAGCCGTCAAAAATGAGGTGTGGGTACTGTTCAGACACGGTCGACGTCGAGTATGACGCAATGTCGTGACGCAGGACGACATTGTGAAGCGTGAACATGGTTGTTGGTCCGTGCGGAAAGTGCGAGACGACCATGGCGTCTGTTTGCGATTGCGATTGGAACGATTAGCCTCGAGCAGGCAACGCAGAAGATTGCCGCTCATGTGCTGTGCAGAGAGTCTCACCCGGCTGGCCGCGATGCTCGTGCAGCACAATGAGGTCCGTGTATTCGTTGGTCCTGCACGCCTCGCCAAGCTCCTTCATGACGGTGCTACCACGATTGATCCGGGTCGCATTGGGGAAGCAGAGCCTCATCTCCTGCAGACGACATGACACAGAGAGTGAGGATCATCAGCCATACAAACTCAATGGCGCAGATGCCGCTGCGAGTTAGTCTTGCTCACGGTGGCGAATTGCGCAAGCCTTGAAGACGGGTCGCGAGCAGTGGTGACGAGGATCTTTGGATCCTGAACTCCAGCCAGGGCATACTCGTCGTCCATGTCGACCTCTGTGTCTGCAAAGGATGAGCGTGCTCAGTATAGCTTTCACAGCTGGGCTGCTGTCGCACAACACCGCGCCCGGAAATTTCGAGGACTCTACAGAAGCAGCAGCAGCTCACCCTGGACAACCGCCTTCCCTTTGCCCTTTGCGGCTCTGGCAGCGTCCTCCTTGGCATCCCTCGCCGCGTCCTTCCTGTCCTTTGTGGCTACATCTCTGGCAGCCTGCTCCTTCTTGTACAGGAACTCTCGTCGGAGACGGTTCTGACGACGACCGAGCTGGGGTGGGGCAGATGCACATCAGCAGGCGCTAGGCGCGCAAGCAAGCTCTATCCGTGCGCAATCGACTGACCATGATGCAGTACGGGTTGCGGGTGTGTGAGCGTGAGCGTGAGCGTGAGCGTTGTGTCCTGCCCTCGAAAGGAGAAGAGAGCTTTTTGCTGCTTCTTTGAAGAGTCACGAGATGGCCTCTTGGGCGTGCAACAACCCACACGCACGACAAAGTGCTGCAACAAGTCAGTACTGGGACATCTAGACTCGCATACGCATACGGGAGTTACAAGTGTAAACGTTAACGTGTCAGCTGCCACTGGACCCACTGACTGCTGACGTCCACTGCGCCTGCAAGCGGCCTGCCTCGGCGCAGGTCCAACTGGCCATGGACCACGTTCGCAATATGTCATCCACGGACATGCACGCATGAGCAAGAGCACGGACGCAGTCGCTCTCTGACTGTCGCATCGAAGCCGTGCTCCAAGCGCCCGTTACGATGCGGTTCTCCCGCTCGGCTCAGCAGGCACCGCGTCCCTGCGAAGGCACAGCAGTCTTGCCGCGTTAGGTATCCCTACGCTCCCCCGGGGTTCATTCTACCACCTTCTTGACCACCTTCCCGTGCACCGCCTCTCTCTATCGCTGCACGATGTCCTTCCTCTTCACATTCGTCCCGGCAGGCGGTTACCCAGATGCTCCACCGCTTCGGCTGCACGGCAGTGCGGTATAGCGGCCGCATCACTGCCTTGCACATCGTCATACGTATGCGGACGCGAATAGCACCGGCGGTATCTAAGATGGGCTCTGCGCACATCCACATCACCTTCATGCGCCACAGACACCGAGGGCAAAGGTGCGCGCTCTCCCCAGACCCGTCACGCCTCACCGCCTCGCTCTGCAAGCTCGGTGTCTATTTTTGCCCGAGCAGCCCAAAACAAACGTGCAGCAGTGAATGCTTCTCGAGGAGCCGCCTTCGCTCTCTCATCGGTCTTGCTGCTCGTAACGAATCCCATTCTCACATACTTGGGCAATCTCCAGCGCGAGCAAGATGACCCGGTTCCACCTCCAGACACCCATGCCAAAAGCACGCATCGCAGCCGCAGCGTGCCTGCTGCTCTTTACGCCAACCGCGTCGGCAGCTTGCAGCCATGGTCTCGCCGAGCGCGCTCTGGCAGAGTATGAGGCACAGCAGCCACAACGCGAAGCTGCTCGGATGCTCGCGAAAAGGCAGCAGTCCGCACCGACGAATTTGGCCCAGCAAGAGGGTCTCACAGGTGGGCGCATACCTGGCTACAGCGACTTCACATCGCTTGCCATGAGGCAGCGCATGCATCTGAGCAGCTCCTCCATTCTCAGACCCGGTCGCGGAGTGCACCCCGTACTACTGGAGTGGGTCGGAAGCGTATCAGGGACAGTTCCCGCCCATCTGGCAGATTGCCACGATAGTCGCTGGCGACACCGAGGCTATGAATGCCTACAACGCCATCGTCAACGCCCCCGGCTTCCCCAACCTTGCCCCTAAAGGCACCCCTCAGGGCGATTTCACCGGCGTCCAGTACGACAACTCGGACCCTGATTGCTGGTGGACCTGGTCAAAGTGCGTAAAGCCGAAAGCCCAAGGTCTTCCAGCGGACGTCAGTACGTGTCCAGAACCAGAGACCTGGGGGCTATCGTATGACGACGGGCCGAATGTGAGCCTGCTTTCTACCGTGGAGGCCTTCTCTGCCCTTCTTGTCTGACCATTCTTGCTCTTTGCGGATTCGGACCGACAGTGCACGCACAATGCCTTCTACGACTATCTGAAGGAGAAGGAATTCACCGCGACCATGTTCTACATCGGCAGCAATGTCCTCAACTGGCCGCTACAGGCTCAGCGTGGTCTAGCAGATCTCCACGAGATAGGAATTCACACGTGCGTGACTTCCCGCACGTCGTCCATCGACGAAGCTACAGGCATGCTGACAGGTTTTCTGCCAACTCGCAGGTGGAGTCACAGATACTCCACGGCCTTGACGAATGAGCAGATGTTTGCGGAGCTGTGGTACACCCGCAAAGCCATCAAGGCCGTTATCGGCATCACACCGACGACATGGTGGGTACCTCAGGTAGATTCAGCCGCGCTGGAAGTCTCTGACATCGGAAGCTGTGCATCACTCAAGGCGTGCACCTTACGGAGACGTGGACGATCGCGTACGAGCCATAGCCCATGGTCTAGGCCTGACAACGGTTCTCTGGGATCACGTACGTCTGCAGGGCACCTGCTCCTGGCGATTTCCTGCTCTCTCAATGTCAAGATGACGTCAGTACTCTGACACGTATCGCTCGTATGCAACGCAGGACACCTTTGATTGGCAGGTCCAAGGGCCGGGCAACCCGAACGGCCTGGCAACTGCCACTGTAGAGCAGAATTACAATTCTATGTATGGCTTGCAGGCGCAAGGAGCGTTCAGTGGACACGGAGCTATCGTGCTGTCCCATGAGATCAACCAAGGCACCATGTAAGGGTGTCGTGCCTTAAAGCGTATCCTCGATGCTGCAGCTGACGTCCACGCTTCGCAGGGACATTGCAATGCAAGAGCTGCCCGCCATTGCCGGTAATTTCAAGCACGTTGTCCCTGTCGCGACATGCCAGAACAATTCTCACCCCTACAACGAGACTATGTACCGGTTCCCGACCTTCCAGGAGTATCTCGCTACAAACTCCTCGAAGATGGTCAACGGCTCGATCACCGCTGCCACGACGACCGCGGTATCGACCATTACGTCGGCGGTCACAGGATCAGGCTCGACGTCGGGCACCACTTCCGCTTCATCGAAATCTTCGGGCAAGTCAACATCGGGCTCAATATCGGGCATACCTGCAGCTGGAGCAGGCGTTTCTCCCTCGACCTATCACTCGAGTGCCCAGCTCACTTCCCCTATTCGAGTGGGCCTTGCCGCCCTTATTGCAGCAGGCCCAGCCATTTGGCTGCTCTTTTGACCGAAATTTACAGAGTGATAGAAAGTCCCACACTCGCTTCTCTTCGCATGCTCATGCTCGCTCCTGGACTCGCAATGTCGCTCGGCCTCGCATAGTACCCTATCATTCCATTGCCCCCCCCTCTCTCTAGCCGTTGTAATCTATTTTCTACATTGACTGCTCTGCGCGGCCTTCTATCTATCTAATTACGTTACGTCAAGTCGCCAGCCCTGTATCCGAGTTTATTGACAAGAAGTGCCAGCAGCTCCTTACTCTCGTCTGCGCCTAGACCCTGTATGCCGTGTGCTGCGAGTTCGCTCTTCAGCCGGTCCGCAGCACGGTCCCGCTCGGTGTCGCTGGCGTCATCTGTGCAGCGACAGCCACAACTCACACCATGCGGCGGAGCAGCTGGTGCCCCTACCGAATCACGACGCCCCAGAGGTGACGGTTGCCGGCTGTGCGGCGCAGAGCTGGCGCTAGACCGCGTGGCATGCGATACATGGGTGTAGGCGTGCTGAGCCGGACGCCCAGGAGATCGAGAGTGACCTTTCGCGCGGCCACCGCCCTCTAGATCGCTGACCCGGCTCTCGAGAAGTCCGTTGATGAACTCGAGCTCCTGAATCCGTGTCTGAAGCCGGGCGACCTCGTCGAAGCCACCATTAGGCGGAGGGAGCATGACGCACTCCTCGCCGATACTCGCAGGCCGCATAGCTGTGCGGCCGGAATGCCGGCTACCAGACCGCGGATTGCTGCCGCTCAGCGAGCGAGACGAGCCGGATGACGATAGGGCCTCCGTGAGCGAAGGAAGCGTGTGATTCGAGGGAGAGTCACTAGCTCGGAGGTCTGATATCGGCCGGTGCGTCAGCGCATTACGCACTATACCGTCGTCCAATTCAGCCGTGTCGATGGTCGCGCCACCATACCCCGCAGGAGGGCACATGTCCGATAGGTGGGGTAGAAATGCTGGAGAGCGAGACCGAGCATGCGACGATGATCGGGAGGAGTCTCGCATGCGAAGAGCGCCCAGCTCATGCGTCACCATGTCGGGCGGTGTGGTACCTCGTCCTCCACCTCCTCTACGCGTGGTTGATCTTCCACGTCGCTCACTCGCAGACGCAGACGCCGTGGTCGATGCCATAAGCGACGGCTGCTCCGCCAAGGTGTGCAGGCCAAAGGGCGGGGACAGGCTTTGCTGGTGGCGATCGCTTCGCGGTTCATTGTCCACGGCCATTGCCAGGTCCTGTAGCACTGGCAGAGGGGGCGAAGCGTAACCCTGCATCTGTGGCGAGGCAATGCTGGACATGCCCTTCTTGGCATCGTAGACGGAGTCACCGGAGGACGAAGCCGAGCTACCCGGTCTTCCGATCGACCGGAGACCCTGCTGAGGCGAGCTTCTCCCGATAGAGGAGTTAGCGCCGGCCGCAGCGCTGGACGAACTCGCCAGCGCCGAAGGGAAGCGGCTATCGGATGCATGCCGCCCTATACGAGAAGAGGACCGCGGATGACTAGACATGTCATACGGTTTGTATGAGTTTGCGCTCTGTTGGTACGAGGGCGCTGACTGCCTGCCCGAGGCCGCAGGGCCCGATGATGGGGTGGCGGCATTCTCCGACAACCTCTGGCCAGCAGCAGCAAAGAGCTGGTCAAGGCGCGATTTCTGACGCTCGCGCTCAGTTTCCAGGCCGCGATCCACGACTGTTGTACCAAGAGGTGCTAGACGAGGCGAAGCAGGAGAGCCGGCAGGTTGCGCGACACGGGTCGTAGAGGTGGAGGCATGGCGATATCGATGTGGGTCGGAAGATGCAGAACGTGCAAACGCGGAACCCTTGGAAGGGCGGGAAGCAATGTATGTCATATTGCTGCTTGAGTCTGTCGATTGTTCCGTCATTTGGTGATGCGACAGTGTGGCCGAAGCGATTGACGTGGCTGCGGACGACGGCGTCTGCCGCTCGTCGGTACTGCCAATGGGGCTATTCCTCCCGCTTGTCGTCGTACTCTGCAAACGCTGTGCGAACAGAGGGGACCGCTGAGGAGTGTCTGCAGGAGTTGCCAGATTTCCCTGGCCAGTCGAACCCGGCGAAGCCAGAGAGCCTGCATTCAGGAGAGCGTGCTGCATCTGCGACTGGGACGAGCCGCTCGTCATGGTCGATGCAGGTCCTGCCGACGATGCCTGCGCTGTCCCTGCGCTAGGGCCCTGACTCATAGTGACGAGGTCCGCATCTGACTTTCCAGTATGCGCCTGCATGGCTGCGCCATGGTGTACCTGGTTCCGCTGGGCTGGTGCGCCAGTGCCGTGCACTGCTGGCAGCATGCCTGGCAGAAATGCCTGTACGCCAGACTGCCGCTCTCCAAGTCCGTTCGACGTGTGCACAAACGAGCTGGCTGCCATCTGTGCAGCGTCTGATGATGTTGCGCCTCTCTCGGCAAAAGCCAGATGGTGCGCGAAAGCCTGCGGGTAGCCGTACGGGGCATACGGGAAGCGGGGCTCCTCCGCTATGGGCGATGCCGGCACGCTGAACGTGCCACGGCTGTCGACTGACGCAGACCGCCTGGCACTCGCGTGTTGCTGCTCGGGGTGGCCCAGCTGAAAAGCATACGGCGGCTGCGGCATGACCATCCCGTAAGGATATCCGGCCGTCGCAAGTGCCATGGCGGCTGCCATCTCTCGTGATCTAGACAGCGAGCGGGCGGATTCCTCGTTGACGGGGCCGGTGGCTTGCGATGGCGGCTGTTGCAGCTGGACGGTGGATCCGTCCGGCCGGCGCCGGCGATCCGTTGCGCTTGTAGACGCCGTCCGCGCACTCGCGTCGTCCTTTGTTGTCGAAGTGAGCTTCTCATCTGCGTCATATGACATGAGGGATTCGCGATCCTCCTCTTCAATCATGCCCGTCGCACTCATGTGCACATCGCCGCGACTCAAGCTTGTCGCCGTGCTTCCTGAAGGATTGCCTCTGACGCTCGGCGGTCCAACACTGCTTCCTCTCGATCCTGCAGCCTTTTTCGCTTTTCCCTTTGGCGGTTGCCCCTCCTTCAGCTTCTTGTCGCCTTTGGAGCGATTCCTGTGCTTTATCGTGTCGGTCTTGAGCGAGACTGGACGAGGGGTGCCTTTCATCTTTTGGTAGAGCGAGCACGCATTGCAGAGGGTCTGACCTTCGGTAGAGCGACGCCAAAGCGATGTGGTCTGTCCGAGGCAAGGAGATCAGTCACTCCCCGAGAGCCTCGCGCGTGGCGATAATTGATTCGAGCAGGATCTGTCTTACGCGCGTGTTGCAGTTTGCACAACTAGGTCCTTCCGACGCAGTGCTCATGTCAGAAGCCGCATCTTCCGTTGAGGTGCCGGCCTTCTTGGGCGTTGCTCCTCCAGCGGATCTTATCGGGAGAGACAGGCGGCGTCGGCGGGTTTCAGAGGCAAAGATTGTCAGCGCGACAGGCGACAAGGGGCTTGTAGAGCGGTCAGGACTCACCCGATGCCTGCGCCTGCGCCGAGGGCGAGCGCAGATGCAGCAGCTGCTGATGATGATGCACTCGCCTGGCCATCCGGGCCCTGCCCTTCAACCTCCTCCACCTTGGAGGCCGCCATCGCTGCAGTTGCACCGTCGACCGCGTGCTCTCTCTATCGGGCCCGGAGGTACAGTAAAGCTCGACAGCTCCAGGGGACTGTCACTGGCGCTGCCCGCCCCAAGGAGTGTGTAGCTGCTCCACGTCTTGCTGCCCAGCCTGATCCTCCCTGATTGCCCGACGGATGTCTTCAGGGCTGCATGAAGACGGGTGATAACGACTATCGCTGTGGGCGGTCGCTCTGGATAATGTACCACTGCAATACCACCATCAGCAGCAGCAGCAGGCTGGGAGGATGTACAAAGTGCGTTGTTGTGTCGTGTAGCTGCTGTAATGATCTGCTCCTGCCTCTGAGGACTGTACTCTTATCGGATCAAGAGTAGTGCGGCAGGGCTTGACGACCATCAGACAGAAATCTGAAAGCAAGCGGAGCAGCGGAGTCCGTGAAAGCCGCGGCTCTGATTGAAGGCGAGTAAGATAATCTCCCCGCCCGTGTCCAGCCCTATTCACAGGGACATGCACACGGTGCTCAGCGAGCAGTGAGCGTGCATGCATCATGACTGCTGCATGGACCAGCCCCAGCCCTACTCGGCCTTCGCGTTCTGCATGTGAGGCACTCTTCGCGATCCCGGACAGCCCGGGTGACCCGGACCGAAGGCGGCACGAGCACAGCGGAGTTGCACACCCATGTCTTTCTCTTCCCCAAGCTCCAGCATGAACGAGGGCAGCACTACCATGTCGAGAGACGTCCTCATACTGGATGGGGGTATGGTGCGCATCCTGCAGCCCCAGTCCCCGGGCGGCACGCCAGCCAGCTGATCTTACACGATAGCGCAGGGGACAACGCTTGAAGATGACTTCTCGGCCGATATCAGCTCTACTACACTATGGTCCTCCAGCTTGTTGTCAAAAGCTCAAGGCTGTGACACCCTCCAAGCTCTGCATGGGAAATTCCTGGAAGCCGGCGCGGACCTGATCCAGACCTGTACGTGAGTCGTCTCACACGTCCCGTTCGAAAAGGCATCTTGTGCCAGTCTGCGTCCGTTCGTACGGGCATCTTCTGCCACTCTTGCTTCAGCGAACTTGACGAGGCAGCGCGGCATCCGGAACTGACAATCTGATTCGCGTCCGTCTCTGCGCTCTCCCAGCTACCAGACTTCGGTCGACAAGTTCGCGCAAAATGGCTTCTCCAGCGACGTAGCCGCAACCCTCATGCGGCGTGCAGTCGAGCTGGCGCACTCTTCCGTGCAGCCTGCTGCTCCCACCTCACCCGACTTTCCTTCAGCCGGCGCACCCAGCGTGTGTCTTTCGCTGTCATGCTACGGCGCAATGTGCGTCCCAGGGCAAGAGTACGCCGGCGTCTACCCAAGCCCGTTTGGACCTCCCAACACGCCTCAAGGGATCGAGGCAGCCTTGGCCGAGTTTCACTACGATCGCTTGATGGTGTTTGCCGCCGAGCCATCGACATGGCGCAGCATTTCAACCGTCGCGTTCGAAACAGTACCGCTCCTTCAAGAAGGACGCGCAATCCGCAAGGCCGTCGCAAAGATGCGGACCGCCCTGGCGCAGCGAGATGAAACACACTGGCCCGCCTGGTGGATTTCCTTTGTCTTTCCCGACGGCCGCCATCCTGGGTCAGCAGACCATGGCGAGCGCGGAGAGCTGGCTGCTGCGAAGATCGCACGGGAGATACTCGCTCCGTCGATACCGGGGCAAGAGGAGCGGCCCACGGGACTCGGCGTGAACTGCACAAAGCTGCGGTACCTGCAGGAACTGGTGCACGGCTATGACACAGCTCTGAAAGAGGCCACCACAAGCCCACTGGCCGAGACCAACCTAGGGGAAACGGCTCCCTGGCTGGTCCTCTACCCAGATGGCGGGCTCACGTACGACGTTCACACACGCACGTGGCATGCAGACGGGCAGGCTGTGGGGCCAGAAAAGGCGGGCAACGAGCAGTCTCTAGCAGAGCAAAGGACACCGGCTCAAGCGTGGGCGAGGCAGCTCGTGGATCTCGGGACATCTGCGATGAAGGAGACGCACTCGAACGGAATGAATATCTGGAGCAAGCTGGTTCTCGGAGGGTGCTGCAAGGCATCGCCGGAGTACATTGCAGAGCTGTCGCAGCTTGCACGAACACGCCGGCTCGGAACAAGCCAGACCCTTCTACAAAAGCAGATTGCGGAAGAGCGGTGATGATGTAAACCCGTCATACTACACTTGCGCAACGAATGGACCTTTTGATGCTTCGCTGTTGCGAGAAGAGGCATTGCCGTGTCCTGAAGACGGGTTCCCTGCGCGTGGCTTGTCAACGCGGTCGCGTAAAAGCGTTGGTGCTGTGGCCCCCTTGCATGCCGCTCCCCAGCAGGCGGGAGTGGAGCATCGATGACGCGCCGTGGCCTTGCGGAAGCCAGCAGGCACTTCGCCGGCTGCTTGCAGCGGACGGTCATCGCGGTCCGAGCTGGAAGTGGAGGAGCGTGGAGCTCAAGTTCGCGAGCTGGACGTGGGTTGGGCGTGGTCGCGAGCTGAGGCTCGACGAGGAGGAAGCACCAGAGGACAAGGGATCAGGAGGAGAGAGAGCAGTCTGGGGTAGGACGTGCGCAGCATTGCAGATTTCAAGGGTGTCCGCGTTGTGCCCCTTTTTGAGAGTGGAGACCCAAGAGCTGCGGTCTGAGCTCTTTGACCTGTCGTCGTCCCTTTCGCCTGCACGACTGCGCCGAGAACCTACCTGACAGGATCCGCGTTCAGCAATGGAAGGAGCAGCGTCAGGCGAGGCGAGCACGAGCACGAACGGGAGCACGAACGGGAGCATGCCTGCTGCTGCGAACGGGCGCAGTAGTGCAAAGCGGGCGAAGGTGGACAGCGGGAGCGGCGACGAGCAGCTCGGTGATGCAGCGGCAGGACGAGGAGGAGGAGGGCGACCGGCGGCCAAGCTGCCCAAGCTGCAGCAGGAAACAAGTAGCAATGGTGCAGCAACAGCAGCACAGCAAGGGAACGGCAGCGGCAGTGGTGACGCTGACAGTGAGCACCAACAGGAGGAGGAGAACGGCGATGACGAGGTTGGCCTGTACGACTTTCAAGCGCAGCAGCAGCAGGAAGCCGTGCCCCCCTCTGGTGATCTCTACCTCGACACGGTGAGTGGCACGCAGCACGGACGACAGTGGAGGATCAGGCTGATGCGGTGCTGCCATGTGCCATCTCATCTGCCATCGCTGCAGATCAACCGCACCGTGCTCGACTTTGACTTTGAGCGTCTGTGCTCCGTCTCACTCTCGAACATCAACGTCTATGCCTGCCTCGTCTGCGGGAAATACTACCAGGGCAGAGGAAAGTCATCGCACGCGTATGCGCACTCGATCCACGAGGATCACCACGTATTCATCAACCTTCAGACGCTCAAGGTACAACGCCGGATCTCCTGCTGCCAATCTTGCCGGATCCAGGCACACGTGCGTCCTCCTGCTTGCTGACTTTCCGGCTTTTTGCGCCTGTCATCCTAAGCAGGTCTACGTCCTGCCGGACTTGTACGAAGTCAACGACCCGTCGCTAGACGACGTCCGCTCCCTCCTCTCGCCCACCTTCACGCCAAAGCTGCTCAAGCAGCTCGATGCAGGCGCTCTACCCTGCTACACCCTGCAGAAACAGGCATATCGACCCGGCTTCATCGGCCTCAACAACATACGCGCCAACTCCTACATGAACGTCGTAATACAAGCACTCTTGCACGTCACACCCCTGCGCGATTACTTCATCTTTCACTCCCAGCCTTCAGTGTCAGCATCAAGCTCAAAACCTACGGTCACTGCAGGCAGTACTTCGAGACCAGCCAAATCCTCAAATCTCGCGCCTGCACCGTCATCATCCACACTCGCTCCTCCAGCGACGGGTACAGCGGGTGACTTTGATGTCGACAACCGCTCAGAGCTCGTCAAGCGGTTTGGAACCCTGGCGCGCAAGCTGTGGAACCCAAAGAATTTCAAATCGCAGGTCTCGCCTCACGAATTCTTGCAAGAGGTCGCATCGGCGAGCAATAAGCGGTTCAAGATTACAGAGCAGGGTGATCCGCTCGAGTTTCTCAGCTGGCTGCTCAACTCGCTGCATCGAGACCTGGGAGGAACGCGCAAGCCAAACTCGAGTAGGTGCCGTCGCCTCCTGGGTGCTCTGATGACAACTGGAGCGCCGAAGCGAGTGCTCATCGGTCGGTCTGATGTCTCCACTATGTGTTCGCCAGGCATCATCTACTCTGCTTTCCAGGGAGAGCTGCGGGTCGACGACCAGCCCATCAAGGTCAAGGCTGTCGATGACGACGAAACCGACAAGCCCATGTTTGATCTCGGCCAAGAAATTAAGACATCCTCATCCCCCTTCTTGTTTCTCGCAATCGACCTCCCGCCTATGCGTGTCTTTCAGGATGCAACGGATCGGAACAACATCATCCCGCAGGTGCCCATCTCGGAGGTGCTGCGCAAATTCAACGGCGAGACGACCCAAGAAACCGCGGGGAGACTGCGCCGGTACAAGCTGACGCGCTTGCCGCCTTTCCTCATCCTGCACATCAAGCGGTTCACGAGCAACAACTTTGTCGAAGAGAAGAATCCCACCATAATCAACTTCCCTCTCAAGGGCATTGACCTCTCAGAATGCATCGAGCGACCAGCTTCATCCTCGACTGCGTCCACCACGCCCAGCGCAGATGACCCATTGTTCACGACTCTGTACGACCTCGTCGCGAACGTGACGCACGAGAGCACGGCAGGGACAGCACACGAGGACACGACGTGGAAGTCGCACGTGCATACGCGGGCGATGCCAAAGAGCGGGCAGGAGGAGGATTGGTACCAGGTTCAGGACCTCATCGTCGAGGAGATCAACAAGCAGATGGTCTTTCTCGGAGAGTCGTACATCCAGGTGCGTCCAGAGAGGCGAGACTGACCGTAGCCGGCCGCGTCTCGCGATCGCCGACTGATTTTCGCTAGCGTGTGTTTCGCCGTCGCAGATCTGGGAGCGGCGCTTGCCCGCTGGCCAGTCCTCGCACAACCTCCACATCGATGCAACTTCGGCCAACTTTCGGCAAAAAACGACAAAGGCGCTCAGCGCAGCGGCAAGCATCAAGAACCAGGCCGCAGAAGGGACGGTGCTCAACATGCAGGTCAACCACCGGCCTGGCTCCTTCG
Organism: Symmetrospora coprosmae; assembly: GCA_008802785.1. Lineage (NCBI taxonomy): Eukaryota > Fungi > Basidiomycota > Cystobasidiomycetes > Symmetrosporaceae > Symmetrospora > Symmetrospora coprosmae. Next base: position 760,006 of record VUYT01000001.1, on the reverse strand, counting down.
CCAAGAGCTCATTCAAGCAGAAGCGGGAACGCGGGGACAGCGGAATGGACATCTAGGTACCGATGCAATGAATGTAGCGTCACCGTGTTGTGCAGCCGTGGCAGTCTGGAGAGCTGTGATGAACGAAAAGCAAGCTTGCACTGCCTCTCACCTGCCGACTTGGCCCAGCTAAATCGGCGCTCGAAAACGCGCCCTATGCTACAACAGTGCAACACAGCCAAGCGCAGAAAGACGATAGATGCACGCGTGGATAAGGAAAGGATGAGAAGCTGTGTCGTCTTGCTGCCAGGGCTAGCTGCCTAGCTGCCTTCTCGGTCGAGTGGGAAAACGATAAACGCATCTCGCTGCGTTGGAGACGATGCATCACGACCGTAGGTGCAGGCGACAGATATTACAATGCTGCTGGACTGACTGCCGGGGGCTGACCCGATTCACTGAAACGACACTCTAGGCGGTTGCTGCTTGTCAGAGACTGAAACGGTCTGTGCTGGAATAAGTGCCAACGGGGCTAGCACGTATCGATGAGGCGATTCTTTGGGAACCCCTTTGGATCGTAGTCGGACCAGAGCGTGAGGTTCGGGTTTGTGTAGGCCTCGATGTGCTTCTGGATATACTCTGTCGTCGGGTAGCCGGGCGGATCACAGCCGACGTTGATCTGGTCTGGACGTTGGTAGATCCGGATGTAGTCGACTTTCATGATGGCGGGGATGACGAGGTTCTCAAAGTCTGGCGCGCCGAACTGCGGGGACATGCCAAAGTTGAGAATCGCATACCTGCAAGTCGGTTAGGGGCTGTTAGCGAGGCACATTGGTCCGGCAGTGTCAGCATGACTCGGACCTACATCGGCTCGTTCGAGATCTGCCTTTGGCTGATGTTCGTCAAGGGGTTCGCCTGCATGCCAGCCTCCTTGAGCGTCCAGGTGGGAGAGTTGGCTTGCGTCCAAGTCACAAAGGCGTCGCCATTCCCGTACATCTGCAATTCGCGGGCAGACAGGGCGCCTTAATCAGCATCAAGGGTACGGTCCCACCAGAGAGTGAGGGAAGCACTCACGCTTGGCTGGTACTCAAAGCCATAAAGCTGGTACTGGTTCGGGTTCTGCAGCTCGTACGACGACTGGTCCGTTTCGGGCAATCCAGAGACACACTGCTGGAACACGCCGCCCTTGTATGCGTTGATGTGGGCGTTGTTGTTTTCTGGGAAGACCTCGTACCCTGCGGGCGTCACCTCATTCCATTCTGGGAGACGCGTGCACAACAGCAGCATCAGCGACGCCGCCCAGCGAGGGGAAGAGGGGGATCGCGGAGGCAGGACATACCGTATTCTGCGTCAAATGGCGCAAACTGCGCTGACTGCGACACTGTCCCCCTCCACTCGCCATTGCGCAACTCGACGGTCGCCTCGAGAATGTCGAGCTCCGGTACGGACCGCCCTCGGTAGCGACCCTCGTCCTCGAGCCATGGCCCAGGGTGGTCCTCGCCCTTGCATGTACACGCCGACAGCTTCTGCCCAGGCAGATACGAGAGCCCGGCGTCCGTTTCTGGGTACATGGCCCACTTTGTGGCGGGAGGGCCGTCCGTCACAGGGTCCGTCTGGTTTGCAAGAGTCCCAATGTCGCATGCGTCGTACGAGTACGGCCACGTTCCTTCGTTCGTCGCTCCATACCCTGCACGTCCCAGGTTGCCCATTGTCCATGCTCCAGCTGCACATCGGACATGGGGTCACCATTGTCAGCATCCGCCGCGCCATTTCGTGAGATCATACTGGGCACTCACGCCAGAAGCCGACAACGTCACTCCGACCGGGAAGGTTGATTGCGACCTCAATGTATCCTCCGGTGAAGCAGAACTGGTTCCAGCTCTGTCCGTTAGACATTATGGCATGGTCTCAGCTTGAGAAGGCTCGCCCCGCTAGCAAGTTGCGGTATCGAAGGGTGGCTTTCAGCAGCAAGGACGGAGCGTGAGACACACCTGAATCATTCCAGAAGAGAAGTTGAGGTTGTGGTTGGTCCGCGGGTTCTGCCGCGTGAAGTTGAGCTCAAGAGCGCCGCCTGCAGTCCGGGCACCTCGTGGGTCATACCATTCCAAGTTGTTTGTTCCGTCTGCAAATCCGCAGGAGGGACAACAGGATGCACATCAGCCAGGTCCCCGCTTGGATGAGTGCGAGATGCGAAACAGGGCACGCGCGAACGCACAGTAGTGTGAATCGATGGCAGTCCAGTATGGGTCATCTCCAGGCCAGAACGTGCGCCCTTCCTGCTCAAACTCGTCGCTGAATACCAGCTGGTACGCCTCCCCGTCAAACCCGGTCCGTGTCAGGGCAGACTCTGGCGTGTCGGCGTCAATCAAGCCGCGGTACCCCTGAATGATGGGCACCTGCCCCGTCGAGTTGAACATGTTGGAAGGCGCGTTGACCTCGACGATCCAGCCAACGAGGGGATACACTCCGAACATGGAGACGAGCTGGAGGTGTGAAATCTCTCTGCATCAGCTGACGCCTCGACGACCGGCTCCACCACGGGACGCCGACGCACTGCAAGCATGATGACAACCAGTGCGCCCGCGTTGAGCAGCCCTCTTGCAGACACGACTGAGATTGATTTTTTGTAGTCTGGCGACTCTCCTATCCGCCGGTCAGCTCCGAACCGCGCCGCTCTCCGTCCCGGGTCGTGCAGCGCATCGTCCTTCTCTGGCTCCATCTGGTTGAGGAGATCAATGTCGGGCATGATGTCGTATGCGTGGCTGTGGCTCTGCGAGACGAGCTTCTTCTGCCCGGACTCAAAGTCCTCGTACCGCGTCTTGGGCCGTTCCTTGAGCGCGCGCGTGCCGCCGTGGTGCGAGCCGGACCCGGAGCGCAGCATTGACATGGACTGAGACGACGTGTGCGAGTCGTCCGAGCCGCCGCTGCCGTTTGGGTGCAGGAGGTTTGTAGAGGACGAGAGGGGCCCGTGGACCGAGGCGGTCGAGTAGTTGCTGTTGTGCATGGAGAGTTGCGTGGGGGCCTGTGCGAGGGCAGGGGTGCAACAAGCGCCATGGTCAGCTGTATGCCATGGAACTGGCCGGACTGCTCGAGCTGCTGCGGCAAAGGGCGACGGCTCCGGCGTGCAGGCGCGCTTGCCAACGCGAGTTGCGGTTGCTCGACGAGGAGGCGGGCCACGGACGGAAAAGTCTCCGGGTCGTTGCGCTCGCACTTGCACGGTTGCGTGCATCCGGACGATTCGTGCATGCGCAGCAGTGCATTGCCTGGCCCTTTCGTGCCCGCCGCTGTCCACTCCACGCGCGCCTCTCTTCCTCCAACAGCCAGCCCAGCCTAGCCCAGCAGCCTGCTCCAGCGTAGCAAGCAAACCCACCCATTCGTTCTGGACGCCCCGGAAGTTGACGGCGTCGTCATTGTCCCTGAGCGCTGAAGGATCGTTGGATGCGAGGAACGCCGCCTGGGGTCCTGCTGATCCTGATCCGCGTGTCATATTGGGTGAGCCGAGGAAGGGATCTGGAGAGCCTGCGCCTCTGCTCGAGCGCGGACTCGGATAACCCCCGCCGTCGTCGAGGTGTCTGGGCGGGCAAATGAGCGTGTGCAGTACAGAGATGTACGTGTGTGTGTGTGTGTGTGGATGAGCGTGCTGTGATCAGTATCTGTGCGTGTATGGATGTGCGCGTTGTTGCACGAGAGCAGGAAGGCAAAGACGCTCACTGTCCTCCTCCTCCTCCTCCTCTCTCGCGTCCTCCAGCACTCAAAGGCTGGGCGGGCATGTCAGTGTGGACCCAGAACTTGGCAGAGACGCGAGATGGGGATCCACTCAGAAAGCAGGAAAGCAGGGGGGGAGAGAGCAGAGCAGGCTACTGAGAGGACTCGGAGTGTTCTAACTGTAGAGTGGTGTGGGTGGGTGAGCCCTGTACGGAAGAGAGGGACTTGGCCGGAATCAGCGCGACCATTCTCCGCCCGTTTTCGCCACTTCCTCCCCTTTTCAGGAGGAGGGGGTCCGAGCGCGTCGTCTCTGCGAGTGTGTACAACGGTGACGGCACACGGGAACGGAGGTGGCAACGGACGATCATCCTAATAAGTACACAACACGCCCCTCACCCCACTACTGTCTTGTACAGTGTCCTCCTGCAGCCGCTGCTCCTCCCTCCCTCCCGTCCTGCTCCTCTCCTCCTCTCATGGCTCTCCTGCTCGACGTCGCGGAATGGTGACGCTCTGACTCTTTCCCCGCCAAGACCGTCGACGCGTAGAGGTAGAGGAAGAAAGAGGGAGAGGGCGACGTCGGCGGGTCTGCACATTGTATACTCGATAGTAGTCACTCCTGCTCTGTCTCCGGCTGCATCGCATCGCGTCGTGTCGCAGAGATGCCTTGCTCTGACCTCGAGACGCTGCATGATGGAACCCCGCGATTTGAGCTGCGTCACGTTTCCCTTCTCGACACTACTGATGCATCGAACATGCGGCAAGGGACGCTCACACTGACTACCAACAACATTAACAGCAGCGACAGCAAGGGCAAGAAGAGGGAACGGACAGGCGATGCTAGGCCATCTCCCGCCGGCAAGAAGATAAGGTCCGCTGCGGTGGCAGCCGGCACGTCGAGCCAGCCCATAGATCTAGATGCACCTCCAGAAGCCATCACCATCCAGGACGACGACGTCGACGACGATGACAATGCGGAGAATGCCGAGAAGGCCCATGCGTCTTCAGTCAGCATATCAGAGCTTGACGCATTAGCCTGCGCAACCGAGCCGGTAGCGGGGCCCTCTACGGCCGTTGTGCCACGCCACGATGGACCCACAACAGCCCAGCCCCTGCGCATCAATCCACCTAGCTTCGACGTCGCAGCCATCTTCACGCACGCAGAGCCGAGCGTCATCCTCAAGAACCCAGATCTGGACCTCCTCTACTTCAAGGGCATGAGTGGGTCTGGTCGTTCCCTTCAGCCGCAGTCGCCTGCACGCCCGCCTGACCGCGCTTCCAAAAGTCCGCGGCCGCCAGCTGTACGACTACCTCCTGAACGAGCTGCCATGGTACAGAGTCACGTACCAGACGCGAGGGATCACGATCCGCACACCACGCTGGACGACTGTATTCGGAAAAGATGACTCGCCTACCCCGGCAACAGACACGAAAGTCTACAAGATTGCCCCGCGCAAGATCCCAGAGGCTCTGGAAGTCCTCCTCGAGCACATGCAGGAGCGTACCGGCAAGAGGTACAATTTTGTTCTGGTGAATCTGTACGAGAACGGGAAGGACAGCATTAGCTGGCATTCGGATGAGTGGGTCGCGGATTGCCCGATACCCGGATCATGGACGTGCTCTGACTGCTGACACTTGTTACTTCCGCAGTGAGAGGTAAGCAGACTTCACCAGGTTGCATCTCAAGCGATGCAACAAGCAGGCTTCTCGGAGATCGCCAAGGCTGAAAGGGACGACATCCCGCACCGTCACTCTCTCCACAGCTTCTTAGGCCCTCTTCCATGCATAGCGTCCCTCTCCCTCGGTTCCTCGCGCGATTTCCAGATGAAGCACAAGACGGAAAAAGTGCCCGTCGAAAAGTGGGCTCTGCAGTCCGGTGCGTCGACTTGCTCTGCTGCTGCAGGAGGGTCGCACAGGTTTTCCTCTTACCCGATCTGCAAAGCTGAAGTGTGCCCGCCATTGCTAGGCGACTGCGTCGTCATGCGCGGAACGACTCAGTCAAAGTGGCTGCACAGCGTGCCCAAGCGTGCGAACGCTGGTCCCAGAATGAACCTAACATTCAGGCGAGCAATGAACACTGGAGGGACAAACAACTACTACCGGTAAGGACATGGCTTTATCTCTGGCACTGGGCATCGTGGCATCAACAAGGAGACGTGAGCATCCGCTGAACGACTTGCCCAGTGCAGGTACAACGTGTACACGGGCGACGTACACAGATGGCGTGGGGGCCAAATGGTGCCTGTCAAGTGAACGAACTTGATCGATGTCGTGCTCGGCGACTCTCGTGCCATGTAGCATACACGCTCTTGCGACAGACCCACGGAACTGACTGCAACTGCTCCAAAGGTAGCAAACAATGTGTGATATCATGCGAAGCCCGATGTAGCCACTACGGCGCTCTGCTACTCCTGCATGCAATGCAACAGCTTTTCACTTCTCTTCATCGCGCTTCCCGTTCTTAAACGGCCGGCTTTCGTCTCTGGTCAAGCTTGAGCAGATGTGTCAGACGACAGCTTGCTCTGACGGGGTGGCATAGCTTTCGACGAGACACTGCTTGAAACTGCACTCACTCGTAAGGAACCAGTGGCCGCTCGTACGGAATGATGTCTTGCCACGTCGTGCCTGTCTCCAGCAGATCCGGGATGACGAGTCGCGGAATGACGACACCGCACTCGTAATTGACTCCCTCATCCACCTTCATGCCACGCGTGCGCTCGTGATACTTCTCCTGGCCTGCAGGCATCTTTTCGACTTTCTTGAGCCGGCCCCAGGCGCCTTTGGAGAAGTTGTGACTGCCAATGTACATGTAGTATGGCAGCACGGACTCGTCATTCCGGTCGTCGGCGTCCGGGTTCAGCGCAACGAGCAGCTTCATGTGGAACAGCTTGCCCGGGTCCTTCGAGTAGTAGTGGTGGAAGGTCGCCTTGATCTCCGGAGGGGCATTGCCCCAGTTGAGGTATGCGCCAATCTCGCTGCCTGCAAACTGGCACAGTGCCGGTAATCATGTGCGCGACTCGGTCAGATTCAGATCCTCTTGACTCGGCACTCAATGACTCTGACAAAGGCCCACCTTGCGCGCCAGCTCGTCACACCCGTCCACATCCTCATAAGTAGGAAAGACGACCCTGACATCCGGGACTTTACAATCCCTGGAGACCTTCTCGAGCCTTGTTTTCCCGCTCGCGACGTCGCAGAACTCGCGCAGCCACTGCTCGTTCAGCCAGCCGACACTCCCAGTACAGCACTCGAGCCGCAAGCCGTGCTTGAGAATCTCGGAGCGGATCCCGTCCATCTCGAGCACCGTTCGCCGGAGACGGAGCAGACCGCTCGACTCGGCAAGCGGCCCCGAAGCGGCGCCCGGGCGAGAGGTGACAAGCTGTACGCGCACAGAGGAGAAGTCGAAGCGACCGCTGAAGTGCCGCTCGAGGAAGCTTTTCGGGCAGCCCAGCTCGCGAAGGTGCACAGTCAATAGCTTTTCGAACTTGGTGTTCACCTTCAGAGCCTTGTTCGAGGAGAAGCGTGGCAGGTCGTGAATGTACCTGGAAGGCCCAAAGCGGGTCAGCGGCATTGTGCACAATCACTGACAAGAAGAGCAGCGCACCAGTGATTGTCGCCGTGCACCATGTCAAGATTGATGAAGTTGCAGCTCGTAATGACCAAACGGCAGAAGGTCGGGTAGATGAGGATCATGAACTTGCTGTGGGCGCAGCCTTGGCACTTCGGATGGAACGCCTCGTAGTGCGGCCCGTACATCTGGCCATACATTTGCTTCAACGTGGATCGGATGATTTCGAGTTGCTTGTACGATATCTTCTTGCCCCGTGTCATTCCGTGCGCCTTCATAGCGTGCGCTGCCATCGGATCGAGATTCACATCGCGACCGACGTAGATCTGCAGAGCTAGTCTCGTCAGCAAGACCCTTGGATCTGTCTTGATAGATCGATGGAGCCCGGAGAGGACGGACCGGAACCTTGGACCCCTTATCGATTGGAAAGAATGGCAAGAACTCGCTGTTCCCGATGGCGAACGCGTACAGACAGGCCGCCGTCAGTGTGTTCTTGTCGACCAGCTGGTCGACAGAAATGCAGCTGCCACCGTAAACGTCAGCCCCGTTGATACAGACAGGCTAAGTGGCAATCCGCTTACTTCGGAGTAGACGCTCGCCCGAATGTGCGTGTCATGCGTAACGCACCGTCCGGGAAGCTGAAGCCGAGTGCCGGGCGCGATTCTGTATCAGGCCATTCCAAGCGGTTGTAGTGTGGCTGACTCGAACTTCGCAACTTAGACTCGCACAGACTCACCGTGCAGGCTCATCAGCTCGAAGCCATCCGGCAGCGCTCCGGCCTGATCCTGCATCCAGCCCGCCTCGTCATCGTCATCTGCAGGAGCGCCCGGGATGGGTGTGCTGCTTTCGCTCCGCCCACCGCGATGCTCTCGCTGAATTTGCGCCAGCTCGTGCTCCTGCAGCTGCCTGATGAGGTCATTGCGCATGACTGGATCGCGTGCAATGGCCTGGCGAATGGTATCGTCCATCTCGAGGCCGTCGAGCAGCATGTCAAGCTCGTCCTGGCTGACATCTGCAGGCTGCATCTGACCGTCCTGACTTCCCGCGGTACTCATCGGTGCGAACGGGGCTGGCGTGGCGCTGAGACTGCGCTTTGCCGCGCTACCATACTCTAGAAGCATGTTCTCCTGCTCCAATTTGCGCTTGCTGAGTCGCGCTCGTCGTTCTGCCAGCTGCTCTTCCATAGACGACATTGCTCGATGCGTTGCGTCCGCTGTTGACGATGTGTAGGGGCATGCAACTGCGGAGGTGCGTGGCCGACTTGCCGTCTCCAGTCCAGAGAACACACTCGAAGGTCCCGCAGGCATATCGAGGGGCAATGTCTTCTGCTGTTCGAGGCGCAGAAGGTCCTGACTGATGTCGATGCCTAGAGACGCCTCTATGGCGAGGCTGTATGACGCGACAAGGCGTCAGCCCGCCTTTTTCGTCAGCGAGGAAAGAAGGCTTTCAGCGCACCGAGTCTCCTCATCGTCAAAGTCGGCCATCTTTGCTTGCTGCTGTTTTCAAGCATCCGAGAAGAGCAGGTTGCGTGTGGGCGCACGCGACCGATGTCGTACGTCCGCAAGGTACGCGCTTGCTTCTGACGGATACGGAGACGCGCAGTGCACTCTGCGCCTGCTTCAGCTCATCTTCAGTGCGCACACACGTCGGCTTGAAACGGTCGGAGGGGACTCGGAGGTGGTCGGAGTCTGGGCAACTTGAAGCGCTACCTGAAAGTCACGAGCTTCGCCAGACGCCGATCCTGCATACGAGTTTAGCCTAAGACGCCAGCAAGGACAAGCTGAGCAGCATGGATTGGGTCTTCCGACGATACCTCACGCGCGACCTGTACCAGCCTCACACCTGGTGGGGCTTTGACGGAGTGCGTGAAGCGGCGATCTGACGTCAGGCGCGCGCGTCCCTGAAGGACGCATCTGATAGTCTCGTTTGCCCCCCCCCCCGCCAGCCATACACGCGCATGCAGATGGAAGATGGCTCGAGCTTCATCATGATCATGTCGTCCGTGTGGCGCGCAAGGACGCGCCCGCACCTCTGCCACATCTCGTACTCGCCACTGCCGGGGGTGTCCACCAAGTCCAGCGCGAGCCACAAGACTTCGAGCGAGACGTACACAGCCTCCACATCGAACGAAGTCGAAGCGTTCCTCTGCGACTTCTATCCAGATGCAATGGACGCCAAGCGCCGCAAGCGCGACGATTCGCACCAGCACGCCGTGGCAGCGTACACGCTCTCCGCCAAGATCCCAGAGCAGGACGCCAGCTTCACGCTCAAGGTCGATGGCGGGGCCCAGAGCTACACGCACAAGTTCACACACCCAGGGACTCGGCAGAAGCTCGACCTCGAGGTCCGCATCTCGGACAACACGCCACACTCGCTACTCGGACCAATGTGGATCGGACGCTTCCTGCCCATCCCGCTCAAGTGGCACATATTCTCTACGCGCTCGCAGACCATCATCACAATCCGTGACCGCGAAGCTGGAGGGAGGGTTCTCATGGAGAAGAAAGGGCTGGCGCACCAGGAGAAGAATTGGGGGATCGGTGGGTGCCATTGCGTCAGAGCGAAAGCAGGTGTGTGTCCTCCATATTGACGCAGGCGGAGTACAGGCTTCCCATCTGCGTGGATCTGGTGTCAAGGCTTCTCCACACCCGCCGCAAAGGGCTCCTTGGCCATTGCGGGCGGCGCGCTCACCTCGTTCCTGCAGTCCTTCATGATTGCGTACCGCTCGCCCACCTCCACAAGAAACTGGGATTTCGGCCCAGCAACATCCATGCGCCTGTTTGGCATCGGTCCGTTCGTCTCGCTGTCCAAATGCTCAAGCAAGGAAGGGGAGGTGGTTCTGGACTGCACGAATCCGTTTCGCGGCCAGAGGATCAGCATCAGGGGCAAGGCAGATTCAGCTACATTCCAGCAGATGAGCGCCCCGCTACCGCGAGGACACACACCAGAGTACTGCCACGAGACCTTCCAAGCGACGTACAACATCAAGCTGTTTGAGAGACAGGGCTGGTTCGGGCAGTACAAGCTCGTTGAGGAGACTACCATGGATAATTCCGCACTTGAATTTGGTGGAGACTGGAGTCATTGGTGGACAGAGCGCAAGAGGGAGTAATTGTGTTTTCGTGTGCAGAGATGGAGTGGTGCACACGTGCGGATTCGTAGCAGTGTCGTGTGTGATCATAGATACATGAGTGTAGACAGTCCGCTCGAATGCTGGGTACAGTACGCTCAGCCTAGAGCTCTCTGCAAAGCCTCTTTGCGCATCTCAAGCGCTTGCATTGCCATGTTCTCCTCCGAGCCTCGGTAGAGGTCCTGGTGCCCACCAAGCAGAGTCTGGGATGGCAGGCCGCCGCCGCCCATGCCATCGAAAGCGCCCTGACCATGCCCTCCCTCGAATGGCAACCGGTGCGAGAAGTCTGGCTTCATCTCCTCGATGGGGTACAGACCAGGGTGCGAGCCGCTCAAGACAGGATCGCGCGTCGGGTCCCGCCCCAACCCACCATACGGGTCCCGCAGGAGCGACACTGGGCCTTGAAGAACCTGGAGGCTCTGACTACCTCCAGACCTATGGGCTAAGCCGCCGCTCGCATCCGCTTCAAACGATCCGGCGGTACTGCCACCTCTTCGCAGAAGAGCAATCTCGGCCTCCAGCTGCGCATCGGACATGCCTGACAGGCCGCCTCCTCCGGTGCCGGGCCCCATATCTGCGCGCGTGCGCCAAACAAGGGCAACATAAGCCAGTCAGGCCATCTCGGCACTTCGAGCCTCAAAGCTGTGCTCACTATTGAATACGCGTGAGCTGGGGCTGTGGCCGGCCCCACCTATGTTTTCGCTCACGAGCAAAGCGTCCATCGTTCCTGGCATCATGCCAGACTGCACCGATCCAGGCTGACCCAGATCGAAAGACGTTCCGGCGGACTGGCCCATGCCGGAGGACATCATGTCAGATTGACCGGAGGAGAGCATTGACCTCAAATTGGGGAAGGCAGTGCCGGCGAGTCGCGAGTCGAGCCCTCCTGGCCCTTGGTTGACTGAATCAGGCCATCAGTGTTGCTCTTATCAGTATCGAATGATGACGGGCACGAACGACCTCCACGGCGAAGATTGAGCTCGGCCTGTACCCGGGGGTCTGTGAGAAGGAGAAGCTATGTCAGGAAGGTGGCCGTGTCTTCGGGTGTGGTGGCAGCCTGACGAGCCCTCGTGGTAGCTTGTGTGTTTCTGGACGTATACTGAGATACTAGTCAATTGGAGTGAGCAATGCCTGAGGAGGAAGACGAATGGAGCACAAGCAAAGGCTGCTCGGAGCAGGAAGACGTTTGAGGAGGCGTTTGCTCGAGTATGACAGCTGTGACAGCTGTGACGCAGCTTCAAATAGATCGTGACCTCATGACTCGGAGATGTGCGGAACTCCGGACCAGACCGCGGACGACCGGTCTGGATAGTCTCGTCATTTGTGCTTTCCGCGTCTCATAGCGTCGTGACCGGTCTGCCACTTTGAGTTACACACTTTGATATTTCCAGGCCGCTCCATCACTTGAGGAACTTGGCGTGGAAAGCAATGTGGTCTGGGCCGAAGCTCTGGATAAAGTAGTACGAGTGGTCGTACCCCTCGCGCAAGTTGACCTTGACCTGGTCGTCCGACAGTCCTGCTGCCTTGACGGCTTCCGACAAGTTCTCCGGAAGAAGCTGTCCCTTCTTGTAGCTGCGAGACATGAACGGAGAGGAGTCAGTCTGGCTTGCATACACGGCTGAGAGATCGGAACGCACAAGTCGTCGCCCGTCCCGCTGTCGATGAGGATGTGCAGGTCCTTGCCAGCCTTGCTGCTCTTGATGAGCTCCGTTGCATCGTACTTCTTGCCCTCTTCAACACCGCCGGCGAGGTACCCATCGTTGCCGTTCGGTCCTGCGAACGCCTTCTTGCCCCACGGCGCATTGACGGGGTTGCAGATGGGTGCAAAGGCCGACGAAGACTTGTACAGGTCTCGGTGGTTTAAATAAAGGGTCAAGGCTCCATGGCCACCCTGTACGCCGGTGGAGATGGTCGCGTTAGGTGTAGTGCCGATCCGGTGTTGTGGTACGACTCACCATGGAGTGACCAAATACCGATGCCTTAGAGGTATCGATGGGCAGCCCAGCTTGCTGGATCAGCGAAGGCAGCTCTTCCGTAATGTATTTCTCCATGTTGTAGTGCTTCTTCCACTTGTCGCCTGTCGCGTTCAGGTAGAAGCCGGCGCCGGTCCCAAAGTCCTGCAGTGAATTCGAACCGCTTAGCTCGAAGAACGCGGGTACAGCTTTACGAGAGCACCACGTACCCAGTCATCTTCCTCGCCCGAGATGCCAGCGCCCCGGGGCGACGTGTCGGGAAAGACGAGGGCAATTCCGTGTGCGCTCGCATCACGAAGGAAGCCGCCCTTCTGGGCGCCCGTGTCCTCGTTGCACGTCAGGCCAGCGAGGTAGTAGAGCACAGGGACTTTGCTGCCCTTGTCTCCCACTGCTGCTGGCGGGAGGTAGACTGCCACGTTGGTGGAGAGGCCTCCAAGGCTCGAGGACGATCCGACCTTGTACTTTGTCAGGCTTCCGCCCCAGGCCTGGTTCGACGATGTCTGCTCCATGATGGTATTGGCTGATGTGACGAGTAGCCGTCGTGCAAGGCGATGAGCCAGTGTGTTACTGTAGATGCAATATTGCTTCTGCGTGGTGTGCGAAAGGCATAGCAAGGCCCTCATCGTCTCCGCTGCTACACCGCAGCGTCATGGCCGTTGCCGAGCCGCGGGATTGCGGTTTCTCCGCCGCCGAGAGGAGGGTGCCGGAGAGCGCATCAGAGTGAAGGACTCATTGCTCAGTCGTCCCCGGGGGCAATGAGGCAGAGTGGGGCTACAGACTGCACGTACTCTTCTCGAGGCTGTTTGGTAGCGAATGGAGTCTCGCCTACTCGTACATGTGCGACCCTGGCCTCTTCGCCACCCTTCATGCTCGAATCCATCTCGGAACTAGGCCGGCCCTACAGCCTGAACGCGTTGTGCTTGCATTCGGACGGCATCGTAGTTAGGGACATTACGACTAGCTTTCAACAGTCGCTCCCTTCTTGAACGTGAGACCCGCTCCCGCTCCCCATGTCGGTCAAGACGCCATGTCCTTCGTACCTCGGTCAAGATTTCCGTTCCCATCGGTCGCTCCTTCATGGTTCATCGGGCACATGGCGAAAGGCTTGCGCCGCATGAGAGAGACGCTGTCGAGCATAGATCTTGTCCTCGAGGTCCGCGACGCTCGTCTGCCCTTGACGAGCATCAACCCGGCCTTTGAAGAGCTCGTTGGGAACGACCGCGGGTTCCTCCCAAAGAACGGCAAGAAGCGTCTCGTCGTCTACAACAAGCGCGATCTAGCCGAGCCTGGTCTCGAGAGGGTGTGTCACTTCACTTCCTGATCTGCAAGGGATGAGGATGACGTGTCCATGCTCATCGGCCGCGCACTTTACAGCCCATCCAAAGAGCACTTCTGCAACACGCCGGGCAGCTCTGCATGTTCACCGACACTGCCTCAGACGCCGACATGCGGCGTGTCCTAAAGACGGCCATCAGTGCGTGGCTTGCATGGCCGGGAAGCTCGTTGCCTGCTGACCATCGCTGCGGCCCTTCCCAGTGCTCGCTCAGCCCAATTTTCACCTTCGCATACAAGCGCCAGTTTCTGAACATCCGACACAGCTCAATTCCGATCAGCCGGAGCTGCGCTTCATGATAGCTGGTATGCCGAATGTGGGCAAGTCCTCTCTCATCAACTCGCTGCGCCGGGTTGGCGTCCGAAAAGGTACGTCTGCTTCGCTAAGGCAGTCCCGTCCGTCCGTGTAGAATGCTGATCGAGGAGTATGCCTCCAGGCAAAGCTCAACAGGTCGGTCCGCAAGCAGGCATCACGCGGAAGCTGACAGGCACCGTCCGAGTGTGGGATGATCCAATCACGTACGTCTACGACACGCCAGGTCTCATGATGCCGTATTTAGGAGAAGGCGACGAAGCGGTCGAAAAGGGACTCAAGATAGCTCTGTCTTGTGAGTCTGAAAAGCCAGCGTGCTCGCCGGAGCGGGTGGTGAGCTCGAGTGAGGGTCATCTGACAGAGGCTTCTCTCGCGTTTGTACCTGCTCCGCAGCTGGCTTGAAGGAAAACCTTTACGACCCGCTGGATCTAGCAGACTATCTCCTCTACCGCCTTAACCTACGGTACTTCAACCCGCTGTTCCCGACCGGGCCGGAGCTTCTGCGTAGGTCACCGTTGTACATACTACAGTTCCGCAAAACTGACCCATGTGAGCTGTTCACTTGCCGTCACCGCCGCTCCAGCGTCATACCTCCGGCCATATACGGCACATCTACCGACAAACGACATCGAGCCTCTCCTGCAAGCAGTCGGCACCCGCATAGGAGCGATCCGGAAGGGCGGGGTCGTCGACACTGACCTTGCAGCTAGAGCATTCGTGCAGGCATTCCGCGATGGCAAGATGGGGCTGTGGGCGTTGGACGACATGGGTCTGCTGCTGCGGGGCGATGAGAACATCTCGCAGATACGCAGCGATCAGCCAGGCGGCGCCCCCTCCAGTGTTTCGCCCTTAGCGGCAGGGACAGACAAGGTCTATCTCCCGCCCTCGGAAGTTGACCAGTCCATGGCGCTCATTCAGACCAATTCGAAACATCCCTCGCTAGCGGTGGCCGACGACTCGCCTACCTCACAGCAGGTCTCGACCTTTGTCGCATCGTACTTTGCTGTCCAGCGCGAGGCAGCGACTCAGCTCAGCACGAGCAAGAATCAGATCAAGAAGCGCGCGCGCCTCGAGGCGGCGGAAGAGCGTAAACGCAAGTGGCAGGTCAAGCACCCGCACCTCGGCCGGAAGACGAGGGGTATCGGCAACACCCGCAAAGCAGGAGGGCGCATATTCATGATAGGCGGGAACCGAGAGTACATGCGGAGGCAGAAGAAGCGCGTCATAGCGAGAAAGGTGACGAGACGGCGCCGGAAGATGAAATGATTTGGCCTGCAAGGCCGTCGCATCGCACCCAGCAGTATTGTTGTTGTACAAGGAGTCCGCATCGCAACGTCTAGAAGGAGCCGGCATCGCAACGTCTTGGCCGGTATGTCACCTCTCAGCAAGGATCAATATTGTCGCCTACCCCTTGCCGTCTCGTAACCTCGCGGGCTTGGGCAGCAAGCGATTGAGATCTTGCCATGAGGCCAAAATCAGGCAAAAGCTGATGTCCCATTGTGGCCCTCAGAATCTCTCCTCAACTCCATCCTATCCAACTACAGGCATGCCCCGTCACGCATACTCGCTCATCAGCTCCTGCTTTTGCTTGTCGACCAGGAACTTTTCGAGTTGCTCAAGGCTTGGCAGTTGCGGTGCCACCAGATCTTCCTTCCGCAGTACCGTAAAGATGCGATTGACGCTACCCGCGGTCGTCGTGTCGGTTCTTGCGGCTTTGCCACTCACGTCGTCCTCCTCTCCCGCTGCATCTGCTCCGGCCTTGCGCTTGCTTCCGGCCGCCTGTGCTGGGACATCTGTCGCAGCGTCTGTTGTTGTCATCTCTGCGTCTGCGTCCTCGTCCGCAGCGCCCTCCGTCCCGGGGAATGGTGGAGGTGGAGGCGGGACCTCCGACGAGTCCGTCTGTTGCGCCTGGGCCGAAGTAGAAGGCGCAGATGGTCCGGGCAGCGAAACGTAGTCCGGTACTGGCATCGGTTCGAGGGTGAGACTCTCGGGATCCAGTCCAAGCGAGTCTGCTACATCTGCAACTGCGTCTTGCCATTCTGTGCGGGCAGGACAGACGAGAGTCAGCCTGAGAGAACAAGCGCTCGCGATGCGGATGACACTACCGCCAACTCACCCTCCTCTTCGGCTTCCCGTTCCGCCTTCCTTAATAGCTCCTCAGTCTCCTCTCCCAGATCACCGTAGTAGTCTGGTCCTACGTTCCGCAGGTTGGCAAAGTTCTGTCTCTTGCTCGCCGCGGCGCCCTCCTCGTCCTTCTTGGATGTCTCAAACAGCTCCTTGACTCCGGGCAGCTCCTTTGCCCTTCCAAAGTACTTGTAGCCGCGCCGCCCTCCTCTCCCGCTCGCGCCCATGATCTCGCTGCCATCAGAGCCCCGAATAGAGCCGGCCGCTCGGTGGTAGTTGGCTCCACCAAGCGCCGCAATCTGCGTCTCCCAGTGTCCTTTCTCGCGCATCAACTTGTTTATCTCGTCGTTGAGGTCGCGGACCTCGTAGTCCGTCAAGCCATAGTCCTGGATCTTTGTGACCTTCCTGCTGATCTCGCGCAGGATCTCGCCTCGCCAGCGCTCGCACTGCTTCAGGTCCTTGCAGAAGCTTGCGAGTCGCGGACGGCGGTCGTTCCGCGAGACGAGGCCCATCTCCATGGCCTTTGCCTCGCGGAACCTGTACAGCATGGACTGCGCTTTTTCCTCATTTCGTGCCATCTTTGTTGGTTCTGTTTAGGCGATGGCGACGGCAACGGCGAGCGAAGGTGGGAGGAGCTACAGAAGCGCTACGCTATGCGGGGGGGCAGAGCACCCTGGATGTGCCTGTAAGGAACGAGTCTGCCGTGTGCCACAGGTAACTTTTGGTGGATTGGTTGGTGGGAAGGAGGAGGGCAACCTCTTCCAGTGTCGCCCTCCCTTCTGGCTTGCCTGTGCCCCCCCCCCCCTCTCCTCAGTCTGCCTGCAGCCACCCCAACACGCTCGATGGATGAATGCCAGAGGTGGTCAAGAGGATAGCAGCAGCAGCGGCTGATGACCGATGAGGGCCACCGGGATGCAGCAGCATACCAGCCATCGCAGTACGAGCTGGCATGGGAGGAGCGGCGCAAGACCTGGTTGACGCCAAAGAGCCGCAGCAATAATCACAGCAGCGCCGGTGACAACGACAACGTCAACGACAACGACAACGTCGACGCGGCAGCTACAAGAACCAATACCACAGCCGCAGTCGGCAGGCTGAGCAGGATCCTCAATCCGGAGACCAACGAAGAAGCCAAAGCGGCAGACGCGAGTAAGGAGTTCTGCCATCGTGAATCTCCGCGCGCTACTTACTGACGACGCGCTCTGGCCGCGCACAGTCATCGCTGGAATCGTTCGCCGAATGGCAGACAAGACACAGTTCAAGGACCCAATGCCGCTAGGCGTCTTGGTGCGTTGCACCCGCGTCGCCGGCCACTTGCGAAGGCTTCTGCAGACTCACGGAGCGCTCCTTTCTTGTCAGGTCAAGCTGCTCTATGCGAGCTGGCTGCGAGACGGCACCATCACGCAGCAGATGCTAGACGAAGCAGCAGCGTCCGAAATAGCCGGACAGCTCCAGAGCTTGTAGTCCGAGCGCGTAGCGCCTGCCGTAGGGGCTTTGCGATGAAAGGTGGAGGACGGCAAGAAGAAGGCACAAGATCTGCCTGCCTACAGGCTCAATCCGTACACTGGCAGGGAAGAAGCATTGCTGGGTATCTAGCATTTACAACTCCCCGGCTTTTGTAATCACTTCTTTGCATTTTACCTCCCGCGTCCGCGCCCTCTCGCGCGCATCGCCCCACGCATGGCCCCGCGCGGCATCTGAGGACCGGGCCCGCTCTTGTCTGACTGAGGGTTCTTGACGGTCTCGTCCACGCTGCAGTCCGAAGGATGAAGGAACGTTCAGCCAGCGATCCGTCAAGGCGCCTCGTGCAGCAAAATAGGCACCCACCTCAGGATCAGGCACGCCGCTTCTGTCGCGCCCGACAACGCATTGATCTTGACCACGCTCGGCTCCCAGACAAACTTCTCGAGATTGTTGGCAACGCCATCGCTCTCGATATCGACGCCCGCCCAGATCTCTCCCCGTCCGTGAAGCATGCGCAGCTTGTTGAGCGAGTCCGTCGCGTCAATGCCGGCATTGTCACACAGCTGGCGCGGGATGACCTCGAGCGCCTTGGCGAATCCGGCAATAATGGCCTGCTGCTTGCCCTCGATGGTCCGGCTCACGTCACGCAGGTACTTGCTCAGCTCCATCTCGATGGCGCCCCCGCCCGCAACGACGTGCGTGTTCTTGATGGCCCGCTTGACAATCATGATGGCGTCGTGCAGCGAGCGCTCAATCTCGGCAATGAACTGCTCGGCGCCCCCGCGCAGCAGGAGGGTCGTCGTTTTCGCCTGCGGGCACCCTTCAAAGATGTTGTACCGCTCCCCGCCAATTTGCCGCTCGTCAAAGACGGCACATGTACCCAGGTGCTCGGCACGGATGTCTGACGTTGTCGACTGGATGCTGCCTCCCACTGCCGAGACGACTCGCTTTAGGTCGTCGTTGGCCACCCGCCCAGCGCAAAAGATTTCGCGGTCCGCAAAGAATTGCGTTGCCAGATCTCCGATGGGCAGGCGTGACAGGACGACCTTTGCACCCGTGGATGCAATGGCTTCGAGTTTCGTGTAGATGATCTTCCATTCGGCGTCAACGATGGATTGGTAGTCCTGTTCAAGGCGGACATTGGGGAGAAGCGGATGCATGACGTTAGCCATTGAGCGTGTCGAGCCTGAGCCGACCAGCGACGATACGCACCTCGACCTGCTCTATCCTGACCTCAGCGTTATCCCGCTCTGCCTTCAACTCCAGTTCGACATTCAGGCAGCAGATCTTGGGGTCCGTAAAGTATTTCGGCTGCTGCTCGAAACCTGCGTACGAGAACGTCTTTTTGAATGCGACGCCGTTAACGAGGTACGAGTCCTGCATGCCGCCTCCGGGAATCTTCTTCATGCCAATCAGAGACTCGTCGAGGTCGTCACGGTCCAGGCTGAGAACGGCGTCGACGACCATCTTGCTGAAGAAAGGCTTTTGGTGGTGGATGAGCTTGGAGGACATGGCCGTCGAAGCGCACTTGAGGAGCAGGTCGCGGAGTTCTCTGTAGGATAGGGAGAAGCAGTAAGCAATACAGTTCAGGGGCTGCCGCATCGCCGTGCTAACGTCCCGAAGAGACGTATTCCAGGCACTCACGCCTCGTCGCCCTTCCGGATGTCTACGGCAATCTCCTCAATCTTGCCCAGCGCGAGCTGGAGCGCCTTTCTGTATCCCTTGATGATGATGTGAGGGCTGACGCCGTCCTCGACAAAGGACCTGCACTCCTTGAGGAGCTCTCCCGCGAGAAGGACGACGCTCGTGGTCCCGTCGCCGACCTCTGCGTCCTGCGAGCGCGCAACGTCGACCAGCGCCTTTGCGGCCGGGTGCACGACGTCGAGCAGCTTCATGATGGTCGCGCCATCGTTCGAGATGGTCGCTTGCCCTCTTGCGTCCACAATGAGCTTGTCTGCGCCGCGCGGACCAAGCGTCGTGGCGACGGTTGCGACGACCGACAGGCAGGCGCTGATGTTGGAGAGGAGCTGGCCCTTGCCCTGCGACTGGTCGGTGCCTTCTCGGAGCTGTCAATTGGATCATCATGACAGGCTGTGTGTGTCAGAACTGACTGCTTTCCGTGCACTGCTGCCGTCCATGGATGCTGGCGCCCCTGCTCTGGCTCTGGCTGACCCAGCCTTGCAAAGGCAATCATCCGCCGACCCAGCACCCAGCAGCATCCCAGCAGCCCGCAACCCACAATGAGAATCTGAGGCTGCATGCTGCCACCACCCATTCTGCCTGCCATCTTGTGACGTATTGAAAGTCCGGGAGTAGATGTCTGCTATACCGCCGAACTGCTCGCCCCTGTAACTTTTCAGGCTCGGTCCTGACGCGCGTGTGCGCGCCGTGTGTGCCTGATGAGGAGCATCTTCGATTCCAACGAGACAAAGGCGACCGCGCCAGGTCAAGAAGACGCAGGAACGCAGGAAGACTGCTGTTGCGCCTTACAGCAATTCCTAGTGGCCGCGTGGCCGTCTAATCCGTATGATACATCGGGATGACTTCCATGCTACACGTTTTCAATGGACAGCAGTCTGCTCGAGCGATTCAATCTCCCTCCGCAGTGCCGTGTTGCCTCTCTCTAGCCAGCGCAGGTAATCTGCCGCCCGCTCCAGCACGACGCTCTTTGTGGCGCCCGCGCCATCCTGTCCCTTCCTACCCCTTCCCCGCCCTTTCCCACGGCCTCCGCCTGGAGCTGCACCTGCGCTTGTGCCCCTCTTGCCGCTGCCTGCTGTGGAGCCATCTGCACCGTCGTCGACGCCATCATCGTCCTCGCCGGGAATTGTGCTCCCTGGCGTCGACGACAGGGAGATTCCAGAGCGCAGCTCGCCCGCGAGCAGCAAGTCCACAAGCGACTTGTAGTTCTCCTTGATGGTTGTCCGCCGGCGCTGCTCGGAGGCAATGTGATTCGACCGCTTCGAGTTGGTCGCTGCCGCAGCTGCCGCAGCAGCACTTGTGCCGGCGTCGGGAGATGCCTGTGCGTTCGCAAGGTCTGTCTGGCCGGGCAGGATCGCTGCGACCTCGGCTGACTTCGACCGAGCAGAGGAGGCGCTGGCGACTGCAGCAAGGTTCTCCTTGGCCTTGCCCGCCTTGGATGGCGCTCGCACTTTCGGCTCTCGCGTCTTTGCAGCAGGTGGTCTGCCACGCCTGTTTGCGCCAGTCTTCAACTCTGGGTGCACGGCAGTATCGGCTGGGCTTGCGTCGCCAGTGTGCACAAGTGTTGGTGTCGCAGATGCGGACGCATCACCAGGCGTCTTTGCCTGCCTGCCTTCGTGCGCGATAGTTTCGATGGCTACGCTTAATTTGGCCTTCTTGGCCGGCCGGCTGCCCGCCTGTGCAGATGGGCTGCGCTTCGTTGCCGCTGAGCTTGCTCTTTGAGGCGCAGCATCGAGAGTGTCAAAGAAGGCTTCCAGAGCCGATCTCTCATCCTCCTCGAACAGGCGCTTGCTGCGGGTCAGCGAGCTGGATGGGCCGGACAGCTCGTGTTCATGCGGAAGCCGTGCTTCGGTGAGAGGACCGGGTTGAGACGGTGCGCTCGCCGCATTATCCTGGCTTCCAGATGTTACAAGGGCTGCGCGCACGTCGTAGTCGACAGGAGCAGCCAGAGGTGGCGGGGGAGGCAGGGGCGGCAAGAGGCCATGCTGAGGGGCAAAAGGGGTATACACAGGTACGTCGTTCCTCGGAGGTGGTCTGGAGGTCCCGTCCTCGTCGTGCAAGGTGTAGCCGTACCCTAGATGCTGCGACTGCGGGCTGTCCGGGAAAGCCAGGGGCAGACCGCTGAAGAGGGATGGGGAGAGGTCGGTCGGAAACGAGAACTCGAACTCTACCGCCGCGGCCAGGAATCAGTATCTGCACTGCCCTGGCCAGAGCTCTAGAGCATGTCTTGTAACGAGGGCGATCAGCTCACCATCGTAGCCCGGCGGCTCGCTGGGGAGGTCTGGATGCGTGTGCGCGGGCGGGATGGACGTGAAATCGACAGACGACGAGGGCCAGCTGCCGTTCTCGTGACTCTGGCCGTCGTCGTAGTGCCAGGAAGCAGATGGACCCAGGTGATGGTGGTGGTGTTGGCCACTGTGCAGGGATGTCATTGTGCACTGCAGGGAGTAATCTGCTGTGCGGACGCTGTCACCGTCTCATCGCTTGCGGCGGCTAGGCGTCGGTGAGTGGTCGTGAGCAGAAGGGCGACGGACACCGCACAGACAGACGCTATCAATGACCATCACAAACCAAGCAGCCACAGCAAGCTCTGCACGACGAAGATTGCTACAGCCAGCAAGCCCGTACTTGGAAGCGACATCGATGATACACGTCGACTGCACCTATTGTTACACTTGCTCTTCCAATCGCCGGCTGTCAACGCGTATAGTACCCTGCAAAGTCGTCAGTCGTGTCGTTGTTGTGCTCGTAGCGGCCATACTGCTGCTGATGCTGCTGCTGCTGTCCGCCCAGCGCTGACCCGTCCCGCGAGTGCATATACGCCGGGTTGCTATCGAGCGGGGCGAGATTGCTCCTGCTGTGCGCATGGCTCGCCGAGTAGTGGCCGGCCGGGTACCTGTCCGTCGATGTCGACGCGTTCGAGTGCTTGGTCGGGCTCGAGTAGAGCGGGGCGTCTAGGTATCCGTCCGGCTGGATGTGGCCCAGGCTTTCGTCGCCGTGCGCAGCGTAGCTGCGATCCGCATCGCCATCGCCGTCTGGCTTGAATTCGTTGCGCAGCGCAGATGATCGCGACACAGCGCTGAAGGACCGCCCATGCGCTCCGGCGTGCATCCCTGGGGCTCCAGGCGGGAGATTCGGGTCGCCGTCGCTCGACACGCGCCCGTTCTCCCACATGAACGCGCCGGATTGACGCATGATGGTCTCACGCTGTTCCGTGTATATGCTAGGAGGTACGCGCGACGTGAATGTCAGCAAGGGCCCACCACAAGGTGCCGGCATGGCGCATACCCACCTGTTGTACCGCTTGTGGTCTTCGCGCTGCTCCGTCTGGTAGAACCGGCACATGAGCGCAAAGTAGAACTCGACAATGAGGAGGGCGAGCCAGAGTCCTCCCATGACGCCCATCTGGACCCAAGTGAAGATGTTGCAGAGCGTCTCGCCCGACACTGAGCCAGACGTCACATTGACCTCGGACTGGTTCGAGTTTGTCCCGCTGTCCTCGGTAATGAACTGCTCGATGCACGCATCGACCGCCGACGTGTGCTTGACGGCCGAGACAATGATCCAGACGAGGGCGAGGATGAAGGCGAGAGCGAGGGCTGCCGTGTTGACGGCGACGCTGATGAGCGGGAGTGGCGGAGACGCGGATGTCAGTCCTTTCGAGAAGGCGATCCCTTGCACTGTCACAGCGGTAGTAGCGGTCGACGACTCACTACTTGCGGAACGTCGCTGGCTTCTCCTTGTAGACGCCAAAGAAGCCCCAGGCTTGCAGACCAGACAGGAGCATGCACGCTGCGCCCAGGATGTACGAGCCAAAGGATGGAATCGCCACGGCTACGATGGTCGGGGCAGCAAAGGACAGGACTGCCGTGACGAGCGCAATGATTGCGAACTGTGCGAGGATGGCATAGATCCCGACGTTGCTGTGTTGCCCGAGGAGAGAGGTGGTGAGCTGCAGGCGCTCTCCGACGCGACTTCTGCCAGCTGCACGAACTCACTACAACGGAATGGCGACGCAGCAGCGGTCTTTTGACCAGGCCTGGGTGGGTGGGTAGAGACGTGGATGTGAATGGCATCAGACGCCGTGCGTAGTGGCATAGCTGGGTGCTAACTGCAGTTGCGCGTCCCAAGCGAGCGGGCACGCTGCTGCATACGAGCACGGGCAGGCCGTCAACAAAGACACCGCGCAGCTGCAGCTTACCATCTTCGAGGAGCAGCGGCGGCGACTCGGACGCCCAGATCTAGTGACAAGAGCAGCTTGAAATTGCGTTTGCCTGGTTGCTTTGCGATGTGCGTGTGGGCAGAAGAAGGGCAATCCGCTGGCTGCGTGCTGGGATGCAGCTTCCAAGCACCGCATTACCGTCCTCGACGGCTCTGACAGCAGCAGCGTGGTGTTCCAAGTTACACGGGATGCACGAGTGCTACAAGAGTGATGCAAGCGAAAGGGCTATGACTGGTCTGGTCGCATCGCACCGTCCTGCTCCAGCCTTGACGCAGTCGTCCGTGCTGCGTCGCGCGCCTGAACCACCACCTTGCACAGGTCCGCGAGCAGGCACAAGCTCCACGATGCTAGCAAGGCCGTGACGAGCTTCGACCCGCGACAACCTCCCCGTCACCTCACAGAGACTGCTCATCAGGCTGCTGCTCCTCGAGCGCGGCTGCCCGGTGAGCTCGTCCGTTCTGCGGCAGAACGGCTCCAGGACAGCCAACCCTTCGATCTCTGTGCCAGCGTGAGACCGCCAGCAGCGCCAGGAAGCCGGAGGCAGGAAGCGAGTAGACGCAGTCCGTCCGTGAAGTCGCTAGTCCTGCGTAAAAGACGCCTCTGCTTTGTATTGGTGTCGGTCAGAGACAACCCTGGCTCATCTTCGCTCGCCTCGTGCCTGGAGGTGAAGGGCTTCAACGACCAGGTCAGCCCAGCTTTCCGGAGCACCGACTGCCTAGCCAAATCTCGCTGTCGGACGACTCGCTCGCGCTTGCAGCTTCCACCTCGTCGAGCAAGTACCTACGCTCTCACGCCCGCCCAAGATGGCAGACTCGTCCGGCGTCCAGGAACCCGTGTGTCTTCACGGATCATCCCGCACAACGACGGCGGCAGGCAGCGTGCATGATGCGGCGCGCTAGAGACTGACGTTGCACCACGCTCGCATCTCCCAACAGTTCGATCTCATCAAGCTGTCGCTCAGCGAGCGCGTGTACGTCAAGCTGCGCGGCGACCGCGAGCTCACGGGTGTCCTGCACGCATACGACTCGCACTTGAACCAGGTGCGTCATCAGCACATGCCGCGCTCCATCAGAGCATACACTGAGTCCGCAGTGCCCGAATGCACAGATCTTGTCCGACGTGGAGGAGCAGATCAGCACGATTGTCATTGACGAGGCGACGGGCGAGGAGAGGATACAGGTGCGCTTTGCTTGGAGCTGGAGACCTCGACTTCGCTTGACGTGCCCCTGACTCATCCTTCTCCTGACACACAGACAACGAAAAAGAGCTACGAGCTATTGTATATCCGAGGCGATGGTGTCGTGATGGTCAGCCCGCCTCCGCGGACGTGAGCACTGGGAAGCTGTGACGTTTGCATCCTGCTCGCAATCGTTCTGAAGGTCCATGAGTTGAGATGACGGGCGCCTAGCAGCGTCGTGCCATGATTCGCAATGACAGTTGCAGTGCGTTGCGCGTCGGTCCAGTGCGCCGCTCGCCTGTAACGTGCCACGGTCTCTTCACAGTGGGGGGAGCCGCAGCGAGGCGCCCATGCCAAACCATGCTCAGAACAGTAGTGCGAGGTAGCCGGCAATCATTGACTGCAAGGTGAAAGATCGTCAGAAAAGACCTTGAGGCAGGTCGGGCCGAAGAGCACCGATGCCACGCACCACTCCGCCGAGAGCTATATGAAAGGAACGACCGATACAAGGATGTAGATGCAGACGGATGCAGTCAGCATCTACAGGCTCACGTATGATTGACAGCGGAGGACTCACGGGTAACAGGCCCGAGGAAGCGGAATCTGCGCAAAGAGCAGCAAAGGTCAGTGCCACAGCGGCTGTCAGTAGCAGGGCCCCGCCATGCGCTACCCACCTTGACCTGTCTAGGAGGAGGAGGAAGATGCTGCCGGAGAACGTGATGGCGCCGGCGCCAATGAGCATGCCCGCATATCTGGGCGCCCCCTTCCCTCCGGACAGGCCGAGCCCGAAGCGTGGGTGTTGGGAGATGGCGAGGAGCGCGACGCCGTTGACCATCAGGTATGAGCTGAGGGTATGAAGGAAGGTCGGGAGAGGAGGGAGGCGGAGAAGAAAGTCAGACCTGCTGCCTGGAGAAGGCGCGTGTATCATAGGTGGGCCCGACTGACGAGGCCATGCTCCATGTTGAAGACCCCTTGTCGCCGAGGCGCTTTGCCAGAGCATGTGCGCCGAATGCACCTGAAGCTACAGCTGATGCGCCTGCTCGAATACAAGCGGTATAGCACAGCATCACGATATGCGAAAGGTCAAGGCAGCGTATCAGAGAGCTGTATTCCCGTAGCAACGCGGCGCGAATGTCAGCTTTGGACGCGCGGAAGCGCACTCAGGGCAGCTCCGAGTTTCCACATCACGACGGAGGAGGCGACCATGTTCTCCACTTATTATTCTCCTTTCCTGTTTCCTGCTTTGCTGTGCTGTGGTCGGAAGGCACGTTGAAATTGGAGCTGTGCGGTTGAGATCAGGACGCGATGTGCGTGAGTTCCGACACGGGCTGGCTGCCACTGCCACGCGCCGTCGCGGAGCCCGGAGACTGGCTCCGACTGACATCAAGGGGGAGGAACGGGTGGGCAACGACATGTACAGGACGGGAGGATCTTCCCTCTGACTTTGCACCAATGCTCTGACTACTTGCTCAGACACGCGAACACGCTCTCTCTCTTACTCTCCCTAGTACGAGTACCGTCCACTTGCTCGTCGTACTCGTACGCACAGCCGCACGTGCCATCTTGCAGCCCTCGTCGGATGACGTCGTCGACACCTCAGGCAAGCTTTGTCGTCGAAGAGTGGTCCCCTCTGCCCCTGTCGACCATCTCCACTGGGACAAGACAGAGCATCCTCGACATCCTCGCAGGCAGCAACAGCAGTGCAATCACGGGCACGCCGTCGTCCAGCACACCCTCCACGCCAGAGAGCGACAGCGAGACCAGTTCGGCGTTTGCGACCACGAGCGCTTCAAGAAGCGCCCCTTTGACGGGCACCGCCGAGCTCGGGCCGCTCCAACAGCAGGGGCAAAAGCAGGAGCAACGTCCAGCGCTCTCAGTCACAGCCGCCTCGTCGTCCTCGTCCGGCACCACCCAATCCGCCTGCCTCATCTTCGACTTCACTCGCCCGCGCTCCATCGCCCTCTTCCGCTCCTCTACAGCAGACAGCGTTGCGGTCCGATATGGTCGGCCTCAAAATCAATGCGTCATCGCACCGCCCGGACGGCATAAAGTCCGGGACGACGCAGCGTGACATTCGCGTCTCGTCCGAGGGGCAGTCCTACCCGCCAGATGGGCCATCCGCCCCGACCCGCATCGCCGTATGGAGACCCATCTCAGACAAAGTCAGTATCAAGCCCGTGGACCCGCCAACAGCATCGCAGCAGGAGCTCCTGGACCAGCTCCAGAAGCACGTCGAGAGCGAGCTCGTCCTTCACGAGGACGATCCGTACGCAAAGTGGGAGAAGCGCTTCCTCGGTCGCCCAGACACTTACCCCCGCTACATGCGAGCGAGCAAGTGGAATCTCGAGGAAGCGAAAACGCGCATGAAGGGCACGCTTGAGTGGCGACGGGACTACAAGCCGGATCTCATCCCACCAAAGGAGATTGCGGAGGAGGTCAAGGGCGGCAAGGTGTGAGTTGGCCCGGGCTAGTCGAAGGAAATGCCTTCAGTCTGACTAATGACAGCATCGTCCTGCCACAGCTACGTGTCTGGCTTCGACACGACTGGTCGGCCCATCGTCTGGCTGCGACCCAAGAACGAAAACACCAAACCCAGCCCGACCCAGGTCAGACACCTCATCTGGCAGCTTGAGCGCGCCATCGACCTTATGCCACCCGGAGTCGAGAAGCTTGCCCTTGTCGTCGACTACAAGGGTGCTACATCGGGCAATAACCCGCCAATGAGCACGGCAAAGGATGTTCTCAACATATTGCAGAATCACTATGTCGAGCGATTAGGCAGAGCTGTCGTCATTAACGTGCCATGGTGGGTCGAGGGCAATCGCCTTATCCCAGCGAGCATTAGCTAACATGTACACTCCGCCCTCAGGTACTTGAATGCCTTTTTTGCCGGGGTCAAGCCGTTCCTCGATCCCGCTACCAAGGACAAGATCAGATTCAACCCCGCGATGAAGGAGTTGATGGCGACTGAGCAGCTCGACAGTGACTTCGGCGGCGAACACAAGTACGTCTACGATTGGCGCGTGTACTTTCCCGCCCTCTGCCAATACTGCGGCATCGTTTATGAGGACGGCACACGGGAGGATTACATCCCAAAGGATCATCTGGACGACGCCGAGGCAGAAGTGCAGAATGAGCCTGCGACAGCCGACCAGCAGACAGAGGGACTGGTCGGAGGTGCCAGCCCCAGGAGAAGAGTCACATCGCGCCCGGAGGAGCTACAGAGGCAGCTCACGATGACGCACGCCGAGGAGCCGGCGGACCTAGCCGAGGAGGCCAGAAAAGAAGCGGAGCGGCTGGAGGAAGAGCGGCATTTCGAGGCCCAGAGGCAGAGTCAGCCTGACGGGGACAGCGAAGGGCTTTCCTCGATCCAAGCGGGCGGTACGGTGCCTGTGATTCCAGATTCGGCGATGCACGACAAAGTCGGCAGCCAGCAAGGCGCAGATGAAGTCGCGCGAGTCCTCGGTCTCAGCGGCTCCTTGGCACAGAATGGGGCAGAAATGCCCGTCCCTAACAACGCTGTGGCAAGGGACGAGCCAGACGCGCACATTCCCAGTCCTTCATCTTCGACTTCGCCGGACGACACCCACCTGTCCACCGCGACTGCCCCGCCCGCCAGCACTGCAGATGCTTCTGGCCCGGCGCCCAACGCTACCGATGCTGCCACGCCATCTGCACCTTTCGCTG
The DNA here is from genome assembly GCA_008802785.1 of Symmetrospora coprosmae. Taxonomy (NCBI): domain Eukaryota; kingdom Fungi; phylum Basidiomycota; class Cystobasidiomycetes; family Symmetrosporaceae; genus Symmetrospora; species Symmetrospora coprosmae. The sequence continues at coordinate 731,640 of VUYT01000001.1, read as the reverse complement.
GGGCAGAGCTGTCGGACGCGCCAGCCGTCGCTTTAGCAGACGCTGCAGAAACTGCCCCGGCAGTCGAGCCGCCCTCGCCAGCTCCAGCGCCAGTCGCGGACGCTTCGGACGCGACGCCTGCCACCGCCCAACCTGACGCGGTTGGAAGTCAACCTGTTACGAAGGTAGTTCCGAATGGAACGGCTGCTGGAGCAGGTTCTACCTCGAATGGCAAGAAGCGCGGCGGCTGGAAGCTCTTCAGTCGGAAGCGCGGACTTGATAAGGCAGGCCAACCGACTGTACACAAGCACAAGCATGCAGTCAAAGCGCTCTGCATGCACAAGGGAGCTGTCGATCCATCACAGCGCGCTGTCGCGCCGCCCTCTGCGCCGGTCGAGCCAATCCCCGTGCCCGCTGCGAATGGAAAGGCGACCGAGAAGGAGGTCCTTCCCGCCGAGCCCTCGAAAGGCCGCGTCAAGATCGCCTCAGATCTCCCCGAAGGCCGCATCTCCAACGCGCCGCTCATGACGAACGCTACGACGGCAACGTTCGGCCCAGAAGCGTACCAGACGGCGCGCGAAGAGGCCGGGCCAGACGGCGACGACTACTTTTCCGACTTCCGCCAGGCGCGCGTCGAGCCACACAAGGTCGACGAGCGCCGGCACAAGGACGACCACTCGCGCCTTGTCACGCGCGACTCGGAGATACAGCATCGCCTGCACGACGGTGGAAGCCCGGAGCTCACGCTTGCGTTCGAGGTCAAGAAGCCGCCTGCGGCTGCATCGCACGAGAACAACGGGGACGGCCCGCAGGAAGGTGCTGGCCTCGCAAAGCAGAATCGTGCAGACCGCGACGGCTCTCCGCAATGAAGATCCTGCTGTCACACTTCCATCCCGACCGAGAGAGACATCAATCGTTGTTGCCCCTCGTCTGTCCTGTACCGCACAACGACCTCCGAATACCCTATGCAACATATCGTATGGTTCTTCTCCGCCGCAGAGCATGCTGTATCCCTAATTCTGATTGACGGTCTTGCCGCTGAGGCCCCTGTTCGCGGTCTGTCAGAAACGGTCCGTTGGGGACGAGGATTTAGGTGGAAGCTGAACACACTCACTTTCCGCCGAGCACCTTCTCGATCTGAGTCGAGAGACCCATGAGCGACGAGATGAGTCTGCAGAGAAGTGAGCATCAGCGGCTGTTGCGCTACGGCGCCTTCCTTTCCGGCCGCGCGCTGCCCACCCGGCAGCTCCGAGGACGCCCTCGTTGAGGTTGAAGTAGCCAAGCGAGGACATGGGCAGGCAGAAGTCGCAAGCGTCCTGGATGAGCTGGTAGCGCGTGGCAGAGTACGCCTTTGCGAGCTCGCGGATCTCGATCTTGCGATTGGCCTCCTTCTCCGGGCTCGACTGCGGGCGCAGGGTACCCTGTCGTCGAACGCGGATCCCGTTGAGCTTATACAGCCCAGAGAAGATGGATGAGGCTGTCGCGGCACGGTAGGAGCCCTCAGTCAGATCAAGTCCGACGGCTTATTGCCCAGCATGAGTGCGGACAGAGAAACGCACCAATCCCGATGGCCCAGAAGCGGGCGGCATTGTGGTTGATCCTGGCCAGGCGGTCCTTTGCAAAGATCTTGACCTTCGCAGAGTGAGCCTGCGGGACACATCGAGGTGGGCGTTAGCCGGCGCTTGTGTGAATGTCGAGTGGCGCTAAGTGGGACGTACCCAGACGAGGTGGTCATTCAGCAGGTAGAAGGCGTAGCCGAGCTGTCGGACAATGGCGGCGAGCTTGAGGACGGGGTCTCCGATGGCGACAGCCTTGACTGCTGCCTGGAAGTGCTCCATGGGCTTGCCGAGTCGCATGACTGTTTGCAGACGGCAGGCGTAAAGCGCGTCAGTCGCCAGTCAGGGCAGGGCGAGGGGGAATGGGCAACCCTCACCTTTCCTCGTGGTGCCCAGCGCCGACTTGAGAGCGCTCATCTGAGCGACGAGCTCCTTGCTAAAGCCCTGCTTGGCATAGTACCATGCGAGGAAGCGGGCGAGGTACTGGACGCTTCGGTAGACCTGAAGAGCGGGGGGAGGCCGTCGCATCAGTCTGACGCTGCTGTGAGTTGCCTGTGGTTTGGTCGAGCGTGCGCACCTTGTCTCTGCCGACTGCATGTAGAAGCGGATGCTCCTCGTCAGCTCTGTGTGCGCTCTCTGTGCCTCTCTGCGGGTGCCCCCCTTCCACGTCGCGGTCACGCCCACCCACCCGTGGTGGCTGCGACCTTGAGCGAGTCGTTGACGAGCGGGGGCAGGATGAGCTGCTGAGTGACGAATGTGGCCATGGTGGAGGTGTCTTGATGGTTCTTGTATGCTGGTAGGCAGTAGCAGCCACACAGTCAACCTTGTAACGGAGCTCAGGCGGATGTAAGGAGCTCTTGTAGTTACCAGCTGCAGCTTGTCCTCGCCGTCGCCCCTTGCTGTACCCGCCGGCATCTTCCGCTCCTCCGGCCAGCCGAAGCCGGGACTGCCGGTGGGTGCGCTCTCCTGCAGCCTTGGCCGATTTCAGCTCGCTCTTGAAGATTCCAACGTACACTTCATCACAAAGTCTGCCTTCTCTGTCGCAAGCTACCCACGCAAACAGTATACACCTCCACCGCGCGCAGCTATGTCCCTCCAAACCAGCCGATCTGCTGTCCGCAAGGTCTTCCTCAGCACCAGGGCCACCACCACCTCTTGTGCACGGGCATCGCGCGCGTTCTCGTCGACACCCTGCGTGACCGCAGGCAAGGACCTAATCACGCCGCCCAAGAGCTCTGCCGGAGGCGTCTCGTATGACTGGCGCGATGGCTTGCGCATCGAAAGCTCACTCCTCACCGAGGACGAGGTCTCGATCAAGTGCGTCTCACCAGCAAAGCTGCAGCAGAGGTCGGGCGTGGAATGAAACATTGTCTTGACGCTTTCCCTTGTTCCCCGTGATGCAGGGACGTAGCGCATGAGTACTGCCAGGTGAGGCCTCTACAGGGTACTCGCCCTTCCGCCGCGGCTGCGCCTGACCCTGCAGGACGTTTTCCCAACTTGCAGGAGAAACTGGCACCGCGCGTTCTGGAAGCCTACCGCAACGAGGACTTTGACAAGTCTGTCCTATCTGAAATGGTACGCCTACGTCTACGGGATGGCGGAAGTTCATCGAGTAACGCTGGCTCTTCTCTACCGCCTGACATGTAGGGCGAGCTCGGTCTCCTTGGCCCAACCATCGACGGCTACGGTTGCGCTGGTGTCTCGAGCGTGGCGTATGGTCTCATCGCGCGAGAGGTCGAGAGGTGAGGTGACCCCGCCCGTAGCGATTCCTGAAAGCGCCTTCACTAACGTAGAGAGCAATTGCGCAGGGTCGACTCTGGCTACCGATCTGCCATGTCGGTGCAGAGCTCGCTGGTCATGTATCCGATTCGTAAGTAGCCATGGTCTGGCTCCCTGTGCTATCGTAGAAGGCCTAGCTCAGTGATATGCCGCACACGGTCAAGCTGACATCCCGATTGCCTTCCATAGATGCCTTCGGATCGGACGCTCAGAAGGAGAAGTTTCTGCCACGGTTGGCTAAAGGCGAGATCGTCGGATGCTTCGTGAGTCCTGAAGCTCGCAATTCTCGACAAGGAACCCGAGCTGACGAAGCGCGCGGTTAACCACGCAGGGCCTGACCGAGCCAGGACACGGTTCAGATCCAAGCGGCATGGTCACGACCGCCAAGGAGGCCCCTGGGGGCGGCGGCTTCATCCTCAGTGGCAGCAAGACCTGGATCTCGAATTCGCCCATTGCCGACGTCTTTATCGTCTGGGCAAAGTGCGAATGGGATGGAAAGATCAGGGGTTTCATCCTTGAGAAGGGAATGAAGGGCCTCACTGCACCGCAAATCAAGAACAAGATGGCTCTTCGAGCGAGCATCACTGGTTCAAGTGAGTTTGGCTTACTCCTCCGCCCCTGGGCCCGTGTGGGCGCGTTATACACGAGTGCTGAGGCAGTGATACCGCCCCACAGTCTACATGGACGAGGTTGAAGTACCTACAGACAACATGCTTGCCAAGGTGTCCGGTCTCAAGGGGCCTTTCAGCTGTCTAAAGTGGGTCCGCGCGCATAGACGGCCTCATCACAGGCGGAGGGAGGCGCGGCTGACGTATCGTTTCTTGCAGCAACGCACGCTTCGGAATCAGCTTTGGCGTTATCGGGGCACTCGAGGACTGCATCGAGAAGGCACGGGAGTATGCGTTGGATAGGAAGCAGTTCAATGTCCCTTTGGCCTCTTTCCAACTGATCCAGAAGAAGCTTGCGGATGCGCACGTCGAAGCAACGATTGGCTTGGTAGCTGCCATCCAGCTTGGACGGCTGAAGGACGCCGGCACCTGGGCACCAGAGATGGTGTCTATGCTGAAGCGCAACAACTGCGGCAAGGCACTCGAACACTCGCGCATTCTCCTCGACATCCTCGGTGGCAACGGGATCGTGGACGAGTACCACATCTTCCGTCACTGCTCTAACCTCCACGTCGCAAACACGTACGAGGGAACGCACGACATCCACGCACTCATTCTAGGGAAGCAGCTCACCGGCCTGCAGGCGTTCAAGCCAGAGCCCAATCAGCGGCCGGAGTAGGTATCCACACGCTACCACAGCGGGTTGTTGTGTATACATCTCTGTAGCGTCATCAGCGTCGGAACGATGTCCTTACGGGGCCTGGCAGGCAGTGGCAAAAGCGCGCATGATCTCGACTAGCCGCGCACGAGCTCCGTCGTTCCCTTCTCAGACTGCTCTGCCTTTCGCTCTCTCGCTTTTTGGCTTGGAATGCTCAGTTTCCCTCGTTATTCTGCAGGACATTGTCAATACTAGCCTGCTCATCGCTAATTGCCATGTCGAGCCATACACATCGACAGACCGTTCGAGCTCGCCGGTGACGAGTGACGACAACCGCTCCCCACCCCACAGCGCCCGGCACGCGCGCTCGCCGGCGACACCATGCAACAGCAGCAGCAGCTGGCCTCGCCCCAGCAGCGACATGGCAGCGTGCACTGGAGCGACGTGCGCGCTAACGGCCATGGTGAAGCCACTGCGGACGAGCCCGCTCTCGGCTCGGCGCGGTTGAACGGCAATGGCAGCCTGAGCAGGAGGGACAAGGGCAAAGGACGTGAAGTCGTCGACTACTTTGTCGAAGCTTCCGCATCTGGATCAGCTACGGAAGATACGGATGTCGACCTGGCCGAGGATGAGGGAGACGCAGCTCGTAGCAGCTGGTCCAGAGCACCTGGCAGGACGGACAGAAGACGCCTCAGCTGGGACCTCAGCAAGAAGGCCAAGAGCGCTAGTCCTGAACGCACATTTGCGTTAGGAGACGCACAGCAGGACGAAGCGCACAATGGTGCTGGGCCGAGCTTCGGTCCAGCCACGCTCTCGCCGCGCATACCGTCGTCGAGCGGGCGGCCGAGACACGACAGTCACTCAACAGTGCTCGCGGCCCCGCCTGCGCTCCCGCTCCGCATGTCCTGGCAGTCGACTAGCGGAGGGCCACGCCCAGCTTCGCCTACTGTCAGCCTTACACGACGTCAGGCCTCCGCCTCTGCCGGCAACCACGTTTCGTCGCCGCAGGAGAGGGACGGTACTGCCACGCCAGACAGCTTGTCTGGCAAACGGAGGAAGCGCCGCTCGAATACTTGGGATGCCGTCGCTCTGTCTCAGTCCCGGAGTGGGAGCGCTAGCCGGCTGCAAACCCTCGGTCGAGGTGCGAGCCGGAATCACAGCAGAGATGGATCGCCTGAGCGGTATCGTCGGATGAATGGCAGCTACATCGCCGGAGCGGTATCTAGTTCAGAAGGTGATGATGACGAGGATGCGGGCGGACGCAGAGATTTGGACGCCGACTACGGCCATGCGATGGAAAGGTCTAGTTCTTCCGGATCGCATGGTCGGAGACTCTCGCCTTCGCCGCCCTTATATAGGCATCATCTGCCACGCTCAGCCTCGGAGATGATGACCACTGCAACAGGCTCTTCCGCTTCCACCCCTTCGCGCGGGAGCGTGCGCGGCGGGTTTGACGAGAAGCAGCAGAAACGCCATTCTCATCAGATTCGCTCGCCGTCGCCTACCATCGCTTTTCAGCAGTTTGGGCGTTCCAAGTCGTCTGGGAACATGCCCTTATCCAATGCTTCCACGGTCTCGCGAACCGGATCGTCCGGCCAGGTCGCGGTATCGCTCCAGCGGGATGAAGTCACGCCTCTGAAGCCGGTACCGCCTCTGCGGAAACAATCATCTGGTCTACATATGCGGGCCCGGAAAGGATCTGCTTCTCGAGGTGCCTCCTCCATCGATACATCGCAGTACGCCACCATCTCCGCGCCTTCGACACCAGCTATAATGCCGTTGCGGAAGAGGGCAAAAAGCGGTCTCGCGGCAGACATCAGCGGGCAGCTGCAGAAGCCTCACCTGACGACACAGCAGCAGCAACCGCCGGGAACCGCACCCGCGGGACGTTCCTTCTCTGCCTCGGTCGTCCAGCCCCGGCGCAGGCGCGGCAGCTCAGAGGCACGCGTGGTATTCCCGCCCCTCGATACATCCCTGCGACCTGTGCTGGAGCCCGAACACGCAAGTAGATCGCCAAAGCGCGTGACGGGTAGCGGGAGGGAATCACCGGAGAGGCGGAGTGTCTTTCCGCGCGTGTCGCCGCAGCTCTCTCCGCAGCGATTCGTGTCGGCATCACCAGACGAGCAGGATCCTCCGCCAATACCTGCCAGTCGTTCCAGACCGTTCTCCATCGCGGGACTGATGCAGCAACAAGAGGTTCAGGCTCGTCACGAGCGACCGGATCAAGCTGTCCCTGGCGGGCCGTCACTACAGGATCTCCTCAAACAGGTCGATGTGCGCGGCGCACTGGCATTAGTGAAGGAGGTACAAGCTCATGGTAGTGGGTTAACGAGTTTTGCCAGCCAAAATCGATTTAGTACTGCCTTCCCGGCGCAGCCTAGCGTGAACATGGGCGGGCGCACAGCAGAGTCTGGGATGAAGCGACCTGCCAGCCAAGAGTTCGCGGACGCCCGCTCGCGGATGTCGTCGTATCCATCAACCTCTAGCATCCAGGACAGCAGCTTAGTTGGAGCGACTGCGCCACTTCTGCCAGCATTCGGATACGCTTCGAGTACCGAGAGAAGGGGATCGGTGCATGTAGCAAATGAGGCCCTGTCATCTCATCCTCCGTCGCCTGATCACAGTCGTCAGACAGTGGACAAGAAGAAGAGAAGATTGTCCATTGCGGCTCTCTTGGGCCCTTCATCAGGGAAGAAGGAACGGCAGAAGGAGCGGGTTGCGGGTATCACAGCATCTGGTCCGTCTCAAATGATTGAGGCGGACGACGATCCAAGCTACATATTGCAGAAGATTTCCCCGGCCGTGACCAAGTACGTCGCGCAAGTGAAGGCCGAGCTCGAGATCCGGTATCTTCCCGTCTTTACGGCCCTGGCGATGGGTCGTCCGCCTCCGAACTCGGCAGAGGTAGCCCGCTGGCGGTACCGGAAAGAGGACATTATGCAACGCAGGCGCGCTTTAGAGGAGCAAGAGAACGGACACGGGCGCACAAACATGCGGACGTCGATTGACAAATCGCATACTTCTACATCATTGATCCAGAGGCTGCGGATCAAGGGACATCGACATGCTATCTGGGAAGTCTACCCTCGCGACTATGTTGAATTTGGCAACGCGCATGGGGCCATACTTGACGATCCCGCAGATGCGCGAGAGGCCGACGAGCGCCGTGATGTGCTTCGCGAGGCAATAAGGCCAGGCCAGCGCCTTTCGCAGCGGCCCTACTACCACCGCCATGCCTCCTCGGATTTCTCGCTTCGAAGTCTAGGCTCGATACAGGAGGACGGTGGATCGTATGGCCATCATCAGCACCCCAGCGATATCAGCAGCCAGAACAGCAAGGGCAGCCCGGCTCCTGCACGCCGACGCAGCCTACATCACCCGTATCAGAGCCCACTCAGCAGTGGCCGGAACGCCTCTCTGGGCACAAGCTCGTTCTCACCTTCCCATTCGCATCACTCGCACCCATCGAACAGGTCGACAAGCCTCACTCACGAAGAGGCACTCGGCCTGGCTTCTTCTCCGAAGAGTCTACCTAGCAGCGCAACTCGGACGACAGGCGAAATGCTCGGTCCAGGACTTTCGCTCACCGTGTCCACCCACGACAGGTATCAGAAAGCCCTTCAGTCCTCGCCCGAGCACGGCCTCTATGGCAAAGGCCATTTCGAGGGCAATTCGCCCATCTCGCCCACCCTCGGATCGCCCACCCAGAAAGGTCACCGGCGGAAATTTGTAGACCGCTTCAAGCTCAACCGGCACGATGAGGAGCCGGTTGTCGATGCTAGCAGAGATTCGACCGACTCTCGTCAAACAGCGCCGACAACCCAGTCCCGTGACTACGCGGCGGGTGGTGTTCGCATGGAGGCGTACAGCGACCGCGAGAGCTCTGTACCGCCGAGCTTGGTGGGTGCCGTACCCGATTCTTCTCGGCCTGGCCTATCTCGCCATTCGTCAAAGAGCAGCTCCATTGCAAATCTCAGTCGCATCATGGGCAGTCGACGGCGTCCAGGTGGCAATGAGACCGATGGGTATCGGTCTACAGACAATGAAGATGGACCGGGAACATCCGTTGAGGCGCTTGTCGCTCGCATGAGCAATGCCGGCGGGGTGCGGCAGAGAGTCAAATGGCGCGGAGCAACCATCCCACCCCCGGCATCTGCCAACGGCAGACGCAATGGGCGCCTCACAAGCGGCGACGAGTCGGGCTTCGATGAAGGACAGCCCGATCCGACAGACGTAGACCACATCGCAATCGAAGAGGAGGAGCACGAAGACGTATTCTCTCGGAAATCACCCGCCGATTTTGAGGTCGTCGATGTTCAGGACGATGAGTACGAGAAAGCGGAACAGTTAGTCGGCTATCTATCCAGGTCCGACGCGTAGGTACTGACAGCCTCTTTGGTCATCATAGCTTCCTACACGAGCTGCAAGTCACACTAGCGCGCGCTGCGACGATGGCACCACGGGTACCCCCAAAGCTGCAGATCTATGTCGAGGAGTATCACTCGCACGATATTCAGCGCCTGCAGAAGGGCCAACTTGCTAAAATCGAGATCGAAGGACCGCCTGCCCTTTCGGAGGAGGTGCTCGGAGTGGCGACTGCAGATGGCCCTACACCCGTTACCAGGCAGAACTCGTACGCTTCTATTACTACTTCCGACGCCAGTCAATCGGGCGCTGGAACGCCTGGGGTAACCGAGGATGGCGATGCACACTCCCTGGTATCTATGCGGAATCGCCTCTCGAGACGGCCCTCGCCAGTCCCGCAGAAGCGCACGCCGCACCTCGAGAAGGTCAATGCCGATCTCGACGGGGCTGCAGATGAACTTCGACGGGCCCGCGAGGAGGTGCGCAATGCTCGAAGTGGTCAGCAGAGCGGTTCGGAACGGATCAGCCAACTATCGAAAGATGTTAACACAATCCTCGAGCTTGCCAATGGCGAGGCATTCCAGCAGGTAAGACGAAGTGGTACCTACGGGTCATCTCACTCGCCTGACATAATGAATACGGTTGGACACTGCAGCTGCGGTTGCTAGAAGATCACTTTGGTCGACTCAGCTATCAGTTCAGGGAAACAAGCGGTCTCGCTGATAGGGCGTGGGGTATGCTCTCTGGAATCCTCCAGGGCATTTTTTGGTCGTTCTGGCTGGGCGTCCTGTGAGTTCGGTCATTTGAGTTCTCGTCTCGGCAAGTGCTCTGACACTAACGTTCTGATTCCCACATTCTAGCATTTGGCGCCTGACCAAAGGCTTTGTCATGTTACCCTTCGAGATCCTTGTTTACATCCTGCATCTCCTCTGGCGCCCGTCTCGCAAGATGCGGGCGTGAACCATCCTCCCTGTCTATGCTGCTATTAGCCTTTTCTAGCGGTCTATGTTGTTGCTACCAACATCAGAGCACAAAGACAATGAAGAGAGTCCACGCGACTATGACCATGCATGCAAGCTCGGTCAGTGCGAGGGTCGTCACCCATCTCTTGCTCTTGCGCCGTGTGAGTGGCGAGTCTGAGGGATTGGGGACAATGTGGAACAGGGTCAGCGGGAATGGTCAGCGGGAGTGCTCCAATATTGAACAGCTAAGACGACGGCCTTACCATCAGGATGTGTGATTTCTGCCTCGAGAGCGTTCCGCCGCTTCTCTCCCATTGTCATGCCGCCACCGAGGTAGCGTTTGTCCATGAACACGTAAAAGCAGCCGAGAAAGAAAGCCAGAGTCTTGAAAGAGATTCCAATGAGCAGAACGTTGGTGTATGCCATGTCTGCGGTGAGATCTTGGATTCTGCCGTACGCAATCGACAGGATGGTTGTCCTGAAGCAGGCGGGTGGCGCAAAACGATGGAAACGTCGGCAGACTGCTAAGCCCGATGCAGATAACGGCGTACACGCTCACCCTGAGTTGTTGAACGATCTCCAAACGCCAAACCCGGTTCCCAGTTTGTCCTGGTCCATAACGAGGAGCGGGATCGTGACTTGGAAAGGGAAAGAGTTGATCATGCCTGCGAAAGAAGAGATCACAACCGGCAGGAGCGGGTGAACGTCACTCCAGCCGATGACGGCACATGCTATAATCCAGAGTAGCGGAGCGAGTGCTGTCAAATGCAGTCGATGTCCGTATCTGTCAACCGCCAGACCGATGAAGGGCGTGACCACGATGGGCAGGACTATGAAGGGCATGCGATCGTCAGCTTGTACTCGATAGAACAGCAGCGAATACGTACTATTCCTAGCATTCGCAGTGAAGGCTGCGACATCCTCCTTTATACGAAAGTCAGCTTGGAAGTGATCGGTCCATTCAAGGCGAACCAGCGCACCTCGTAGCCTTTCATCGTGATCAGATCCGTAGCAGAGTTCCCGAAAGCACCAGCTGCTTCGCTCTGCAGCAGCTGTGTCATGGGCAACATCCAGAAGCACCAAGGCAGGTTGAAGAGTTGCCGGTACTGAAACTTTCCCTTTTTGCCACCGATAGCCCGAGAGCGTGCTCCGCTCAATCTGTACTTGCTCGGCACGAACTTGCGCTCGCCGTAGACGTAGAGGAGATTGACAGCAAGGGAGAACCCGCAGAGGACGACGGAGATCCAGAGCGTCCAGCCGTACCATCCAGTCTGGTCTCGGATCGGGATTGTCGTCATGCCAGAGGTGAGCGATACGATGCGAGCTACGGAGCTCTCGAGCGCAAATGCCAGAGCAAGACCTGAGAAGCCGAAGTACTGCAGTAGGCGGATGTTGAGAGATTCAGCGCTATGCAAGGATGGCTTGAGACGCACTCTGTGCGAGAGGACAGCCACCCTGCTGGTCAGAAATTCCGAACCAGCCGCTGGATTTGATCTGACCTACATGGTAGAACATCTTGTGTTGGGCTGAGTCGAGAACCGCTGTACCGAGGCCCATCAGGATCTGCGGAGCGGACGACAGCGGTTGTTTGGTGCGATTCAGACGCTTGTGGATATGCAAGTACCCACCTGGCCGCCAACAAGCATCCTCCAGACTCCGACATTTGTCGAAAGAGCTGTTCGTCGACAGATGTCCCGTTCAGCGCAGAACTCTCGGATACCGCTCTTGATACAGCTCACCCGATAATACGGCGCCGACACAGATGGTGAATGTGCAGCAGAGAGTGGCCACGTTAACGCCATACGAATCGAGCAGAATGCCGCCAACGATGGGCCAGAACTGTCGAAGAACATGCGTAAGCTCATCGCAGTCAAAAGGGCTAATTAAAAGGGGACGTACGCTGTTCACGATGCTTCCCGCGCTGCCGTGCAGAGGAGAGAAGCGAGAGACGTCAACAATCCTACCGCAAGTTCACGAGTAGACGGAGAGACCTACGCATCAATGACACCGTACTGCGTGTTGTTGATCCCGAGCTCATTGCGAAGAGTGGCCTTGAGCGGCCCAAGCGCAGAGTCAGTCCCTAAAGAAGAAGAAAGGGATCAGCCGAAAATCCAAGGAGGCTTAGGCCCAGACTACTTGAGAGCACTCGCAGTTCAGACCAATGGGGAAGGCGCATGCGCACAGCAGCGCTAGCCATTTGTACTGCCACGGAATCTCGAGGAGCTTGGTAGGATCCGTCTCATCGCCGTTTTCCGGTTTAAAGGCGTTTGACTTGTGCTCCTTCACATCGAGGTTCTGAACATAGTCGAGGGGAGACACTGGAGTATCCACCTTGCCCTGATCCTTGTCGGAGAGAGCAGGACTATCGAGCCCAATACGGACCTTCATTTCGGCCGACTCGCTGCTGGTTCTCTGCGTAGGTGGCACCGATTCCAGAGGGTTGACGCTGTGGCGTTCGGCTACGATAGCCTGTATAGCTAAACCTTCCCTGCCAGTAGGCTGTTCCATGATCTGGAGGCGAACAAGGTAGGGTACTGCAGTCAATACGGGGAGACCGGGTGACGGAGCGAAGGCGAGTAAGGTCGACAAGGATGGCAGACCTGCTGTTCAGATGCAGATATGGGATGGAAGTGAGAAAGGGTAAGCAGTACGGTAGCCTTATGAACAAGCTAGGGTGCCTCGAAAATTTCTGTGCATCTTCACATTGTGGTTCTTCAGCTTAAGCTTGGCAGCCCGACGGGGGGTACAACGCCCAGGGTTGACCCATGGCGACAGTTTCTGCGTGCGGGAGGTACGCTGTGCCTGCGAACTGGCCCTTGCGATGGGAAGGAGTCTCCTGCGCTGAGAAGTGACCCCGCGTCCAAGGCCATCTTATCTGATCAGAGCGCCCAGTGTGATCGAGACTCGATCGAGGACCGTCTCGGAGCCCTGCGGAGCCGTAGCTCCGAAGCTACCCGGTGGTGTCAGCAGGCGCGCCTCGGAGTGGGATAAACGACTGACAGGCGATGCTGGATAAGTAGGAGACACACTGTACGCGCTCCTATGTACGTGGTGATAATGTTGATAGCTATATGTCCAATCGCAGAATGCTACCTTTGCCTTGCTGCCGCAGCCACTGCATCTGCTCCTCCGACACCCGCTTGTGCGCAGGATGTTCCGGATGCTGGCGGAGAGAAAAGGGCGACTCATGCACAGCAGAGGGAGGGACATGCAGCTTGCCCGGCAGAGCGAGTAGGCACGCCAGCCTCTCTGCTTCGAGGACGGTCCCGTCGGGATCCACGGGCGAAACTTGCTGTGACCCTTCCCTTGCCGGCTCGCTTGCCGTCCGGCCCATCTCTGCGCTCGAGGCGCCCTCGTCACTGAGGACATGCTGAGGCACATTTGGAAAACACCCTGGCTGCGAATAGGCGCGCTTCGTCCTGGGCTGTGGCTGATGCTCCGGGTTCCCGATGCTGGCAAAATCCGATGAGTCCGGCCAGAGCGTGTGCGAGACAGACGGCATCACGTATCGAAGTGGGAGGCTCATCGGCGGTCTCCTGCGCAACCGTCGCGTTGTGCTGCCGCTTCCTGCTCCCTCCTTGCTTTCTCGTGCAGGGACGACCCAGCTGGCGAGCCATGCGCCCCAGCCCAGACGCGTCTCCTCGGACGCTCTGACGCGGCAAAGGGCGCGCGGGAGGCCCCACGGCGTATTCATCCGCTTGAGATCCTCATCCTCAAAGTAGAGGTATCGCCATTTGTTTGGAATCAAGCTGCCTTCCTGTCCTGGCCGGGCGGGTGCAGCGGGCGCCACGGTGCCGTGTAATGCGAAGCTCTCGAGAGAAGGTGGGCCGTGGGCGAGTACGTAGATAAGCGCCCAGGACGGTAGATCCGACGCGAGAAGACTGCTCATCCGGAAAGGCAGCAACGCCACTGGTAGATCATCGGTCTCGCTGTACGAAGAGGGTGCCGTAAGCCTGGCAGGCGCCGATGTCGATGCTGGTCCTGCCCGCCCATCCCAACCGCTTGTGGCTGCCGCCGCGTCTAGAGAAACTCTGCGCACCTGCCCATGCCTGAAGAGGTGGCATGCACTGCTAACGCTAATGCCTGTCCCAAGCCAGCTGATCTCGCGCAGCTCGGGCATCAAAGCGGTCGGGATGTCCAGGATCGCAGGACAGCCAGAGATGACGAGTTTGTTGATGCGTATAAAGCTGGCGAGGTGTTCGGCACTGATGTACCGGCAGGACACGAGGGTGAGCTCGCGCAGAGCGGACTGGGGCAAGCGGAAGGCATCGAAGCAGCGTGTGTCGAGGCGGGTATCCGTAGATAGTGTGAGCTGAGATAGCTGCGGCAACAAGGGAAGCGAGGAGCCTGCGTTGCTTGAGCTTGCCGGCGGTGCTTCGAAGAAGTGGTCAACCTTCTTGAGGGTCAACGAGGCGAGGTTGGGGCAGAAGCGCTGCAGTGCGGGCAACAGGAGGCTATCAAATGCGCCCGTCTTTGTGCAGTTGATAAGTGTGAGTGCGCACAGGGCGAAGCCGCAATGCGCATGGTCGAGCGGCACATCGGGGAGGCCATTGGTGAAGGCAGGCCGTTCCTCGAGGGAGGTAGAGGAGAGATAAGCTATGAGAGCGGCTGTGGTGAGATCCGGCGAGGAGGTAATAGTGAGGCTGACAAGGCCAGGTAGACCGCGACGAAGGCGGGCTGCGCGAAGGGCAAGCAGACCTGCATCTGTCTGCGGAAGAGGGACGAGGATGCCAGTGTCAGCCTGTACGGTTAGCTGATCCAGGCGATCCGACGTCATCGAACTCACCCCGCCGAGCAAGTTGGACGCTAAAAGTCGGACCCTGAGATCCTGTCCATGTATGTGGAGATGCTTCAGGCTCGACAGGTCGGGCAGGAGGTCTGACAGCTGTACCATCGAGAAGGCCCAGCCGCCAAAGGTGGGAGGTGGGGTCGTCGAGATGTTGACTGACGCATGGATGGTCAAGCTGGTGAGATTGGCAAACTCAGACAGGCCGTGCGGACAGCGTGTCTTCTTCAGCTCGAGAGCTCGACAGGTTGGTGGCAAAGCCGATGCATCGTCAAAGGTCCAGCATCGTGAGCGCAGGGCGAGGCAAGCAGCCTCTGACCAGAGCTTGGAGACTGTGGTGCAGGCTAGCAGGCCCTCCAGGGGGAGCTTGCGGGGGGAGCAGGCAGAGGGAAGTCAGCCTGGAAGCTGCTCCTCTAGATCAGGATAGGGGTAGGTCTCCTCACCTGGCGGCAAAGAGCCTCGATGATGTCGGGGCTGAACATGTTTGCGGAGGAGGTGGGGTGGCGGATAATGAAGAGAGCAGAGAGGCAATGCTACAGTGATTCAGCTGCGATACTTATAGATCCGGCGAGCTCGAGAGCGCCTGTGCGGAGAGTCGCCGGTAGGCTTCGCGAGCAGGGAGGCCGTTTTAAAGGGGGATACAGTGCGCAAACAGAGAAGGAGGAGGAAGGAGAGAACAGACGAAGGTGACAGAAGAATGCCACCCCGCTCCAACTGCCCAGTGCAGAGCGGAATGATGCGAACGCGAAGCCGGACCCAGCTCGCGTGTGGTCCCGTGCGGAGTCGAGCAGAGCGATCGGATGCGGCAGTGAAGCGAGCTCGAGCTCGTCCCTCTGCATCATGCGCATACCGCGGTTTGAGCAGGGAATATGGCAGACTTTGCACTGGATCCAGCGCTCTTTGGGGTCACTGGCCCTTCGAGTGCGGCAGCAGGCAGAGTGCGCAACATCCCTGCCAGCGCGACTCTGCAACCAGGCGCGTCCAAGGCGACGACGAGAAACGGCGGGAGCAGCAGCGAGGACGACGAAGACGACGACGACGAGGGGGACGATGACAGCAGCGATGACGATGACGAGGACGAAGCGGACGACTCGAGCTCGGATGATGACGAGCAGGAGGATGAGGAGGACAGCGACGATAGCAGCGAGTCAGACGCAGGCAGCAGCAGCAGAAGAGCCGGGACTGCCGCAAAAGCAGGCGCAAAGGAGGCGACAGCGTCTGCTGCAGCAGGAACTTCGTCTCAGCCAGCACCATCGACATCCAGACTGCCTCCACTGCCCTCGTCGCAGCCTGCCAGCGCGCAAGCGAAGGGGAAAGGCAAAGCAGCCGTCTATCCCGGCTTTGAGACGGATGCAGGCGCAGAGACGGGACTCGAGACGGACTATGGGACAGATGCAGGCGGACCTGTGGCTGCGCAGAAGAAGAAGCAGGTAAGCTTACCTCTCATGACTGCTTTCATCAGCGCGACCGCGAGCTGAACCTGTCTCGCTCTTCACCGCACGTGCCGCTTTTCGTGGCTCAGGATCTGAAGTGAGCCCATCTGCTGACGGCTCCATCCCTCACACAGCTCTGCTGACTCTCCTGTCGATGTACCCCTTATTCCAGCCGAATCATCTCTGCCATCCGGACAACGTCAGTCTCGACCGACCCAACCGCTGCGACGAACCGGGGTGTGCTCGGGACAGAATGGGACCGCACAATGCAGCAGGAGATGGAAGAGATGGAGGCAGAAGAAGAGCTGCGCAATCCTTACTCTCGTCCGGCCAATGGCAAGCGCAAGGGATACGGTCGACCGACAACGTCTCGAGGCCGCGTCGCAGCCGCAGACATCGAGCCTTCACCAGAGGTGGCTAATCTGCTCGGCCAGGCCAACTTATCGTACGCTTTGGGCAACCTCAAAGAGGCCATCAATATCTATACCGAAATCATCCGCATTGAGCCCTCCACCAAGCGCGCCTGGCTAGGTCTTGCAGGTGTGCACAAGGAGATGGGAAACCGCGACAAGGAGCTGCAGAGTCTCATTGTGGCGACACATCTCCGCAAGTCGCACCCGGACGACTGGAAGTCGCTAGCCCTGCAGAGTAAAGAGCTTGGCCTGCTCGAGCAGGCCATCTACTGCTACGGACAGGCCTCGAAATCAGACCGCCGTGACGTCGACGTCATCTGGGACCGTGCGGATCTGCTGCGAGAGACGGGCAAGACGCGCCAGGCCATGCAGGCCTTCGCAGGCATACTCAAGATCCAGCCGCACGCGCCAACCGTCATCCGCGAGCTCGCGCCCATGCACTACGAAATGGGCGAGCCAGCCACGGCCGTCAAGCTCTATCTGGCCTCGTTCGAGCACTTCAAGTCGACGGTCCCGAAGCCCCAGCACGGATCGGGCGGTGACGACATCATGGGCTTCGCAATGACGGACCTCGAACTGCTCAGCGACTTCCTGCGCTCACAGAAGCGCTGGCGCGAAGCGGCGAGGGTCATCACGCAGGGCGTGCGCTGGCTGCAGGGTCGTAGCGAGGAGTCGGTGACGTGGGAGTCCTTCCAGGACGACCGCGAGTATGACCTCACCCGAAAGACCAGACCTGGTTGGGAGAACCACCCGCAGAAGTGGTCGGAGGACGCACCCACCCATCCATTGGGTACGGGCCTTCGCCTTCGACTTGGCCTGTGCAGACTCGGGGAGAACACGGCTAAAGCAGCAGAGGAGGCCAAGATCCACTTCGATGTCATCCGCAACGACGGCACCCCTGACGAGAACCCAGAGTACTACGGAGAGATTGCAGATGCGTACTATGACCGGAAGATGTACCCGGAGGCGCTGGAGGTCTTCTACGACATGTCAGAGAACGATGTGGTGGGTACTCGCAATTTTCAGGCGCGCGATATGAGCTAGCATCGCTGACAAACGTGCCTGTCTGTTGCCGTAGACCAATGTTCCCGCTGTCTGGATCAAGATTGCGCAGTGTCAGCGGAAGATGGGCGATCTCGAGGCTGCAGCCGAGTGCTACCAAGCTGTCATCAGCTCCGAGCCAAACGACCTCGATTCGCGGCTTGCACTTGCAGAAGTGTACGAGAGGCTGGACGATCGAGAACGAGCACTGGAACTCGTCAACGAAGGTGGGCCGCGAAGACAGCTGGCTGGCCTGATGTGCCTTACTACTTTCCGCGCTCTGCTGATGGCCTGCACGATCCTATCGGCATTGCTGTGCTCCGTATCTAGTCCTCGAACAGCGTCGCAAAGCTCGAGCAGCCGGTCACGGTAATGACGAAGATTTGAGTTCTGGCTCCGGCAGCGATTATCAGGACGAGGGTGATAATGCAGAGGGCGAAGGCGAAGGCGAGAACGGCGAGCCGCGGCGCAAGGGCAGGCGCAAACAACGAGGCGTCCCGGGCAGACGGCGTGGGCCCGGAACAAAGCCTCGCAAGACGCCCCGACGCTACCCGAAGTATCAGATGACGCGCGAGGAGCGAGTGGCGCAGGAAATCGAGGAGCAGGAGGCATTCGACGACGTGCTCATGAAATTGCGCGAGATTGACGGTCTCCTGGGCGAGCCTACTGAGAGCGACCTCTTCTCTCATCTGGCACACTACGAGGGCGGCGGCCTTGAGTCGCCAGAGGTGTACGAGTGGCTCGACTGCGCAGCGTACCTCGTCGACACGTACCGCACCACACGCGCTCTCTTCCCCTCGGACGGCAAAAAGAAGTACACGGGTATCTTCAAGGCCAGCAAGAGGCACCACAAGACTGTCCTGAACGTTGACGAGCAAGCACAGGACATTGCGCAGCGTCTGCAGGCGTCCATGGTCGACGATGAGCGGCCTGCTGACGAGCCAGATGACAATATCAACGTGGCGGAAGATGCGTACCGTAAGGTATCATTCGACGAGTGGGCGCGCATTGCAGTCCGGGTGAGCGGAAGTAGGCGTCTACTTCGGCCCCACTCTGCGATCACTTGGCTGATGCAACCTATTCGTGCAGTACGCCTTCATGCTCACTCTGGTCAACGAGCGAGGTGAAGCCGAAGAAGTCTTGAAGCATCTCATGACATCGAGTAACATGCGACAGGATGCTCCTCGCCTGCAGTTCCTGCACCTTGCTCTATGCGGTAGGCTGTGGCGGTGTATCCGCTTTCAGCAAGAGAGTTCATCTGAACATGTCTCTCCCGTTGCAGCTTGCTACATGCACACGGATGAATACGGCGACGCCCTCGAGCACGTCCGGCGGGTCCTAGTCATGCGAAAAGAGGAGAGCGAGCCTCTGCGCCTCTTGAGCTCCGTATGCAGTGCCGGCTTGCCGGGATTGGACGCCTTCCTCAATACCAAATTCCAGAAATACCTTCTGAGACAGTGAGTGCCCGGCCGTGAAGGCTGTACGCGCCGCCGCACTCCTACACGTGCGGTGACTAATATATTTTGAGGCTGCAGGATCAAGATACACGACAACAGGGCCCTTCCATCCGCTGAAGATGATGACGACAACGACAACGATTCCGCGGCTGGCGAGGCAGACGCGACGACGCATGATAATGAGGCAGGCTTCAAGGCGACCAAAGTCAATCCGTACTTCCTGATGTTGTACGGACATATCATGGCGGCTGGCAAGAGCTACCATTCGGCTCTGGGTGAGTCTGCCTGACTGGGACCCAAAACGGATCTGCAGACCAGGACTCATGGCCATTCTGCAGTCTACTATTTACGAGCCTACGAGATCCGTCAAGACGACCCTATGATCTGCCTGAGTCTGGCTGTCGGCTACCTTCACCGAGGGATGCAGCGACAGGCTGACAACAGGCACTATCAGCTGTCGCTCGCCCTCAACTTCATGTCAAAATACCGCAAGTATCGCGGCAACGACGAGGAAGTCAACTACAACATTGCGAGGATGTTCCATCAGCTCGGGGTCGTCGATTTGGCTGTCAAGCACTACGAGATTGTTCTAGGGATGGAGGATGAGCGGCGGCGCGCTGTCGGTAGCCCGAGCGCGGCACAGATGGTGGTTGACCGCGAGGGTGGACAGGTCACCGGGACACCGGGAGAAGCAGAGCAATCCGAGCTTAGGTCGAAGCCGCTCAACCTGAGCAAGGAGGCGGCCTACAACCTCTCCTCCCTCTACTTTACCAGAGGCGCGCCCGACCTGGCAAGGAACGTGGTGGACAAGTACTTGAGTCTTTGATTGCATCAGTGTGTTGTGATCTGTTGTTGTACGCAAGCACGCAGCGATTGCAGGTTGGAGGTAGAGAGGATCTGCAGTGCCTTGAGCAGGTTACGAGTAGCCCCGGCCCGCCTGCGGGGGCACCCGGCAGAGTCACGGTGCGGGCCGCCGTCACAGCCAAGTCGCCTCCTTGCTCTTTCTTCTCTCGCCAGACCAGACGGAACCCAAGCCACAATCATCAGCAGCAATGGCACAACCGCAACTGTCGCCATTCGGCTCTGCCCTCGCTGGTGCGCTTGGAGGTGTCATCTCCAATTCGATTGTGTGAGTAGCTTCCTCCCTCCATGGAGGGCCTTTCGGGATAACAGAAAGCCGGTCTCATGCGGCTGGGAGGTTATCGCTAAAGATGGAGGGGAGAGCAAGAGCTGTATGGCTGATGTGGGCTGCCACATATCCGTGCTCGTTCTGCAGATATCCGCTTGATACGTGAGCTTCTGATGCTCCTGTCTGGCCTTACAATGCTCCGGAGCTGAAGGTGAAGTGCCACGACCTCGGCGTCTCCGTCCCCGGCTCCGGTCACGCCCATCTGCCTTACAGCGTCAAGACTCGCATCCAGGCAGAGACGGACCAGAAGAAGGTCGAACAGGCCAGAGAGCTGCCAAGTCCAAAGGTCAAGAGAGATGGCGCCCCAAGGAGGCTTACGGCCGTTCCGAAAGCCAAAGCTCGGGATGTCATGATGCGCATTTGGAACGATCATGTGGGCGACCCGGACAGCTACCTGGCGTATAGGACACAGCCGAGGCCTGTAAGCTGACTCTTCGTAAGGCGCTCCTGATTGACAGGGCTTGGCCGGATTCTACAAAGGCTATTGTGAGCCTCTCCTTCCTTCCCTCTCGACATCGCTCGGCTTACATTGCTCGCCCTGCTTCGCCTGTAGCTGCATCCATGCTCAACACATTCTCCATGCAATTGTGAGTTCATCGCAGAGCAGGCGGTGTTGCTCTCGAGCCGGAGCTGATGTTCATCTACGAACGGCCAGCGCCTATTTCTATTGGTACTCCTTCGTCAGGGTGGCCTATGTGGCGCGAAAGTACCCTGGCCTGGCGGCTGCGACTGTAACACTCAGCACAGCGTGCGTCTTAGGCATTCTTCGCATTGCAGCACGCAGAATGCCTGACTGACAACGGGCAACCGCCATTTTAACAGGGCCGAGCTTATCCTAGGAGCGCTGGCTGGAGCACTAGGCCAGGTCTTCACCATTCCAGTATCGGTCGTTGCGACACGACAGCAGCTCTCGACCGAGCACCAGTCGCTCTTCCAGACGACGAAAGAGATCCTGACAGATGACGGGATCACTGGGCTGTGGCGAGGCCTGAAGGCCAGTTTGGTCCTCACAGTCAACCCAGCTCTCACCTATGGCTCTTTCGAGCGGTTGAAGCCACTGATCCTCGGGCCTGGCGGTAAAATGACGCCGGGCAAGGCTTTCGTCATTGGCGCTTTGTCAAAGACAATTGCAACTATTGTGAGTGGTGAGGCGACCTCCATCGGAGAGGCAGAGCTGATGAAGAACCTACGCTTCTCCCGTATCGTGTTGCAGGTAACTTTTCCATACATTTTGGCCAAGGTCCGTCTGCAAGCCAAGTACGACCCAGAGCACGGCGAGACAGTGCTCACGACGGGATCGAGCGCCGTGGTTGAGAAGAAGAAGGAGCGGTATAGCAGCGCCTTTGATGTGCTCCGGAAGATATACGCCGAGAAGGGCTTTGCAGGGTGGTATCAGGTACGTTTCATCGTGTCGTCAGTCTTTCCGCTCGAGCCCGTGCTGACGCTATCCGGTTGACACGGTTGCAGGGCATGCAAGCACACATCTTCAAGGCTGTTCTGGCTCAGGCGCTCTTGTTTGGTATCAAGGACGCTCTGGAGGAGCTGACAATCAAGCTCCTTCTGGCCGCTGTCAAGTTTCACGGTCGGCCAGGGCTTGGGCTCAAGCTTCCCGTCGCATAGTAGATACGCCTCGTCACCTGTATGTGTATGATAGCCACTTTGAAATCACCAGCTTGCTGTGTTCCCGTTCAGACTCAGCTCCTGTGCCTGCGTCGAGCTTCTCCGCACTTTCCCCCGGCGGTGGCGAACACGTGCCTCCTTCGCCTTGCGCGTGTGCAGCCGCGGCCGCGCTTCGAGAAGTCCCGTTTACTCCTCTACCTCCGCTCTTCTGCTCCTCACTCCCGCTGCTGCTCTAGATACCCACCTCGACGACCTCTTGTGCATCCCGATGGCACCGCTGACTTTATACCATCTCCAGGTATGGCCAGGGCCTGAGTGAGCTCGAGCTTTCGAGCGGCCGGCCGGAGGGTTGACGCGCTAACGTCTGGCCTTACCAGGACTCGCGCAGCTTTCGTGTCGTATGGCTCCTGGAGGAGCTGAAGATCCCCTACGAGACAGTTTACGCCAAGCGCGAGAACAACAAAGCGCCCGCAAACTTCAAGTCCGCGCATCAGATGGGCAAGGCCCCGCTGCTTGTTCTCGAGGATGGCAAGACGCAACTCATCGAGTCGTTGGCCATCTGCGAGTACCTTCTGTCGGCGCATGCAGAGCCGGAGGAGAAGGATAGATTCCTTGGAGGAGGCTCGCCTGTGGCTGCGGCCAAGGTCCGCCAGTGGATGTCGTTCGCGGAAGGCACTTTAATGACCCATGCCATTGTGAGCGTCCTGCAGACTGGTAGCTGCGCTGGCAAAGTTCTGATCATCAACCACACCGCACAGCCCATCACGTACTCGCGCTGGTTCATGCCCGAGGATCACAGGGACGCTCTGCCGGAGCTCGAGGAGAGCCTGGCGAGCAACGTCAAGCTCGACCTGCAGTACATTGACGACCATCTCGCTCAGAGCACGTCCGGCTTTCTCGAAGGCAACGACCTCACCCTTGCCGAGATCATGCTCGGCTTCTCCGTCCAATTCGTGCTCGTTCGTGGACTAGGCGCAAAGTGGGCAGAGCCGGGCTACGAGAACATCAAAGCGTGGATACGGAAGTTGCAAGGCAGAGAAGGATGGCAGAGAGCTACCATGAACGGAGAGGATAGCTACACCATCGATGCAGCCTCTAGGTAGTCGAGGAGGTGTGTGTACAACGGCAGGGTAAGTTTGCGAACCAGAATTCAGAACTCGTAGAGTTCCGGCTTATCCCGATGTAAGCCACTCCCAGGAGAATGAGAGTGACTATGCGCAGCACTAGGTTTCGAGGCGCTTGCCCGGCTGCCTGCCAGAATACCCGACGGGTTCTCGCTGGGGTCATCATCGAATCGTATACGTTGTCTCTCGAGCTTCCTCTTGCCCGGCTTGAGCTTTGCATCCATATTGGTGCCATCTGTGCCATTGGCGGATTCGGCCTGCACTGGTCGTGACTCATCTGTCGCTTTCCCCCGCTTCGCGTCGCCCGCAGAAGCGGAAGGCGCAGGCGTCGTCCGTCGCTCGCTCGTTCCGCCGCCTTCGTCGAGGTGAAGTGTCTCGATGATGAGTCCGCGTCTGCGCTTGAGCTTGAAGCCGAGATTGTTGTCCATGCCGCCGGCCCCAGAGCTGGTCGAGTGCGAGCCTGGAGCCAGCCCGCGGAGAACGGACAGTTTAGCGGAGGGTGGCAAGATAGACTTTGGCGTTGGCAGCCGGTGTATGTGAATGAGCCCAGAGTAGACCGGAAAGACAGCCTGTAGTGTGGGCGAGCCTGTAGACAAGCAGACGTCAGCAACGCTTGCAACGGTCAGAGATGCGGCCTGACTGACCTGCGAAACTCTCCAACTCAATGACACTATCGCAGAGCCACTCGAGTCGTCGCAGAAGAGCCGGACCGCCCTTCAGCGCACGGATAAGGTATCCCGGTACGGTCACCACAACTGCGGCGCCGCTTTGTGGTTGACGGAGGAGGACTCGCAACTCCAGCAGAAAGTGAAACAACTCCTGCGTGAGCTCGAGACATTAGTGGCCT
Source organism: Symmetrospora coprosmae (assembly GCA_008802785.1). NCBI lineage: Eukaryota > Fungi > Basidiomycota > Cystobasidiomycetes > Symmetrosporaceae > Symmetrospora > Symmetrospora coprosmae. Next base: position 707,823 of record VUYT01000001.1, on the reverse strand, counting down.
TGTCCCAACCTAGCCGTCTCCCAGCCAAGGTGGGACGCGTACGTTGATACTCCGTTCACCCCAGGCCAAAGAAGCCATTGATTGAACCGCTATCCGCAGAGCCGTTGACTCGGGTCTATGGGACGAGTGTCCTTGTCATTACACTCGAATGCTCGCCAAAGCCAGGCCGAGAGACCCACTTCGTCTGAAGAGCTGCCCTGACGGCGGCGAGAACGTCGGAGTACGGAGCGACGGAACCGTCCGGGTCCAGAGTATGCAATCTACTGCGATGCTCGTCCCGCAGCTCGAGCGTTTTGGTGAGATCAAACGCAGAGCAATACGGTAGCTCGGCGCCCGAGCTCGCTAGCGATGAGGTGGGTGTTCCGACAGACGTCTCGAACTTTTTCAAGTTCTCGTACCTGAAGGCGATCTTCATGGTTTCCCCAGCGCCTCCCACGTTCTCGTCCTCATCATCCGTCTGCGAGCTTGCGACAGCAGCTGAACTGCCCCCAGCTGCAGCAGCAGATGCGTCGTCCGAGTACGGGAGTTTGGCCAGGATTTCATCAGGCGTCTGGTCGAGGCTGTGCGCTACGAGGACATTGCGCTGTCCCGGGCAGCACAAGCCCTGCGCGACAAAGTAGCGGAGAACGAGCTTGGCATAGCTCGTATCCTTGTCCTCCTCCAGGAGCAGGATCGATCCTATTGGTATGCCGCCGCCGAGGATGTCGTCGAGACTGGCGATTCCGCTCGAGATGAGGACCGAGCTATTGTACGACGAGACGCGCGTGCCCGGCAGCGGAACCGCTTGAGCTCGCGCACTAGCCAAAGCACTTGCGCTGGCACTTGCTGTAGCCGCAGCGGGCTGACGCCTCTTGAACGAGCTCATGTCCTTCTCCGAGTTGCCTCGGAAGAGACCCGGATCCGAGGCGTTACTCGTTCCAGATGCTTGAGAGATCAGGCAGGAGGACTGAAGTGCTGATGTTACGTGCAACCGCCACCTCGTACAACGGGTTTGCGTAATGTCGGAGGCACTCAGCAGCTTGAAACAGTCAAGGAAGATGATGCTGCTCCGACCATTGCATGAGTGCTACTGACTACTACTTTGATGACGACATGCGTGCTACATCCTGCTAGAGACGTCCTGCCTGATTGCCTCATGCCCTGTATCTGCCAATGAGCTGGACGCTTTTGCCCGCTCGCGAACCATGTCGCGGTTGCGAATGATAGCTTGTAAGAGCTCCTCCACTTGCTCCCTCGTCGCAGTCAAGCCTTTGCCTCCGCGATGCCGCGTGACGGGCTCTGGCGATGCTCGCACGACGCTGTTCATCTCCTCAATGTTGACTGTCGCCATCCCAATGGCCGTCTCCAGCTTCCGCACCAATGCCTCCTCGCCGTTCATCCTGGCCTTGTTGCGGTTGTAGCGGTATGTCGCCCTCGCTTGCTGCACCGTCCGCAAGAATATTGCATCTGGCACTAGGCCACGCTGGAGGACGTCGCGGACCGATTCCTGGGCGAGCCGTTGCTCGCCCCGGATGTTCCTGCACTGGAACGTAAGCGTCGCAAAGACGTTGTTGGGCCAGGAGACGTCTTTCTCGTCCCGGAGAATCCTACGTGCGCGCTGGCTTAGCGCGTGCAGCTGCTCAATGGCGCCATGCTTGACCAGGGAAGCGCCAAGTGTCGCAAAGACATGCAAGTCCGGGACAATCCTGCGCTTGACCATCTCGTCCTCGAGTTCTCGGATATGGTCTCGCCGATCCTGCCTCATGGCAAGCGTCAAGAGGATCGTATAGTGATGGACGTTCGGCTTGACCCCGAGCGCTTCGCAGCGCTTCATGGCGCCCTTGGCTCCCGGCGCATCGTCATGCTCGATGAAGGCCGTCATGAGCGCGGAAAGGTGGTATTCGTTTGGCTGAAGGCCCCGCTTGATGATCTGCCACTGGAAATACGCCCACAGAGTCGCCGGGTGCCCGCCTTTGTCGGCGAAACGCTGCATAAGGATGGCACACGTATACGAGTCCGGCTCGACGCCAGATTGGTACAGGCTGCGCAAGGTGGCGAGGTAGTGTTGCATATCGGGGGCCTGTCCCCCAAAAACCGAAGAGGCGAAGAGCTCTCGCCCGGGATCACTGTCGTCCGTGCCCGGCATCCACCCAGTGCTTTCCTCTGGCTCTGGCTCTGCTTTCGGCTTCTCGGCTCTGCGCATGCTAGAGCCTTCCGAAGTGGCCTGCGCGAGTGGTGCGCGATAGGCAAAGCGAGCATCTCGCCGGCCAAACGACCGGAGCAAGGTATTGAAATCGCTGAGGCTGGCGTCGGATCCGCGAGCGATGCGGATTCTCTCCGCGATCTCTGCGAGGAGACCAGTTGGAAGGAGATGCGAGAGGACGTACGCAATAGACGAGGTGGTATCGTGCTCGAGGGGAATACCGCGCTCAGTCATTTGATCTATGACCGTACGCAGCCCGAGCACGCCTTGTGAGCGCAGAAGCATCCTGATTGGCCGGTGGTCTGCGAAGCTGGTGAGCGCATCTGCGCTCAGAAGCCCCTCGACTTCGGTGATGATGCGATCGATGCTTGGCGTGCCGTGTCGCAACTCGGCCTGCCACGCAGGATCCGCACGGTGAAGTCGAGCCACTAGCTCGGCATCTACTTTCAGGCGAAGTCTTTGCGCTTCACCCAGCAAGCTCCGGGCCCGACGGACCTCCGGATCTGGCTGGGCGAGAAAGCTCCGGATGAGAAGGGTGTATGTTCTCGTGTTGGGAAACGTCGGAGTGGAAGGGAAGCTGCCCGACGGTCTTTGCTGAGGCGCCGCAAGATCCTCTGGCTTGGGGGAGGTTGCCTGAAGCGTGCTGGAAGAAGCACTACCGGCGATAACGGGCGCGTGGAGAGGATCCGGCTGTATGGGAGGCTGAGACAGGAGCAGTGCATGGTTTGAGGAGGCAGGAGTGGCGAAGGTCCGCAGAATTTGCAGGGCGGCTTGCGGATTCCCACTGCGCCCACGGCACTCGACGACCATGTTGAGCACCTCTGCGTCCTTCTCTATATCCGCAGCCATAAGCGCGTCTGCCAGCGCGGCAAAAAGCGGTCGGCTCGCTCTCATAGCCCTGTAGCCGCTGAGTATGCGCGCAAAAGTGGACCGCGACGGCTCCAGGCCCTGCGAGACCATGAGGCGAAAAGCTGCTCGCGCTTCCGCAAGATTCCGGTTCCGTAGGTGAAGCTCGATGAGCAGATCGTATGCCTCTGGTGCGAGCTTCCCGGGAAGCGGCCCGGGCAACGATCTAATGTATGGTGCTCGCTCTGGTCGACGGGTGGAGGAGATGTGGCGCAGGAAGAGCAAAAGGACGCGAGGTGACCACCAGATGTAGTCGCCCGTTGATATCGGTGGGGCAGCACTTGCTAGTTGACCGTGATCCGCTTTGAGTTCTGCATCACCCCTCTGCGCCGCGTCCGCTGCCAGATGTCTCTGCGTCCAACTCAGCCTCCCGACCTCTGCCCACTGACCCCGGTCTGCTAGGCTCTCCATGATGTCCTCCAATGCGTCAATCATCCGAGATGATGTCGATGGCGTGTTTGAATCTCTGTGGACTTGCGCCTGATCGGTGAGCGATGGGGCCTCGGCTGATGACGATGTCCCGCGCCGTCGAGGATTGCCGAAGAGCTCCAGCAGTGCTGGCTCTAATCGAGCATAAGAGTCTGTCGCCAGTGCGACATGCACGAGCTCCCTGCAGAGCATAGGCAGCAACTCTGTCCCGATCGCATCGCCTCCGGCTCCGTCTCCACTCGCTGCTGCAGCTGTCTGCTCTTGCTCTCGAAGCAGCTTCCTCAGGCCTGCTAAGCGGCACGCTGCGCTCGCGATAGCTGATTGCTCTATCGCATGCAGACGTCGCCCTAGCTGCTCTGCTGACACGGCCGCAGGCTCTGCCGCGAGCTGCGTACAGAGCTGCATGAGAGCCATGGCGGTGTCCGGGCCTTTCGAGGCGGTGTGGTGCTGGACTTGCGATGTTGGGGATGATAAAACAACGTCCAGCGTTCTATGTACTGATGTAGCTGACTCTGTCGACGGCGCTGCGCTGCTAACGCCATGCGCGTTTGACGGCGCCGTGTGCCTGTTATGCGAGCGTCCGATGGCCTTCTCGCGCAGGGGCATTCGGAACGGCCGTCCCGCAGCAGCAGCGGATGGTATCGATACGGCTGTTGCAGGATCATGCTCTCCCTCTGCTGTTGTGACCGGGTCCTCCCCCTCATCGCCCTGGATGGCTCTTGCTTTGCCCTTCCATAATTTTGAATCCCGACCGGACGAGGCCACGCCCGACGATGCATCGGCGAGCTCGTACGGCCGCAAGTGGATGGAGGCATCCTGCGCGACGGCCAGTGAAGTGCTGAAAGGCCGGCGAGATGCCTTCCTGCTTGCACCAGACTGCACCCGCTGTGCTGGCACGGCTGAGGTTGAGGCAATGGGCTGCTGATAGTGGAGGACGTAGCTCGAGCCCGAGCTCGGAATCGCCGTGGTTGCGACTGCATGCTGCTCGATTTGCCTGGCGCAGAGGCAGCAGCACCGCCTGAGCATCCAACTGGGCGTGGACGAAGACGGGATCGCGTCAGTCTTGTGGGTTGGTGCTCGCCCTTCAATGGCTTGGATAGGCCTGGCCTCACCTTGTCCTGCGTGCGCGCTCACTGGCAGGCAGCAAGGCGAGCTTCAGTTGCGCCGTGCAGGGCAGCAGCGATTTGAGCTCGTTTGACCTCTAACCAAGCAAAGCCGCGCTCCACTTTGGTCGAGAATGTCTCTGTACAAATCGCTAAAGTATGCCTGATGGAGCCGGTCGGGAGTGGAGTGAGCGAGGCACAGGTGTTCCTCCAGAGGTGTTCCTCCAGCAGCGCACCGGGAGTTTCAGCGCGCGCAGGATGTCGTCCGGCCGACATCATCACATCGAAGCAGGCGCACAGCGTTCTCACACGGCATACATCCTCGCGTGCTCTTCGAAACAATGTCCATGAACGCGCTTTCGCGGAGAGAGGTCCGTCGACATTGTCTTCGCCGGCGAGCGACGCCAGACGTCCCTCAATATCGCGGCTAACCTCACCATCTCGGATGCGCCTGATCTGTGCCTCTCGTCATCTCGTTCGTGTCTGCGTGTCACGGGTCTCCAATCGCAGGAAGAAGGCATCCTGAAGGACCTCAAGAAGGCGGCCCTGAAGAATTGCGATGACATCGTCAAGGGTGCGTTCCACGCCGAATGCTCCTCTGGCGTATGCGCGCTCGAATCAGAGGCGCTTAATCCGAGATACGCTGACCTGGGCGAGCCTTATTCCTTCTCAGACTTCGCGGCATGCTCTCAGGGACGCACAATCTCGGTAGCGTGGGCGTGTACAGACAAGTGGCGGGCCATGCAGGGGTGCATGCGCGAAGAGTGAGCTCATCGTGCTGTGTGGAGAACGGCAGCACGGAGTCCACTGATGAACCTCGCATTGCTGCACAGAATGTCAGAAGCAAAGACGGACCAGGCAAAGCTGCAGTTCCTGAGGGAACGGCGGCAGCGGCAAGACGCGAGCTGAAGAGAAGGCATATCCTGTGAGCGTACTCGACGTTGATTCGGAAACTGTAGCTACAGACTACACGCATGCATATGATCCCCCTATGTATCGATAGCCCAGATGAGTGTACAGTCCCATCTCAGAGAGTGAGCTGCTGCTCCGGCAGCGGTGTCCCTGGCGCTACCTCGACGCCCCGGTCTCGCCCGCCGAGGCCCTTCAGCAGCCGCTTGCCAGCCGAGCTCTTGAGCAGCTCGTTGGCCTTGAAGCTGCTGCGGACGAGCGGGCCGCTTGCGACGTAGAGGAAGCCCATGTCCTCGGCGACCTTCGCCCAGTGGTCAAACTTGTCCGGCGTGACGTACGAGTGCACCTTCATGTGCCGCTTTGTCGGCCGCATGTACTGCCCAAAGGTGACGACGTCGACGTTGATATTGCGCAGCTCGCGCAGCGTCGCTTCAATCTGATAGTCCTCCTCGCCAACGCCCAGCATGAGCGACGTCTTGGTTATGAGGCTCGGCTGTGCTTCCTTTGCCATCTGCAGAACCTTCAGCGACTGCCGGAACGTCGCCCGAGGATCGCGCACGAAAGGTGTACGGGCTTCGACAGTTTCAAGGTTGTGGGCGTAGACGTCTAGGCCGGATCGTGCAACTTGCGCAACGCAGTCCCCGTTACCCTGGAAGTCGCCCGTGAGAGCTTCGACGAGAATGTGCGGGGATCTACAAGCGTATGGGAGGTCAGCTCCAGGCTCGCTTCGTACAAGGCTATAAGCAGCAGCTCGACACTGACTTCTGTTTCAAGCGCCTAATGGTGTCGGCAAAGTGCGCGGCACCTCCGTCGGCCAGATCTAGGGATAGCGGGGCTCATGTCAGCTTCCCTATACGTGATCGGCTATACGGTGTGCGCTCACCATCACGGTCGACTGTCGTCATAACGATGTATCCTACGCCCCAGCGAGCTATTGCCTCTGCCGTGTTTTCTGGCTCGTGCGGGTCGAGCGGTGGCGGCGTCTTTGAAGTCTTGACCGCGCAGAAGCGGCATCCTCGCGTGCATGTATCGCCCATCAGCTGCAAGACAGGTGGAAGGGTCGGTACTGTCAGAGCCTGTACCGGACTCCCTGCGCTCCGCTGCCGCGCGTGCCACTAGAGTCCAACTCACCATGATGGTCGCGGTCGCATCTCCCTTGTCGCCTCCCCAGCACTGGCCAATATTGGGACAGCGCGCTTCCTCGCAGACGGTGTGCAGGCCGAGACCGCGCAAGTCCTTCTTGATCTTGTTGTACGAAGCAGAGGTGGGAACGGACGTCTTGAGATAGCTCGGCAGCCGGGTTCTGCGGGCAGTGACACGCACTCCCATCAGCCTCGTTGCATGCCTGAGCCACAAGATAGATACGAGAAGACGCACGCGGTCGTGTTCCCTAGCTGCACCCGCTGCTGCTGCTGTCTCTCTGTGCTCGAGGCGCTCACGAGCTCGTCGCCGACGATGAAGTCGTCGAGATCCGGACCTGCATTGAGCCTCTCTCGCAGGGACGAGGCAGCAGATGCAGCAGACGATGATGAGGAGGAGACGGCCCGTGATGTAGACTGCGATGGCGCGCTCGCTGCTGTAGCGAGACCTCGATTTGTCAGGAAGCGCTGTTCGCGCGTGCATCGCATTGGGGAGATTGGGAAGAGCGGTCAGACCAGACCCGGCGAGCACTAGGCCTGCAGCCGAAGCCGCAGCCGCAGCAGGGAGGCGCGACTCACCGAGACGCTCCGCTGTGCCACTCTGTTCTGCATCGCTGATGATGATGGGGATGTGGTATCGCTCGCTCTGGGTGTGCAATGGGAGTCACTGCGTGGTTGACGCCGTCTCAAGCGGCTGAGATTTTGCCACTGCTGCCAGATCTCGCTGGCCCGTGTGGGAGCCCAATGGTGGCGTCGCCGGTCGCTCTCGTCTGACTGCTGCACCACTTAAGCAGCGAGCGAGTAGGACCATAGCAGATGCGTAGACTATTGCAGTCTCATTGGAACCTCCGTTATACTATGCGCTACAGTAGTGAATATCGCCAGCGAGAGGCAGAGACAGCGTCCAGCGGGGTGGCAGCAATGCCCTCACAGGCATCAACGCGCTTCGAATTCAAGGCCATGCAGGACGTCGACATCGACAACGGCGCGTAGCAGCCACAGCAGCGACGACGAGATGCGTGTACTCCCACTGTCTGGCTGCGTCAGCGCTCTCGCCCTAGGCCTCTTGCACACTTTTGACTGGACGGCACGCGCGCAGGCTGCCCAAGGCGGCCCTGCCTGGGCCTCGCCCCGCCACCGCACTTCCGGATTCGGCCATCCTCAAGTGCGAAAACAGTCAGAGCAATAGGGAGGCGTCGCTGTGATGGGCCTGCACGCGACCGTCCATAGGCACGTTGAAGCTGTCGAGCTGCCTAATTCGCAAATAATGGAGGGGCCCTCCCTGACCAAAAGCAGTCTCTCCACGCCCGGGTCCGGGCTATCGCTCTGCGTTGACCAGCTCGCGCACGGAAAGATAGAGGCGTCCGCGCTCACACAGACCTTCGCAGAAGCTAGTCGCGCCTGCTCCTCGACGCTGCACTCCTCTTTCTTCCTGCTTCTGCATCAACGCATTTCTGTGTACGCTTCTCAAGGAACGGCCCGCTGGGTTTCGCCGACACACATCACCACACAGCTCGACAGCATCCTGACCCACGTCCCTTCACAGACCCACTATCTGCTGATCTCCAATCAGCCAACTCATCAGGATGTCTGACGCCATCAAGTCAGGCAAAGCAAGCAAGCGCGGTGCTCCAACTCCGCTGAATCTCAAGTCGAGAATCGGGCAACCGAGTGCTCCACTCGCTGATCATGCTTTCAGAAGCGCCATACCTACTGCAGTGGGCAATCGGGGAAGCCGCAGCACCACTGCAGTCCCAGCTGCTGCAGAGGAAGGCCTCGGCCTGGCCGTGACGACCGACACTCCCGTCAGCTCTTCCTCGCAAGGGTCCCGCACCCCGGTTAGCGCGCGATCCACCACTACCGGTCCTGTTCGTCCAGCGCGACCGACCGATGCTATCGGCCTCTTGAGCGATGTAGCCATTCCCTCGCCGTCTCTGCGTGCCTCACATGACCTGGGCAGCTACACCTTCGGCGCTTCACGACCTTCATCGTATGCGCCCTCCGTAGCGAGCACAGCCTCGCGTGATCCGCACTATGCCGCACAAGCCCAAGGCCGCCGCTTCACCCCACCCACCTTCAACTCCCTGCGCGAGCCGGCCGGGGCGCCTGTCGAGTCCGCCGACATAGTTGGAGACATACAGTTCCGCTCAGCGCCTACGACTCCGACCGAGGGCAGGGTACGCACACTGTATAGCGGCACAGGCCCCTCGCCTCCGCCTTTGCGCTCTCCTACGTACATGGCAAGCGAGGCTGGCAGGCGAAAGTCCCTCGTCAACCCGGAGGACTACCTCCCAGGCCTGCCTGCCTCGGCAAACGCTGGACGCGCACTGGCTGCTGGGTTTGACCCGGTGCTGCCGTACAAGCCTTCAGTGAGCGGCGTTGCTTCAATCTCCGCTCCAACCGAGTCCTCCGGTTCTAATTGACGTGATTCTTGCGCGGCCTCTGCAGAGGTCTCTCACTGCATCTTCCATGCCGGCAGCAGCTCGTCGAGCATCCGTCGCTTCTGCCCGCAGCAAGGCGAACTCGAGTATCGCAGATGATGGCGCCTCCCTCGATGGCTCGGACCTGGGAGATGTCAGTCCAAACAACGTTGATAGCGAGGAAGGTGCCTACGACGCCAACAGGGTCTATGGGATGGACAGCTCGAGTAGTGGCGAGCTCGCGTTCCTGCCTGTACTGGACTTTGGTGCTGGACCGGGTGCAGAGGGCCATAGCCTGGACGGGAAGAAGCAGGCGCTTGCGGAGCTACCTCGGGACCCTGCTACCGGGAAGATTGATGTGAGTGGGCCTCGCCTTTGCTCCTGCATGCTCAGAAACTGACATGATACGTTGGATGGTTAATAGTGGCGGGCTCGACTGCAGATAAAGTCCCCTTCAACCCAATCCCCGCAGATCCGGTTCATGACGGAGAAGGACGGGTCCTGGCTGTCGAACGACAGCTCTCGTCGTGTCTCAAAGGAGGACATCGACGAGAAGTACTCCTTCGCCTCTCCGTACGCCAGCAAGCGGCCCACGCCAAACATCGTTGAGCAGGCGCCGCGCACGTACTCGACTGTGGCCAAGATTCTCCTTCGCATCTCGCCCTTTGCATACGTCGTCGCGCAGGCAGCGTCGGTCTTCTACCTTTATACTAGATGCAACTACATCATTGAGGCTAGTCGGGAGACGGGACAGAAGTTTGTCTCAGCCTGGCTCTTCTTCGCATTCGAGGCGCTGCTAGCACTCTGGACTTGTGAGCAGTCGCGTCCTTACGCCTAATCGTCCAGCTCTCGCTTACCTGATGCCTTATCCCTTTACAGTCGCTCATGCGACACGTCTCGTCACGAGCATCAGCTTCAAAGCCAAGCCGAGGTATACCATCAAGGGCGACATCGGCTTGCCGACTGTCGACATTCTCATCCTTGCGTGCGGGCAGGACGTCTCCATGATTGTCGACTCGGCTGTGGCCTGCGCTCGACTGGACTGGCCGCTCGACAAGCTGCGCGTCCTCGTCATCGACGAAAATGCTTCGCTCGCCCTGCAGCGAAGCGTCGAGCACTACGCTCACACTCGAGCGATTCACGTCACTTACCACAAGAGAAGCCGGCAGTCCATCATGATCAACGAGAAAAACCCGAACATGGCGCACAAGTCCTCGACGATCAACTTCGGGCTGGCCGAGACCCGAGCTGAAGGGCGCATCTCGGGCGAGTATGTCGTCATCCTGGAAGGCGAGGTGGGTGCAGTAGATCGGAAGACTGGCGTCCGGAAAGGCGAGCTGAGGGCCGATACTGCGTCTCACGACACTGCAGTCAATTCCAGAGAACGACATGCTGCGCACCCTGCTGCCTTACATGCTGCAAAACCCGCTTTGCGCCCTCCTTCGCACGCCGACCGGCTTCTACAACCTGCCGAAGAAACTCGGGCAGTCGTTTGGCACGTTCATGCGATGTGTCGAGCCTGCTTCAGATTCGCGCTCTGGCTTTGTCGTTCGTCGATCCGCCGTTGACGACGTTGGCGGTTTCCCCACTCGGTCGTCTGTCGAGGATGGCCGTCTCGAAAGTCTCCTACAGGGTAAAGGCTACCAGACTCTTTGGTCGACCGAGACGGTCCAGTACAGCATGGTGCCCGATTCGTTCTCGAGCCACCTCAGACAGAGAATGGCGCGAAGTGGGTCGACCTTCAGCTTCGGGCCAATAGGTCACCAATCTTCGAAGCTGAGATCCTTTGCTTATCTGCAGAGCTGGCACACTGTGGCACCGCTGGTCGGCTAGGCTTCTTCCTCATGAGCACTCGTCTCACGCACATGCCTCTCACAGCTCGCCTGGCCGGTCTAGGTCGAGCGCTCTCTCCCTTCTTGAGCGTCATGGTCTTCCTCGGCATGCTGGTCTTCCCGGTCTCGCTTTTCTACGGAGGAGTGAGCGAGCAGCTTTCGTGGCCCGCGATGCCAATTCCACGAGCTGACCGTTTACCTTCAACTGCAGTTCCTGATTCCTGCTCTTAGCCTCGCCGAACTCAACATGACCGTCTGGGCGGCACTCGCGACGGTTTTGGCAGAGCGCTTCTTTGACCTCACCTGTGCCATGCCAAGCGGCCAGCTCTCTGCACGACGCTTTATTCAAAGCCAGGTCTTCATGGCTCCTTACACCATCCTAGCTCTTCTACGAAGCTTCGTCCCAAGCTTCCTGCGCCGCGCACCGGAGCCTTACTGGGTCAAGAGCGAGCCGGCCGAGCTCATGGAGCGCGAGAAGAATAACAGGCAGCCGTTTGCTCGCCGCTTCCTGTCGGTCACGCTCCTCAGTCACGGCTGGCTCCATCTTTTCGTCGTCTTGGGTCTTCTGGCGGCAATTGGGTACTCTCTGTACGAGAGCATCCGTCCGTTCGCCCTTGGCCAGCGCAACCTTCACCAGACAGGATGTGAGTTTACGACTCATGGTCCGGCATGCGCGATTCTTTGCTAATGCCTGCCCTGCCCTTGCTGCAGTGCTTGTCCTCATGACGGTAGCCTGGCCGACTCTGCCATGGATGAACGTCCTCCTCGGCTCCCTTGTGCCCTTCATATACGCACTCTTCCCGCCTACAGTCGCCCCTCGAGAGCGTCTGCTCTATCGCGAGCCCATTTCGAATGTCGCTCGGCCGATGCACGAGCTGAAGCAGGAGCAGCCGTTCCGTGAGCGGTTGTTCGGGCAGTTCCTCCTCTCGTGCCTCCTCATCGGCTATGCGGCTGCGGTCTTTGCTCTTACCTTTGTTGAACTGAATGTAGATTAGCTGGCAGTCGGCAGAACAGTGGGTTATATCGTTTCTCGGTGGAAATGTGGATGTCATATTCGATATCTTTCATGCACGCGTAGATGGGCCGCTGCCAGGCGCAGAACAGACAGTCTGCGGTGTCTCTCCTCCCGACAACACCCACGGCCGCATTCAGATATAGATGTCGTTCATACTGCCTTGCACCTGCAGTCGAGCGCTGGTAAAGAGCCTCACTGCTGCACCGGCGAGAACAGCAGCGCTTGCTCCGTTGTGCAGCACCTCCCGTCGCGGCTTCGCGTCGACGCCGTCCAGCTCCGACCTCAAAGCGGCGTCCGGACTGGAGGATGCAGCAAGGACGGCACGGAGGGCAGCAGAACAGCAGGGCGGAAGCAGCAGGGTCGGCCCATTTCCTTACGTCGAACCGTCAACAGCAGGGAACCCCAGGCTGCCCTGGCGCGAGCTCGGAGGCGGAGAAAAGGTCGGACGGAGCATAGTGAATTCATCGAACCTGTGAGTGCTGTACCTCTTCCGCTCCAACGAGATTTGACTGACTAGATGCTTGCTGTGCCACTTTCGCAGCTTGGTAGTCCTCTTTGGTGTCTCGGTCACCGGTCTGGTCGCTTGGGCAGTGTACAGCGAACTTGGCGAGAACTCGCCCATCAAGCTATATGAGCAGGCGCTGGCGCTTGTCAAGTCCAACCCAGAGGTTCACGAGATCCTCTTGAACCCTGTCAGCTTCCATGCCGAGTCTACCGGTGGACGCAGAGGCCGTCGGGTCAGGAGCAACTTGGCCCTAGATCCGAGCACAGGAAGGGAGAAGATGACCATCCACTTCTGGGCAGAGGGCGAGTCACCCCACACAAAGGAGGACGACGAAGAGAGCTACGTTCATATGTTCAAGCGATGGATGCGGCCCATCATTGTGGAGCCATCACGGGACACAGGCGTTCTCGTTGCTCCTAGCCCGAATGCTACCGCTTCGAGCAGCAAGGGACCCGCTGCTGTGACGGCGCAGGCAACGCGAGCCTCCACTTCCAGCTGGTTAGGGAGCATGTTCGGCGCCCTCCTGCCATCTGCATTCGGCGGAGGCAGTTCTAGAGTGGATGGCCCGCCTGCACCCAATATGCGGGGTAAGCCTACGAAGGGAGCGATGGCGAGTGGAGAGGTGGTGGCCACGTTCCTGGTCGACGACAGCAACAAATTTCGACTGGAGAGCTTAATCGTGCTGTATCCTGGTGAGGCCATCTCGGCAGATCACAGTCACGCGACAGCCGGGCTGATTCTGCATTATCGTGACCGACAGACGCGCAAAGTTGGCGCTGGAAGACCGACGTCCTCGCACAGCATCAGCGGAGACCAGAAGTTGAGCCTCCAGCACAACCTGGTCCCGAAAGGTACCGCTTCAATAGCCGGAAGGTGGCGGCGTAATGCAGAATGACGAAACAAGGCCGACAAAGGAGCAGACCAATGCATACTGCTACATGCTACAGAGACGAGTATCGATGCGACTTAATTAAGCATAGTAGCTGGAGCCCACTACGAGGTCATTCAGATCCTGCAGCTGCTCGCTGCTGAACTTCTTCTGGTCTTCTGCCCACGTGTCTACGCAGCGGGCGCGGAGAGACGATGCTGTAGTTAGCTTTGTCGCAAGCGGCCCGCAGGGAGCGAAAGAGCTGGCTCACCTTGATGGGTCTTTCTGAACTGTGCGAGCATGTCTTTGACAGTCGTCGAGACTGGTGCTCGGGATGAACTGAATCGGTTCGCGGTTGTGAGAAGGAGGTCTGGCAACCACGACGGTACTTCGTACGGCCACGCCAGTACCAGAGCCGATGCGCCCAGCACGGCAGAGTGCGCATCAAGCAATGTCTTCTGGAAGGCTTCCTGATCTGTTGACGATGTGTCTTTCTTGCCGGGGAGGGGCGTAGTCCGCACTGCCTTGATGAAGCGGTCCTGAGGAGGTCGTGCAAAGGTTAGTATGGGACTTCGTGTCGCGACGCGGGATCATGCACAAACCCTGAACGCCATAATGGAGTTTCGCTGCGAGCATCGGACGACCCCGCTGAGCGTTGTGGCAGCAGCTTCGCGGACCTCGATCTGGATTCGGGAAAACATGCAAGCTGTCAGACTGGCTCACATTCAGCAATGTAGCTGTCCACACTCACGTGGGTGTCTTTGAGCAGATCGCAGAGCGTCTCGACGACTCTGCGGATCTGGCCTTCCGATAGCGAGAAAAGCTGATGGAAAAAGAAGACTGTGATGGAGGACTATATCAGCTTCTAGGCCCTACTTGATCGTCTCCAGGCATCCACATCCTCTCAAGGCATCCACCTCCTCACCTTGTAGTAGCGGTAGGACGGCGAGGCGAGTGCGCCAGCTTGGACTCTTGAAAAGGTCGAGGAGACTGTCCAGAACGGCAGGCACCATGCTGGCCGGATACGACAACGCAGCCATAGTGGCAAGGACCACCGATGCCCACTTCTGCAACTCCTGGTTATCTTGTAGATCCTGCATGTGCATGAGCTCCGGCAGCAGTCGCTCCACGAAGGGGTAGACGGTTCCGATACGATAGTCATTCATGCTTCCCCAGAGCCATGTGAGAATGGTCAAGCACGCAGAATCATACGGCTGAACAGCGTCTTTGGCGAATGGCTGTCGAATGCTTCGCCAGCGTTCGAGCGACTTGACGACGGAATCGATGCGTTGGACATATTCGGTGTCGACAGACACTAGCAGCTGCATGCCGTCTTGGGAGTGGCACGCTTCGAGAAAAGCTTCCGTTGACGGGAACGAGGGGTGCAGGCGCATCTCGCTCAAATAGCGTAAATTGTCGGAGATTGCAAGCCGAACCTCTGTGTAGGGCGAGGTAATGCCTTCCCAGAACGAGTCTGCGAATTCGTCCGCCCATGGCGAGAAGCGCCACGACAGCGATTCTGTGGTAATAGAGGAGACATTCAGTCTAGTAGCAATACGTCTGGAGGTTTCTGCTTGACTCACTCATGGTGCTACCGACCAGATAGCCCTTGCGCGCTTCCTTGAATGCCTCTGATGAGTCCTTGTCGACCGAGAGGCCGGTCAGGAAGGTCATGAGTGACTCATTCCGCCGGGGATCGCCTACCAAAATCGAGTGTCAGGAGGCGCGACACATGCGACAAGCTGCAAAGATGCACTCACGGTCACCGAGCACGTATTCGACCATCATCTCCCAGGCTGGCTGCGTGTCGAGATTGATGCTGTCAAAGATCTTCTGCCACATGGGTGCTAGCCAGTCGTATACCTTCTTCTGCTTCGAGAGAGGCCAGTGCTTTGCTCCACGCATGATGCCCCCGATGATCTCCGCTGACGCTCGCTGCTTGTGTCTGTCGTTGTCCGTCATCATATCGGTGACGAGCTCTTGCACAATAGCGAGAGGCTCGTCCTGGAAGATCTGGAAGATGGACTTGACAATCGTGACATTGTCCAGGCTGTAGTGACGGCAGTGCGCTGTCAGCTCGGTCCTGCGCCCCAGCGTGTCCGAGAAGCTGCACTCACGCTAGATAGTCTCTGGTATGCTCTTGGCTAAGGTTTTTCAGCAGTGTCTCCCAGAAGGGCTTGTTGACAATCTGCGCCCGCATCTCGTCAATGGCAGCTTGGGACGATGCATCCCAGACGATTGCGTCCTCCGTGGGTGCTTTGTAAGCTTCATATGAGCGGCCCCAGACGAGCCACCCTGTCCCGCTTTTGTCTACAAGGACTCTGTGTGAGGGTATCATCGTGCGTCAGCCCTGCAGAGACATTGTGCTGGGAATAGAGAGGCACGAACGAATCCGGCTTCAAAGGCTCCTTGAAGGACGTCAGGAACGTCTTGGTGTACTGCCGGTCGGCAACCTCGGGCACCTGAACTTTGATCTTGTACGGATTCCGCGATTTCTGCAGCAGCAGTGCCTCGTCAGAGTCGCAGAAAGTGCGGAGCTTGAGGAAGTGAAGAATCTTGGTGAGGGCTAGCATGGCTGTGGCTCGCTGATTCGGGAGCTCCGAGATGATCTGGGAGGTCAGATAGGCTGACAGCTCCTTCGGTAGTGGCTGATCTCGCCTGATGAGGGCGCGAAGGAAGCGCTTTTGTACGAGTGTGAGGTGTGTCAGTCACCGTTGTTGCACGCAAAAGCCAAGCGTCTATAATTCTCACAGTAGCTGTCAATGTGTACCGCCAGTGACTGCTTGGGTTCTGCGCGACGGCGAGAAGCTCTGGGAACAGCTTTTCATAGGCTTCGTTGCGTGAAGCGATCCGCCTTTGGCTGTGAGTTGTCAATCGCTCGACTTGCTCGTTATTGGCAGCCAAGCTGGTGATGCTCTCAACGGCAAGTGCTGCATCTCGACTAGCTTGAGAGGTAACGCTCAATTTGATGGTCTGTTCAGGCGTGAGTGAATAACGTCAGTCTGGTAGCCATGCATCACGTGAGCTGAACGCACCGAAGGTTCTGCGAGTCGGACGAGGAAATCTCCCGTGACGGCCTTGACAAGTTGCTGGACTGAAGGCTTTTGCTCGTGCTGACAGCCGAGGAGTTTCATGATATACGTAGGTCCAACGCTCCAATCGAGGATCGCCATGTTCCCGCTAAGAAGTATACAAGAGACGGGCGATTCAGCTCTTCATCTCCGGCTCGTGTTGGTTCAGTTTGGAGGGGGGCAACGATACGCACTAGCTCTTGCTGCCGAGCACGTAGAGAGCGCCCTTCATGCGATCGGGATCGTTCCCAGCTGTGTTATCGCCATGAACTTTCAGTCAGCATGAGGAATTCCAGCACATGCAGTCTGAAACTCACGCTTCAACGCCTCGAAGAAGCTGTCCATTGTCATCTTTCTCGTGCCGTCGTAGATGGACGTGATGCTGTCGAGCGCGCGCTGGGCAGACTTCCGGACACTGACGTACTGTGACATGGTGAGCTCGGCGATATCCTTGATGAGCTGATCATCGAGGGTGCTTCGGCTGCGGTAGAATGTGTTGAGGCGCAAGCGAGACGAATGGTACAAGCTGGCGCGCCGAACCCAGATCAGGCGAGGGTACTTCTTCTGATTGACCGTGTAACGAGCGAGATCCCTTGCAAAGGTGAAGGAGAGCCTACACGATGGTGTGCGATGCCTTGCTTCGTCAGTGATGGGCTCGCCGTTGCCAGCAGCAGAATCACTCACTTCACGTTCGCATATGAGCTCCGATCCATCGGGTGGTTCAGCATGACGTGCTTGCTCGTCGCGATGGCCATCTTGATGGAGTCAATGGCGTCGTCCGACTTGTCGTCGATGCTGTTCAAGCGGACGATAGCGCTGTGCAACATCTCCTGCACGCGCTCCTTGAGAGTCGTGAAGTTCTTGAAGCGCTGATCGTTCGGATCATCGAGGAATGCGCCATACTTGCATCGTGGAAAGTCAGACAGGAAAGCCATGTCTTCATCACTGCGGTGGGCAAACATGAAGTCAGCTATAGACACTCAATGCTCACGGACGACGCCGACACGCACCCAATGTCCGTGACCGACTCTCCTGCAGTCTCTGGCTCTGTAACGACAGTCAGCGCAGCCACTCCGGCCAGACCTGCTCGAATGAGATTCGTGTAGCGGTTGAAGTCGTTCCTCCACTCCTTGTTGACGGGGTTTCCAGGCTCCATGAGCTGCTCGAGCCGCTCGACAGCAGGCCCAGCGACAGTGTGCAGCGCTTCAAGAGCAAAGTCGACTTCCGCCTCGGTAGGCGTGTGCCAGTTGAACTTGACCTCATTGGCAGTATAGAGATGGCCCCAGTGGTGGTGAGGCCGCTTCTGGTATTCTTCGCTCGACCACTCTTCTGGGTTCGCAGAGCGACCCTCTCGCGCCCAGACCGTGGTGAGCGATGCTAGAATCGCCTGAAGCATCTTGCCAGCGTACGAGTAGCCCCGCTCGCTTAGAGACTTGTCACGCATCAGCGAGAGGAGCTCGAGCAGCTCCGTCCGGTACTTGAGGGTCTGTATCGATGTGTAAACGGATGCTCAGCTCTAAGCAAAGTTGACTTAGTGCGAATATGTCTTACCTCTTCTCCGCCCATGTGCAGAGATCCTAGCAACAGTATACAGTTCCAGTGGAAAGCGGTGTCGCTCTCGATCGGAATCGATGTGCTGGTTGTCCGCGTGGAGGATGCGCCGTTTTCAAGCTCGATCTTGATGTTGGCAATGCAGACGGGAAGGAAGGCCGCGAGCGACTTTGCGGGATCTGCTCGACCAAAGCATGCTGCGAGATGGCCAATCGCTCGGGCCGAATTGATCTTGGGCGACGCGATGACGTGCTTTGAGAAGATCTGGAGAGCAATGTCATAGATCGCGGGCGAGGACTGCCCGAGGACAAAGTCGCACGCGACCGTGATGGTGCTGATCATGCTCTCTTCGAGCCGGCCGCCAGCTCGTCCACTCCGTCCGGGCTCGGGCAAGTGGTCATACAGAGCCAGCACGGCTCGGAAGAACTTGGAAATCCACTCCGGGAAGTCTGCTGTAGATTCCCGCGTGAGCGCGTCCTCCTCTGCGCGGCTCAAGGGAGGCTCGGCGTCCCCGTCCAGGCCGTCCGCGTCAATCTCGATGGACGGTGGCGAAGCTCCACCTTCCACACCACCCATGCCTGAGTCACGCCCCTCGTTCTCATCCAGTGCCTCAAGTCTGGTCAAGTCGTCAATCTTGACGGTCGACAAGGACTGGATTACGAACGAGACGGTGGAGAGGGTCTTGAGCGGGTCGTTCACGTCCAGACCGGGGATGCAGAGGTCGAGAAGCGGAAGAATGCTCTTTGACCCTGCTGGGTAATTCCCTCGCGAGACCAGCGGGAGCGCAATGGCTGCGAGTGCGCCCATGCATGCCGTCGTCCGATGCGTCTCGAGCAGACCTTGCAGCGCCGGGAAGGAGCGCTCGAGCACCGCAGGTAGGACGAGTGTTGGCTCCAAGAATGCCATGGACTTGAGCGCCGACTGCGCCGACCCCATTGCCATGGGATCCTTGCTGAACATTGCCAGCAATGCCACGGGCCTCGTGCATAGAACAAGCTCACGCTTGATCTTGTGTGTCAAGCGCCACTGCCTCGGTGTCTTGCAATCTGGCTTCTCCTCCTCGCCCCACCGCTTCGTAAACTCCCAGAGGAGGTTTTGCAGAAAGCGTGCCAGCGCGGCTGACCAGTGACCGTAGTTGGACGGGTGAAAAAACGTCTCTGTGGCGTTGATGAACTTGACAAGCGAGTCGAGAGCGCGTGAACCGGCAACGTAGGCCTTTGCAGTTGTTGGCGTGTCTGTGCCGTTGCTGGCCGGAGTCGAGCCGTTCAAACTGCTCAAGGCAGTGGCTGAGGGGCGCCGCGAGGGCTGCTTGGACGGTGCAGGCGTCTTCTCCAGGACGGGCGAGTCCGCTGACATAGAGTAGATGAGCAGGATGGCCAGGGAATGTAGCTTCTCGGAAGGCTTTTTCATCTTGAGCACGGTACCACTCGCTGCCGCGTCTGCATTCGCGGCACCGAGCTCTCCGCCGCCATGTGAGATGAAATTGTTGCCGGACTTGCGGATGTTGCCGACCGGGATGCCTGTTTGTCCAGAGCACGTCAGACTGAGCCCTCGCGATCCCCTGGGGATGGAACTCACCCATTGCTCTGAGTGTCTTCTGCATCAACAGGTCCCACTGCTCAAAAGTGAAGATACCAACGTCCTTCCTGATTCCTTTCCACTTCTCTGGCTTGCCCGACATGTTCTCGGCTGCTACTGGCAATGCAGTAGAAGGAGCCTCTGATGATGCGCGCATCTCAGCATCGGCAGTGTCCGGCGCCGCACTCGTCTGCCTATCGCCACGCTCTGGCTGCTCGGCGATGGTGGAAGAAATCGTAGACCTCTGCTCTGCTGCCATCTGATACTTGACGATGAGCTTGGGATCCGAGATGTTGGGGTCGACATGCTTTTCTGCAAGCCTGGACATGACATCTAGCCACTGCTCGGTGTAGATCTGCGAGTTGCTAAAGCTGTCCCAGAGGACAAAGGACGGTGTGAGCCACTCCTGCGGATGCGAGAGGGGCAGGAAGTGCGCCATGAAGGATTGTGTCGTAAGGATGCTGCTGAGGCTGGATCCGTCGAGCTGCGGCAGGAACGTCGAGAGCATTTTCGGGATCTCGTGCGGCGAAAAGAAGCGCTGGCAGAACTCGGTGAGGGTGAGGAGCGTCGTCGAGATGTTGGTGATGCCCGTCTTGCGCTTCTTTGGAAAGAGCTCGCGCTCCAGCACGGCGTACAGCGGCTCCCACGGTAGCTGGAGGTCGTTGATGTCGAGCTTCTTCTTGTTGGCCAGCAGCGACATGCACATTGCGCTCGCAGAATCGATCAGACGGGGATCCATGCCGGGAAGGACGGCGAGCTCGTAATAAAGGCGCGCGAGCTTGGCTCGTACAACCCGCTTCATGGGGTACTTGAGCGAGATCCAGCTGGTGCAGCACTCGTGTCAGACGAGGTTCGCGGGGATCTAGCGGACAGAGCCAGGCACAGCTTACCATTCGAGGCGATGGTTCCATTGCAGGAAGCCGACTGTGTGCGAGCAGTCATGGCATCAGCAGCGCACCCTGGGTTGCTTCTAGGCTGAAGGCTCTCTCCCTGCCCACTGTCATAGTCTCGAGCCTGGATGGCCTGGCTGATTCTCTGGGTGATGAGGTCGAGCTGAGCGTCCATCTCCTCAAGCGACTCGCACTTGTATGGAAGGCTTTCGGGGTAGGTCAGGTACTGTGTTGCGTCAAGCAGGATGCAAATGTCAGTGCGTGTTCTCGCATCGAAAAGCGGTCAACGCGAGACGCGGCCGAGACTAACCTGCTCTCGGTTCGCATCTCTGTCCTTTGGTTGCTTGACTGTGCTCGATGCGGGCTGCCCGAGCTTGAGCTGCTCTTCGACGTCCTCGAGGTCCTCGTCCTCCATGGGACTCTGCTCCGGCGAGTCGATGACGAGCTCATCTTCGTCCATCTTGGCGAAGAGATTGATGTGTGGGGTGTCTGCGAGCAGGATGGAGGAATGACAGCGTCAGCAGGGCTGTACGTCCTCTGTTCCAGGCACGCGATGCTGCTCCTCTCACCTCCGCCGAGATCCTGCTGCTCGTGCTTCTGCTGGAGGAGGTGCGCAACGTGAGCCTCCATGGTGTTAGTCTGGCTGCCCAGGGGAAGCGATGACAAGCAAAAGGGAGCCAGAGGGTAAGCCAACAATGTCCGGACTCACCCTGTTCGCCGTCTACGCAAGCGCGCGCGTGCGTGGCCTCTGAAGCTTGCGCGTCTGTGCCCGAGAGCGTCGTCACCAGGCCCCGTCTCGTCTCGAGCTTGCGTGGCGGGTGCGGGTGCGGATCACGCGGTACGTACTGGCGGTTGTACCGGTGGCTCTGCTGTGCGAAATGCGGCCTTCTAACAGATCTGAAAGACCCTGTAGATTGTGGATGAGGTGCGGTCAAGAGGGGATCGCTCGCTTGCCCTTGTCCGTCTTTGGGGTCACGCCTTTCGCGCAGGGGCCAGCTCTGCCTCCCCACAAGCAGCATCCGGAGGAGTGGCAGGGGCAGACACACGCAGCAGCACGCTATGCCGTCGACTTACAGGGATGGCGGACGCGCAGTGGCTCCCGCGACGGACTCTGGCGCCCGCTCATTCCCCACTGGCACAAGGCTCGTCGAGACTGCCCGCGACGTCATCGACAAGCTCGTCGTGTCACCGTCGAAAGCTGTCGTGCAGTCGCCCGCAGTGCACAAGACGGTCATCACATCGCTCGTCCTGAGCACCATCGTCGCAGTCTCGCTCGCTGTCTCTGGCGTGGCCTACTGGGTCTTCTACTGGAACTACATCCCCCGCATCGGCACCTCGAAGGCCGTCTGGCTGCAGTACGGGTGCGTGTGCGGAGATGGTCAGAAATCAGAGCCGATTGCGGTTGCCAGCAATCGCTGAAACCGCTTGTTGGGCTCATCTCCGCAGCCACGGGAGACCGCCGTTCGCCGAGATTGACCTGAGCAGCGTCTCGTTCGCCTCGGAACAAATCTACGACGTCGTGCTTGATCTCGTCGTCCCGTCTTCGCGCTCAAACATGGACCTGGGCAACTTCATGGTCGATCTCGAGCTACACGGCAGCAAGGGCGGAGCCGCCGTCATCAAGTCGGCGAGGTCTGTGAGTTAGCTCTCAAACCCCTGCCGGCCGGCCAGGCCGGGTTCAGCAGGCCGGCCTTCTGCCTTCTCAAGCTGATTCACACCCGCAAGCTGGCTCAGGCATCCCTCATCTGGCGTCCAAGCCTTGTCGACACTATCCAGACCATCCTGCGCCTGCCGCTCTACCTCCTCTTCGGGTCCGGGTCCCCACAGCAGAAGCTACGGGTGCCCTTGGTCACCCGCCAAGTGCTGAGGCGCTTCAGAACGGGAGACATTGCAAAAGCTGTCGTGTCGGTCGGAAGGGCCGACGCCTATCCTGCGTCAGCAGCTGCCGCCATCGCAAATGGCGAGAACAGCCTGGCTGCGCAGTGTCAGCCATACGTGGGAGCCGCCAACGTCGCGCGGGAGTTGCAGGTCTACAAGGCGGATCTACGTTTTGTAGCCCATCTGCAAGGATTCCGGTGTGTACTTCCGTATTGCCTACTCTTCGCGCCTGCCGTGCTCGATAGCTCCTGTCCTGACTGATTGTACCGGCCCGGCCCGGCCCCAGCTGGTTCATGTACAATCACCGCATCATCTCGTTCCTCTTCTTTAGCAGCACCTTCTTCGTCCTCACGCTCGGCGGCTGCCTCACAATCTGGGCAATCACGGCGCTTCTGTCGCGCGCGAGCAGTGGCAAGGGCCTCGATTCTGCGGTCGCGAAGGACAACGGCAAGCCACGGGCAACACAGGATGGGGCGTCCGGCAAACCACGCAGTCTGACCGACCTGCAGAGACACGATCTTGCCGAGCGACAGGCTGGCCAGGAGCGCGCTCGGGAGGCTGCCCGGCAAGCAGGACCTCGTATGCAACCGTACGGCGCTACAGACGCCGACGATACTGTGCTCGGGCATGTCAAGCTCGAGGATGAAGAGAGCAAGTCGGGCCTGAGCGGTGCAGAGACGAGTGGGGATGAGTCCGCCGTCGTGGTCAAAGGGGAGGAGAGTGGCGACGAGGCTGCTAAAGGCTGGGAGGATGTGCCGGCCAAGAAAGAAGATCTCGACGATGATGCCGAGACTGTGGGAGGGGTGGGTGCACGGCGGCTTGAGCAGGGCTGATCTATGTAAGCTGGCGCTGACGACCTTTGATGCCGACAGTCGGCTGCTACTGCATCGCTTGCTGGCGAACAAGCTTCAACGAGGTCGTTCGGCACTTCAGTCACAAGCGTAGCCACGGCAACGAGTGCAAGCGATCCGAGTCTGCGTCGACGTCCTTCATCACGCTCAGTCCGGAGCGTCAAGTACGAAGACTGAGGGTGCCTCGGCTGGATCATCATATGAAACATGCTGCTATTTTGATGTAACAACGCTATGCCGTGCCCTTCGTAGCAACGGACGTCTCTGGCTTACACATCCCCGATTCGAGCATAACCTGCTTAAACCCAGAGCGCCCAGCTCGTGCAGCGCGTCAGCCTCCGATGAATGGGTGCGGTCGGCAACCTCTCCTTTGACTGCCCAGATTTCTCACGCAGCGCTTTGGAACCAGGAGGGGGCTTGAGCTCGACTCCAAGATCACCTAGGCTGTCCGTGCGGCACTTGCCTCTGAACCAGCAACAGCGAATCTCTACGCATACCCCGGCAGGTCCACTCAAGTATCAAGTCTCATCACGCAGGACGTGCACCAATACCACACACCCTTTCACCTTCTCTATCGCGCCTCTACTGCCATGTCCCTCCGCCTCGCCTATACGACCCTCCTCGTCTGTTGCCTGGCTGCCGCGTGCTGCGCAGCGCCGGCTGAGCGCGCCCTCGTCAAACGTTGTGCCGAGCCTGGTTGTGCATCCAACAGGCTCGATCTGTCCCTCCGCAGGCCCTATGTCATGTTTATCCTCTCCAATACCGATGACAAAGGGCCCGAGGAGCAGATCCGCCTAGACATCAAAGACTGCCAGTCTGGTGGCAAGCTAGGCGGCGACGATACTACTTTGCAGTGGCACAACGGCAAGGGTATAGATAAGAAGGCGGAGAAGGCTTGCCAGGTGCGTTCTCTCCCGTCTGTTTGATGCGATGGTCTGGAAGGCTGAGCGCTCGTGCCCCGTGTCTCTCAATATAGACCTTCGTTCTGAATGAACTCGTCGGTGTTGCGCGCCTAGCAGCATCTCTAGCGATAACCTGAGCTGACACTTTGCCCGGTCCGGCATTCGCGCTCTCATACAGGGAGGGTTCGGCAAGACCCAGACTTACAGTGTTCAAGTCAGTGCTACAAACCTTTTCTACGGCTGGCACAACAAGCTCTGGTCGCCCAAATTTGAGAAGCTCGGTGAGCTGCTCTTGCCGTCTATCCTACCAGCTTCTGAGCTGAAGCCGCCACCCTTCCAGACCCGCTGTGGACACCCGAACAACAGTGAGCTGACCGTCTTCGGGCGGGTCTTCTTGGCAAGTCATTGACGTCGATATAAATGACCATATCCAGAGTTGTATTCGATTGCGCGGAAGTCCGAGGAGGGGAGGCAAAGAACCAGAAGATCGGAACAAAGTGCATGATCAAACTGGCGAAAGGCAAGAGCGACAAGGATGGTCCCGAGCAGCTCTGGCGGTGCCTGGTGGCCGACAGATCAGGTGATCCGAAGGATGGTGGAGGACTTCACGCCGAAGACTGCGGGGACAGCATGCAGAAGCGTCCTGATGACCTTTACTGGAACCTTCGTAAGTATCGCCACATGTGACGGGACCTTCCATGCGACTGACATACGTCCACACAGGCGACGTCAGCTCCGACTTTGACCAGGACAAGCGCATAACGCTAAACACTGCATAATCCCACGGCTTGGTGTGCGGTTTCTAGCTGCGCTGTGAATTGTATACGGAGCTGGCTCTGGCAAACCATTTGCAATCTGCCTGTCGGAGGCTGGCAGAGTGCTATGCATGGTTCCACCGCGCTAGTCATCGCACATGAGCTGACTGCATCAGAGCAGCTGCTTTCCCCTTCCGCACAGCCCTGACTCGACCTGCCCCGGGTTCATTGTGCAACTACAGTGAAAGGCAGAAGGAGCACGCCCTACAAGCAGCACTGCAGCTGCTGACTCGCATCTGGCCAAGACCGGACAAGCCACAGCGCCGCCCCCAGTCAAACCGAGCATTCAAGGGAGAAAATTGCCGATCAAAGGGCCCTTCACGCCTCTGAGGATATTAAGACCCGTCTGTGCCGTCAGCGCTGTCCTATAATCTAGCGATGCCGCTTCATCGCTTGCCTCTGCTCTCTATTTCACCAGCACATTCTCTCATCCCACTCTCGCGCTAGACGCGACCCACTGTCGTTTCCCAACATGATCGCTATCCTCCAGCTCACTGTGCTCGCCTTCACCAGTCTCCTGGCCAGATCGACCACTGCAGCTCCTGCAGGCATGAATATGAGCATTGACGTCCGCTCTCTCGACAAGCGATGCGATCCCCTCGGCTGTGCCGACAAGAGGCTAGACCTCTCTCTTGCTCGACCATATGTCCGCTTCTTTGCGGCTGGTACCGAAGATCTAGGAGACAACGCAGTCACATTGGACGTTGCAAATTGGTGAGTCCGCTAATGTTGTTGAAACAGAGATGCGTACCGTGCTTACGATAACTCGGCAGTCTGTCCGGGTCGAAGTTAGGCGAAGACTCTTCGGTCCTTCAATGGCACTTCCTGAGAGGCATTGACAATAACGCCAACTCGAAGTGTCAGGTATGTGCACATCCACCAGACCGCCATGTTCACTGCTGACGCTCCCATCCCTTCCAATCTAGACCTTCATCCTAAATGAGCTGGTAAGCAGGCGGTAGTCGGCAGTTCAGCGCAGGACGTGCTGAGACCATCGACATTCCAGTCATACATCAAACCTGTACAGACCTTTGCAGTGCAGGTATGCCATCTAGCCTGAATGGAGTGGTCTCTGGCTGACGCAGCTCCTCGCCACAGGTAGCCGCCTCGAACGCGCCGTGGGGATGGCAGACCAATCCATAGTGAGTAGCCTGAGCTCGAATCGTCGGGAGCAGATGGAGGCCTGCTCACCGGACGCTTTTAACAGTGCTCCGACGATGAAATGGCTTGGTGAGTTCACACATCCGCCCGGTGCCGCGCCCCCTACAAGCGCTAACGCGTCGCACCCCAGATCCAATGTGGCAGGCTACTCAGCATTACGTGTTCGACTGCAAGAAGACTCGCACCAGCACGGCAGAGAGCTACATCGGGAAAGACTGTCTGATCAAGATGGAGCTGGGCAAATCGCAGGCAGGCGTCGAGCAGAAGTGGTTCTGTCTCCACACGGGCATCCGGGACGCTGCTGCCGCCAATGGCCCACTCTGGGCTACTGACTGTGCCTCAGCCATGAAGGACTCGAAGAATAGCTTGTACTGGCACATTCGTGAGTTCTGCAAGTCTTACAGTAGCCCAGAAGCTGACGCAGGGCCCTCAATCAGGCGATGTCTCCAGCGAGTATAGAGGGGCCACACACGACTTCAAGTTACCCTCTACAGCCCCTCCCATCATCTGAATGCTGAAACGTCGATGTACTGCCACCATCTCTACTCATCGAAACGCCGTTATGCTCTGGATGCATTTCTTCAGACAGGGCAGGCCCTACTGCCACCCTCTTCATACAAACCAGCATTCTCTGCCTTATGTATTTCGATAGTCGAGCCTCTGCTGTGTCTGTCAGGCTTTCAGAAGTCGAGACCATCGCTGCATTGCGAAGTGAGTAAGGGACTCGGCTGCGGCAAGCTGATGCCGCTCGTCCCGTCACCACGTGGAATACCTTTCGGCAGCCCACACCACAGATTGGTCAGCTGAAAGCTAACATACGAGCTTTCGTGTAGCAGTCCGGGCGTCTCCCGGCTCACTGTAAGGGAATCATTTGCAACCGAGCGAGCTCGAAGAGCCTGCACTTTAAGCCACTCAAGCTCTTGGGACCCTGCCGGTCGCCAGTCTGGCACGCTTGCTGACATGATCAGATCACGTGATCTCGGCGCCAACCGGACTGCTCCGAGTGCTGAATGAAGGGCGGACAAGCAGTCGATGATGGCTGGCAGTGTAGAGGTGACTGCTGCAGCTCTTGCGTTCATCGTCTTTGTAACCTTGCATGGCGGCTCAGATCAAACTCCCTCCTCGGTTACATGTGCTGGCCTCCGGTGGAAGCTCCGTGAGATCCTGGACCGATTTTCGCGACGACTGAGGGACAATCAAGGCGGCGAGGCGAGCAGGTGCCGCGCGCAACTCGCCAAAAAAGCAAGGAAGGGAAGCGGAAGGACGCTATACGTTGCTGAAGGTGCGCACAGCTGTGCACTGAGAATTCTCTGGCTGCCTCATACCAGTGCGCTCTCATCAAGCAGCTTCGTGCTTTTGCTGGTCAGAAAGCTCTGACGGCTGCGGGCTGTGTTCGCCGGGGGCAACTTGCGCCTCGCCGTCCAGCTGTGAAGCATCTCCAGCAGGGTTGCAAACGCTCCATCCAGCCAGCTTTGATTCGAGGGAGTCATCGTAGGAATAGCAGCAGGCGTACCTGCGTCCGCTGGGTAGCAAAGCCAGCGGCACACTCAGGGAGGTCCGCAGCGAAGCGCTGAAGAGCGCTAGCGCTCTTGGGGACCTCGAGAGCAGGGCTCCCTGAACCATGTCGCAGCTCCCAGACAAGGACAGCAAGCGGGAGGTCAGGTCGGCCAGCATACAGCGGCTGCCATCACGGGATCAGCCTACCTCGATGATCCCCATGCCATCTTCGCCGACAATTGCGAGCGCTGCTTCGTCAACAGTGCGTCAACGCCGACGATCTTCCGCCGCAAGCTCTTCGGGCACGAGCGGCAGCGCGGCAGTGGCAGTTGGCAACCACGGCAGCAGCAGCGGTAGCGGCAGCAGTGGCAGGTCACGGTCCACCACCATGGTTGCCATCAAGAGCTCGCGACGGACGGGTGGCCAGGCCAATGCGGTCACCGCTGCTCCACTTCAAGGAACTGCCAGTGGGCCCTTCGCCACTACCTCGCGGCGGCAGGAACCTTGTGAAACACTTGGCCATCCCGCCGCCGCGGTCGGCGTTTCGATAGCGACAGATCTAGAGGGCCCAGGCTCGCAGGGTTACGGTAGCGCTTCTCTTGATGCTGCAGCAGAAGCATGTGACTCGCGAGATCAGGCCAAGTCGTCAGTAGTGGTGTCAGCAGGATTGCCACGGGCAGCAGCAGCAGCAGCAGCAGCTTCTCTCCTCGTCAACCCCACTCCCAACTCGAACGTCAGCTTCAACAGCATGAGCGAGGATTCCAGCGGGAGAAGACTTAGCAGAGAAAGGATACAAGAGGGTCAGAAGAGTGAGTATGCAGACGGCATTCATCGCGGCCCCTCCATCTCCCAGGAAGAGGACCACCTCGGTAAAAGCAGCCCCGTCAGCACGGGCCACACCGTCCCGTGGTGGAGGGAGTCGCACGACTCTGCTGCGGGCATGGTCAGTGCAGGCCATGACCTGTTCAAGAGAAGCTTGAGCATGGGACAAACATATCAGCAGTATGCAGGAAGCAAAGGAGAAGGTCAACGAGTGCGGAGCAACTCGTCGGCTTCGAGTTCAACGGCTCAACCAAGAAGAGGAGGTGAGAGCAGGCCCGGGACGCCGCCGCTGACGGAAATACACGGAGCTCGAGGCCATGCACGTTGTTCACCTCAGCGGACGCTGACATTTCCTACGCTTGTGACGGCAGCTTCACCCTCGTCCGCCATGTTGGCAACATCGACGTCGTCCCCTCTCTTTGCTCAGAGCGAAGGGTCTGTGCGCTCTTTCGACGCGAGGTCCTACCGCCACCTCCAATCCGCAACGCCCGAAGCGCTGCTTCCCTTTCAGTCTCTGCATCAGCATCAGAAGGAGCGCGAAGGCCTCGTCGGAACACTGCCGGCCGAGCAATACGACGACGAGGCAGAAGCGTCTTTGGCGTCACCTCTCGAGCACTCGGGGGCCCACCGTCATCGCAGCGGCAGCACAAGCACGAGCAACAGCGACAGCAGTGAGAGAAGTGCGAGGCGCCCGGAAGGAGGCCGCCGTCGACGAAGGGAAAGTGGCAGCAGCGGCACCGTCACTGGCAGCGTGCCGAACCTTTTGCGTCGGCAGCCACTCGCTGGTCCAACACTGCGACAAATCCCAAAGCCCGGGCTGAGCAGCGACGACGAGCAGGTGTTGGTAGTGGAGCAGCTGCCAAGAAGGAGGGCCTCAAGGGGAGCGGGAGAGCAGTCGGCCCTCTTCACAGGGTCAGGCGACGCCGCTGCTGCAGACGAGAAAGGGAGAGGAGCCTTGCGCAACTCACAGGGTCATCTCGGCCCGTCTCGCAGGGGCAGTCACTCCTCCGGCACAACTGGCGCCAGCAGCGGTCGCGGTCGAGCCCAAAGCACCAGCAGCAGTAGCATTGGCTCGACGAGACTGCCCGTCACAGCAGAGAACCCCATACTGCGGCGTAACTCGAACAGCAGCGTCGAGTCTGCTACCAATCGGCGCATACGCGCATTCTACTTTCCTCCGTCGCCCGACCCGGCTGCGACCACGTCCGACGCCACGGGCGGCGATCACTTGGTGGATCCTACCAGAGGCAGCGACATACAGGAGATAGCTGCCGGTCTCGATACGCCGTTGACGCTCTCACCGCAAGAGATCTCTCCGTACCGCCTGCCCCGCTTGAGCCAGAGCGAGACGGCTCTTCTCGACGGAGAGGATCTGCAGACGCCAGGTGGCAAAGGTCTCCACCAGCCCGCTTTTGGCGGCGTTCACACCGACGTTCGTGCTGCTCTTCTGGCGAGCAGCGAGAGTGACCGTGCCTCGGCATCATCAAGTCTCACTGTAGTCAAGGGCTCACCGAGACCGCACCACCTTTTTCCGACCGCGTCTTCCGGTGGCGCACCTTCGCGGCCGCATCTTCACCACCTGTCTCTTCCGAGCAACGTCCTCGCTTCCTCGCTCTCTGCGCCCGTAAGCGCCATCACCAACACTTCCTCTCGGCTCCCCCTAACCCCGTTAGAGGAGGTCAATTCACCGATGATGAGCCTCGATAGCCCTGCCGATCTGGCAGAAGCTCACAATCCTTTCAACGACCCTCGCGCTTTGTCGGATGCTCTCGCTGCCATCTCGGGCAGCACACCGTACCACAGCTCGTCAACCGGTGATATCCGCAGCAATCTGTCGTCACTCACGGTGACCAGTCAGCAAGGAGACGAGAGCTTCTACCACGCTCTCTTGGAGATTGTCACGAGCGAGGATGGATATACCGATGATCTCACTGATCTCGTCGAGGTGAGTCGAGAGGGACTATATGTCGCTGCATATTGTCGTGTTCCTTGCTGACACATCGACATGACTGCCATATCAGGTCCATTTCAGTCTGCTGTCTTTTGCCCGTTTCGTTACGGATGAGCAGCGCGACATCATCGTCCGAGATGCTACCAACATCCTCAACATCCACCGGCGGGTGCAAGCAAAGTTGCGCCGCGTCGACGAGGATCTAGGCTGGATTCGGGATCACCAGGAGAGCAACTACCTTTCGTCACCCTCGACCGTCACCTCGTTCGACGAGAATCCGATCGCATCGTATCACCCTGCGGCAAGCACCTCGTCCGCGTCTAGCACAGGGTCGGGCTCTACTGCCACAGCGACCAAGCGATTCAAGAGCTCCGATGCAACAGTCGCAGACGCGGCAAGACGGATATCGGCCATTTATCTTAACGAGGCGCAGAACCTCTCTGAGGCCTACCAGCCATTCTGCTCTGGCCATCCCGAAGCGATGGATGTCGTCAAATACCTCTCTGCGCACCGGTTGGACTGGGACAGCTTCGAAGCTCAGTGCACGACTCAGCTCGCATTGAGGAAGAGCAGCTCAACCCGTCTGCATTTCGCCGACTTCCTGATCAAGCCAGTGCAACGCATTTGTCGGTATCCTCTCCTCTTTGCGGCCCTTTGGAAGAATGCGCCGGCTGGCGGTCCTACAGCCGCTGGCCCCTCGACGGGATCGCCCAGGCTGCCCCGGATCTACGAAGCACTCACTGAGCTGAAGAAAGTGGCTGCCGAAGTGGACGAGGCTCAGCGCACGCGGAACCTCGAGATTGCGACTGTAAAGCTCGCGAGGAGAATGGACGTCCATGTCGTGAGCAAATGCGGTTCGCGTCTCAGCTTCGTGAAGCACATTGCTGACATGTGAATATTCGACAGCCCGAACACACTCAACTGCTCAATCATCTCGACCAGGTCATCCTCGTCGGCTCGGCGCACGTCATCTACACGAATGCCACGCTTCCGACATCGGTCGGCCACCCATCTACCATCAAAGCTGCATTCTATGGCCTCGTGCTGTATGGTACCCACCTGCTCTTCATCAAACCTCGCAAGACCAACCTATACGAACCGAAACATTGGCTTCCACTGCGCCTCTTCGACATGCACAAAGTGCCGGATGGGGAGGGCATGCTGCCTTATGCTTTCCGCATGACCTATCACGAGCACAGCTTTGAAGTGGGGTCTCTGTGCCACCAGGAGCAAGATATCTGGGTGTCAAGTGCGTGCCGCCTGCCTCTCAATGCTCTGGCAAACCCCGTCTTTACTGATGCTTGATACTATTCTGCCACAGCTCTCGATACGACTACCAATGCCTGCCGTGTACGCTGGGCTGAGGCGAGCAGGGAACAGTCTGTCAATCCGGTCTCACTTGACGAGACTCTCGTCTGCAGTGAACCGGTTGACCCGGCAATAGCTAGTCAGACGGCTTCTCCGATACTTCCCTCGGTCGAGCTTGGCCACACCTTTACATATACTCCAGCATCTCCCGATCCAAATCACCACTCGACATCCGCGTCGGTGAGCTTCTCTGCCGACCAGCGATACAACACGCCCTACCACCACGATCCAGCTGCTCTTCGGCCGCGCCTCTCGCTCAAGCCGCCTGCGCAGCGTGTTTCGGTTGATCTGAGAATGGCCGACCTGCTTACCGATGCCATTCTGACTGCTCGGGCGCAGAGCAAGCGATCGCACGCCATGCCTCTGCATGGTCCTCCCCCGCGCGCGCTTACGACGCCGGGTGTTGCGCCGAACCCGGTTCCATATCGTCGGCCGCACAGCTTCACTCCGGGCACCTTTAGCTACAAGAGCATTTTGGAGCGCTCCCCGTCGTCACGACGAAGCAGCATTGGCGAGTCGTCCGACGCTGGCAGCGGCACTAGCACAGGTGTGGCCAAGCCGCCG
Source organism: Symmetrospora coprosmae (assembly GCA_008802785.1). NCBI lineage: Eukaryota > Fungi > Basidiomycota > Cystobasidiomycetes > Symmetrosporaceae > Symmetrospora > Symmetrospora coprosmae. Next base: position 675,616 of record VUYT01000001.1, on the reverse strand, counting down.
CTCAAGCACATGTTCTCGACGGGCTCCTCGTCCGTCTACTCGACCGCTGGCGGCGTCGGCTCTCAATATGGACAAAGCACTGCATCGGCTTCCATGCCTGCCGGAGCGGCTGTCCGCGGCGCCGCTCTCTCTGGGCCTGCCACCGTCGCCGCCCACCAGCAGAGGAAGCCGACCAAGCTCCTTCGGAGCAGGACGTCCACGAGTGGGTCAGATAACATCATCACAAAGCCCGTCAGGACAGGCACATTGTCGAGAATCCGTCGACGGGCAGCTTCCCTCTATCAGGATCAGGTGCCGCAGCCTATCATTGACGATCTCCGTCAGCAAGCACGGGCTCAGGAAGAGCAGCAGCAGCAGGTCGTAGCAGCAGTGCCGCAGCCGCCACTTGTCGAAGCGAACGAGGCCGCTGTCGTTGCTGAAGACGGCACTATCACAAACGCCGTCGCCACCGTCGCACGCAACTCGTCCACGTCTTCCTCCTCGTCAGCTGGATCTGGTTCTACCAATCCGTCGAATCTCAGCCACTCGGTTGGCACGCCTCAGTCCAGCTTGCCAGCCAGCCCTCTCCTGACTCCAGTCGACCTCGAGGGTCACTCGCGCTGGAGCAAGCTGGGCGATGCCATCACGCACTCGCTCTCGCGCAAGCGGTCCTTTGCCTCGAGCCGACCTATCCTTGCTGTTCCGCCAGAACCAACGCTAGACAGGATGCAGCTGCAGCAGGCGCAGCATGCTGCCGAGTACATCTACACCGGGAGTGGCTCTGCAGGTAGCAGCTGTGCCAGCAGTCAGACGGGCAATAGCGAGCTGTACGGCGTGGGCGGGCATCGCCGTTCGACCACCTCTGCCCCTGCGAATGCGCACGAGCGGAGGTACAGCTGGGACAAATTCGGCTGGGGCAGTAGCAGGGGAGGAGCGCTGAGCGCTGGCGGTGCGTCGGCCAACAGCAGCAGCACCAATCTGGCTGCAGGCAGATCCGCACCAAATCTCCACCTCACTGTGGACAACCGACAGTCTAGCTCGAGCTCACTTTGGTCGGTCTTCAACGCCAATCATGGAAACTCGATGACTTCGTCGCCGACGCCATCGATCTATGAATCGGCACACGAGGAGGATGATACTCGGTACTCGCCGAACAGCGGGCTGAGCAACTCGCCCCAGGAGGTCACCCCAACCTCGTCACCTCCGCTCGCTAGCGGTGCCACCAATCCGCACGCTCGAGCTTTCTCTTTGGCCTCGCTTGAATCGCCCGCGTCGTCAACGAGTGACTCGTCAAGGCCATCCCTGTCGCGCCGGGGTTCACCGCACCGACAGTTGTCTGGGGGTATGCCAGCCTCGGGCTTCTCTCGAGTATCGCCTCCGCCGGCCGCGGCCTCTCCGCCTTCCACGGTAGCGGGAGTCCAAACGGCATCAGGCGCCAAGCCGGGTCCGAGCAAGCTCAAGAGGAACAACAGCATCAGTGCGAGGCTGAGGGCTTTCAAGAGTCCCGGATCTACCATGACACCCCTGCCGTCCAGCGGCAACACCTCGGGCCGATAAGCTCGACATTCTTTCGCGCATCATGCATTCTACATTCAGAGGCAGACATACACGTCCCCTCTGCGCACTTTATAATTGTCAAAACGACCCTAAAACATGAGCGAACGACCTTGTTCCGCCACGGACTCTTTCACCGTTCCTTACGAACGCTCTGACCTTCGTCGTAGTAGTACACAGCGAGTCGCTGCTCTGTTGTCAATAGCATTGAATTAGACTCCAGCCATTGCAAAATGGTGCCTTCTGTGCCTTCTTCTGAAAGAGCCATGATTATGTCAGCTGGGCCTTTGCCGGATCTCGATCGCCTATGCAGCCCCAGCGGCGGCGAGCTTCCCTTGCTGGGCGGGAGCAGCGACAGCTCGAGCACGGAGACTGGCGGGGCCTGCCTCGGATTCACCACGAACAACCAGAAAAGTCAAGATGAGGTGAGCAGTCGGGCAATGCTTGCTGCGTACAGGCGTACAGCATGAGTGCAGCGTCTGACATATCCCTGTGGCCGCTTGTGCCCGCTGCGTCGGTCTCTCTCCAGCAAAATCTGTGAGTGCAGGATGGCCGCTGCGGCTCAGGACAGCCGGGAAAGGCAGCAGAGAAGGCAGTGAGGACCACTTTACTGACATTGTGACTGTGCCTGTGCTCTGCGCCTCTGCTTCCCGCTCACAGCGGTGCCAAGCGTGCGACAGTCCATCCGTGAGGTCCTCGAGGGGTCCCAGACCAAGAAGAGGAACTTCATCGAGACCATTGAGCTCCAGATCGGCCTTAAGAACTACGACGTGCGTTCGCATCTACTCAACCACACAGCAAGCCATGCGCAGGCAGATACTGACCTGTATCTCCCCCCACCCGTCGCCGGCCGCTCTCTATTCGCTGCCGCCCGAACCGCTGCAACTGTCCATTCCGCAATCACAGCCCCAGCGTGACAAGCGTTTCTCGGGAACCGTCAAGCTCCCCAATGTCCCTCGTCCGCGAATGGCCATCTGCATTCTCGCCGATGCCGCCGACATTGACCGAGCAAAGCTCATTGAGCTCGAGTACTCGTCCGTCGAGGACTTGAAGAAGCTCAACAAGAACAAGAAGCTCGTCAAGAAGGTTGGTTCAGGTAACGCACGCAGAGAGGTGTGTACTATACTGATACGAGCGCTACCCTCAACAGCTCGCCAAGAAGTACGATGCCTTCCTGGCGTCCGAGGTTCTCATCAAGCAGATCCCTCGTCTTCTCGGTCCCGGTCTCTCCAAGGGTGGGTCTCTACCAGCGTGGCACCCAGCGTCGAAAGAGCCAGACTGATTTGAGCCCTTTCACGCTGCCAGCCGGCAAGTTCCCGACCCCCGTCTCGCACGCCGAGGACCTGACGGCCAAGCTCAACGAGGTCAAGTCGACAATCAAGTTCCAACTCAAGAAGGTGCATTACCAGTATTAGCAGGAGGTATTACAATGTTACTAACTGACCGAAACTTTCAAAAAAAAAACCAAGGTCTTGTGCCTAGCTGTGGCAGTTGGCCATATCGAAATGACCGAAGACCAGATCACCGCCAACGTCATGCTGTCGATTAACTTCTTGGTGTCGCTGCTCAAGAAGAACTGGCAGAACGTCGGCTCGCTCCACATCAAGAGCGTGAGTGCAACGCTCAATCCTGCCACTCCGAGTATCCGCCTGGGACAATGTCTTGACTCATTTTCTTTCCTTACGTTCACAGTCGATGGGTCAGCCGAAGAGGCTGTTCTAAACGAGTATCTATGTGAGCCTCTCGCAAGCCGAAGGTTTCGTGGACGGGATTCGGCAACATATGGAACAACGAGCAGTCGTCGAAACATGAGCCGTCGCACGCTTACACCCAGTTTGTTCGCTAGAGCAGGCGAGGGAAGCCGAGGTCTCGTTGCAATCCATTCTTGTGCCACAAACGCTGCGCGGATGGTTCATAACGATCTTTGCCTAGACTGACAGGTCCCCTGAGGTTGTGTGCTTGCTACTAATTGCTGCCGCGCAACACATGGTCTACGGGTGTGGCCTACAGGTGTGCAGGGGCGGGGCTGAGACGACTGAAAGCGCTTCAGCATTGATTGCTGCTGACTTGCGCTGATGATATCAACTCACACCTTCATACCCGGCTCGCAGCAATCGGCAGCTCCATCGACATCCGGGAACGCGCACTCCGGGCGACAAGCGACGGGGTCCGACAATTTGCAGCACTGCTCGGCGTGCTTGGCCTCGCGATAGCCGACGGAGCATTCCGCACAGGCGTACTTCTCCTTGCCGAGGGTCTTTCAAACGCTTTTGACGCGCACGGCAGCGTAAGGTGCATTGTGGGTGTAAGCCGGCTTGGGAGCACCTCGCATCTTCTCGATTTTGGCCAGGATGACGAGGAGGGTGGTGGCGTTTTTGTCTCGCTGGGCCTGCAAACACGACTTCGAGCTTAGACCATAGACCACATGCGAGGACGTGACGCGACTACTTTGCACGAACTGCCCCGCCAACTCTTTTGCTACGCTTACATTCGGGCCGCACTTGCAACTAATGACGCGGCAGTGTAGCTGCTCGGACGGACACATCACACATCGTCCCAGAGCCCACGCCGTTGACACGGTAATTTCAGAGCGCGGCGAGAGCAAGGGAGTCGCTGTGATGGTGGCGGGAGTGGTCGCGTCAGTATTGCCTCGACAGCGGCCGGAGAAATAGCTGGACTCACGAGATGTCGTTGACGCTCAAAGTAACGGGCTCACAGCAGGCGAGAGCACCGCATGTGTCCGGGAACCTGCACTCGGGCAAGCAGCCGACGCCACCCGATACCGTGCAGCAGTCCCTGGCAATCTCCTTGTCGACGTACTCGACCTTGCACTTGCGGCATGCGTATTGCTTCGTGCCGAGGTCATTCATTGCGTTGACGAAGTCGAGATCAGCGACAGCTGGGTGGCTGAGGTACGAAGGGCGGTCGGTGTTGGCCCGCATCTGCTCGATATGGGCAAGGAGGAAGACCAGGGTGGCGGCGTTTGACTGAGTCTGCGAGACGATTCAATGCGTACATCAGCCAGAGTGAGGGGTCAGTGCTTCATCATACGGCAGCACTCACTCCCTTGGCAATAGCGCGGGCCTGATCCATCATGTAGATGCTGAGCGACTTCTCCTCCGTGTTCTCGAAGTGCTGCTTGAGCGCGCCGGGGTCGGTGGTAAACGTCCAGTCTAGAGGGTGACCCGCTGGGCGTTGTCCGAATGACTCCATCTCTTTGTTGTAGAATTCGGCCTCCTTGATGTACGCGCGGGTGGTGTTCAGCAGTGCTTGACGATCCTCGAGCGAAGACAGGGGGGTGTCGGCAAGCGACGGGGCGGCGGTGAAGGCGAGATGAGCGATGACGGTAGGATGGGTAGACATGATATGGTATACTCTCAGGCTGCTATGGATGTGATTGTCAGATAAATGCAGTTTGGAGGGCAGAGAAGAGAAGAGAGGGGCGACCCCGCCACAAGCCAGGACCTCCAGGATACCCGGACGCCCTTTCTCGGTCTGGACCCGCCGCCACTCATACTCTACTCCCGTATATCATATCTAGATGACCACAGTCACATCAGCGACGTGTGCGGCGGCGGCGCCTCTTACCATGCTCAGCGGGTCTTTTTCATAGGCTCTCTACGCGACTACTTTGTGCGATCCGGCCCTACACTTTCTGAAGCCACGTCGAGGACTATAGGCTCCATGTCCTCATTGACTCGCAGTGTACTAGTATTGCGCTGTCCAGATGACTATGTGCCGAAGCGCTTGCTAGGCCTGAAACCTTCACCTAATATCGCGAGCGCAGCGAGACGTAATGTCAGCTGATCATGATCCGAGGAGGCCACAATCACAGCCGGGCCCCTCTCACCGAGTACATTGCTCTTGTGCGACGGATCCTCGTCCTTGGTGTAGAACTGGAGGCCATCGACCGCCTTCCACCCGTGCATCCCCTCGAGCTCCTCCATGATCTTCACCAGCTCGGCCCACTTCTCCTCCCTGACACGCTTCTCGAGGTGCTCGTTCTTGCTGGGCGAGTTGCGCTGCTTGTGCGCCTCAATGGTGCGCTCGACGAAGGCGCGCGCGGCGTCGACAGGCTCGTCATCGCCGTAGTGCTTGGCCAGGATCTTCGGGTCGACCTGCTCGTACCAGAGCTTTGCGTTTTGCGAGAGATCGCCCTCTGTGAAAGCAGACGGTATATGATCAGTTGATGATCAGATGCAGCGAACGGCGATGGCGGTGCGCACCTGCGAGATGCAACGACGCATGTAGCCACTTGCCTGCGGGGCCAGCGCAAACCGTCAGCATAGCGCGTGAGTCCCTGGGAGACGAAAGAGACACGCACCCCACTCGTCTTCCTGCATCTTTCGGAGGAGGAAGTGTGCTGAGAACAGATCGTCGTTCATGAGGTGCAGCTGCGAGAGCATGTCAGGGGAGGGGAAGGGGAGAGTTTCGCCACCATCAGTGCGACATGAAGCAACATCGACCGCCGAGTCAGCGCAAGGAGGAAAAGGGACGACGTAGGCATGCCTAAGCTCAGGAAAAGTCCACACACGGCGCTCTCTAGCGCCGGATGGCACTTGAGGTCCGCGATCTTCGATTGCACCTCGGAGCTGAAAGGCGGGTTCTGCGACGGCGAAAGCTTGGGCGGGACGAGCTCTGGCAGAGGTCGCGAGAGAAGGTCATCATTGACGAAGGTAGGGCGATCTGCACTCATCTTGGCTTGGGAATTGCGGATGTGAGTAGCTGAAGAAGCCGGATCGGCGCGATCTGCCCTTCGAGAGCTGCGAGCAGGCGTCACGTGGTGGGCACACTATTGAGCGACTTAGAGCAAGCTCATGCAGAACAGGTCCAATATGAACGAGAAAGGATGCATTGCACAAGGAAAGCAGAAGGGAACAGGCCGCTAGCTAGCCAACGTGGAGAATCTCAGATTGAACAGATATAAGGAACCGGGAGGCGAAACCAAGCTGGAACGAGAGGGGACACGAGGAGCGCTAAAAGCAAATCGCGGCGGAAGAGCTGGGAAGAAAGCCAAAGTGATATGCGACGAACGAGAAGGCCGTATTGATTGTGTCGTTGTTGTGCGGGGATTCGTCTGTTGATACCTTTTGCGACAGAGAGGCGAGCGAGAAGGCAACCGAGAAAGGACTGCTATGTGGCATCTGATGAGCGAGACCGAAGGTAGAAAGTGTCGAAGTCGTTGTAGGTGAGATTCGTGAGTGTGCGAGGGGCGTTCTGCTTCTTCTGGCAGAAGCAAGCGTCGAATGCTGCGATTCGTGAAAGGGACGTCTGAATAGTGCGAACGTCAGCTCTCGCATCCACGACTGACATGCCTGGACCGGACTCACTGCGTCGTGTGCCCTGTATCTAGTTCCAGCTGTGCGACTGGTGGCTCAGCACCGGCATGGGCTGGTATTGGTGCTGGTTATACCACATGGGGACCTGTCCTGCATTGGCATGCCCGTGGGCCGAGGGTGTGCGGGAGCGGCTCCTGGGTCGAGACATGGTCACCGTCATGTCTGCCTCTCCGCCGTTGCTGCTGACATTCGACGAGGCCGAAGAAGTGGCACGGTGCTTCCTGGCCTGGCCAGCGGCACCAGCGTCCTTCTTGGCAGCGCCGGATCCGCCAGCAAGTCCGAGGAGGACACCTCCACCGAGAACGCCGACTTTGCCGTTGGAGTAGTCCTGGACCGTGCTGGACGAGTTGTTGACGCGGATGCTCGACTGGGACGACTGCGAAGCGCGACCTCGTGTGTGCTGTGAGCCAGCGGCGGTGGACGAGCCAGCGGAGGAGGCGACGGAAACGGCCGAAGAGGTCGAAAGGGTGTGACCGTGTCCCTGATGCTGGTGTCGGGGCGCTCGGCGAGCCTTGCTGGGCGAGTTGGGGGCAGACTTGGCTGTGTTGGCGCCGAGGACAGATAGGCCGCTGGCGTTGGCAGGGAACTGGAAGCTGGCGGCCATGTTCATCTCGAGGGGTGTAGCCCTAGGCACAAAGTCCTTGGCAGAGGCCGCCGACGAGAAAGGGACGGTTGATGAAGCGAGAGTGGAGTAGCTGCCGATGCTCGACGAGCGCGACTCGGAGCTCGAGTGCGAGAAGATCGAGCACGAGGCATTGCTGCCGTTCGAGGTGGTCGAAGAGCGCGAGGAAGGTCGCGCGAAAGGGTCGTCGCTGTTGGCGGCGCCGTCACACGACAGAGGCGAGGAGACGGGCAGCGGGAGTGGCGGAGTCGGAGTGACGCACCGCGAGCTGGAAGAGCCGCCGACGCTTGCCGTCTTTGCGCTGGTACCAGTAGCGAACGAAGGAACATATGGCGAAGTGCTCTCCTCGAGGGTGAAGGAGAGCGGAGGCATGCGAGCGGGAGTGGGAATGACTGCGGTGGCCATCTTTGACTCGGGTCGGACGATGGCGATGGCACGGCTGCGCTTGGAAGGCGAGGCGTTCAGCGCGAGATCCTGGGACTCGGTTGCAACAGTGTTGGCCGACGCCGAGTTGGTCCGCATCTTCTTGATGGTAGACTGCGGGGTGGAAGGTCGGCGGGTGGCGGTCATGGGCATGGGGGGCGATGCCGACTGGTGGCTCTTTGCAATCAGAGCAGCTGGGAGGGTGCCCCAGATCTCCTTGATGCCAACCAGTGCTCCCATCTTTGCGGGTCCTGTGCCAGGGTCGCTGTGGCTGCCACCAAAAGTCTGTCCGCCGCCGTTGTCGTGCATGCGGATGCTGACGCAGCCCGGGTCAATCCAGAGAGTCCACCTGTCCGAGTTCATCGAGCGGGCCATGGCAGCCGCGACGTCTGCGATGCTGCCGTTGCTGCTGACGATGGCTCGTCGGAGGAGTGGGTCGAGCGAGCTGGGTGCGGCGGATGCGCGGGTCAGGCATCGGTAGGCAGAGCCTCGCTCTGGGTCGCTCGGGTGCCAGCGGTTGGTGAAGCGGGCAGACAGAGCTGCAACGAGGGCATCTCTGAACGACGAGGTCGACGAATGGCCACACAGGTACTCTACTGCTGCGATGATCTCGGGGTGCGGGCTGGCGAGGACGTCTGACATGGCTGACGGTCGGAGAGGTCGGAACTTGACTGCGGAAACTGCTGCGAGTGCTGCTGGTGATGGAGATGAGCGGGATGGCGATGCGGTTGTGTGAGCAGGAGCAGAGCAGGAGCAAGGATGCAAGCAGCAGCAGTATGCCTCACACTGTGCGCTATCTAGTCGCAGCTTTGGTCCCCCTTGAAGGGCTTTTGTGCGACGTGGACGGAGGGGGCGGTCGACGGAGCAGAGAGGCAAGGCGAGGCGAGGGGGGCGGCGGCAAATCGGCTGGGCTCCCCTGTGCGGTGGCAGCAAGCACAGACTGAATGGGGGGGGGAGGAGGAACGAGGTGACGACGACGACTACGATGAAGCGTCGCAGATGTGCAAATGTGTTATGTGCGATGGAAGAATGCAGGAAAGAGGAGGAGCAAGTGCCGTCGAGCTGCGTGCTGCGTGCTGGCCGCCCCGTCCAGCCTCGCCACCCACGGAGGGGATCCAAGTTGAATGAAGTTCTCCAGCTGATCATGAGGCCGGACCTTCGACCAGCATCCCGACACGACGAGCAGGCAAGGGCAGGCAGGACAGATGGATGCGTGCGGGCATGTCGCAGCAGTACCGTAGCACGTATACAGCGTGTCCATGATTCATCCCTACCGCTTCGTCTCCCTTCCTTCGCTAGCGGGACCTCGCGTCATCCCTTGCCACCATGACGCGCGCGCGAAAGATGGCGTCTCGAAGGAGCTTGTCTTGTACCCAAAGCTGCTTCTGGTGTGTTCGCAGCACCATCTCTTTGGTCGCCGTCTGGGTGCAGTGTGGGCCCGTGCTCGCTTGGGCCGGTGCAAAGCTTTCAGTCACGAGACGCTGCCGTGTCAAGGTGGAGAAGAGGTCTGCCAATCACTGCAACCATCTCCCACTTGTCTGCTAGCACTGCTCATGTATGCATCAATGGTTCTGCTCTTGTCTACTTGGAGTCCTGTCTACCAGACGCGGAGCGCTTCGTCTTTCGACGCTTGAGGACCGCACCCGCAGGATAGTCTCTCTTTGCGAGTCGCGTCAGAATCTTGAATTCCCTTCGTCCGGTCTGCGTGCCCAAGATCACTCAATTCATCAGCAATTGTCGTCGCTCGCTCTAGCTCTAGCTCCCCAGTATTCGCGCCAACTCACCGCCTTGCATAGACCGTGGAACCGCGATGCCTGGTCCGCAATCAGCGTCGCCGGGCTGTCGAATTCTGCGACCTTGCCCTCGTGCAGCACCAAAATCTTGTCAAACCCAATGACCGTGCGTAGTCGGTGCGCGATGACGAGCAGCGACGAGTTCTTGAACTCTTGCGCAATGGTCGTCGTGATGAGCGCGTCCGTTTCGTAGTCGACCGACGACGTCGCCTCGTCCATGAGGATGAGCGGGTGTGCGGCAAGGAGAGCACGGGCGAGGCAGATGAGCTGCTTCTCGCCAGAGCTGAAGTTACCGCCCTGCTCGGTGACCTCGGTCTCGAGGTTGTTGAATGGGTTATAGTTGACCTCCTCACCCTCGTTGACAGCTGCAGGATCAGTCGGTAGCAAGCGCGCCCGCTTCAGCGCGTCAAAGATCTCGTAATCCTGGAACTCGTCGAGCGGGTCGAGCGTGGACCGGAGTGTGCCAGAAAGGATGGTCTGCGATGTGGCGAGATGGCTGTCAGATGGCTTCCGGTCGAGCAGATCATCCAACTCACTGGATCTTGTGGGATGATGGTCAGGCGGCTTCGCAGATCCGACAACCCGATCTTGGCAATGTCTAGTCCATCGATCGTGATGGAGCCTTCATCGGCCTCCATGAAGCGGAAGAATGACAGCGCCATGGTCGACTTGCCCGAGCCAGTCGATCCAACAATGCCGACTTTCTGTCCGGGCTCAATCTTGAAGGATACGCCATGAAGGACGCGCGGGAGCTCCGGCGCGTACCGCATGCACAGGTTGTCGACTACAACCTCTCCACGGTACGGCCAGCCTGCAGGAGGTCTCGGCTCGACGATCTCAGGCGGCTCCTGCTGAATCTCGGTGTATTCCTTGATACGCTCGACGCCGACCATGGCGAGCTCGAGTGCGGTGAAACGGCGGACAAGGTAGAGCATATCCGAGGTAATGTTCAGCGCAAAGGTGAGCGCGAAGCCGGCGATACTGGCATTGATATTCTGGGCGACCGCAAGCAGGATGACGGCTGTCAATCCGACGAGGAGAGCCGAAAGCAGCGAGAACCTGACCGAGATCCAGCGGTTGGCGCTCCAAAGGTAAAAAAAGAAGGCGAGATTCTTGTCGACGCGGTGAATCTGCGTCATGAGGAAACGTGCGGGCGCGCCAAACGCCCGGATCACGGCCACGCCAGAGATGGCCTCGCCATACAACGAGAAGACGGGCGATTTGGTGACGCTGTCGAGGCGGCGCATTTCTCGCGCTGTCTTCATGTACAAGGTGGCGTAACTGCAGGCAAGGGTAAGTGTCAGCATGCGAGCAGACCTTTGCTGCCATTAGGCGCGAGACGCACTGAGAGTAGGCCACACAAAGGACAGCGAAGGCGACGATGAACACAGGCGAGACGGATGCAATGGTAGCCAGGGTGGTCAAGACGCCGAGGACATACATCTGGTTCGCGAAGCGGGGCTCAGCATGGAGGTCACTGGCCTGAACGGCTGCATCAGAAGCACTCACGACGCTCTTGCCCCAATGATCCGGCAGTTGCGCATCGATCTGTTCGAAATCCTTGCCGAAGCGGTTGAGCAGGCGTCCAAGCGCCATGGTGTCGAAGAAGCGAAGCGGTGCCCGCAAAGTAGCGCGCAAAATGATCTTGTACATATGTCGCGAGGCGCGCAGGCCCCCGATGTAGAGGATGAGCCATTCTGCGATAATCAATTTGTCAGCTCTTGCCGTCCCGACCTGAGTAGACAGCTCAACTCACGCAGGGTGTCAACGATGATGACGGCAAAGGTGATGATGGCGTAAAGCGTGAGGTAGTAGTTCAAGCTACGGCTCTCTGCGTCCTTGCCGCCATGCTCGGTATCGTAAGAGTTAGACCACAGCCTGAGCCAATACGTCTCGAGCACCTCTGTCCCTTTCGTGCCGATAAAGATGGCCGCAAAGATGACCCAGAAGAAGGCTCCTCCGTTCGCCTTGAGCCAGTAGAGCCAGACTTGAGGCGAGACCTTACCAGTCGCCCTCGCTTCGTCCTCAATGAGCTTGCGGGGTGGAGCGGCCGGCTTTGCGGGCTCCTCGTCTTCCGACGAGCCAGAGGTGTCAAAGTCGCTGAGAGAGGTTGTCGAAGACGATGCGCCATTGGCGTTGTGCATGAGGTGGCTGAGGTTCTTGTTGTTCAGCTTGGCTGCGGGCGTGTCGGGCTTCTCGTCCGGCTCGTCCATGGCCTGTTCATTCGCGTAGTATGTCGACTCCATGTATTCGCTGGCCGAGCCAATGAAGGCAGCCATGCCATTGTCGAGGTGAAGGACGAGGCTGGCGCCAGGGGCGCAGAGCTGCACGTGGTGCGAGACCAGGATGACAGTTCGGCCAGAGAGAAGTGGGCCCCGCAGGCACTTGTCGTAGATGTGCGCTGACGTGTGCGCATCAACGGCCGAGAGCACATCATCGAGGAAGAGGTACGAAGCTCGCGAGTATACGGCCCTTGCAAGCGAGATGCGTGCCTTCTGTCCGCCGGACAGGTTGACGCCCTTCTCTCCAATCTCGGTGTGGATGCCGTCTTCCAGGATCTCGAGGTCTGACAGCAGACTACAGGCCTCCAGGACGGCTGTGAGGCGAGTGTAGTCGAGTGGCAGACCGAAGAGAATGCTGGCAGGGCGATACTGTCAGCCTACGAGAACGTGCGGCGGAAACAGCGAGATGCGCTTACTTGTCTTGAATGCTGGCGTTGAGTAGCCAGCTAGACTGCGGGACGTAGGCGCAGACGGGCAATACCCAATCCTTCTCCGGAATCGTGTGCATGTCGCTGGTAATTGTCAAGGTGTTGACGGGCGACCTCGGGCACACAATCTGGCCAGAGAGGAGGTCCGCCTCGCCGAGAAGTGCTGAGAGAATAGAAGGACAGTCAGACCGTGTCGCATGTATGCTCGCCATCCGAAGAGATCGGGCACCTACCGAGCAGGAGTAGCGTCTTGCCGGAGCCAAGCGGGCCACAGACGAGTGTAAGCTCGCCAACTGGGAACTCAACCTGCAGGTCTGGCAACATGAATTTGCGTCCAGGCGTGCGTCCACCTGGTGTTCTGAATCCAGACATTGGACTGGGCATGCCAGACTCGTCGTCATCGTCGTCAACATCTCCAGACGGCCAGGTGACAGTAGCATTCACGAAGGCCACTGAACGGATGGCGTTGCTGTGGTCCACCTCGGTCTCAAGTGAGACAAGCTCTGCGTCGGTGCCCACATTCTCCACGTCTGGCGTGTTGAGGTATTTCTCGAGTCGCCTGAGCGAGACGAAGCACTGCAGGGCGCTGATGAACGTGTCGGGCAGGACGTTGATGGCATATCTAGGGGGCGCGTGACGTATCAGCGTTCCATATGCGCGGACATGCGCACCGGGAATGTGACCCACTCAAGCTCGTGGAATACGGCGAGCGATGTAAAGGCAATCGACGGCGTGAGGTCTCGACCCATGATCTTGGTGTAGACGTAGAAGCTGACGACGACGCAGGCGACCGGAGAGGAGCCCCAGATGAAATTGAAGGCGACCTCGAGGAGATAGATGTACCTTTGCTGCTTGAGCTCCTCCTCGCGGGCACGGAGAATGCGCTCCTCGAACGGCTTCTCGTACGCCATGAACTTGATGTAGCGGATAGAGGTAAGGACCTCGTTCATGAGCGAGACTCGACGGTCGCGCGCCGACATGAGATTGTCCTGGACGCGCGCAAATGCCTTGCTTGTGATGTGGTTGATCGGAAGGAACAGCACCGTAACGCCGACACCCGCAATGCCTGCCCAGCCGATGAGCTGGTAGAGGAAGAAGGTGCCGATGATGAGCTCCACGGGCGCATCAATGAGGGAGAATGACCAGGAGGCGGAGCTGCCGAGCAGATGCGACATTAGCCAGTGACTCTAGCTACACAGTGGAGACCCAGGCTCACTCGGCAACTCGATCGGCGTCGACACTGAATAGGTTGAGGACCTGACTTTTGGAGCTGAACGAATCGTTGTCTGACTTAGAGCCGGTCTGCTCGTCCTCGTCGCCCTCCTTGGATGGCTGCTCGCTGGGCTTGGGTTGCGCATTCGCCCTGCCTTTCAGAGGTGCAGTCTTTGCAACATCTTGTGCGGCTTTCGCGGCATCGCTTCCCTTCTTGGTCTTATCAACTCCCTTCTTCGGCACAGGCTTTGGCGCTTCGTCCTCGTCATCGGACGAGTCGGCGTCGTGACCCTGAGAGCCGGTGACATCCTTGCGCTGTAGGAGATAGAGAAGATTAGGTCAGCATGCGGAGTCTATCGCTACGACGCCAGACTCGCCCGCTCACCTTGAGTGTTTTACAAAAGATAATGGCATTGAGCTCGACCCGGATGGCTGTAGCCAAGCTGACGTTACTCAAGAACCACAATTGACCGGTGATTATCGTGTCGAGAACCAGCGCAAGGAGCAGACCAAAGCAGTACGCAAAGCCCATGGCCGTGCTCTGCTCGCCCGTCCGGCTTCCGACCTCGAGAAATTTGACAACCTTCTGGAGGAAGAATGCGGGCAGATAGTAGAGGCCAGCAGTGACGAATGCCAGCAGACAGTTGAGGATGAAGGGCGTCTTGTTGACTACGACCAGTCGCCAGAGGAGCCGGTTGCTCCACTTTGGAGCGTAGCCGAGCCCGTCGCGAGGCGGCTCTTCGTACATTGCAGATGTGGATCGCAGCTTTGCCTGGTGCTTTTCAACCGAGCGGTCGACAGCGGCTCGGAACTTGCGGAAGAGGGTGATGGTTCGGAAGCTGGAGCTTAGATGGGGCAGGTCGTCCAGGCCCATCTGATCCTTCGAATGGCCTGACTTGATGATAGGTGAGACCCAGGAGAAGAGGAGCATGCTCAGAACGGACGCTTCGATGTTCTGCGACACGTTGGCAGTGTGCTTTTCATTGAGGTCCGAGCGGACTGTATACGTATATGGCGAATGGAAGTGATATGGTGGCGCTCGCGGCATCGTGCCTGTGATCATGAATGCCACGAAGGAGAGCGTTGCTGCAATGACTGAAAGCGCGAAGGACACCTTGCCCTTGTCGGCGGACGCGCTTAGCGTGTGGATGCCGCTTTCGACGGGGTGGCTCAGGGTGCTTGACGGGACCAGGAGACGCGCCCAGATCGATATCGAGGCGATCTGCAAGAACGAGGGCGAAGGGGGAGCGTGAGTCACTGCCTTCTGTGCATATCGCACGAGCGTGAGCTTGCACTGACCGACGTGAGCAGAGTCAGGTACACGGTGTATCGCCAGTGGCGCACAAGGTTCTTCTTCGGGAAAGACAAGACAGCCAGGGTCACGAGGAGCGTCTGTTATGCAGAGCGTTCGTTCGTTCGAAGTCAGCTATCTGTGCGCAGGTGCGCAGCTGATCCGCCCCGAGCGCATGATCGCCCTACCCAGAAAGCCAGCATCAGGGAGTCTTCGACAATGCCAGCGCTGGCCTTGGCGCCTGTCGCAGCATCCCATCCAAGCTCGACGCAGGCTGCAATGTCGACGAGAACGAGGGTGATGATGAGCGCTGCTTTGCGTATTCGTATCCGCATCCACCATTTTTCGATGTCGACGGGGATGCCTTCGCCCCGGCCCTCTGGATGTGCGCGGGCCAACAGCTCCTGCTTCGACTGCGCCCTGCGCTGCAGGATGGCCTGCTCATCGTCGTCTTCGTCGTTGTCTGGACTGTCATTAATGGCCTCCTCATTGTCGTCTTCCTGCGGGCCACCCTCCTCTTCGCCATCCTCCTGCTGCCCATCGTCATCGCTTGACAGCCGAATCCTCTTTCCTTTCCGCTCGACCCGATACAGGTCGACGCAGCTGAGCAGAGACACGGCGAGCAGCCCAACGGGGACAGCGACGGCGTCCATTGTCGCGTCCAGAAAGAGGCGCAGGTTGCTCTGAGTTGGAGGGGATCAGACGCGCACGCTTCGGAGATGCCGTGGGCGAGCGCTCAGGCTCAAGGGCAATCGGGACAGACTGTGTAGAAGGGAGCTGGGTGCGCAACAGCAGCTCGTCCGTGGTCAAGGTCAAGAAGGTGAGGACGTTGGAGACCTGCAGTCACGATACCGCCTTGCCAGAACCTGACTCGGTGGTTCAGGTTGGGCGCTGCTCAGGCACACTGCACGTCACTCGACTTCCCCGCCTCCACCGAGGTCTTCGCGCGATGACTCGGAACATCACCACCATCCTGCCGCCAGAGCTGCTCGAATACATCTGCGAGCTCGTCGACCTGCCCTCGGGTCCCTTGGATTCTCGCTTCACTCTCGACCCCCGCAAGCTCCAGACAGGACCAGGCGTGCCGACAGAGCCGTCACGCCGTGACATCCCCTCGCTATACTCCCTGATGAGCGTCTGCAAGACCTTTCATCACCCGGCAAGAAAGGTCATGGTCAAATCAGTGGAGTTGGGCTTCCGCTCTCTCACCACTTTCGCGGGAGGACTCGACACGCAAGAGCTCGCTGGTCAGCTTCTCGACATTACCTCACTGTCCTTCACATCTTACGTGGACGAGGAGTTAGCAGCATGCAGCCTCCTCGCTCAGCTGCGACACATCAAGGAGATCGCCATCTCCTTCTGCTACTCCGCCAGTGACGACGCTGCGAGCAAGAACTTCAGAAACATCTTTCGCGTCGGCGACGGATCGAAACTACTGAGGGCACTGGATAATCTACAAGCCCTGGAAGTCCTGCACTTAGAGTTCAGTCACATACACCTCGGACACGAGGATGTATTTTACACTGCCCTCCGAGATTTGGTCCTGCCCAATCTTACGAGCCTACGGTTGGACTACTTGACACATGCAGACATTGCCCTCTGCCACCTGGACAACTTCCCTTCTCTCACCTCTCTGGCAGTCTGCGGCACAAACGACGCACTGGACTTTCTAGAGTCGCCTCCGGGCACGTTGTCCACCTTGGCGCTGTTCGCCCTTCCCCACTCCACCAGCAGCATTTCCGAGCTACTGCCAGCAAGCCTAGCCGCTCAGCTTGTCACTCTCTTCGTGGATCGAGAGCATGCGTATGTCGGCCACGTTGAGCTCGGCGACCTCACTGCCTGCGTATCGATGCGCGACCTTGACCTCGGTCGACTCCCTTTCCTCTTCCTCAATCTCGAGCTTCTGCCCTCGTCCCTCGAGCGGCTCGCAGTCACGATCAACATCGACACCATCCTCCTCGGTTTCAGTCGGCGTGTATTGCCGAAGCTGCGAGTGCTCACCATCAACAACGAGTGGAAGGTGGGGCAATTGAATGAGGGACTGGTCGCCGCGAGCGAGAGTATGGGCATAAAGCTGCAGGTGAAGATCGGGGAGGAAGAGGATGATGAAGAGGAGTCAAGATCAACGATGTGAATGTACTTTGAACGTCTAGCGAGAGAAGCAGGCTTCAACTTGTCCCGCCCAGATCCGTTTGGCTCGGCGGACAGTACAGCATTGCTTCACTGAACGCGTAACACAGATAGACGTAGACTTTATGCGGTACATGAGCAGATCAACAACGTCTGCAAGGAGAGCTCACATCTCTAGGTCGTGTATCCTGTGTGAGGCAAAGAAGGCTGTGCACTTCCGACGAATCGGATACGCAAAGCTACCTCAGGTTCGGACGTACCGCTCTTGTCCATATCGCCTGCATCGACACATTCTCAGGTTCAGGTGAATTCCGGTACCGGGCAAGCACTTCCCCTCCGACTTACGGTGTCGCGTCCCTTGGTGGGCGTCAGGCTGAGCTCGTAGTCGCGGGAGAAAGCCCCTCCTGCCCAAGCTGAGAAGCCTAGAAATGCGTCGCTGTTGCCTCGTATCATTGACAATGCGCTGTTGAGGTATCTGAAGCAGGCTGAGCGGGGTGGTAGCGCGTTAGTTGCGAGTGTGGCGAGCGGGGAGTTCCCAGCAGCAATGACCTACAGGACGTGCTTCCGCCACCAATCTCCGTAACCATCGCTTTCCTCCCACTTCTTCGCAGGTCCGTCGCTATAGGCGCCCACAGGTCCGCTCTTGAGGTGACGCATTCTGGGCTGCGGCCCGACTCGTCGGCGTCAAGATATTGATGAATATCGTAGATGAGCAAGGATTTCCCGCCAGCAGGATCGTATATCCCCGCTAGGACAGGCTTGCTGAGCGAGAGGAAGGTATCTGCGTGCTGAAAGTCAACGCCTGGCAAGAGAATGTATTGGCTGTTGGCGCCTTGCCCGCGGATAGCGTTGACGGCTTGTTGCAGAGGGATAGAGAAGGCCTTGAGATCTTGGTCATGGGGCTCATCTGTGTAGACAACCAGGAGTTAGCGTGAAGATGCATCAGATATAGCAACAATGCCACGCACTCATTAGCCCAAACATGATACGGCTGACGCCCCGATAGCGCCTGGCAAGCTGGCGCCAGAGACTCGCGAACTGCTCTGCGCTCGGTCCACCAGCCTCCCCTACGACCCCTCCATCCCACCTTCCGAAGCTGTTGGACACGATGTAGAAACAGGAGTCAGGTTAGGCCCCCGTTTCGAGTCCTGGGCGTCTTGCAGCTCACTTGTGCAGATCAAGAATGACGTGTGGCCTCGTGCGGGCGTTCAAACACGCCTGAACAACCTGGTCGACCTCGGAGAAGAAGCTCTCATCGATAGGCCCGCCAAGCTCTGGCGTCATCCGCTGCCACGAGAAAGGTATGCGGAAGACGGTGACGCCCTGAGAGGCGAAGTGGCGCGCCTGCTCAAGGGGGGGAGCAGCGTAGCCTCCTGTCACGAAGCCCTGCGAGTTGGAGCCAAAGTCGAAGCTGTGGACGGTGGTCTCAGGCAGGTGCTCAAGCGAGGTGGATGAGGTATCGAGCAGAACGCACCCAGCCAGGGACAGCCCGCCGAGAAAGCCATTGGTGAACGCGTCGGCTTCCAGAGCTCCAGTGACGAGACAGAGGACTGCAGCGACCGAGAACGAGAGCTTCATGTCGAGTCCTAACCGCACGCTGTTGCCGTGGCTGTCGCGGGTGCACGAAACGCAGGCGAGACGCTGCTCGGAGCGCCAAACGTCAAAACGTCACTAGGTACCGAAGCGCTTCCAGAGGCGAAGCAGAAGCTGGACGCAAGAAGTCGTTTGTTCGCCCATTGCGGCCCTGCAGCGTTAGCCTCCAACCCCAGCTCCCCCACCTGATCGAGGAGTAGATCCTTGTCCAAGTGGCGGGCCCCCTCGGAGCCGCAGCCGAGCGAGCTTACTAAGCTCAAAGCTCATCCACGTCTCCGCGACACCTCGAGCTCGCGAGGATGGACGGTGACGCTCATGGCTATTCCCTTCGCCTGACAAGTCTCGACCAGATGGCTGCGAGCGCCAACAGCATCGCTCCATCCGCCCGGTCGATGAGGGCAAGGTGAACGCAAAGGCTGTGCGTGCATGCGCAAACAGGACGATGGCTCTCAGAGAACTCCGGCTAGCCGCCGGATCGAGAACGCGGATGGCAGCGGTCCCGTACATCGCAAAGAGTAGTGGAGCCGGCTCATAGCCACGTGATTTCGCGAGCTTCCCGTGACCGGCCGTGCTCGGAGCTCTTCTCGCGAGACTGGCAGTAGGCGTCCACCTCCCTGACGCGTCTTTGCTTCATTGAGCAGTCTCACCACGCTACACCCACTCTCGTTGACCACAACTGCCATCATGCGGTACACCTTACACTCTTTCATTCTTTCGACTTTCCTGCTCTCTAGCTCCCCGAGAGTCCGCGCATCGTATGAAGATATATTTGGCGGCTTGATTTCTGCGATTGACGAGACGCTCGAGCCGACGGTCCCTTGGTACACTTATCGCGGCAATGAGGGCGAGGATGGGACTGTCGAGGATACTGCCACATTCGTCAGCACTGACCTCGAAGTCGAGACCGCCACCCCTACTTCACAGGAGGTAGAGGCTACCATCACGGCCAAACCCACTTCGGCGCTCGACGAGGATGAGGAGGAGGATGCGGAGACCGAGTCCGAGGCGGACCTGGCTAGTCCAACCTCGAGCAAAGTCACGTCCAGGACGTCCATCAGGTCAACTGCCACGCGCGACGACGACGAAGAGGTCGAGACTGGTACCGTGGTCGTTGAGGAGGAGCCTGCGGAGACCGAGACTCTAGTCGAGGCTGAGCCAGAGCCGGCGACCAAAGCCGAGACCAGGACCAGGACCATCCCTCCATCCTCCACCGCCAGGCCGTCCAGCACTAGCGACGACACGTCGCCCGCCCTGGAAACTACATCGCAGGGCGCCTCGGATGCTGAAGAGTCAGTCCCCAAGACTTCAGCTTCCAGGACGTCGGCAACTGCGTCAAGCAAGGTCCTTAGCAGTCCTGGCAGTACTAAGCTTGTCCCCGAGACCGAGGACCCGGCTTCAGCACCTCCTTCGCGCACGACACGCAACCCGCCATCAGCATCGTCCTCCGCGACCAAGCTCGATCCAGTCGCTCTCCCCGTCAAGCCCATCGCCACGACAGACCTCACGGATGTCGAGGAGCCCACGTCGAGGACGCCTGAGCTGCCTTCGACGCGTTCGACCTTCACAAAGGAGGTCAGCAAGCCGTCAGTTGCGCCCGAGACTTCGGAAATTCCAGAAACTCCAGAAACTCCAGAGTCCACGAATGGTACAGACTCTCCCGATACCCCAGACAGTCCAGATACTCCGGACACGCCAGATGTTCCAGCACCCGCTTGCCGAGGCATCGCCCAGCTGTGGAAACAGTGTGGCGGAGAAGACTGGGAAGGTGAGCATGACTTGGAGCTCTGAGCCACGTAGCTTGCCTTGCTGAGGCAGCCCGTATCCGCTCTCGCAGGTCCGAACTGCACCGCTCCCGGCACGGTCTGCCAGTACGTCAATCGCTGGTACTCCCAAGTCGTGGAGACCAAGGCCTCGCCAGACATCACGGCCAAGGGCCAGTGCTCAGCTGAGGAGCAGCAGTGTGAGTCATTCCTATCTCTCAGCCAGGTGCGCTCAGCTGACGCGCTTGCGTTCATCCGCACAGGCGGCGGTGAGGATTGGACGGGTCCGACGTCTTGCTGCATGCAGTGAGCCTGCGCCGATCTGACAATGCCCTCGAAGTCCAGCTGACATGTACCACATTCCCGCAGAGGATACACCTGCCAGTACCGCTCCCGCTACTACAGCCAGGTGCGTCCGTCTGACCCGCTTGCCAATTCCATGTTTGCTGATTGCATGTTCGTCCATTGATGGGTCCCGCAACACAGTGCAAGCCCGCACAGGCCGTTTCGTCGATGCCTTCCCGCATGTCGACGGTCGTGAAGAGGCCGTCGCCGACGGCCACCGAGATCGCCGACGTCCCGACCGGGCAGAACAGGCAGGAGCCAAAGGTGGCTATCACGGGCGATCGCGCCGCAGCCGAGTTTGACGACCTCGCTGCGATCATCAAGAAGTATCTCGATGGGGTGAATCGTCTGGCAAGGTGATGACATGAGCTGGCTGGTGGCATGGATACCCTTCGTAATTTTCCATTTTCCGAGTGAATGGGCAGAGACATGGCGGCATAGTCAAAGCTGCGCGATACCCCCCTCTTGCGTATGACAGGGGCTCGATGTGTTCACTTCTTTGGCGGTGTCTGCGTGAAGTTCATGCTGTACCCTCCCGTCTCTTCGTTCTTAACGAACTGGAAGTTGTCGGTCGACATTCCAAACTTGCCTGTTTGCGTGAAAGGCGTCAGTTTGAACTCTTGACAGTTGTAAGAGCCCTGTCCTCACCCAGAAAGGAATTGCCTAGTCCCTTCAGCTTGTCCATCATCTCCTTCGTCTCCGCGCCTTTGCGCTCCTCTATCCGCGGCGGCAGCGTCCGCAAGGCCAGCCGGATACTCGGTTTGAGCGATGCTGGTGTGTCGGGGAGCTGAGAGAGCGTCGTGTAGTCCTCGAGCGCAGCACTGAGCGAGGTCCATGTATTGAGCTTCTCGTTCGCTGTGGCGCGTCGCTGTAGTGCCTTTACATAGGCGGGCTTGTCTTTGAGAGCCTCGCCTGCGGACTTGGCTGCTTCTGTGTACAGTGACTGGTCGAGGCGAGACAGTCGAGATCAGCCTCCGCCTGACTGAGGTGGGAGGGTAAGACCCACTAGCCGGAGCTGAGTCGCTGCCAGGTTGGACCACAACGTGGCGCGCAGCTCGACGACCTGCTTCTCTTCCTCACTGATACCATTCTGGCCATTTCCAACAAAATCCTTCTCGTCCTCATCATCCTGAAGCTCTCTCAGCTGTGAGCTGCCTTCCTCCGCCTTCTGAGGAGGGTCATGCTTATGGCGGAATGCTCGCCGGCCGGAGCTGTCGGACAGAGCAGATGCGTCGCTGTCACTGTCCTCTTCGTCATCCCGTCCATCTGCCAAGTCCGCCCGCGCTTTGCCCTTGCCTTTGCTCCTGAGTTGCTTCTTGGGCGGCTCTTTGTGCTCTGGCAGGCAGTCCAGCCCGGCTCTGTACGCTTCAAGCGCGGCGTGGTTCTTCTGCGCAGCAAAGTGTGCGTTGCCAGCGGTCTTATGGGCTGTAGCTTGCTCGATGAGGTCCTGGATGGATGGGGTGCGGATGACGGGAGAATGGACGTGACGTAATGGAGAGCGTCAGCTGCTGTCTGGAGCCAGCGTCGAATGTAGAGGGAGAAGGTGCACAGCGAGTTCCGGTGGATCATGCCAGCTCTCTTCGTCGGCGTTGTCGCTCTCGCTTTCGCTGTTGACGGCCGTATTGTCGTAATCACCATCTCGTGCCGCGACTGCGCCCGGGTGGACGTCCCAGTCGTTTGCCTCGAGGAACTGGGACGCGTGGTCACCGTCGCTGTCGCTATCCCAATCTGCGCCGTTCGTTGTGTGTGCGCGTCCTGCGGTGTGCGATACTGCCATCGTTGCTGCTTCCTGTGCAGAGGCAAGCCAGAGTCACTCAGGGTCTGGCCGAGTGGCCGTCAGTCAGCAGCGGGCCCATCCTCTGCCTCTCTGCACCACCACCACCACCCCAGACGATGGAGGACCGGTATCTCCCATCGAGCAAGAATGCTGTGCACGTCAATACGGATGGTGCGCTCATCGTAGAGGAGGATGCGCAGACGTCAGATGGCAGCTCGGGCGAGGACACGGGGACGAGCAGCGGCTCGAGGGACTCGAGGGACATCTACCTCCCCAAGCACACCGAGTGGATCAGCCACGTCGCCATTGACATTGGCGGGTCACTCGCAAAGGTCGTCTACTTTTCCAGGGCACCTACTGCTGCTGCTGCGGGCAACAAGCACGGCGCAGGCAAGGAGAAGGCACGGCAGGAGGATCAGCAGGAGGAGCAGGAGGATCCGGCGTCCTCGTCCCCGGTCACGGTCACGCCGCGGGTCAATGGCAATGGCTCGCACGCGCATACGCACACGCACCAGCCCCAGCCAAGCAGGCCAGCGTCGCCTGGACGCACAACGCCTGTCCCCAACGGTGTACTCGGTCCACAGTCCATTGCGTCCGCCGGGGCCATCAAGAGCTACTTTGACAGGGTGCCGGCAGCTGGAAAGGCAAGCGGGGACAGTGCGAGCAGGACCGCCGTGCATGGCAGCAGCGGCCGCATGAGCAACGGCTCAGCGAGCAGCATTAACAGCAGCAGTAGCAAGCGTCGCTCGACCAATAACCCGTTGCAGCCAAGGCGGTACTCTTCCTCCAGCACGGCAGTCCGGAGAGGAGCGGGGACAGCTGCGAAAGCGGCTGAGGATGGCGTCAATGGCGACGAGCGGCGCCCGTCGACATCTGCATCTGCAGGCACCGTTCCAGAAGAAACGGACGAGAATGGCCTGCCGCTCCAGCAGATCCCCGGCGGATGGCTCAACTTTACCAAGTTCGAGTCGGGCGACATGTCGACCTGCATCGAATTCATCAACAATCTCATCGAGGCGTCATCCGCCTCGCACAATATACCTTTAGCAGAGTTCAAGGCGCGCCACGTCAAGATCATGGCGACAGGTGGTGGCGCGCACCTTTACTACGACCTGCTCAGCGAGGAGCTCGGCGTGGAGGTGCGCAAGGAGGAAGAGATGCAGTGCCTCATTGCGGGCCTCACCTTCTTCATGGAGATCCCGCACGAGGTGTTCTGGTACTCGGACCAGCTCGTGCACGACATCTCGCACCCTCATCAGCCATCCCAGCGGACGTTGGCGTCGTCGACATCCTCGCCAGCAGAGGCAGACGCAGCTCCACCACCCAGCAATGACGACCTGCCGCGGCCGTCGCCGAACCCGCCGCAGTACTCGCTCGTCTTTGACGAGAACCCGCAACCGCAATTCCCCTGCATGCTCGTCAACATTGGCTCGGGCGTCTCCATCATCAAGATTGACGAGTATGGCCAATTTGAGAGAATCAGCGGGACGAGCTTGGGAGGCGGGACATTGTGGGGTCTGCTCAGCATGCTCACGGGAGCAGATAGCTTTGACGGTGGGTCTCATCCGGCTGCAAATGCAGAGAGCTCGCTGACGGGGTCATGATCTGCAGAGATGCTTGCGCTCTCGGAACAAGGAGACAACGCGAACGTCGATATGCTTGTCGGCGATATCTGTGGGTGGCATGCACGCTCCCAGGCCAAGGACTGAGCCGCCGACTGAAGCGTTTTTCTCGCATTCGCACTCAGATGGCTCGGACTACTCCAAGATAGGCCTCAAATCGTCAACGATAGCCTCCTCATTCGGCAAGGTATTCCGCAAAGGCAAGCGAGGCAAGTCTTTCAAGCCAGAGGACATTGCAAAGTCGCTCCTGTACGCCATCAGCAACAACATTGGCCAAATAGCGTGCGTTCTCTGGCGTTGGGCGTGTTGACAGTCCTCCTCGCGAGAAAGCTGAATATCCTTCTACGCGCACAGATACATGAATGCAGAAAAGCACAACCTAAGTCACATCTATTTCGGCGGGTGCTTCATCCGAGGCCACGCAGCGACCATCTCTACCCTCTCGTACGCCATCCGCTTCTGGTCAAAGGGGACCAAGAAGGCGCTCTTCCTGCGACACGAAGGGTACCTGGGCGCCATCGGAGCTTGGTTGCGGAACATCGAGGAGGAGGACGTGCGGCGGTGATGTGCACCCGCCCAAAGTACCGAGCTGCAAAATCACAGCTAGGAACCATCGCAATGCATACGGGAGCTTTGGAAATCCCTTTGGGTCTCTTTTGTTTGAGCGGGCGACTGCCTGTCTGGCGGCGCTTGGTTCAAATTGCTTTGCCTCTTGCTCAAAGTCTAACCACAAGGCGGTGCAGAGATGGTGGGCACAAGCAGCACGACCGAGACGCACTCTGCTCGCTGGTATCCTCCTGCCTCGCGGTCTGACAGGACTGCATACGACAAGTCGCAGCGAGCCTGGCAGCCGGAGCAGCGCGACCGTCGCGACTATTCACGATACGGGCAGCACGGCCAGCATCAGCAGCGACAGCAGGAGCAGCTTGAGGGACGGTACGAAGGCCGCTATCGCTACAACAGAGACAGGGACAGGGACTCGAGCAGCCCGGAGAGGACAGCCCGGCGTGCGCACACGCCGGTACTGCAGGAGCAGCGGCCCCAGCAGCAGCAGGCGAGATGGGCCAGGCTGGGTTGATGGCGAGGCTGCAGTCGGATAAGGCAGCACAGACGGTTGCGGGGTACAGCAGTGGCCGCTATGGCAGTCTGCGGGATGACCATGCGAGTGCGACTGCGCGGTCCTCACCAAGCTCAGCAGCGGCCGGTCCGCCACTCGACACTCGCCTCGACTTTTCGGCTCACGACCCATGGCGACAACGGCGGCACGACGACCGGTCGCCTCTGGCCTCATTCAATGGCAATGGCACACCTGCATCTGCATCTGCTCAGGGCTGGGGCTCGCCGTTAGCCTTCCCTCCTGCGGCTGGCTCGCCCGCTGCGGCCGACCTCAGCGCACGCGTAGGCAACGGCAAGCCGGCAGAAGCCGCGACGCCTACGGACCCAAGGCGGAAAGTGAACGTGTATGGCAAGAAGTGCCAGAACGGGGCTGCCACAGGTGGTCAGCAGCCTCATGCACAGACGCAGAAAGCGCAGCAAGGTCAGGGCGGCCGAGCGCCCCCAGCTGCGAACAACGGCGGCAAAGCGTCGCCAGCTGCGAACGGCAGCAAGAAGCAGCAGCAGCAGTCAGGCCAACAGCAGCAGCAGCAGCAGTCGCAGAAGGGCCAGTATCAGGGGAGACAGAAGCAGCGGGCTCCCACAGGAGGCGAGGGAGTTTCCGCAGCTTCTGGGAGTGACCTGTCCGCAGCACGGACGGACGGTATGGCGGCGCCTACCTCTCGGCTGCCAAGCGCTCCTGCATCGATGACCAGCTCTGCCGCTGCTGGTGATACACCACCGCCCCGCTCAAATCCACTGCCGGGCGTTGGGGCGGCTGCACCCCCTCCCGCCCTTGCTCCGCCTGCAGAAGTCACCGCAGCGGCGAAAGCTGCTTCCAGAGCTGCTGTCAGTCCGCCAGCTTCTGTCAAGGCTGCACCTTCGAAACCTGCTCCGATGACCGCCTCCATGTCTGCGCCTGAGCCTGCTTCTGCAAATGCATCTACGCTTGTGCCAGATCAGGCACCATCGACGAACGCAACGCCTGCCACCGCGATACCGAGTGCCGGAGCGCATGCAACAGCGCCTGCACCTTTACCCACGCCGGTACCTGTAGCTTCAGCTACGCCTGTGGCTACATTCGCGTCTCCCTGCGGAGCCATCCCCCCGTCCTCCGTGGCACCGCCAATCGCTGCGCCGGCACCCATGGCCGCGATCAGTACGGCAGCAGGCGCATCTGTGCTCACGCATGCCGCAGCAGCCCCTGCATCGACAAGTTCTGCTGCTGGCGTCCCCGCATCGCAGCCTCCGGCACAATCGACAGCCTCGCTAGCGTCCAAGCTGCTGCGCTACGAGATTGCCGACTATGATCCGGTCCTCGGTACGAAGCAGGATACGCTGGAGGTAAGCATTCCCTAATGGCTGGGCTGAGGGATCTTACTGACTCGAGAAACCCTCCGACGCAGGCCACCATTGCATATCTCAAAGGCCGCCTTCCCCACCTCAGCCACCTCGACCCGAAGCGGTTTGTCTTTCGCATCAAAGAGTCGCCCATCGGTGGTGGGCCTATCGAGCTGTTCCCGGACGTCTGGCAACCTTGCATCCTGGACAATGCAGATCTCAAGCAGCTTGACGTCCACATCAGCGAGGCGCCGCTGTACAAGCGGAAGCGCCTAGAGGAGGTCGCAGACGATGCAAGCCGGAAGAGGCTCAGATCTGCAGGGAGCAGCGGAGCAGTCGAGAAAG
This sequence comes from Symmetrospora coprosmae, assembly GCA_008802785.1. Taxonomy (NCBI): domain Eukaryota; kingdom Fungi; phylum Basidiomycota; class Cystobasidiomycetes; family Symmetrosporaceae; genus Symmetrospora; species Symmetrospora coprosmae. The sequence continues at coordinate 648,688 of VUYT01000001.1, read as the reverse complement.
CTGGTGAGAATCGGTTTCCTTTCTATGGTTGCCCTCTGGCAAGAAGGCTGTCGCTGAGAGACGTCCGCTACACAGGAAAGCCGTTCAGCCTCCTCATCAAGCCGACCGGTCAGGCACATGAGCACCTGTCAGTCGACCTGCCGCGGCACTACGCACCCTGCACGCTCTACGCTGCGGTTGCCAGTCTGTATAGCCTCAAGCCGTCAAGCTTCCACTTGTTTCTGGCCAAAGGGAATGCTCTGGTGCCCGAGGAGGGACATGATGCCATCAGCGCTAACTGGTTCCATTGCCGATTCGACGAGGGCAGAGAGATCACGATGACTTTGAGGTTCAGGGACGGCGACGAAACCCTGGGCGGAGCTGCGGCAGGCGTGCCACACCGCGAAATCAAGGTCGAGCATGATCCGTGATGTTAGGCAGTCAGAGTAGCAGTCACGACTCCCAGAGTATCTTGTTGATGTATCCATAGCCATGTTGATCCTGGCACTAACACTGCACATCATTCAGAGCCTCGCCCTTAGCTGGTCGGCCACGCTCATGTTGGGCATAAGCATGCTCCTGTCCAAATCACTAATCTTCGCCTTTCCGGCTAGCGCCATTGTCATCTCCAGATCCGCTAGCATGCCTTTCAGTACGAACTCGACTCCCTCTTGTCCACCGAGCGCAAGTCCCCACATGTAGGGTCGAGCGACGAGGACCGCGTGTGCGCCGAGTGCAAGAGCTTTGATAATGTCGGCGCCCGTCCTGATGCCGCTGTCAAAGAGGATGGTGAGATTCGAATTCTTGACCTTCTCGGAGCGTGTGATGTGGTCCAGTGCGCGGATGGAGGGTATGGCGCCGTTGACTTGGCGCCCGCCGTGGTTGCTGACGATGATGCCGTCGACGTTGATGTCGATGGCTTTCTCTGCATCAGCAGCTGTCTGAATGCCCTTGAGCAGCAGCGGACCGTCCCAGTTCTTGCGCAGAAACGCCACATCGTCCCACGTCCTGTAGCAGCCCGAGCTCGTCTGCCGGAGTGCGTTCATGGACATCTCGACCAGGCGATCCTTGGCGTCGTCATCCCGGACTTGCGCCTCAACACCGGGCACTTTCTCTCCTGGACCGTTCCACTTGCTGTCGGTGTGATCCTCCCCGTTCTGCTTCATGAAGACCGGGTCGGAGAAGGGGATCTGTAAGCCTTCTCCCTGAAGGAAGGGCAGGTACGCGTTCTCGAGGTCGCGTGGGCGGTAGCCGAGAGCGAAGGTGTCTAGGGTCACTACGAGAGCCGTGTAGCCTGCTTCCTTGATGCGTGACAGAATCGAGAGTGTCACGTCGTCTGCCGTGGGCCTGTCAGAGGTGGAGAAGTCAGTGCCCGCGTCTGGCATGCTCCGAGCAGGCCGGTATCTCACCAGTACAGCTGGTACCAGCGCTTGCCATTGCCGTTCGCCTCTGCCACCTTCTCTAGGGAGCGTGTCGCTGCCGTGCTCAGGATCATGCCGAGCTCCAGCTCCTGTGCCGCTCTCGCAGTCGCCAGCTCGCCATCCGGGTGCATGATGCTCTGGACGCCCACCGGCGCAAGGAGCACAGGAGCAATGTGCTTCTCTCCAAAGAGTGTCACGGACAAGTCGCGCTTGTTGGCGTCGCGGAGCATGGACGGCACAATCTGGTAGTCGTCGAACGCGGCCCGGTTCGCCCGAGCGGTGGCCTCTGATCCGGCGGACCCGGCGACATAGTTGTAGTTGCCCACGGGCAGCTTGGCCTTTGCGGCTGCATCGAGCTTGTCGTAGTCCAGCGGGAAGGGCGTCTTCTGGAAGGTGCCGTAGACCTGCAAGCCGAGCGAGTGAGCCGCGAGCTTGCAGACGCGCATGTCTCCGCTGGACGCACCTGGTTCTGAAAGGACGAGAAGCGGCCCGTCGAGTCTCCGGTGAGCTCCTCTCGAGGTCCGGGCTTGGGTGCTTGTGACATTGCCCACGTTATTGCGCTGTGCAATGTGCGATGCGTCGAGAGGTGGATGGAGGAGCAAAGGCTGGGACTGCGGCAGCCGGCTCGGCTGTTCGGCAGTCAGAGAGCACCGGCAGACGAGGATGCCGCGAATGCCGGAGAGCTGTTGGCGTGGATGCTGTCCAGGAGAACCCTCGAGCGGATCTCAGGGTTTGGTGCCAGAGATCCACCCAGGGTCCCTCAAGGAGATCCTGCCACAGCTCTCTGGCGGCAGACTCGGTCATTCACCATATCGCCAGCGGCTGGAGAGTTCGCTAGCCTCAGGCCTCAAGACCGCTGCGGCAGGACTGCCCTCCTCTCTGATTGCAGTCGACCCCGAATGCGCCTATCGATACAGGTTTATACGCAATCTGCCCCTCTCGCTTCACCCTAGTCAACACTCTGCCGAGACTGCCCATAGATGAGGTCCTTTTCTGCTGCCGCTCCCCTTCACTCGCACTCGAAGCTGGAAGCCTTGGTCTCGTCGCCACCCTTGTACGCCGGCTGCTTGGGCCACACGCAGACGGGGCGCTCGAAGGCGACCTGCAACCATCAGAATGTCAGCATGGCGCCCGCGCGCAGGACGATTTGTCCCGCACGGAATCGCTGAACTCACGCCCTGCGTGATGTTGTTCTGCACGTACGCAGCTCCCATGAGCGCGCCCGGCTTCTGACCCTTCTCTCGCCAAGCTCGAAGCGCAAGCAGAGCGTCGTGCTTCGCGTCAAACTTGGAGCTCTGTCCGGTGTTGACTCCGGTTGCCTGAACAAGCTGGCCCGCAAGACCAACGTTCCAAGCTCCGGGTCCGCCAGAGCAGTGCCCCATTCCAGGAACCTGAGTTCAGAGCGATAGCCGTCAGCTTTAGCCTTCTTCACTTGATCATGTCTGACTCACCTCGTAGAAGAGGTACGACTTGCTGACATCGCCTGCGAAAGAAAGAATGCTTGTGAGCACGGCAATACTGAAGCGATGGTGTTCAGGCAGCACGTACCCAGTTTCTTCTGCACCGACTCGTAGTAGACTTGCGAGGTGTTCGTCGGAATGAGCGTGTCTACACCGCCGACGTAGTGGATCAATTTCCCACCGCGCTTGAAGAATGGCGACAAGTCATAGTCGTCCGCAATGGTCATGCCCGGGTCTGTCGCCTCGCCCTTCCTGACGAGCTCAATGAGTTGCGCCTCCGTGACTGGCTGGCCGTTGATGAGGAGAGGCGGGCTCTCGATGGGCAGGAGCATCTCGCTGACGTTGAGGACTTGGTAGTTGAAGTAGGATGGCGCTGGTCCGTAAGGGACGCCATTGATGGTGCGAGAGAACAGGAACTCCGAGCCGATATTGAAAGCGGGGAAGATGAGCTCGCCGGTAGATGGGTCCGTCCAGTTGGCATAGACACCCTGCAAGGTGGGGATCTGGGCGTCAACGAGGCAGGTAGTCGAGTTGAGCACGGAAGAACCGCCACCGCAGCGGAACCGGTCGTAGTCGAGGAAGCATTTGCCCGGCTCGGTGATAATGCCGTCCTTCAGTCCATCGATCTCGTCGCACTGAGCATACACTTCAGCGCTGATTGCTGACCAGGCCGAAGGAGGGATGAAGCGAGTAGTGTTGACGGGGTTGACAATCAGGTTCACCTACGACAGACAGGGCAAGATTAGCAGATATCGGGTGCCACGAGAACGCTCGACGTACGTATGCCGTCCAGCCGTTCAGTCGCGCCCAGTCCCAAGCAGGTGCGCCTGTTCGGGACAACGTCAGAATGGCTGTAAAGACGTCCAGGCCGGTCTACTTACCAACAAGAGCCGCGTCATAGTCCTCCGGGTACATTTGGAGCTGAACGAAGGACGTGCGTTAGACCTGGATTCGGCAAGCCCGTATGGGCGAGAGACCTACCTCCTTGAGACCCTGTTTACCACCGCTAGAACAGCCGAACCAGTACGCGAGCTCAGGCTTCTTGCCGTAATAGAGGTCGATGATCTTCTTCGAGTAGACTGTGGATAGATGAACCGCCCGGTAACCAAAGTCGAATTGAGACTCCGGATTGTTGACGGCGAAAGTACCTTTGGAAAGAGAGTTAACAGTGCGTGGAATTGTCGAAAGGGAAACGCTTGATGTCAGACGTGCGCGGTGCAATCCAGCCTTGGTTGGGCGATACTCCTACCATCGCCGCTGCTGCCGTCGTGTCCGGTGTTCGTGCTGGCCACGGCAAAGCCATACTTTGCGAGAGGGACCTGCATGAGCTCATAGCGGACGAAGCCACCGACACCGCCGTTGCCGACAAAGAGGTGGTTCTGCAGAGGTAATGTCGCTAGATGTCAGCGGCACATCTCGCGCAGGCCGCAAAAGCTAGACATGCTCACCCCGTTCCACTTGTCATCGTCAGGAAGCCACACTTCGAAGCGGACCGAGGACATCTCGGACGTGGTGATGTTCGCGGAGAAGCGACAGAACGGGCCGACATCGCGTCCGATGGCAATGAATGCACCATTGGCAGTCTCGTTGATGGTTGAACCGGCCGGCACATACTCTGCCAGATTTACGGTGAGATCCGCGAGCGAGGCAGGAGCAGACTGCCAGAGACTGTTGCATTTATCCTTGACGGGTTGGTCGTTGTTGGCTATGGGACTCGAGCTGACAGAAGTGGCGAAGGCGACGAGGCCGACTGCGAGCTGCGAGGCGCGGACGAGCATGGTTGCGTTCCGTGGAATGTGAATGAGAACGAAACGAAAGCAAGAGAAGCATGATATGTATGGAGACCCGCAAACGAGAAGCAAGGCCCCGCAGCACTGCCCCGCTGTGAACCTCCTCCGGCTGTTCCGGGGCTGGGGCTCCAGAACTCTCAAGTCAGCGGTCTGGCAAATCTGATATGCCGGAGCAGCACACACACCACGGAGGAAAGAGACGTACAACGGTTTATGCGCTACGAGTACACGTCCAGATTCACAAGATGAGAAAGGTGTGGGTATGCGGAAAAAGTTTGAACGACGACAAGAACACGACTTGCGGAGACGTCTGGGAGGTACCCGCCCCAAGCCGCAATGCATATCCGGAGACGCCTCTGCCGCCTCATCCTGCGCTGCTCCAGAACTGCTCCACTTCTCCAGCAGTTGGAGATCCTGCCGCGAGCTTTCCACAGCAGAGCACAGAGAGGCTCGGCGCCGCCCGAAGGCCGGCACTCAGACCCGGACTCGCCTGTGACGCGCCATCCTGCGCTGCCCACCGGCGGCACCGGGCAGGTTTGGCTTGACAGCGGCTGTGAAGATGTCCTGTGGAGAGCGCCAAGTTCAGCATGGGAGTTGTCTGCGCCATGTGAGCCGAGAACCGCATCCGGACTGACCGTGTCCTTTCCGTCCGTGGGCGACAGAAGCAGCTCGTAATTGTCTGCCTGATCAAATGCACCAGCCGACCATGCGGCAAAGGACATGCCGGCTCCTCTGATTTTCGCGAGAGCTGACTTGAGGTGCGTCTTGCACGACTCGGTGGAGCCCTGGAATGGGATGTAAGCGCGTGCCTTGCTGTACGCATCGTGGCTGCACAGACGCCACTCCTCCCGCCAATCTCGGTGACAATGGCCTGCCTGCCATCCGCTTTCAGATCCTTTCCGATTGCATCCCATAGCTCAGCCTTGTCGCTTTGGCATTCGGTCGACTGCCCGCTCCCATCGCCGTCGAGATACTCGTGAAGGTCGTAGAGCAGCTTAGCGTTTCCTCCAGCAGGATCAGTAATGGTTGATAGAACGGCCTTGTTCGTTTTGATGAACTCGGAGGCATGCGACCAGCCGGATCCTGGCAGGAGGATGAAGTGAGACTTTGCGCCCGCCTCTCGAATGGCATTGACTGCCTCCTGCAAAGGAGCCTTGAATTCCGAGATCTCTTGATCGTGCTGTTTGTAAGAGCCACTCGTGTCAGCTCGGTATCAATGCATCGCCTGCGCTTGCCCTGACACGCACAGGCTCGTTCATCAGGCCAAACATGACCTTCTCATTCGCCGAGTAGTGCTTGGCGAGTGCACCCCAGAGCTTCGCGAAGTCGGCAGCCGAAGGTCCATCCTTGCCGATGATCTTGCCGTCCCATCGTCCGTAGTTGTGACAGTCAATGATAGCATAGGCTCCGGCCTCCAAGACCTCCGTGACGACCTTGTCGAGGCGTGCTCGGTACTCCTCGATGAGCTTGTCTGAGCCCGGAGCATCTTGCACAGCTTGCCAGGCGAAAGGAATTCTGAAGAGGTTGGCACCTTGGTCTGCGAAGTGCTTGACTTGGCCGGCTGGAGGGTCCTCGGCCTTCCCTTTCTGAAGGGTACCTTGGATGTCCATCCCGAACTCGAGCCTGCAGAGTGCGTCCGATGTCAGCATGCACGCGCGTACAGTGTCACGACAGATGCGCAAGTTGCTCACCCAGCTAGATTGACACCTCCGAGGGCCAGTGACTGCTGCGCATCCGCAGCTGGAACAGCAGAAACGAGATGAAGCAGAGCCAATGCAGGCGCGCTGAAGAGCGCCAAGCGAGCCGAAAAGAAGTGAAGCATGGTGTGCTAAGCAAAGGGCAATGAGTCTGACAGGCGTGCAAGGAGAGAGGAAGACGAAGCTAGAGATTGTGGGAAGGGAGTGTGATTGCGCGATGAGGCAGATGAAGGCTGAGAGAGAGAGGCGGGCCCGAAGCAGCTGCCATCTTAAAGGCACCCCAGGCAGAGCAGTCTCTGAAGTGCTGGCTATCCTTACGCATCTCGACCGAACCGCAATTCAGCCTGTCTGGCGGATGCTGCGCTTCGGATCCGGTGAAAGGTAGTCAGTAGAAATCGCGAGCGGGAACTGGGCGCGCGGTGGAGCCGGTGGTAGCTAGGCAGCGAAGCGCGACACTTATGAGCCAAAGTCATCTGCTCGCAGCCGGTTTGCTGTGGCAGCGCAGGCAATGCGTACCCAGCTGCTGATGACGGGAGGGGCGCTCGCCCTGCCGCCGCGGAGAAGCGTCCTCCCCAAATCATCCGGCTGGCAGAGGATCATGGTGGAGTTCCAGCGCCCGAGGTTGTCTGCGCGGTACTGGTGCTGACGCTGGTGCTGGTGCTGGTGCGCCTCTGGCTCTCAGGCGGAGGCGAGCGCGCCTGCCTCCGCCGCGGGCAAGCGTCCTCCCTGAATGTCCGTCTGACGGAAATATACGATGAAGATTTGGCACCGGAGGTTGTCTGCGCGGTGGTGCTGGTGCTCATGCTGCCTCTTATGCTTCGGGGCAGGTGCTCCGCTGGGACAAGGCGGGCGGCCACCTGCTCCATCGCCACGGGGCCGCCATGACGAACGCCAGCCGTGATGGAGGCAATGGCGACGCCGCAACTACACAGCTACGAGTAGAGACGACGTCACGACCATGCTTTCATTCTTGCTTTGGTTGTCGTAGAGTTGCTGCGGCTTGCACCACGAAGAGGTGGGTGGTGGTGTGTGCACCGGCAGCCGGTCAACAGCAGATGGGTCGAGACGAACGACGACGGGCGCTGGCTGCTGACTTCACCCCTCAGCGAGATCCACGGCAGCCTGACGACCACACCACGCCCGCTCCACGTCCACTCCACGTCCGTCCCACGTCGGCCTGCCGTGGCCTTGCCTGGACCAGCCAGATGTCCCGTGCTCTCCTCTTTACCAATGCCGCCCGGACACTGTCTACTGCTAGCCTTGCATGCAGTCTCCTCCAGCGCAGCTGTACCGTAGGACACGAGTGAATGCTGTGCATAGATCTATGGCCTGGTGGACCGTGCCAATTGGAAGCCGATTAGAGCCTGCTGTCGCGTGCTTGCTGCGGTCGTCCTCGCCTCATTGCGACGTATACATGAAGCAGCACCATGGCAGCAGCAGGAGCTTCAAAGTCAGCTGCTCGTACGAGCTCACAAGTGCATGCTGGCGCTCGCTTCAGATAACCTCATAATACGCATCAATTTGGTAAGACACTGCATTTCAAGAGAAGGTGGGTGCGAAAGCCCTGTGTCGCCGACACGCGCGAAGAAGCTGAAGAGACAAAAGGAAGGAGACCATAGCTAAAGCATCGAGCTCGTCTGCAAGAAAGGAGAATATCAAAGCTCGGAGCAGCCTGCAGCCTAGTGCTGAGCGAGGCGAGCCTTGATGTGGCGCTTGGCCTTGCCACCGGAGCCGAGCAGGGCAGGTCGGATCGCCTGGGCCCAGATAGGCTGTAAGGGGAAAGCGAGAACGGTCAGCGACTAGGTCGGTGTAGTGCGTTGTGTGCGGACTCACGGTGTCGACGCCGTTGGCCGGGGTGAGCGAGAGCTCGTAGCCCTGGTCGAATGCTCCTGAGGAGCGGGAGAGAAACAACCATGGCTGCTTCAGCACTTGCTCTATTTCTTAAATACAGACACAACGCTCTCACCTGCTGCCCAGGGCGTCACTCCGATGAACTCCGGGTTTGCCTTGATGATGGTGAGGGCGCTCTTCAGGTACTTGATGCAGGAGTCGGTCGAGGCCTGTGCTCAAGGAGAAGCATTGCCAAAGTCAGCTTCGGTCGAACTCTGAAGCGCAAAGCAGACGTCAGAGCAGACGCACCCCTCCAATCTCGGTGATGATAGCCTTGCGGCCGTCCTTTCGAAGATCTGCGGCAATGGCAGACCAGATGTCGGACCGGTCGGTGACCTGTGTACGGCAATCATGTCAGCATACAGGCGGGAGTACAAGAGTTCAAGAGCACTAACGCATTCCCTGTTCGTCCCGGAGCCATCCTGGTCGAGGTACTGGTGGAAGTCGTAGACAAGGAGCGCCTTGCCTCCTGCTGGGTCCGAGATGGTCGAGAGTGCCGCCTTGCTCGCGCCCAAGAAGCTGGAAGCGTGCGACCATTCAGCACCGGGCAGGAGGATGTACTGCGTCTTGGCGCCGGCAGCTCGGATGGCGTTGACGGCCTCCTGCAGCGGGGTCTTGAACTCTTTGATGTCCATGTCGTGCTGTAATACGGCGGGCAGCAACGGACGGGTCAGCCTGACGTACTCGCGCAGCGAGAGAGGGACAGCAGCCTACTTACCGGCTCGTTCATCAGGCCAAACATGATCTTCTTCTCGCCAGCGTACTTCTTGGCGAGCGCGCCCCAGAGTGCGGCGAACTGGGCGGAAGACGGTCCATCCTTACCGACCACTCCCGAGTTCCAGCGGCCGTAGCTTCGAGAGAGACAACACAGTGAGTCAGTTTGAGAGTTGCGAAGTCTCTAATGAGCCTTAACCCACTTGTGCAGGTCGAGAATGACGTAGGGTGCGGTGGAGGCCTTGAGAGCAGCCTGAACGACGGCATCGTACTGGGCGAAGAAGCCAGCGTTGAGACCGGCACCGGGAGAAGTCTCCATGTACTGCCAGCCTGCTTACGGAGACAGCCATACGTTAGCTCAGGACTTGTCGACTCTATGGCCGGCACAACGTACCGAACGGAATACGGAATGCATTGACGCCCTGGCTAGCGAAGTGAGCGATCTGAGCGACGGGCTATATGGAGAGAGGATGACAATGGCGTCAGTCATGCAACTGTGTCGCTCACGCAGGAGATGCACGAACCGGAGCGACGTAGGTACCCGACCAGCCCCAGACCTGCAGCGGAATAGGAGACAAAGTCAGCCGGCTTGCTTAGCTTCATCAAGCGCTGAAGAAAGGCAACTCGCAGACATTCCGAAGTCAAAGCCAGCAAGGTTGACGCCAGCGAGGAAGCCCGAAGCCGGAGCTGGAGCGGGCGTGGCAGCAGAGGTAGTAGCGGGCGCTGCGGAGCTGGACGGCTTGGTAGAGGTGGCGACGGTGGTAGGAGCGGGCGCGACGGTGGGCGAGCTCTTCGAGGTGACAATGGGCGCTGCGCTGGACGACACGCTAGCCGGCTTCGAGGAGGAGGGTGCTGGTGCCGCGCTCGACGATGACGGAACTGGGGCAGGCTCTGCTTTGCTGGTGCTCGGAGCGGGCGGGGCTGGGGCAGGGTTGGCACTCTGGCCGGAGGGAAGACACTGTTTGTAGTAGTCGTTGCCAAGGTCGGTGCACGTCCAACCCGAGGGGCAGTTGACGGCTCCCGAGTAGCCAATGCCACCGCATTGGCCGTACTGACCGGCCGTCGCGCCGGCGTTGCCGTTGCCTGTGCCGGCGGATGGGCTCGCAGCCGGTGCGCCGGCAGTTGAGGACGAAATCGTGGCGGAGGGGGCGTTGCCGGTGACGGTGACGGTGAGGGTCACGTCGGCCGGAGTTGTGCAAGTCGAGCCAGCAGCTCCGCCGTTGCTGTACGAGGAGGCCTGGTCCTTGGGGACGCATTGACTGCATGGACGAGTAGGCAACCAGATCGCTGTTAGTCTTGCTCTGCAATCTCTCCATCAAAGCTCTGCAGATAGATGAGCACGCACGAGTAGAACGGATTCATCCTGAGCGGGCGCGCCGAGGGATCATGTTCAGGCTCTGCACGCTGCATCTTGTTTCGTTGCCGTAGAGAACGCCATCGACTCACTCAATGCAGACGCCCTCCGAGCAGCACTCGGGTCCCGCTTCTCCGGATGCAGACCAGCCGCCGCTACCGTGTGCGAGACTCGAGCCGGATCAGCCAGTGCACTATCGTAGTCTACGCTCAGCAAGCTCATTGTTAGCATGCCAGCTCACCACCGCTCGTAAAGCGCCGCGCACTCGGTGGCCTGCCTCTCGGCGAGATTGGCTGATGCCGCCTGAGCGCTCAAGAGCGCAGCCGTCGCCAACAGGGACAGGTGCTTGAGGCCCATCCTGACAATGTAGAGGTGGGTGAGTATGTTCAACTAGAGGGGTAAACAAGGGAGTGTGGGTGCGTATGCGGCGAGAAGGGCAGGATGAGGGGAGGGTGTGCGAGAGAGGTAGGATAGGAGGAGGAGGGACGATGACGAGGAGGGAAAAGAAGAGAGGAGCGAAATGGAGCAGGACAGCTGCAGACCCTGAGCAGCGCAGAGCTGAGCTTTGGCTCGTCGCACAACGGCGGAACCTCTCCGCGCGTCGTCGTCGCCGCGCCGGCTTGCATCGGGCTCAGGCCTCCGGTCGCCAGGGAGAAGCGCGAACCCGCAAGAAGGCAGCGGATCCATCGTCTGTCACGTATGAACTGTAACTCAGTGCGTAAGGCTCATTCGCCATCCCAGCGGGCGAGCATCTGCCCTATCTGGTGCGCAATTGAGCCTCTTCTTCCTTGCGGGCGAAAAGGGTACGAGAATCTCCGTCAGACGGAAAAAAGGGGAGAAGAACTAGGGCAGGGTCTGTGGCTCCCTCTCCAAGGCCTCTAGTGTATGCCTCCATGTCCCGCAGCTCCTCCTCTCCTCCTGACTTGGAGAGATATATGCCGTGGCTCACTTCGCCAACTGTTGGGCATTGTGCTGGCCTGGGGTGACCTTCTCAGTCTCAAAAGCGCACGGGCAAGCGCAGGCGACGCTGCAGGGGCCTGAGCTGCGTAGAGGCTGCACCAGAATGTGGACTGTGCATGTTGCAATCAATGCTGCGGTGACGCAGTCTCCTTTCCGCTGTACAACCTGAGCAGAACTGAGCCAGACCGCGACAGAGACGGCGCGCGATGAGGCTTCTCGCAGAGACTATTACTAACCCTGAACCGCATTGAGACATGCCAGCTGTGACGAGACTGAGCAGCAGGAGATCTACAGGTGCTGTACGTGTTGCTGCTGCTGCTGCTACTGCTGCTGCTGTTGCCGCTGCTTCTCAGCTGGTCGCGCCTGACCCGCTCGCATCTCCAGGTCCACATCGTCAAGGGCGAGCCAGAAGATGTTGCAATCACGAATAATGCAAGCGCGCGTAGGCCCGCGCGTCTATCTCCCTACTTTCCTTTGGTCAAGACAGAGCTACAGAGTCAGAAGCAGTCGCATCAGCGCGAGAAGCTCGACGCCGAGTCCGAGTCGCCGCCACTCTCCACGGCCGTCGCGGTCGCATCAGCAGCAGTGAAGCGGGAGGAAGAGCAGCAGCTTCAGCGAGCCCGCGAGCGGAAGCAAGAGCAAGTCGTTGAGCGCGTCCCGGTGTCCGAGACGCGGTTCGGCCTCATCCAGGAGGCCCTGGTACAGGACGTCGAGATCTGGGGCGGCGAGACGCTGTACGCGCTCTGCGTGCAGGCGATCCTATGGAACCAGACGCACGGCCGCATGGCGCTCCCTGTCCTGCGCATCATCCTCGCGCGATATCCCACCCCTGCCTCTCTCGCTGCAGCCGAGCTCGACGTCCTCACGAGCATCCTGCAGCCCATCGGGATGCACAACCGCCGCGCCCGCCGCCTCATTGCGCTCGCTCAGATGTGGTTGGTAGCTCTACCACATCGGAATAGACGATATCGCCGTGCTGGGTACCCCACCAGCTCGCCAGATGCAGGCTGGCGGCAGATTGGCGCGAAAGAGGTGCTGGATGCAGCGGACGAGCGGGAGGACGCGTACGAGATTGCACACCTGCCGGGGATAGGCGCGTACGCTCTCGACAGCTACCGCATCTTCTATCGCGACACTCTACGAGGCGTGGCTGCGGTCGGTGGATCAGAAGAATGGAGGAAAGTCGTGCCCAGCGACAAGCCGCTGCAGGCGTGGTTGCGGTGGAGATGGGCCAAGGAGGGGCAGCTGTACGACGCAAAGACGGGCAAGACAACGCCGTTGCTTAGCGGCTGCGGAGATGTGGCAGTGTGATATTGCTATCGACGTGCTCGCCAAAACTCCGCCGCCCAAACATCGTCTCGCGATGCTCCGACTCGGGTGCGCGAGCTCGCCCGCATCCCATCCGCAGTACGCTCTGGCTGAGGAGAGATGAGCGCATCACGCCTGCAGACTTCCTTTCCCCATCTCGGCTCTCCTCGAGGGCGCAACCTGCACCCCATGTCCTCTCCGACCGCTCCTCGCTATCACGCAGTCTCACTCGAGCCTGAAGGAGATCTGTCACGGCATCCTCCTCCGCGCTGGCAAGCGGTAGCCCTCTCGGACGATGGCAGCGAGGGAGCCTACCCGCTCTGGAGCAAGGTGGCGACCAAGCTGGACTGGCGCGTCGTTGTGCCGCTCGCCCTGCTCTGCCTAGCTGGAATCGGCGAGCTCGTTGGAGACGACTATGCGCCAAGCCAGCTCCCAGCTCTCATTTCGTCGCAGGTCGACGCGTACCGTGCATCACCCGACGCGCTCTTCGATCCGAAGGACCCAGTCTCGTACTACAGCCAGCCGGGGTTCCTGACTGTCGACCACAACAGGACGATCGATGTCCATAGGCAAGCCCGCTGGCTGCCCATCTCCGCCCTCGACGCGATTGAAGAGCAGTCCGCAACGGGTCTCGAGGGTCAGCTCGACCTCGGTCTCGGCGTTGAGGACGGCTTCGACTTGCTGGACGCGTATCGCTCTGTTATCGACCACGATGGAGGGTATACCTCGCGCGAGGCCGTCGACTCGCCTGCCTTCGACTATCTCCGCAACAAGAACGTCTTACTCTTTGGCGACTCTCAGGACCGCTTCACCATCGACTACATGTGCGAGCTGCTGCACGGCACACTCACACTCCGCGACTTCTTCACCCCCTCGCACGGCATGTCGCTCGGTCGCATCGCCCCGCAGGAGTTCTGGCGGCCAGCGCCGCATGTCTGTCAGCTGCCTGCCGCATGGGGCAACATAACAATCTGGTCAGTCATGAAGTACGGCAGCTTCAATGAGGAGGACACGTGGGCGCTGCTTCGGCCGGGAGAGGGGCCGGATGAGCTCGAGGTCAGGATGAACCTGACGGCGGAGGCGTTCGCAAAGGAAGGCATCAAGCTCGATCTCGTTCTCTTCCATACCTTGTGCGTGCTCTCAGGCGCGAGCCAATCAAGAAAGTCAGCGCGCGGACTTTTTCTTGCAGTCGCGAGAAGCGGAGCTTGGCTGACGGACAATATCTTGCCTGTGATTGCACAGACTCTGGGATCTCAGCACCGCCAACATCTTTGACACGTACGACGATCGTCCCGCCACATCTTCCCTCTCCGTCGAGTATCTTCAACTCTTCCGCGCTCGTTTGCGCTCGTCCTTGGCGCTCGCGAATAAGCTCTGGCTCGAAACGGTCAAGGTGTACCGCACTCTTCACAACCTCAAAGTCAACAAGGGCATCTGGTTCTACCGCGTTGCACCTCCTGGTGTTGCCAAGATACCTCGAGCGCCCTTCATGAACAACAAGGGCTCCGCGCTCAACGCAGCGACTGTCGACATCCTGCCCGAGTATGGCGTGCTGCCGTTCGACGTTAAGCACGTCTTTGCAGGCTACCAAGAGGACTGTGAGTGTGCAGCCATATAGGCGGTAGCTTATCCCATCTGACGGACGTTTGGCTATGCCTCCAGACAAGGATGCGCAGCACTTTGGGCCAACCGGTAGGCTGCTCTACGTGCACCTTCTGCTGTCCTACATGAAGCACTTGTTGTAGCGAACGCGCAAGTGTGAACGCAGGTCGCTCTCGCTTCTGGATTCGCTCTCGAATCTTCCGTTGACACTGACTCTGACGCCACTTTGCAAGCGAGCTAGCCGGACACTGCCAATCTTGGCAAGCTGCTGACTGGATCCACATGCAGTGACGCAATGCGCAGGTTTTAGTCAAGCTTTTGCCTGCGGAAGCTCTCGCGCCTGCGCAAGCTGACTGCCGATCTTCCATGGCGATGGAACACATGGCGTCTATAAATTCAAGCCCGGCTCACTGATCATTCCTTTCCTCTCTTCAGCTCGCCCGGCTCCTCTACTCGCTCGCCCAGACTGACGAACTGTCTACCCGACTACCCTGCCTGAATCTTCGACCAGCCTTCTTGATGCTCTTCAGGTGATGCGAATATCACTCCTACAGACGGAGCGCGGCTTACCGGGTTCGTAGCTGTTCCCGGGGGCAGTGCTCCTTCGTCAGCCTTTGGAGACTCCTCCAAGCGACTGCGACAAGGAGGGCCGCCCGGCCACGTAGTGCCGCCCCCAGCCCGTCATTCTGTGGCGGACATCGAAACCGCGTACGGTCGGCAGATGCTCGCACATGAAGCACTCCAACGCGACCGTGACGAGCAGGCATGCCTCGACCTCGTCCGGGATCGTAGCTGTTCCCGGTACAGGCTCGACCGTCAGGCCAGCTCCAGCCGCCTATCCAGCAGCAAATTATCACAACCATGAACGCACCTTCACTCGCACGCTTAGACGTCAAGACCTTCAAACCTCTGCCTGTAGTGCCCGTTGCTCAGCACCTTCCCCATGTCAACAAGCTGTCCATCGATATCAAAGGCGCCGTCATTTGGCCCGGCATGCCGTACGCGAAAGACGTCTCCGCCTACCTGGCCCCGGCCCGTGCAGGAGCTACTCTGCGAATTGCTATGCGCGAGATGAGCGTAACGAGGGCAATGGTCAATCATACCAGTTTGTTCCAACGCAGCCACACGTGCTCCTCCCTCAAGAACGTGGAGTTCCAGCGCGGTGATCTCATCTACATATTGCCTGATCCGGCGTACCTCGAGGAAAATGACGATGAGGACACCAGCACGACGCGCACCGAGCTCAGCACAGAGGAGTTATGGATTGCGCAGATCGCCGACTGCTGCGTGTTTCAGTCTACCGATCCCAAGATGCAGGCGGAAGAGGACCTCAGAGCGGCCGTCGAAGCCGTCGTGAATGAGCCGCTGGACATCACCGGTAAATCGCCGCAAGGATTGCCATTGGCGGTCTCCAATCTCCGAACGTGGAGCTGATGTCAGTGTGCCTCCACTAGGTCCCGAAAGCTTGCGGGCTGCCATCCACGCAAAGGTTGTGCAGCGCAACCAAGGAGGCAGCTTCAGGGGCAAATGGGCCGAAGGGCGAACAGAGTGGGACACTCCTCGCAGACCAGCAGTTGTCGCAGCATTCGACAACAGAGTCCGAGAGATGCAGAAGATGATGCAGACTCGCGGCAACTGGTGGACCAGTTTCTCTCTTCGCGTCGAGCAGATCTGCCGATATGAGCGTGACATCTACGTCTCCGAGGGCAGTCTTCAGACGCAGAGGTTCAGCAACGCCATTGAATTACTTCGGAAGGCGGCGCGAGGACATGACAACGACGAGGTCGGCACTCTGGACGCGTCCCTTATTCTGGTCGTCTTTGCGCTCGTGCAGGCATGTGCCGACACCGATCTCACAGTGCACATGATGCAGACCCACATGGCACTCGTTCGCCTGCGCACGGATGCGCCATGCCAGGGCATTGACCCCGAGGTGGACGCCAGTCGCGCCCTTCTCGAAAAGAGCTGCATCCTAGCACTCGAGGGTGGCTTCACGGCAGTGGCAATGGCAGTGGCATTTATGCGACAGAACGTCCTGGAGGCGAGCAGTCTCAAGAACACACTAGGTGTGCACAACGCCTGGGTTCTCCTGAGCGCCGGCAGGACATGCGAAAAGTGCGGTGTCGTTCATCCAGCCGACTTTGAGCAAAAGACTGACAAGGACGGCACAACCTATTGGCAATGGAAGTACCACCCAACCGTCTGCAACTGGGAGGCCTTGACGGCGTCCGAGGATCAGAAGGACGAATTCAATTCCCACCAGACGATGCCTTGCATGCGCATCTGCTTCAAGTGGCTGCCGCATCGACAGCTCGTTGGTCTCTTCCACATCACCTCGCGCTTGACGTGCAAACGCGCCAAACACCTCGGCAAAGACGTCATCTTCATGAGTGAGCTGCGAGATTTGGAGGTAGCCGGAGCGTACGACAGGAGAATGGCCAAGGTCGCGACGCAAATGCAGGACGAGGTGACACGATGGAAGCAGACGCAGGGGCACTCGAAGAAAACGACTCGTACTCGACGGTCAAAGCACTAGCGTTCGCGATACATGTTGTAGTCGGAAGATACGACCGGCAACTGCCATGCCTCGACGTCATCATCAGGCCCGAGTCAAAGTGAAGCAGTCGCAGAGATGGTCAGGAGTAGCGGACGAAGCATTGCGAGCAAGACATGGGTAGCGACGCAGAGTTCCAGACAGACTTTGTACACTAGATGCAAGGACGTACGAGCGCGAATGTAATGCACGACTTGTACTGCAGTAGTTTTATCCTATCGCTTATCCAATCATTGCCCTTCACGCTGCCTCGGCGCTGACCGCAGGATGTCGTCCACTGTAAGTCACAGTTGTCAGCTTGCAGCCTCTCAGCACCAACGATAGAAGAGACCCACCCCGCATGATCATCTCTGACGCCTCTGACGCCGATACGACGACCTGTTTCTTGAGCTTGTACGATTCTGTGATGCCAATCTCCTTCATGGACCCGATTGCACCATTCTCCATGTCGAGACCCGCGTCGCGCTTTCCGTCATAGTGCGCGGCGCGGAGCTTGCTGACGAGGTCGGACGAGTCGTACCCGGCGTTGTCGCACAGGATGGTGGGCATCTGCCGGAGGGCGCGGGCAAATGCCTCGGTCGCGAGGGCCTTCTTCCCTTCGGTCCGCTTGGCAATGTCGTCGACCCGGTTCGCCATGAGCATCTCGCTGCACCCGCCCCCGAACACGACGCGAGTCTCCTTGACTGTTTGCGAGAGGACGGACAGCGCGTCGTGCAGGGAGCGCTCGGCCTCGTCGACCATCTGCGACGTTGCACCGCGCAGGACGACCGTGCACGCCGATCCCGCTGCCACGCCCGAGAATTTGAGAAGCTGCGCGAGCAATTCGACCGCGCGTCAGGTTAGCCTGGAATGTAGCTACAGGCGGATGCACACGCACCCTGTCCTCGCCAATCATGATCTCTTCGATGGTGTCGCACTTGCCGAGCTTGACGAGGTCCGGTCGGTCGAACGTGCTGGTGATCTCGCCGCCCGTGACGAGAGCCAGGCGCTCGACGCCCTCAAAGTCGGCGTGCTCGATGCACATGATGCCCTCCGCGGCGAAAAGGCTCTCTGGGTAGTTGTAGACGAGCTGGCGGTTGACAAAGCAGGTGATGCCGTGCGCCTTGATTTTGGCCACTTTGGCCTTCATCTTCTCCCGCTCTGCGCGCTCGAGCTCTGCGAGCTTGCCCGTCCCGTCGACCTTCATCTTTGCCCCAAAGATCTTGACTTTATCCGTGTCCATGGACGTGTTTGCAATCATGATTTTCGCATTCTCAATCCTGCGCGGGCAGTTGACCGAGATCTTCTTGTCGAGGATGAACCCTTCGTCGAGGTACGAGTCGCGCAGCTTGCCGCCTGCCTTCTTGATGATCTGGATGTGGTCGAGGTCGGTCGAGCCTTTCAGGCGGAGGACGGCGCTGACGGCGAGCTCGGCAAAGTAGTCCTTGTCCGCAGAGAGAACCTTTGACGAGAGCGTTGTCCGTGCAATGTTGAGCAGGTCTTCGCGGAAGGCTGCCGGGTCGGAGCTGTAGCATGCACGTCAGTTCGCTGTCACGGCATCTTGTCTAGAAATGAGACAGGGCGCCCCATACCCGTGATCCGCGGCCGACTCTTCCAGAGCCTTCAATGCCTCCCTGCTCGCGATGCGGTACCCATCTACGACGGTTTGGGGGTGCAGCTTCTGCGCGATGAGCTTCTCTGCTTCGCGCAGGAGCTCTGCAGCAAGCACGCAGACGCTTGTGGTGCCGTCGCCGACCTCGTCGTCCTGGACTTTGGAAATGTTGACGAGGATCTTTGCGGCCGGGTTGTCGAGCTGGATGCTCTTGAGAATGGTCGCGCCGTCGTTCGTGACGGTGACGTCGCCCGTGCTGACGCTGTGGAGGATCTTGTTCATGCCCTTTGGGCCGAGGGTCGACTTGACGAGGTCTCCGAGGGCAATGGCGCCGACGAACGAGCTCAGCCGGGCCTGTTGACGCGGTCAGCACAGGATGTAGTATGGCTCCAGGCAGCCTATGCGAGCTTCTCACTGCCGTGCTACTCACATTCTCGGCCCGCTCTTGCGTCGCCTTTTTTTCCCCAGCCGTCAGCGGTCAGGGGCAGCAGCAGCATCAGCAGAATCAGGGCGTGAGCGCGAGCGCGTCAGTCAGCTGGCCTGTCTGGAGAGCATAGCAACGGAGAGGACACAGATGTGCTGCCCACCTCGTCGCGGAAGATGTTCATGCTGGTCGAGAGGGGGAGGTGTCGGTCGTGCTGATGGAGAGCGCGGTCGTGCACGGTATCAGTCGGTCAGTCTCCCCGTGCACGAGCGAGCCCGTGGTTGACGCTCTCTCCTGCTCTCGTTCCTACTGCATGGATGGATGCAGCAGCAGCAGCAGCAGCAGCAGCACAACGACAACGACGCCAATGCTCTCCAGCGTGACAGACTCTTGAGCATGAGCAGACACACCAAGCTATAGGGATCTCCACGACCCCGCAGCGGAAACGATGCCACCCCTGCTCTGAGCAAACGACAGAGAGAGAGAGAGAGAGATGGCGGCCGACTTCTACCGCTCTTCGCATGGGTGCGGCACACGCAGCAGACTGATCATAAGCTTGTGCCCGTCACTGAAATGCCCGCTGTGCACCGCAGAAACTACTGGCTCGTCGACCGCAAGTCGCTCGCCTCGGCCAGGACCCTCGACCTCCGCTACGCGTCTCCGCAGGAACTGGCATTCATCGCAATCTGGAGTGCCAATGGTGCGCGGACACGGCAGCTGCATGTCACTGTATCGATGCTGCAACGCTGAATGGGGCTGTACCTCCGCCCGCAGCCATCCACAAGCTCGCAAAGCGGCTCTCCCTGCGGCAACAGGTCACCGCGACAGCCATCATCTACCTCCGCCGCTTCTACCTCAAGAACAGCTATTGTGGTGGGTGACGCCCTGGCCTGAGGTGCCTACGTACATCCCGAAGTAACGCCCTCGCATACGCATGCAACGCAGAGACGGACGTGCCGCTCGTCGCCGCCGCGTGCGTCTACGTCGCTGCCAAAGCCGAGGAGACGGCAATCCATATCAAGGTTGTCGTCGCAGAGGCCAGGGCAACGTTCAATGGTGTGTTCTCGGTCTCGGGCTAACATTCCCGTTCGCATTGCCGGCTAACAATATCCGCTCACCCACAGAGTACGGCATCACCAACTTCCCGTCAGACTCGACAAAGCTCGCAGAGATGGAATTTTGTCAGTGCCAGGTGGAAACCAGCATAGCAGCTGTCAGGGGTGCTGATTGACACCGCTTCGACCTGCAGACCTCATCGAGGACCTCGAGTTCCACCTTATTGTCTACCATCCGTACCGGAGCCTGGTGCACATGACAGGCCGGGATAGCGGACCCGTCGCGATCCGTGAAAGCATGCTCGAGATGGAGGACAACCAGCTGCAGGTGGCTTGGTGATTTGCGTCTCGTATACGGGCCTGACACGCTTGGCAACCACGCTGACGGCCGTCATCCTCGCACGGCAGGCTCCTCCTGAACGACACGTATCGCACCGAGCTCTGCCTCCTCTACCCACCGCACATGATAGCCATCGCAGCCATTTACCTGAGCTCGTCACTCGTCACGCGGCCGCCGCGAGGCAGTGCGGCAGCGGGCTCGCAGAACGCTCCAGCATCGGTGCAAGGGGGTAAGGCAGAGACAGCCACGTCTACCTCGTCGTCTTCCAATGCGAGCACTCCTACCGCCACGGTTCCGAGCGCTCCTCCACAGGTGCAGACTAGCATGGCCCCGAATCCGCTGCACCACAGCTTACCGCCAAAGCCAATGGCCGCCCTCGCACCCACTACGGCGCCCTTGCCTCCGTCGCAGACAGCGGCCGCGCCAGCAGCCGCGCCGATATCGGCAGGGAATGCGAATGCACGGGGCAAGACGGACCTCATCACATTTCTCGCATCACTCGACGTGCAGCTTCCCATTGTACTCGAGGTCGTGCAGGAGATGCTGTCGCTGTACTCGCTGTGGACGAGTTACAACGAACCCGCAGGTGCCTCAGGTGGGACAACGACGGCCCTAGGTGGCACGAGCTCCAGCCTTGGCTCGCCGGGCGGACCGCTCTCGCCGTCGCTGTCCGCCGGGCCGGACTCACCCTCCGTCAATTCGCTGTTCTCGAACATGCCCGGCGAGCGCGGGCGCGCTTCCGATGCTGCGAACGCAAATGCATCCGTGTCCGCCGCTGCTGGTTCGTCTGCGGGTCAGCACGGCGGCACGGGCGCCAGAGCGACGGCGGTCACAGCGGCGTGGCTGGCGGGGTCAGGGGGCGGCGGCGCGGAGCGGCCTCAAGGGAAGGGCAACGCGAGCGGGAGCATGGCTCCCACGCTCGGCGACGAGCGAGCCATTGGAATCCTTGCACGCATGCGCGCGAACCGCGAGATGGACCTCGCGCACCCGGCGCACGGCGGACAGGCGCAGCAGGCCCCGACGCCTGCGACAAGCCTCGCAAAGGCGTGATCCACCCTTCTATACCTCAAAATGACATTGTACGGTTCTGCAACGACAGACCGACTCGGCTCTGTCGAGCTCGTCTAGGACAGCCGGTGATACTCTGACCTCGTTCAATACCCCTGTAGCATCATGGTCGTTCGCTCCTATTGTCTACCCGCGTTGATTGCGCACATGTAAGCAATGTCATGACACAGGTCTGCGAGCGTCTTCCCGAGCTTCCTCGACTATCTCCGCTTACCGGCTGCGCGCCGAACGGGTGCGGTGACTGTTGGTGGTCTCTTTCTCCCTCTGGACGACAGATCCGTTGGACAAGGAGAGGAGGAAGGCAGGCACAGTGCGAGCCGTGTCAAGATGTTCTCGCCGCCTACGTCTCGCTTGGCAGTAAGGGCAGAGCTTCGCCCGGCGTGCTGTTCCATCACCGACAAGGCCGCTGACTGACTCACTCCTACCCCACCCCCGACGCGTCGGACGTCTGCGACCTCACAGCTGGGAAAAGCTGAGCAGAAGCCGCTGAGCGAAAAGGAGAAGGCAGAGAAGGCAGAGAAGGAGGAGAGGAAGCAGCGAGTGCGTGTCCCTCCCGGCTATTGTGCTGAGCAAGCTGACTTGTACGAACCTCCGTCCCGCTGTTCCCCGTTCCGCATCCGCCGCATCCACCACCGCACCGTCTTCCGCGCCTTCTCTCGATACACGGTCCCCAGGTGGAGGCACTCTACTCGTTCCAGGAGAAGGTTGACGCGCTGCAGAAGCTGCAGATGGAGCTCGAGCTCGCGCGACACGCCGCTGCGGCCGCCTCTCCAGCCGTGTTTGGCTTGGGCATTGGTGCGGGCGGGGCGACGCCGCACCTGGGCATAGGGCAGATGCAGGGCGGCCTGGCTGGCCTCGTCCAGCGCGGCGGGGCGGATCTCGCCAGCACCCAGGCGAAGCTTGCGCACTGGCTCGCTGCGCAGAACCCGGAGGTGGCGCACATGTCGAACGAGCGGAGGGAGATGGTTGAGCGGTATGCGCAGGTCGAGCATTACCTGGTGGGTGACGATCGGCTCATTGATGGGGGGATACTTTAGCACGAGCTGAATCTCTGCTCTGTCGACGCAGCGCGCAATGATGCAGGAGAACCAGCTTCTGCAGAACCAGAATGCGCAGCTGCTGAGGACCATCGCGCAGGCTCGCCCGTACGACCACTTTGACTCGAACGTGGCTGAGTACGCGCACGATGGCAGTGACCCACTCTGGGAGGAGGAGCAGCGTCGGGAGCGCGAGCGGCGTCGGCGACAGCGGCGGCTGGACGAAGAAGAGGAGGAAGACCGGCGGCGGCGGCGAGCGAGGGCAAGGGAGCGCGAGCAGGAGGAGGAGGAGCGCGCGCTCGAGGATGCACGGAGGGCCAGGCTGCTCAGGGAGAGGCAGTACCAAAATGCGGCGGCGCCGGGTCATACGGGCCATGCGGGGATGGCGGCAGGCATGCCCATGTCGCCCCATTTCCGCGCGGCTCTGGATGCTGAACCAGCTTTCTTTCCACCTCGAGGATGGTGATGGCGTTGAAGGGGCGATTACGATTGCGGGAAGACGGCTATCAAGAGCGTTGCGGGCTGAGAGGGGAAGTGGGGAAGCTGGTGCATAGGAGCTCTTCCTTCGTACGAATGACCGGGGGGACACGATTGACGAAGACTTGTATGGCACGACTATTCGAGTACCAGTGTAATGGCAACGACACGTATAGATGTTCTGTGTGAGCCTGCTTTTGCCGTATGCAGTCCCGATGACGAGAAGCTTCCTCCGTTCTGAGTTGCTCGGGCGCCCTCAGAGCGGGGCAGCGCGGTGACGCAGGATCCAGCACAGGCAGGACCACCGAGTAAGTTACTGTACCCTCTACTCTGCCGCGAACCGTACATCAGAAGCAGACATCACATTGAGCAGCAAAGCAAATCCTCCCATCTACATATCCTCCAGTAACATGAGCGAACCCACTCCCACCACCACGACGACCACTCCGCCGGCCCTGGCTGCGTCCGAGGCACCAGCACCAGCAGCAGCAGCAACGGCGGCACCCACGACGACCAGCAGCAGCGACAACGTCAAGGCACCAGCGACCACGCAGAAGAAGGAGACCGCTCAGCCATCGACCGTCGAGAGCGTCGTCGCCTCCGTCAAGCGATACATCCCCGGTCTCAACCGCGAGCCGAGCGAGACGGCATCGACGACGGCTGCCAGCAAGAAGCGGAACCGCCCAAAGAAGGCGGCTGCCACGGCTGCAGCAACCACAGACAAGGACATCAAGGGCGCCTCGGACCCAGCACTCGCGACTGCTACCCTCGAGACGGCGCCGGACAAGTCTGAGCTGCCAGACAGCCTCACCGTAGGCGGCGGTGCTGGCGGGGCTGCGGGCGCAAAGGCCAGGCCCGCTGCACTGAACGGGGGCGCCAACGACCTCTCGCAGGATGAGCTCGCCGCCCTCGAGCAGAAGAGGTTCAGCCCCGCTGCTCTCGTCCAGAAGAGGCTCAAAGTCAACAACAAGAAACTGGTGCGTTCCGGTCGTGTCTTCGGGACTGAATGTGCATGCGGGCGCGCGAGCGAGTTGCCTGGGCCTGACGGGTGTCCCCAATTTCCCACTTTCACAGCAACGCATCAGCGGATACGAGGCTCAGACCGAGGCACTCAATGCGGATCAGAAGAAGGCTGTCGCAGGCAAACCCGCTCTCGAGTCGGTCCAGAAGGAGCTCTCCGAGCTTACAAAGGTGTTCGAGGTGGGTCACTCGGTCTCTGCGGGGACACGGCGGCTACACCGGAAAGCCGAGGGGAAAGCTCGCCAAAGACAGAACAAGGCGGAGGAATGGATTATAGGTCACATGCTGACCGGTGTAACCCCGCTGCGCAGGCTGAGGAGGCCGACGACGAGAAGCGCCTCACAAGGAGGAAGGATGCCGAGGAGAAGCAGGTCCAGCAGAGGATCCAAGCTGCCGTCTCCGCCGCCAACGTGAGTGCTGGCCGACCACTATGATTGATGATTGGCTTCTCGATGAGACAGGACTCACGCTGAACACGACTCCCCTACCATCCGCAGCTCCACACTCAGAACGATCTTACCCTCCTCCTGCAATTCCTCCACCTCTACTCCTGCTTCAACCCTTCGCAGTCTGGCTTTGCCCCGCCAACTCTCCCTCCGGTCGTAGCCAACGCGACCGCACAGCAGCACTCTGCCGTGCACTCGCTCTTCCACTCGCTCGCCAACGGCCCGCTCTTCGGCGGCGCGGCTGCGGCTTCGAGCGGCGGACCGGATGACGCCGTGGGCCAGATTAAGGCGCTCCAGGATGGCAGCTCGAGCGAGATCGTCGAGGGCGTCTCATTTGCCGACATCAAGCAGATGATCCTCGACCTCACCGCTCCGCCCGCCGAGGTCGGCCACGAGATCCCAGAGACAGAGGCGCCCGAGTCTGCACAGGGTGGCAACAACAACGACAATGGCGCGCCCAATCTCAACTTCCTCCAGGCGTCTGAGATTGGCACTGGCACTGGCACTGGCACTGGCGCCGGAATCGCAGGGGACCAGCTTGCACCGCCGACTCCGGCCGACGATGCGCAGCACGAGAAGGCTCTCGAGAGCCACGCCATGCCCGTCACCCCGGGCTTCGGCTCGGCCATCCCAACTTCCGCATCAGGGGTGCAGACCCCGCTTGTTACAGAGCCCCAGGTCGCTCAGTCTGCCAACCCCACCACTGGCTGGGGAGAGAGCACCAACACGGATGGCCTGACGCAAGACAAGCTCCCTGCTGCTGGGCTGGGCAATGGCTGGGGTGACGTGAGTGAGGTCTTGGGCCAGTGATAGCACCCTCGTGCGCCTCATCTAATGATGTTCAACGCTCACAGGACGCCGCTGCACCTGGCGAGATCAAGTCCTGGGCCGACGAGGTCGACGACTCGCAGCCGAGCAACCCTTTCACAGCCACCGCGGATGTGCCTACCGAGCTCACTGGTGCCACAGCTGCTGCCAGTCCCGCGACTGCTACCGATGGCTTCCAGTCTGTCGGAGGCGGGGAGCGCGGTGACGGACGAGGACGTGGCCGAGGACGCGGTGGACGAGGCGGCCGTGGCGAGTTCCGGGTGCGTTGATATCCCCGCAGCTTCTTATCCTGCATTCGCGACCGTCGGTAGGCTGACGCGCTGCTCAACCACCTTCTTGTGTCCCATTTCATGCGGGACCTGTACTCTCTCGACTCGCTGAGCGCAGAGCAATGAGCGAGGATCGTTCCGCGGAGGCCGAGGCCGATCCGACGGCCAGTCGCAGTGGAGGAACGGCGGGAACCGAGACCCTGCGCTCGCCGCCATCGCAGCGGGCGAGGCCGCTGGCGAAGTGATTCCAGGCGCGCCTGGAACCATCGAAGCTGAGCGACGCGGCGGCTACCGCGGCGGGCGTGGCGGTGACCGACCGCGCGGCGAGTACCGAGGAGGTCGTGGTCGCGGCGCTGGTGGGGAAGGCGGCGAGTCGCGCCCGCGGGGCGAGTACCGCGGCGGACGCGGACGCGGAGAGGGCAGAGGCAGTTTCCGGGGGCAGAGCCAGGGACAGAGCGCTGCGCCGACTCAGACTCCAGCGCCAATTGCCCCTGCTGCTTAGATGCAGTGAGGCACGATGCACCGAAAGGCAAGGAAGCTGGCTTGCCCACCGGGCGGCACTGCAAAGTAGCGAGACGGTGAAAAGTGCTTGTGCGGGCTAGTCGTTGTTTTGCGGCTGTGAGCAACGCAAGTGCCTGACCGAATTGCCGACGTCAGGTCGAAATACCTCTGCACTTATCTAGCTTCCTTGAGACAACAACAAACCCCTTCAGCAGCATTGGCATGATTGACGCGGATCTCTATCTCGCTACGTGCCTCCTCACCGGTCACTCCTCCTCATACTCGTCTTCGACCTCATCGTCCGCATCCGCCTTTTTTTGACGCCCCCGACCAGTGGAACGCTTCCCGCTAGTCTGCGTCTCGGGCATCACACTCGTGCCACGCTTGGCGCCTTTCACCTTTTCATGCGCTGCAACGGCACGCTCGATATCTCCTTTCAGGTAGGTTAGGTGAGACGGGAGGGCGTCTCCAGCTGATAGTGGCAAACCGGAACGATGTCAGCGTTGGGCAGAACAGGGTCGGCACGCCAAGCGGCCTTCAACTCACACTTGAGGCCGCGCAGCCAGCGCTGGCGGCACTGGTGATAGCTTCGCATCTCAAGACCCTTCGCCACCTCGTCCCACTTTGTCCCATGCTCCGCGATGCCGCGCACCAACACCTCGTCTTCTTCAGGCGTCCACTTTGTGTACGGCGAGCGCGCCTTCTTTGCGAGTGCTGCAGCGGGCGTCATGCCGCTGGCTATATCTGCCTGATCGATCAGGTGATGCGACGATTCGACACCGAGACGCAACTGCTCGGCAATCGTCCGCGGCGGAGCGACGAGATCGCCCTCTGCATCAACAGACGTGCCCACGGGCCCCTGTCCGAATGGCGGACCTGGCGTCCCGCTCGACCGGCGGCTCCCGCTCCTGGAGCGCTTCACCCCTTGCTGCTGCTGCTGCGTTGGTTCCTGCGCATATTGGCCGAATTGCAGGTAAGGGTACGGTTGCGAATGTGGGTATCCAGCCGCGCTGCCATCCGACCGTGAGGGCCCGGGGTGACGGTGATCCAGCTGCGGAGAGCCCGAGGTCGAGGGCCAGTGTACAGGTGCGCCGGGATACGTGGCGCTTCCGCCGCCGGTCGCGAACTCGCCGTTGTAGGTGCCCGCACGGGCCGGCGGCATGGGCGGCAGCAAGATTGGGGCGCGAAAAGCGCTCGCGTTGAGTGCCGGCGCTCCTGCACCAGGAGCAGCCCTTGAGCTCGAGTTTCCCGACTGGGGAGGTGCGGGTTGAGCAGGCCCGTCTTGGCCGTCGCCGACCGACGCTGCGGCCTGAGCCTGGTCAGCCAACACGTCAAGCGCCGAAATCTGCCGGCCGAGGCCACTGCCACTCGAGCTCTGCCTTCGCCGAGCGGTGAGGTTGCTCCTGTTTGGACGCGAGCTGACAATGCTGAGCGGGGACGGAGGGGCCGCAGGCGGGGCTGCGCTTCCAAAGCTCCCGGTAGCGGTACTGCCGCTTTGGGCCGCTTGACTGCCCGAAGGAGCGGCGAAGAGTGTCGTCGCAGAGGCCGGCCTGTCACCCAACGGCGTGTGCCCATGGCCAGGCTGCTGAGGAGCAGCCGGCGCGAGGCCAGGCCGAGCGGGTGCAGGTCCGGCATGGCCCCTGCGGAACTGCACGCCAGACTGGACGGGATGCTGCTGCTGCAGGTTGCCCGAGTGCGGGGCATGGTGCGGCCCCACCTGACCCGCAGCGGGCTGATCGTCTTCGTCCTCCTCGTCTTCGTAGTAGTACTCTTCCTCCTCTTCGTCGTCAGCGCTCTGTGCTGGACCTTTGCCCTTTGGCAATTCCGGCGAGCGTACTTTCTGGGTGACCGGGCGGGCACGCGTCGCAGTTGCCATCGACGTCGATGCCGCAGCGGATCCCGCCCGCGAATAGTCCAGAGACTGGGCAGCGAGCAGAAGATCACCCACGTTCCCGCTTCCACCAGACCCAAAGACGCTCTGCGCCATGTCGACGTCCATCTGCCCTCCCGCAAAAGCCGCGCCGTGTCCCAGGTCTGGCGTTGCGGGTGCCTGCATCGGCATCGACATCTGCACATTATATGCAGGCGAGCCCATCCCTAGGGGCATGCCGAGTATCGGACTGGGCCCAAAGTACGGGGCTGCCAATTCGTGATAAGCGTACCTCGAACGCGCAGCCTGCTCCGGGCTCTGGCTCTCGGACGGCCTGCCCCTGCCACGACCCACGCCCCCGTTCTGCGCAGCGAACTCCTGTGCTTTCAAGCGACGCCTCGTGCTCTGCGTCTCGTTGATGCTGATGGTCTTTGTCTTGTTTGGCGAACCCTTCGGCCGTCCGATGCGCTTGGGCACTCTACTCCCCGGTGTGCCCGTCGGGGCAGGACTCGCTTCGACTGGGTCCGGGTGGAACGGAGGCGTGCCCTCCCGCAGTGCTTCGGCGTGTTGTGCGTGGGACTGGGCAAAAGCGGGTCCGAGTGATCCGAGAGCCATCTCGCCTGCAGATGTGCGAGGGGCGGTACTGGCGATCGCGGCTGCCATGGCTGCCTTGTCTCCAAGGTGAGCGGCATCCTCGCCGTAACTCGAGCGATGCCCCGTACCGGGCTCCCTGCGAGGCGAGAGAGGAGAGAGTGACCGCTCCTTGTATGTTGAAGGGCGACGACCAGGACGTGAGCCTGCCCGGCCCCGCTGCTGCTGCTGCTGCGAAGACGTATCCGCCTCGCGCTGCTGTATGGGGGAGCCAAGCTTCGGCAGCAATCCCTGTAGCTCCCGCTTGCCAGCTGTGGGCAATGTGTAGCCGCGCAGAGCTGGGCGCTGGTGGTGATCGTGGTGAAGCGGCTCATCATCGGGTGAGCATGCGTGCAGCGCGGCCTGCGATAGCGCAACGGCCTCTTCGAGTGCCCCTGGCAGGAGCGGGATCTGCGAACTTGGGTGCAAGGGCTGCATGCGCTTCCGGAGGGGCAGGGTGAGCCGCTTGGACGCCGTGAGCAGGAACTCCGTCTCGGCGTCGCCCATGAGCGGCACCCTGCGTGGGCGGCTGCTGATTGCATGAGTGTGGCCAGATGGGCCATGTGCGCGTGCTGTTGACGGCAAGCTGGGTCGGTTGATAGTATTGGCGCGCGGCTGCGTTGTGGGTGCCGGGCTGCCCAGGTCGCCCGACATTGCAATCTCGGGAGAGATGTCCCCATCCGCCGAGCCAGCAGGGAGAGTGGACTCATCGTTCATGTCGATGTCGCCAATGATGTCGCCCGATGCCGGCCCGGTGCGAAGGTCCGAGCTCGACGCCGCGGGGTCCGCCGGTTGAGCGTCATCATGTCGAGCGAGAGCTGCCATGTTGTTGTTGTCGTGTCGGGCGTACCTGTCCATGGCGCCGTCTGAAGCGTTTGACTGCTCTGGCCTGTGCCCCACCTCTGCAGAGACTGGCCGGACGCTTTCGAGGAGGAAGGAGCGCAGATAGCGCAGCTCCTGCTCGAGGCGGGCGCGCTGGCCGTTCGACTCGCGCAGGCGTATCTTCAGGTGCTCTCTGTCCTTCTGCAGGGCAGTGCAGGAGCGCCGTAGGCTCTGGTGTGCGCAAAGAGGTTTCCGAGCTAATGTCAGTCGCGTTCGGATATCGTGCTGAATCTCTCTGAGAAGGGATCTGGGATTGCCGCACCTGCTCGACGAGATGACGCAGATCAGGGTCGTCCAGCCTGTCGGTACCTGCCAGTGAGCCGCGCATCATGAGAGACGCGGCATCTCCAGGCGACGCTGTCCTGAGTGAGCCGTTCCTGCTTGCGAGCACGGCAGCCTGTCGCCGCAGCATGTCGTTCTCGAGGCGGAGCGTCTCTACATCGAGCGCGTCGAAGAGGGGGAGGCCCGACTTTGGTGTGATTTGTGACTGCATCATGGTCACGCGTAGATCAGCGGGCTGTTGCTGTTGCTGCTGCTCGTGCCCGCATGTGTGCAGCTGCAGCTCCTGCTCTTGCGAGTCGCAGTCGCCGTCGCAGTCGGTGGCGCTGCGGCCTTTGCCCTTATCTGAGCGAGGCGCCGACGCGGCAACTCCGCCTGCACCTGCACGCAGTCGAGGATCTTTCAGGCGCTTTGATTGTGACTGTGACTGCGACTGCGCAGCCATGGCTGACATTGGCCCTGCCTGGGCTTGACCACCGCGGCCATGGCTGCTGCTGCTGCTGCTGCTGCTGCTGGACCCAGCCTCGGTCATGCCGGTGCGAGGAGGAGCCCTGTCAACGAGCATGAGGAGGTGCTTGTGACATTGGTTCCTGTCCAGCGGGACAGTCTGATATGCTTGTCGTCGTCGTCGTCGTCGTCGTCGTCGTGGTGTGGTAATAGAAGTCGCGGCAGGGCAGGGGAGGAGCGGCCACACAGGAGAGCGGCAGCACCCAGCAACGGCAGCAGCCCCAGGTCCACAGCTCGACTGGAGAACCACCAGAGTAGAGGCGACACGAGCAGCATACAAGAGGGAGGAACAGGTAGAAGTCGCGTGAAGATACAGCGCAGCATAGCTTGGTTCTGCATTGCATTGCATTGCACTGCACTGGTGAGTCGCTCGCTGGGGCAGGGAGGGAGCACGGGCGCGCGTGCTGGGCTGGGCTGGGCTAGGGGGCAGCCTGAGGCAGGCAGCACAGGAGCAGTGACGGCCGATGCTATCCAAACGTGGGACAGAGGGAAGGAAAGCTGATATGTGTGTGGGCTGGTTTGCCTTGGATCTGCCTCTGCCGTGCCGTCGTGCCCCTCTCGCTCTCCGTCCAGCTCGGCTCCAGGCGCACCCCCGACCCCGACCCCGACAACCCGTCCGCGTTCCTGCAGAGCGCGAAACCCACAGCACCGTCGTCAAGATGATGCTCGATATCAATGTGCGTGTGTCGTCGTCTGCCTTTGGGGCACTGTGCTCAACGGCGCTCACGCGCTCTCCCGTCTCTCCGCCTCCAGCGCAAGATGCTCAAGAGGTACGCGCGGTGCGACCGCTCGCGAGGCCGGGCCTGGATGGGCTGGCATTGCCATAGAGCCACCACCACAAAAAACTCACAGCTGACAATGCGGAAACTGTGTACGCAAATGCAGATCCTCACGGGTCAAGGCCGTCGACTTCCACCCGACCAACCCATGGATCATTGCCGGCCTGTACACGGGCAGCGTCATCATCTGGAACTACGAGACGGAAGCGCTCGTAAAGACGTTCGAGGTCACCGAGGTCCCCGTGCGCTCCGTCGCCTTCATCGCCCGCAAGAACTGGTTCGTCTGCGGCAGCGACGACTTCCACCTCCGCGTCTACAACTACAACACCCAGGAGCGCATCGCAGCCTTCGAGGCGCACCCAGACTACATCCGATGTCTCGCCGTGCACCCCACCCAGAACCTCGTCCTCACCGGCTCCGACGACATGACCATCAAGCTGTGGGACTGGGACAAGAGCTGGAAGTGTGTCCAGGTGGGCGGGGCGCGAAGCTTTTGCCTCGAGACCGACTGTGGAAACAAGGCTGACCGCGTTCTTGCCGGGCCGGGGGCCAACTACGCAGACCTTCGAAGGGCACACGCACTACATTATGAAGATTGCCATCAACCCGAAAGACAGCAACCAGTTCGCGTCAGCGTGTCTCGACAGGACCGTCAAAGTCTGGTCCCTCGGCTCGCCCAACGCCAACTTCACAATGGACGCGCACGACAAGGGTGTCAACTACGTAGAATACTACCACGGAGGCGAGAAGCCGTATCTCGTCACGACCGGTGACGACCGGTGGGCTGCCACTTCACCGCGCTACTCACTTGTTCCGCGCCCGTACTGACGGCTTCTCCTGCCGTGTCGGGCACAGCCTCGTCAAGATCTGGGACTACCACTCCAAGTCGTGCATTCAGGTCCTCGAAGGGCACACGTCCAACGTCTCGTTCGCCATCTTTCACCCCTCGCTCCCCATCATTGTCTCTGGATCGGAGGACGGTACCGTAAAGATCTGGCACTCGAGCACGTACCGCCTTGAGAACACGCTCAACTACGGCCTCGAGCGATGCTGGTGCGTCGCTTACACCAACAGGGGTAACGACGTTGGATTCGGGTTCGACGAGGGTGCCGTCGTGGTCAAAGTGGGTCTGGGCTCCTTCTGCTCCTGCACAAGCGCGCATGCTGACGCCATGCCCGTGAATCTGGCTCACAGCTCGGCAAGGAGGAGCCTTCCGTCTCGATGGACCACGCCGGCAAGGTTGTGTATGCGCGCAACACCGAGATTGTCACGACAAACCTGCAGGCCGCCAGCGCCGACGACGAGCCTGTCGAAGAGGGCCAGAAGATTGTGTCTGCCGTGCGCGACATGGGAACGACCGAGATTTTTGCGCAGAGCTTGCAGCATTCGCCGAATGGGCGGTAAGTGCCCCGCTGGAACGCGCGGTCCGGTTGTCCGCCAGCAGCCTGGACTGAGGGCTCTGTCTTTATCACTGCGCAGGTTCGTCACTGTCTGCGGAGACGGCGAGTACATCATCTACACTGCGCTCGCGTGGAGGAACAAGGCGTTCGGCTCTGGGTCCGGATTCGCCTGGGCGGCCGATAGCAACACGTACGCTGTGCGCGACAGCACCAATGCGAAAGCGCCCATCAAGGTGTTCCGCAACTTCAAGGAGCGCGTCGGACTTGTAAAAGGCGTCAACTACGCCGTGGCTGGTGTCTGGGGTGGCGCCCTCCTCTGCGTGAAAGGCAACGGCTTCATCTGCTTTTACGACTGGGAGAACGGCGCACTCGTCCGACGGATCGAGGTTGATGCTGAGAGCGTGCGTGGATGCAGTCCTTATGCTGGGCTTGTCATGCCGTCTTAGCTAAGGCCTTTCTGTCCCTCTTCCTTCCCGGACCGTATCATGCAGGTGACGTGGGCGCCCAGCGGGACCCAGGTGGCCGTCACCTCTGCCGACTCGTTCTACGTCCTCCGCTTCTCTCGCGACGAGTACACGACGTTTGTCGACAATGGCGGTGATCTCGGAGACGAAGGGGTCGAGGACGCCTTTGACCTCGTCGCCGAGATCAGCGAGGTTGTACGAACCGGCAAATGGCTCGATGACTGCTTCATCTACACCACATCTGCCAACAAGCTCAATTACCTCGTCGGAGGAATGACCAACACCATCTCGCACTTTGACTCGTGAGTTGGCCGGGTCCGCCTCAATGTAAGCCGTTCTTCACGCTGACCGCGTCTGGCCGGGTCCATTAGACAAATGTACCTCCTCGGATACATTGCCGCGCATAACCGCATCTACGTGTGCGACAAGGACGTCAACATTTACGCCTACTCGCTCGCGCTCTCTGTAATTGAGTATCAGACGGCCATCCTGCGCGGCGACAACGCCGCCGCCGAGGAGCTGCTCCCAAGCATCCCGTCGGACCAGCGCAACCGGATTGCGCGCTTCCTCGAGGCGCAGGACATGAAGGAGCTCGCGCTGCAGGTGTCGACGGACCTGGACCAGCGCTTCGAGCTCGCGCTCGGCCTGGACGACCTCGAGCGTGCCCTGGCCATTGTCGAGGAGAGCGTCGAGACCAAGAAGGGCAGCTCGGGCGTCGAGCTCAAGTGGCGCACCCTCGGCGACCGCGCTCTGCAGATGTGGAAGGTCGACCTCGCGAGCAGATGCTTCAAGAATGCGGGAGACCTCCCTGCGCTCCTCCTTGTCTACACGAGTCTGGGCGACGAAGCTGGCATGCGCGAGCTGGCGGACCTGGCCAGTGAGTTCCTTTCCTGGTCGAGTTTCGCAGGTCCTCGTATACGGAACTCATGCCTCCTGCGACTACCGCCTGCCGTTCATGTTTTGCCCCGCAGAATCAAAAGGTCTGAACAACGTTGCATTCGCCGCGCTGCTCCAGCTGCAGGACACGGCAGCCTGCGTCGACCTCCTCCTTGCTACGGACCGTGTGCCGGAAGCTGCGCTGTTCGCGCGGACGTACGCGCCATCGCAGGCGTCTCGCGTCGTCAAAGCGTGGAAGGCGGATCTGGCCGAGAAGAAGCGGCACAAGATCGCAGCGGGCATTGCGGACCCGGAGGACGCCGACGAGGGCGGCGAGGAGCTTTTTGAGAATTGGGCAGAGGCGCTTCAGGCGGAACGCGAAGGGAAGAAAGCCGATCATCCGGCGAGGGAGGAGACGGACCTCCTTGGTGATGAGGACCCAGCTGAGCTCGTCGAGAAGCTGCGCATTGGTGAGGATCTGCCCCCCCGCAACCATGCTCCCGTGATCGTGCGGCGCTCACTGACGGGACTGCATTCTGCCTCTCTACCCTCGTGCAGACGATGGCGGCGATGGGGACGGCAAGACTGACCTGGACGACGACGAGGGCGACGAGCAGACGTTCGCTTCGCCGCAGATCGGCACGAATGGGACGGACGCGGATGGGAACGAGGACCTCTTGGCATAAAGTCGCTACGAGCATGCGGACAGCCTTGTATGAGCGAGCTTGAGAGTAGACGCAGAGTCGGGAATCGCGGTTTCACGTCCGCTCATTCGATAGGAAGAAAGGTGCAAAGGGAGTGATATCCTGCTAGTTAGATTGCCTCGAGCCGGAGTGCCAAAAGGTCCTGCGCGGCAGACATGGCGCCGGTAGCGGGTCGCCCAGGCTCGTCTGTGCTGCCGTTGCCGCTGTCAGTCGGCTCCTTCAGGCCGCGCAGAGACCGCTTTTGGTAGCCCCTGCCTCCTGCAGCACTCTTCGCTAGAAGCCAATTCATGAGCCCGGTGTCGAACGGTATGTGAGCGAGTCCCCCATGGTCCGCTTGCAGCACGGTGAGCCACGCATCGTGCTTTCCGGCCTTCTCGAGCGCCAATTGCGTACGTCCGGCCGACGCGAGCCTGAATGGCGTGTCGCGTGTCCCGGCGAATTGCCAGATAGGCTTGTGAACCAGAGTACCGAGCTTGTCGAATGTGGTAGGGGCCGGCTGCTCCTTGAGAGTTGGATCGCCAGCCGCTTCGGCAGCGCCAGCCGAGGCCACAAGGGACGTCCACAGCTGGGCGCACATGCTGATCAGCCGGTACGCGGCAGAGCGAGCGGTATTAGCAAACCCACATCTGGGTTCGCTATGGCATTGCGCCACACTCCACGAGCGCCCATAGAATAACCGACCAGGTGGCATCTTCCGTCTGTCTTGTCGCTGTGCTTGCTAAGGACCTCGCTGAGCACGCCTTGCACTTTCTCGGGCCACCAGTGACGCACCGCTTGTCCTTCCGCGCTCTTCAACGGTGAGATGGGAATGATTGTTATGAATCTTGCGGTGTGAAGGACTCTGCATCAGCCAGGTGCCCCTGCTACTGCTTGCATAGGCATGACGCACCTCGTTGCGGCCATCCGGGTCGTCTCGGTCTTGTTCCCGCTGTTGTACCACATTATGAGCTTGCCGAAGCCGTCATAACCGGACTGTATCAAGCGGAGATACGTCAGCTATTCGTTCATTGCCTATGTGAAATCTCCGGCGCTCACTAGCTTCTTGACATCGGCAGGCTTGCCTCTTGCTCCCGAGCCGGAGAGGAACACGACGAGTGGAAGCTTGCCAGCCGTGTTGTCCGGTATGCTGAGACAGTATGGATAGCCAGATGCTGTGCTGGTCGTGCACTCGTACGCCGCTTGGACCGGCGCGACGGCGAAGGCAGCGAGAGCGAGCAGAGCAGCTCGACGCGTCCGGCCAGGATGTGGTACGGACGAGAAGCACGAGAGCATGGCGAGGGGAACTTGTGAAAATATGGACAGTTTACTAAAGTAGTCCGGAGCTGCATGCTGCCAGGAAACGAGGATCATCGTGCTGCTCTGAGGTGCGGGATGAATGGGCAACGAGGCCAAGACGCTGAGAGAGGAATGAAAGGGCTCGAAGCGCGCAGCGGAGAACGGTATGAGGCTTCGGATCTCATATTGGGAGAGGGTCAGTAGTCCGCACAACTTCGGAAGTGTCCTTTGGCATGTCGGGAGATTGAGAAGGCTCGGAAGGTGACGGGCTGCCGACGGATGATGCGGCAGGTCGGCCTCGGTCGAGGCGGCTCAAGCGATGGTGCATGACTTCCCTGAATCGTGCGACAGCGTGTATCCGCTATCATGAGCCGCGTGCTGTTAGAAAGCGAAGAGGCCTTCTCTTCCGGTGGAACGGCAGCCAAGCGCCGTTTCGTCCGACTGATGACTACGCTCTCGATGAGTAGGAGTCAACGTATCGAAAACGCCTTCCATTTGGTTCCAACTATTCTCCACAACAGCCTCACTTCAACTATCTCATTCTTCCATTGGCGCCGCGCCATCTGTTTCTCTTGCACTGGAAGCGTCCGCGCCCGTCTGTGCACCATCCTGCTTCAACCTGCCATAGCTGTCATCCTGCGCTCCGCTTTTCCGGCGTCCCTGCCCGAGAATGCTGATGCCGCCTCTCCCCGTCAGGAGGGGGTTCTGCCTGTTTCCTGCGTATGACCTCTCGTCTCGTGAGCCAGCGTGCCTCGCGGGCCCAGCTGCTGACCTGTGCACGTTCTCTCCTGCAATGCCCCACGCCTGATCCGCCTCGGACAGGCCAAAGCCGGGGCCGCCCATCCTCGCTCCGAGCCCGTTCGGCCTTCCCGGTCCAGGTCCAGCTCGACCCTGTATGCTCAGCGAGGGTATTGTGCCCGGCCCCGCTGCCGCTCCTGCGGCGGCTCCTCCTGTGCCAGAAGACGCAGCGGATTGTGGGGTGCTGTAGACAATCTCGAGGTAGTCGCCGGGGATGAATCGGTGCTGCTCCAGTGTGCGGGTGGACGGATCGCTCCGCCGTTCACGGTCACGGTCGCGGTCGCTGTCCCTGCTTGCTGCCCCGGTCCCTGGCGACAGTGCATGCTTTCCAGTGAGATCGCGGGCAAAGACGAGTCCGAGGTCGCGGTGCTCCCACTCGACGCCGCCTGCGCGCCGGTCTGAAGTGGACGCCGAGGGCGAGTCCGCGCTCGATGCGGCGTAGACGTGGCGCACGCTGAAGCGCGCGTTGCCTTTTCCGAGCACGCTCGGGTTGACGCTGCGCAGGAGGATGACGAGCTCTCGGAGAGTGCAGTCCTTCCAGACATAGAGGGCGTGCTCTGCGCGCTGCTGTGCGGCGTTGGACGGGTCAAAGAGGTGCGGCTCAGAGTGCGCGCCGGGCTTGATGTACACGCGGAGCAGGAACGGTGTGGTCTGCGATGCGAAAAAGAGGCGAGGCGAGGTGATGCGAGGCGGAGTGGTCCACAAAGTGTGTCAGTCAGTTCCAGCTGGCGCGCGACACCCCAGCTTGGGTGCGGCACTCGCTCACCCTCGACCTGTCTACGCCTGGCATCTTGTTAGACCGTTAGGCGCGTGTATGCTTGCTATGCGCTATGCGCTATGTGCTGTATGCTGTTGGCCTGTGTTGGGACAGAAGGAGAGAGAAGAGCTGCCCCTCTGCAGGCTGCGGGCGCCTGTTGCAGCCCGCTCGCCCGCTCCCTTTGCATCAAGACGATCCATCATCAACGCTCGAACACTGTCTCGCCGCATCTTCTCCCATCCTCGCCTCCCACAATGTCCGGAGAAGCATGGTTAGCTGCGCTCGTCTCCTCTGCTGGTGCTGCCGTCCCTGGGAACTCGTCGACGTCGTCGGGGCATGGCCTGCCTGCCACACCGACGCTCTCAAAGACTGACGCGACTCCCGTCCATTCCCCACCTCCAGGCTCTTTCTCTTCGCCGTCATCATGTCGGCGGTCCTGCTCTTCACGAGCGTCTTCTTCATCATCATGTTCTCTGATCTCGAATGCGTGAGTTCCGTTCCGTGGTGGTCCTGGTCGCGCGGTCCCGGCTGCCTGAACCGCGAGTTCACAGCGGGCAGAGGAGTTGGGACGGCGGATGCCAGCAATCTGGATACAGCGATGCGCCATGAAGCTGACCATGTCCGCGTTCCGCGGCACGCGCTGCCTCTCGCTGTACCTGTCCCATCCCACCTGCAGGACTACCTAAACCCGATTGACCTGTGCAACAAGCTCAACCAAGTGCGTCATGGGCTGCTTTGGAGACTCCAACGACGCATGCTGGCTCGGACGGTCATAATCTAGCTGCTCGCTAACCATTCATTCCTTGGCTTCCCTCCCGTCCCGCTCCTGCTCGCAGTTCGTCCTCCCAGAAATGATAGCGCACGCCGCATTGACGACATTCTTCCTCATTACGCTGCAATTCACGGCGCTCCTCCTCAACGCCCCGCTCGTCGCGTACAATGTCAACAAGATCATGACGAAACAGCACATGTACGACGCGACCGAGATCTTCCGGACGCTCGGGCAGCACAAGAAGGAGTGCTTCATCAAGCTTGCGTGGGTTGCGGATCGGCTCGGCTGGGTCATGTCCTGCCGTAGGGCAGGGCAGGTCAGGTCAGACAGTGCAGACGTTATGCTGACACGCGGGCCCATCTCTGTACCCCAACCAGCTTCTACCTCGTCTGCTTCTTCTACTACCTCTACCGCATGATTCTCGCCCTCGTCCAGGACGATTAGGCGACGGCAGGAGAGGTCCAGCAGGGGTCAGGGAGGAAGTAGAGGCTGTCAAAAAGGAAGGGACCGTGCTGCAGGGAGGGACGCGTAGTCTAGCCCGCCCTCATTGGGGCTCGCTGCACAAATCGGTGCAGCTATGTGATGGGTGCCCCTTGTTATGCAGAGACGTCTCGGAGCCCTTCGTTAATACACTAGAAAGCGAGTCTTTCTTCGAAGCGGTTGCTACAGATTTAGGCATCCCGAATGCGCTGTCCTATAGTATGGGGATCGCTCGCTTCGCTTGCTGTCTCTGTCCGAGGGATGTGCTCGCGCGCCC
Source organism: Symmetrospora coprosmae (assembly GCA_008802785.1). Classification (NCBI taxonomy): domain Eukaryota; kingdom Fungi; phylum Basidiomycota; class Cystobasidiomycetes; family Symmetrosporaceae; genus Symmetrospora; species Symmetrospora coprosmae. The sequence goes on along the minus strand of VUYT01000001.1, from coordinate 610,153 downwards.
GCGTGCCTGGGCAGACGTACGGAGACGGCAGCCTCTAGCTCGCCTGGCCTGGCCTGGCCGGCCGCTCTCCCTCTGGCCTCGCCGAGGACATACGACGTGAACGCAGCGGGCTACGCGGCAGCAGGAGCAGGAGCAGGAGCAGGAGCAGGAGCATCCCACTTCAGTGCAGTGCTCAGCCACAGCCTCAGCCACAGCCAGCGCAATGTCGTTCAGCAAGAAGGACGATGAGGGTGCCGGTGAGTGCGGACGACGCGGGCGAGGCAGCTGTGCAGCTCAGACGACGCAGCAGCATATCCCACTAGCACCAGCAATGCCCATTGCACTGGCCTGCATCGCATCGCATCGCACAAAGTAGTGACTGACGTCCATCGCGCGTCCCACAGGCGTCTTCTTCCAGGACAAGTCGACCATCATCCAGGAAGCCCGCGTCTTCAACGAGACGCCCATCTCGCCGCGGAAATGCAGGATCCTCCTCACAAAGATCATCTACCTGCTCTACATCGGCGAGTCCTTTGGGACGCAGGAGGCCACCACCCTGTTCTTTGGCGTGTCAAAGCTGTTTCAGCACAAGGACGTGAGTGCGACTCGCGAGTGGGCGCGCTGGGTCCCGGGTCGCCGCGGGGGCCAACGTCTGAGCGTGCAGCAGCGAGGGAAACGGGGAGCGAGCGGGATGGGGTGCACGAAGCAGAGGAGGCGTACATGCAGAGTATGCTCTCCTGATTGCTGATGCGGATGCGGATGTGACGGGCCGCGAGGTGTGCCCGTACATCCCCGTTGGGCTCAGGCCCGCGCCCCCAGCCTGCCCCTGCTTGCAGCCCATCAAGGCGCGTGCCAGCTGGAGTCAGAGATACAGAAGGCCTCTCGCCAATGCCTCGCGTAGACCCGCCGCGCTCTCTCCCTCTCTCTGTGTCTCACACGAGAGGGGTATGCCGCGAGACGCCGTACTGACGTGCACCCCGAATGCCCTTCGTCTGCCCCCTCGACAACCGCAGCCCGCCCTTCGACAGATGGTCTACATCGTCATCAAGGAGCTCGCAAAAGTCGCAGAGGACGTGCTCATGGTCACGTCTTCCATTATGAAGGACATGCAGCCGAATCTCGAGGTCATTTATCGCCCAAACGCCATTCGAGCAGTGTGCCGGGTCATCGACGTGAGTTGCGACTCGAGCTAAATGATACACGGTGTCATGCTGACACATTGCGCGTGGCAACGCCTGATTTCACCCTCGCAGGGCTCAATGATCCAAGGCGTCGAGCGCTTCTTCAAGGCCGCCATTGTCGACCGGAACAGCAGCATCTCGTCGGCCGCCCTCGTCTCGTCGTACCACCTGCACGGCATCGCCAAGGACGTCATCAAGCGGTGGGCGAACGAGGCGCAAGAGGCACTGACGCCAAAGTCTACGTCGTCGACATTCGGCAGCGGCGGCTTTGGCGGAAGCAGCTTCATGTCTGCATACGGGGCCGGCGCCTCGTCCGGCGGCAGCGGCAGCGGCGCACACGCCAGTGGGTACCAGGCCATCCAGTCAACTAGCTTCATCGTGCAGTACCACGCCCTCGGCCTCCTCTACTCCATCAGGCATCAGGACAGGATGGCAATCACAAAGCTCATCCAGCAGCTCTCGGCAAGCGGGGCTACCACAGCTCGCGGGGCGGCGGCCGCGCTCAGGAACGCCAATGCGACGTGTCTCCTCATCCGATATGCTGCCAAGGTCATGGAGGACGATCCAAAGTGAGTGGCACTTAAACCGCGCTCTGACTCATGGCCGCCAAAGGAGGCAACGCCTGAGATCTGACATCGCATCGACTGCGACCAGCCTTCACCGCCAGATGTTTGAGCTCCTCGACAGCTACCTCCGACACAAGTCCGACATGGTCAACTACGAGGCTGCGCGGGCCATCTGCGACATGCGCGGCGTGACTGCGCAGCAGCTTATCCGGCCCATCGGAGTGCTGCAGCTCTTTCTGACCTCGCCGAAAGCAAGCCTGAAGTTTGCCGCGATCCGGACGCTGGCCAAGCTGGCGCAGACGCAGCCGAACAGCGTGGCCGCGTGCAACCTGGACATGGAGAAGCTCATCAACGACGAGAACCGCAGCGTCGCGACGTACGCCATCACCACCCTGCTCAAGACGGGCAACGAGGCGAGCGTCGACCGCCTCATGAAGCAGATTGCCGCCTTCATGTCCGAGATCAGCGACGAGTTCAAGGTCATTGTCGTTACTGCCATCCGGAGCCTCTGCCTCAAGTTCCCAGCAAAGCAGTCCGTCATGCTCACCTTCCTCAGCGGCGTCCTCCGTGACGAGGGCGGGTACGATTTCAAGAAGGCTGTCGTAGAGGCCATCTTTGACATGATAAAGTACATCAAGGACTCGAAGGAGGCTGGTCAGTGCTTCCTTCTGCTAGACCGTACCTCCTACCGCGGCTAATGTCTTTGTTCTTTCCGCATCCCGATTGCCCTTCCGCACACAGCCCTGGCTCAGCTGTGCGAGTTTATCGAGGACTGCGAGTTCACAAAGCTTTCAGTCCGCATCCTGCATTTGCTCGGTGCCGAAGGGCCAAAAGCCGCTCAGCCATCCAAGTATATCCGCTACATCTACAACCGCGTCGTGCTTGAGAATGCCATCGTTCGTGCCGCGGCAGTCTCGAGTCTAGCCAAATTTGGCGTCAATGTCGGGGATCAGGGCGTCAAGAGCAGCATCAAGGTGCTCCTCACGAGGTGCGTAAGACTCTCTCCTCAAGCATAGCTAGCGCAGATCAAGCTGAGTCTGACGAATATCTGACAGATGCCTCGACGATGTCGACGACGAAGTGCGAGACAGGGCTGCCATGTATCTGAAGGTGCTCAAGGAGGAAGAGCTGGCCAACGTGCTGGTCCGCGAGGGTGAGTATGCGGATTAGGGTTGATTTGGTTACTCCTCATCGACGAGAACTGATTCGCCATCTCTCACCGGCAGAATCTACCTTCTCCTTGGCTGCGCTGGAAGCGAAACTCGTGACGTACATCACAGACGCCGGCGCGACAAAGCAGCCTTTTGCGATTGAGGCCATCCCGCGCATCAGCAAGGAGCAGGCCCGCCAAGAAGCGCAGCGCTCTCGAAGCGAGGTCGCCAACCCTCTGCTGCCATCGACGTCCGCAGCCGGAGCAGCGCTCAATGGGGCAGCCGCCTCCAGCACTCCCTCGCCATCGCAGCCCGATTCGCAGTCGCTGTACGCCGATCAGCTCGCCCAGGTGCAGGAATTCGCGGACTATGGCGATGTGCTCAAGAGCTCGGCAAAGCCTGTCGAGCTCACCGAGAGCGAGACAGAGTACGTCGTCTCGGCCGTCAAGCACATCTTCAAGGAGCACATCGTCTTCCAGGTGCGTAACTATATGCTTCGCTCTCGATGTAGACCTCCCAGGCTGACGCGCTGATTCTCGATTCGCGTTTCCAGTTCAACATCCGCAATACTATTCCAGACACCGTGCTCGAAAATGTCATGATGGTCATGACGGGCTCGGGCGAGACGGGCCTCACCGAAGACTTTGTCCTGCCCGTCCCATCTCTCAATGCGCAGACACCGGGCACCGTCTACGTGTCCTTTACACGGGACGACCCAGACGATTTTGCCTCTGCTTCATTCACCAACACGCTGCGCTTCGTGAGCAAGGAGGTCGACCCAGAGACGGGAGAGCCGCAGGAGGATGGGTACGACGACGAGTATCAGACCGAGGATATCGAGCTCGGCGCAGGCGACTACATCACGCCAACGTACGCGACGTTCGCAACCGAGTGGGATCGCTTGCGCTCTGGCTCGTCGGCAACTGAGACCTTTGCGCTCACTGCGCTCGAGAGCTTGAAAGGTGGGCCTCTTGTTCCTCCTCGCCCCGCTTACAGCGCACAGTCTGACGGGTGGCGGGATACCCATTCGCGCAGCTGCGTGCGACTCGCTCATCGAGATCTTCAACATGGAGCCGCTCGGCGGAACGGAATCGCCTGCATCAGCAACGGTGCACACGCTCAATCTCGCAGGCATCGTCTGCGGCGGTGCCGGCAAGGTGCTCGCTCGCAGCCGCATGACTTTCGCTGCTGGTCAGGGAGTCACGCTCGAGCTCTCCGTCAGGGCCGAGCAGGCACAGGCGGCACAGCTCGTCATCTCCGCAATCGCTTAAAGAGCGGCACAGTGTAGAGCGACTACGACTCGAGGTGACTTTGTGCTTGCAAGTGATGCGATCATGACCTGTACAACGAGCATTACGGCGTTTGCTATCCGGAATGAGGCGATGCACGGACCGATACGATGAAGCGCGCCCTTCGAACTCCGAAAATCTCTAAGTAGTAATGGCAGTGCAGGAAGCGCGAATGAAAAATGGTGACGGATCAAGTCGATAGCAAGCCGTTGTCGGCGAGTGCTGAGTGGATGGCAGATTCGGACAGACTTCCCGCAATGTCCCACACTTGCTGGAAGCGCGCATCGCTGCCACTGTCGATGGTGTATTCAAGACTGGTGGCTGTCTGTGTCCATCGTATTGGCTTGCTCATGCTGCTGCTGGAGTGTGCCCAACTCCGGATGGCTGCCCCTGTCTCTGACCCGAACAGTGTGTTGCCAGAAGGCAATACGAGTGCACTGACTATGTAATCGACGTCTGAGAAGGGCAGAGCGCCCCAGAGCTGTACCTCCAAGCGCGGGAGGGTGTCCACGCCGGCGAAAGTAGCGGGCGCGTCGGCATTCTGTAGAATATGGTTGATGAGGGAAGTTGCTAGCGTGGGAGAAGGGATTTGTTCGAGATAATTGAGCAGCACAGCGTCGAGGTGCTCGTACGTGCCGAATGTGTCCGTAGTGGCGCCGCTAGTGTTGGCGGATGCCTCGAACGGCAGACCGCTCAGCAGACTGCCGGCGTGGAGAGTCATCCTCCGCTTGATGTCCTGTGTAGCAGGATGGGAAGTCAGTCATCAAGCGGACAGGAAAGGAGAAGCAGGGACGGCACTCACGGCATTGGCCACAACCACCGCCTGCCTCGCTAGATCCGCTTCCAAGAAAGGGAGGCGAAGACCGAGCACGTCCAGAGTGCCATAAAGCGGCCTACCGATGCACGAGGCAGTCGATGATCCCGTTACATTGAGGCCGAGAATCCCGTCCTCAAGGCGTACTATTTCGTCTACCTGCGCAGCGGAGAGGCTCTCCTGACACGCAACTGGTCTCGGAAAAGTAGTCCCGGCTGTCGCCGCTGCGATGGCTTGTTCCATGATTGAGCCTGGACCAGACTGTGCCGCGGCATCGAAAGCGAACATCACTGGCGAGGCCAGGACGTTCTGCCGGAGCGTAACTAGCTCTTCCGATCCATATCCAAGACTTGTCAAACGATTGAAGAGCGCTGTACTGCGTTGAGTTGATGCAGCCGTCGCGTGCGAAAGGAGCTTGCCGAACGCAACAGCGGTTGCGTTCTCCATGCGGCCGATCTGCGTTGCCGATAGTTTGGCATCCTCGACGCTCATGGGCGGCGCGAAGATCTGCTCGTACGCAAAATCGATGATGTAGCCGTGCGCCGCAGCCTGGAAGGATGGCTGAGGCTCGAAAGAGGCTGCGTCCTGCCAGCGCCAGTAGTTCAGCCCGCTCTGAAAGTCACGCAGCGTCGAATTGCCCACGTCTTCGGATGCGGCAAGATCCCAGAGGAGCACGGCCTGTATCCAGCGCTGGCGCTGTCTGTATCGTGCCGGATCTAGATTGGGTAGATCGAGGAGGCGGGCCTGTGCTGAGCAGTCCGACCCGTCGACGGAAGGAAGCACCGTATTAAGGAGGCCGGCAAGGCGGTCCGGGCTGATGCGCGGAGTGAAGAGCGAGGCTGCAGTCGTCGAAGCGGCGAGGAGACTACGAGCCAGCTTGACTTCGCAAGCGGATCCGCCGTCCGGGCAGACGCAGGTCGAGTCCAGCTGGCAGAAGGCTCCGATGTAGCCGGGTGCGCAATTGCAAGCGCAAGAGCCACCAGAGTCCGTCTGCCATCCCCCATTGAGGCAGATCCGTGCGCATACGCCACTGCCATCGCTGTCGGCGTCTTTCTTCGACAAAAGCGTCCCGCCAATTGCGCCAAGCACAATGATGAGAGCTGCCAGCAGCAGAAGGAGCAGAACGAGCTTGCGCCGCTTGGAGCTTGTGATGCGCGTGAAGAACGGGAGAGGTGCGGGGACGGTGGTCGAGCTGGCGCCGCTGGTGAAACTGCTCCGGTTGCGCGCGCCAGTGGGTGTTGCGGCATGCTCATACTCTTCTTTGCTATGGCCTCCCCCTTTATCACCGCTCGTGACTGTCTGCAGCTGACTGACGGGCAGGCTCTTCCGCCGCCGGAAATGCGCCTGCAGGACGCCATCTCGCGCTTCACCCTCGTAACGATCCGTCATTGCAGCAGTCGAGATCGAGACGGCATCCTCTCCGTCCGCCGGCACGCGGCGCGCACCCTGCACGGACGTGTTGGATTTCCAGACGTTCGAGATGCCGTCGCGCGTCTTCTTCGACTTGAGCGCCTGACTGCTGTACCGAAGCTCGTCGAGCTCGTCCGTGCTCTCTGCGTGTCCATCCTCGCTGAACGGCGCAGGATACGCACTGATGTACCGCTTGTGCGGCTGCGGCTGGGACTGCGTGTGGTCGAGAAGCTGGCTAAGCCGCGAGGCGCGCTTTGCCAGCGTGCGCGTGGGCATGCGCGACTCCCGCGCGCTCATCTCATGGCACTTGCGCACATTGTTGAGGGACGGAATCGAAGGCGCTTCGGAGGCGACGGTGAAATGCGTGCCAGAGGACTGCCGCGACTTCTGCGATATCGACAGCGCGCTCATGCTCGCCCAGGCGGCGGTGCGTTTGCCAGAGGCAGAACCAGCAGGCGACGAGGACGAGTGACGGTGCGCGACAGAGTTGCGCGCTCCACGCCCTCCACTGCCATCCCAATCGCGCTGGTAGTCTAGCTCGCTCTGCTCCTGTCCGGCCAGCAGGTCCGTTTCGTCCATCAAGCTTGCCAGAGTCGGCGCCGGCCCGCTGCTGTACCGAGAACAATACCGAGCTCGCAGCGGCGGACGAAGACTTCCTATGCTTTGATCTTGCTCTCTGTAGGATGGCCCCTCTGTGTTTCGTTGGAGATCGACCGCAGATTTCGGACGCGGCCGGGCATCGGCGGGCTGCTCCCTCAGTACGGCCTGTAGCGCGTCCATCGAGCTCGCCGACCGCAGCAGCTGGCTCGACACAAGCGATGCGCGCGCCAGGCGGCGGGCAGTGTTGGGCGTCTGCGCCCCGCTCCCGTCAACAGGATGCGAAGAGAGAGGACGCGCGGGGTGCGCCTCGAGGATGTTGCCGCGGCGGACGAGCTGGTGCGTGTGCCCAGGCGAGCTGGCGATGGACGGTGTTTCGTTGCTGTACGAGCGCGTGTGCCCAGACCCGCTGCCGTTGGCTGGAGAGCCGGGCACGGAGGGGCTCGCGAAGTCAAAGCCTTCGGCTTCGAGCGTGTTGAGTGCGCCATCGACGCCGAGCGACGGTGCAGAAGAGGATGTTGTGCTCTGACGTGCAGGGAAAGGATCAGAGAGTAGTCAGGAGCGATACGTATGTTAGACCCGATTTGGCTCGCCAAAGAGACGCACCTGAGTCGTGGCCGAGCTGGGTCTGTTCCGGTGGTACTGCCTGTGCTGCCATGCGTCTCGATCCCCGTCTCCATAGCTCAGCTGCCTAGGCAGCGATGGTGGGGCATCTCGACTGTGCGAGCGAGGGGATCCGCTGGTCAAGCTTGACGGATTGCGCGTCTGGGCAGAGTTGGGCGAGTAAGCAGCCGTAGGGTAGGCGAGCGCAGACGTGGCGGGTGAGTGCAGGGGCGTGGACGAGATCTCGCCGACGAAGGAATGTATCCGGCCGGAATCGGCAAACTGCTGTGACGGGGTCGCGCGGTATGCTTGAGTGATGGCGGGTGATAGGACGCCGTTGCTGCTGTCACTGTTGCTGATCCTGCTGGTCCGGCGCTGATCGACAAAGCTCGGGGCTGCACTCAGACGGTCGCGGCTCCTGTGCGATTGCTGCAGGTGAGGCGGTGCGTCGCCCTCCCTGAGGCTCGAGATGTCGGCTTGCCAGTAGCCGCCAGAGTATCTTTGAAAGCTGGACGCGTCAGGAGAGGGCGGCGGCACGGACAGGTGCACGACAGGAGAGCGCAGACCGGATGCCAGCGTGCTTGCTGCAGACGCCGAGTCGCGGTGGTACGCTGCTTGACTGTTGCCATGGCTGTTGCTTTGGCTGGCGAGCGAGCGGGTGCCCGCTGCCGAGGTGCTCCGGGGCAGCCCGCAAGGTCCGAATGTGCCTTCGTGCGACCGCACTGGGGATCCGAGGTTCGGCGACGATGTAGCCGAGGGCGACGACGACGAGGTGATGGGCGTCCGAGGTGGGGGCAGTGGGAAGGAATCGGTGAGTGCGCTCGAGGACATGCCTGGACTGCGCAGGAGGCGGATATCGTTGCTCTCGGGGACGAGGATGGGATCCAGTGCCTTCTGACTCCGCCGCAGGAGACGCCGTTCAGTAGCCACATCGTCCAGCATGGGGTCGACAAGGCTTGCGCTGCTCTCGCCACTGAATGTGGTCATCGTGGAGGTGTTGGCTATCCCAGCAGGGAACAGCAGAGGTCCGGTGGAACCGCCAGCATGTCTGCTGTGATCCAGCGTGCTCAGATCTTCGCTGCTATCCCACCCTCCCATGAAGGGATTAGGCGTTGTTGCCATGGCTGCCGTCTCTCCTATGACAGCCCCGGCAGGGCAGGATGGAGGTCGCCCAGCGAGCGAGGTCAGAGCAGGTTCTTCAGCAGCAGCAGCAGACTCGGCGAACGCGTGCCGGGGCGATCAGGATTATATGGGTAGAGACGCGCAGAGACGAATCAACACGCCGCTGCGACTCCCGTTCCCCGCTGGCGGGCGGCCGCCGTTGGCCTCGCGGAGAGGAGGCGCTCGCTCGGATCCCTGCCCATTTCTCCGCGCGGGCCTCTTCTCGAGCACCGGTACCACGGAACCCTTTGGTGCATGCATGCAGGGGATGGCGCACTGCATGTGTTTGCATTACACGCAGCTCGTTCTGAACGCGTCCTGTTTCTATAGTCGCGTCCTTTCATCGCATTGACAGGAGGCAGACGAGCAGAGAAGTCTCTGCAGGAATCGCATCTCTCGTCCTGCTGACACGCGCGCTCGTCTCTCTAACCGGAACGCATCAAAGTGCTTGCGCACGCAGAGGAGCGTCGCATACGTTGCGAGAAGGCTCCCTTCCCTCTAAAGACTATAGCCCTTGTCCCGTGGCTGCCACTCCGACTGCTACTTCCTGCTCCCTACTACCTACCGCTTCGAGTACTTGTGAACGCTCTCGAGGAATTCTGCAAAGACAAGGCAGAGACTTCTCGTCAACATGTACAGCCTCATGTGAGGAGACAGACCCGAAGCAGCCCACTCTTCATGGCCTCTGGATCCACCGCAGGGGTGATGCCATGCCCCAGGTTTGCAATGTGCCCGTACTTCCTTCCCGCCTCAGACGATAGGAACCCATTCTCGCCGAGGAACATGCGCTTGACAGCCGCGTCGATATTGTCGAGGCCAGAGTAGAGCGTGGTGGGATCGAGGTTGCCCTGGAGGGCGACGCTTCGCTTTGCTCCGCCGACGAGCTCGCGCGCCTCCTTTGGGTCGACACACCAGTCGAGGCCGACAACGTCAAAGCCGGACTCGGCGAGGTACGGGATGGCGTAGTTGGCGCCCTTTGCAAAGCATGTGACGGGGACGCGCCTATCCATGCCCTTTGTAGCGTCGCGGACGGTACGCAGCATCTCCTGCAGCACCGGCAGCTCAAACGTCCGGAAGTCGTGCGGGGAGAGCTCGCCCGCCCAGCTGTCGAAAATCTGGACGAGCTGCGCGCCCGCCCGGATCTGCTCGACGAGAAAGTGCGCAGCGACCTCGCCAATCTTGCGAAGCAGGGCCGCGCTCTCCTCTGGGTGCCTAAAGAGGAACGTCTTTGCCTTGATGAAGGTCTTGCTGCCCCCGCCCTCAATCATGTACGCCATGAGTGTCCAGGGCGCACCGCAGAAGCCAATGAGCGGAACCTGCCCTTGCAGCAGGTGGCGCGTGAGCGTGATGGCCTTGTAGACGTAGGCGAGAGAGGTCTTGACGTCGTAGTCCTGATTGGCAAGGCGGACAGCTTCTTCCACTGTAGTGATTGGATCTGGGAAGTGGGGACCCTTTTCGGGGAGCATCTGGACCTGTAGAGTGGTGGACCGCGCACAGCTTGAGCTCCGGTCCGTTCCCTCGACGACAGAAGAGACAGACCGAGGAGGAACTAGACCCTCACCTCCATGCCCATGGCCTGTGGAATGACGAGGATGTCGCTGAAGATGATGGCGGCGTCGAGCAGGCCCCTGTATCTGCGCGTAGGCTGCAGCGTGATCTCGGCGGCCAACGGTGGGCTCCTGCAGATCTCAAAGAAGCCGTGCTTCTTGCGGAGGGCGCGGAACTCGGGCAGGTACCTCCCCGCCTGGCGCATGACCCACACGGGCGAGCGGGGCAGGTCAGGCTGGCAGGTGGCTGCGTCGAGGAGGAGCGTGTTCTGCATGGCCGGGAAGTTGGACGGGACATAGAGCTCGTCTGGAAAGTCCATCCGGGGCTCTGGGAATTCGGAGTCGTCGTCGGCCGCGACGGCTGATGGGTCCGTTGACGACACGGGCAGTGCCTCTTCCGTGCGCACGCCTGATGTCGAGGCTGCTCCTCCGGCTGCAGCTGATGACGATGGCCCTGCCTCCGCGAAAGGCTGCTGCAGGTCGTGACTCGTCATTGGGGCAGGGTTTCCTTGATGGATGGCGAGAGCGCGAACTGGCACTGTGCGAGATGGCGATAGATGGAGAACCTCTGTGCCGTGCCTGCTATACTTGCGTTGGCAGAAGGCAGAAAGGATGGAGGCGGTCGATCGAAGCACGAGGAGAGCGCGGTCTGGTCGTGTCCGCAGGATGGATGGATGGATGGATGGGGCTCTTCGACTCGCGGACTCGGATCCCGAGTTTGAAGGGCAGCAATTGCTGCTTTCTTCCGCTCCACTCACCAACAATGTACCCACGTCCATGAGAACCGGCTGGCTGAAGCTGTGATAGATGGCCTTCTCGAACGGCGGGCGTCACCGCGACTACGCCTACGCCGCGGGGCATCACGACAATCTGCACGAGATGGGCGACAACGGCGGGTCTGTCCTGGTCGAGGACTCGCAGCCAGAAGGGAATGCATACAGATCGCGTCAGCGTCAGCGTCAGAGCCCAGAGTCGCAGCCATTCGACTTCAGCTACGAGCAGCACTACTCGCGAGCAGCAGCGGCAGCACGCGTTTCGGCAGGAGGAGCAGCAGCGCCCCGCTTCTCGCAACAGCAGCAGCAGCAGCAAGACTCCATGGGCGAGTCGCAGATCAGCGACGACCTCTACTGCCATGGCGGAGGAGCAGGAGACGACAGCTTCCAGGCTACGCAGCAGGCCTACACGCAGCCCGCAGTCTCGCAGCAAACGGCGCCAGCTGGCTCGGGCGGACCGGAACCGTCGCGTGAGTCGGCACGCATAGTCTGCAGCCTGCACGCGAAGGCGGAGCTCCTGCGCATGCTAGAGCCCTCCGATTGCTGGATGACCCTGCGTGCCAAAGGCGACCGGCGGGGCGCCCCTTGGCTGCAATGCCTGCTGACGGCTCCCACGCCTTTTTTCTCCGTGTCCACGTTCCCACCCTCTCGCTGCTCCCGCTCACGACTCCGCACGACAGCTCCGAGAATCTGGGGCTGCCTGCTGCCCAATGCAAAGCACAACACGAAGCACTGCACCCGGATCGAGCTCGAGGTGGGCCATCCTCCGCGCAGCCTGCCCACATTGCCGGAGAGCAACACGAGCTGACTGTGCCATTCTGCGGACAACAGGGCCACGACCCGAACACGCTGCACGTCATTGGCCGCGCGCTGACGTACAAGCACGAGCTCGACACGGGACAGATCACCACCGCGCCAACTCACACGGTCATCAACCACCTCAAGATCTCCGGAACGCACTGCAAGATCTGGCGCGAATTCGAGCTGGGGTCCGAGTTCAACGCGCTCGTCAAGATTCAGGACTGCTCAACGAACGGCGTCTTTGTCCGCGGTCAGCACCTCGGCAAGGGGCACGTCACAATCCTCAACCACGGCGACGAGGTCTGCTTCGGGCCCCCGCTGGGAAAGTACACCAAGCAGTCCGAGGAGTTCCGCTACTCGTTCAACATAGAATCGCACCTCCGCCCAAAGCAGCCGAACGACCCTTCGCTTGCCGGCGGCCTCTACCTCAAGTACACGATTGCGCAGCAGCTCGGCAAGGGCACATTTGCGACCGTCTACAAGGCCGTGGCCAAGAAAACCGGCGAGACGGTCGCCATCAAGGTCATCAACAAATCGCGCTTTGCGAAAGATCCCAACAATAACAAGATGCTCGCGAGGGAGTGGGTGCAGACCATCGCAGCTACAGACGGGGAAAGGCGCTAGTGCTGATGTGCTTAGCTCCCTGCGGCTTGCGGCTTCAGGGTCATGATCATGAAGGAACTGAAACACCCATACGTCGTCAAGTACATTGACGGCTTCGAGGACCCAGACTACCTCTGGATCGTGCTCGAGTACGTGGACGGTGGCGATCTGCTCGATTTCATTCAGCGGAAGAAGGGGCTCGGTAAGCGTGACGCCGTCCCTGTCAAGTCTCTCGTCGCTGTGGAGATGGGTGCTAACATGTTGACGTGCGGTACGCTTCAGACGAAAGTGAAGCAGCAGAGGTCGCGTACATGATTTGCCTAGCTCTGGCCTATTTGCACCAGAAGGTCATCGTGCATCGCGATCTCAAGCCAGAGGTGGGCGCGTCTTCCGCTTTGATCAGCTTAGAAAATGCGCTGGGTATACTGATACCCTGCTCGCATGCTGCGCAGAACATCCTGCTCACAGCGGACAAGCATCCGGTCTGCAAGATCGCAGACTTTGGCCTAGCCAAGCTGGCCAACTTCTCAGTCATGCAGACCATGTGCGGCACTCCGGCATACATTGCGCCCGAGGTCATCCTGCAGGACCAGCGACAGCGAGGCTACAGCGCAGCTGTCGACTCGTGGTCCCTCGGCGTCATCGTGTACGCATGCCTCACGAACGCCCTCCCCTTTGTCGGCGAGAACACGCAGGACCCGCTGCCGGAACGCATGGAAGCCCGCCAGCCGGATATGGGCCTCCTCGACGACCTCAACATCTCGGACAATGCCTACGACTTCATCAGCGCGCTCATGGACAGGAACCCGGCTACGCGCTTGACGCCTTGTAGGTCGCCCATCTTGCTACTGTGTAGCAAGGCGCCGAGAAATGGCTGATTATCGTGGCTGGCTTCGCACCAGACGATGCGCTGACGCACCCATGGCTAAACGAGTGCGCTCGCCGCCGCACTCTCGACCCAGACAACATGTCTGCTCTGAACGCTGCGCCGCTGCCGCCAGTCGAGGCGGCCATGGACAGCAGGCCAGCCGAGTCCTCGGTTGCGACTACGCCCAAGAAGCCCATGCACGATGCCAAGGCGAGCAGACCGCAGTCGCGCAACCTGTCGACGGCGACCTCGCATGCCTCCCTCGGGCACAACGAGCGGCCGGAGCGAGTTGGCGACGACGTCGTCCCCGAGAGCATACCAGAGAGCATCCCGGAAGGCGGGACGGGTGCGGGCGCGCACGGAGGTGCGGACGCAGCGCAGGAGGACGAGGTGGACGATGGTTCGGATGCTCAGTCGTACAGCCAGAGACTAGGCAGGATGAACATCGGCAGCGATGTCGGTGTCGATACGGGCGAGTCGAGTGTGGTAGAGGAGGACGGTTCAGCAGCAGGCAATGCAGCCGCGCTGTCGGCTCCTGCTGGGCCGGGCCTGCGGGATATGCGAGATCGCGCTCCGACAGCGGACAGCACGATGAGCGCCGCGTCAGGTCCGCCAACGCAGGAGGCGCCTCCGATCAGCAGTGGCAGCAGCGCCTTCAGGGGAAAGCGGAAACTTCCGATGTCGGCTTTCTCCTCTGAAGAGTCCATCGAGCAGTCGGTGCAGCCAGTGCAACAGGGCCTCTCGATGGCTTCTTCCGGAATCTCGGCCGCCGGAGCACGCTTCTCGCCCGAAGCGCCGTTGCGTCCCTTCGGCAATGGCCCTCCTGCTTTCGGAGGCACCCGACCGCCCCCTCTGGCCAGAGTACCGACACCGATCCGAGTCTTGCAGCACCATCCGCAGGCGCAGTCGCCTGTCGCGTCAACGTCTGGCCAATACCGGCCTGCCCAGAACCGGTCTCCGGCGCGCGATCAGCCGCGAGCGCGTCCGGTTTCTCCCACCTCCTCGCTGAGTTCACTATCTGAGCTCAGCGATGCTGGAGACGATGCGGACGAGAACGAAGGCGCGACCTCTGCGAATGGGCACGGTACAGACGGGATGATGTCGGACGCGTCGGCGTCCGCCTCGACTCGGCAGAACTCGCGTCCCACCTCGCCACGAATTTTGAAGGACACCAAACGGTCAGTTGCGGCCGTACCCAAGACGCCCGTGTCAGCCACAGCGACATCTCGCACCTCCAGCAAGGGCAAGGGCACAGCCGCCACGCGGCCGCGGCCAGTCAAAAGCCAGACCCAGTCGAGCAGGCCCGTCGGCGGTGATAGGCGCCGCTCGGCAAGGCACAGCACCGCAAACGCGCCTTCGTATGCCGAAAGCGACAGCGACGGTGCCAGCGGACCGCGCGCATCGAAGACGCCGCGATCGAATGGCCGAGCGAGAAAGCAGCGGAGGCTGAGCGAGCAGCCGCACTGATCCGGGCGCACTTGGTCGCAATCGTCTCGTCCGTTACTCAGAATCGCCTACAGCGGCACGCATGCACACATCAGCAGGATCTAAGAGTCACGTATCTATACCTACATCTTTCGCTACGCTGTCCTCCCTCTCTTCACACCGATGTTACATTCCCTTCTTCACCGCACTTCCTCGTTATCGTGACTCTGCTGTTCGCGCATCTGGTATTTGCAGTAGATGTGACAGTATTGGCAAAAGAGAGTACAGAGAGCCTAACATTACGGATTTAGGCAGAGCCATGCAGCATCTCTTAAGCGTGTCGGAGCCTGTCCGCGGTAGGACGGCCGCGTTGACGCAGCCCTCCGGATTGCTTCGAAGTCGCAGGCTCCGCTTTCGACAACCAGTCAATCGTATCGCGGAAAGAGGACATGTTTCGCCCCTGCATTGACTTGCACAATGGACAGGTAAAGCAGATTGTCGGCGGCAGCTTGAGCGACGACAACGCATCGCTCAAGACCAATTTTGTCGCAACGTGCGTGAGATGTACTTCAAAGCGCGCGATGCTGCAATACTGGCCAAATCTGATGCGCATCGTCTCGACTTGCGACTCTGCAGACACTCGCCTGCATTCTACGCGGACCTCTATAGGCAGCACGGCCTGCGCGGCGGGCATGTCATCAAGCTCGGTCCAGGGAACGACGAGGCCGCGAAAGAAGCGCTGCGAGCATGGCCAGGTGCGCGACATGCAGACAGGCACACCTTGAATTGAGATGCGCAAAATGAATCGTCCTGCCATATTCCCGCGAACCCTGCCTGGCCTCCACAGACGGCCTGCACCTGGGCGGAGGAATCACAGCCGAAAACGCTCAAACATGGCTAGACGCTGGCGCAGAGAAGGTCATCGTAACGTCCTTTCTCTTCCCAGGTGCAAAGTTCGACTTGGAACGCTTGCGCGACCTCGCTTTCAGGATTGGGAAGGAGCAATTGGTAGTCGATGTCAGGTGCGCGCACTCGTGCCCAGGTCTCGACAGGCGGGTGCACCGTTGCCGCTGCTGATCGGACGTTGAGGACCCCTCTAGCTGCCGGAAACGAGGAGATAGTTGGGTCGTCGCGATGAATCGCTGGCAGGATCTCACAGATATGCATGTTAATCAGGGTGGGCTACTCGATGGCATCTTTTCAAGCTTCTCACGACACCCGCTGACGGTCTGCTTCTTTGGGCCTGCAGAGTCCTTGAATCTCCTGAGCGAGTACTGCAGGTACATGTGCTTCCTGCCGAGGAGGAGGAAAGGCCAGCGACTTGACTCCCCTCTCTCTCCCTTGATCACAGCGAATTCCTCGTGCATGCAGCTGACGTGGAAGGCTTGTGCCAAGGCATCGACGAACAGCTTGTCGAGAGTAAGTCCGCGCCCAATTCGTGCTAGACAACCGCGCTCTGCTCATTGCCGATCCCTTCGCAGAATTGGGGCAATGGGTACGGATACCGACGACATACGCTGGTGGCGCGAGAGGTGCGCAGCTGTTTCCAGGCTCCTCTTCTCTCGCTATCCCCGACGTCTTTGACTGACGCAAAACGGCGCGGCCATCCCAGACATCTCGGACCTGCAGCGAGTCGCAGACCTTTCGCACGGCAGGGTGCACCTCACCTTTGGGAGCGCGCTCGACATCTTCGGAGGCAAGGGCGTGACACTGGACGAGTTGATAGCGTGGAATAAGGCGCATAGTCATGCGGCGGCCGTGAGCTCATGAGACACGACATCCGGTGATGGGTTCCAGACCAGATTATGGGATCCTTGCTGCTGCGACGTAAAGAGCAGAGCCATACATTGACTAGAGATAAGCCCAAGGCTAAGTGTCGAGGCGACAAGCATAGCAGAAACAACGATACAGGGCTACTGACCACTGCAGCCCAGACTGTAAATGCAAACTGACTGCTCCTTAGATAGCCCGGCTATCTGGACCTGACCGGATGACAATGCGAAACCATTCCCTGCTCACACATTCTTGCCCTTGCGACTCTTGAGAAATCCCTCGCCCTTGACCGCGCTCTGAAAGACGAGCACGCTTCCCGCGTGGCCACTGACGACAAGGGCCGACCCGACATCACCGAGCGTCTTGCGCACCTCGCTCGACGCAGCAATGCCCAAGGTGTGCACGGCCGCCTCGCCAGACGCGTTGTTGGCAGTGGCAACCTTATCCTTGAGGTAGCGCTCGAGCTCGACGCGGTGCGAGGGTGCAGAGCGGCGCGAGCGGCCCGCCACGGTCAGGACGGACGCCGAGCCCACGTGGGCAGTGACGAGCGCAAGCAGTTGGTCCAGCGTCGCCTTGAGCGGGGTGGAAGTTCGGACGGTACGGAAAGTGACGCGCGCAGCGATGTGCGGCAGAAGAGGCGAAGAGACATCGGCGACTGCTCCAGCGGGCGCGTCACTACCTTCAGCGGGAGCGGCGGGCGCGGCCGATGGCGCGTCGGCTACGAGCACGCCAGCCGGGAAGTACTTTGCAAGCGCAATATTGTCGGCCGTGTCCGAGGCGAGGCGGTGCTGCGTTCCCTGGTTGCCGGCATAGATTGTGTCCTGGTGTCCGAGTCCTGCGCCAATGGTGAGCTGATTGTTGCCGAGAACAGGCGACGTGGGCTGCCCGCTGCCCGAAGCGACAGGCGCCTTGGCAGCGTCGTCGTCATCATCGCCGTCCTCTGGTGCAGTCTGCACAAAGCGCACGACAGTCGCATGCATGTCTGCGCCACTCGACACGAGCTGCATGACAAAGTCGAGTGCAGCACGGTCGTCTGGTCCGCCGTGGAAGGGAAGGAAGAGGTGTTGGTGAGCACCGACCGTCGCAGCGGGCGATGGGGTAGAGACGCCAGCATCGAGGAAGAGGCCGACATCCGAGTGCGACTCGAGGAAGACCTTGCGCACAAAAGCTGCATACTGCGGCGAGCGCTCAATCGCCTGCTTGCCAAACACCGACTCGAGCGGGTTGGGCCCAGTCATCGGGCCGTCGTCCTCAGGGTTGAGCGATGTCCCCGCCGTCCAGGGTATGACTACCATGTCGGCGTTGCGGGCCTCAACGTGCGACGTGACCGTCTCGGCGTACTCGTCCGTTGGGACGATGCTCATCGAGGTCGAGTGGCGCACAGAGGCGAGGTTTGCAAAGGCAGAGAAGATGTTGAGGATCGAATCAGCCTTCTTTGTGACTTCGACCTCGGATGCACGGAACAGCGCAGAGGTACGGTCCGAGAGTGCAAGCAGGCGGAACGCATCGACAGAGATGGCACTGCCCGAGCTGACAGCAGGCCCACTGTGGGCAGCCGCAGTTGTGGCCGTAGACGGGTGCTTCTCAAGCTTGTGCGTGCCTGCTGCCGTGTCGTCAACGCTCTTCCGCCCCTCGGAGCTCGACGCGTCCGAGCCATCCGCAGCAGCGCCAGTGGAGACTTCCTTGGCGTGGCTAGGCGAGAGCGCGGAAGTGGACGAGGAAGGACCCAGAAGCCTGACGAAGGACATCATGGACGGCAAGCTCTCCAGTCGTTCGAGAACGACGACGAAGCGCCTTCGGAACCCTTCTTGTGCCCGTGCGTGATTGCCCAGCTTCTCCGCCTCGCCATCGTGGCCGTCGCCGCCCTTTTCAGCCAGAAGGCGGGCTTCCTTCTCTTTGCGGTACGACTCCGGATAGAAGAAGAGCGTCAAGGGCGTCGTGACGAAGGTGGTGACGAGTGCCATGACGACAAACATGGCAAAGACTTCGTTGTTGAGAATGCCGGCCTGCAGGCCAATGTTGAGGACGATGAGCTCGACGAGTCTGCGCGTAGGGATGGACAAGAGTTGATTAGCGTCTCGACAGCAATCCCTTGCAGGCTCTGCTGGCATGCACGCACCCTTTGCACGCCATGAGACTGCCAATGGCAGCCGACTCGCGCATGTCGAATCCACCCCACTTTGCAGCGCCAAAGCACGAAAGAAACTTGCTGAAGAAGGCGACGACACAGACGCAGACGACCCAGCCCCAGATGGAGCCGTTGTTGAGCAGGCCGAGGTCGGTCTTGAGTCCAGAGAGGGCAAAGTAGATTGGGATGAAGAGGATGGTGACGAGGTCCTCCATCTTTTCCGTGATTGCCGCGCCGAACCCGTGCGAGTGCGGGACGACGATGAGGCCAACGAGGAACGAGCCAAAGATGGCGTGCACGCCGATAATGTCCGTGATCCAGGCCGTCATCAGAATGATGAAGAAGGTCAGGGTCAGGATGCCCGGGGTGGGTCCCGTCTCGAAGCTGCCAGAGCGGCGGCATGCCCAAAGAAACATGGGCTTGACGAGGAAGTAGAGGAAGAGCACCGTCCCGACCATGGTCAGAATGATGTAGACGGCAGTGACGCCTTCTCCAGCATTGGCGAGGGCAACAGAGAGGGCGAGGAGGATCCAGCCGACAACGTCATTACCGACACCGGCTGCCAGGGTAGTCAGGCCGACAGGGTTCTGGAGGAGCTTGAGCTCGGTCAGGATTCTTGCGAGGACGGGAAAGGCGGTGATGCTGCATGCGAGAGACTTGTATTAGCGAGATGTGTCCTCCGAGCAGCACAGACAGATGAAAAGGGGCACCCACGCCATTGCCGTCCCGATGAAGAGGAGGAAGATGCCAAAGTCGACCTGGGACGTGTCTACGAACTTGTTGTAGACGCCGACCGAGACTGCTGCGCCCATGCCAAAAGGCACTGCGAGTCCGATGAACGAGATGGCGAGGCCTGCGCGAGCATTCTTGCGGAGAATGCTGAAGTCCGCCTCGAGTCCAACGAGGAACAGGAAGAGGACTAGACCGATGTTGGCTACCAGTGTCAGGTTGGGGATGGATGCTGTCGGGAAGATTGCCTTTGTGAAGCCCGGGATGCGGCCCATGATGGACGGGCCGAGGATGATGCCTCCGACGACTTCGCTGATGACCTGAGAGCGGACAAGGATGCGAAGAGGGTCAGTGTATCGCTGGGTGCACAGTGCCACAATTGATGGCGCGTCCCACCTTTGGCTGCTTGAGCTTCACGAGACCAAATGCCAAGATTCTCGAGATGGCAATGATGATTACGGCCTGAATGATGAAGAGCTTCAAAGGGTTTCCTGGTTCGTAGACGTTCGGAGCGTGTGCTCCCTTGTCGAGGATGGACTGTGCTGCTGCTCCTGCTGGTGTGGCCGTTGCGGCGACGCTCAAGGTGTAGAGCGACCCGGCGGTGGCGGTGATGGTCGGGGTGAAGGTGGTCAGCCTGCCAGCGACGGCAGACGCGACCGAGGACGTCACGGCCGAGGCGATGGTGTTGGACATGTTGGCAGGGCTGCTGTGGTGGTGGTGGTGCTGCTGCTGCTGCTGCTGCTGCTGCTGCTGTTGCGGTAACCGTGAAGCTGTTCGCGACTCTCAGCCCGAGTCGAGTCGAGTCTCGACCTGCTGAGGGCGTGATGACCAGCTCGGACGAGGGAGGAAGTCGGAGCAGGATGGGGAAGATGAAGACAAGAGGGAGGGAGGGAGAGAGATGGGGAGAAGGGAAGGAGGAAGGAGGAAGAGGACGACGACGACGACGACGAGGTATTTGGGCGAGTGTGGGCGGCTGCAAGAGAGGGCAGAAAGGGGGACGCTGGCTGCCCCGTGCTCGAGCTCTCGGAATGCGCGAGCGAGGGCGTAAAGGGGCAAGGGAACAGGGGCTGACCTTCTGTGTGGCAAACAGGCAGGACGGAGGGCAAGGGGAGCCCCAGCTTGATAACTTTGGGCACACTGTCGAGCGTATGTGCGCAGTCACTTCGCAGATCCCAGCTGGGATACGTCCGAGAGCCTGGAGCAAGGACGGGAGCTCGCGCATTGCCAAAGCCAAGCTCGAGGGAGGCAGAGGCTGCACGTGCCCACGTGCCGTCGCGAGCAGAATGGACGGGCGCCCGAAGGCTGTGAGAGCTTCACCAGTTGACTGGATTGGCAATAAGTATATGGTGGCCTACCAGTGCTCTGCTGCTTGGGCTTTGTGGCCCCTTTGCCAGCTGGACCTGTGGAAACCGCTGGCCCGGTTCCTGTCTGTGCCTGCCAGTGACGACGACCACAACCACGAGAATTGCCCCTCTTGCTCTTTCCAATCGCTCCCTGGCCGGCTGCAATCGCGCAATGCATGCTGTCATCCCGCTCTACTCTTGCTCAGCGACTCATCTGCCGTCCAGCCCGAGCTTCTAGAAACCGCATCGCAGCTCGCTTCTCTTCCTCCTCGCCCGCTTCTTTCGCCATGGCATCTCATGATAGAGCACTCCCTGGACTCGACCTCAGCACAGCCAGTCGCACCGAGCTGGTTGCGCGCATACAGCAGCTAGAGAGCGCCCGTCCAAGCCATGCTGCTCCTCCCCGCTCGAAGGAACCCCCAGCAGCTGCAGCAGAGCCCTCACCACCCCTCTCGAAAAGTGCAGCCCGCAGGCTACTCAAGCAGCAGGCCATTCTCGAGCTAGCCGGGCAGCAGCAACAACAGCGCCTTGCTGCACAGAAACCATCTGAAGCCTTACCGGCCCCATCCCCTGCAAGCTCCGCCTCGGACACGGCCTTCTTCAACCGATACGGAACGCGCAAGATTGCCCTCAAGTTCAGCTACGAGGGCTGGCCGTACTCTGGCCTCGCCCTGCAGGACGATACCGGCCCGCTTCCCACGGTGGAGGGCGTCCTCCTCGACGCACTCGTCCGTGCGCGCCTGATTCGCCCAGAGCAGCGGCGCGACCTCGAAGGTCTCGGCTTTGCCCGGTGCGGAAGAACAGACAGGGGTGTCTCGGCTGCAGGACAGGTCGTCAACCTATGGGTCCGCAGCCAGCTCGCTCCTGAACAAGGCCAGGAGGAGCTCGCCTGGAGGCCGCCAGTCGCTCCCCAGATAGCGTCGATGGACGCAACAGTCAGCGAGGGAGCCACTCCTGCGTCCTCCCAGACGCCGGGGTTGAGGCAGACCAAGCAGAAGCAGAAGCCAAAGGAGAAGGATGGGCCTAGAAGCGAGCTGCCATACATGGCTCTCCTGAATCGCTGCCTCCCGCCGTCCATCCGCGTACACGGCTGGTCACCCGTCTCCGAAGACTTCGATGCGCGCTTCTCCTGCACGTCCCGGCATTACAAGTACTTCTTCTCGACGCCCTGCGGAGGAGCACACCTTGACGTGCGAGCGATGCAGGATGCCGCGGATAGGCTGGTCGGCGAGCATGACTTCAGGAACCTATGCAAGGTCGATCCGACCAAGCAGATTGTCAATTTTCAGCGTGGTATCCTCGAGGCGCACATCTCGCCGCTTGGGTCCGACCATCATTCGGGATCAGGAGATACTGCGAATGCAGATGGCCACTCGGATAGCCTGGCTACCATGCAACAGCTCTACGTCTTTGACCTGAAAGGGACGGCCTTTCTGTATCACCAGGTCCGGCACATCATGGCCGTCCTCTTTCTCGTAGGCAGCGGGCGCGAGGATCCGTCCGTCGTGGATCGGCTCCTCACGACGGGCTATGGTCCCGACACTTCCGCGACAGGGTCCGAAGGCGGCGTCGTCGCCTCCAAGCCAGTGTATGAGATGGCCGACGACCTCCCGCTCGTCCTCTGGGACTGCACGTACCCGGTGGACGCCTTGCCCAGTGGCTGGCGGCAGGGCGACGAGCAGGCTCGCGCAAAGGCGTACAACGCGATGGAGGAGCACACAGCACAGCTGCAGCTGCGCGCCACAATTGCCGAGCACTTCAAGCGCGCCTTCTCGGAGCTGCCAACACGCGCAGAGCCTGATCCGCAAGCGCCGGCCGCGACCGCAACTGCAGCGGGGAAGAAGGAGAAAACAGTCGTCCAAGTTGGAGGCGGCAGGACTGCCAACACGGGCAAGTACGTGCCGCTCCTGCAGCGCCCGAGAGGGGAGCTCGTCGAGGTCATCAACAAGAGATGGGCCGACGGACAGGGCAGGAGGAAGGCCGAGAGGAAGGCTGCAGCTGCGAACGCGCGGGCTGGACGGGGCGACGCCAACGCAGAAGACGCAGAAGACGCCATAACAATCGTCGATACCGAGACGTGACGCGCGCGCTGTTTTGCTTCCGCCTGTCGTCGCCCTTTGGGCAAGATCTGACTGGCCGGTCAGATCTGGCCGAGGTCATGGCAGATTAGCCAGTATTCGATGCGTGCGCAAGCTGCCGTCGGAGCATTCCCACGCATTGGAAAAGTCAGCACGAGCTGGATTGCGCATGCCATAGCCGCTGCCGACGACAACGGTAGAACGCTCTACAACTCTACTGGCAAGTCTGGCACGCTCTACGGGGTATCGAGAAGAGGGAGAAGCATGTCGCCGTGTATGCATGCTCGGGAACAGCTCGGCAGCAATTCTTGCTGGCGTTCTTGGCCATCCATCCGCAAAGAAACTGTCGTAGGAAGGCACGGGCACAGAGTCAGCGAGTGTTCTCGCAAGCATGTAGTATGCAGAGTTGGACTACGCACTCGTGTGACTAGCAGCGGATAGGTAGCTGCACCTCGGATGGGCGCGCCGTGCAAGGTCAGCGCTTCAACGCGAGACGAGCCGGTGCTATGTCAATGTAGAGAGTCAGTCACTACTGAGCTTGGTTTTAGGATTGACGGATGGCACGCACAAGGCGTCGGCCCAGTTGGCCGCTGAAGCATCGTAAGTGTTGTTGCGGGACCCTTCGACGAGCATTACCGGGCATCTGATTTCTCCGAGGTTGGAGATGGCGCGCTTGCCTAGGTAATTGGTCATAATCTCCTCGTTGACTACCCAGGGCCTCGCAGCGAATGAGCCGAAAATGTCGCGCTCGCGGTCGACCGTCTCCGGCCCCGTCTCCGTCTGCGCGTCGCTGAAGTAGTACCCCACATACGCGCCGAGCAGCTCGGGCGGGAACACGACATTGCGCTCGCCCGCTTCGTGGCGGAGATTCGTCTCGCGCATCATGCCCATCAGCTCGGCCATGGCTGCTTGCGTGCCCTCGTCTCTGTCGGGATGCAATTGGTATCGCGGTGAGAGAGCTGGCACGCCCATGCAAGCCGCGACAGGACTCACTCCTCGTCAAAAACACCAGGCGAGACTAGCATGAGTGAGCGGCACTGCGCCGGTCGTCGAAGAGCGAGGTGGATAGCAGCTCGGGAGCCCGCGTCTGCGTCGTGAGACAGTCAGCCTATCGGCCGAGCCTGTACATATAGAGACGAGCAGAACATACGTGATTCCGCAACGAAGTGAGCCGGTGGGAGCTGGAGCTTCTCCTACCTCGGCAAGGGCGGCAGGCGTCAGCTCCATCTCGAACGTAGGCAGCTCGCCCGTTGTGGCTGAAGCGCCTCGCCATCGCTTCCAGGATATCGAGACCCTGCTTCTCGTAGTCATAGCCATGGATCACCGGGCCGGTTGAGCGTCCATGCCACTTGCGGTCAAAGGTCACGAAGTTGTACGTATTGTACAGGCGTGGGTCCTGCAGAACCATACTCCAGGACTGCCGATGCGTGCGTACCGCTTCAGTGTAAGCCGGCGAACATGAGCGAATCTGGTGATGCGGGCCACCTCACCTCGGAATTGGTGAACTCGGCATGGAGGAGCACGATGGTATGCTTCGACGGATCAAGGTCGTTGACCGATGAGCCTCCTCGGTAGTACTCGTACCACATGTTGATTCCATTCTTCAGTGCGATAAAGGGCATCTTTGGGCTGGAGAGTCGTCTATGCAGAGGAAGCACTCGGTGTGTGTGGTGACTGCAAGGATATCGAATGCAGAGGACGAAAGCAGAAAGATGAGGTGAGCAAAGCCAGAACAGAAGTTGAGCAGATGCCGAAAGCTGCTGCAGTTGCTGCCGCTCAGACGCTGCAGAAGCCTAGCTGGGGCGAGTGCATCTGGCTGGGCGTCTCTAGGAAGACGTTGAGCCCATGGGGGACACGGAATTGCTGAACGGCTAGCTTGAGAGCGACAAGCCCGTCCATTCGCGCGACAGCCTTGGGGGAAAGGCGGCAAGCTGAGGATGTCAGACGGGCCTCGGCAAGGCGTAGTCTAATCGGCTGTGCATTGCGCGGGATTGCGAGCACGTCAGAAGGTCAGTGCGCGTGAGCGGGAGGACCCGGTACCGTCAGTGTGACTGGGGTGAGCCTGAGGCGCGTCTGCGACAGTTCATCATCGCAATCCGGGGCAGCGGTTTAGCCTAGACTGTGCGTACCGTCAGGACACGGGCACGTCGGTGTATACGCAAGCAGTAATGCAAGGTTCGAGCTCGCTTCGCTGTGGGGATGCTGACCGTTCCCGGTCAGCGAGCTGATGCTGCGGAACTCGGCGTCCGGCGCGCTCGGGTCGATGCGAGCACGGATAGCCTGGAATCGATGTAGATGCTACGCAAGGGACGACGCAGGAGAGAGCAGCGACCACGATGGACCTCCTCATAGGATTCCAAGCACGAGTGTGAAGCTGAAGAGCGCGAGAACGAGGATGAGCATGGCTACCCGTCTCCTAGCCGCGACCCGATCGACCCATGCTCCACCCGCTGCCTCCTTCTGACCATCCCACAGCTCGGGACTCGATATGACAGCAATAGCGCGGCAGTACGAGCTCGGCGCGCGAAGGGCATGCTTGCTCTGCCTGCAGTCCCCTCTCCGTAGCGTCCGCCAGGTGCGCAGCCAGCACACGCAAGCCGGTGGCGAACCGCCACGCCACCAGGTGTCGCAGGACGATGTTGAAGCCTCGTCGAGTGGGAGCTCTGGTGCGACATGGTCATCTTCTGCGGCTTCGCACCTCTTCGCCGAAGCAGAGGCGCAGGAGAACAGAGCTGCAGAGGATGTTGCGACTCGCCTGTCGAATCGGATCCTAGAGGCCTCTAGGAAGGACACTCCGTGGACGGGCGATGAGTCTGTCGAAGATGCCGTGCTCCGGATGCTCATGGACAAGTACAAGCCTCTGCGCGTGCCAGGTCAGCACAACCCTGCCCGGCCCGATGTTTGCAAGCGCGTAGATTGACGCCACCGTTACCTCTTCGCATCCCCTCATGCAGGCACAAAGCGTCAGATCCAGCAGCCTTCGACCGAGCCATTCTACATTCCACCAAAGGCCATCATCACGGTAAATGAGCAAGTCGATCAGTCAGCCCCGTCATACAAGTGGAAAGAAGGAGATCCGCCACGCTGGCCTTGGGAGCATTCGTTCCGTACTCCGGCAGAGCGGACAGGTGGGATGCCTGCGGTCAGAGCAGGGCACCACGTCTCTGCTCCTATCATGCCGCCTAAAACTGTTGGTGGCAGCACGACGCACAATCGAGCGAAGCGCGCGTCTCCTGGAGAGATCGCCGCCCGCGTGTATAGGGCGAAAGATGCGAGCTTCGACTATGCGACGGGAGAGCGGGACACGGCCAAAGCAAAGGTCGCAGCAGTCCGTCCAGGGCAGAGCGAGAGAAGAAGGAACCACCCTTCGGGAGTCGGAGGGGCACCCACGCCTGCATCCATTCGGGGCTGGAACGCTCTGGTCGACGAGCGGATCGAGCTGGCTCGACAGCAAGGTGTCTTCAACAATCTCAAGGGTCGTGGGAAGCCTATAGCCAAAGACGAGGACGAGAGCAACGTGAGTCTTTCAGGCAGCGAGGCGGGTGACACCGGAATTGCCGACTGAACGCAATATGTTTGGTCGCTTGGGCGTGCAGCCCTTCATTACACGTAGCGAGTTCCTCATGAATCGCATCGTCAAACGTCAAGAGGCTGCTCCGCCTTTCGTCGAGCTGCAGAAGGAGATGCGGGACGACCTGCAGAGCTTCCGTGCGCGCCTGCGTGCCGCCTGGATTCGGCGCGCGACCAGAATGATCAGTCTGCAACCCATTACGCCGAGCGTTATTGCCGACTGCGGCGATTTCCGAGATCCAGAGTGGGAGGCGCGCGAAGAGGGGTACCATGAGCGGACCGTGGCGGAGCTCAACAATCTAATCAGGCGGTACAACATTGTCGCACCGGCTTCGGTGCGAGCCAACCTTACCACGCCCGAGGCCGAACTCAAGGCGTGCTATCGCGACTGCGAAGGCTTGATCCGGGAGGAGTTGCAAAGGAGAGTCAAGATGGGCCTCGAGCCGCCGGTGCAGCATAAGCTGAAGCTCGGCAAGGAGGATGGTCCAAAGGGGAAAACGGCAGAGGAGGAAGCGGCTGTCAGGGAGACGATGCTAAGCGCATTTAGAAGGCTTGTAAAGGAGGTCTTTGCCAAGAAGCAATAGTCTAGAAGCATAGAGATCATCGAGCAATGCAGCATGATCCCGCCTCATTAGTAAAAATGAAGATTACTATGGCTACAGTGGGTACTGCGAGAGTGGAACAGAATACAGGAGGGATCGCCGGCACATCACAGCTTGACCTTGCTGGCGAGCTGCTCAGCGCCCCTCGCTGCCTGTTCGGGCTTTTCCTCCTTGCTGCGCCCGGAGGTAGCCTTGGCGTATTCCCGGAAGGCAAGCGTGGATGGGGCAACGCCAAAGTTGTCTGGCAGGCGCATGCGCAGCTCTCCTGTGGCGATGACGCGCAACAGACTATAGTGATGTATAGCGTGCAGGGCGACGAACCAGAGCTATTTCGTGAGGGGCAAATGGAGGGGATCAGCCTGGCAGCCGAGGCTCCTGGAGTGGCAGGAGACGCATGCGCGTACCTCTCGTCCAAAGCTGCTCTCGAATTCCTGATGGTGCGGGGTGAGAGCGGTAAGCTTGACGGGCTTGTCCAGTGAGAACCGATCCGCTGCCGTGTCGAGCAGCTTCTCGACCTCCTCGAAGCTCCTCAGCGCGACTGCGGGATCACCCTCCATGTCGAGGAGGCGCATGCGCGTGTCATAGTTGACCTCAAGCGGGCCTGCCATGCTGCTTGACGGGGGCACAGACTCGAGGAGGAGACGGTAGTGATCCAACGTGTGGCGTAAGTGCTTCCCTATCGTGGAGCCTGGGATGAGGGTGCTCTCGTACGTGAGGATCCTGTCGACGTGCACATATCCAGGTCAATGCGCTCCTCTTGACACAGCGTGCGGTATCTGCAGCCTTGGTGCCCCCACCCTTGCCCGTCATCCTGCCCGTGAATGATCTGCTCGAGCAGCTGACACGCCTGCCGCAGGAGGGCAGCAGCGACCTCCTTGAGCGCTTGGACAGACTCCGACTTTGGGCCTTGTCTGACGTCTGGCGGGTTGGACATTGTACAATTGGTGTGCGTGGCGTTGATCTGAGCAGGGAAGCAGTCCACGGATGCAGGCACATGGTCTCGTGCTTCAGACGGAGGTTACCGCCGGGCGAGTCGGTGGAGCGGTGCCTAGATGTACAACACATCGCATAACAGTCTTGCTAATACGGTCCACCCTCTACGCGCGACCGTCTACTTCTTGTCCTTCTTGCGCTTCTTCTTGAGTCCACCATCGGCACCCTCTGCATCCCTCCCGCTCGCCTTGAGCTGCTTCTTGTTGATGATCCGGAGGAGATCGCGCTTTGCCGCTCCGTCCGGGAAGGACTTTACGTCAAAGTAGAGGGGAGCAAAATCGAGAAGCCACTCTGGCCTGACCTCCGTGACTGTGCGGATGTAGTTGCGGGAGGTGAGGACAAACTCAAAGTAGATGACCCACTCCGGGTTCGTCTCGAGACCGCAGGACGGGTGCAGCGATACGACCTGGTTGTCCTTGATGGTCATGTACGAGTTCTTCTCGCCCTCGCGGTGTGCACACTGCATGAAGAACGACGCGGCGATGACCTGCCGGATCTGGGTGTAATACTTCTTATCGTTGAAATCCGTAGAGACGAGGTCGAGATCGTACCGCTCCATGGTCCGCCGCAGCTGCGCTCGCACATTGTCGGCTTGCTGCAGTGCACGGTAGCTGAGGTAGTTCTTCCAGCACCAATCCGGCGAGGGGTCTGCAGTTACCATGGTCGTCAGCGTAGGTTCCACCATTGTGCCTCCACTCCGACGACTGCACTCACTCGTCTTGTAGGCATGGTAGACGTTGAGCAGGGTGAGATGGTCTCCGTCTGGATGCATGAACTGCGCCTTTGCCTCGTCCGCCTCCTTCCTCTGGCTGTTTGGCCGAATGAACGGGTTTGGCGCCGAGAGCATAGCGGCGATGGTGAGCATCTCGTTCGAGCACTTGAACTCTGGCGAGCAGATGAGCATTTTCGCAAGCTGAGGCTCGAGCGGAAACTCGGCCATGATAGTACCGAGCGGGGTGAGGTTGCCGTCATCGTCGAATGCGCGGAGGTAGTTGAGCAGCTCGAGCGCGCGCATGACCGTCTCGGGCGCGGGCGGGTCCATGTAGTCGAAGTGGACCAGGTCGTCGATGCCCAGCTTCTTGAGCTCGAGCACCACGCTCGCCAGGTTGCTGCGCAGAATCTCCGGGTATGTCTGCTCCTCGAGCTCCTTGACAAAGTCCTCCTCGGTGTACAGGCGGTACGCCTTCCCGGGCTTGGTTCGCCCCGCTCGCCCTGCTCGCTGCTGTGCGGACGCCTTGGAGATGGGCGACACCAGCAGAGACTCAACTCGGATGCGCGGATTGTAGATCTTCTGCTTGCTGAACCCCGGATCCACAACATAGACGATGCCGTCAATCGTGAGCGACGTCTCGGCGATGTTGGTGGAAACAACAACCTTCCTCCCCGGCGGCCCTCCTGGGAACGCTGGTGCCGGTGCAGCATCGAAAATCCGCTGCTGCTGTTGCGGCGGCAGCGAAGAGTACAGCGGGACTGCTTTGAGTGGGCCGACCGCATTGCCAGACATAAGCAGATTCTCGGCTTCCGCACTGATCTTCTTGCAGGCGTCCTCAATCTCCTCCTCTCCTGTCAGGAAAACCAGGATGTCTCCCTCGCCTTCAACCTGGTGAATCATGAGGACCGTGCGAATGGCAGCTTCCAAGTAATCTCTGTGTGCGGATGTGCAGGAAGGGGAGACAGTCTGTCAGCATCGGTTCTCGGTGCTAGCGAGAAAGGTCCAGAACTCACGGCTCCGGTTCAGGCACGTAAAACACCTCAACCTCGAAGGTACGTCCAGGCACCTTGAGCAGCGGGGCTATCGTACCGCCCTCGCTGTCACCAAAGTAGCGCTGGAATTTCTCCGCATCGAGCGTGGCACTCATGACGATTATCTTAAGGTCCGGCCTCCTCTTTGCAATCTCCTTGAGCAGGCCCATGAGAATGTCGGTAGCGAGGGTGCGTTCGTGCGCCTCGTCGAGAATGACGGTCGAGTACCGCTCGAGGGTGTGATCATTCATGGCTTCGCGCAGCAGCATACCATCCGTCATGTACTTGAGGAACGTCTTGCTCGATGTTGCATCCTCGAATCGGATGCTGTAGCCGACCTCCTCGCCCAGCTGTACGTCCATCTCGTCCGCGACACGCTTGGCCACCGACATGGCCGCGACTCGTCGAGGCTGCGTGCAGGCCACCTGTTTCCGGCGGAGATGCGGCAGATCGGAGTAGACTGCGTACTGCGGTATTCTGGGAGACGGGTCAAGCAGGCAGGCAGGCCGGCCCGGTCAGCGATGGGGTTAGTCGGTAAGTTCAGCTCCGCAGAGATTGAACGCACTGGGTAGTCTTTCCGGACCCTGTCTCTCCGACCATGACAGTGATCTGGTTGTGCGTGAAGATCTGGAAGAACTCGTCTGTGTGCGAGAGCGGCGGAGCGATCCTTGCGAGTCAGCTTTTCGCGGGTGGACTTTGATGCTCTCGTGCGAGAGCGGGACTGAGACTGCAGGTGACTCACCCATCTGCTGGAAGACTGGCAGGTCCTTTCGCTTCTTCATGATGTCCTTGTACTTTTGGCTGTACGGCTTGCCGTTGAACGGGTTGATATCGTTTTCCTGGACGAACAGCACGGCAAGGACGGTCACAAGCAGCATCATCAGCGACGCCGCGCGCATGCCCCAGTCAGAGAAGCGCAGTCAACAGCACACACCATTGCCTTGAGCGTCTGGGCGCCGTTGACCTTTCTCGGGACCATCCCATCGAGGGCGCCTCCGCCACCATTGCTGTAGCTTCCCTTGCCCTTGTCGAGGTGGGCGAGGTAGGGATTGGATGAGGCCATGGCGTGTAATTGGCAATGTAATGCAATGCAATGCAATGCCTGTCGCGCTTCTAGGTGGGCTGGCAGGCTGCTGCTATCTGGTCTTCTGCTCTGGCGGAGGCGATGGGCAAGAGGCAGAAGATCAAGCAGCGATAGAGAGCAGCAGCAACAATCTCCGAAATTCCTGGTTGGAACTGGACAACTCTGTCTCCTCTCGACAGACGCATCCCACGCCGCGTCTCATTTGTCCGACATGCAGAACACTCTGCTCCAGACCAGGATATCGGCCATGCTGTCCACCCGCGAACCGCCCAAGACGTGCTGCCCTTCAGAGGTCGCACGCGCGTTGTCGTCCGAAGAGCTGGCAGTGCTCGGCTGCGAGGACTGGCGAGCAGCCATGCAGGCAGTCAGGGAGGCAGCATGGGCAATGAGGAGCGGAGGAGAGCTCGAGATCACGCAGAAGGGCGAGGCTGTCCATGTCGCCAAGCTCGAAGACGTCAGGGGACCCATACGCTTGCGCAGGTTGGCCGGATGATGGGCGACACCGGCAGACCACCAGGAAAGCGCTTCGAAACTGTTCCTCAGGTCACACGAGCTCATCGTGAGAGCTATGCAAGCCCCGCGCCTCACCTTCAAGCGCGTTCGCCCCTGGTCAAGCGGGAAGGATGATCCCGCTAGCAACGGCGTGCGTGACTGTAGACATCCGGTAGGGAAGAGGGATGTCCACTCCCTGACACACAACACAGCTCCTCTGGCTACACGTCGACCCAGGCAGCTTGCGAACCATGCCATCTCTTCTTCGCAACACCTTGCATTGTGGAGGCACATCGTCAACTTGCTGGTGTCCGAAGGAGACGCGCGAAGACCCGGAAGCGACGACTGTCAAGGAGGCCGGCGTCATGAGACGTTGCATCGGTATATCTGTTAAGATTCGTCCGACCTGGATCCGTCCTTCGCACAGTCCGTCTCATCCGGCTCGTCCGTCGAGACCAGCCTGGGACCATGACCGCCCGACCCCTGCCTAGCCAGCTTCTCCCGCCATTCGAATCGGCAGCTCAGGCTACCTGGTCGGGCTCCGTGGTCCTGCATGCGGAGACCTGTCCCGTTGTTGTTGCTGTAAACAGTGGCGTCGCCGTGTGGCCGGCCTGCTCTCCCGCGCAATGCACCACTTCGTTTCGCAACGGTCTGCCAGCAGCGTTCGTCACGCCTTCACCGCCTCTCCCACGAGCTGCATAACCTCCTTGAACCTGCTCCTCGTGTCGTCTATGCCTTCGCTCTCGAGGAAGCTCGGCTTGAGACCTAGAGCCACGACAGCGGGCTTCCCCTGCAGAATGACGGGCGGTGCGTCCTTGCTCTCGTTCTCGGTGTCTGTTGAGGGAGGGACTGGCGATGCAAATAGGATGGCTGTGATCTGACTTGCATAGAGCTGCTCTAGCGTGCTCATGCTCTCGGACTTTGACGAGCCGAACAGCGTCGACAGGGCCGATGACGGGTCCGGCGGCGGGAGGAAGGTGTCCGAGAGCGAGCCCGCAGGTTGGTGCTGTTGGCTAGACTCCTCGTCTTGATCGTCCTCTTCCGCGTCCCGGTACATGTCGCGCTGCCGTCTTCGTGTCGAGGTGCTCGGAGGCGAAACCTGAATCTGAGGTGTCCGCCGTTGATGTCGACGTCAGCTGTGGCCGCCGTCTCTGTCCCGCGAAGCATTGAAGGCCCAGCTCACCATCCGTCCGACTTTGCCCTGAGTCACCAAGATGAGCGTCCTGTCGTCAAAGATCTGCAGCAGGATCTGGGCGACCGTTCGAAATCAGTGAGATGGTCCTCGCACGTCCATGGTCCGAGCTGCTCGAGCTGCGCGAGCTCGCCCTCGCCCACCTCGGTCGGAAAGCCAGAGATGATCCGCGAGCTCTGCTTCACGATAGGAAAGGCGGACGGTGCAGCGGTGGAAGGCATAATGGCGGCCCCGTCTGTGTGCAGGACAGGCAAGTGGTGCGGATTGTCGAGGAGAAAAGTGCAAGCAAGTTCCGCGTGACACTGTCTCGACGCGAGGTCGGCATCCGCCAGCTCCGCATGGAATATCTTCCAGACGACAAGCGCACTATGGACCCGACAAGGCGCTTCTTCTGGATATCGGACGCTGTCCGGGACATCGAGAAGAGATGGACAGACGGACGGACTCTTGCCTACATCCCCGCAGAACGTGGAGCCAGCACCAGCCCCGCATGCGGATTGACCGCCCTGCTCACATGATGTACAGAAGCGACATGTCCATCTCGTGCGAGCTGCTCAGCTGCGGCTTCTGGCTGTATCCCCTCGCCTCCAGCTCGTCCCTGATGACGTTGAGCAGCTGGACATAGCTCTCGCGCGGACTGCAGACGAGCAAGACGGATCAGTCGCGCTCTTCTTCCGCCACGTCGAGAGCAATAGAAACCACGTACTACTTGGTCAGGGCAGCAAT
The DNA here is from genome assembly GCA_008802785.1 of Symmetrospora coprosmae. Taxonomy (NCBI): domain Eukaryota; kingdom Fungi; phylum Basidiomycota; class Cystobasidiomycetes; family Symmetrosporaceae; genus Symmetrospora; species Symmetrospora coprosmae. The sequence goes on along the minus strand of VUYT01000001.1, from coordinate 576,932 downwards.
CAAGGCGTAGCTCATGGCGCCAGTCGCTTCCCCCTCCTCGGTCGCATCGGCCGAGGTCTGTCAGAGTCCCCACCCTCAGCTATATCGGAGCCCATACGGTCCCTTCAAGCCGGACTTACCTGGATATCCTTGCAGCCGGACCACATGATCTACAACGTGATCTCGACATCAGCCACTACGCATGAAGCGAACCATCGAGCAATTGCTCGCACGCACAACATCGGCCGGACTTGTGTTCTCGAGCCTGGTCTTTTCGTGAGCCGCGTCAGCCTTCTCGCGATTCATCCACTTCTTGCCGAGACCCTTGAGGCCCGTCAGCATGGAGCTGATGTATTTATCCTTGTAAGCCTTGACAATCTGCATGGCGCCTGTCCCGGCATCCTTGACGAAATTCGGCTCCTTCGTCTGGCCGGACGTGTCGTACATGTAGGGCAGGTCGAGCGCCGAACCCGAGTGACAGGCTAGGAACGGCCGCAGGCCAGACAGTCAGTAAGTGCTGCTGCTGTGATCATCGCAGAATGACCGCTTCAGTACAGTCGAAGATGGCCGTCAGACGGCAACCCTCGGGCAGCGTCGATACCAAGATGTCGTGCATCTGGTCGTCCACGATGCAGCCATTTTCCTCGTGGTCGATCGGATAGATGGTCTCGTCCGTCCCGTCAGCTTCCTGCGAACCGCAAGATCGGAAATCAGCGCGATCCGAGCATACCGGCATACCAGGGCCGCTCACGTCACCATCGATATCCTTCGTCTGGCCTCTGGTCGCGTGTGTGGCACGCGTGTCAGCCGGTATGATTGTCGAGCAGTGCGAAACAGCCCACCCGTGACCAGAGAAATGGAAGAACAGCGAATCATTCGGCGCAGCGCCCTGCACCAGCCAGCTCATGGCCTCGAGGATGTTCTGCTTGGTTGGCTGCTGTCTCTGTCCCAGGCTCGAGTCGTCGCGGAGGATGACCATGTCTTCGATGCGATAGCCGAATCGCTGCATCAGGAACTCGGAGACGTTCCTGCATCCATCGCACGCAATCGGTCAGTACCCTTCCGCCTGAGGCCACAAATGACAAGCTACCATTGGAGGCTCACTCGACATCGTTCCAGCACCCGCGAAGCTCTCCTTTCTGCCCGACGTAGTTGATGCCAACAAGCAGAGCACGCCGGCGACCATTGCATTCCGAGTACTTAAAGTGGAAAGGCGCGTTGGCGGGGTATTCGGGCTGGAAGTGGACCGGACCTTGCTGGTACTGCTGCGGGAGGGGTTGCTGGGAGCCATACCTCTGCTGCTGAATGCCCGCTGGTATGCCATAGGACGTCACGGCTGGAGCTGCGTGCTGCGAGGACGACCCGCCGCCTCGACTGCACAGCGCACCCATGGCCATCATGGCTGCTCCGGGAAGCATGGACGACCCTCCAGATGGCGAGTCCTCGACGGGCGGTGCGAGAGCATCCTCCTCATTTGGGGCGTTAGAACCAGACTCGCTGTCGCTGTCGCTCGAACTGCACCCAGAGCTCGAATTGTCGCTGTCTGACGCATTGCCGCGCTCCTCCAGCTCTCGCTCCTGCTCCTCCTGCTCCTCGATGTACTCTTCCACGTACGCTTCGCCCTCGTCTCCACCATAGTCTGACATCGATGCGTGCTCGTGTGGATGTCACGAAACGATACTGTTGGCAAGAGTCAGGGGCTGTGCAAGAGGCGGGCGTCGACAGACTGAGCCATAACATCCGTCTGCCTCCGTCATGCGCAACGCTTGGCGATGACCGACCTCCGTCCTCGGTTCACCGCCGTCCTCGTCGGTGGTGAGCACCTCGACCCTGCTCCAACTGCACTTGCGCGACCGCAGAGCAGCTTGTTGTTATACGCAGATCCTCGAGTAGACGGACGCGACAGCTGACTGGAGCTTGACAGTCGAGGCAATGCTTGATCCCTTTGAGTCGACCGGAGCCATCTTAGAACCGCCCTGCAAGCGCCTCTGAGCAACGGCGAGCTCCTAGCTTAGGCATCATCGCTAATGTTTCGCCCTTCTGGTTTACTCTGCTGAGACTGACATATTCACTCTTCGCGTCCTCCCCTGATCCTCATCTGGCTCGCAAGACGCCATGCCTCCTCCATTTAGGGGTTCCGTACACAAAGCGACAGGCGGCCAACGCCAAGTGCGCTACACGCGACAGCCCATGCGTGGCGGCTTGAACAGTGGAGGCAGGCCACTGTACGCAAATCCGCCTCCGGAAACCGACGGTCCCGGAATGGTGAATGGCCGAATCGATTCTGCCCAGACTGAGCAAGTGGCTCCAGCGCCTCCCACTGCAGCCGGGACTTGGCTTGCGAGACCGTGGGCTCGGAATGATGTGGTGGAGGCCGGATCTGCGAAGAGCGTGCGAGCTGACCGTACGTTGGCAATCGTCTTGGCCACCGCGCAGTTGCCCGCACTACAATCGCCGACGCCCCGATCTACGCTGCCCGAACGTGAATTACCAGACTTCCACCGCGTACTGGCGTCACATAGAGGACGTGCATAGCACAACACCGCCGGGAGGCATTGTACCCTTACCTACCGAAGGCCCGCTCGCTCCGCCACCTGGCGCGCGAACAACCGCCTGGCACCGAACAGGCGGACGCGGACGCTTCAGTATCTCGAGGGTTATGAGAGGACACTCGCATGCGCACAGACGATAGCGCGGGCCGTCGGACAAGATAGCCTTTAGCCCGCAGGTTACGCTTCTAACTAGCCTTCCTGAGCAGTGCTGTTCGATAACGAGGACTGCAGACATGCTATAACAGACAAATCGCTATCTCTTTCGAGACTGAACTGAGCAGCCTGTCCTGACCATGTGTAAGCGTGTCTTGTCAGATCAAAACTCCGGCTGAGCGTCTTCGGATCTCTATAATGCAAAGTAAAGCCATCATTCTGATAGCATGCCGATGTCAGCTATAGCGCTCTGTGCGTAAGATTGTGTGAAGAGACGAACTCACATGCTGCACCCAACTACAACAGCTGTCATCCCGTCCGAATAGGCTCCAGTACGCCGACCCTACGGCTCCAGATCTCTCCACCTCTCCCAGGAAGCGTGGCAGCGATATCGGGCCGACCTCGCGCGCGATGAGGGCTGCAAAGGGCACCAACAGGAGGAACGAGAGCGCGAACATCCATTTCTTGATAGTTATACGCCGTCTCGTCCGCTGCTGGCCGCGGTATGGTTCCGCTAGTGGTGATGGCGGCGGGAAGGCAATACGGGATTTGTCGACGCCGTCACCGAGGCCGTCCATATCGTCATCTATTGGCGAATAGGCAGACGCGCGTCCATAGCTTGCCCCGGATAGATCAGGCTGCAAGCTCGGCGACAGAGGCTGCTCCTTCCGGCTCGTCGGGAAGCACCAGAGCGCCAGGTGGAATGTCCAGGGCAGGCGGAGCCATCTCGCCGGTATGCAAAATGCAATGATGACAAAGATAAGAGGCACGAGACAGCCAAAGTAGGCGTACTTGCTGTACTTGTCCGTCCAGTCGAACTCTCCAACATAGTACGCTTTGCCGCCTCGGTGTACGAGGCGCGTATCGTCGTGCAGCTTTGACTTCACCAGCGGGTAGTAGTGATTAGAGTAGATGTCGACGGTGTCAATGTCTAGAGCGTCCCGCTGCACACCGTAGGCGCCATCGATTACCAGCTGGTTCGGCGCGAGCTGCTTCAGGTACGCTGATATCTCGGCTGTCCAGGCTCGCGGTGGCGCCTTGAGCTCGTTCCCCGTCTCCCATGCCATGATCGTCGGCTCTGCGTTGTTTGACAGCCCAGAGTATGTGTTCGTGCGATTCACTAGGGTCCCGATGTACTGCTTATAGTCTGAAATGACGTCTGTGTTCGTGTAGAATGCTCCCTCGTCCGTAGTGGAGAGGTTGCGGAAGCGCAGGAACGAGAGCTTGCCGCCATGATAGTAGTCGTATTGATCTACCAGCGGGATGATCAGGCGGAGGCCGTACCTGAGCGAGCAAGTGGGCGGTATCAGCCGCGGTCTTCACCGAGAATGAACCCAGACAAGGCGAACTGACGCTCGGGCCGCATAGATGGCGAAGTCGATGACTCTCAAGGCATTTTCGTTGAAGACGCCAAGCGATGGCTCGACCGAGAGTGGCGTGCCCGTCGACGAGCCCAAAGTGTGGGCTCGTACCGCAGTCGCTCCCATAGCGGCGGCTGTAGCCAAGATCTCCTGTTAAGGTCCCGAGCGACGTGCGTATTAGGCCCGTCAGCCTTGTCGAGCTAACCGGACTTTCCGCCACCCTACGCACTAGAACGCGACCTTGGCTCGGATACGATATGGTCCCCGGCTCTCCGATGTTTTCGTCCAGACCAAGCCAGTAGATGTTGGGTCCGACCGCACGGAACTCGTTCCCTGCCGCGGTCGAGGCGCCTACGTACAGCTTCGTGCCATTGCGCGTGACGAATTCGGTCGGCGGAGTGCGACCGAGCGAGCTGGGCCCATTGACGGTGAAGGCGGAGGATGGGAAGGTGACGCAGCTGCGAAGTACGGAGGCATGAGGACGCGTTAGGATGCGGATACGGTCGATAGCGTCGCCTGCCTCGACAGCTCTGCACGGTCCGAGGTTGCGATTGAAACGCGGCGCCGCTCGGACATCTGAGGCAATCTCTCTGGGAACTCCTGCGAGGCAACGCACCTGGACATGACGGAATAGCTGGCCCTTGCAGAGCGGCCGATGAAGTCACTGCTACGTTAACGAGATGCGGTTGGACAGCTGAAGAGCTGGGCCGCTCCGCAAACAGTCAAGCTCAAACAGGTCGACTATCGCGCTCGCGATCAGGTTCATAATACATACTGGTCCGATTGAGTACATACAGTTCAGAATAGGCGCATACCTCTGATGTACATCAAAGCCCGACGCGATCCCGGGGCTAATACGCGGTTCAAGCGATCCCGAACGCCGCACGCTCCGCTTCTCTCCGTAGAGCGCTCCTTGAGGCTAAGCTCGCAAGCTCGTGCAAGCACATACTGTACTCCGGCCCCTCCAAGCTCCTAGCGCCCACTATCGCCGGTAGCGAGCAATTTTTGCGGGCAAGCGACGATAGGTAGATCGTCGACATGCGCCATCTTGCACGGCATCTCCCGCCTTGACCATCTGTGCGCATGTATGGCGAGGAGCAAGGCCTGCTCCGCCGAGCCTTTCCTCCTGTAGTGGAGCGTGAATCCATCAGACTGTTCCGCAGCTGTGTCAGCCGTCCAGTGCGCGCGACGGCAGAAAGTGACCGCCGATACTCACATGCTCGACCCAACCCAACCCAGCATCATCCCTTCCAAAGAGGCTCCAGTATGCCGAACCGATCGCTCCTGACTTCTCTACTGCGAGCAGGAAGTCAGACAGCGAGGATGGATGGCAGCACCACGCCGGAAGGTAAGACGATGTGCGCACGCCCAGCCACATTGCGGGTGCGCCGATGAGCAGACTGAGAGCATGTCCAAAGTGGCTGTGCGGTCTGCGCTTATCTGTCCAATCGAACTCTCCGACGTAAAAGGCCTTGCCGCTGGCCAAGACAGCAGTTGCGTCCCGCTGCATCTTTTCAGCATTGAGAGGGTAGTAATGGTTTGAATAGATGTCGACCGTGTCGATGTCGAGCGCGTCAGGCTGCACGCCATACGCGCCGTCCACGACGAGCTGCCTTGGCGCCAGCTGCTTCAAGTAGGCCGAGATCTCCGCTGTCCATCCGCAAGGCGGCGCTTTCAGCTCATTGCCCGTCTCCCATGCCATGATGGTCGGCTCTGCTCTGTTTGCGATGCCCGTATACGTATTGACGCGATTCACGACGACGCTGATATAGGCCCTGAAGTCCGAGATGACATCTGTGTTCTCGTAAAAGGCGCTCGGATCGCATGTGGCCAGGTTGCGAAAGCGCAAAAAGGTCTGCCTGCCTCCGTGGTAGTAGTCCCACTGGTCCACGAGGGGTATGATCAAGCGCAGGCCGTATCTGCGATATGCTTCAAGATCAGCCGGGGAACGGGCGCCTCGCCAACCAAGTTTCGTGCATAAGCTCACGCGCGTGCGGCGTAGACGGCGAAGTCGACGACGCGCAGAGCCTCCTCGTTGACAACACCTAGAGACGGCTGCACTGAGAGAGCGTGCTCGACGGAAATGCCCAGTGTGTGCGCGCGGATTGCGGTCGCGCCCATTGCTGCTGCTGTGGCCATGATCTCCTGTAGACGCGGTATGCGCGGCAGGCGTGTCCTCACACGTCAGACCGACTCGGTCCTGAATGTGATTCCAGCGAATTTAGACGTACTACGACGCGCTCCTGGCTAGGATACGAGATTGCCGGTGGGTCACCGATGTTCTCGTCGAGCCCGAGCCAGTAAACGTTCGGACCGACGGCCTTGAAATCATGGCCGGCGGTGGAACAGGCGCCCACGTAGAGCTTGGAACCGCTGCGCTGGATGAACTCCGTAGGCGGAGCCCGCCCGAGTGACGACGGGCTATCGACGTGCATGATCGAAGGCGTGAGGTAGGAGTGCTAAGGTCAGGCTAGGATCGAGCAGGAGGGACGGTTGACGAGGTTAATCCAGCTTTGTCTGCTATCGCGCTCCACCTGTCGTGTTGTTCAGACGGGAAGCACGATTAGCGCAAACGCCGGCATGACCGAACTCTCGGCACCGGCAGGCTGCCGGAAAGCGGAAGTCGTGCAGGTTGGAGGGACACCGCGCCGTCAGTCGCGACGCGCTCCTAGCAGACCGCGTCATGCCATCAGCGGCGCTCCAGCTGGAAGCGAGAATGGTTGAAAGAGACGGGCTAGACGGGCTGAAGCAACTATGCAACGATACAGGTTTTACTGATCCTTCTTGCTCTCGCCAAGCTGACCTCCAATCATCTTTCCCTGCTCGAGCCCGCGAGCCAGCTCAATGGACGTGATTGCCTTGATGGCGATGAGGAGTGCGGGAAGGAGGACGAGGAGGACGACGAGCGTCCCGAAGATGAGGTACGGCGAGGTGAACGAGTAGCGAACGAGAAGACCGGCGTGAGGGTCGACCGTCGTTCCGTTGCCATTGCCATTGCCATTGCCATTTCCTGGCTTGACGTTGATGTTGGCATTCGTGCTGGGCGCAAAGACCGAGACGGGCTTCCTATCGCTGGCTGCGCTGTCGAGCTCGACACCCTCGGCCGTCACGCTGCTACCGGCCTGCCCGGGCAGGGTGACGCCAATGTCGTTCTCCTGCGTCGAGGCAGACTCGATTGCCTCCCACTCGCTGTCGCTGATCTGTCGTTTGCGGCGATAGTGTGCGCCAAGGTCCGGGACGGACGAGAGGATGACGATGCGGGCTTGGTCGACGGGCAGCTGGTTGATGCCGTCCTCGATGATGCGCTCTGTGTTAGGCGGAAGAGTCAGTCGGACGCTAGGAACAGCATGAACAGGACTGGCCAAGAGACACACCAAGCTCGTTGATCCAACGCGTCTTTGTCTCGCGGTCCACGCCCTTTGGCAGGTCCTTTGCCTTTCGGAAGTGGACGTCGCTGCAGCCGCCGAGCCGCCTGTCTACCATCATCCTGAGGTTCTCTGCGGACCCGCTCGATACGTATGGTAGATGCAGGGCCGCTGCTGCGCTCTGCCACTCGCGCTTGATGAAGGACGACGACGACGAGGACCCTGCGGCGAGGTCGTCGAACCCGCCAAACGCTGGGGCCGAGACGACCAGGGCGGGAAGGCAGCTCTCCCCCGCGGCGGCAGCCTTCTCGAGCTGGTATGCCAGACTCGCCTTTGCGGCATGTGGGCGGAAGCTCTCGAGGTTGGCAGCGTCGGCGTCTGACCAGGCGAGCAGGGTGTGCGTGTTGCTGAACGAGGCCGAAGCGCACGATGTGGACAGGATGAGCGCTGCAGCAGCGGCGAGAGAGAGCAGAGGGGATGATGACGATGATGATGCGCGCATGTTGGTGGCTATTGCGCTGTGTGGATGCGTACTATAGTTGCGATGACGAATTGTAGCGGAGGCGAGCCCCTGAGAGCAGCGGCCTCTGCACTGGACCTGCACCTGCAGCGCGAGGGATGGACAGAGGGCAGAGGTTCGCTTCTTGCGCATATGAAGCATGGAAAGGCAGAGAAAGAACAAGCTTCTGGACAGAGCAATGTAGCACGCAGCTGCAGCAGAGTAGTAATACGCTGCTATGGTCCGGCCAGCCAGATCCGCAGAGGAAGCTTCTGCTAAGGCGGAGAGGGCTCGCCAGATGCGAGAGCTCCGTCGTCTCCGTCTCCTCGAGCTCCCTCCACCCTTCCTCCCAGACATCCAGATTCAGAAACCATAATCGAAAGCCTGCAAGATGCAATGACCACCACCACTGGGGACAGTTTGACGGAACTTCAGCTCGCTCATCCGCCCTCGGCCGCCTCGTCGTTGTCGTCGTCCAGGGCGGATCTGCACTGAACATGTCGGCGGCAGTGGCGGCGCGCCCTACTAGCGGAGGCGCCCCCGTCATGACGGTCAACAACATCTCGAATGTGGCACGACAAAAGCCGCAGGACGACGACAGTTGGATCCTCCGCCATGGAGACACGTTCCCGTCACTCGATGCCCTCCAGAGAGCCATCTGTCTCTTCGTTCCTCGCCTCGTTTCTCGACAGGGGCTCTCTTTCGGGAGGGCTCTCAATCAGCAGCATCCTGACGCACCCGTATGGAAGTGCTCAACCAGCATCAGAGCCCTGGGACATCCGGAGAACTGTACCGCCAGCATACAGACGCACCACGATCCGTCGACAGGGCTATGGTCAGCCGCGCTTCCAACTGGGGCCTGACCGGTAGAGACTCTTCGAGCCGTATTCAGCTGATCCAAGACGCGGACGCCATCCCCCTCTACCCGCCACTGTGCTACGCTGACAGGCACATCCTGTACGATGACACGCACGCCTCCCCTGGACACCTCAGCCAGGGAATTGCTGTTGTGCCACACGCCGCCGACATTGCTACCGAGCGAGACCTACAAAAGGCCACAGCTTCACATGCGCCTCTTCAAAGCGGGAACCAGACCGCACCCGCACCCTACCCAGCACCCCACTTCAACCCTTACGCATCGGAAGACAGCGACGATGACTCCATGGACTGCACCTTCTCGTTTGGTGACCTGAACAGCGACACGACACTGGTCGCTGACGAGCCGATTCTCGATGCGCGCGCAGACAAGGACCGACGTCCAACCACGGAAGTGCACAGTGGACTAGTGGACGGCATGTGTTTGACTTTGGACGGCCCTAAAGAACCCAGAGGAGATGTGATGGCAACCACAGATGCAAAACCAGAAACAGCGGCAGGTTTTGAGCTGGACATGCTTCTCGACGAGGCTATCGCCAGTATCGTAAGTCTCAGGCCTGAACCGCTGCACCTGAGCCCAGTGCGCTGACGCCTTTGCTTCTCGCATTCGGGGTCAAAGACCATCAACGGGGTCGTGGCGCGCGCTCCTCGAAACACACCAAGCAGCCCGATGGGTGGTCATCACGGTGGCTTATTCAGAGGATCTGCCGAGCCCGAGCCCGAATGCGAAAGGGGCGAAGGATGCGAGCAGGTACCACCTACGCCTGCATCGCTGCACGCGGGGAACGACATCGCCCGATTCGAGAACGCAGTGCCTTCCGCCAAAACGAGCCCAGGTCTCACCGCGGCTGAAGGAGCAGAAGCGGGCGGAGCCTTGTGCAAGATAAGCCAGAGTGCCCTCACGCCGCCCGCGATCGACAAAGAGAACAGGGCGACGGCCTGCACGAGTGAATCGTCCGCCAAGGACCTGCAGGTCGAGGTCGTGCGTGAGGTCGCAGGGCACCCATTCTGCGGCGGAACCCATCGCGCTGGGCTGCTAGCAATTACGGACGCCGCTTCAAGCTCGAGCGTCCCATCAGCGACAATAGTCGGGGGACAGCGGGCTCTCGACGTTGAGATGCCAGAGCTCGACATAAGTGATACTGGTTACGAAAATACATCATGCCCGATAGCAGCTGGCCGACGATCGCTCGACAGTAGAGGGCAGGAGCATCAAAGGATGCAGGGAGCAAGGGAGGACGAAAGCACGAAGAATATGGCAGGTATCGCAGTCGCGCCTCCTACTGGGAGAGTACCGCTCGACGAGGAAGACCAGCTTACGCGCAACGAGGTGGACGTGCGGGCCGCGATTGAGCCGATGGAGCTCGCAGAGTGTGCAAGTCAGAGGAACAAAGCAATGGTCGAAGCTGGCGGCACGAAGCAACACGAGGACGACACGCCTGCTGCGCAGGCTGCCAGGCACCACTCCGACGGCTGTTGCGCCTCGCAAGCTGATGCGGCAGCTCATATGAGCGACACATCGATTACTGGCTTGGGCACGTCCGAGCTGCAGGCAGTCTCTACACACCGATTGGCTGTCGACGGCGATGATAGCGACATGAGCTACATAGAACAGTGTTCCGAGCCTTGCTCTGCTGCGATTCTGGAGCTCTCCGTGCCGGCAGGCCAGCTCCATCCCACTCTCACGCGAAACAATACTTGTGCCATCACTGCGAACCCGGGCACGCACCTAGCCGCAATTCCGGAGAGCAGGCAGGACCATACTGCCGACTTTACCTCGACAGACTCGTCGTCATTCGAGCCAGCAGCGCAATCACTCGAGCCGCAGCTGGAGCAGGCACATATCAAAATGGAGGAGAGCGAGTACGATAGTACCCGAATCATGCAGGTGGAGGGTACGAATGACGTGTCCCTCACGGACTTCCCGTGTGACAAGCTTGGGGTGCAGATGGGGGAGTCAGACCGGCCGGCACAATTTCGGAGCATACCAGCGCAGTCCGAACAGCCTGAGGAGAATGCGACATCGCCCTCACTCCCTTCTGTGGGGAGGAAGAAGCGCAAGCGGCGGTCCGGGCTTGCCGGAGAGCTGCTCGAGCTGGTATCGATGAACGAAAAGCCGCCGGATGTGCGGTCTGCCCGAAGGGCCGGTAGCGTCCGGGCCACAATGGCCATGCCCGAGCACAAGGGGGATGAGCCTCCGCGTCGAAGGAGCAGGAGGTCCAAGGGAGCAGAGGATGGCGCGGAGCAGGCGGTTTCAGCCGTGACGGCTCCGGCTGGACGCGAACAGGTGGCTGCCTCGGCCACCGCGCGCACAGACGCGCCCGTCGCAAGTACAAGCGACCCAGGGGATACCGTGCGGAGGGCCCTGCCGATGGTCCAGCAAGCCCAAGCGCCAGACTTCACATGGGCGCCCGAAACTTTCGAGGCCGGCACTGGCGAGCTCGGCGGAGAGGGAGAGCGAACCGATATGCGGCAGCGCTGCAGCACTTCCGTACTTTTTGCTCTTTTCTAAGCAAACAGGTGCTGGGACTCAATGCTGATTTTGCTCTGCATTATCCCTTATCCAGCCTTTAACGGAGCTGTCGGACACAGGCAGCGCCGCGCCCTCTCGCACCGGCACCCGTGACGGCAGCAGTCCGCCTACTTCTGTGTCGTTGCGTAGCCTGTCTCTGAGTGGCGGACACGTTGGCCCGCCTCCTCCAGACTGTGTCCAAGAGCAGCAGGAGGCTTTGGGATCAAGGACGGGTGTGTCACACGCCGTTGATCAGGCTTCGCAGCAGGAAGGGACGTTACCCTCGCGGTCTGGTTCTGCGAGCACTCCGTCATCGTCTCGAAACAGTAGTGGCACCCCTCAGCCCGCGGCTAAAAAGAGTGCCGCACATGCCTCAATGCAGCAGATCGCGACAGTAGTAGGCAAGCCGACAGCGCCAGAGTCGAAGATTACACCGGCTCTGCCAAAACACAAGCAGAAGGAGCATCAAGGGCAGGGCACGGCCACACCGGTGTCCAAGGCGGCAACGAAACTTCGCGGTAGCTCCACGGCTAAACCCGCTGCGCCCGGCAGCGGCGTCAAGAGGCCGCTTGCAACGTCTACAGGAAACACCTCTGGCAAGAGCAGAGGTGGAGGGGCAGGTAGAGGAAGAGGCAGAGGCAGAGGCAGAGGCAAGGGGAAGACAACAGGCCGGCGCGTGTCCCGGATCGAGGTGGAGAGCGAGAGCGACGACGAAGAGGACTCGGACGAAGAGACGGTCTGTTCCAAGAAGCGCGCTGCGGATATGCAGCGATACAATCAGAGGCGGCCCAAGAGCAAGCACATGGAAGAGCGGTGCTCGTACTCGCCTGCACAGCCTTTGCTTGGCTTAGCAACGAAGACCGAGGGCCCTTTCAGGGCACCGAGCGGCAGGCCGGTAATTCGACAGATTCGACAGACTGTGGCGAGTGAGCAAGACGGGGATCTGAACGAGGAGGCAGCCGCGGGGATAGACCAAGACGTTGATTCAGACGACGAGGGCGACGACTCGATGGACGCCATGGCTCTCAGTGTCAATTGCTACGGACGCGCGGCAGTGAGTGGACCTCGCTCTCCTCCTCCGCTCCTGCCACCGGCTCAGGATCGGGACCGTGCGGTCCGGCTGCTGACGACTCTGTATTCATCCGCCGGCGAACGGGCGAAGGTCAAAGCTGAGGAGAAACAGCGCGAAAGAGCCGCAACTCCAAGCTTTCTTGCGGAGCAGGCGGCAAAAGCTAGGCAGACCGACCGGCCGACGGTTCCGATAGCAGAGCAGCGGCTCCATCAGCAGCATCAGCAGCAGCGGCAGCAGAGCTGTTGGATTGAGCCGCGGCCGGACCTGTTTGGCGAGTACAAGGAGCCGGACGCCAACGCGCGCCTAGATCCAGGCTGCATCGCGGTGGACCCGCAGCTGGCCGCGCTGGACCAGTCCGGGTGGAAGTACGACCTGACGGCGGGTGAGCAGTTTGCATTAGACCATCTTGGCTAGACTTCAGCAGAGCAGGGCAGGGCAGTGCAGTCGCGATCAGTGCAGTGTCAGTAGAGTAGCAGTAGCAGACAGTCTTTTAGCACGTGTAGCATAGGTGCGCTATAGGAAGCAGTGGTCCCCCTCGTCTAGTCTGGGGCAGCTAGATGTCTGTTCAGGGCTTGTTGTGCTTGTTTGCGTTGGACTGGGTTGCGGCTACAAGGCTCACGAGTGCGGAGATGTGACAACAGGAGACGGACAAGGCACTGCATGGAGACGGTTGTTGACGACACATGTGTAGGAACCGTCGCATTGGTATCGAGTAGAGGCAGAAAGTGACATGCACCGGCCTGGAATGCCAGTTTCGTCCAGAGTCGCGCGCCTAGGACGCTTGAGGCCGCAATGCGCGCAGCCGCTCTGCCAGTCGGTCTTCCTCGACGGTCGCCTTTTCTGGTCTTTCCAGCTCGGAGACCTGACCCGCAGACACGCCCTGTTCTGTGAGGTCGTGCTGGACCTCTATGCCTGCTTCGTCGGCGACCTGGGAGACGAGACGAGAGGACATGTCAGCGTGGACAAGCTCTGGCTTGGCTTTGCCGGTAATGGTTGGCTTGTGCGTGACCTGTACTCACCCTCTGCATGAGGAGGTCTACCTGGTCCTGGGGCGTTGTGCTGGCTGTCGAGTTGTTCATCGTGTCCTCCATGTATCCCGTCTGTACGTCGAGGTCGGTGAACTGCGTCTCGAACTTGTCCATGACTGCCGATATCTTTTCCAAGTCCATTGTGCGCATGGCGACGTCCATGCCCTGCACGACTTTGCCCATCGAGCCCGTTACGCTGCGCATGGTGACTGCAGTCTGGACGCGCGAGGTGACGGCATCGATGCGGCTGCTCAGGCGGAGCAGGTTGAGGCTCTCGTTCTTTTTCCGGATGGCGTTTGCAGCGTAGATCTTTGCGCCCTCCTGGTTGCCCTTTGCGAGTGCCTTCTTCAGCTTGTCGAGCTCCTTCTGCTCGTCCTTGCTCGCCTTGGACGACTGCTTGGAGAGCTGTTTCGCCGTGAACTTGAGCGAGAACAGCGAGTCTGCAACGGGGGAGGATCCGAGTCAGATGAGATGCGAGGATGAGGAATGCGACGCTGTCATCAGCATCCATCCCTCTGACCGACGCCGACGCCGACGCACTCTCCAATGCGCTCATTGCTGCTGCTGGAAGAGGTGGGATGGATAAGCTGGAGTCGGGCTGTGGCTGAGCGGGACGTGCCCGAGTGCTGTACAGTAACCCACAAAAGCCCCGGGGTTGAGCTGGTCTGATGCCTCTCAATCAACAGTCAGAGAAGACGCACAGCAGAGAAGCAGGAAGGGGAGAAGAATGTGCGCATAGAGGGCGGGAACAGCAGTAGTACGACAACTGCCGCCCGCGACAGCAGTCAGTGCAGTGGCTTGCCCACCCAGCTTGGGAGAAGGGGGAGGAGTGACAGGACAGACCATCACCCAGCTTCATAAAAGAGAGGAGAACGCAGCAGTATTACCACCACCACCACCACACAATGGTCTCGCTGCTCCACCCGTGCAGCTACCTCGCTGCCGTCATTGCCTTCCTCTTTGTCACGCTCAGCCTGGGTGGGTGGTGCAGTCGCGCAGCTCGAGAGGAGGGCAGGGGAGCTGCCTACTCGATTAAGCGCGCGCGCAGGATGCATGCGATGCTCAAGGACGCTGACGTGTTGACTTTCTGTTGATGCCAGCCTCGGGCCTGCTCTACATCGCCGAGCTCGTGGAGGAACACTCCAGAGTCGCAAAGTCCATAGGGCAGCGCGCAATCTACGTGAGTGAAAAGCTCTCAGCAGCCGGCATGCCGTCGACAATGCAGGCTGACCATGGAGCATGGCCTGCCTTCCCTTCCTTCCTCGTGCCGGTCGCTCCCTCGCGCTCGCGCAGACCGTCATCGGCCTGCACGTCCTCTTCTACTTCTCGGACGCGCTCCCGCTCCACTTGGTCCTCTTTGGCATCTTCTGCCATGTCGTCTACCTCCAGAACTTTAGCCGCACATGGCCTTTCATCTCGCTATCCTCCCTCAAGTTCATCGCTTCGTGCCTGCTCGTCATCCTCGACCACTTTGCCTGGTTCTTCTACTTTGCCGACCGCGCAAAGGAGACGTCTGCCGCGAATGCACCGCGCCATCCCAGGCAGCCAGGGTACAGGCCAGGAGGGTATGGCCGCGGGGGAGGAGCAGGAGGCAAGTACGCAGGCGTCAGGGAGCTCTCCTTCATGGACGTTGCCACCTTCTTTGGCGTCTGCGTCTGGCTCGTCCCGTTCTTCCTCTTCCTGAGCCTGTCAGCGAACGACAACGTTCTCCCTTCATTAGGTCGGTCTTCATTCCCTAGGTAGGTTCCACCGCGTGTGCTGATTTGCTAGCTTTACACGCCAGGCGAGGCCACTCCACAAATCAAGACGACCTCAGCCTCGGACGCCGGCTCGCCAGCCATGGGCTCCGCTTCTCCGCCCTTCCCCATGCGCATCAATACCGCGCCGCCCGCAGCGCGCTCCTCCATCCTCAAAGTGGCGCTCGACCCCTTGCTCTCGCTCATTCCGCGCATAGGCGGCTCGCGCTACCGCTCGTCGCGCTCGCAGCGGGACGGACTCATCGCCTCACCCATGACGTCTGCACCACCAAGTCCGGCCATCTTTGGCGGGCAGGGTTTGCCCTCGCCGTCCATGTTTGGCGGCCCGGGTCAAGTCGCGGGCGGCTTCGGCTCTCCCGCTCTGAATGGCGCTGGCGGATACGACGCAAACAGCCTTTCGCCCCAGACACCCTTCAGCACGCGCTTCGGTGCAGGCGGGAACGACCCGCCGCTCCGCGGTTCGACGTCGACGCCGCAGCTTAGACACCCGCCACAGCCAAAGCGGTCCGTCACGTCGCCCGCGAGCGCCTTTGCCCACCCTGCGTCCACCCCCCCGCCGCCGCCTCCGCCGCAGATGTCTTCGCAAGCGCAGGCACAGGCCCAGGCATACGGATTCGGCAACCAGCAGAGCCCGCCCAGGGCTGGCGCTTACGCAGAAGCGGCGGCTTCGGACGAGGGGAACCTTGCCGCTTCCGGCATGGCCATCCCGAGAAGCTCGAGTCCGTTCGCCCCGCCCGGACAGCAAGCGGGCGGCAGTGGATCGGGCCTCGTCAGCCGGCGGAAAAATGTGAATCAGTAACGAAATAGACGTTGAACAGCGTGGGATGTATCCGAGGGACGAGATGCATGTAAAGAGGGATGAAGGTGCAATGGCTGCCTATGCTGTCTTTGGTCAACCTTGCCGCCATCGAGAGAGGAGATCTGGAAAAGCCCTCGCAGTCTGTGACCGTCATAACTTCAGCCATTAAGACGGATGCTGACCCATGACTCTGCGAGACCGCCAGGACGCCGCAGGGCGCGCTACGATACATGCCGGGCTTTCTTTTCCGGCGGAGAAGATATCAAGCCCCTAGCCCTAGGCCTGGGAATGGAGTGGAGCCTGCTGCTCTCGTCCGCTCGAAGCGGTCTCAGCCATCTGACGAGGGGCGAGCATGCATAATCTAGCTTCTCGCCCCAGCACGGCAAAGGCGGCGTGTTGGTCTCGGGCATTCGCGGCCGGAAACCGAGCCAGCCGCTGTGCGCGGGCTTGACGTGCGCGAGCAGCACAAAGGGCACGTCGATGCCCGCGTTCATGACGTCGCGCATGACGACCGACAGCACACGGTCCGCGGTGGACGGCACGATCTCTCCGCGCTTGCTCTGTCGCGCGAGCTGCTCGAGCGCTGCAGGCCGGTCGGGCGCCCGCCCAGCCAGGGCGGCGAGGTCTGGAATGGGCGAGCTGCGCGAGAACACGGACACGGCAGCGTTGAAAAAGCGCGCATCGGGGACGAGCCCGGGCTGCGTGTCCCGCAGACGCGTGTACGCCTGAGACGCCAGGTGCACAGACGCACGCACACCGTCGAGGCGCAGTTGATCGCGATAGTACTCGGTCGTGCGGGATGCCAGTCTCGACCCCGCGGCATCGTCGTCGTCGTACGTGTCTGCAACGACAGCAGGGAGCGCAGAACAAAGAGCGGATCAGTACGCGACCCCAATGTGTGTCTGGAAGCACGGGAGTTGACTGGCACGCACCCTCTGCATAGCCGCGCGTGCGTGGGGAACCCCTGTCCTTCGAAGCCTTAGTCCGCAAAGCCACATTCTCCTTCCTCGCCTCTTCTGCATACGTCTGCAGCATACACGTGTACGCCGCAACCGGCAGCCTCCATACTTGATCGCCAGGCGCTTCTTTGCACCCTGTGCTGGCGGAACGGTCACCCTCTCGCTCGTACAACGCGCGAGGCCCGCCGCGCCATTCGGCCCTGTCGGCGCGATACGTCTCCTCCTCGCAGGCCGCAAGCCAGATCTTCTCCGTGAGCGAGGGGTTACCGTACTTGCTTGCGCCATTGAGCATGGCCACGAGAATAGCAGGGGACGAAGTCCACCGATCCATGGCGGCCCGGACAGCCTGGCTCTCTAACCAAACGTGTCCGTCAACGATGTCGCCGTCCAGCCCGACCGAGGTGCCCGAGCTGCTCCCGTGCGAGTCCGCATAGTTGCAGGACGAAATGAGCGAGCCCCCGCTGTCTGAGCTAGAATCCGACAGAGTCGAGTGATAGGTCTGTTGTTCTTCCTCCTCGAAGAAAGCGGCCCGTGCATCCTGTGAGCCGCCTTCGTGTTCTTGCTGAGCTCGCACGGCCTGCCGAGACCGGCTGCGATGCGCAAAGAAGCGATCCACAAATAGGCGGAAGGTTTCCCATTGCGAAGTGGCCGTCCACAGCGCGATGAAGGCCACGATAGCATCGTTCATCTCATAGCGGTCCTCCGGGCTGTCGAGCGCAGTCGGACTATGCTGGCTGTCACCGCGGACCTTTTCCGTTGTAGGCCAGACAGTCGGTGTGCACAGCAGGCAGTCGACCTGCCAGCGCATCTCGTCTTCGCTAGGCTGCCACGACAGCTGCGGCGCGTCATCTCCCGGTTCCAGCATTCCCATGCGCACGGCGACGCTGTACAGCGCGTCCGACGCCACGTGCATAAGCGTCTGCTGCGGCACCCGCAGGAGCGTCGCACTTCTCAGGCGCAGGACCTCGATCTGGCATGCGACCTTCTCCGCCTCGAGTCTGAGCGGCGACCACGAGGCGTTGCCAGACTCCCGCCGGCGCCGCTCGAGCAGCACGCTGACAACCCGCTGGGCCCGTGCTCGATAGAGCGACTCGCCGATCTCCCACGAGCGCAGGTGCGCGTACGCATACTTGAGCAGAACGTGCAGAGCACCAGCATCGCTGCACAGCTGCTCTCGGACGCTTGTCTCCTTCCTCACGACCGAAACGGCGCCCTTCCCAAGTACCGTTTCTGCTTCTACCGGCCGTTCCGTGACGCTCCAGACATGCCGTCGTTCGCAATATACGATGTTTTTGGGCGTGACTGGCCCTTCTGCTGGAATTTCGAGAGCTCCTGCAATTGTATCGCGTAGGAATGCGTGCGTAGCCTCGAAAATGTGCGCATGCTGTAATTTGGCCGCTGCCAGGCTGGTAATGCGGGATGGGGCGCAGTCGCGGAACGACGGATATGAAGAAGGTTCACTTGCAGGCGTAGCCGGAGCGGGCGATGGTGACGTCTTGCGAGGCGGGTGCGGAAGCTTGAGGCAAGTCTCGAGAATGATGACGGAGAAGGCAGGGTCGCGGATCTGGCCTTGCCGGAGTGACTCGAAGAGGGCGGCGTAGGACGCGACGGCGTCCATGTACTGTCTCGGGTTGTGTGACCAGCGACCGGCGCGGACAGGTCCGTGGCGGAGCGTGTGTATAATGAGATTGCAGAGGTGTACGAGCTGGTCTGTCATGTGCGCCGGATCTTGGGGTGCTGACCCTAAAATTGGGGTGACGTTCGCGTCCGCGTCGGTCTTGGCTGGGGCCGTCGGAGAAGCATGAGCAGACTGCAGGAGCAGCCACGCCGTCACTGCCATTCTGAAATTTGGCTGGCCCTGCATGTACAACTGCCCGTCGAACCTAACGTCCAGCGCCTCCTGCAGCACCAGCTGGCACGCGTCTGCGGGCAGAGCATGTGATGCTTTCTTACGCCGACAGCTGTCGTTCCACAAGCTTGCCAGGAGCTCGCAGAAGCGGTTCTGAACGGCGGTAGTTTCCCCTTGAGCCGCCCGAATCGTATCCTCCTCGGTTCCATGGTAGTCATGCAGATAGACCCCTTCGAGGAAGCGCTGCAGATCGCAGATCGCCCGGGTTGTAGTGACTGCCAGGCTGTGCGCGACATCTGGCGCTACCGAGGAAATTGCGCCATGGTCGAGCTTCTCGTCGAGCGTGACGATGCCGTGCGCGACGCTCATGAGCTGCTCGAGGCGCTGGATCTGGGCGTCGTACGTGCTTATCTGGACGTCGTACGTGCTGTATTCGAGGTATGCGCCCTGTATGTCGGCCATGAGCTCTTCCAGTTTCTGGATGAGGTCCCTTTGCAGAGCAAGCATGCTTTCCGTAGACGTGTCGGGCGCGGCTCTGCTCTTGCCTTTCCGCCTTGAGCGCTTGCGAGACTGTAGGTTGCCGTTGCTGCTGTTCTCGGAGAGTGCGGGCTCCGACTGGTTGTATGAGGGTCCGGCAGAAGCATTCTGTACCTGAGCCTGGTGCCACAAGGCGCTGGTCGTTGCAGGTGTGCCCGCAGCCGGCGGGACGAGCGGCTGGTACGTCGTCGGCGGCGGCCCCCGGTATTCGCCCATGAGCAGCGCAGCCTCTTCCATCTCCTTATGGCGTGCACAGGATGTCCTTTCACTTGCGGCTTCCTCATCCTGGACCGCCCTGCTGCTGCTGCTGCTGCTGCTGCTGCTGGCCGAGGAGGACAGGCCCCTCTTGTATCCGTATGCAGACTGGCCGTGGGCCGAGTCAAAGAGCAAAGGCAGAAGGGTGAGCATGCTCAGGTGGAGCAGGAACATGCCACCGTTGCGGCTGCTGCGATTCCCTCCCCCTCCGTTCGATCTCGCAAAGGCGCGCTGGCGGAGGCGCAGTGCGTTCGCGTTGGACAGAGTCGCATAGCGGGTGGACGAGCCCGAACTGGCTGGGTGGAACGGGTTGCGCGACGAGCCATGCTGATGCTGATGCTGATTATTTCGACTACGCGAGAAGGACAGGGCTGACGGGTGTATCGGGGGTACGAGGTGGATCTCCGAGCCGCCGAACGGGATTGCGAATGAGATTGGCATTGTCTGTCTGTGTCACCGAGGCTGCATTGGAGACGGGATGCCGTCCAGGAGGGCGGAAAGTGGTTGATGTGTGTACAGCGGCTGTCTTGTGCTGCTGCGTTGTGTATATATGCGACCCTCCTCGTCTTTCTGCGCTTTCCTGGTGGCAAAAAAGAAGGGAGAGGGAGCGGCGCACAGTGCCAGCCAGAGTGTCTTGTCGCTCTCCTCCAGGCGATAGTGCACGATAGAGTAGAGGGGCACACACACGGAGAAGCAGCCTAGGATACAGAAGAGAGAGAGCGACAGGCGCAGACAGCACAGATGTCACGCCGTCGCAGCAGCCTGCGGGTCGACCCTGAGGAGATGGAGTTGGAGATGGAGATGGACGGCGAGTCGACCTCGACCTCGGCGACGAGCAGCACCAACGGTGGTGGTCGTGGACCAACGACGGCGACAGGCGCATCCACCCCAGCGACGAGCGTCACTGGCGACAGCAACAACCAGCACAAGCGCCCTCGACGCACGGCTGCCGTCGTCGGAGGGGCAAAGAGGAGGGACATGATCTCGAGCGCGATGGAAGCCGCTAATGGGGACGACGATGAGGAGGAGAATGAGCTCGAGTCAGAGCTGAGCGAAGTTGTCAACGACAGCGAAGAGGAGCCAGTCGCCAAGAAGGTCAAGAGCCAGAACGGGTGCGTTGTCCCGCCCTCGCTGTGCAGTGCTGCGATCCGCTGACTCTCCTCCGACTCCTCCTCGTCCTCGTCGCCCCTGCCCGCTCGCTGCCCGCTCTACGCGTGGTCCCCGCGCCGCTTTTTGCCACCAATTCTCGCCTCCATCCGAAATTGACGGACACTCACAAAGAACACCCTCGAGCGCAGCCGCACAGGCGCCAAGGCACCTCTCGAGAACCAACTCGACGGCTAGGGCTAGTTCCGAGCTCTCTTCCGCCCGGCGCCCTTCCCCCGAGGTGGTCGTCTACACTTCGTCAAGGACCGCAAGCACCAGCGCGACCATCAGCCGAAAGGTCTCAGTCTCCTCTTCCGTGCAGCAGCCAAAGACAGGCTCACGAGGCAAGGCAACGGCGACGGTGACGAAGACGAAAACGGCGTCGAGCAAAGTGGCCGCTAAATTCGAGTACCAGGACGACAGCTCACTCAGCGAATGGGAGGACTACTCTCACCTGGTGGACGGAGATGGCGATGACTCTGGCAAGGATGTACTCTCGTACGAGGACATCACCCGGCAGATTGCGAGGCGCGCAGGACGCTCCTCCGCACTCGACGATGCCATGAACGAGGGCGCTCAGGAGCCAAGCAAGGCAAAGGGGAAAGGCAAGGCTGCCTTTGACGATTCGGACTCCGATCTCACCGAGGACGAGCAGGAGCAGGAGGAGGAGAAGCCTAAGCTCAAGGTTAAGGGTAAAGGGAAGCTCACCGCAAGGACTGTCGCAAAGGCAAACGGGATTGCCAGCAAGGGCAAGGGGAAAGCCAAAGCAGCAGATGGCAAGGGGAAAGGCAAGGGCAAGAAGGTCATCAAGGACTCGGATGACGAGAGCGAATTCAAGATCAGCGAGGACGACGTCGGACAGGGCGGTTTCGTCAAGGAAAGCAACGACGAAGATGATGATGCGGATTCGGGCTCGGATAGCGACGATAGCGATGTGCTCAGCTACGACATCAGGCAGGATGGTTCTGCTGCTGGTGCGTATATTGTATCTCCGTGCTGTGCCATCTTTGGCGGATGCAGCAGTGGCTGATTCGTTTTATCGACCTAAGCCGCCACCCTCGCCGCCTCGCGCCGCTCACGCATGCGAAATCTCAAGAACAAGAAGGTCCGGGGAGAGAAGCTGACCTGGTGGCAGAAGAATGACCTCGCCCTGCGCAAGCACCACCCGGAGCTCGAGATTGTCTGGGACAACCTCCGCCTCATGCCCGTACCCAAGCCTCACAAAGCCGTCCAGCCGGCGCTCCTCACCATGGCGCTCCTGCCCTTCCAGCTTGAGGGGCTGTTCTGGATGCAGAACCAGGAGAAAGGCCCGTGGCAGGGCGGGATGCTGGCTGATGAGATGGTGGGTCGGCGACCGGGTGCCGTGATAGTCGAAGTCCCTTACTGATTCGCGACGTGACGCGCTACAGGGCATGGGCAAGACGATTCAGACAATCTCGCTCATCATGTCGGACCACTTCGAGGGCGAGCGCAAGCACACGCTCATTCTCGCGCCCACGGTCGCCATCATGCAGTGGCGCAACGAGTTCAACAAGTTTACAACGGGGATGAAGGTGTGCGTTTGGCACGGAGGCAACCGCGCGACCGACAAGAAGGAGCTGCTCAAGTACGACGTTGTCCTCACGTCGTACGCGGTCCTCGAGAGCGCCTTCCGGAGGCAGAACTCCGGGTACAAGAGGAAAGGCGAGCTCCTCAAGGAGGAGAGCATCCTGCATGCCATCCAGTGGCACCGCATCATCCTCGACGAGGCACACAACATCAAGGACAGGTCGTGCAACACCGCCAGGGGTGCATTCGCCCTCAAATCACAGTTCAGGTGGTGTCTCTCTGGCACGCCGTTGCAGAATCGGTAGGTTCATGCGGAGTGGCTTGGCAAGAGCGCGCACACACGAGTGTGGTGCTGATCGAGCTGCATATTCCTACAGAGTTGGAGAGCTCTATTCCCTCATCCGCTTCCTCGGGGCCGAGCCTTTCTCGTACTACTACTGCAAGAACTGCCCGTGCAAGTCGCTGCACTGGAAATTCAGCAACAAGCGCACGTGCGACGACTGCGGGCACACGCCAATGCACCACATCTGCTACTGGAACAACGAGATCCTCAAGCCCATCCAGAAGTACGGTGCTACCCTTGGCCACGGCAAGGGCGCATTCGAGAAGCTGGCGCTCCTCCTCGCGAGGATGATGCTCAGGAGGACAAAGGTCGAGCGAGCAGACGATATGGGCCTTCCGTGTGTCCTCCCGCCGTTGCTGCCCCACCGAGACATGTGCTGACCGTACAGCTTTCGCTCCAGCCCGCGAGACGTTTCTGTCCGACGCGACTACTTCACCGAGGAGGAGGAAGAGTTCTACTCGTCACTATACACAGACGTCAAGAGGAAGTTTACGAGCTACGTTGCGCAGGACTCGCTTCTCAACAACTACGCCAACGTCTTCCAGCTTCTGACGAGAATGCGACGTGGGTTGACTCAGCGAGTGTCGGATTGGACGGCACCTGGCTGACGCTCTATGCATCGATACGTAGAGACGGCCTGCCACCCAGACATGGTCCTGAAAGGCAAAGCGGCCAAAACGCTCCTCGGCGACGCAGCCACGAGCGATCCCGTCTCGTTCTCTACGTGCCGTATCTGCCTCGACGAGGGCGAGGACGCCATCATGAGCAAGTGCAAGCACGTCTTCTGCCGCGAGTGCATCCGTCAGTACCTCGAGACGGCGGTTGAGCAGGTCCCCGAGTGCCCCGTATGCCACGTCGCGCTCACGATCGACCTCAACGCCGAGGCCGACGCAGAGGTCGCGCAGGCGAGGCAGGGCATGCTCGAGCGCATCGACCCGGGCAAATGGCGCACTTCGACGAAGATTGAGGCGCTCGTCGAGGAGCTCAGCAAGCTCAAGACGGAGGACCACAGCATCAAGAGCCTTGTCTTTAGCCAGTTTACGAGTTTCCTTGACCTCATTGCGCGGAGACTGCAGCTGGCTGGCTTCAAGATTGCCAGGCTTCAGGGTAACATGACGCCTGAGGCGAGGGACAGGACGTGCGTGCATGTGCGTTGTGCAGCTCTCTTGCAACGTGCTGAACCGCTTTTTGCATATACAGCGTCAAGTACTTCATGAATACGACCGACTGCACCGTCTTCCTGCTCTCGCTCAAGGCTGGTGGAGTAGCGCTCAATCTGACCGAGGCTAGTCAGGTCTTCATCATGGATGTAAGGCTTTTTCGTCTTGCAGCTTTCCGTTCGGTCGCATTAGCTAAGCTTTCATTTCTCGCAGCCCTGGTGGAACCCGAGTGCCGAGCTGCAGGCCATGGACAGAAGTGAGTCTTCACTTCTCCGCAGCCGCAAGTCTGTAGCTTTCATAAACCACTGATCCGCTTTGCCCCTTGTGCGCCACCAGTCCACCGAATCGGGCAGCACCGACCCGTCACCGTCAAGCGAATGATCATCGAGAACAGCATTGAGAGCAAGATTGTAGAGCTGCAGAAAAAGAAGGAGCTCATGATCGGAGCGGTGCGTTGTGACCTTTGTCTGTCTTCGTCTCCTCTGTTCTGGCTGACCTTCCCACTCTCATGCCCCTTCAGGCGCTCGGTGATGACGACCAAGCATTGGGCCGGCTCACTCCTGCCGACCTCAGTTTTTTGTTCGCCCTTTGAGACTGATTATTCAAGATCTGGATCCGCTAGTTTCACTTCGCATTCGGCCATCTCAGGTGTTCCCGCCGAGCGACAGGGCCGGACATTCACAAATCTGCACGAGCACGAAAGACCAAGAAGTATACGATTGACAAGCGCACAACTCGGATTGCGGTAGCACCGACAGCGATACGACACGCGAAGTATCTTATCCCGCCGTCATTGCTATTCTCCGCTGTACCGCCCGGCGGGAGCTACAGATGCCCTCTCCAGCCAACCTTTGGCTTCCGAACAAGTACAAGTGCAATGACAGTACACCAGTACCTTACTAGCACATCGACGAATATCACCCTCGAGCGCTGCCCGCTGCACTGGCGCTCACGTCGGATGCGCATTTTGTCACCCCCGCCGAAATAGCAGTTTCAGCCCACCTGAAGCTGCCTCGCTGCGCAGCAGCATTCTTAGCCTTCTTATTCACGCACATGCGTTTCTCAGTGTAGCAAGTTGCACAATCGTTGCCCTGTGGGTCCAGCGCACGCAAGACCATTCCCTTCCAGAATGACGCGCGAGCTTCGCAGAGATGTGGCTCCTGTGCTGCCTTCGAAAGACTGAGGCGAATTGCGAGCGAGTGCGAGAAAGCTTCCGAGGTAAACTAACAAACTATGATACACGAGGAGACTGCCACAGGCTTTCCCAACTGGGGCGCAACTGCTAAGGGGGTTTGTGAAAGGACGGTGCGTAACTGCTGGACTAATAAATGCGTTGCGAGGCTACTGCAGAGAACGAGATACGTTGAAACGAGTGAGCGGGACGGATCAGAGCTTCTTGCCGAACTCGGAGAACCAGCTCGACATGGTGATGTGGGATGCGCGCCCGCTCTTTGCATCAAAAATCTGGCACCCGTGGTGCTCGGCGTTGGGGGGCGTGTAGACTGTTACATGTGGCGGTCAGCTCATCCAGTTTCTACCTCCGTTAAAGCGGAGAGCCCAAACTCACGATGGAGCGACACGGCAAAATCTGTAGCGGAAGGGTTGCTGACTCGGTGCAGACCGAGCGTGTCGTTCATGTATGTGACTGCGTTCTCGCTGTGAATGGTCTCTTGCTTGACAGAGATGGTCTGTTCCTGCCCTTCTTCAGGCCAGTTGTAGACGGTCTCCTTTAGGGCGCCCTTCAGCACTTTGAGGACGCAATGCGCGTTGGCGTGGCTGTACGAGCAGAGCGAATCAGCTGAATCCATATCGCCCGAACACTGAAGAAAGACAACCCACTCGTGAATCGGCGAACCCTTGCCTGGCGTCCACACGAGAACGAGCAGGTTACTCTTGCCGTTCCCGCGCGAGACGAGATTCCGGGTGTAACCCCGACTGGCATCAGCGAACGCGTACATGCCCCATTCGCGCTCGTTCGACTTGTATTGCTCCATGAGAGCGATGATGTCGTTCTCGTCGACCTGCATACGTGGAAGTCAGGTGATCAGCGCGCCGGCTCACCAAAAGTCAGTGTACGCGCCGAGGGGATGGCGCACATCGTCAATGCCGTTGCATGGTCCGAGGAGGGTGCCAAGGTCGGCAGCGAGCTTGTGGAAATGGTCGTTGGCCGCTCGCGGAAACGCGGCGGACGATGGAGTCGGTGCACTCAGCGAGGGCGATTGGCAGCCTGCTCCGCCAGCATGGGCCATCCTGGCAGCGCGAGATGGATCGATGACGGCGGTCATAGTGATGAGCAGATATGGAGAGCGCGTATATTCGCAGTGATGGTCAGAGGGTGAAAGGAGGAGCTCGTCGGGATCCCCTTCGACAATTTGCGGACGGTGGTCACGTGGATGCCGGAGTGGCGCCCGGACACGGGATAAGCGACATGCACAAGCGAACAAGGGACAGCTAACCTCTCAGAATTCTTTGGTTCCGATCTGGTGCGCCCGCAATCTACGTTTGACATAGTATTAGTGCGCCTCCACTGCTTCAGCCTCTGCATCCCACTGCTGCTAGCCGGGTCCAGCCGGGTCAGCAGGCCGGTCAGGTACCCGCGATTCTGCTTGCACATGCACACGAGAGGCTAGCATGCTACAGCCTAGGGGTCTGCTTCAGAGCAGCTTGAGCCTCTTCCCACAAGAGCGTCGTCGTGTCAAAGGCCGACTTCCTGCTGGTCTCCGCGTCCATCCGCTCGATGCCCGTTCCGGACCACACTACTACACGCTCAGGATCATCCTCCGCTTCTGCCTGCTTGTATCGCTTCTGCCGCTCCTCCATGGGCCTTGTGCCCTCCTCGTACTCGCGCACCGTCTCATTGACAATGCCCCGGCCGTCCACCCTGGCCGGCCAGCCTAGCGTATTCCGCGCCTCGTCAAACGCCATTGTGCGCCGTGTCGTCTGACTCGCGTCCTTCCCGCACGCGGCAGCGAGGACGCCCTTCTTTGCTGCCGAGTATTGACTCTCTGGCGTCATGAGGTATCGCGTACCGAACACGCCTCCTGCGAGACCGCCATCGAGGAGGGTTGCTAGTGATCGACCATCGCTCAGACCGCCCGCCGCGAGCAGGAGAGGAGGCGCGCTCCGGCGTGAGGCGGCCTTGGTCTCTTCGCTGCTGAGAATAGCCTGTATCTGCTGAACAAGCGTACTCAGGGCAGGTGACGTGCCCAGACCGTGTCCTCCAGCCTCCTTGCCTGTGCACAACATGAGCGGTCAGACTGGCGCGCACGACGCGGCAAAGACGAAACGACTCACCCTGTGCGACAAGCACATCTGCATCTGTCCCTTTGACCGCTGCTCTCGTTTCTTCCTCACTTCCCACGCTAACGAAAAGAACGAGCCCGTCCTTAGGCTTACGGAGCGAGTGCGACCGCTCCCGGATGACTCTTGACCAGAAGACGATCTCCTTAGGCGAGCCAAAGCCGAGCCATATTGACTTGACATGCTCGCTCGACAGGGCCGTGTCAATTCTCTCAACAGCCTGCGGGTGTATCGTGACAAAATCACCCTGTGCGGTGAGGTCTCCATCCTTCTTGCCGTCAAACGAGCTCAGCTTCCACCCCAGGAAACCGACGCCTATCTTCCCACTGTCATTACGCAGGTGTTCTCTCGCGATGTCGAGCTCCTTCTTGAGCTGCTGCGTCGTGAGGTAGCCCCCTCCGATGAAGCCGTGTCCACCAGCCCGGGAGACCTCGGCAGCTAGCGCTCCGCCGGCAGCGCCCGCCATGGGACCGAGAAAGATAGGGATCTTGAGCTGTGGGAGCAGAGCAGACCATTGCTGTAGAGCGGATGCCATGATAAGCTGTGCTTGTATGCCTGCTCGTCAGTGTGAGCGGAGGCGAGAGTCGCGATACAGAGAGGCAGGGTGGAGAGTCGGAGAGCGCTGGCTGACCCGATCGGGCCGCGGCTGTCTGGGGAGAGTGAGCTACGGCCGAGCAAGTTGTGCGACAGCTGCGGCAGTCAGAGATTGGCCACACTATGTGCGCATGCCCAAGGCACACTGGCGCCTGCATCTGTTGCGCCGTCGTACATCGCATGCTCCGGAAGCCCGACTTGCGGCTTGCACTTCACTGTAGGCAACCGCACCTGCTCATCGTCCGGAAGGGCATGGCGGCCGTTTTAGATCGTGCGGGTCAGTGTTCAGTAGTGCCAGGCAGGCTAGCCATACTCTGCCGGGGCACTCCCACAGGGCGGGCAGCCTGCTCAGACGTTGTACAGACGGCCTTGCTTTGCAGCGAGCGGCACAGAGACCGGAGAGAGGAGGATGGAGCCCGGGTCCCCCTTAAATTACAACTATCGTCGAAGGCGTGTAGCGCTTTGTGTTGTACGAGCTCTTCCCTGCCTCCCATCCTGTCAGAAGTGGGAAACATGTCTGGGTCAGTGGTGTGTCGCCGTGGATCTCTCGCCAGCAGATGGCCGCAGCAGCAGCAGGCATGCACTGACCATCTACATCCTTCATGATCTCCTTCTCGCGCTCGAGTGCGGCCTGGCTCCTCCTGTAGACGTCGCGGTCTCCCTCGGCCATGATGAGCGGGACGAGGTGAATCCTGGACCACGCCTTCTCGCGCTGCAGCTCTCTGCACGATGACCCCCAAGACCGACGCAGGACAGCGCAGCATACAGGAATCAGCATCGACGCAGGAGCAGGCTGGCTGCCAGCTGAAGGCCACGCCCACCGCTTCTCGAGGTTACCCTGGCCGACCCGGTAGAAGCCCCACGCGCAGATGGCAAAGATGCTGCTGAAGACAATGGCTCCTCCCGGTCCACGAACGGGCAGGTTGCGCTTGTATCGGATCTGCTCGTATCCTCCCGGAGGCGGCAGATCTTGTCCGTAGATCCCTTGCGACATGATAGTGTACGTTGTTGGGTGACTGGCAGGGAGGCAGGCACGGGGTGCGGTCATGCTGGACGACTGTTGAGCCGAGAAGCCTTCGGACTGTTGCCAAAAGTAACCACTTAGAGAGGGCCGAGGGAGATACGTCCATTGCTATTACTCTGACCTATATGCGACGCCCATAGACCTATCTGTAGACAACAGCCGTGTTTCGTTGCCATGGGTGGCTGTATGCCCGTCACATTAGCATGCATCCCATATGCCGCTCAGACACTCTAACGTGTGTATATATGTATGTCAACCCCCTTCACGCCGTCCCATTACTGTACTTGTCCTGGTCAAGGAGCATGACGACGCCCTGCTCTTTGGCCCCCTTGAAAGCGTTTGCCCCGTCTTCGAACTTATATACACGCCGGACGACCGGCTTGAGTTGGCCACTTTCGCTGAGCTCGCGAAGCCGATCGAGCGCAGTCCTAGCGTCCGTCTCGAGCGATGGAAACCAGTAGGCGATGTTCTTCTTCTTTTCGCTTCGCTTGAACATGGCGCGCAGGGAAAGCTTCCACTGCGCTTTTGGCGTCGGAACCGAAAGCGCGTCGCCGACAGTCGTGACTGTAGAAGCCGCGAGACGAACGAACACCTGGTCAGTTTTCAGGGGTGAGGCTCAAGGCATAGCGGCTGTCTAACTGACCAAAGTAGCCATCATCGTGCAGTATGACCTTGCACACATCGTAGATCTTGCGGCCGCCCACACTGTCGAGGACGGCATCGTATGATGACTCCCTCAAGCTCTGCACGGCCGAGATGACCTCTCCGCACAGCGTCTCGGAAGCCCCAAGCGCCCGAAGTATGGTGTCTCCGTCGGCAAAGTCAGGCGGATAGTGCGCGACCACCCACAGATCCCTTGCGGCGCGGAGGCTCTGCCCAAGCTGCAACGCGATGGCGCCAACACCCTCATGGGCGTTTAGGATGACGAGCTTCGAGCCACGCGGCAGTGTCGAGCAGAGCTCATCCATTGCCTGGTAGGCTGGAATGCCAGAAAGCGCAACGGCTGCGATCTGTTCGAGGCTGAGGACTCCGTCTGGTGCTCGAGCGAGCAAGCGGCGCTGCACGGCAACGTACTCGCCGAGCGTTCCTGACTACGGTCGCAAGCATGGGAGTCAGCTGTACTGTAGCGATGTCAGTGAGAGCGACGTCACGACCCACCTTTTTCAGATCTTGTAGACCATATACAAATTCGCCCTTCCGGACCTTTGCGGCTTCGACATCAGAGCCAGTTTCGATAACTTTGCCCACAAAGGCGCGGCCCGGGATGAAGCCGTATCCCTGCCCTCTGGCGGTGAGGATCTCGACTTTTGCTCGATCCCAGAAATCGACAGCCGCGGCGAGGACGTGTACGAGGCACTCGTCCGAGCGAATCTTGAGAGGAAGTGGTGCGAGATTGCCGAAACTGATGGTCGCGTTCGACGACATCTTGCCCGAGCTCAGGTCAAAGTTTTGTGCCGGAGTCTGCCGGAGCGACTTCTGCTGATGACTACCCCTGAAGAAGTTCTTGTTGAGTGTCTGTGTCGCGTTGCTCGTGACCGTGAGGGCGCGCATTGTCGAGCTGTTGGTCGGGAGCGCATTCACATTGGCGGCAATCGCACTGCCAAATACAGCATTCGGGGTGCCCGTCCTGATCGCCCCGCGTGCTGGGGCGGCGGCAGGCACACCTGCACCGTACGCCTGCGCGCCTGCCGAACCACTGTCAGACCGGATAGATTGTGAGCCTGTTTCCAGGCGCTGCATAGAGCCGTTGGCGCGCCCGTTGCCATACAGATGGGAAAGATCGTCGGCGATCTGCGGATGCTGGTCCAGAGCAGACATGATGGAGGGCATGTCCTGCTGGTTGAACTCCATGGATGCTCTGCCACGACGAGGGTACATGTGGTGCTGGTGCTGCGACGAAGCCGAAATGCTGCTGCTCCGCGAGGGGTGGTGGAAAGGCTGATTGGTGCTGTCAACGCTGGCATGACTTGCTGTGCTCTGGGCTCTTGATGAGCCGTTCCCGTATGCAGTGCCAACACGCTCTGCAGATGCCTTTTCCTGCAGCACATGACGCGGAATAGCTGTTGGCTGGAAGCCTTGCTGTATCGTCGACACGGATGTTGCTGGCGTAGCGCGAGCATCGCCGTTGATCGACGCGGTTGGCGTCGTACCAGCTGAAGAAGAGACAGTGGACGGTGCAATGCTACCCGAGCGTGGCGCTCCATGCGATACCTGCTGAGCCGGGAAGGGCAGCTGCGACACGGGCACGTATTGCGACTGATCGCTTGACTGCTGCGGCTGAGGCTGCTGTGTTTGGCCGTTGACGATGCGGTGCGGCCCGCTGGAGGGCTGAGCAGGTGGAGTCTGGCCTGTCGCATATGCTGCTGGTCCGTAGCCACTGGCCGTCGAGACAATGCTCGCCCGTTTCGGGTCAAACAAGACATCCGGGCTGTCCGTCTCGTCCGAGAGCGTCCTCGTGAGGAAAACCGTAGGCCGGGATTGAGTGGAGAGGGGCACATTCGCTCCACCTGCGTTGGAGGCTGCTATCGATGGCTGCTTCACACCTGCAGGCCCGCTTCTTCCTGAATCTGCCGGTTGTGCTCCTGCATTCAAAGAAGGCTGTCGCGAGATGTTGGGCGTACGTGGCTGAGCAGGAATGCTAGCTGCGTAGTTCTGACCACCGTTGTTGTCCCAATGCGCCTGATTCGTTACTGTATCCTCGAGCCGAAGTGCGAGCTGCACATCGGCTCCGCCAGTCCCGGGTGGCAAGTGCCAGATGAAGCTGTACCTTCTGTGCTCCGTCTCGTGAGCACCGGCCTCTTCTGCAGGTGCAGCGGGGACCTCTTCGTACGTAGTCCAGCCATTCGACGTCAGTCGGGCATAGACGGCTACAGCGTTTCCGCTCGACAGGACAAGTACTGTTCCTGCTAGTGACCGCGCTGCGAACGTGGCGTGCAAGGTGGTGGACAAGGAGAGCGACTCCAAGCGTAAAGGAGAGCTGGCAGAGTATGGCGGGGGAAATGTGCCGGCCGGAAAGAGCATAGCGAATGTCTGCTGTGGCTGAGCTGACTGTTGTGCTGCGAGCCCTGGCGAATGCTGCGGCTTTGCAACGGGTTCTAGCTGGAACGGTGCAGGCAGTGCTGCCTGCTGGTCAGGCGGAGAAGCCTGATGAAGCGCTTCCTCGCGGTCCCCAGCCGAGTTGACGGGACCAATCGCCGTCGGCATCCCCTCTTCCTGTCGCTCGACACCGGAACCACCCTGCTGAGGCAGAGGGAAGCCTCCCTCTCTCTCGCTTCTGGGAGCCGCGATTGGCGAGTCTGGCGGCGAGCTGGGCGGAGTGACAAACTGATCGTTCAGGCCAGGAGTGTAGGGCCTCGAATCCGTGGATGTGACGGAGTCCCGGATCTCTCGTTGATAGGCAGGTTGCAGCTCTGGGGACGGCTGCATTAGAGCGGACGGTGCATCTCCCTTCGGCAGAATACTAACTCCGGGCACGTAGGAGGGCGATTGCGCGTATGCGGTCTGCTCCGCCCGCGCCGCAGCTTGAATAGCCAATTGGGCAGCGGCCAGCTGGCTCGCCTGCACGACAGCTTGATGTTCGGGCGGAGAGGCCGCTCGAGAGAGTGGGGAAGGAGCAGATGCCGATGCGTGGGTAGTAGTGGCAATCGGGGCGGGCGCCTCGGCCTCGTACGCAGGCTGCGATGCGGCAGTCGCCGATATTTGCCTCTCTGTATGCGCTGGTAGTGCTTGCACCCCTTGTTGCGGTGCTGTTGACAAAGCCGCGAGATCTTTTGACGTGCTACTGGGCGTCGGACCCGTAATGATGACGTCGATAGGGGCAGTATCACTCTCCTCTTCGGCCTCCTCCACAACTTCCATCATTCTGTCGAGCATGCCTGCTCTAGCGAGGGCCTCCACTATCTGCTCGGGCGTCCGGGTCTACAAGGGGAACAAAGGTGGGTTAGCATGAAATGGCAAAAGCTGGAGCGAGCGGAGAAAGCAAACAGCAAGACGGACTTTACGTCTGCTCGGCGAGACTGGCGGAGATGCAGAGTTGTGCAAGTCCGACGGGATTGTCGGCACTGGCGGGACTGGATCTGAGGAGGCTGCTGCGGCGTGTCCTGTACCGGACTTGGTGCTCTTTCTGCTTGATGTGCTCCCAGACGACAGCGACCGGTGGAGAGCAGGAGGAGGCTGAAACGACCCCTGTCCCTGTCCTTGCATCGGTTGCTTGCCTGCTGCGGATCCCTCATACCCGGAAGACCTTGCTCTCATGCGCGAGCTGTTAGAGAGGTTCGATGAGTTACTGAGGGATCGGGACAGTCCGGGGTGCCTGCTCGCATCAGAGGGCAACGTCAGGACATCTTGTGGCTTGGTGAGATCACGATTGCCGCCTTGCATCGTCTGGGCAGATGATGCGGCGGAGTATCGTCTCGACGGCTGTGCGTCCATGAGCGATGCTCCGAAGCGCTTTGTAGGACTGATGGGTGCGGCAGCGGTAGGCGATCCCGTCTCTGAAGCTGCGTAGGATTTGGATGTGGTGCCCTTTCGCTTGACGATGCTCGAGAGCGGGTTGCTCGTGCTGATGACGGTCCCACCTGTTGCGGACTTTCGCACCATTCCCGGGCCGCCGAGGTCGCGGTGCCAGAGATCGAGCGAGGCGGGCGCCTGTACGACGCGGTCCGACTTGCTGCCCCGACGTGTACTGCCGCGCCTGGTCGCGCTCATTGTGCTTCCTGCGTCGGACCCGGCGTCATCCCTGTCCCTCCCGCCGCTCATGATGGAGGACGTGATGGACGGAGTTCTGTGGCGGTTGGCAGAGGCGCCTCCGTAGCCTGCATAACCTCCAATGTCTGACATGACCTCAAGCCGATCACGGTCATCGAGCATGGTTGGGCCCATGTCGCTGAAGGTGACGCTGCGTCTCGAGCCGGAAATGTTCCTTCCCATGGCCGAGCTTCTTCCCCCGCTGGCGCCGCCGCCGGCGCCATCACCCATGAGAGGCCCGAGAGAGCTATACGAGTTCCTGTTGTTACTGCCAGCGCTGCTTCCTAGAAGGCCGTTCCCTCTCGAAGTGGATGCGCCAATATCGGACGCAGCGGACCCTCTCGCGCGCAGGAGACCGCCAGAGGTGGCAGGAGTGAGATTGCTTGGGCCGTACTTTCCTCGCGATACTGAGCCAGTGACGCTCCCTGCTCTTGCAGCAGGCTGCTGTGAACCGCCGCTCATAAAGCTCCGCACGCTGCCGGTGTCGCCTCCTGCGTCGGTGCCATTCTCGCTGATCCCCGCGAGGTAGCTCCTCGAGGGTCTGTTGGACAGCTTCTTGCTCAACGAGACGGGCATGGTTGCGAGCTCTCCCCGTTGCGGTTATCCTTCCCCTGTCCCTGTTTCTCTGCGGAGGAACTCGCTCGTCCTGCAGCCTCCCTGGAAAGGCTGGTCACGAGAAGTCGCAGGGCGTGCTGGCCCACCCTCAACCGCACGACTGCCTCGCTGCCGGACTGTCGAAGGCTGCTGCAGTGAACGTGTCCCCACTAGGCGCTGGCTGCTGAGGATGTGCTGGATTGAATATGTGAGAGAGCAGGAAGAGAGAGGGAGGGAGAGCGAGGGAGGTGCTCGCTGCGTGGGTGCGGCCGATCGCCTTGCCCTTGCTCGCCCCGCGGGGACAGACGGACGGGCTCCAGACGTCAACCGCACGGCATCGCACAGATTGCATCAAGGAGAGAGCACACTGTAGTGGAGGGAGGGCCAGGCGGGCAAGACTGACACACGGCAAGGGAAGGCTCGTCTGGTGTTGCCAGCATGTCCGGGCCAAGCCCGTACCCGACGAGAGCGGGCGCCGGCTTGAGCTCACGTCCGCGTTCCACCACGTCACGGTCATCCACACTCGCATTCAGCACCTCCCACCCTCCCTCCTCCGCGTCAGACGCTGCTTCCGTCATATCCATCTCCTCCTCTACCTCCGCCTCCTCCGCCATGTCCACCGACACACCGAGCACCTCGTCGGCGCCCTGGGCTCGCACGCCACCCCTGTGCGTCCTCGTCTTCGTCCACGGCTTCAAAGGAGACGACAAGACCTTCATGGACTATCCCCAGCGTTTACAGCACAGCCTGACCCAGGCTTTCTCCGGCCGCTCAGAGGTTCACGCCTGGGTCTACCCCGCATTCGAGACCCGGGGCGAGCTGAGCCAGTGCGTGCAGAGCTTCGGCGAGTGGCTCACCACGCGCATTGCAGAGCTAGAGATGGAGCATGCTGCAAAGCAGGAGGGCACTGCAAAGGGCAAGAAGGAGCTGGCGAGAGTTGTGCTGATAGGACACTCGTGAGTGGCGAAGGTCCTCTATCAGGACATGAGGCCGTCCGGCATCCGCTCACATCGCAACACTGGTGGACCAAAATCCGCAGCATGGGAGGTCTCGTTGTCGCCGATTTTGCCCGCTCCATTGTCACCGGGTACGCACAAGCGGCGGCCGCGGCAAAATCTCCGCAAGGCTCCGGGGAAACAGACGCTGCGCAGTCACAGGCGCAAGCGCCCGCCTCGTATTGGCCGCGCATCGTCGGCATCCTGGCTTACGATACGCCGTACCTCGGCGTTCACCCTGGCGTCTTTAAGAATGCCGCAGCAGAAGGATGGGGCTACGTGCAGCAGGCCCAGGCCGTCGCTTCATCTGTCGGCGCAGGCTGGGCATTTCTCCAGACTCAGACGGGTGGGTCGGACGGCAAGGGGAAAGGCAGAGCTGCTGCAGCATCAGACAAGGGTAAGGCCCCAGGTGCTGCAAGCGGCAAGGGCAAGCAGAGAGCCGCGGACCAGAACGAAGGCCCAGAGAGCGCGCTCACGGAGGGCTTGCGGAGCGCAGGCAAAGCTGCCCAGAGCGGGTCGCAGGCACAAGGCTCGGCTTCAGGTAGCTCCTGGCTGCGCTATGGCTACGCGGCAGCGGGAGCGACAGCGTGAGTCAGAGGTCACGCCTCTGGTGTCTAGAAGAAGCTCGCTGACAGAGCATTTTGTGCGCTGCGGCATCCAGTCTCGCAGCCGCAGCGGGCACGGCGTGGTATTCCCGCCAGCAGATTGCAGCAACCGCCTCAAATAGCCAGCTCTGGGTCTCGTCGCATCTGGAATTCGTCGGTGTGCTCTGGAAGCTCGAAGCGCTAAGGGACCGTCTCGTGGAGCTCATGGACATGTCAGAGGATCACAGCGTCCACTTTCATTGGTGCGTCAGACTCCTGCGGCCTCGCTTCAACGACCGAAGTCATATCTTGATCTTGGATCCCGCGAACAGCTACCACACGCTCATCAACCCAGACAAGCGGACATTCGTCTATCTCCCAAACGAGAACAACCTACCCGCGGACCATATTCGAGCTCAGCGCTACTTTTCGTCCAGCTTCAATTCGACAGCCAAGACTGAAGTGGAGGCGTGAGCGGGCAGAGCTTCTCCGGATGAAGTACGGGTTGAGCCAAGCTGACCACTGCTACCGCCTGCAGACATTGCGCAATGTTTGATCCTGCTTTTGATGCCGTCTATACCTTGGGCACCGAATCGAGCGTAATGATACGGGCATGGCTAGAAGGAGATGCGAGGAAACGATAGGAGTCTGCTAGTGATATGCTGGACAGCGCCACAAGACCTTGATCGCCTATCTGTCCCAGGCAGCCTCCCTAGACGTACACACACACGCCATTTTGTCGTTGTCTTTTCTACCTGTGTACCCTTTACAGGCGAAGCTTGCGTATGCTACATCCATCCGCTGTCTCCAGACCGCGTTCATCATAGCCGGAGGGGCGATCGTCCCTTCAAGGTGGGGACAAGGGCTAAGATGCCTTTGACGGGAGTATTGGCGCCCCTGTCCGCGAGTCGAGTGGCGCGAGTGTGAGACATGCAGCCGCGACTCTCCGCCCTTCCTCCGCTAGCAGGTTGAAGGTTGAACAGGCATTACGCTGTATGCTCCCCACCCTTTCTCAATTAGCAGCTGGCCAGAGTGCTGCTCGTAGGGGAAAGCTAACGCACCGAGTCCATAATGTCGAGCTGGATGCCTAGCGAGTTCAGATATGGCCGCAACCAGGCCGGGGGAGGGAGTGCTGAGTGGCCCGTTCCAAAGAGAAGGATGTCTGTGTGCGGCAAGCGGCCCACTCGTCAGTCCAGCTACAGGTACGGTGGATATCTTGGGAGCGCTACTGCATCCGCTTACCCGGTTTCGGCGCAACGACCTCAAACACCTCGAACATCTCCTTCGTCCATCCGGGCCACTCGAATGCTGGAGGAGGCACATCCCACATGAAGGCTGTGCCGTTGAGGAACACGGCATTCGAAGGGAGGATGATGCCGTCGCTCAGCTTGAAGGTCGTCTCGGAGATTGAGTCGACAATGATTGCGGGACGCTCGGCGTCATCAAGGATGTTGCGGAAGCTGCGGGGGAGGGTGACGAGCGAGAGATGGATGACGTAGAAGTGTAAACGAGTGTGTCAGTGCCTCCGTCAGGCGGCCTCTTGCCAGGCTTAGCGTTCCGCCTTAGTCCGAGAGGAGCCGAGACGCACTCGTCGTACACGCTCTTTCTGGCGACCGAGGTGGACAGAGCTCGCTCAAGCTGGCCATGGCTAACAGCTGGTACGATCGTGCTCTTGCTGCTGCTGCTGTTGCTACCAAGGACAAGCGTTGCTCCTGCAGGTCTGGCCGTAGCGAGCGACCTTGACGTCGATGCTGCTGCCTGCCGCAATCGACCTGCTCGCTGCAGTCGCAGAGCCCTTGCACAGGCAGACGTCGCTGATAGCGGCAGGAAGAAGGCAGACTGAAACGACATGCTGGAATGCAGGTGGAGGATGAGCAGAGTGAGCAAAAGAGGAAACGAGCCAGTCTTGCGAGACGAGACGAGCGGGTGGCGTCAAACAGGCACAGCGAACGGACTGCAGGGTTATGCGTTGCGAGACAGCTGACTTGACTATGCAACAACAATTGTACTTCTGCGGGCACTACGAGCTCCATCACAGCCCAGCCAGGATGCCCGGGTTCCGGCGAGGCGAGACTGACATCGCATCGAACGACTTGGAGAAGACGTCCGTCTCGTCCTGGCTACCGCTCTCTCCGTCATGATCGTACTCTTCATCTCCGGCAGCGCGCACCCCCTTGAATGACATGGCGCCCCTCGGCAGGCCGTGCGCTCCACCTGGAGCACCATAACCCGGGCGTGGAGGAAGGAGGAACCCGCTCGCGGTGCTGTCGACCGACGAGCCCTCCTGCGCACTGAGACCCTCGTCGTGGCTCATCTCAACCTCGGTGTCTGCGTCCTCTTCGTCGTCGTCGTCTTCATCCTCGTCGTCATCGTCTAGGCCTCCACTGTCCCACTCGCGGTAGATACCCTGTACAAAGCCAGCGGACAAGGGCAGCTTGTACGGGTCGAAGGGGAAATGCGAGTCGATCTGCGCATCCTTGAGCGTCTTCTGAACCAAATTGAGCTCATTTGGCGCCGCAACAAGCGACATGGACGACGAGCGGCTCAGCGCAGGGTGCGGCTGGGCGTGTGGCGGAGGCAGGGGTACCGAGGGATACTCGACCGTCGGGGTGCCAGCATTAGATGGGCTATCCATCAGCGTAGAGCGGCGCGATTGACGCTTGTTGGCTTCAATGATGCTGTGGCAGTAGAGAAAGTTGGTCCTGTGAGCCATTCGGGCGAATTGCGAGACGACGGTTGGCGAGCACATCTGCAGACGACAAGGGGGGTGCTTGCTGCGTCAGCGAGCTGCAAGAGCCTCCAAACAGTCTGGTGTGACGGAGAACACACCTTGAGCGGGTTCAGTCCGCTGCTAACGGCTTGCTTGATGACTTCGAGGTCCGCCATCCATCTCCTTTTCGGAGCAGCCACGCCCTCCATCTCATCTCCGAGAAGATCGTCGTCCTCTCCCTCTGCGGCTTCTTCGAGGAAATCCTTCCATCTGAAGCAGAAGATGTAGAGTGCGGCCTGACAGATAGCGTAGAAGACGACCGAAGAGCGCACGATGCGGTCGGCGTCGATATTGCCCACGACAATTGACGCGTGGGCGATGCGCAGATCGTCCATGACATCCTCCATGTACGTGCACAGGAGGCCCATGACGCGCCGGGCGGCCGTGCGGTCGATGCCCGTGCTGCGTGACACGAAACTCGCAACGTACCCGGCAGCCGCGACGCGCGTGATGGTCGGCGTGCTCTGCTCGTCCAATGCCCGCCCGATAAGCGCACCACTGAAGTGATCCGTGAATTCTGGGCTCAGGGATGAATACCAGAAGAGGATAAATTGCGTGTGGCGCGTGCGGAAGGTGCGCAGAATCTTGTCGTCGAAGATTGCGAGCAACACGTCGAAGATGGTGCGGCGCAGGAAGGCGCTATTGTGTTGGGCAATGCTCGCTTGTATTGCGGCGTCCGCGGAGACTGCCCCGATTCCGGTGGCGAGCGCTGGGTTGCCTGACACGGCAGGGAATGGAGCAGCAGAGTCGAAGGAAGAGCCGGTCGAGGTCCGGGACAACGCTGCCTTGGTGGGTGTTCTAGTCGAGAAGGCGGAAGCCGGATTGCGCGTCGTGAAGGAAGCAGAGCTAGATTCGTTGAGGCGCTGAAGAAAGTCGAGAATGACTTTCAGGATAGCATCGAGTTTTGCCGCCATCTCCTTCAGGTTCTTGATGACCTTTGGCGAGAGGACTTTCGCCTTTCTCGCCTCTTCGTCATCCGCATCGTCCGCATCCAAACTTGGCTCCTCCTCATCATCATCGGAGCTCTCGTCTCCCGAACTGATGTCGCCCAAGTCGAGCTCTGCTGCGTCTCCATCCTCGCTGTCACTATCGGACTCGTTGTCCTCCTCGCTGACGAGCTTGTCGAATGGGTTCTCGATGCTAAAGCCAAAGACCTCCTCGTCGAGGACGCCCTCGTCATCCTCGAAATCCTCGATGTCGCATTGAATCTCAACGTCGATCTGAATAGCGCGCTGGATTACGGCTGTGAGGACGTTCTCTCCGAGTTGAGGGCAGTACTGGACGAGCTGCAGCGCATTGGCCATGTAGACGACCTGTGCGTTGCGCGACTCGCGCTTGTGCGGGAAGTAGCGATTGACGAGCTGCCACAGGGTCGAAGGTAGCGTAGGGATGAGGTGGAGGAGACTGCCCAACAGGCGATGGAGCCGGTCGTACGTTTGTCGTCGCGTCATTTCACTGGGCGATGACGACTCGGCGTGCGTGTACGTGTTGGTGAATTCTGGTGGTGCGTGGGCCTCCGTCAGCACAGCTGGGTTGAGAGCTGCAAGAAAGACGTCGACACCCACGAAAGCGGAAGCCCTTGACGATTCTCTCGAGCGTCATTTGGACAAACTCGGAGCGTGTGCACAGCAGAGCCTGCACGAACTTGCAGTAGCTGTGGACGAAAGCCTCGTCCTGAATAGTCGTCCACGGCAAGGCAATGATTGCATCAACGAGGGAGAGATGGGAGCGGTCGAGCTGGGCGACGACGTGGGTGAGTGCCTCGATCCAGGACTTGAGAGTCGCCAGGGACGGCGTGCCCTGACCAGCTGCAGAGGATGCTGATGTAGCGGGGGAAGACAGTGCCTTGAACTGCGAGACAAGCTCGTTGTAGGCATCGCTGCGACCCTGTGTATTGTCGACGCAAACGGAGGGGAAGCGCCTGTTGTCAGCCATCCAACGCGCCCGGCATCGTGAGAACGTTGCTCTGCTCACCATGCGCCTCTCTTGCAGAGCATTGTCGACGAATGCGAGGAACATGCCTCGCGTGTAGGCCGCTCCTCCTGTAGAGGCGGATCCAGCTCCTCCAGCTCCTCCAGCTCCCGGGATGGTGGCAACGGCAGCTGCAGCCTTGCCTGGCGTGCTCGCTGCTGCTTTGCCATTTACGCCAGCACCTCCCGCTGCTGCACCCTTGCTCCTCTTGTTTGCTCTGACAAAGGCATTGCCCTGCTCCATCTTGGCTGCTGCTACCGACGCCGCCGTGGTAGGAGCGGGACGCTTCTTTGGCGTTGCCGCAATGCGTCGCTGATGCGTGGACGACGTCGATACCGCGTGCGCGGCCACCATCTGGAGCGGTGCAGACGTCCTTCCACTTCCCTCTCTCGCAGCACTACACGGCACGGCAGGCTCTGGCCTTGCTTTCTTCCTGTACGGGCGAAGTGTGGTGATGCACGCACAAGTGGGCAACCGCGATGCAACGAAAAACTCGACACCTGGAGAACACTGGAGGAGAATCCGGGGTAAAGGGGTGGGGTGATCGAGATTCAGGCACAGAACAGAACGCGCCAGCGCGGGGACAGGGCCTGAGCGACGGACCTCCTCGATATTCTCCCTTCCTTCCTCTCCTGCCGTCTTCGCCTCTTGCCTTCGCTCCAACCACTCGACTCACCATCATCATCTTGCTTGGATTTGCCCCCGCCTCCGTTTGACTGATCCTGCCCTGCCCATGCTCGCTGCCGGCCATAACGACGCCACCGCTGGACGCAATGTCCTTCCACGCGTTGGCAGCCTCTGGCAGTTCGTTCGCTCCCAGGCAGGGTGACGCCGAGATTGACCTCATCGATCTGAAAGACACACCTGCGGCAACTCCGAGATGCCAGCCAGAGGCAGAAGAAACGGAGTCGGTGGCAGAATCGCCGGCTGCATACGCTTCTGGGGCCGGCGCGCAAGACATGCACGACTGCGAGTGGGACAAGCTGGTATGTGCTCTGTACTGCTGTTTGAATTGTTTCCTTCTGCTTCTTCGGTCCAGCCTTTCCCTTCCTTGTCTCCTTTCCCTTCCCTTCCACTCCCCTTCCTTCTTTGGATCCTTCTCCCCCTTCTTTCCATTCCTCCGACCACCTCCAGCCTCTTGCCTGCTGGCAGCCCTTCTCTCCTTTCCCTTCTCCTTCTCCTTCTCTCCCCTTTCCTCTCCCTTCGATCTGGATCTTTCCTGTGATCATCATTCACGAATACTATTTGCATCGACGCTTCACTTTTGCTCACATGTCAACTTCGCCATGACGCTTTCCTGTTCTCGCTGTCTGAAAGTCCGCAACCGCCACGCCGTCGTTACGAGCTCTGCCTCCTCTCCCTGCCCCCTCCTTGTTTCCCCTTCCTTTTGCCTGCATAGGCGGGCGCAAGACTAAGCAACCCGATCTGTTCCGCGTACTCTGGACTTTCAGGCCATCCAGAGTCCCCTCTATCATCAGTCTAAGAACTTCGAAGTGTCGTCTTCGTTGTGTCCCTCTGCGTCCCCCTTGCCATCCGGACAAGACACACACGCAACGGTCGCGCCCATCGGAGCAATCTACCCCTCTTCTGATGCACGCTGGCCGAAGCGAGACCTGAACGACTTCACCGGCGTACCCACTGAACCGAAGTTCGACACAGATCATGATCGTGCCATTCCGGTGTATAAGGGAGGTCGAGATCACGAGCGGGAAGGCAATCGGCACAGACACCCCCTACCGGACAGGCCACACCGCGTCATCCAGGAAGATGTGGTCAGATACACGAACTTCGACGGAGATGTCTTCACTGCGCTCATCTGCACATACTCGGACGACACGGTCGTGGTGCACGGTGAGCACAACGACAAGGCGCGCATCGCTTTCGACCCTGTTGATGCCCGGAAGGCCCGGGGTACGTATGCGGCTCTCGACGCAGACATAGAGCGACAGCGTCGACCAGGATTCACGCTAGACCACTACGTACCACGCTACTCGATTCTACGGGCTCGGCCCTACTACCGCGACCGCTACTTTCCGCCCTATTCCAAGCTCGCAGGAAAGAAGGTCAAGCTGCGCAAGGATTGGCCGGGGAGCAAAGGGGATGCGGAAGCAAAGCGCAGAAGTGGACAGGTGCAGATCAAGGTTTCGAGTAGCATGAAGAGGCGTCAAGCGCGCCAGCGACAGAAGGCTAGGCAGCGAAGTGCGGGAACCACATCGGACGAGGGCTACAAATCTACTGGCAGCAAGAAGGCATGTGTCTGTGGTGGCACTCCTGGAGATAATGTCGGAGCAGATGAAGACACCGCATCGGAAGGGACAGCCAGGCCGCCTTACCTATATGGCGTTCTCGTGGAGAATCTCGTCCACGAGACCAAAACGGCAGATGTGGAGGTAGGTCGGCGCAGGTCCCGTACGCCAACGCCAATTTCTAACGGGCTGTAGTGTACTGATATCATTTGTGCGACGCAGCTCGCCTTCTCCGACTGCGGGGCAGAACCACTCGGTGTCCGCCTTGTCCAGTTCATGAACGACTCTTTGACAATGCTCGTGCTGTTTGACAACGAGGACGCTGCCGACACGGCCATTGAGCAAATGAAGTAGGTGCTAGCTCCCTCTGCTTGTTGCAGAAGTTTTGAGCTGACTCGGACACACCTTTCGCTTGGAAGTGGCGTCGTGGCCGACGGACACGAGCTGAGCGTTAGCCTCCTGCCAGAGAGCCAGGAGGTGCTGCTGCACAGGCTGGAGGGTGGCACTGCGATGGAGTGATGACCGGGCTTAGGTACACTGGAATGGGGCAGATCCGGCGTTGGCGATCCGGACGATAGCGGACACTTTGGGAAGCACTGCCAGTTTGCTAGACCTGGTCGCTGCGACAGCCGAGACAGCATTGCCGTGCACCCGTGCCGCAGTGGTATGCTAGCCGCAGTGGTATGCTAGATAAAAGACCTGCTTTCCAAATGACGACAACATCATTCCACTCCATGCATTATTTCCTCGAATCGTCAGGCTTCCTTGTCGAACCTCTCCCTTAGCTTCCCCTAGGTCGGCCTGCTGAGAGTCCGACCGCGCCTGTCCTCCTCTGAGCAGCAGATGGGCCATTCGAGACTGCATTTAATCCGGCTCTACCCTGACTGATCGTTCCAGGGACATGCTGCGGGCTCATCGGGCGGCTAGTCGTTCCTCCACCCGCTGACGTCGAACGACTTGTGTTCCCGCCCGCAGCGGCAGCACCAAATCGGCCGCTGGGCGCCCTGCCGCTGGTCGTGTCTTTCCTGCGCGCTGTGCCACTGGCGCCCGGTGGCGTACCACCACTGCCTTGTCCTGTCCCGCCCGCGCGCGCAGGGGCCGGCGCGCTGCCTCCGCTGCCCGTGCCCGCCATGAGGGTGCCAGAGCTCGACGACAGCCCGCCAGAGTCGTCGCTGTGCTGCGAGCGCCGGGACCGCTCGTGCTTGATCTGCACCTGCCTGAAATGTGTGAGGAGCTCCTGCCATTTGATCTCCTCGCCTCGTCGAATGGTCGAGCGTGTTCCTACTGCCGAGGCCGGAGGTGCACTTCCTGCCGCACCGTACGTCATCCTGCAGAGACAGCATGATTAGCGAGGAGATACATGTAAGATAAATTTGATGGCTTTAGCATCACTCACGGCCTCGAAGCAACGTGCAGAAAGCCTAGGGGGCTGACGGCATTCAGGCGATTGCGTAGAGTGAGGAATGCCGAGCTCTGCGGGAGGAACATGAGGAGGCCGTACAGACACTTGAAGAGGTACGGGTTCTTGTCCGGCTCGAGGAGTTGTAGCCGGAGCGATGTGAAGACGGGCGATTCCAGAAGCTGGACCAGCTTATCGAACTGGATCAAGAGGGCCACGCTTACTTCGAGTTCGGCACTGACCACGCAATTGCATAACCGCTCGTCAGCTTTTCCGTCCAGAGTAGGGCAGAGAGAGCAGGAAGGGCTGCCCACAAGATCTGCAAAAGATTGGAAGCATGCTCGTACGCCTGTGCAAGCAGGCACAGCGAGAATGCCGCGACTGCATTGTGCGACCAGGATCGATACAGATTCGTGAAGAGCGTCTGGCCGTCCTTTGTCTCGAGATTCTTGAGCCTCTTGCGGAAATCG
The DNA here is from genome assembly GCA_008802785.1 of Symmetrospora coprosmae. NCBI lineage: Eukaryota > Fungi > Basidiomycota > Cystobasidiomycetes > Symmetrosporaceae > Symmetrospora > Symmetrospora coprosmae. The sequence goes on along the minus strand of VUYT01000001.1, from coordinate 532,489 downwards.
GCGAGCTCCTCGCTCGTGATCATGATCAAGTGCAAGTTCTGCACCATGATGCTGGCGAACTCGAGATCTTCGTCCTTCTCGAGTAGCTCGGCAAAAGTGCGATAGATGCGCTCGCTGTTGAGCGTTACGCACAGCTGCCGGATGATGAGGCTGCCACGCGTTTCGAGAAGCTTCCTGTCTGTGCTAAAGAGCGAGAGCAGGTTGCCCATGAACAGCGGAAAATAGTCTTCCTCCGACGCTGACGAGATCTGCGCTAGCAGCTGTAAGTCGGCTTTAACGACAGTCTCGGAATCGTCGGACAGGATCTTGAGCAGAGCCGGGAACGTCCCGTCATGCATTGACAGGATCTGCGGGATCGAAAGCAGAAGCTTGGCTCAGCGCATGGTTGCAGATGATGAAAGCCTGGGGGAATGCACATTATATGCACCTTTCGCGGCGCCTTCTGATGCAACATCTTTAGCCAGTGCAGCGCTGCCACACGCGGTTCCACTGCGTTGCTGATGAACTGCAGGACCAGGGCATTGACGGTGGCCTGATACTCGAACGGGTCTTTGCGCTCGCCTGCTGCCGACTCGTCGTTCGCATGCAAGGAGCGTGCATCGTGCAGCAACGGGCTCGTCTGCATGTGCTGCTGGTTCTTGTGAGACGACGCAACGACGTGCAGATCGCTCATCATCGCATCCAGGTTGTTTCCGGTGTTGGCGTAGCGCGTCGAGGACGATGCTTGTCCTGTGGAGGACCCGCCGGCGCCAGGGAAAGGCACGCTGCTGCTGCTGCCGCTGTCGGGGGCTTTCCCACTTGGAGTGCCAGCCGGGCTGGATCGCATGTTGCCAATAGACTCCTTTCGCCCATGTCCCTGCGCTTGTGCAGAAGCAGGCTGGACGCCGTGCAGAGCTGGAACAGGGAGGCTCTGCGGAGAAGCGCTAGTCTGCGGACTTGGATGCTGTGTCGCCAGGTCCGGCTGGGGCGGATTTGGCAGTTCCTGAATGCTCCTGAACAGGTTCAGATTGGTCGCGTGTGCGGCTGACTTGATGTCTGGAATGTCGTGGGCCAGAGAGCCGAGGACGAAGGGGATTAGGCGGGGTGTGAACGGGACTGTCGTATCCTTGACGAAGAGGATGAATTGCGCAATCCACCGAAGGCAGGTCGCCTGGATCTCAGAGTCGTGCGACGAGAGGTTCTGCAGAAGGATCTCCATGATGGCAGCGTGATCGACTGCAACTCCCTGGCCGGGAACCCAGTGCCCGGCGCCCTCGCCGTCCAGGTCGTCCTCCTCGTACGCTGCCCCGCCTCCTTCCTCCGATTCGGCATCGTGTGGCATCTGGTCCATCGTCTCGTTCCCGCCTACCACGCCATGTACAAATCCATCGTGATCTGTGTGCTCCTCCCGTTCTTCTGCAATTGGGGTCTGGTCGTCCTGCGTACCCTCTTCACTGATTCCCACAAGACTGGTGTCGGCCGTAGCTGGGCGAGTCAGGTCTTTTGCCCTCGTTGGCGACTCAACCAGACCTTCTCTGGAATGCTGTATGCTTTCGGTTGACTGCCGTCTTCCGCTGCTGCTGCTGCTCGATGCCCCAGGTATCGCACGAGCGCTCGAGCTCGGTGCGCCCGATAGCGGTACATCGTGGCTGTCAAGCTCTGCACCATTGGCAGCTCGCCGTCGTCGCCTCTCTTCCCGCTCGCGTACCCTCTCCTGCTTCTTCTCGAGCCTAGCCAGCCGTGCTTCCTCCCTGGCTTGGCTGACCTCTGCGGCCTCTCTGATCTCCTTGAGGAAGTCTGCCAAGACGTGCATGGTCGCGATCTTGATGTCCTCGGTGGGATCGTTGAGATAGTTGAGCAGGCCGTCGAGGAAGTGCGGAAGGTACGAGACAAACTCGAGCTCCGGGAGCGAGTCGAGGACGTTGAGCCAGCTGACGAGGTACGTGCGCGTGAAGGGATTGATGACGTGGATGCGCTCTGCGAGGAGGGGGATGAACCGCGCCAGGGAGAAGTGGACGCGCCGCGAGTGCCCTGGTGCCTTGCCGGCCTGGCGGTCCTTGATGCGAGATGGGGCCGCAGGCTGAGCTGCCGACGGGACAAAGCGTTCCGAAGGCGGCTCAGACGAGACGATAGTCGTATGCGCTTGCAGCATCTCCTTGGTCAGCTTGGGTGGCTGGTATCCGCCTTGCTGCTGCTGTTGCTGCTGCTGTTTGCGGGCGATGGACGAGGCGTCTCCATCCGGCACCAGGACACCCTTCTGCCCGTCATTGCCATTCTCCGAAGCGGCGCTGTCGTCCGGCGTGGTCGGCCGCGCGGCAACAAACGTCGAGGCCTGCTCGACGACAATGTCCTTGATGAGGCGGTCGAGCAGCTCGCCTCCATTCTTTACGGCTTGATCCGAGTCGGCTGCGAGCTGTACACGACAGTCTCAGCTTGCTGGAGATGTAGATGGGTTCGGACATACACCCGCGCGCGCTCGGTCACCTTGCTCAGGGCATCAAAGAGCTCGTTAAAGTAGATGAGGACTTCTCCCTTTGCGACCTGCAGGCATGTACGAGCACGTCAGGGGTCCCGCGCTGCGCTCTGCTTGCTCACACGTGCCGTGCCCGTGCCCGCGGTCTGGTCTGGTCTGGCCACCGTCAGTCCAGCAGCCGCAATAGACAGTACCCACCTTTGCGACGTTGTACATGCTCTCGCACGCAAAGTAGCGTACGCGCTGGTCCGGGTCGTGGAAGCAGGCGAGGATGGGCGGGGCAATGGTGACGAGGTAGGTCGAGATGTTCTGGGTGCCCAGTGCGATGCTGCCGCAACGGGCGCAACGGATGAGGACCAGGTCAGCAGCAGCAGACCAGCGCGGCGTTGCTGAAGGAGGACGCTGCGACGACAATGAGGCATCGCACGCACGCTGCTCCTGCCAGGCCCATGATGCCTCCATTGCGGATATTCGAGTTGTCTCGATTGCTCGCGAGCTCGACGAGCTGCCGCACAATGGCACCGACCCGCGCTGGATCGTTCGAGTGGTACAGCGCGTCTCGTATGGTTCTGCGGAGGTGTACGTGCAGTGACAGTCAGTACCGTTGCTTGGCTGGGCTATGGATGCCTCTAGCCATGCCGTGTGCCTTGCTCCGGTCCGACGCTGGCCTGCCGCCATCACTGCGCGCGCATGCACCCATCCATCCACCCACCCACCTCTCTACATCGCTCGCTGCGAGCTTGCGCTTGTCATACAGCTTGTCCACCAGGTTCTTTACCGTATTCGGGTCCATCGTGTGTGGGACGAGCGACAGTGCGCACGGACACAAGGGGTGGGATGTGTCTGTCGACTGCGATAACGCGGGTGTCTTGCCCCGACGGCGTGGATTGACTCGCACAAGGAGGTGATGCCTGCTCTACAACAACAGACTGCTTCGGTCCATCTAGCAAACATGCGCGTACCCGCTTCACCCCGTCACTTCAGGAGGCCCGCCACCGACAGGGTCAGAGATGCCTGCAGAGATGTCAGTTAGCACGGGCTCCACACTGGTCATCGAGCGGGTATCGAGATGGTCGGGAACCCACCTAGAGCCGCGCGCGTTGCTGCGGCCTCCTCTCCGACAAGCTCTGGAGCCATCCGTACATCGTGCTCGCGCTGCTCGGCCTCTACCACCATGTCGCCGCCGTCATCCTCGCGCCCGGGCGCCAGGCTCGCCAGTTGCTTTTCTTGGACAGTCTGTCGGCCACTGTCACTGAGCGTCATTGCCTCGCCGCTGTTGGCAGTGGGCAGCTGTTGCTCCTTGAGTGGTGAAGGAGTAAAGGCAGGCGCGGACGCGAGGGACGTAGTTGTCGGAGGCGGAGCAGCAGCAGGAGAGGACCCAGGGCTGACGGCAAGCATGGACGAGGGTTGCTGGCTTTGCGAATGTGCCGTCAACGACGGAGGAGGAGCAGGGGTGTTGCCCTCGGTGACTGGTGCCGTTTCTACGTTCTCAGCGGGCGAGGTCGCCGCGGTTGTCGCTGTTGGCTCAAGAGCCGGAGTCGGTGCTGGTTCGAGCAGCGTCTTTGCGCCCGTGATGGCGGCCGTGACCTGCTCCTCTGTAGGCTGCTCTCCCTCCTCTGCGAGCTCCCCTCCTTCGTCGTATTTGACCCACTTCAGGACGCGGTACCCCCCGCCGCCGCTGCCGGTGGGGTTGCCAGAGGACGGCTTCTCGCCGCTGCCCTTGGTCGCTGAGCCTGCAGAAGACGACTCTGGCCTGACCCATTCCTTCCTCCACCGCGACGAGGGCGCGAGCAGTGCGCGCTGCTGTGCGCGCAGCGTCGCCGTCGAGGTGAACTGCCCGCTGACCCGCGTGTTGTACCGGTTGGCCGTGGCAGCTCGCGACTGGGAAGGACAAGTCAGCTGCTGCTGCTGCTGCTGAATCGCAGCATCCATTGCACTCACCATATTGATATCGTCCCTGTGTAGGCGTGTTGGCTGCTCTCTGTCAGCCACTTCGATTCGAGCAGAGGCAAGAGAAAGAGGGGAGGGAGGACAGGGAACAGAGACCGTTCTCCCCCTTCTCGCTCCCGCCAACAGCATATAGATTAGATTACATTCGCAATGGATCGCACAGACGCTAACGCAGAGGCGTCGACGTCGTCGTCGACATCAGCAGGCCAGGATGCGGCACCTGTCGTCTTCAAGAAGCGCAGCAAGGCTGCCGGAGCAGGAGGAGCGAGCAGCAGGTCTCGGACATCTGCAGCAGCCGTCCAGGTAGCAGCAACGGCAGCACCGGGGAACCAAGTCAATGGCAGTGGAGCAGGGCAGAAGTCAGTCCGCACCGTTCCGAAAATCCGACGCACTCTGCGTGCGCAATTCGAACCCGCTGACAGGACCTCCGCGGATTGAATGCAGCTTGGGCGCAACAGACGGCGCGCAGAACGACGACGACGAGGACCGCGAAGGGACACCGGGCAACCTCGCAGACTTGATAGCCCTCCGCAAGCTGCGGCAGTCGACACGCACCCAGGGAATCGAGATTGAAAAGCTCAATGCTGGTCTAAAGACCAAGAAGAAGAAGCGCAAGCAGGTCGATGCCGCACCTGCCGAGGAGGAGACGTACGGTCTGCAGAAGCGGAAGGGCGCACAAGACGAGGACAGGTGCGTCCGTCTGCCGCATCAGTCGTGTGTGTTAGCAACTGGCGGTCGGCTGATCCTGGCAATCTGCTGCCCGGTCGGTCCCCTTCCTCAGCGACGATAACGGAGGCGAGGACGCCATCACGCGCAAGATCCGCAAGTCCAACAACTTCACCCACCAGACGGGCATTGTCGACGTCGACAAGCACATGATGGCCTACATCGAGCGCGAGCTCCAGAAGCGGCGTGCCGCAGACGGGTCTGGAGCGAGCGGCCAGGCCATGGACACGGAGAAGGAGCTAGCCGCGCTCGACCCGCGCGACGAGCTGTACCAGGTCGCAGAGAAGTACAAGGTGCACAGCAAGCCGGTCCAAGAGGGCAATGTCGCCACCTCCGCCGCTATGCTCACTGCCATCCCAGAGGTCGATCTCGGCATCGACAGCCGCCTCAAGAACATTGAGCAGACCGAGATGGCCCGCCGCAAGCTCGCCGACCGCAGGCAGCGCCAGGCCATGGAGGATAAAGCGGGGGAAGAGTACCACGAGCCAAGCTTTGCGGGCAGCCGCTACTTCCGGTACAACCCGGCAAAAGCAGCGGGCGGGTACGACGTCCTGCGCGCGGCAAAGCTTGAAGCCGGGGCGAAGGACGATTCGGACGAGGACGAGGAGCAGTACATGAAGGACATGAAGCAGTGGATGGAGAAAGGAACTGGAAAGATGAAGGAGGGGTATTCGGGCTACAAGGGCGAGTACGCAACCGACGACATTGTCGCAGACCGCTTCAAGAAGTACAACTCGTTTAGTCTGAATGGCAGAGGCAGGAGGTAGGTACTGTGAGTCTACTTCGAGCGCCGTTTGCCCTGTAGCCAGCTATCCGCTCTCTTGTTTGGTGCACCTTTGCCACATGTTGTCTATCATAGCCGCTATACAGCTAGCTCTGGAATGTAGCTCGCTAAGTCTACTGTCTAATCGAAAGCTTTGGCTACATTGTCACTGCCTAGCGAATGTCGCGCTGAGTCCTACTATCCCGCTTCTTCCTTCCTCTCTGCCCGTTTCTCCTGCAGAGCCCGGCCTTTCTTCTGCATCGCCTGCCCCGTCTCTTTGTAGCTCGCCTTCCGAGTCTCATTCTTGACCTTCTGCCGCCGGCGCCAGGCCAGGTAGCGGTGCTTGAGCGCGGCGAGGCGCCAGGCGCGCCAGCTCCACCGCCAGTTGATGGGCGACTCTTCTCCCGTGAAGATGAGCACATCGTACAGGATGGCTCCAAACGCGCCGCCGAGGATGTCGGCCGGCCAGAGCCAGAGCCAGTACTGGGCACAGCGGGACAGTATGTCTTTGCCGTCAGCGGCCATTCGATCGCACGCTGTGGAGAGCCAGCGCTTTAGGCGCCCACTCACATGGCTCCTGTCCTCCCATACGCCTGTACCATAGCCAACCCACCACGAAACGAGTCGCGGGCCCAGGTCGCGTGATGGGTTGAGACACGCGCTCGTCTGCACGCCCAGCGAGAGCATGATGGCCGTGATGGTAAACATGAGGACGAGCGGATTCAGGCCCGCTGGCGGGGGCACGCCATTGACGTCTCCGATGGCAAGGACGAGCACCAGGAGGATGGTCGTATCGGTGAACTCGTTGAAGAAGGCATTGGCATTGCTCACGTATGCGTCTGTTGCAGACGAGCGATGCCGGAAAGCGCGCAGATCAGTTCTCGATATAATAGCTTCAGAGCGAAAATGAAATGGTGAGTCCAGGTCATCCTCACTTGGATACGTAGCGAGGTAGCTGGCTGTTCCAGCCGTCCCGAGCGTTCTGACGTCCCCACCCCCCTCGACCAGGCTGATGGCGTGCCGATATAATCCATAAGCAGTAGCTGAACCAGCGATGAAGCCTAGAATCTGCGCGGCCATGTAACCCGGGACTTTCCGCCAGGGGAAGCCACGGAAGAGCGCCAGGACAATGGTGATGGTGGGCGAGATGTGCCCTCCCGAGATCCCGCCCGCAATGTAGACGCTGACGGCCACGCCGATGCCCCAAGCGAGCGGGGCCGTCAAATTGTTTGCGAGCGAGAGCGAACCCTGGCCGCTCGGCGAGATGGCCTCGTTCATGCTCAGCGACGTCTGAGCCGTCGCGCCCGTTCCGATCACGCTGAGCACGAACGCGCCCAGGAACTCGGCAGCCTCTTCGCGCACGTAGGAGCGGTACCGCGCTATCGGATTTGGGAAGTCGTCCCCTTTGCCTTTGTAGTCCGGATCGTAGTCGCCCTGAGATTCTGGAATGTCCTCGTCTGCATCGAGCACAAGGGATGCATCGTCCTCGACTGAAAGCGTCCTTCGGCTACCAGTCTTCTTTGTCGGGGATGCGCCTGCCGGCGAATCGGCTCGTGAGTGGACAGCAGTTACCTCCCCATCGTTCGCATCGGGACTGCTGTTGCCTGAGTCTCGCCTTTCCGGTACAGATGGCAGGGCAGGCTGGAGGTGATCAGACGGCTCTTGATCTCGCCTGGCTAGCTCTTCACGATGCTGCTCGAGGGAATGTCCACCGGAAGCAGCTGGCTGACAGCGAGCTCCTTCTTTGGGTCCATCGGAGGGTTCAGCAGTGCCGTCCCCTTGAGCCTGCTCTGGGCCTGGCCGCCATTGCTCCAATTCCCTACGAGGCCTGCCATTCTTCCTGCTCCACAAAACTGGAGCTCTGTGTCGACTTCGCGACACCCGACCTTCCGGCAGAGGGTCATCGTCTTCGTCGTCCACCACCATGGAATCCAGTGTCTCTAGGTCAGACCCGCCTTGTATCTCAGTCTCGTCAACATTGCGCAGCTTTGGTGCTTGTAGTGCAGATGGTACTTGGGAACCCTCGACGATGGCTCGTCTTCGACCGCTCGATGTCGATCCAGGATCGTGAAAAGACGTCCTCCTGCCAGCTCCGGCAGCCAGTGCACGATTTCCGCCCTGCAACGGTTCAAGCGGCACTTCCCCCACCTGGAAACCGTAGAACTCGGCAATAACGGTACGAATCACGTCCTGAAGCTGATCCCGGTCGATCTGCATGCCGCCCATGCCCATAGCTCCTGCTGCTGCCGACGTGTTCGCCGTCTGACTGGGAAGAGGCGGGGGTTGAGGCGGCTGTGCGTTGGGATATTGCTCCTTGATGCGATTCATCTGCTCTTCCCACTCCTTCTGCGCCTGCACCTCCTCGTGCGTGGGCAAAGGCTTGCCCAGCGAATACAGGGGCTGCTTGGTCGCGCCACGCGTGGCCCATGTCGGGCGCTTTCGGGGCTGTGGCATAGGTACGGCAACGCCTGGCGGAGGTGCCTGCGCGGCTGAGCGGCTCACGCGGCTGCCCCTGTCTCTGCGCCGCTGAGCCGAGGCGCTCTCTGCATCTGTATTGGATGGCACGCGTCGACGCCCGGCCTCTAGGTCGAGGGTATCCTGCTCCTGCCGTGCTGCTCCAGCGAGAGAGAAAGGGGGAGCTGGCTTGCTCTGGTGTGCGGACTGCGACTGGCGGGCGTTCTGGCGCTTTTTTGGACTGGTCGCGTCGTCTTTGCTATATCCAGTTGCGGAGGTGGAGTGCGTAGCGTTCCGGACGTTCGAAGGTCGCGCTGTGGCTAGTGCGGAGGCGTGTGCCTGCTTCGTCGTCTCAGACAGCTGTTTTCTGTCAAGCTCTTCGTGTCTAGAGCGAGGGGATAGACTGGCACTTGGCCGGCCCTCCCGTGCCTGGCTGTCGCCTTGCACTTGGCCGGACTCGCCGACTTCCTCTCCGTAGTCCTTCTCGTGATCCGGAGCAGTGATTCCAGCGTCTGCATTGGATACGGACAAGCGGGTCGACGCTGTGCTGCAGTCCTCTAATCTCGGGCTGGTGGCGCTTTTCTTGCTGGAAGAGAGACGGGCGGGCATTGCACTGTCCAGTCGCTGTTCGTTCGGACGCGAGTCTATCCGCGAGTGCGAGTGAGCGCGTCGAGACATCCCAGGCCGGTCCTGTGCGGAGTTGCGCTGTACATGTGGGATCCGTGCAGCAGGAATTGCGGATGACGATCCTCCACGGCGATCCTCTTCTCCGGATGCCATCTCGCGAGTAGCAGGAACCGTCATGTCGTGGATCTTCGTTGAGAATAGTGTGTGTGTATCATATCACGAATAGGACCTTGATGTACGCGTTCCTGAGGCGGTAATGTTCATTGCCGTCTTATCTGATGAAGATGGTGGAAACCACAAAGAGCTCGAGGGCCCAACTCGCTCGCAGCTGCGGGCCCCCTTTCATCCTGACGAACCTCATCATCGCGTCAGGCAACTGCAGTATAGTACACTGAACTGCAGACACGCACAATACTGCAGCGAGCAGCAACGATGCGCACCCGCCTCGACCAGCAGAAGCGGCAGCACCGCGAGCGCGCGCAGCCCGCAGCGCGGCAGCGGCTGGGCATCCTCGAGAAGCACAAGGACTATGTCAAGCGCGCAAAGGACTACCACAGCAAGGAGGACAGGATAAAGAAGCTCAGGGAGAAGGCCGCGGGGAGGAACAAGGATGAGTTCTACTTTGGAATGGTCAATAGCAGGACGGAGGTGGGTGGTGGTGGGCCATTGCCATAGCCCAAGTTTTCGGGTGACAGCTCAGCTGAGCTTGTTCTGGCGAGCCCACAGAAAGGAGTGCACATCCAGGACAGAGGGAACGATCCCATGCCCGTCGATATCGTAAAGCTCCTCAAGACGCAGGACGTGGGCTACGTCCGGACCCTCCTCTCGACAGAAGAAAAGGTGGGTAGGGGAGCCGACGTCGCCACCTGAGTGCGCAGCTCGGCGCATGGCGCTTTGCAGGCATACGAGTCGAAGCATAACAGATTAAGGACGCTGTTTGCACCATCTCTCCTCGCTCGTTCTGTAGATCATCGACCGCCTGCGCCGGGACCTGGGCTCCAATGTCGGACTGCTCGAGGACGAGCAGGCGGGCAGTGGCGGCGCAGCCTTCGACAGCGAAGATGAAGATGACCTCGGCGAGGGCACATCGTCATCTACAGTCAGCAAAGCCGCCATCCTCAGCTTGCTCAACTCCGTTTCAAGCATGACCGGGAGCAGCAGCGGCAGTAGCAACAGCAGCATCAGGAGTGCAAGCGAGACCGGCAAGGGAAAGAAGACAGTCTTTGTCGATTCGGAGAAGCAGCGTGAGTGATAGCCATCAGCTTGCTTGCTTGATCTCGTCCTGCAGTGCTTTGAGCCTAGCTAAGACAAGCTTTCACACGGGCATGCCCGCAGTGGCGAAATTCAACCCGAAACGCTTACTTGCCCGAAGCACGCCTACAAGCACGAGCGCCCCCAGCAAGCTGAGTTTGGACGATGATGCGGCATCGATCAACAAGAGCAAGGGCAAGGGCAAGGGCAAGGCGGAGGCGCCAGCCGTGTCGCCCGAGGCCGCCGCCGCCGCCATGCAGGAGAGACAAGCGCACCTCGCATCCCTTGCCGGCGAGCTGGAGGCGCGGCTGGAGCGGCTCGCGCTTCTGCAGCGCACGTATCGCGAGATGCAGGTGCAGCGTCTGATCATGGGCACGGGGAGCAAGAAGGCCACTGCATCCTCTGCAGCGGCAGGCATTGTCGGCCGCAGGAAGGGCGATCTGAGCGCAGAGGACGAGCGCCTGAACGAGGCAGACCTCGATGAGCTGGAGATCAAGCGCATCAAGAGCGGCGCGCTCGGCAGGCGCAAGCTTCCCGAGCCGGAGAAGGGTGTCCGCACTGGCGCCAGAGTTTGGAAGTGGAAGAGCGAGAGGAAGCGATAGGATACGGGGGCCTCTGCAGCACTGACACGGTGTCTTCGCAACGTCTCTGCGAGGCGCAGAGTTCGCCTTTTGGCCACCAGCCGCAATCTTGTCGTTGTTACAACATCATGGCCTGCCCAGTGCCGAATTGCCAATTCAGCCTTTCTTCAGGCTGCTCGACCGTACCCGCGCATTGCAGCTCCACGCTGAGCCGTCTTGTTTATCGTCTGGCGCGTTGCGCCCTTTTCGCGCTGCGCGGTGGTCTAAAACACCACGGCCACAGTCTCTCTCGGATTCAGATGGCAAACTCGGACGGCTTGATCTGGAGCTTGCACAGGCGGGCCAGGAGTCCAGCGAGCTGCACGACGGTCGAGACGCCCTCTAGAACGCGCATGTGCGTGAAGCCGATCTCCTGCAGTACAGAAGCGGCAGGGTGGGCAGGCGTTAGACGGGGTCGGACGTGGTCGCCATCGCCATCAGACAAGTCGAGGCAGGGCCGCTAGCCTAGCCCACCTTGATGAACTCGAGCTTGCGGTACTCTGCCATGCCATCGCTGCTCTTTGTGACGCGGAAGATGGTGCTGACAATGTCGACGGCCGAGTATCCCGCGGACCAGAGCTCGTCCAGCCCTTTCAGGGCGCCCTCGATGTCGGCCTTCTCGCACGACGAGATGATGTTGCGCACTGTGACGGGGTGCGGCAAGTCGCACACTTTGAAGACGGCTTCGGGGCTCACGAAGCCGAAGCCGGAATGCGTCGACTGCAGATTGTTGATGGCTTGCCGCATGTCGCCTTCGGCTGTGAAGACGATCGCTGCGAGACCCTCAGAAGACCACTTGACCTGAAAGAGCAGCCAAGATCAGCTTGACAGATCCATCTCTCTATCGTGTCCAGCTTGATTTCGCCTCGGAATCCGCTGCTCACATCTTCGGCATCGCAGATCTCCTTCAGGCGCTTCATGATTTCTTCGTCGCTCAGCCGTCGGTATCGCAGGATGGCGCATCTACATATGGTCGGCGAGACGATGGTGAGCATCAGATGACTGAGCGACTCTGGAGCTGTCCTTCAGCCGCGCCGCAGCGCCAAGGGTAGCCGACTGCGCGTGTGTGTCGCACTCACCGGCTCTGAATCGGCTCAATGATCTTGCTTGACTGGTTACACGCGAGCGCGAACCTCGTCGTGTTGGAGTAGATTTCCATGGTGCGACGGAGAGCTTGCTGGGCGCCGGGCGTCATGCTGTCTGCCTCGTCGAGAATGATGATCTTGTGCCTCCCCGACGGCAGGGTGACCTTCTTCTGCGCAAACGTCTTAATCTTGTTGCGCACGACATCAATGCCGCGCTCGTCAGACGCGTTCAGCTCGAGCACGCCCTCTTTATAGGCTGGGCCGAGCAGGGCGTGCGCCAGACAGAGGATCGAGGTCGTCTTGCCAATGCCCGGGGTGCCCTGAGTGCGTCGCACGCACAGCGGAACACACGTTTACCAGGATGAGAAAGGAGGACAGCGCGCACCGCAAGAGGGAACAGCGAGTGTCAGTGGGTCCCGTTGGCTGCCCGCGCTGTGCCTGGAGGGGCCAGGGCAGCAGGTGTGCGTACGCACCGAGAGCACAATGTGCGGGACGTTGCCGTCCTTCGCAATGACTTTGAGCCTCTCGACCGTCTCCGAGTTGCCCACAATGTCGTCCAGGAGGATTGGCCTGTACTTTTCGACCCTGTGGGCGATGAAATGTCGTCCATCAGCTCGCGACGCGTCCCCATGTCTGCAGCGACGACGACGACGACGGCGGGAAAGGCAGCCCGCGCACCAGGGCGTCTGGTAGACCATTGTGCTGCCGTAATCGCCATCCTTGCCTGCTCTGCCCTTTCCCTTGACAGATGCTGCTGCTGCTACCGTACTCGACTCCATCGTGCGTGCGTGCGTGCGTGCGGGCGTGCGTGGCTGGTCGGGCGGAGATGGAGAGACGCGCACATGGACGGGAGGGAGCAGGGGGAAAGGCCAGGCGGAGCAAGGACATGACAGTGAGGACGGCAAGTCACACACACACACACACGCACATATAACCAAACAAAAAGAGGTGTATTGCAGTGCAGGATAACGATGATGTACTATTGCAGTCAGGGGAAGGGAGGACAAAATGCGCAATGGATGGAGTGCTGAGGGGAGTGGTGAGTGAAGAGAAAGTTGTGCGAGGCGAGGTACATAAACAATCACAGCTGCAGATACTGCTGCGAGCGAGATGATGGGCGTACAGCCGCGAGGCGAAACGGGGCGGGTGATGGTGAACGTGGCCGTGCCAGACCAGCGCAAGGAGGAGGCGTCCGACTCTCCGCGACCTGAAAACGGCCCTCTCGCAGGCAAACGCTGAGCTCGTATCTCGTGCGGCCGGCGTGAGCGAGCGGCGGCGCGGACGACCGTCGACCGAGCCCGGTAGAGCGCGCCCACCGGCTGAAACCGGCCCCAGCGGCCGCCTTCCTGCTCGACGCGGCTGGAGTAGCTCCGCTACAGGGCTCGTGTCGATGCTCGCGCGAAGTCTTCGAAGGGGATGTCCATGCCGGCATCGGGTCGTAGTACTGCACAATCTGCCTTCAGCACAGAGTGAGGGCCGGTCCGATTCCTTGGAATGGATACTTGAAAAGGCGGGCGGAGTCGATACGTAGAAAAGGGGCACTCGCTGAAGTCGAGGCAGGATGGGTCGGGGTGGTGAGGATGTTGGGATACGGGTCCAGGCTTTGTCAATGAGACCTGGCACTCAGCGCCTCGAGCGAGCGACGGGCGTTCTCGGGATGGCTCATGGCACCTGAATCTGCAAGGGACATTGGCGGAGGGCGAGGAAAAAAGCCGCGCGAGCGCGAGTGCTACCGTGAAAGGCTCATTGCAGAGTGAGCCAGATTAATGGTGTGGAGTGATAACCGAACAAATAGTGGGCGCTGCTGAAGGGTGGACGCCATTCGCAGTATTCCGGGGGGTGAGGGCGAGCTGTTCCTGGGGAGATCCCAAATGGCCGCGGCGAGTGAACCGGGCAGTCGGACAGGAAGATTGTGCCAGTCGGGAGAAACGCGGTCGACGCCGAGACGAAGACGACAATGACGAGAATGATGACGGCTGCGACGTGGACTCGATGGACCAGCCAAGCGCGGTAATGCCGCGCTAGCTCCATAAGGGCGGGGGCCTCGTCATCGAATCGTCGTTTGCGACGCCTGCGTGCCTTCCCACTGCCCGTGCCCGTCTCCTGAGCGCCAGCCCCGTGAAGGCTCCCGTCCCTATCCAACAAATCGCCCTACTTCTGACGAACCCGTCCCGACAAAATACCGTCACCCTCCTTCGCGCCTAGCTCCTGGTCTCTCTGCTCATACAGCAAGCAGAGAGGGCAGGGTTTGACGGTTGTACAGAGAAGGAGGGATGGCGGCCTGCTCACGACCGAGGCGAAAGACACGGTTGAGAGCAGATAAAAAGGAGGCGTGCGGGAACGGTCGTGACAAAGGTTGAAGTGGAGCCGGAGGTTGTTGGCGTTGCGTTGTGTGATGTGATGCGGTGTGCTCGGGAGTTGGGCGGGATCATCTAGTACCACGCCGGGTTGGTAGCCGAGTCCGCCTGAGCACCGCGGTTGCGCGATGCATTGGGGTCGTTGTAAGCCTTGGTCTGGCTTCGGAGCCTGCAGAAGACGATCATGTCAGAATGGCAGGTCTACGCTCCAGTGAGCTCTGCTTTCCGCACACTCACATTCTCTCGGAACCCTGAGGGGGCAGGTGCGAGGCGGTCCCCGTGTTGCTCCTCATGCTCTCGGACGGGTAGCCCTGGTCGTCTTGGATGACCTTGCGCGGGCGAGCGACGGAACCGCCGGCTGCACCGCCCTGCGACTGTCCCTGCGCCTGCTGGCCAGCCGACTGGGAGCGCGTGTTGACGGGCGAGATCTGGCCGTTGGGGTCGAGGCGCCCAGCCGGGCTCTGTCCTGGCTGCACCTGCTGCTGCTGCTGCTGTCCAGAATTGTACAACTGCATACCTGCGGCCTGCGCGTCCTTGATGGCTTGGTCGCGCTGCTGCTGCTGCTGCTGCTGCAGCTGGAGCGCGGCGGCCTGCGAGTCGTCCTGGCTCTTCTGCTGCACCGACCAGTCAAAGACATAGTCGTACTGGAAGCCCTCGCGGACAAAGAGGTCGCGGAAGAGCTTGCGGAGGTACGAGTAGTCGGGCTTGTCGTCGAAGCGGAGCGAGCGGCAGTAGTTGAGGTAGATGGCAAACTCGTTGGGGAAGCCGCGGCACAGCGTCTCGGTGGGCGTGGTCATCTTCTTCTCCATGATGCGGTCATACTTCTGCTTCTTTGTCGCTGCCTTCAGGCCCTGCCAGGGGAGCTGGCCCCGGAGAAAGTACATGAGAACGTAGCCGAGCGACTCCATGTCGTCCCGGCGCGACTGCTCGACGCCCAAGTGCGTGTTGATGGACGTGTAGCGCGCTGTGCCCGTGAGATTCTTGTTCTCGCGGTACGGAATGTGCAGGTGCGTCTTTGGGTCGCGATACTTCTTGGCCAGACCGAAGTCAATGACATTGACCTGATTCCCGCGCTTGCCAATGCCCATGAGGAAGTTGTCGGGCTTGATGTCTCGGTGGATGAAGTTGCGCGAGTGGATGTACTCGATGCGTGAGACCTGCGATGATGATGGCGAGTTTAGTCCTGCACAACCCAAGGTGACCGACCGAGGTGCACTTCCGACTCACCAGCTGATCAGCGAGGAGGAGGACAGTCTTGAGGGTGAATTTGCGGTTGCAAAAGTTGAAGAGGTCCTCGAGGGATGGGCCAAGGAGGTCAATGACCATTGCATTGTAGTCGCACTCGATCCCGTACCATCGCACGAACGGGACGCCGACACCTCCGGCAAGGGTCTGTGGGCGGAGGCGTATTGGGAAGGGACGGTAAGCATGCGAAAAGGCCAGCATCGGTTAGGAGGACGACTTGATGCAGACACACGCACCTTGTAGACCTTTGCCTCGTACTCGAGCTGGGGGTGTTTGGCCTTTACCGATTCGAGCTTGATGGCGACCTCCTCGCCCGAGATGATGTTGACGCCGAGGTAGATGTCGCCTGCGAGGACGGGGTCATCAGACGGATCAGCATGAAATTGAGACAATGTGTGGTATGTGCTGGCTGCTCCGGCCCCTCTCCAGAGTGCGCCTGCTGGTCCACTGCCTGCCTGCGCCTGCCTGCCAGGGTCGACCCGGCCCTTCCGTGCTGGGCGGTGCGGCGCAGTGGGACGACGCCGAGGGAACCCCGCCAGCGCCGACGCCCAATGCTGGAACCCCCACCGCAGCCAGCAACACACGCTGCAGAGCGCATAGCACAAACCCACCAAAGGAGCCACTTCCAATCTTCTTGCCGATCCTGTACTTGCCTCCCACGCGGAGATCCATGGCTGCTGTGCTGTGCTGTTACGTGCGGTCGAGGGCGGTCCGAGAACGAATCACGGCGCAGGTTCTGTCTGAGGGCGGCAGCGACGACGCAGACGGTGGGAAGAGGCAGAGGCAGAGACAGGCAGGCGCGTGTGTACAGTAAGGACACTCTGCGGTTGCTGTATGCTGCTGCTGCGCTGTGCTCGAAAAGGACGGTGGGTGGGTGGGTTGGAGGAGACCAAGGGGGCCGGTGCTGACGGAGCGAGGGAGGGACGGTGGCCTCCAAAGAGCACAACTGCTGATAGGGTGCAGACAGCGCAGTCAGACACACGGACAACATGTACTGTAGCCTACGAGTAGCTTCGGAGCTAACTGCTGGTGTATCGTATCGTTCACACCCGTGATGCCCCATCCTGGCGGCGCGTGACGTGTCGGGAGTCCGGTCCTGACCCCGCAGCCCGTCAATGTCCGAAGGGCGGGCAGCAGCAAGTGAGGCACAACAGTCTCGCAATCTCTACTCTCTGAGCATCTCCGCTGCCCGCACCGTAGCCTGTATGCGGCTCCAATCATCCAGGCTGTCCGACGCGACAAAGCGCGTGGTGGCGACATCCCAAGAAGACGCGACTTGCTCTCCATTGAGTCGTCGATTTCTGCATACCAAGACAACATCGATACCTACGACAGCCTGAGTTGTGTGTCGGCCCGTCATCCTGCAAAACCCTCTCCTTGGCCATTCTCCTCTAGATGCTTGGACACAGGTCACCATACTGCACCATGGCGTCAATCTCGGACGTCGCCACGTTGGCAAACTCGCGTGCCTCCATGAACAGCCAGATCTGTGCATGTCATCGCGTCAGCGGAGTCGTCCCTCGTCCATGCAATTGCGATCACCAGGACCCACCTTGAGCATGGGGATGATGGAACCGCTGCTAAATTGCTCCTTGAGCTCGCCCTGTCGACCCATCTGCGCGCCCATCTGGCGGAGAATCGGGAGCGCGCCCTTGAACAGGTCCATATCCGGGTCGAGCTGCCTCCCGATCCCTTCGAGCAGGAGGATCGAGATGACAGTGTTGACAAACTCGCCCTCGAGGCGGACATGGTGCGTCCGCACCGCTTTCAGTACCTCGGAGAGGATGTCGGATATCCGGATCTGGGCGAGCGAGAAGGTCCGGCTCTTTACGCTCAGCACCAGGTGCTGAATCTTGAGCGCAAACGTCTCGGCATCCGTCACGAGCTCGGGCGACTTGCACCGCTCAACCATGAGCTTGCCCGCCTTGTACCCGTCAAACTCGGCGACGGCTTTGAAAAGCTCGACAAAGTTCTTGCGGTTGTCTCCGTCCAGCGTCGTCACTAGCCCAGTGTCGAGCAGCACAATCTCGGGCTGGTACCCGGCGTCGTCGAGCTTCTCGAGCTCATCGTGCCATGCCTCGTGGTCGTGCGACACCTCCCGGAGCCGATGGCAGATCTCGGCGCTGCGGCTTCCACCCTCCTGCGAGGCCTGGTCCTGCTCTGGCTCGTCCACAAAGCGCGCCCACAGTGACTGCAGGATCGTCTTTGTCGTCGGCTTGTAGAATTTGACCATGATGTTGCCAGGGTGCAGGTCCGCATGCACGAAATTGTCAAGTAGGAGCATTTCCTGGAGCGAAGAGAGCAGAGAGAGGCGTAAGCACGAGCATGGGACAAGCTCGAGGAATCTGAGGGCAATCGGCGACCCACCAGAAACGCATCTAGCCCCAGACTGGCAATCCTGTAGTCGTACGGCCCGCCTCCCTCTCTCAAGAACGCTTTGAGAGGTACGGCATCCTCGTACTCTTCGACGAGCACCCTCTTGCTCGTATAGGCATTCAGCGGCCGAGGGAAGCTGACGACTGTGCGGTGCTTGAAGTTCTCCTCGAACCGGTTCAGGTTGTCGGCCTCGGTCGTCAGGTCGAGCTGGGAGCGCATCATGCCGCCGAAGACGTCCACTTCCTGCGGGAAGGAGAGCCACTCCATTCCTGGGAACGCGTTGAGCACGCGCGCGAAGAAGCCCATAATCTTCAGGTCGCGATTGATGACTTTCTCGACGTGGGGGTGGAGCACCTTGATGGCTACCGTTGTTGAGGGCAATGCTTCGTGGGGTGGCCGCTCGGGTGCGGATGGCAGAGGGAGGACGCCCGGCTTCTTGGGGTCATACTTGGGGCCCAAGTACTCTGGCGGCAAGAGGTCCGTCCGGAGCGTGCCTTTGTAGGCCTGTGGTCGAGATACGAGTGTCAGCTGTCGACAGCAGACGAACTGTGCCTGTCGCGTAGAGGACGCACCTGCGCAATCGCTCCAATTCCCATTGGCTTCTCGTCAAACTCCTCAAAGATCTCGGCAAACGGCTTGTTGAAGGCCTTCTCGAGTACCCGCTTCGTGTACCTCAAGCTATGCGGCTTGCCATTGCTATGCAGTCGACCAAACATGTCGCAGAGCTCGTCTGGGAAGAGGTCCCGCCTGCTCCCTGCCCACTGCGCGAGCTTGATGAAGGTCGGCCCAGCGAGCTCCATCTGCTTGACGAGGAAGCGGTACCACAGCTGAGTCGTGTAGCGCTCCTTCTGACTCGAGCGACGCTGTCGGCCTGCGCTGGACGCCGACGCGCTGCCCGTCGATCCGGCGGTGCCATCAGAGGAGGACGAGGGCGGCTCCTTGGTCCCTATCCACTCGAGCATGAGCACGGGCGACGTAATGATGACGGGGAGGAAGAGCATGGCGAGGTACAGGAAGCGACGGCCTGTCCCCAGTGGCTCGAAGATGTAGCGATTCAGCAGGCGGTAGATGCGCCGGAATACGCTGGCGTGCTCGTCCTCGAGATCGTCCTCGTGCCCGGGCAGGTGGAGCTCGTTTGGCCCTTCGGCGCCATCAGAGTTGGTGAGCTTTTCTGTCAGAGAGGTATGCGACGAGGACGACGCGGATGGCGCGGGTGCATCGTTGCGGATCGTGGTGAGTCCCAGAGGCATCAGGGCCAGGCTTGAGGCGCCCGCACCGGCGGCGGCGATCCAGATGCCACGACGAGAACGGAAGCCAGAGGAGGAGGAGGAGGAAGATGACGACGAAGAGCCATGCGACCAGCTGCCTCCTCTAGATCCGTTGCCGCTGGCTCCACCACTGCTGTCCCTTGTGGTTGTCGTCGCCGCTGACCTCGCCTGAGCATGGCGCGGCCTCCGCAGCAGGAGATGACGTCGCAGCAAGGCGGAAGATAACGAGGAGGAGGACGACGAGAGGGAAGCAGAGGAGGAAGATGTTGAAGCGATCGCACGATGCACTGAATGGCGCGGTAAGCGTAACATCGCAAACTACTGGGCACAGATTGCGCTGTGACCAAGTCGCAAGTCTGGGTATCCGTCACTTGCACGTGAAACTGCGAAGGCAGCCATGGAAGCACTGAACAGGCATAACCGGAGGTGCTCGCCAGGAGACAGGACCAGACCGTCATTACGTGAATAAGGAGGACTGGCTACAGGGAACAGACTGGGAAGAGACTGCATGACTGCCTGCGATGGAGCTGCTTTGCTTGGAGCACCAAGCTGCGCTGGCGCGACATGGCGCTCTACATGAACCTGAATGACACGAGATACCGCGCCTTAGCTCGGCAAGCCAGAGAAGGATGCACTCGTATCGAGCCCACTCACTTGGATGCCATGCCCATGAGCTGGCCGAGACCGCCGCCGCTCGAGGTGCCAGCCGTAGCGGGACCCGCTCCGAAAGCGCCAGACATCTGGGACTTCATCATGAGCTTCATGATGGTCAATCCTGCGCTGTTGACAGCATCTTGCTTCTGCCCGCCTGCTGCGCCACCCGACTTGTCAAAGAGCTTGGACGCCTCGGAGAGGGCCATACCGATCTGCGAGAGTGACGGTCTTCAGCGAACGTGGCAGTGTTTCAGTCTCGCTCGAGAGATGAGAGAGTCACGTACCAGTGCAGACTGTCCACCGGAGGTCTGAGCGGGCTGCCCGCCCTGAGTGAAACGCTTGAGCGCTTGCATGGCGGCGGCGGCTCCGATGCCGTTCGCGTCAAGGTTGCCAGCGTTGCCTTGTCTGTATCGCGTGGAAATCGACACGTCAGCAGCAACATCACAGACCTCGCCTGAGTGTGGAGGGACCCCACCCGTAAGCGACGTTGTGCTTCTGCACGACGTCATCCTCGTCAATATCGTCCTTGACTTCGGTCCTGTCGCTCTTAAGGAAGCTCAGGGCCTGACCAAAGAGGCTGCGCTCTCCGGACGAGCCAGAGTCGTTGTCGGCAGTGTCGATGATGCCATCGCCGTCGAGGTCCTGGCCGTACTGCGCGCCCGACATGGCGCCGGCTCTGTCGGGCGGACAGGCGCAAGTCAGCTCGGGGCGCTCGAACGACAAGGCAGAACCGAGACAACCGCAGCGCACGGGCGGTTCAGGTGTGCTCCTCCAGTGACACCAAAGTCACCGCCGCTCTGGTTGTTGCCGTAGTTGGTCTGGCCGCCCTGCTGGTGCTGGTTGTTGCCCTTGTTCTGCGAGTCCTGGTACATGTCGAGGCCTTTCTTAAGGAGATCCTGCGGGAGGACGGTGGGCAATAGGTGGGATAGACGACAGATGCCGTGGTGTCAGTGTCAGAGCCGTATGCTGCCTCTTTCTGCGCTACTGCTTGAAGCTTAGAGCGAGCCTGCACGCTTCGCAGGCACAGGCCCCATCGCAGGCCAAGATGGATGCACTGCAACTGGAGAGGAAAGCTACCCACCATGATGTATGGGTGTGCGTGCTAGGATTTGACGGGGATGCTATTGGATCGGAGTGTTGTTTCTTTGTCGTATCGATGAGGGGCAGCCCGGTCGCCTCTCGACCAGGACCTCACAACGGCTGCCCGCAAGGTCACGTCGACGCGTTGACGTCACGCGCGCCAGGGTGGCGACGGACTCTATAGACAGTCCAAGCTCCAACTCCGCAGGGATCATGATGGAAGACGGCATGGCATGACACTGTTACGACTTCTCCTGCCTGTACATAGTGCTGAAAGCGGATGGCGGTGCGGTCATAATCCGCATATCGGATAGAAGGGTCGAAGAGATCAGAAAAGATGTGACACGAACGAACAGCGAGCTGCCGATATGCTAGGAAATGGCCAGCCGCTAAACGAGCACTTCAATGTGCCCAGTTCCGTTCATCTTGGGCAGCCTTGCGCTTCCGTTGGCCGCGCTCTTACCGGAGGGAGACGCTTTCGGCGACGCTTGAACAGGTCCCGCCCCATCCGACGATCCCTGCTCCAGCTTGGCCTTCTTCGGCGGACTCGTTCGTGCTGTATCGTCGCCATCTCCTTCGTCCTCACTGTCGTGGATCTTTGCCGGTCCTGTCCGCTCGCCCTTTGCGGACGGGATGGCCTTGGCTGATTTCGACGACCTCACGACAATCGCCCCATCCTCGCCATCCTCGTCCTCCTCCTCGTCGCTGTCCGCGACTCGCGGTGCGGGCCTCTTCAGGACGCGCGGCTGTGTTGGACCACCCGCTCTGACACTCTCTTCACTCGCGGATGTCTCGCCATTTTCGAGCTCGAGCGTCGGGACAGCCGAGCCGGGCACGCTGCTCTCGACGCTCGTGTTGGCCTTCTCGAGCTGGCGAGCCTTGCCTGCTGACGTACTTGGTGCTGCCGGTGCTTCCTTCCCGTCGTCATCATCGTGTCCCGTAGGCATGGGCAGACCGAGCTTTGCGAGCTTGTACAGAGGGATGTCTCCCGGCTTGGCTTTGATGAACTGGCGAAAAGTCAGGCAGACGTGATTGTCAGCAATCGCGAGACCTCCTGTCGTGCATGCAGCGTGACAACACTCACCCTGCGGTCCCTAGTCCAGTACCCAGTGTACTTGCCCTTCGACCAGACTTCCTCGAGACCGTCAAACGGCTCGTCCGCCTCGTCAAGATCGTCTTCCTCGTCATCGTCTTCCGGCACAGTGTGAATAGCCTTCCTGCTTCCCCTAAAGCCGTTCGAGGTACTTGGGCGCACCTCATACCCGCTGTCCGCATCATCGTCATCCTCATCATCGTCTGACGTCTCCTCGCGGCTGTTGCGCCTGGACGCCCTGCGTGCGCGCGAGCTTCTCGAACCTCTGGCCTCGCTCGGGATGTGATCTGGGTTGCTATTGCGCGTGTTCCTGCCTTTCGACGCCGCCTCCTTGCTGCGCAAGCTGCCACGGCGCGTCTTTGGCTGGCTGTCGTCCTCCGGGTCCAACTCGAAGTCCTCTTCCTTCTCGTCATCATCGCCCAGGTCCATGCCGCCGTAGTCAACTGCCCGCCGCCGTCTTCCCCCGTCGTCATTCTGGCTGCCCTCTTCGCTGCTGTCATCGTCACTGTCGTCGCTGTCATCGCCGTCCGTGCCACTTCGTCGCCTTCGTGCCCGTTGCGCCTCCTTCTCCGATTTGCGAATCGCAGCTGCTAGAGCCTGATCCTGCGCAGCCTCATCATACCCAAGGCCGCCATTCACGTTCCGGCTGCTTCCATTCCTCAAGCGGCGCGAGGTCCGCAACCCGCCATACAGCCCCTCGGACCCGCCGTTTGCCTTCCGAGCAGCCATGATAGCCTCGTCGCGAGCCTGCTTCTCCAACCGCTTTACGAGGTTGACACGCCGCCTCTCGTATGCCTCGATGCGCTTGAGGTACGGAGACCCCTCTGCATTCGTCAACGAGGGCAGGACGACATCGCTCAAGTATACGCGCAACTTTCGCTCATTGTTCTCGCGGACCTCCTTCGGCTTGAGCTTCTTGGGCTGTGCATCCTTTCCCTTGCCCTTTGCTGCTGCCGTGGTGGCTGGAACGGCCAGTGCGCTGCTGCTCTTTGCCTTTTCGCGATCAGCCGCGGCTGCCTTGGCCTTCGAGAAAGGATCATTGGCGACAGGTGCCATTGCAAGGGCAGAGGTGGAAGGTGCCGAAGGCTCAGCGTCCTCTTTCGGCTTGCGCTTGCGTTTCTTCTTCTCCTCGATGATCACAGGGCCCGCCTTGAGCGAGCCAAGTATCTCCTGCACCTCTTCAACCGTGTCCGCGACCGCAACAAAGGTCTGGTTCGCTGCATGCGGATTGCTGTTGACGTAGAGACGTGGCGAGTCTGCGTGCGTGCGCAGCATGGACTGCGATTCAGCCTGGATAGCCGAGAAAGGAGGCTGTAGAGAACGGAAGCCGCTCACCATCGATCCGGAACCAAGCATGCTTCTTAGCATCCGTGCCTATCGGCTTGATGAGAAGGTAATTGTAGTCCTCTCTGCTGACTCGCTTCGAGCCCTTCTCCTTCTCCTTGTCCTTGTCTGCATCGGTCTCCTTGCCCTTGCCCTTGTCCTTTGCCTTCTGGTCATCGCCACTGGCCATCGCAGCGTCTGCATGCTGAGACCCGCCCTTCTTGCCGTCTGCCGTTTCTGCCTTCTCCTCCTCCTTGGCTCGCTGCTCCTTGCGCTGCTTGGCCTTCTCCTTGATGTCCGTAGGGGATTCGTATTTATACGCTTCGTGAATAGTATCTCGCGTCTCGGAGCAATAGCAGACCTGCCAGTCGACCAGGGCCTTGAGGACAATGAGCTATGGGCGGAAGGTAGCGAACGATGGGTCAACGTCGAGTACAAAAAGGCAGGCAGTAGAGCTGCCGCATCACTGCACCCCAGACACACCTGCTTGTCCCAGTCGAGCGTGAAGAACTTCTCCTCTCCCTCGGTGCGATCCTTGAGCGTTGCGATCGCCTTTGACCAGCCAGGCGCGCTGAACTCCGGCAGGCGCTTCTCCTTCTGGTCCTTTATCCACCAGGGGACCCACATGAACCACTTCCCGCTCATCCCGCCGGTACCGCCATTCGCCTTGTCGGCGCGCTTGATGCGCTCGGTGAAGTCGTGCAGGATGGGTTCGAGTGACGGTACCCAGTGCTCGTCCGCCGAGGAAGGGGCGACGGCGCTCCCACCGGACAGGAGGGCCTGCTCGAACTCGAGGATCGTCTGGGGCGCGTACACGCTCTCCTTCTGCACGCTGGTGAAACGTTCCACGAAGGCGTACACGTACTGTGGAAGCGGAGTATGGCGCGCAATGAGGGTGCGGGAGGTGCGAGGGGAGCAGCGACGACGTGAGCATGTTTTGCAGGCGCATCGACCTCCAGACGGATGAAGGCGGAGCACGCACAGCGGTCTCCCAACGATGCTTTGGCTCTTTCGGTGGACTTGCCAGAAGCTCTCGTATGCGCGTCGTGGCTGTACTGCTCCCGTCTGCATTGACCTCGAGGACGTCGTCGTCCTCTGCTTCGTCTTCATCCTCGTCGTCCTCGTCGTTCTGGAGCTCGTCGCCCTCGTCCCCGTCGAGCTGCATGGACGACGCTTTGCTCATGTTGTGCAGGGACGCGTCGAGGTCCTCCGGGTCCGTCAGTTCAGACGAGGACGAGATGATGCTGTATCGTCGTCCTCCTCCTTGTTGCTGCTGCCTTTCCTGGTGCTCCAGCATAGCGGTTGATGTCGACGCGACCGGGAAGGCACGCTTTTCGGACTCTGGCGGAGGGGATAGCTCCGAGATATCCGACATGCCTGCTGTCAGTCCACCCTGTACGGGTTGCTGTGCTCGTCGCTGCTGGTGAGCCAGCGAGTTCTTCTGCGAAAGGTATGCTCGTTGCGGTCAGAGGCAGAAGCAGAAGCAAGCACGGCGGACTCCAACGCGTAAATACGGCGAGCGGCCCAGGACTTCTTCGAAGAAACAATGCGAATCGCGAAGGCGCCGTACATCGAGCATACGGCGACTACAGTACTACAACGCGAGTGGAGCGACAGCCATGCGTTATTGCCATGTTGCTGTACGCGCCGGTGCTTGATACTCCGCCACGCGCAGAGGCCCGCTTGCATCGTCTCTGCCCGCCTCCGATCGCTGCAGTACAGCCGCGGGCAGGGCGACAGCTCATTGGCTGCCAGACCTCCGCGACGGCCTGCCAACCTCCGCTAGGGGCTTCTGGCAAGAGCTCGATGCCGCGTATCGTTCCGGCATGCTTGGTGTGCGTCTCGCATCCAGAGCCCCCTGTGTCCACTGGCAGCGAGGCTCCTCGACCGCAAGGTAGAGACCGAAAGCGTACGGATTCCGCCACGCATCGATGCTCATGTCGCCTGCCCGATTGTTCTGCCGTACAGAGGCAGGCTCCCTGCTGGCGGGTTTGACTGTGTCTATAGAACGACTTCCAAATTGACGCGTGTTGTCCGTTTCCCAGCGCCTTCCAGTCTGTACCGTCACTGGGTTTGCGTGTGTATTGCCGTGCAGTAGGTTGTGCACGCCGGTGCTTGCTCAGCGGGTCAGCTGCCACTCGGGCAAACGAGAGGTAGCGAATGCCTTCCAGCTCCAGCTGAAAGAAGAGGAACGAATTGACTTGGTGCTGTGCAATGGCAAGAGAATACGTCAGCGCTTCAGGAGTCAACGGTACGAGCCGCTATATGCCGTCTCGTCTTATAGACTTACCTACATCAGTCAGCGTCCTGGTAAAGTCTCTTCTCGAAGCAATAGTCAACGATCTCGTCGTGAGCCAGTGCCTGCAGCTTCCTTCTGGCTCCTGTGTTGTCGGATTTGGCCCCCTTGAAAGCGGTCCGAATCTTTGTCGAGCTAATGCCGGCGGTCCCTGGGATCTCCACAACGTGCAGCTTGTTCGCGTCCAGGTAGTGCTTGACGAGCGGTTTCTCCAGGAATGCCTGCTCCTCCTCGCCTGCCACGTCCTTCTGTGCGACGTCCTCCACGGGTCGCCGGGCGCAGACCACCTCGCAGCCATTCGTCAAAAAGAAGTCGTGCAGAATCCGCTCCATCTCGGCGTCCGAGTCTTCGTAGTAGCGCTTGGCGAAGAGCCGCACGACTGTGTCGAAGCCAATGTAGAAGACGAGTGTGTAGCTCTTTTCCGCTGACTGTGAATGACCGCGCAGGTAGTCGAGAATGATGGGCGCCTTTTCGGCGAACGTGGCCGCTGCCAGACTCGCGACTGCGGTGGGTGCACTGCCTTCCTCCTTGACCATGCGCTTCGCTTCGAGCTCCATCATGGCTGTGCGCTGCTTGAGCGAGGACTCTCCTTGCAGTTCCTCTTTATCCACATTGCGAGAAGAGAGCAGCAGGAGCCGCGCATCGCACGGAGGATGGCTGTGCAGATTGTGTGTGGCCATAGCATAGTGCGCCAGCGAGGGAGGGTTGAAGCAGCTGTCCAGAATGGAGATACGGACCCGACTGCCGGAGCTGGCCGGCCAGTCAGAGGACGACTGGTATGAAACGAGCAGAGGCGGGGACGACATGGTCGAACGGCGCAGAGATGGTCTTCTCGCTGCTGGCACTGGTATACTGATGAAGGAAATGCTGCGTCGCAAAGGGTTGAGCATATCGAGCAGAGGGCAAGAAGCTACAGCAGTAACCAACGGCTTCTCTGTCCTGCCCTTCCTTTCCCTTTTTCTGCTCAAAAGCACTCTTAAAGCTGACCAAATGCGTGCTAGTGCATCAGGCATACGCTCACGCTCACAGTTTACCAATAAATCGCCCTGACGTCGTTCCTCACGTCGTACCATGCTGAGGAGAGCCGGATCCGCAGCCGTTCGTCAATCGCAGACGGAGGCGAGGGGTTCTGCAAGTCTCAGAGCTCTACCATGCACGGCACTCTGGCTGGCCGGTCACGGTAGTCTCAATACATCGTCTCCCGACTGTCGGGCCCTTCCCTCCCATGCGAACCCACGCCGCATTTCTGCTTGATATTGCACGCAGAAACTCCAGCCCAGCGTTTCCGGCACCAAAGGAAGCCAGAGCAACGCGATATGCCGATTCAAGCACGCGTAACCAGAGACGGTCCACAGGCATTGCGGAACAGCAGTCAAAAATCATCTAAGGGGAACAGATATATAGCTGGGCTAGGAGGAGCCCCAGGAGGGTGAGGACTCGCCGAAACAGGCAAAGGTCATTCGGTCACACGCGGCAGGCTTGTCTTGGTATCCAGCAGCAACTCCCTCTCAGTTGAATCAGCGTCGTCCACGGTTCCGAGAGCCGCCTCTTGCGCTGGACGGGCGGGAACGGCCAGCGGTCGTCGGATGCTGCGTGGCGCCAGAAAGATGGGGGACCGCCATCCGATGCGCATCGAGCTCTGTTTGGCTACCGAAGACCTCATTGCAATTCGCGGACGTGGCTTCACGACCCGGTCTATAGATCACCAGTATGCCGTTGCAGCTGTTCACGCACGGATTGCGCGCGTCGGTTTCCCAGTCCCGCTTTCTCAGTCGCACGGCAACACTATTGCGAGACAGCGCACTTACGGAAATGTGGTGTTCGTCTCGGCTTGGGCCACAGGCTGACCGTACTCGGGATTGATCGTTCCATCGCTCTTCAAGCCGGGCTTTGGGGTTCTTGGCTTGTCGCCGGCCTTCGTGGGTCGTGAAAGTCCATTCATGGATCGCCTTATGCCGCCGTTACGCGCTGGCGCCAGCGATGGCATTCCGGCCGACGCACCCGAGCTAGGACCACTACCACCGCCTCGACCACCTCGAGCAGCCGACTGGGCCCTGGTCCGACAATGGTTTTGGGGGGCTTGTCCAGAGAACATATCAAGGCAATAGGTCGTTGAGTGAGGAGTGGAGGAGGCAGAGGGGACTTAGCAAGCAGCGCTGCGTCGACCTTTTATAGGCTTGCAGGATCGGGGATCTGGGCAAGGTGGCTCCTCCTTTGTCGCCGCTAATGGGGCAGTGTCGCCTGGCTCGGCTTGATACCGTATAGCCCCTTCAAGTATCGCTGTGAACTCAGGAGCATCTGATGTAGTCTTTATGAGCAACGGAGACAAGCGCTTGCACCGCTGTTAGGGAACGGGTGGCAAAAGACCTATAGGCTCGTCGATGTAAAGATCATCTCAGATCTGTTTAGTCCTTCTTGTCGATAGCCTTGACCAGACACTTTGTACCGTCGTTGATCGTCTGAAGTCTGCAACCCGTCTGGGTGTCTTGGACCTCCAGAGCTTGCGGGCCGGAGTTCGATGACCTGCGTTCACACGTCCACCAACACGATCCTTCAGTCGCGATCGCACCCAGTCCTCCGCTTGCCTACTCGCTCGCTCACATCCTGCACTCTCCGGTCCGCACCTATGACATGGACAGCGCCCGACTGGACTCTTCTGGTCGTGCCTCCCGTGCTGCTCACCGCGCAATCTACCCTTTGCCAACTCCCGCAGACACCCCCGCTCCGCCTCTTTCGTCTTGCTCTCATTCCACCATGTATCCTTGCTGTCTTGCGCTACTGCGATACCTTCTTCACGCCTAAGCAAGGTGACGTAGCGCCTCCGAAACCATCGAACCTGTCAGTCGGCTGACGGACCTCTCTAACCTCAGACTTTGTGATCTTCAACATCGTCATCCAAATCACAAAGGCATGGGCTGTTGCCAGGAGCATCGAGCTCGGGACGGCATCGGCGCAGTATCGGTGGATCGGCTATATAGCTGCATACCGCGGTTCGAAAGACACGCGGAAAGACACGCGACCAGAAACGCAACCTATCAGCCTCGTCCGAGCGACACGGGACGGCTGGTCGAACCTCTGCAGTCTCCGAGGGACTGGCTGGTCTTGGGGTATCAAAGGCGACCAGATCCCTGCACCGCACAAGAGCGCCGGATCACTCCTGCTCATCCTCGCCTGGTCGCAGCTCCTGACAGTGGCATCGGTTGCGCTGGTCATCACTACACGTCGGAATGGAGGTCCAGAGCTATACCTCGCGCATCTGCTGTCTCTTTCGCCTTCACCTACGCTCAGTGTCGCCGCCAGAGCGCTCCACGTGCTATGCGTCGGAACAGCGATCTACACGTCACTCGAGATGGGCTTCGCCGCCCTGACTCTCGCCGTTATGGTCTCGACAGCTATCCTGCGAGTCATACTGCCTAGCAGTCTCGCACCTCGCCCATTCGATCTCCGAGCGTGGCCACGCCTCATGAGCTGGAGTGGACCAGGCGCAACCTCGCTACATTCCTTTTGGGGCAGTCGCTGGCATGCCCTCTTCCGACGGCTGTTCCTGCACGTTGGCTCCAAAACTGCAACTACTGTACTATCTACTGTCGGAGCCGGCAAGGCCCTCCAGAGCGCAGCGGGCGCTTTCGGCGCATTTGCAGTTAGCGGGTTGATGCACGAGAGCTACAACGAAGCTACCTCATACCTCCCGCGTGATCCGCACTACGACACGATCAAGTTTTTTCTCTTACAGCCATTCGGCATTATCCTCGAGTCCATATGGACGAAATCGACCGGGAAAAAGGTGGGAGGCTGGCTGGGTTTCCTATGGACATTTGCGTTCCTGCTGGCGACGGGCAACCTAATGGTAGACTGCTGGTGAGCGGTATTGCCTTAGACTAAGTTATCAAAGATTGCTGACGTCGACTTCAACGGCACTGCCACGAAGGATCAAGCGTGGAGCCGTCGACTTCGCTCCTCCTCTGTCGCAATGGGAATGGTGGAGATGGACGCTGCCTTTTGGGTTTGTCTTCCCGGCAGCGTTATAATTGCAGAATACAGCCGCCAAGCGTGTATCGATTGTAATGCAGTATTACAATCGTCCCCTACTGGCGTTACTAGGCGTACAACGCAACATCGAAAGGGCTACCTCCCCAGGCAGATCGAGCAGAAGGTCTGGTCTGCTTCGTATGTCTCCCTGTCAGTGATTGGGTGAGAATGGCGGCCAGGCTTGGACGCCGGCTGTATCCGATACGGATGATCCTGGTATCTGCAGATGGACAAGCGACACCAGTCAGCAAGATTGCCTTGCTTATTCACTCTGCCGAGACTGACGCAGTGTAGAAGCGTGGCTAGCGCGAAGCCAGCATCAGCCTGTGCCTCTTTTGGGGCTGGGAAAGGCCGACTCACGTCTCCTGGCTGCATGACGTGCATGCCACGGCTATTGACTTTCGGGCCCAGCTGGGTAGAGTCGACTGGAGGCGGGAGATAGGCAAGCGCAGGCCGGCCAGACTGCATTGTTAGATGATTCAGCATCGAAGTGCACAGCTGTACAGCCAGACGGTCCCTACCATGAAAGCGGAGGGCGGTGCAGCAGCGCGAGCTGGACGGGCTACGGCAACGCTGGCGCCTCCTCGGCCACTTAAAGTAAAGGCTGCCTCAGACACACTCCTATGCTGCATGGCTGCCTGAATCTGTTCCTCTTCCATCTGTGAATGGTGATGCACAGAGGAAGGGGCACGTATGGGTGACGGGCGGCCGTGCTGACTGCGCCGCATGCTCGGTGGCGCTGACGGAACAGGCAGAAGATCGTCTGGACCCAGCAAAGGATCGTTGTCCCACATCGACGAAGTGGAAACGGCACCAGGGTGAGCAGCAGACAGCCTCGCTTTTGGTGGCAGAGAGGGCGATCCTTTGACTGGTAGATAAGGCGTCGAGGAGAAGTGGCTCTCGTCTGCCCCTAAGGGATGCATGGACGGAGTGTTGAGCAGCTGCGAGCCAGCATAGCCACTCTCGCGTACTACGTCCAGTTCTTCCTGCGTAGGGTCAAGTGATCTGACTGCCCTCCCCTCTCTTTCGGCTGGCTGCTGCCCAAGGACACCGCCTCGGGAGTAAGCACGACGTATGTCCTGATAGAAATCTCTCGGTGCTGGAGGCTCGACGGTTGCAGGTACGGGCACGCCGACAGGGACAATAGGCGGCGCAGGCTGACTGCTGCCCACATCCTCCGCCATCCGCTCGCCCATCTCCAAGAGCTGTATGGCGGACGGAGTGAAGTCCGAGTCGCTTGACGAGTCAGATAGCACCGACGATTCAGTCGAGTCAGAGCTTGAGGCTTTGCGAGCTCTCCGTC
Organism: Symmetrospora coprosmae; assembly: GCA_008802785.1. Taxonomy (NCBI): domain Eukaryota; kingdom Fungi; phylum Basidiomycota; class Cystobasidiomycetes; family Symmetrosporaceae; genus Symmetrospora; species Symmetrospora coprosmae. The sequence goes on along the minus strand of VUYT01000001.1, from coordinate 501,537 downwards.
GGCGACCGCTGCTTCTCCGGTGTTTCCGGTGACTACTATGGCCGCGCCCGCTTTTCCGCCTTGAGCGACGGCTCGCGCGATCCGAATCCGAATCAGAGACATGTCGGGCTCGACTTCTGCTGCGATGGTGGTGATGCCGCGCCTGCGACTGGCGGTGATGACTAGCGTGTTGAAAGCAAGTCTCGTTCGGGGGATGGTACTGCTGGCAGAGTTGGCACGGAAGGGCGCCAGCGAGCACGGGCTGTGCTGGCATCATGGCCATCGCGGGAGCACGGCCATCTACCGCCGAAGCGGCATAGCGGCTCGCCATCGACATGGGCGCCACACCGTAATTCATCTCTTTAAGGAGGCTGTTAGTTGTCAGAGAAGCAAGCAAGCAAGCTGCAAGACCGGATTGGGTAACCTCTTTTGCCGAGAAGCGGACTCCCCAAACTCCGCGGCCTTGTCAGTCACGATCTCCGCCGCTCCCTGCTGTCCATCGTACGGGTCGGCTCGGAGCCGGCGCCGGTGCATGGGGAGAATTTTCATGCTGGCTCGACGTGACGCGGCTGGCTGCCACGCGAGAACTGTCAGTTGCACGGCTCCCATGGCCTCGTAGTACGGTTTCGGGGAGCTGTTCCGCTCTACGTGTGGTCGGACAAACGTGTGCCGAAGCTTGCGAACGAGCGAGTGGTGTACAACAACGAGGGACTTGTCGAACATCGGGCGAACTCACCGGGGCGGACTTGTCTTAGCGCGGATGCTGATCCGCCGAGAAGGCACGGGGAGGCCCGCTTCATTCGTAACGGAAAGGGAGGACGGCGTGGGCGAGTTGAGGTTGGGCGAATGCGGTCGACACTTGAGCCGAACTCTGGGTGCAGCGTTGCCCGGGGCTGGTCCCAGTATGTTTGACATGGCCGAGTCTGACCATGTACGGCGCATACCTGCCGCCGGCCCGCGATCTCCGGTGGTGACAGCCATCTTCTGCTTCTTCTCCGCGTCCGCAAAGTCTCTGATGATTTCTTTGGCAAGGTTCTTGACTAGGAGGGATGGATCGGCTTCGGCTAGCTTGCTGATTGTTGCCAGGAGGTTCGGCTGTTTGGCAACCCTTGTCGCATCAATGCTGGAATCGGAGAGCGCCTTGACCAGACGGAGGAGATTGAGCCTGACAACGGCTTTCGTGTGCGTGGACAGCCGTTCCAAGAGCCGGCGGAAGAAAGATGACTGGCTCGCCAGCCTGATGCACAAGTTCGGTGAAAGTCGGAGGATCTGTAGCGTGTCGCCGAGTTAGTTCAAGTACAATCGTCGCTACGAAATAAGCTGAGACTAACCTTGAGGAGAGGCTCGAGCATATTCTCGAAGCTGGTAGACTTGGCTTTCGCGAACGTGCGCATGACAGCATCGATGGATGAATCCTCCAAGAGAGCGTCCTCGACGCGTGCGGTCTCGTCTTGCATCCAGGAGAGGATCGACTCGAGGGCAGACAAGCTCCAGAAGGGGTCCTTGAGCAAACCGATGTACAGATCGAACACCTTGTGCTGCCAGAGGATCTTGCGGCACGTCTTGCTGGCGTGCGCAAAGTCGCAAATGATCGGCAGCGCAAACTGCTTGAGTGGGGAGTTGCTGTCGATCAGACTCTGCAGGAGGGGTACCGCTCCAGCGAGTGCTGCCTCCTCCTGCCGACTCTTGCTGAGGCGACAGAGATTGTAAAGCGTGTTGACGATCGGATTGCAGATCTCCTGTGACCGGGTATGACGGCAGCATCAGTCATGGGACATCCCAGAGAGCAGACAAGAGCCACGCTTCGCACCGTGATCTCGAGATGTTGCGCCATGACCTTGACGACGATCTCAATTGCATTCGCATGTTGCAACACTTCGAGAGCAGCGGGAGCCATCGAGATATTCTTGAGCGTCTTGAGCATGAGGGGCAGCAGATCCAATGGCAGCTTGCTCAGCACGCGCACAAAGCCTGGTCATAGGAGTGTCAGTATGACAGCACGTCTCGGAGGGTAGTGCGGTCTCGAATGACTCACGCAGTATGACTGGTCTCTGAGCGAGCTCCATCTTGACTTTCAAGTCGCTTTGACCGAAAGGCAAGAGTATGTGCACGATCTTGTACAGCGCGGACTGTGCAAGGTCATCATCGTCGTCGGCGACAGACATCAAGGCGCTCGATAGCGGCGCCAAAAGGCCTTCTCGAGCGAACATCCGGCAGAAGTCGTTGCGAGGCGTAGAGCCCTGTGTGAGATGGGCGTGAGACGTGCTCCACTTTGTCGCCCTGTGTCTTAGGTCAGCCTCTGCGCCACGCACCTGCATCTCGAAGACCCGGCAGATGCCGTCGACGGCCATCCACACCAAATCCTTCTGGTCTCGGTAGTTCTCGTCCATCATGTCAACCAGAGTGCGGAGGCCCTGCAAGGGTACATAAGGGTTCAGCTCTCGTATGCCATACGCCATCTATTAATCGTGTGTGTGTTCACTCACGCGACAGCTGATGAACATCTGCAACGTGAGCAGCGATGTTCTGCACATGGCGCCGATGAACAACGCAGCTTCGAGGCGGATGTCTCGCGGATATCGGCTATGCGAGAAGCCCATGATGATGGGACATCCTCCGATGAGCTGCCGGGGCGATGATCGTTACCTGAGTAAGCGAGCGTGTCGCGCACAAAACCATTGACGAATGCGACCACTTACGCATAGCTTTTCCAGTGTATCCGGATCGTTCGCTATGAGCTGCATGCGGGCGACAGAGTGCGTGAGCGGGGCACTGCAGAGACTGGCACAGAACGTCTCACGCACCAGATTGACAATCCGCAATTCGAGACCGATAACCTCCCTAGATCGCACAGCCTGAAGGCTGTCTACCAGTGTAAGAAGGCCATGTGCCTTGATGAAATGGATCTTGACTTCTGGCGTCTGCTTGAAGATGTCGATCTGCATACGTGGGATGTGGGTCAATGATGGTAGCACCAATCGCTTCCGCAGGACACTACACTCACCAAGTAGATGCATCCGTCGCGGATAGCGAGCTCGTCGGCTTCTGCGCTCATGCCGTCCACGAGGTCATTGACGAACGAGCACATCTTGGCGACTTTCTCTCGGTGCACATTCGCTTCCAGCGTGTCATCAGACCCGCCATCGCCGCCCAGCGCATCTTCGACTTCTGCAAAGGGATCGTCCTCGTCCGCTTCCTCGTCGCCAAGCCAAGAGCGGCTCGAGAGCTTGTTCGTAAGCTCGAGCCTGCCTGGTGCGGATTCTGGCGTGGCTGACCCTTTGGCGAAAAGGTCCGAGTAGTCGTCCGTTTCCTTCTCGCTGAACCGCCCGAGCCCACTGCTGCGGGCACTGTCGATTCCAGACGGTTTGTTCGGATTGAGGCTAGAGGGTCGAGTGGCAGGGCTGCGATGCTGAACCCGAGATGCAGTTGGCGAGAGCAGCCGCACGGAGCTCACGCTTCCAGCCGAGAGATCTCGAGGATGCAGGATCCTCTTGTGCGGCTTGTCATCCTGATTCTTAGTGCAAGAGAGCGATATTAGTATCGCATTGCGCTGCGCATTAAAACACTACACTCACTTGTAGGTTGGCGACCCGCTGCTCGAACGGCAGACCTTCATCTTGAGGTAGGAGATCCGAGTAGTCCTCTACAACCGTCTCCATATGCTTGGCGGGCGGGAATCTGAGAGCTTGCGGAGAAAATGCGCCGGGCCGTATCGTTTCCGAATTATCCGAATGGCCATCTGCAAAGTCCTCGTCATAGTTCTCGTGCTCCTCTCCCCCAGCCCACGAAGGTGTTCCTTCAAGAGCAGCAATCTCGACCTTGAGTATACCCTCCTCAAAATCACTGTCCCAGTTGTCATTCTCCTTCTCGTCGTCATCATCAACGATGACAGGCAGCCGCTTCCGGGACTGTACAGCCGGAGCTAGTGCATGGTTCCCAGCAGGTGACTTGGAGAGAGTCGCCGGCTTGCTCGTATACGACACCGACAACGCATCCGCATTACCCAGATCGCGTTGAGGGTTGCGGGGCGGTCGAAACAAGCTCGAACCCGGTGCCGATGCAGTCGATGCATGCAGAGCGCTCGCAACGTCTTCGCTCAACCGCACGCCCTGCGGCCGAGTCCGTATGGCAAGCGACGCCTGCGTGCCCGCAATATTCGGCGTCTCTTGATCCAGAGCGCGGTTCCACTCCTGCACTCTCTGTACCGTCTCGTCGTAAGGAGTAAGCTTGGCCCTCGAAGCAGATGTAGGCAGATTCCCCGGGTGCCGGCTCTTCATCTGGTCGAGCTGTCTCCGGGCCGAGACCATCCACGGGTGCTTGAGCAGCTTGCGAGCCGAGATGCGCAGGTTGCTGTCCTTCTGAAAGCACTGCAATAGGAAGTCGCGCACGACGGGCGATGCCGAGTCGGGCAATGGCGGACAGTCATCGTTGACAATGCGGAAGAGGGCTGGCATGGGCTCGAGGGTGTGGTATGGTGGGTGCCCCTCGAGCAATTCGATGACGACACATCCGACACTCCAGACGTCGCTTGCAGTCGTCGCGCCGGACTGCTCGACGACTTCCGGTGCCATCCAGTAGGGCGAGCCGACCACGCTGCGGTCAAGGCCTCCGACGCGGGTGGCGACTCCAAAGTCGGCAAGCTTGACACTCCCCTCCTTTGTCGCCAGAATGTTTGACCCCTTGATGTCGCGGTGAATTACTCCTTGGTCGTGCAGGTAGAGGAGGCCCTCGAGGACCTGGCAGATGTAGATCTGGCATAGCGACTCTGGGAACTTGCCAAACTTCTTGCAGATGCCCGTGAGCGAGCCGTTCTCGCAGTACTCTCTGTGACCGCGTGAAGGAGCATGCTCTTTCAGCGTATGTGTCGAGAGGCGATAAAAGCCAAGATCACACCTGCGCACAGGACAATCCAGAGGAAGTCGCCCGTCTTGACGAAGCCGCGATACTGGACGACGTTCGGATCTGAGAAGCTCGGCAAGTCAGCAACGAGGAGAGGAAGCTGAAGCGGACAGCTCGCCCTCACGGTCCAGGTTCTTGAGCAGGTCTATCTCGGACTAGGAGCCCCAAGTACGGAGACAGAGGTGGATGAGCTCGCTCGCCGGCTAGAAACGTGACCCGGCTCGGAGCAGCCCGGCAAGTGCCATCCATGGCCCACCATAATGTCTGGCAGCTCCGAAGTGGGAATATTGCCCAGTGCAATCTGCTTGACGGCTACCGTCTCGCCCGTCTGCCAGTTGAGCGCCCTGTGACGTTGTCTCGTGATCTTCTCAGCCCTGGTTCTGCCCCTGTTTGGGTCGCGTCGAGGCGCGTAACCCCCCGGTGCGCTCGACTCACCTGTACACGCAGCCAAAGGCACCCCGGCCAAGCACCTCGCCCAATTGCTGCATGCAGGGAGACGTGGCAGCATCGTCGTCAGCCTATTGCTGGTACTGTGCTCGCCATCGGCCTGTCCGTGCCTGGACTGACGTGGTGTGGCAGCGCAGCCGAGCCATTGCCGCCGCCGCCTCTGCTCAGCTCGGGCATCCTGACAGCGAGAGGTTGCACTTTAGATGCAGGTTGGACGTCTTCTGCAGCGCCGAGGCCGCATCAAGATCATCGTGTTGCAAGAAAGCTGACGAGATTGTCAGGACGGGCGTGCGGAAGGGCCTCGTGGCGGAACACTGGGCCCAGCTAGGAGTCAAGCGGACTGTGCGGGACGTCCCTGGACGAGCTGACGCACGTAATACTGCTGCTCCGCGAGCACTCAGGCTGCACAGCGATAAAGTCAGGCTCGATGATTAGAGACAGAAAAACCCTGGCTTGTCTGCGCGCGACCGAACAATCCTGCGGCTGGCTACAACGCGGCATGGGCAGTCTACTGCGAAGCAACACGATGCACAGGCTCAGACGGCTCCTCTCTCCTCTCTATAGCGGTGTGCCGTTGGCGAGGAGTGTGTCCCAAGTCGGCATACTTAGAACTTTTGGCTGTGGTAGCGAGTAAGCAACACAGAGGACGTCAGCACAGACTTCGCCAAGACATCAAGGGGCCGCAAAAATATACGCACAACTGCTTCGATGCCGCCTTCTTGCCCTTGGTGACCCGGAGAACGTTGAATCGGACAGTCTTGGTCAAAGGCCTGCACTGGCCGACCGTGACAATGTCGCCGACCTCGACTCGGAACGCTGGCGAGCAGTGCGCAGAGACGTTCTTGTGCCTCTTCTCGTAACGGTTGTACTTGGGAATGTAGTGGAGGCTGCGATGCCCACAGAAGCAAGAGGTGTATCAGTTAGTCGAAATCCTGTGTGAATCGCCAGCACACCCTGCCGAGGGCGGCAGCAAACACCCAACGTCGAAGAAGCGACTGACTATTCTCGGCGGATGACAATGGTGCGCGTCATCTTCGTCTTCGTCACGACACCGGTAAGGATGCGGCCTCGGATAGAGACCTCGCCGGTGAAGGGGCACTTCTTGTCGATGTAGGTGCCGTTGATGGCCTCAGATGGCGTCTTGAAGCCGAGACCGACATCCTGTATGCGATGGGAAGCATTGTCAGCCTTGCCTTGTTGAGATGCCGTCCGGATGCGGCTCCTTTGGGCGGACGAGGGTTGTTCTGCACAAGGGAATCTGATCCTGCTGCTCCTTCTGCATCATTGGCGGAGCTAACGCCGCGACGAGCAGGCCTTGGCCTTCTATGCGCCTTGCGGCAGGACAGCACAGCGTGCGCCACTGCAGCTTCGCAGCGGATATCCTCCTGTTCCGCATTGTTCCGCCTTCCGCAAGGTCGGATCCCTCAACGTCAAGCTTCTGCGACCTGGCATTTTCTCCGGCCGGAAACGACCGCCAGGATGCACGGGCAGGACAACAGCGGCGGGACTGGCTGTTTCCAGCAATGTCTGCCGTTCACTTCCGCAGCGGCTATGCGCAGTGCTCTGCAGCAGTCGCTAGCTACTGCTGTCCTTGTTCTGGATGCTGGCTCGGCTCGCTGTCGGCTGCTGTTGTCGCTAGCAGCAAGCGGTCCTGCATCCCCGCCAGCCTGCTACGCACGTCCTCCGCATCGACCAGCACGCGAGCACTGCTGCTTTCCCTCGTGCATCCTTCCCGCTGTGCTTATCCCTCTGTGCAGTGCAGGAACCCCCATCCGTTGCCCCTCCCCGCGTCGCGCCGGCGCCAACCAACCTTGTACCATCGCTTCTCCTTGTCGCCCGACTTCTTCGTCTTGCTGATCTTGCTGTTCTGGAAGATGGGCTGCTTCTGGTACGCCTTCTCAACCTGCTCTGCCATGCTGGGCGAATGTACCGGGTGGTGTGGATGGGGGTGAATCGTCGGGGCTGAGCCAGGCCGAGTCGACCAGGTTCAGCGCGAAGGAAGGAAGGCCCCTTCGCCCGCACACGCTCGATCAAAAAGGGGTAAGGAGAGGATCTCGCTCGTGAAAGACGGCCGCAAGTCCAGGTGACAGTACGCCTTCAATGAAGGAAGCGGCATGGTATAGTTGTTGTGTGAAGTCTCTGTACTGGTCGTGCGGCGCGCGCCCTCGATACGCCGTACAGCCTAGATGCCATCATCACCGCAAAATGGAAAAAACTGCCGCGTGTCCGCCCCTTGTCTATGCTACATTTGCCAACGGCCTGGAGGGTGAGATGCTTCTTTACATGGGGTCTCGTGCGATACTTGGCATTTGAGCTCCGTGCCCGCCAACTTGCCGACCTGCTTGCCGGTACCAGCTCGACAGTCCCCGCTCGCCAGCGTATGCAGCTTCTCAGCAACTCTGCTTGCTCCGCTCTAATCACTTTCCCGCATCAGAAGATGCCAACGGTCTTGTTGAGTGCTGTGTAGGTCGGTATCAGGCCTGCATCTAGCTGAGCATCGGCACCAAGCTTGAAGATCTGGGTCGCGGGAAGCCCGGTAGCACAGGCATCAGCGGAGGCGACGTGACGCTACCTACCTGCAGGTACTTGCATGACCTCCTGCATGCTGCGCACCTTCTTCAGTGCTGGCATATCGGCCGACGCCTCTAGCGAGTCGAGAGACACGAGCTTGCCACCCGTCAGAGAAGCCATTTGCTGTTGCAGGTCTTGGCGCTCCGTTGCGTTGCGTGCCCTGCCAATGCGTACGAGCAGCAAGGAGCTCGACTGAGACGAGATGCCGAACCGCCGCAGTCCCTCCCCGACCTGTTAATGCACATACCGTATAGGCAGTGTCAGCCGCACGTACAACCGCTTGTTCTGCATGTGTGCCTCGTGCAGTGTCTCAAACGCAGGCACTGACATTTGATGTAGGGTTCAGGTGATCAATCACGTCGCTGTGTACCGTTTGCGTGCGTAGTTCGCCCTGAGCGGCCCCGAGGACCGCCTGATGCGCGGCAGTCAGGACGTGCTCTCGGGAAAAAATCTGCAGATTTAAGTGAAAGCCAGACAGTCAGAGCGCGCTCCGATGTTGCGCCTCAAGGCTAGATTCTGTCAGAGCCAAATGACAGCATTGTGAGGGCCGACTGCAGAAGGTGGCAGAGGTATTAGGACGCACAGCCCGTCCATCCAGGAACGCAAAGTCGAGTGCTGCCCGCTCGCAGTCGCCCTCGTCTCCTGGCATAGTCGATGCCGCGACTAGACGCGCGCGGAGGTCCTGCGCGCTCGAGAGGTCTGTCCAGAGCGCGAGCGCGATCTCCCGGATGTCTTCAGGATAAGCAGGGCTCGGCAGCGTGTAGAATTCCATGGTGTTCCGGAGGGGTGCAAAGAGAAGCGGACTCGGGGGTACTTGTGCAGGGGAACTTGAAACGTCGTCGAAGATTGGCGGTCGCGAAGGTCCAGGGCGCCTCGGCGCGTTGAGGCGCCTATTAGCGGGTCTGCTCCGAACGACCTCCGGAAAATATTGCACCACACGGTCCCTCTAACCACACAACTCCTGACGCGTGACAGAGCGTCCTTCTCTATTGTGTCCATCTAGACGCTCATCGCCCAAGCCCGTCTTGTGGGCGTGTCTTTCGCGCTCGCGCCTTCAACGCCACTCGAACGTGACCTCTGATTGCACCCCGGACAAACCGACCAACCATGTCTGGAGCGGCCTCGACGGCCTGGCGCTTCTACGTGCGCATGCTTCGAGAGTCAGTCCATCTTCCGGCCAGCCTCTAGCGAGCGCAATGGCACGCCATCAAGATTCCTTGTGCTAAACCGTTTTTCCCTGTCCTTCGCTCGCACGCAGGCGGACGCTTCCAACGCAGATGGCGACCGGTGCGTTGGCTGGAGATCGAATCGCATGTTTGGAAGTGCTTTCACGCTGACATATGCGCTTCCCACTGCAGGCGGCCTCATTGGCTTTTCTGCGGATATCATGGCGCAGCAGGTCATAGATCCGCAAGGTCCACATCAGGTGAGGCCGGCGATCGTCAAACGCTGGAAAAGTCCACAGCTTATCCTGCCTCTGTGTATTGTATGCCGTGCAGTGGAGCAGGACGGCGCGACAGACATTCTATAGTGAGCGCGTCCCAGAGGATGTTTGGCTGAACGGCTGAGACTGTTGGCTTCGGGCTGATTTCTTGGCATGCTGTGAAGGCTCTTGCATCTTTGCACCCGTGGCAAATAGAGCATTCGCGATGCTCAACTACATCAAGCTGCAAAGAGCCTGGCCCAGTGCGTTTTGCCCTCTTCGCGAGCCGGACCTGGCTGACAGATCGCATGCCTGGACCGCCATACCGCAACAGCCGCCTTCGCTCGCACAGGCGTCGACATGTGCACCTTCATGCCATCCTTCACGGTGCTGTACTCAAGCGGCATGGGCTTGATGGAAGGCCGATCAGTACCGGAAATCTACCACCGGTGGAAGACTGTGAGTTACCGCGATGACACGAAGGGTGCCGCTTCCCCCCGCCAGTCGCTAAAGTTGCATTCAAATGGTACGGCAGAACTTCCCCACAATCGTCAAGAATCAGTGGATGGTTTTCGGCCCCGCTCAGCTTGTCAACATGATGGTCCTGCCTCTATATGCGCGCCCGCCTTTCATGGCCCTCATCGGACTTGGGTGGACAGGTAAAGCCCGCCAGTTGCTCTAGAAGGATGCTAGGGCTGGACAGAATCTAACACCTCTGCATTGTCGCAGCCTACCTCGCCACCATGAACAGCCGCTCAGTGACTGCAGCTGCACCGATGACCGAGAAGCTCGAGATGCGTCTGTTGGCGGCTCAGACGGAATAAGGCGGCGAGAGGCAACCCCATTATAGACGCCAACGTAGACTTAGACTCAGACTTCGAACGAGTAGAGGGGCTGTCTTTGCATGATCTCATCTTGATGTTGTTACAACGATTCTGCCGTGCTGCGAACGAACGGGAACGGAGAGTGCGGCTAAAGATCACCGTTCTGTCTCGCCTCCTTCTCGCTCGGTACAGATTCCTTGATCTGCTTGGCAGACGGAAGAGCCATTGTTGGTGGCAGGTGAGTGAGCGGCGGCAACAAGGACGCTGCTTGCTTCCTCGAGTTTTGGATGAGCACGGCGCTGAAATCAGGGTTGACGGGCGTCAGCTTGGCCTCTGCAGAACACGAGGGCACGGGAACACTCACTCCATGATGACAAGAGCCGCCATCGCTTCGACAATTGGCACCGCCCGTGCGACTACGCAGGGATCGTGGCGCCCCCGCGCTGCAAGCGTGCCCGCTTCGCCATCGTATTTCGCTGTCGGCTGAGCCTGGGAGATCGTAGCTGGCGACTTGAAGGCGACCCTGTAAGAACGACCATGCCGGCGCATCAGCGGGATGCACAAAAGCTCTGTCCGGACCAGGTAGCTGTGCGACGCACTTGAAGTACACGTTCTCGCCATTCGAGATTCCTCCCTGGATACCCGCTGACCTGTTCGTGACTGTACCGAGCGAGCCGTCCGCCTTCCGGACAAACATGTCGTTGTGCTGGCTGCCGGGCACTTCGGACCCCTTGAATCCGGACCCAATCTCAAAGCCTTTGGTCGCGGGGATGGAGAGCATGGCATGTGCGAGCTTTGCCTCGAGCTTGTCGAAACACGGCTCGCCGAGACCCGTGGGAACGTTCCGGATGACGCACGTCACCGTCCCGCCAATGCTGTCTTCGCGCTCTTTGGCCCGGATGATGCGCTGAAGAATGAGGATGCGCGAGAGGTAGCGTCAGGTTGCGAGCTACCCAGTATTCCGAGGCCAGGGAACGCGCAAGGAGAGATCGCGCACCTGGACCATCCGCTCGGTCGTCGCCGCATCCGGGCATCTGACCTGACTCTCGTCGATCTGTTCGCGCGTGACTGTGTTCAGGAGCTCAAGGTATTCCTCCGAGAGCAGCTCTTCGCTCTCGTCTTCGTCCTGCTCGGTCGGGTCAAACGCCTCCCCATTGGCGTTGGTCGAGAAAGGCTGCGAAGAGGACTTTGCCGCTGGTGTGGACGGGATGTGCACCTTGCCGACCGATGATACAAAGGCGACAAACTCGACTCCCAGAGCGTCCTTGAGGTACTTTTCGGCAATGGCGCCGGCTGCGACTCGCCCGATGGTCTCCCTTGCGCTTGAGCGCCCGCCGCCGCTGCTTGCCTTCAAGCCGTACTTGAGCAGGTAGGTCCAGTCGGCGTGCGAAGGGCGAGGGAAGAGGTCGGTCTCGGTGTAGTCGTGCGGGCGCTGGTCCTTGTTCTGGACGCGCAGCCCGATGGGAGTGCCGAGCGTGACGCCGAACTCTGTCCCGGACTGGATGGCGACGGCGTCTGCTTCATCTCGCTGTTGGCAGCCACCAGCGGGAGGATGAGCAAACGCGTCAGTAGGTTGTGTGGAGGAGCGAAACTGCGTGGTCAGGACGCTTGCGAGTCCTGCGTTCTGCCTGCGTCCGTGTCCGTACTCACGGGGGTTGTGAGCTTGCTCTGGCCTGGCCGGCGGCGCGACATCTGCTTCTGGATGTCGGCTTCGCTGAGTTGGAGGCCCTGTGCATGGAGGGAGAGCAGACGCGGGCGTTAGGTGTTCCTGCTCGGTCGGATGCGATGCGATGCAGTCTTGCCGGCCATGACGCCTGGCTAGACGAGACGCACAGGCGGGACTCTGCAGGGAGCGGCGCGGTAGCGAGGCGGCGAGATTCAGTCGAGAGCGTAGATGTGAGCGTGCGTGTACATGCTCGCCCCGCTCACCCTTCTACGATGCATCCCACGCTCGAGCAGTGCGACTCGCCGTATGTCGTGACTCTGCGCCCGTCATCAATTTTGGGGGGGTGGGGTGGGCATCAGCTTCAGCGCCTGGACATCCATAGAAGCAGAGCAAACGCACTCACCGGTACAGTGTCCCGAAGCTGCTCATCGTTGCTGGCTGGCTGGCTATTACAGCGTCTGGCTCTGATATGTCTCTCCGATCCTGCCGAGGTCAAGGCGATGTGCTGCTCCCTCTCTCCCTCTCACCCGCCGACTGCCCGTCCCTCGTTGCCCCTGTCCAGAAGCCAGAAAGCCACGTGAAGAGGCACCATCAAATGACGACGACGACGACGACGACGGCGACAAGCATCACACAAGTATCTACACTGGGCCCGCTCGGAACATATACCCATCAGGTTGGGACTCTGACTGTGCGACGGTGTTGCCGAGGAGCTCGCGCATGCTGACTGCGACGCCTCTCTCTGCCCCCTTCCTCCCTGCCCAGGCAGCAAAGCAGCATTTCGGAGACACCGTCACCTACAAGCTGGAAGATACCATCCGAGGTTAGGCGGAGCAAGAGCATGCGTCGCCTTCTCTTCCCCCGCTCTGCTTCTCGCGTCTGCGACCACTCCTTGACTGGCTAACGCTTGCCCCAATCGTCCGCCGTCGCGTCCCTCAATGACACGGCCATGCCCCGCACCCATACCCGCAGACGTCTTCGTCTCTGTCAGGGATGCACCAGCAAGCTCCCCCATTGCCGGCGTCTGTCCGATAGAGAACTCGACCAATGGGCCCGTACTTGAAACGCAAGACTGCCTGCAAGAGGTCAGCGTACGGGAGATCGCGCGCGAGAAGCTCAAGATAGGCCACGCCCTGCTCCGGAGACGCGGGACATCGGCAAATGTGCCTGTTGAGCGGATATACAGTCATGAGCAGGTGTGCTGTCTTTTTGCCCCTGTTGCGGGAGCGAGCTGATCGATGCTGCGCCTCGACTTGCAGGGCTTAGGCCAGTGCAGACGGTATATCGCTACACATTACCCACAAGCAAAGGCGATCCCCATCAACTCCACCGCGGCCGCTGCACAGAAAGCAGCGTCTGATCCAGCAAGTCTCGCGATATCGTCCAGGCTGTGTGCTGAGGTCTACGGCCTCGACATTGTAGATACGGAGATACAGGACGGCCACGGTGGGTCTGCCGACGCCTCTATGCCTCAGCCCTCACGTAGCTCCTATCCATGCTGACAACCTTGCGGGCCAAAGCCAACGAGACTACATTCATCGTCTTCGAGAAAGCACGTTAATCCTACGGGACGCCATCGTGCAGCAGGCGGTGCGTACAGACTGCGACCTGCGAGCTGGCCTTCCTGGAAAATGTTGTTGTAGGATAGACTTGCCTTGAGCAGTGGGCGCATGCATATGGCAACGGGCAGCTGCAACGGACCCGAGAGGCAATGGCATCAAGCTGCATTCATTTTGATTCGCTGCATCAGCGAGAGTAGCACACACAACGACTTCGTACAGCAGAGTAAGAATGAGGAACTATGCTGACGGAGGCATGCATGTGCGTGTATCTGATTATAATTATCGTGCTGTGTTGTGCGAAAACCAGATATCTCCTTTAACCGAGCGAGCAACCTCGTCTTCGTCCGCTTCGTGGGATCTATCCGCCGGACTAGGCATCCCCGGCGATGGGCAGAGTTGTCTCTCCGTCCTTGATCTCCTCGACGAGTTCCGCCTCCTTGGCGGCATCCTGCGCGTCCTCGACTTGTTCCTCTGCGACCTCCTTGCGCTCCTCAATCAGCTCCTTCTTCTCCTCCTTCTTCTCCTCCGTCTCCTGCTTGACGGCCTTGAGCTCCTTCTGCACGAGCGCCTCCTTGTCCTTCTGCTTGCCTTTGATGGACGGCTGGCCCGGCTGAGGCGAGAGGGGGCTGACGGAGCCGCTGATGGTTGTGCGGCGCTTAGACGAGAACCCAGACAAGTAGGCCATCGAGCCCCACTCGACCAGCTTCTGATTGAGCCACTGCAGCGAGACGGGCTTGGTGAGGAAATCGTTGCACCCCGCGGCGAGCGCATTGACTCGGTCGCTCTGCAGCGACGACGCCGTGAGCGCGACTATAATGACGGGCAGCTCGTACGGCGATGTCACCACAGAGACGGGCGGAGAGATGGGATTGCTCAGCTCGCTGCCCGGCGTCGCCGACGGCGTGCTGACAAAGCCTTGGGTGTTCCCCGCACGCTCCATCGCACGGATCTCTTGCGTCGCTTCAATGCCGTCCTTGACGGGAAGCTGAATGTCCATCAGTACCAGGTGGAAATTGCCGCCTTTCCAGGAATCGACCGCTTCTTGCCCGTTGTTGGCGACGCTGTACTTGATGCCTTTGCGCTTCAGGAACGTCGACAGAATGATCTGGTTGATTGGGTTGTCTGCCAAGTGAGCAATTCAGACTGATCAGTCACTGGGTCGGCACTGGACGAAGCAGCCGCGCGGTACGCACCTTCGACAATAAGCACATTGATCGGAGGCACAAGCGTCCCAGTCGGTCGCCTCGACGGTGTCTTCTTGATCTTCTCACCGCGTGAGCTCGACTTCCTCTCGGCTTTGACGCGGGCAAGCGGAGCGCTTGGCGAGCTACCCGCTTTGGTAGGGGCACCTGCACCGGCCTTTGCGGCCGACTCTGCAGCCCCAGACAAACTTGGCGATATCTTGCTGACAGTTGGACTGGGAGCGGCTGTCGGCTGCCTCTGCAAGGCAGGCTTGGGCGACGCAGAGAGTCGAGGAGACGAGGGCTGCGAGAGGGGCTTCTGCGGACCTGTAGCTGCCTCCGGTACGGCGCTCTCGGCGCGGCTCTCGACACGAGCGAGACCAATCTCGGTCTGCTGCGCCAAGCTGCCGCTCGAGGAGCTGCCGTCGTCGTTGGGGAAGTTTGACGACGCAGGCGAGGGCACCTCAGCGGGCCGAGCGGGCTCCAGCTGCATCGGTAGTGATTCTGCGAGATCGGAGTTGGGCGTGCCAACGTACTCTGCGGTTTTCGCCGCCTCGGGCTTTGGCACATCTGGCGTGGGCGTCGTGCCGCCAGGAGGCGAGTTGAGCGCAAGATTGCGCACACCCGTTGCGTAATCCATGTTGTCCGGGATGACGATGGATGGCAGCTCTTGCCCACCTGCCGACAGCCCCGAACCCCCACTGAGCGCTGGCGAACCTCGTGGGTGAGATCCCGTGCTCGTACGGTCTCCATCACTGACCGATCCCCGGGCCATGCGCAGGCTCTCAGCTCGATCGTACAGACTCGCTGCACGCGGCTGGAAGAAAAGACCGGTAGGCCTGCCGTCCGGACTCTGAATGATGATGCCCTGGCTCGCGTTGGAGCCGAGCTCGGCGGCGGATCTCGAGAAGTACTCGAGCGCATCGGGCGAGGCTGGAGAGGGTGGATTGGACAGCTGTTGACCGGGCACAGGCGGCGTCTTCGGACCCGAAATGTGCGAGGCTGCCGCTGACAAGCTGGCTGCATCCGGATGCTGCGGTTGCGGATAGTACTGATAGTGTGGCTGCGACTGCTGCTGCAGGCGTTGTGCGGCCACCGCCTGCCCTGCAGCAACGTCAAACTCGTTATTGAGGTGACTTGACGGAGCGGGACTTGGCCGACCACCAGCAAAGAAGTATTGACCGCCTGGAGAGGAGGGCGATGTTGCGATCGGCGCGAAAGACGGGTCAAGGGTGGGCCGTCGGACAGCGTTGTAAAGAGTGGCGAGGAGCCGTCTAGGCCCGACTGGCTTCGGGATGACTAGCACCTCCGGCAGCGGGAACATCGGACTGGCAGTCTTGAGCGTAGCATGTACGAGCTCTCTGATTTGACGGTAGTTGGCCAGAGAAGTGAAGTGAATGATAGAGACGGTAGTCTGCGGCACGCGCTGAACAGCCTGACTCGACCGCGTACGGCGAGATTGCAGCTGAGGGCGCTTGGCGAGCAACGCGTTCTGCAACTGGACGGTAGGGACATTGTTCCTGACCGAGATGAGCTGCCGCTTCAGCGTCGGAACGTCGTCATCGACAATTATGAAGCTTAGAGTCGGGTCGAGAGGCGGTGATGTGACGGCTGACGATGGATGCGAGTGATCTGAACCGCCCGTTCTGGATCCGTAGCTCGAAGGAACTGCCTGACTCTGGGCTGTCTGATCTGCACTCAGGTTGATAGACGGGCTGGGCATGGTTGGCGGGCTTTGCCCGTCGCTCCCACCAAAGCCAGAGTCGTACCTCCCAAGGTGTGCCCTCTCGTCCGGACGCAGGCCGGACAAGCGCGTCCGTGGCGCAGCTCCGCCATCCCAGGGCGGCCCGGACTCGCTGTCCTCGTCCTGCAGTATCGCGACGTGGCTGCACTCCATACCCCAGTGTGAAAGATGGTACGAGATGAGCTGGGCGAAGTCGTTTTGTTCCTGCGCGTGGAAGGCGACCTTTTTGCCTCGCAAGGAGGTCTCGGCAAAGCGGACGAGCTCCTGCATCTGCTCAAAGCAAGGTCGAAAATTCCAAAGTGGTCAGCGACACGCTTGACAAGCTTTTTTGCCCCAATTGAAAGCGATATGGCTTACACTTGGCTCCTTGCTCTGTGACACAGAGCCACGCCGCCTATACGACGGGTCAGCGCTCGGAGATCTGCGCAAGGGGTGAAGAGCCTGAGGAAGTGTACAAGTGATCTTGTACGCTTGCGAGTCACTTCTCGGAGGAAGGGTGACGAAGGAGAGGCGGAGGAACTGCAACAGAGCAGCAGATACTGTCGGATCCAAAGAGCCAGGAGAAGATGCCTTGGCTGGTGCAGGGCCCGCAGCCTGAGTGGCAGACGGAGGCTGCGCCAGACTCGGTGATGGTGGCAGGGCAAACTTGTGCACGACCTCGACGGTGCAGAGGTACGTGCCGAGTGGCGTGCTATCCTCCTCTGTGTCGTCCGCGTCCTCATCTTCGTTATCACGATCTGGTTGCTGGCGGTCGCCTCGGGGCGGGAGTGTCAGAGCGAAGGACAGTCCGACCTGTATGCTCGCCCCATGTCTGCTGTCGGCGATGACCTGCTTTAGAAGAGCCACGAGCCCGATGCCCAGCCCGCGCTCATCGCCTTTGACGAACGCCTCCTGCGAGTCCTGCATATCATACTGGTATGTCTGCCTCTGGCTAGGGGAGGAAGGCTGCGCCCGACTGGCTGCCTGTTTTTCGGCAGGTCCGCGGCGCGCAACCGGGTCTGCCTTGCGCGAGCCGTGGTAGAACGTGAGCTCGACGCCCGCGTCTGCAGCTGTCGACGCCATAACGTCTAGCACCGACTGCACGAGCGCCGAGAAGTCAAAGACCGACTCTTGCCGTTCTGCCGCGTCTGGAGCATCCTGCTTTGCCAGCTGACCGTCGAGCGAAGGCCTGCCCGACATGGGCCGGGGTGTCATCGGGTTGCTGCGCGAGGCTGCTAGCGCGTTGAGAGCGGCTCCGTTCTCGCCAAGCCACTCGTAAGCCCGCGCTGTCCGCCAGACGGTGCCGACGCTCGTTGTCGGAAGGCTCAGCGAGGATGCAGCGAGCTGCTCGTTCGAAATGAAGCCGAAGCTACCGAACCCAACTACTGTCGTACCGCCAGTGGAGTAGGAATTCCACTGTGACGATGAAGCAGCGTTTGAAGATGAAGCTGCTGTGTGGTGCGCGGAGGACGAGGTCGTGGCATCTGACAAGGCGCTTGTCGCCACCGACACACTGCTGAGCCCTGGCAGACTACCTAGAGCGAGAGCTTGTGGAGACAGACCACTAGCCGCGGTGAAGAGATTGACAGGGACGAGTTGCGCTAGAGTCGCGGTGATTTGCTGCGAGAGGAGGACGGTGAGTGCTTGCACGCAGTCGACTGACGGTGAGAAAGGGTTGGGATATGCATTCGTGGGCGTGGCTTGCGCGAAGTATGGCGAAGGAAAGCCTGGCTGCTGGTTGAGCGTCTCGGTGCCGGGCGAGGGGGTTGACTGCGCGCCGAGGCTGTATGCGGACCGGGCCGAGCTGGACGTCCAGGGGCGGCGCGTATTGATGGAGGCACTGCTGGCGTTCTGGACGGAAGAGGCGTCCTGCACGGCGGAACCAAGCGTAGATGCTGGTCTCGACCGGCTTGCAGTGCCCCGGCCACTCCCAGAGATGGAGCCTGATGCGACGCTGGCCGCACTGGAAGACAGGTTTGGCGCGGCTGGTGACCCACTCCCTCCTGTCTGACTACTAGACCGGCGGAATAGCGGCTTGGTAAGGGCAGCCGCGAGGCGCTTCCCGCTCGACTGCCGTCTTTCCGGTTGCGGCCGCTGAACAGAGAGGGTCGCTCCTGATGTCGTAGGTAGGCGTGGCGATGTCGACGGGGAGACTGCGGGCGATGCTGGTGTCGAATGCGGCTCCAGACTCTGCTGTATAATCGCATCGGGAGCGAGCGGCGACGCATATGGCGACGACGCTGGGAAGGCACCGGGCGGGCCTCGACCCAACGCAGCGGGCGAGCGGGAGCCTTGTGCACTCGCAGAACCTGCCGACAGCACCGAAGCTTTGTCCGATATTGAAGCGATGTCATTCACTGACGTCTCGCCCTGAACGGCGCTCAACGACCGCACTGGCATTGATGCTTGCGGGCTGTCTCTGCCGGACTGCATCGAGCCCGAGTTGGCCGACCCGGGTCTGGGCGGCGAGCTGTTTCTGCGTTTGCCCTTGGTCGCTTTGCCGCTCTTGCGTATGCTCCCTGACTGCGCTGTGTATGTCCTGTTGAGCGGGGGGCGCAATGTGTTGAGGAGACGCCCGAACACGCCCGGCGTGGTTGTATTGCCAGACCCGCCGCTGCCGCTCGGACTCTCGCTGCTCCCGCTCGTTGTGGCACTCTGGCCAGAAGGGGAGACCTGTGGCACGCTCACTCCTGGTGATAGTGATGGGCTGGATTGTGTCGCGAATGGCGACGTTGTCCCTTCTCCAGGTCTCGTCTGCTGCGCCATTGCTGCGGGTTGCTATCTATCGCTCGCTCGCTCGCGCGGTCGCAGGCTGGAGCGGGGCGTTGTGCAGATCGAGGCGGCGAGTTATGGAAACAGGCCTGCGCTTCTTGTACCTCCGCCTGCGCAGAGTGCTCCGTAGCGAATGCGAATGCGACTTGCGCTAGACTACACTTGCAGGCGTCCGAGGTTCTGTCCTATGGGGTCGGGTCGAGTCGGATCCTGCCTGCCTGCCTGCCTGCCTGCCTGCCTCCCTAGCGAGGGCGACCTTGCGCGTTGAAACAGGGTGCAGGTGCGAGTGCAATTCCGTACGATGCCTGCTAGGATGTACGACACCCCTTTTGGCGATGCCTTCTTCACCTCCTGCGTCTGCCTGCTGATCTCCTTCGCAGCAACCCCGCAGAGGCTGCCGTACCGGGCCGTCGGTGAATCTCTCCCTCTGCTGCAGCGGCAGCTGCTGCGCCCGGCCAAGTGGCAGACTGTCGTTCCTGCGTGCAGAGCTGCCTTCTCCTCCTTCCTGAACCCTTCCTGTTCTCACTTTATGAGGCGAGTTGACGTGCTGGAGCAGAGCAGCGGACCGGCGGGCGACCTCGGACTCTCCTCGTCAAGCCAGTTACGGTAGTCTCGTCAGTCCAAGGCAGAAATCCCTCAGCTCATCTTGCTTGGATGGCGCTATAGAAAGGATATTGCAGCGTGCTGCCTGAAGACCTCGTAACGCAGCAACCGCACATCTTTGGGGCAAGATCTCTACAGGCGGAACGGGTCCCTCAGCCTGCTCCGTGCCGCACCGCGCGACCTCGTCACCGTCATCCTCAGGACGGGGTCTATCTATCTATCTATCCAGGTTACACAAAACCGCGAAACAGGAACGCTCGCGCCTCTCTTCCGCAATGGCTCCAGTCATGGTCCCCCTTTCGGACCAGAAAGAGGCGGATCTCCGCTTCATGGACGCGGCCGTCGAGATGGTGCGCCTCAAGCGAGGGCCTCTCTGAAAGTGCCCGGCCGTAAAAGCATCTACTCACCACACGTCCCTTCTGCATATATATCCCACCCTTGCCTTCCTTGCTGCAGGCTCACGAAGCCATCCAAGCCTGCGAGATCCCCGTCGGCTGCGTCTTTGTTCGCGATGGCGAAATCATCGCCCGCGGCCGCAACAGGACGAATGAGACGCGTAACGTCAGTCCTGGCCTGCCATCAAGCCCAACATGTGATGCAGCTCGCCGTGCGCTCCTGATGCTGATGGTGAAACATTTCGACACGCACAGGCTAGCCTGCATGCCGAGCTAGACGCGCTCTCGCGCATCCTTCCCGACGCGGCGCAAGGCATCTCAGGCTCACCCACACCCCTCAGCGACGTGACACTCTACGTGACGGTCGAACCATGCCTGATGTGCGCATCGGCGCTCCGCCAGGTTGGGATCAAGCGGTGCTTCTACGGCTGCTCGAACGACAAGTTTGGTGGATGCGGCGGCGTGCTAGATATACACACAAAGTGAGTCGCATGCCCTGCATCCTTTCACGTAGGCAGTCTAAGGCTGACACGAGGCACTGTCATACAAGCCCAGCGCTACGCTACTCGAATCCGCTCCAAGCGTTCGGGGGCTACAGGCGCGAAGAAGCGATCATGCTGCTCCGGCGCTTTTACATCACCGAGAACGTGAATGGTGCGCCCTTTCCCTGCTGTTCTGTACCATCTAGCAAGCCGGCCTGATGTCTGTTGCTCTCGGTGACCATCAGCGCCCCAGCCGAAAGACAAAACGCGGCGAGGTGGGTCTGTGGGTAGCACGCGCGGGTCGCAGAACGGGTCTGACAGCTTAGGTCACAGTGCTCAAAACGGACATTGCACCCATCGAAGGACTGCCGCAAACAACGTAGACCTCCGCCAAGAGAACCATCATGCCGTTCCGAAGGCAGCCAAGGGCAGCAGCCACGACAACGTCTGCCATGCCAGAGACTTGATCCTTGCACACTGGTGGACTTTATTGCTACAGTGTGGTCGCATCGGCATACGCGAGCAAGGTTGCCAGGAAGCACCCGGCCCCGTCGCGGGTGCGGACGTCCTAGACGTCCAGGATTGGAGATGCGGTACAGATCGATGTGAGCCTATCGCTGTTGCTGCCGCAAGTGTAACTACAACAGCTAGCGCTGGCTGCGTGGACCTCGCTTCAGAAGAACTACTGCCGAGCCATGTAGGCGCGCATCATGGGTCTCGTCCCGCTTCCTGTACCCGCGCCTCTGCCTCTCTCGTGCTCCATGACGAAGAGCGCGTCGCGAATCGTGACGAGCTTGTCTGCCGGATCATCACCACCGGCTTTTGATTTGTTGGCCTCGTGCAGGCCGGGCACCCCTGCCAGCCGGCCAAGTGCAGCCTGGGCGGCACCGACGGGCGTAGACGGGTCCGAGGCGCCTGGCAATCTGCCCGGTGTGCCAGGTAGACTGCCGCCTGATGGCGAAGGGAGCGAGGTCGAGATGGACAAGGCGGAAGGTGGCAGTGGCGGAAATTTGGGGCGAGGGAGCGGCTTCTTGTTCATGCTGGGTGAGTCCATCCCGCCGCCGCTAGAGAGCCACGAGAATTTCTTCGTCCCCAAGCCACGCGCGGCCGTCTGGTCCGAAAGTCGCTTCCGTACATCTTCCGACATGTTCTTGGCCTGCTGCGCGGGCGTCTCGCGCTTGCGCTTCTTGTCCTTCTGGCCCGTGCCCGCGAGCTCCGATGCGCGCCCTTTACCCTTGAGGTCGCCCAGCGCGCCAAAGGAGCCGGACATGGGCGTCCCGGGCATGCTCCCCGCGGGCGTGATCCCGTCTCCCATGCTAGTGTCGCCTTCTGCGCCAGACGCGGAGGCCTCGCCGGCGACCATCTCGCCATTCTCTTCGCGCTCGCGCGCTAGGCGCTCCTGGCGCTCCTTCTCCTCCTGCTCCGCCTGATCTCGCGCGAGACGGTCCTTGCGCGCCTGCCGCTCTTCCTCGCGCTCGACCCGGTCAAAGGTGCTGAGCACCTTCTCCGCGTCGTCGTACACGACCGTGTCCCACATGGGCCCGGGCAGGTCCCCTTCGAAGCGCGTTGGGTACATGGGCGGCGGACGGAGGTGGTTCGAGGTGACGCGGTGCTCCTTTGCCGCAATCATGGCCTCGACGAGCCCGCGTATCCGCATCTGGACGGCGAGGCCTATCATGGGCAAGCTGTCTGACTCGAGATTGCGCAGATGGAAAGAGGCGGCTGTGGATGAGCGTGTACACAGAGTCAGCGGGGCCTCCGTAGGGAGAACAGTCAGGGCATGGAAGCCGACGGACCTATCCGCAGGACGGCGTCTTTGAGCGCCTGCTCGTCGATTATGAGCTGGGGTCTCGCCTTGACACGGTTCTGCAGCTGCTGTTGCTGCGCTCGAGGGTTGTTGTTGCTCGCTCGTATCGCTTCTTCTTCGGCCTGCAAATGGTCCGTATGTCCGTCCGGCGGCGCCTGTAGATCAGCGTCCAAGCCCGTGTGCACCAGCGACAGGACGGCTCCCGCTCACGTTCAGGTCGACGCCGGCCATGCCCACTGCGTCGTCTAGCGCATGGAGATCTGTTGCCGTTCCTCCTGCACCCCCTCCGCCTCCACCGCCGCCGCCTCCTCCTCCTCCTCCACCACCACCTCCCGCTGCTGCAGTTTCCCTCTCCTTGCCCTTCTTTTTGGCGACAGCAGGGCGGCCAGCCTCGTCCGTAGCCATCGCGTTTGCCCCGTCCTCATCATCACCGGCCATGCTCCTTCCGCTTCCGTTGTCCTCGTTGTCGTCCTCGCTGCCCACGCCTGCGCTGGCTCCCCTGCCGCCGCCGCTGCTCGTCGCCCGCTTGCCTCTCGGCGTCGACGGCGTCGCTTTCCGGGCTTTCGACATGTCCGCGTATATCGACTGCAGTCTCTCCGGTATTCCTGCACTCCTCCCACCTCGCGCTGCCCGTTTCTCGCTTGCTGGCTGACTTGTCAAAAGAGTGTGAGAGTCGTCAAGAGCTGAAGCCGCGCCGCTGCAGACCGTCTGAAGGCGACTACTGCACGGCCTTGCCTCTCTGCTCTGACCGCTTTCACCTTTGTCGAGCAGGTACTCATGAAGCACCCATAGGACTGGCACATCATCTCACTCGTGACGCACCCGCGCTCGCGCTCGCCATTCCCATCCATGTCCAGCGCCGCTCCGAGCACAGGCGTCAAGCCGGCGCGCAAGAAGTCGAAATGGGAGGACCTCGACGATGAAGACGTCCCCACAGCTGTGCCGAAGCCAAAACGGAAGAAGATCAAGACGTTCTCGACATCGCTGCACGCATCGACGCCCGGCGTATCGTCAGCGGAGGCGTCGCCCAGGACAGGGCCGGCGTCGGGCTCCGGGTCAGACTCGCCCTTGCGCCGGCGGACAAGCTTGCTCGGCGGGCCAGTAACGCAGCATCCGCTGCTGCAGGGGTGCCGGAGCGTGTACTGCTACGAGCGCCTCAACCACATTGAGGAAGGGAGCTATGGCGTCGTGAGCCGCGCAAGGGACAAGCAGACGGGCGACATTGTCGCGCTCAAGAAGCTCAAGATGGATCAGGAGAAGAATGGGTTCCCCATTACGAGCCTGCGCGAGATCAGAACGCTCATGATGGTCGGACATCACGAGAACATTGTCAGAGTTCGCGAGATTGTCGTAGGAGATACGTTGACCCAGTGCGTGTCGTGCCTTGCGTACCTGAAACCTGGCCTGCATCGGATCATATGACACTGCTGAACGGATTGCGCCATGCACAGAGTATTCATAGTGATGGAGTAAGTACGCGCTTGGGGTTGCGAAAACGCTTCTGACCCTCTGACGTATGCTCATGTCCGGCTACAGCTTTGTTGAGCACGACCTCAAGTCGCTCCTATCGACCATGCGGACGCCCTTCCTCGCATCAGAGGTGAAGACCCTGATGCAGCAGCTTCTCTCGGCGATCGCGCTCTGCCACGACAACTGGATCGTGCATCGGGACCTCAAGACGTCCAACCTGCTCATGAACAACCGGGGGCAGCTCAAGCTAGCCGACTTTGGGCTTGCAAGGACCTATGGCGAGCCGCTAGGACACATGACTCAGCTGGTTGTGACGCTGTGGTATCGGTGCGTCACGGAGGATATCTGAGGTGTGGCATGACAGGGAGCAGAAGGTGGCGCTGATGCGGTTTGCCTCCTTGTTCATGCCGGCGGCGCTTTTCTCTGATTGCTCGTTCCACAATGCTGGTATCCGCAACCATATGCGTCGCTCTCCGCTCTGTCACTGCTTCCTGCCGGCGGAACGCGCTGCCATGCCCAAACCCCTTGCGTTTCGCTACCCTCCTCCACTACACGACATACAACAAGCTCCCCGGAACTCCTCTTTGGAGCCACCGAGTACTCGACCGCCGTCGACATGTGGAGCATTGGCTGCATCATGGGCGAGTTGATACAGAAGGAACCGCTCCTGCCTGGGAAGGGCGAAATCGACCAGATCAACCGGGTAGGACTAAGTTCTGCCTGGCTCGGCTTTCGTGTCTTGAGCTGAGGGCTCTCTCTTCGATGATGCGCAGATACTCAAGCTGCTGGGCAGGCCGACCGAAGATATATGGCCGGGCTTCACCGATCTGCCGAATGTCAAAAACCTCAATCTGACGAGTGTACAACCGTACGCGAGCAGGACTTCTACGGCTACCATAGGCACACGTTCCGTTGACTGTAATACTGCGTGTGCGGCCTGCAGATATTCGAACCTCCGAGCCAAGTTCCGGTATACGACCGATCTCGGTGTGGACCTCATGTCCAAGCTGCTGGCGTACGACCCAGCCAAGCGGATAGGCGCAGAGGAGGCGCTCAAGCACCCTTGGTTCTCGTGGGTCCTGTTCCTTATGCGGTCCACGCAGATGGCAGAATGGAGCTGACTCGCCTCGCCGTTGCAGGGAGTCGCCTCTGCCCAAGCACCCAGACATGTTCCAGTCATTCCCGTCAGTCGCGGCTGGAGAGAAGAAGCGAGTGTACGCGTCGCCGTCGGCGCCAGAGCGGCAGGCGGACAAGCAGTACGAACTCATCCTCTAGCGTCCACTGTGCCGTGAGTCCTCTGCCTATGTTTTTACCGCCGTGCACCCTGCGCTAGAAGGAGCTTTCCAGTGGGATGATGATGTTGTACAAGTACGCACCCTCTGCCAAAAACCACAGCAAGGACAATACCGCTTCTGCCTACTGCCGCTTTGAGGTCGTGAGAAGTGCGACTGTCTTGTACGGATGCAAGCCGCCCCTCCGCTGTCAAACAGTCCGTGGCCGAGCCCGAGCTGAAGATGGCGCCCAAAGGTCGCGCGGGTCTGCATCCGTTGTGTTGTATCCTTTCTGAGCCTTCAAATTGATCCGCTAGTGCCGAACTGGAGCGCTGAAGAACGGGATCCTTCTCCTCGAATTGGCATTGTTGGTCCTCGTACGCGACCGTCCCCGGCCCGTCTCTGCGTCCGCAAGGTAAAGCGGAGGGCAAGTTCAGCAGCACAGCATCGACAATGGCAACGGCAACGGCAACGGCGATAACTGAACAGTACAGACGACAAGGAGAGGAACCTGCAAGGGGAAGGATCAGCTGCATCTGGAACACTACGCTGTGCAGCGCTGTCAGCCGTGCGTCTCTCATCTGCCCATCTCGCCCTAGGCCTGGCCAGGATGTCAGCTGATTTCAGGCACAGAGAACCCAATCGACCGAGGTCAGTCTGACGGTGAGGCATTGCAGGGAGCAGGGCATACATGCTGGCACCAGCAGCGGAGTGTGTACATTGCACTATTGAGTATCAGTGCTGAAGTGCTTAAGTGATCGCTCTTGACAGGATCCTGGATCCTGTGACAGATTGCGGTGAGGTCCAGGCCAGAGGTGCAGAGGGAGAATCAGGGCACCCCGCTGACCAGACGCTAATTGCTCAACTTGACATGTCGCCGGCGCCGTCTCCACTTTTCACATCCCTCGCTGCCTCTCTCTGCGTCACCGTATCCTGCACGACACCTCCTTGCGCTTGGTCTGCGTGTGCGTGTTGTCAGCCTGCGCACAGGCCTGCCTCTCCCGTCCCAAGGTGAGTGAACCATCCTCGGAACATGCGAAGCCAGGATGAGCGTGCAAATGCTCGAGCTGCGACGGGATGGAGCGCGTCCTCATCTTTCTCGTCTTGTCCCCGCTGAACAGACCGAACAGCAAGAGAGAGAGAGAAAGAGGGACAAACAAGAATCCAGGTCTATTCCCAGCAGCGAGCACGAGTACAAGTTACTCGAGTACACGTAAGTCAGCATGCCTTGGAAAAGGACGTGCTTGCCGGCGGCTTTTGCATCCCAGCAGCCGCTTCGCCACCGGCCTCGATCCATATGCACATTCCATGCCTCAGCCGGGCGTTGGAGGGTCCCTGCCCATCCAGCGTGAGGCAACACAACAGGCTGACTCTGCGCTCGTCAGGAAACAGCATCGTCGCTCTTGCTCTGCTGTCGTATCGTCACATCGTTACCGCAGAGGAGCTCTTTCTTCACGGGCCGCACCTGCTAGGTCAGAGACACGCGCGCGCGCGCTCACCCTCTGTGTGACCCCGCACTTTGAGGTCGTCGCGGACTCAGACCGCGAGTCCCAAAGCAGTCAGGCAAGAGCAGGCGGACGTTAGCTGGCAGACAGCAACACAGCAACCAACAGCGTCAGAGTGGAGGAGGAGGGATCTTCTGCTCTGCTTCTTGCTGAGCGAGCACTCTCTTCGACAATACTGTGTCGCGTGGAAGCAGGAAGGAGCACAAGCGCGCTCTCAGATCTCAGCCAGTCAGCCGGCCAGTTCGCCCGTCCCATCCCAGGCGTAGATTCCTTGGTCGACAGAAATCAAGCACAGGAAAGGCAAGAAGCAGACAAAGTCAACACGTCACTCCTTGTGAACACCTGCTCCGCCTCTTCGCCTTCCTGCCCTTCCCTCCACTGCCTCAGTCGCGCTGCGCCGAGCATCCGCCAAGCGCCCACCCAAGCCGTCCAAACCGCTCTCGCGCCTGCAAGAGGCGACAAGATTCCGATCTTCACGAAGCAGCACACAGAGCGGAGCTAGCTACACCTTGGTCGTCTCCAACAACAAAGGCAACAGCTTCTCCTGCTCTCGCCTTCCCTCCCATCTCAACCTCCCGTCCTCTCCGTCCGACCGCCATGGCAGGCTCGCGACTGCAGCACCTTGCCGATCAAGAGGCTGAGAAGCTCGCGCTCGGCATTGGAGCCGACCCTGACCCTTACGCGCTCGAGCGCCCGCTGGAACGGGCAAACAGGGTGCGTACAGCTCAGCAGCGGCACTCATCGCTCAACGCAGTCACTGACTCTTTGCCGCTCTCCTCTCCTGTCCATCTGCTGCTCGTGAACGCGCCCTTATGATTCCTGCGTGTGCCACCTGGGCGATCGCGTCTCGCTGGGCACGTCGTCGCATACGAACCCGCACCGCCTACTCGCCGACACAACACGACACGGCACGCAGATGTCTCGAGTTTTTGAGCGGCAGCCCAGCATGTACAATGTCAACGCGCAAGGCATGCCAGTCGCTGCTATCGGGCAGGTCGACGTGACGGATCCCTGGGGAAACCCGCTCATGGGGATGGACTCACCCTACGATGCCTCAATAGCCTACGCTGCCAACCCGTCCAAGCTCGCATCGAGACAATCCTTCTACTTTGCACCTGGCAGCGGCGGTATGGGTGGAAGTGCGCCCACAACACCTGGCTTCGGACTCAACCGGGGCCTGGTCTCGCCAGCGCTATCAGGCATCTCGTCCATCAGCTCCAGCGGGAATAATGCCATCTGGAGCGAAGTCTCAAGCTCTAGCAGCGGCCAGTCATCGCAATGGCATACCCAGAGTCAGAAGCCCTTGTCATCCGAGCAGTCGCAAGGGGCCCCCTACCAGCAGCATCCCTCGCATCATGCCAACGGGCAGAACAAGCGGAGGAGCGTTAGCTTCCAGGGCGACCTCGCTGCCCTAGCCAGTGGGAGACGGAGCCCTGGCGCTACCTCGATGTACGAGAGATCGTCACGGAACGAGTCTGGTTCGGGCGAGCCAAGCTCTCGCATGAAGGCTCGTTCCAGCACGCATCTTCCCAGTCTGCTCGGGAACGGCAGGCGCGGCTCGTACGCAGAGTCGAGGAAGTCGTTCGTGGCGCAGGACCTGCCGCCCATCCCAGTTGACCCGAAGCTGCTTGCCAAGAAGGAGAAGCGGATGAGCAAAGCAGCCGGGCACGCATCGCACGGCGCGAAGGATAGGTCCGACGCCATGAGCGTGATGAGTGGCGTCAGTGGCATGAGCGGGGACGCAGCAGGCGGCAAGGCGTCCAAGCGCAAGAGCTGGTTCGCGCGTTCGACTTCGTCAGATAACGTCTCGCTGTCGTCTAGCACATCCCGACAGCATGTACCGTCGCAACCCTCGCGGCCACCGCCTGTTCCGACCCTTCCACCCCAACACTCTGGCTCGTCTTCCCTGGCCCCCCAGCACTCTGGCTCCTCGTCGAGCGCCCTCTCGGCTGGGCAGCCAAGAAGCGGCCCGACAACACCGCTGGCGTCGCCGAGGTTGGCAACGCCTCCAGCAGCCAGCATCTATGGACCCCCAGGGTCTGGCAACCCATCTCCTGCAGTCAGCCCGCTGGCCAGTCCGTCCGGAGGCGGACCAGGCCCTGCCCTACTGCGACCCGGCTCAAGCCGGCAGCCCAGCAGAGCTGCTATGAACATGCCTTCGCCCGTTGAGGAACACCCGCCAAGCCAGCTCCAGATACCGGCAACGCTGCAGGAGGCTTCCCCAACTCCTACCGCCCGTTCCCTGTCGCCCGTACCTTCTTCGGCGCAGCTCTCTCTGCAGCCTATGCCATCAGATGCCGCTGCTTTCGCGTCATCTGCTCCTACCACGCCCACGACCTCCGGGCTGCTTGCGCCAGCAGAGATCATCAAGCCGTCAGCGTCTTCACCGGACGATTTGTCGGCAGTCGCAGGCGGGTTGCCCATCTCTTCGCACACGGCAATCGAGGCAGGCCGTCTGCCTGTACGCGCAAGCAGCAAGTCTGCCTCTCCCTTCGGCCATGGCTCCTCCCCTAGCAGTTTGCCGCCATCGCTCAACCTTCAACAAGCGCAAATCCCGAAAACGCCATCTGTGCAGTCAATCTCGCCAGACCAGATCCCACTTCCAGACACGCCGCAGTACGGCGGGTCGATCACTTCGTCGCCTGTTGACAGTCCCGTCGGTACGCCTGTCACATCTCGCCCAGGAACAGCCAGCGGATTGCGGCGACTGTCGCCTGAGCAGCTCGCTGCTAAGGTATTGCCAATTGCGCCGGTTGCCATCGAGGCCTTGAACATCCCGCAAGGCGTGCACGGCAGAACGCGTAAGTCGCTTCGGGAGATGGTGGCATTAGCCTGCTCAGCGTATTCATGCATGCTTTCTCATTTTGGCTTTGAACAGTCCAACCGCGAGCGTCCAGCCCTAATCTCGGGAGACAGAATGCCGAACCAGTGCCCGAGCTACCATCGCCCATCTCGTTCGATCGCAGCTCTCCCTCGCTCGAGCTCCCCGAACCAAAGTCGTCCCGGACAAATGGCAAGGCTGACCAGCCGGCCGCAAAGAAGTCCAGCAAGTCACCTTTTGGCTTCTTCAGGCGAGGCCGGTCAAAGACCCTCGGCGAAAGCGAGGCTCAGCAGGAGCAGCTCAGTGCCAGCACGAACGGCAAGAAGCAGCCCGCTTCGACCGACAGCAAGAGCAGCGGCACTCCGCCTGTGCCTACGCCGCAGCTCTCCTTCTCCAGCTCGACGACTTCGACGCTCACCTCGTCTGAAGCGTTCTACGCCGACTTCTCCCCGTCCGCAAGGCCATCTTTCTCAAACAGTCGCAGCAATAGCAATAGTACCGCAGTCACTACCAAAAGGGACGGCGGTGTGTCCCCCGCTGCGCACGACACTCGCAAGACCGGCACTTTCAGCAGTCTCTTTAGCAGCAGGAAGAATCGCGGCGCAATCAGCACGGGCCCCAAGTAATTCTCCGCCTTAATCGCATTCACGAAGCTATAGCTGCGAGGTGCCCCCTTCTGCGCAGGCCCTGCGGCATTGCATCTCTCCATGATCCATGTCAAATATGTATCCAATGGCAGATCTCACAAGTCCGTTCCTCTTCATCTCGTTCGCAGCATGGACTCTTCTCCTCTCTCGTCAAGCCGTTATTGCCCTGCGGCCGATCTCACATATAGAGTGGACGGTGTGGTGTACACATACCTGATCTGATACTCGGCCCTCATGCAAGCTCGGCCCATGCCGTTGATCTCCATCTCATCAGCGAGACCGCAGGTGCCACATCACTTGAGGAAGGGGGCGAAGCGGTTGAAATGGACCATGGTCTCTTCAGGCTTCCTAACTTCCCATGGCTCGGACCAGCCTTTGCGCATCTCGAAGGCTATGCCACCGTCTGCAGTCCTGCTAAACGATCCAAGCGAAGAGGCATCGTGCGTCCAGAGGACCTGTCAATCATCCAGGGGGTAGTAGAAGGTCAGGATGATTTCGACGTTCCGCTGTCTGATTGGACTCTCAATCACACTAATCGGGAAGTCCTGCACCAGACTTTGGTCCGCGCTCCAGAACATCTGGTGACTCTCCAGCCAGTACGAGTCGCCAGATAGCTCAAAGATGGCAAAGTAATGCTCCGAGATCATGTCTTTGTTGAAGCAGCCGATGAGAAGCGGATCGGGTCGGGCGCGACCTCCGAACTCCGCTCGAGCGAGCTCATCAAGGAGAGACTTTGCTTTGGCGGGCAGACCTTCGATACTGCTTGGCTTGCTCGCAAAGATGTGGAAGTCGCCGTAGCCAGAATAATAGGTACCGATCAGCTCGTCCAGGCTGATCGAAGGTGCCTTTGCATCCTTAACTTTGGCGATGGGCGAAGGTCCCGTGGCATACATAGAGGGCATGCTCAGAGCTCTGTGAAGGCACTCTGTCAGCTCGAGTGTAGTGCGTCCCAGTGTGTGGCGAGAGAACCTCCTTACCGCTTCTCCCAGTCGATGGGCTCGATACCGAAGTGCAGCTCGAAGGCGCGTAGCGCAGCCAAAGTCATGACCGTGCCGCCCCGCCTCTCATCGTTCGTGAGGAGGACAATGCCAAAGTCCCGGTCGGGCGTCCACACGGTCAGAGATCCGTTCCCGGGCATGTCTCCCGTGTGGCAAACCACATCGGTGCCACTGGAATCGAGAGGCCAGCCTCAGCCCTCGGGAGCCCGGACATGCCAGCACAGAAGGGAAACCTACTGAAGGTGAAATCGTTGGCACGCAAGAGCGTAGAGCGGAGTCGAGAACTCCGGGAACAGCGCTAGACCTTGCTCTCCGGAGAAGTGCATGGCCATAGGTCCTGTGGTGCGTGGCTTGATGACCTCCTGGAGTACCTC
This sequence comes from Symmetrospora coprosmae, assembly GCA_008802785.1. Taxonomy (NCBI): domain Eukaryota; kingdom Fungi; phylum Basidiomycota; class Cystobasidiomycetes; family Symmetrosporaceae; genus Symmetrospora; species Symmetrospora coprosmae. The sequence goes on along the minus strand of VUYT01000001.1, from coordinate 470,117 downwards.
TTTCGAGATGATCCTCGGATCTGTAGGGCTATTCGTGCCAGAGATAGTTCGGTGTAGATATCCGATCCACTTGATGAGGTCGTCAGTTGTGCTGAGCAAGGCGCCGGCAGCCATCCAGGCGTTGTCGCTGCTGAGACCCCGCAAGTTGGGGTTGATGGGATAGATGGTCTTATTGTCGTCCAGACTGATGCAGAGAGTGGTGCCGTTGCGGTCGAGAAGCGTCATATCGAAGCCGGAGTTCTTCATACCAAGCGGCTTGAGGATGCGAGACTGGATGAGGTCGGCCATCTTCAGTCCAGACAAGAGCGCCACGAGGTGCCCGGCCAAGCTGAACATGGCGTTGCTGTAGATGAACTTCTGCTTGTACTCCGCGTTGCACTCCATCGTGGCAATCGCAGCAACGATATCAGCGTGCATCGTGTCTTTGGAGAAGACGTAGTTCGTTCTGCGGAGAAGCGGTAGGGTCAGCTTCTGTGCAAGCCTTGAGGAGCGTGCTTTGCTCACTTCTCGATACCCGTCATGTGCGACAGCATGTCTTCGACCGTGACGAGACGCTCGTTCCGCTTGTTCTTCATCGCGAAACCGGGAATAACGTCGATGAGCCGGTCGGTCCAAGCGAGCTTGCCTTCTTCGACAAGCATGCCCAGCGAGACAGCGACGAAGAGCTTTGTGTTGCTGCAGATGCTGACCACAGTGTCAGTGGTCATGGGCGCCTCCGCTCCGGGCGGAGTTCCGAAGGCTTGTGCGCTGCCGGATATTGTGTTGGCCGAGATTGCGGTGATGGCCCAACGCGAGCAGAGCTCCTCGATGTAGGTCGCTAGAGCAGGATTGAGAGGAGTGGTCATTGTCGCGATCGTGTGCGTGTCAGTGGTGTATCAAGGGTGAGAACAGAGAGCTGAGCCAAGCTATCGAGCGGGCTCGAAGACTCCGCCCAGATCGAAAGGATGGACGGAATCCGAGTTTTCTGTTCCAGTTCCACCGTCTGGTCCGTCAGATCAGGAGTGTCTAGTCTGTGGCTACATTTGCATTACTGGTTCTCAGCCTCCTGCTCTTCTCCATCATCGAGCTCCTCCTCTTCGTCGCTGTCGACGTTGTCCACTGCAGCTGCCTGCTGAGCGCCCTGCTGTCCGCCCCAAAGCGTCCGGAAGAAATCAAGCATGCCGCCCGCAGTCTGCGCTTCATCGCCGGCAGCCTCGTCGTCCGATCCATCCGCGCCTGGCAGCTGTCCTGGCACTCCACCCCCGCGCCCTGCAGCAGCAAACTGCTCCAGTTGAGCAATCACCGCCGCTTCCGTATCAGCATCCATGCGCCCTCCTTCGCCAGCGCCCCCGCCCGCTTGTAGGTACTGCATGAGGCGGTTCACCAGGCCCTGCGAGTCTGTCGCTTCGCCTGCCAATGTCCCTGTTGCTGCGCCTGACCGGCTGGATGCGCCGCGCCCGCCAGGCCTGCTCCCTGCGCCAGCATCGTACATCGCGCGAAAGTACGCGTCGTCAAACCCTGGTCCAGGAGGTAAAGGGTCGTACGTGTTTTGCAGGCCGTTGAGTACGCTCTGCGGCAGGAAGAGGCGGAGGTTCTGGATGTCCGACACGAGGACATGCCGCAGAATCCCCTCGGGTACCCCATTCTTCGGGTACAGCGCCTGCGCCCATAGCTGCTCGCCGAATCGGATGTCTGGGTGCAAAGGCGCGCTCGCAAAGAGCGGCGCGGTGGATCGCAAAGTTGCCAGCAGCCAGTCGAGCACCTCCGGCTCTTTCCAAAGCGTGTCGCTGCGGTGGACATAAAGGTGCGAGAGGAGCTGGAGGATGTATGAAGGTTTCGTGCTGTACATTGCGTCGCGTCAGTCTGTATGCTGTATCGGGCTTGTGGCCGACTCTCAACTCGCCTGTAACCGGACTCAGCCTGTGCATGCGAGAGCGCCACAATTTCCTTTGGAGGACTCCGATCGAGCTTCTTGACTAGCAAAACCAGCGCGAGCGGGTACCTCAGGATTGCGCTCTGCAGTTCCTTCGTGCTCTGTTCATGGTCCTGCTTTGCCGCGTCCTCGAGGTGCCAGCGACTGAGCGCCTTGGCGTAATAGAGGCCGGGATAGCTGTCCAGCTGCAAATGGCTCCCTTCCAGCGAGCGGGCCAGAGTCGATGGGAGCTCGTCGAAGAGATCGATGAACCAGCTGTACTGGCGCGCTTTTGGCGCCGTGAAATCGAGGCTGTTAAAGGAAGAGCAGTCGCATTAGACGCTATCTCGTCAGAGGCAGATACGCGCGTTTGCACAGTACACGCACTAGAGCAAGGCGCCATATGGGTCGTCAAAGGGAGAGAGGGCATATAGGAGCTTCGTGTGCTCAAACAGGGTCCGCCACGTTCCGCGGCGCATCAAGCTGCTGGTGCGCTTCTCGATGGCACGGAAGAGGCCCCTGCTCTCTATGCGGTTGAAGTCCAAGCGGACGTTGCCGTTGTCGATGCGGAAGTTGGGGGCAAAGCTCCTCTCGAAGGCGTACAGTGCCCTGTCGAGGAAATCACTCGACATGCCCGGGTCCCCTTGGAGGTTTGCCATGTCGCTGAGGCCGATGAGCGTCTCGATGTGGTACGGGTGGACGTGGAGAATGGCCATGAGCTGGTTGGGGTCCATGCTCGCGACGGCCTGGAGGTACATCTGGGTGACCTCCTTGTAGGCGGGCGCGTGCTCAAAGGTCCAGAGCGACTCGCCGTGCCCGCTCTCGACGAGCTCCATGTCGAGGCCGGATTTGGCGAACGCGGCGGCCGGCCAGTGCTGCGCGGGACGAGCGAGCATCCCGCCCTTGCTGAACTGGCGGTTGAGCGCGTGGTGCGGGTTCTGCGCGCGGGCGCCGCGGAGCTGCGGCTTTGCTGCTGCGCTGCTGACGACTTTGGCGCCGAAGAAGCGCTTCAGCTCGGCCTCGGCGTCGAGGTGCTTTGTCTCGACGGCGAGCAGGCTGCGTATCCGGGAAGTGACGGTGGGCGCGGTGGAGACTGGCGCAGTGGATGGTGCGGAAGAGCCAGCAGAGCTCCAGCCTGCTTGCCCTAGCTGCTGCAATGCCCGGTCAATCTCATCGAGCCCATCATCCTGCTCATTATGAGCCGCGTTGTCTTGCTTGTCGGGCTGCTGCCCAGCTTTGGCTTTAGCCTTTTTCTTCTTCTTGGCTGGGGTCGTCTGCGATCCTGCTGGCTGTGTTGGTGAGGCCACTGATCCTGGGGTGGCCCCGTCTGCAGCATCGCCAGCACCGTGGTCGACATTGTCTGTCGCCACCGCGGCCTTTGCCTTCTTCTTCTTCTTCTTCTTGCTCTTGTTCTGTGTGGAGGGATTGGTATAGTAGCAATCTGTCGTGAGCCGCGTGTTGGGTCCATCCGGGATGTGGTGTGCCACGAATCTACCTTCTTCTGAGCCATCTGCTGCGCTTCTAGGCTGTCTGCGTCCCCTTCTTCGTCGTCGTCCTGCTCCTCCCCTGCGTCATCGCCATCGGCATCGTCTCCAGCTCCCTGCGAGAGCTGCGGGATTGCGATGCGGCGAAGACTGCAGCGTTAGGAAAATGTGATACGCTTCCGCATGCATGGATGCATACGCGCCAGCATGCGACTCACCGCAGCGAAGGCGCTCATGCCGCCCGTTTTGGGCTGGACGTCTGCAGCCGGTGCAGCATCGTCGTCGTCATTGCTCGAGTCGGAGCTGCCGGTGGCCGAGGTTGGCGCAGCGACGTTGGCAGAGCTCGACAGATCTGCGAGCTCCTCCTGCTGTCGCCGTGCACGTCGTGACATTGCTGCTGTTAGTGGTATTATGGTGTTCGTGTCAGAAGAAGAGAGAGGTGTCCCCCCGGTGGTGTGCAGTGGGCACGACCTGTTCTTCTCCCTCCCTCCCTCCCTCCCTGCAATGTCATCGTCGTCGACCATCCCAAGCAAGAGAGGAGCAATATCATCACCACCAGATAGCAAGAAGCAGCACACCATCGACACCATGGCCGCATCCACCCCGGCCAACGACGCGAAGCAGACCACCGCGTCCTTCCTCGTCCAGCGCTTGAAGCCGAATGCAAAAGTCCCAACGAGGGGATCCTCCCATGCAGCTGGCTACGATCTCTACTCGTGGGTCGCTGCCTCTCTGACCTCTGTCCACTGTGGTGCCGGAGACCTAGCTCGGGCTGTGCTCCAGTCCTGTCCGACCGTGTTCCAGTGCAATGCAACGCAGGGCGACCGACGCGTGCTGAGGCGAGACGCGTCTTTCCCGTTTCCCCCTGACAGCGCCGAAGACAAGGTCGTGCCCGCACGAGGGAAGGCACTCGTCTCGACCGGACTGTGCATTGCAGTGCCTGAAGGGACGTACGGCCGGGTGGCTCCTCGCTCGGGTCTTGGTGAGGCCATGCCCCACCTACACCAAGTTCTCCCATCTCCATCGTGGCACAGCTAGCGAGCGAGCGAGCTTACCACTTTCTCCCCATGCTACGCGTCTTCCGGCCTCGCAGCATCCAAATTCATGATTGACACGGGCGCAGGCGTCGTCGACGAGGACTACCGCGGAGAGGTCTTTGTCCTCCTCTTCAACCACGCAGAGACAGAGTACAGCGTCAGCCAAGGGGACCGCATCGCACAGCTCATCCTCGAGCGCATCGTCACACCCGAACCGGTAGAGGTCGAGAGCATGGCAGAGACGGTGCGCGGCGGCGGAGGGTTTGGTAGCACGGGCAAGAACTGAATGTGCCGAGGAGGAGGAGGAGGAGGAGGAGGAGGAGGATAGATTCGTCTGACCCTCTGTCAAAGGTGGAAAGGAAGTGCAAATTCCAAAGATGCCTTGCTCAGTGCTTGCACGGCAAGGCTAGCATATACTAATGCATAACAGCAGAGGGAGAAAGCTAACGATGGAGGGTATGTCACTACCTTGACTGACGGACTGATAAGAGGGCGAAAGAAACTTGCGATAGGCGAACTGGCCGAAACCGGAAGGGCTCCAGATGTACCTACTCGGCCTGCCTCTGCCAGGTGGGATCAATGAGGCCGAGCCAGTTGATCATGTCCGGGTAGGTTGGAGCGGCGACAAACAGCGCCGAGACGGGCGTGTAGATGCCAAACGTGAACTTGCGCTATGAGGGCGACAATACACGGACAAGACAGCAAGGGTCAGCGTCAGCATGCACACGAGCCTCGGTGACCATTTGGTGGTCCTAGACAGCACATCGCGGGTTCCTCGTCCCCTGCGCACGAAAGACCCACATTGGTCACCTCTTCCAGCGCGGACGAGTGGTCCACGCGCACTGTCGAGACGTTGATGACGTTCTCGAGCTCCTCCTGCTCGCTCGAGCTCGTGTACAGCGTGAGGTACGGTCTCCTCAGCACGGCCCACACCTTCCTCCACTCCGCGCCGGTGCCGGTACCCGATGACGACGAAGCGCCATCGTGCTCGTGCTCGTGCTCGTGCGACTGCATAAACATCAGCTGGCCCCGCTTGGCCGTCGTGTCGGCGCGCTGGACATGCTTGACGCTCGCGCGCATGAGGCGCGGCGGGGCCTTCTTGCCCCTTTTGTGCTTTATTTTACTGCTGCGAATGACGCCATTCCCCGCTCGAGGGGAAGAAGAGGCGGGCCCAGCCGCATCCGCAGCATTGGAGGGATCGGACCCCGACTGTCCGGACGAAGAGGCTGATGAGAATTCCGAGCGCGGCGTCGAAAGCCCCTCAACGGTCGTTGCGCGGCCCGCCGACATAGGGGCGGATGTCGCCGTCTTGATGTCCTCCCAGGTCGGATCCTGCGCCAGCTTGATCTGACGTCGGTACAGCGTTAGCCAGAGTAGCATCCACGTCCAGCTCGTGCCCGTCCACACACCTGCTCTCTCGTACCGAACCGCTTCTGCCACAGTTGCAGCGCATCCCACAGCCTCGCATGCTCGTCGAATCCGTGTAATGACGCGATCAGCCTGGCCGGCGGTATACTTGCGAGAACTGCCTTGGTCGTGGCCAAGTCCGCCAGCGCCGCTTCCGTCCGTACGAGGCGGGAGTAGTCCTCGATGAGCGAGACGCCCCGCGGCTTCCACGCCTGGAGGATCTCCTCGCCTCGCACAAAAGTCGATCTGGGGGTAGTGTAGCGCGCCTGCTCGTCAGCAAGTGATCGACGCATGGCTCAAACATTCGCCAGGCCCGCAAGGCAGCAGACGACGGAGCAATGGGACGCACGCAGTGTTGAGCCGCCACAGCTCGCTCGGCTTGTTTGTCGTGACGGGCGTCAGACGGACCTGGAACATGGACGTCGCCTGGTCTGCGGCTTTAGCCGAGCTAAAGAGCGAAAACAGCTTGCTGGGCGACCGCGCCTCGCGCATCTGCATGGCGAGGCCGACGTCGACGCTGAACGGGATAGCCTCCTTGCACGCGGGGACGACGAGCTCCCAGCTGATCTCGAGCAGGACACGGTGCCCCGCCGCTGTTGTCCGATTCAAGAAGAGCGAGTCGTGCGCGGACGAGTCCCAGTTGGCAACAAATGCCAGAGTCGTCGTCCCGTCCGCGCGGTACTGCACTTCTCCACTCGTGCCGGACGTAGCTTGTAGAGCAACAGCGCTGCTCCTGCCATTCGAGTCGAGGAGATGGCCCTTCGGATCCAGCAGGCGAATCTTGCCGATTTTGACGTTTTCTACGCCCCGCCAGAGCCACTGGCGCCCGCTGCCATGCGCTAGGATAATGTGCAGCCGCCTCTGCAGGCCCTGGTGGCAGTTGAATACACCAGGATCGAGCGGGCTATTCCTGACCAGCTGCACAGGCAGGTACTGCCCGTTTGGCGACAGCTCCTGGACCGCGATTATGGCCTTGCAATCGTAGATCTGGTCGACGAGAAGCTCCGTCTCGGCGCGTCGTCCCGTGGTATGGGCGGCTAGCTCGCTCTCGCTCCTGTCGAGCTGCCATGGCCGCAGCGGTGCCTTTTCCTCCTTGGTTTCGTCCCATTTCTCGCATTTGACAAGGTACGCCGCCTTGCAAACGGCAAAGAACTCGATCTGGGCGAGGTTGCTCTGCATGTGTTGTAGAACGCCCCGATTGACAGTGACGGTGAAGGTTTTGCGCAGGCGAAGGCGTGTTGTCCCGTTGGCGTCCAGCTCCGCCGCTGGTGAAGCCATGACGTCCTCGGCGCCCGAGCTCATGCCGATGAGCGAAGAGAGGCGCAGTTGGCAGTGGACAGAGGAAAAGTCGGCACCGTCTAGGCCCGTCAAGCTGTCGATATTTACCTCGAAAGAGTATTGACAGCCCTCTTCAAGCTCGGCCGCCAGACTCGGTGACTGGCCTTTGCTGCTGGCCGCGGAAACGCCGAGCGGCTTTACGCGTATAGTGCACGCGCCAATCTGCTGGCCCGTAAACCGCGAATAGAGGCGCAAGCTAGTCAAGAGGGATATCCTCCTTGCTAGAGGCACCAGCCCAAACGACGCCGTGCCGATGAAGGAATAGGTAGGCGGCGACGTGTGGTAGAAGGGATCTTCGAGGTTGAAGTGACGCGAATAGGCCGGCTTGTCGAGCAGGCTGAAGAGACGCTGCATCTGCTGCACACGCTGCTCAAAGCGCTCGATCGACCAGACGTACACGCTCTGGTTGCGCTGATCGATAACCTTGACAGCAACAAAGGGCGTTGGGACCGAGGTAAGGGCAGGATCGGAGACGTCTTCCAGCTCAGCCAGCGCCGAGATGCCCTCGAGAGCTGAGACGGGCGCTCCAATCTCATCGACAATGGTGAACTGGTACGTGACCTTCTTGTCGAACTCGCGGCTGAAGACATTGCCCTCTTTGAGCAGCACAGCCTTCGACAGGGCTACTTGCGCCATCGCAACTCTTCGCATAGATCGCCAACGCTTGACCACCTTGTGCGCAAGGAACAGCTCCCTGTCGTCCAGAGCGTCATTCGCGCCTGCAGACTGGGTACTGCGGTGTTCGGCTCGCTTGGCGAGCTTGCGCATCTTCCTCTCGTACTGCCTCTTCTGCTCGTCCAGCTGCGACTGCATCTGCACCTGCAGTGCCTGAAGCTGCTCTTCGGCCTTCTCCTTACTCGCCAGCGATGTCGCGGCCGTCGTTGCCGAATTGGCTAGCGTCTTGAGCTTTGTCTCAGACTCCTCGCGCTGGGCGTCCAGCTCGCGCTGCAGCTCGTCTTTGGCTTCCTGCAGGCGCAGCTCGATGTCGGCCGACGACGTTGATGCAGCACCGGAGAAGGTCAACGTCGAGTCGAGCGAGGTGTCGTCCGTGGCCCACGTATCACCGGAGAAAGGGCGGCGGGCAGAGGCAGATCCAGAGTCGGTCACGGCTTCATCATCGTCATCATCGCCCTCGCCAATGGACTCGAGGAAGCTCGCGCGCGATTCTGGTCGGCCCATGCTTTGCGTTCCGTGTCGTCTGTGGCTCCGCACCTTCATGAGGTCCTGGAAGAGCTTGTTGAGATCGCCATCTTCGAGCTTGTCGAGATCGATATCTGTGCCGTTGAGGCGAGCCACCACCGCTTCACGTCGTGCATAATTCCAATCGACATTGCTTGCGGTGGGCGATGTGGGCCGCGCGGCAGGCGAGCTCGTGCGGCTCTCGTCCTCTGCTCCGTTCAGATGGGGCGAACGGAGCTCGTTCTGCAGGCCCGAAGGTCCGATGGCCCGGCTATCCCTGTTCTTGCGGACCTCCTCTGGATGATTGAAGCGGAAAACGTGCACGTCTCCCAAGATAATGCGATAGCCAGACTGGAGGCGCTTGGGCTTGTCGCTGCCTATCCGGAGGCCATTGACCATTGTCATGCTGTTGGGCAGTGCGTGCAGCTCGACAGCGCCGTTCGGTGCGCTCTCAAACGTGCAGTGGGTCGCCAGCACGTTGCCACCGCTCAAGCGAATGTCGAGATGCTCCGGGTTGTCGGTATTGCCAACAGTCGTCGTCCCCGGCTTGATCTGGTAGAGTAGGCATTCCGACATGAGTGGGTCCTCGCAGAGATTGACGAGATGCGGCATCTTTTTCGGCGTGTGCACCCCAACGTTGCCCTTCTCTATGACAATGCCCAACTCCTCGAGCGCTTTCTCCCTCTCCTTCTGGATCACCACGGTCTTCTTCATCTTCTCCTCCCACGTCTGGTTGACGTCCGCCATGATCTTTTCGCTCTGCTCGAGCTGCTCCTGGAGCGCCGCCTTTGTGACTGTTCGAATCTCGCCAGTGCGCGTCTGGTACTGCACAATCTGCTTTTCTGGCGGGACGGATGGGTCATATGTCGCCTCTGCCGATGCGCCCGATACGCGTGAGCGCAGCATGGCAAGCTCTTCCTTGAGTTCCCGGACAAGCTTGGCATTGGCATCTTCGTTCACGACCGCCTTGTTCTGAATCTTCTTGGCCTGGTCTGCGTACCGCAGCGTGCTGAGGGTCTCTTCGTAGTCGGCAGGCGAAATGGCAGCAATCATTGCCGTCTTGCTGTTCTGCAGGCCAGGAACCGACAACAGAAGAGACAGCAGCCATTCAGCTGCTGGAAGGGCTGTGCAGCGCCTTAAAAAGACCCCCTCACCCCGCCGAGGGAATCCTTGAGGAGCCAGGTGAGGACAGAATCGCGGTACGGGATAAAGTCCGCCGATCCTGCCTTCTTCTTTGCCCCGCTCTTTGATTCTGGCTTGGATGACTGGCTCGCAAGCGCCGCGATGACTTTCCCGAGTGTCGTGAGCGACTTGTTGATGTTCGCGCCCTCCTTGAGGCGCTGTCCAGTTGCGCCTGTCGAATTGGCGCGCTCGGAGCCAGCGAGATCGACGAGACTGATGCGCGACACTTTTTCGCCCGTCATCTTTGTGTCTGGGTCGTACCGCTTCTGCGTGAGGAGGACGGTAAAGACCGAGTGCGAGCGAGAGGATGTCTCGTTCATGTTTGTCGCGGCAACTGTGCGCGCCTTGTTGCCCTCGTCCATCAGCCGCTCCATCCCCGCAAAGTCCTCGACTCCGAGCTTGGAAAGGTCTTCGACGTATGCTACGGGTGGGGTCGCAGCACGATTCAGTCGGGACCCGTCGACACACATGGAGCCAGCGCGAAAGACTCACGTCCCAGACTTGGATGCTCGCGGACTTTCAGGTTGCCCTTGTTCTTCGGGTTGAGAAGGTCATTCACTTTCTCGTTGTAGATCTCGATGAAAGAGACCTCTACGGTGAAGGAGAGAGTCGCGGATGTTTGCTCGTTGATGCGCTAGATATAGCGGAACAGTAGAGATAGGGCGGTAGGAGGGTACCGCACTAGATCAGCGACATTAGCGGCGCATCGGGACAGCATCCCCGCTCACATCGAAGAGCGCGCTGCAAGTCAAAGGGATGATGCCGCGGTCACTGCCGTATCCCATCATGCTATAGCTTTTACCTGAGCCACTGCGCGGTATAGAAGAGCAGCAGTTCAGCAGAGCTCCGGCTGGTGGACACGTTCAGGCCTACGTCTGGCCATCTGTCGCGTGCCGGTTGCATCAGCAGATTTTGTTAGACAGGAGGACCCCGTCAGCAGAGAGCTCGAACATGGTACGCCAGAGGCACAGACCCCACGAGACGCCATAGACTGACAAGCAAAGATGCAGGCGTTGAACCCCAAGAAAGCATTGTTCACTGGATGGATGACGACCGTGCCACGCACGTGATCTCAGCATGGATAACGGCTCGGCTCGACACGCAAGGCACAGGGCGTCTGTCCTGCGAGCTCACACAGGTCGACGCCGAGGTCGTTGAAGAGCGTCTGCTGGCTCGCATAGTCATCGTCGTCCTTGCTGCCGGCGGACCCTGCGAGTGGGAGAAAGAGAGAGGTGCGAGAGAAGGCCAAGCGGTCCGTGGAGGCAGGCAATGCGTACGTGCTCCATCAGCTTCACACGACACCGGGGAGATGCTCTTGCCTGCTCTGAGCGCCTCTCACCACGCACAGTAGGAGTGATCGAATGCAAAGCTGTGAGCGCGGGCAGAGTGAACCTTTGCATTGCCCGGGTCAGCACCCGCTCCGCCAACTTCTGGGGGGTCGAGCATGGTCTGGTTCCCCAGCATGCGGATGAGCGGCTTTGCGCCTCGAGCGATCTCGCGCGCATTGAGTGGGCGGCATCGCACTGCGACCTTGACGCCGGAGCTGGCCATGGGGGGATCCCCCGGTAAGATGATGACGGGTTGCTCGAGCCCGCTTAAGCGTGACCGCTGCGACGGCGGGCGGCGACGCTGAGGTGCACGGGGCAGTGTCGACTGAGCGAGTGTGTGCTGCGATGCGATGCAATGCAATGCAATGCGCTACGATGCTATGCTATGCGATACTGCAATCAGGGATGCTCCATCGCAGCCGAAGTTGCTGCTCTGCCTTTGATGGGAGGTGGCCAAGGGGTGTGCATTCACTGCCCTGCTCCCCCGCTGCGACTGCGACTGCGACTGCGACTGCGGCCGACTCCTGTTTCGACTCGACTACGACAAACCCTCCATGCGCATCGCTCTTCGCTTGACGCGACCAATTGCGAGATCATCTACCACAGCGCCGTCTACCAGACTACCCGCATCCGCACCCGCATCCCTCACAGCGGTCAAGCGAGCTCGAGCAATGGCGACGAGCTCCTCTTCAGGCTCCGCTGCAACTGCCCTCAAGCAGCCCCTCGCATACCCATCTGCCCGCCGCGACGAGGTCTACGACACATTCAAGTCTGCCGCAAAGGGCCAGGTGAAGGTGCACGACCCGTACAGATGGCTGCACGAGCCTCCCTCAAAGTCGAGCGACACAAAGGCGTTCGTGGAGGCTCAGGAGAAGCTCACACGCGACTTCCTCGAGCAGGACCCAAACAGGGCCGCACTCAGGGAGAAGCTCACAGAGAACTGGAACTATGCCAGGTGTGCGTAGAGTAACTACCATGAGCACAAAGGTGACGCTGTTGAAGCGCGCGAAGGTGCTGATGCTGATGCGAACGCGTCATCTCCGTCCTGCACGTGCCGTCTTCCTCTCACACCTCCGTCTCTTCCGTCTTTGCCGCGCACCGCACAAACAGTCTCCTGCCCGTCCCTCAAGGCAGACGGCTACTACTACTACACGTACAACTCGGGCCTACAGGCACAAGCTCCCTTCTACCGCATAAAAGCGTCCGAGCTGCCCTCAAGCTTCCCAGAGAACCAGGAAAGACCCGGTGGCGAGCTCTTCTATGACCCTAACCGCATCTCCAGGGACGGGACCGCCTCTATCGCTCTCAGCGCCTTCTCCGAGACGGGAAAATACTGGGCGTATGGCGTCTCACGCAGCGGGAGCGACTGGTCGACCGTGTATGGTGAGCGCGGTGTTGCCTCTCCACCCCAAAAGCCGCCTCGCCTGGCTAAGCGCACTTCTGTCTGTGGGTGTCGTGCCTACCGCAGTCCGCAAGACGGACAATCCCCATGCCGCCGGAGCCGATCCACTGGCTGAAGGCAAGGAGCCCGTCGATGAGGGCCGGCTCGACGATGTCATTCGTTTCGTAAAGTACTCTGGCATCACCTGGCTGCACGACGACTCGGGCTTCTTCTACCAGCGCTACCCGACATCCGAGCTCGATCATGGTCTCGACACGGACGACATCTCTGGCACGGGCACGGACGCGGACATCAACGCCATGCTGTACTTCCACAAGCTCGGCACGCCACAGTCGGCCGACATTCTCGTCCGGCAGGACACGAGCAACCCGTCCCACATGGCCTCTCCGGAAATCACGGAGGACGGCAAGTACATGCTCCTTCACATATCAAAGGACACGGCGCCCAGCGCGAAGCTCTGGGTAGCCAAGCTGGACGGCGTAGACTGGTCGAGCGAGAAGAGCGTGGCGGACACGCTCTTGTGGGATAAGCTCGTCGACCAATTTGGGGCACAGTACAGCTACGTCGCCAACGATGGACCGCTCTTCACGTTCATGAGCAATGACAAGGCGCCCAAGTACAAGCTCGTCACGCGTGACTTGAGCAAGCCAGATTGCGTGAGTTCGCCTGCACTGCCACAGCCCGGCCAGGAATAGGGAGGCTGGCGCAGCTAGCTCACCCAATCGGATCTTCTCATGTTTACTCTCTGCGCATGTTCTGCAGGCCTTCTCGGACCTCATCGCCGAAGACCCGGACTCGATTCTCACCTCCGCCTCCGTCGTCAATGGCTCGACGCTGCTCGTCATTCGCTCGCGAGACGTCAAGGACGAGCTGACGATGCACGACCTCGGCACAGGCGCCAAGCGGAGCCAGGTGGCCAGCGGCCTCATTGGCTCGTTTGCACAGCTAACGGGCCGCAGGCACCACAACGAGTTCTTCTTCAAGCTCGTGGGGTTTAGCAACCCGGGCCTCGTGTACCGGTACGAGTTTGCTAGGCCGGAGAAAGGGGAGCAGCTTTGGAGGAGCACCGTTGTGCAGGGCCTCAAGCCGGACGAGTTTACGACGGAGCAGGTCAGCACGAGCGCGGGATGCTGTTGCCCACGCTCTGAAACCACAGACTGCTAATGCGCATGCCTCTTTTTGTGTAGGTCTTCTACACGTCAAAGGACGGCACCCGCGTTCCCATGTTCATTGTCACACCGGCCGGCGTACCGAAGGACGGAACAGCCGCGGCGCTTCAGTACGGTTATGGCGGTTTCAGCCACGCGATGGACCCTTTCTTCTCGCCGGCGATGCTCACGTTTGTCAAGCATTATGGCATGCGCCTGGCCGTCGCAAACATCCGAGGTGGAGCAGAGTACGGCGAGGAGTGGCACGAGGCGGGCACGAAAGAGCGCAAGCAGAACGTGGGTCTTGAGGACTGCTACTATGTGTGCCTCTTTCAGCCTCCAGGCCTTGCTGACTGAGCTACTTCTGGGCCTGCCATCGGCCCCTCTTTCGGCCGCTCGACAGGTCTTCGACGACTTCCAGTACGCCACGCGCTATCTCGTGGACGAAAAGTACGCTGCGCCCAAGAAGGTAGCCATCTTTGGCGGGTCCAACGGCGGCCTTCTCGTTGCTGCGTGCGCGAACCAGGCTCCAGAGCTGTTCGGCGCCGTGCTGTGCGCGGTCGGCGTGCTCGACATGCTGCGGTTCCACCTCTTTACGATCGGGCGCGCGTGGACGGCCGACTATGGCTGCGCGGACGAGCCGGCCGATTTCGACTACCTGTCAGCCTACTCGCCGCTGCACAACGTCCCCGCGCCGCCCGCGCCTGGCACGGGCACTGTGGATGCGCCGTACCCGCCCACGCTCCTCCTGACCGGCGACCACGACGACCGTGTCGTGCCCTTGCACTCGTTCAAGCACATCGCGACTCTACAGCACACCCTGCCAAACAACCCAAATCCGCTTCTCATGCGCGTCGACCTCAAAGCAGGGCACGGCGCAGGCAAGTCGACACAGCAGGCCATCGAGGAGGCAGTGGATCGCTGGGGCTTTGTCGCGCTCACCATGGGTCTGCAGTGGAGAAATTGACTCCCGGACGGAAGGGCTGCATCGCAGCGAGCGCGGCTCTAGGGACCATCGTCATCGCTGTGTGCAGCCTGGTAGGCATCGCGAAGAAGGATGATCTCGCCTTTGGAGTTGTACTGCCGGGACCAATATGCGGGAGCGCGCATCTCTGGAGGCCTCAGACAAGTAGCTCCAGACGAAGTCTCCTAAACAACGATCCCAGCGTGTCCACGTCGCTCGTGAATTGTAGAAGGAACGCCCCTTCCCCCGTTGGCAAGTCTTGAACATAATAGCATGTGTCGTTGCAAGGGGCAGAACATGTGATCAACGTGTCTAAACGTCTTGCCTTCGTGACTGGCGACTATGCTCGACGACCCTCTCTACTGCATACAGGAGGGACTCGGCACAAGCATTTCTGGCGAGGTACGCATCGCATCGAAACCATGACTGTAGCGGCTATCAGGCAAATGGACCGCAGCAGCACGCCAGGCACGAGCGTTCGACAGCAAACGCTTAGAAGCACTGTAAGAAATTGGAATGGAGCTGGTTAGCACGAGCACACTGGCACGACGGCGCAGCACATAACGCCAACTCGCCTTCCTGTGGACAATGGCCGGTCCCGCCTCGTCGTACTCCTGCTTCGAGATCCACATCTGCTGGAACGTCGAGAGCGAGGCGAGGATGGATCCACCAATCCAGACAGAGTACTTTCGCTCGGGGGGTGCGACAATCTTGACCTTCATGCTCGACGGTGAGAGCGAGGTAATCTCCTTCTGCATGCGGTCCGAGATGCCAGAGTACATGGTCGTGCCGCCCGACATGACAATGTTGCCGTAAAGGTCCTTGCGGATGTCCAAGTCGCACTTCATGATCGAGTTGTAGGTCGTCTCGTGGATACCGACCTGCTCCTGGCCGAGGAGCGATGGCTGGAAGAGCGCCTCGGGGCAGCGGAATCTAGAAGGGGCACAGAAAGGAGGGGCTCGGCTAATCAGCAATGGCTCCAATAGAAGCGCGTGCAAGGTGACACCTACCGCTCATTGCCAATGGTGATGACCTGACCGTCCGGCAGCTCGTACGATTTCTCGAGGGCAGACGACTGAGCAGCCGTCTGCATCTCCTGCTCAAAGTCGAGGGCGACGTAGCAGAGCTTCTCCTTGATGTCTCGGACAATCTCACGCTCGGCGGTGGTGGTGAAGGTGTAGCCACGCTCCATGAGGATCTTGATGAGGTCTGGGGATGGGCAGCGCATTAGATGGCTCAGCACAGGTCCTATCGCCTGCTGGGGAAGACCAGCACGTACAGTCGGTAAGATCACGTCCAGCGAGGTCGAGTCTGAGAATGGCGTGGGGAAGGGCGTAACCCTCGTAGATGGGCACAGTGTGAGTGACACCGTCTCCAGAGTCGAGGACGATACCGGTAGTTCGGCCAGAGGCGTAGAGCGAGAGGACGGCCTGGATGGCAACGTAGAATGCCGGGGCGTTGAAAGTCTCGAACATGATCTGGGTCATCTTCTCTCGGTTGACCTTGGGGTTGAGCGGGGCCTCGGTGAGCAGCACGGGGTGCTCCTCGGGGGCGACTCGGAGCTCGTTGTAGAAGGTGTGGTGCCAGATCTGGGAATCGTTCAAGAAGAGAGCTCAGTGGCTGCTTGCGAGCGGCCTTTAAGAGGGGGAAGCCCAGCTCACCTTCTCCATGTCGTCCCAATTGGTGACGATGCCGTGCTCAATGGGGTACTTCAGGGTGAGGATACCACGCTTGGACTGAGCCTCGTCACCGACGTAGGAGTCCTTTTGTCTAGGGAGAGCGACGGCAAGTGGGGTCAATAAGGGTTTGCGTACAGGGACAAGCTGCAGATCACTCACCCCATCTATGAGCCGCGGAAGGAGTGGCAGTTGGAATATGAGGTAGTTGACCATCAGTCAGATGCGCTCAATTCGCCTGCCGCCGCCCATTGCTGCAGTCCCAACGCACTCCGACCATGACACCCTGGTGTCTGGGCCTTCCGACGATGGAAGGGAAGACAGCTCGGGGTGCATCGTCACCGGCGAAGCCTGCGTCGAGTCGTCGAGGTCGTCGACGTGGGCAGGCGAGGGGCGGAGAAGAGGCACAGGCACAGACAGGGCGGATCGGCCGGGCAATCAGTCAGCGGGTCGCACTGCGAGCAACTAGGCGGTGAGGAACGTACCGGCCTTGCACATTCCACTGTGCATTGCGTAGATGCGACCATCAGGCAGCCATGCGACGACGACATTGAGCGAGGGGAAAGGGCGGTGTTCAGCGTTGCGATGATAAAGGGCGCCCCGCCCGCCTGCCCTCCCGCATGGGCGCGGTCCACTGCAGCAGCAGCAGCAGCAGCATAAGCAGCAGCACGCACGATCCATTGTCGATAACGAGAGCGGCGACCTCGTCTGTGGATGGTGTGTGGATACGGCATCAGCGCCATGGCTCGTATGCGAAGTGCAGGCTCGCTCGCCGTCATGGCCGTCCAGGCACCGCCGAACCCCCTTGGGCACAGCCAATCGCAGTCGGGGTTCGCGTGGCCCGCCCTGGCCGTCCAGGCGCAGGCGGCACAGCAGCGACGGCGGCGATGAGCAGCAATGGTCGTGCACTCACCCTCCATTGTGTGCTAGGATGGGATATGCGGTGGAAGGTGTGTGGTGAGGGAGATCTGAAGACGTTCAAGTCGGTTGAGGGGAGGGCAGGGGCGAGAGGGCAAGGGCAAGGGCAAGGGCAGGCAAGGGGGAGAACCAGCGCGAGGGGCGGGCACCGGTGGGCGAACGGGCCAGGGGCACACAGACCATGCGGTGCACGGACCTCTTCGGTTCATCCACTGTATACGATGTTGCACAGAACAATGCGCGAAAGACATGTATTGCATTGCAGACTAGCTATGTGCATTCATGCGCGCTCGAACGTCTGACCGCAGCCTCTTGCGCACGTCTCGCGACTCAGCATCGCGCGCACGCAGCGCGCCGCTGCGTCATCGCCAGCTTTCGTTCGTCGGGGTCGCAGTGCAATACTCGCAGCGCAACCTACGCTAGATCTGCGCAGTCGCGTGTCCGTCTCCTCTAGGATCACTACCAGCAGCCCAGACGAGCTTGCCAGAGACTGGGTCCACCTTCTTCTGTATAATCTGGCCGCGTCCAAACATGAGCCGGCTATCGCCTGGAACACCCAAACATCGTGCAGTAAAGGCCCGACGTCAGAAAGCAGGTTCCCGAAGCAAGCGGAGCAGATGTACTCACCCTCCACCATCTTGACGACATGTCCCATCTTCCCGAGCTCCTCGACTACCTTGGGCTGAAAAGGTACAGTGCCGCGAATCAGCCACGTCAGCCATCTGCGTACATGTCGCAAGTTTCAAGGAACTACACGAGACGAGAGACGCACGTCGATACCCTGCTCAAAGAACACGTCCGAGTTGACGTCTCCAGCTTTGCCTGAATCAGCCGTGGACTGGCGAGGAGGGCAGATTGCCATGGCTGCAAGTCAGCTACGTGCAGATATGCAGTGTTTTCCACAAGGAGACGCAATGAACTCACCGCGTCCGGCATGCCTGCAGAGATGCAGAGCCGGGGTGCATCCAGCGCGTTCTGCGGGTGGAAGCCTTGATGGACTGCGGTGGGGCCCATCAGGCGCAAAGACAGGTGCGGCCCAGTTAGTTCAGATTTGCGTCGAAGCTCGCTGCTCCGTCTGAGCCACGGCACGTACGCATGTTGCTATAGAGGGCCGGAATGGTGCGCCAGAGCGATCAGCAAGGAGGACAATTGCGTCAGCTAGTGCTCCTTTCGGGTGCGGCTGCTTGGGCCATACATCGCAACGAGCGAGGCAGGGCTCACAGCATGACCTGGAGGTGACCCTGTGGCTGCATGAAGCCGCCTAGGAGTGTACGGAGAGCATCAGACAGGCGGGGATGCAGGCAGACATGCGAGCAGGCAGCAGGGGATACCCACCCATGACGCCAAATGCCATGAAGAGCTCATCGCCCTTGGTGACCATCGCCGGGATGATGGTGTGGCTGCAGCACAGTGCACATCGGCATCAGCAACGACGAGCATTCTGCTCTCTTGCCAAGGCGATTGCAGCTCACTATGGTCGTTTCTTGCCCTGCAGAGGTATCACAGCGAATCGTTCCACACACCTCAGCAACGCAGCGCCAAGACCGCAAAGCTCTGTGCGACGGAGCTTACCGCGAGACAATTCGGGTGCCCCTCTTCGAGCGTGAAGCCAGCGCCTCGGTTCTGGAGCGTGAAACCACAGTCCTTGGGTATGATGCCCGTGCCGAAACCGGCATAGTTGCTGAAAATGAACGAGCATGCATTGCCCGACTCGTCGGCGGTTGTGAGATACACCGTGTCGGACGACGCGAGGGGCGAGCCTCGGCGGACGTCGACGGTGGCTTTCTTGGGGTCAAAGAGCTTTGCGCGGGAGCGAAGGTAGTCCTGTGGGGAGGTTCCCGTTGAGTACCTCTCAAGTGACTGAAATCAATCAAGTTGAGACTGCAGCGCACCTTGTTCAGCAGCTCCTCGACAGGAACGTGCCCGTGCTCCGCATCTGCAATGTACGCGCGCGTGTCTGCGAACGCCAGGCGGAGTGCCTCGATCACGGCATGGCAGTAGGCGGTCCCCATGTAAGGCACGCCTTCGAGATCAATCAAGCCGAGCGCCTGCATCTCCTCAATGATGCCGAGCGCGATCAGAGGCGTCAGACCCTGCCCGTTCGGAGGGCACTCGTGCAGCGTGAACGACTCGTGGTACGTGTAGCTGATGGGCGTCACGAGCTCGCTCTTGTGCGCGGCGAGATCCGAGAGCTCGAGCAGACCGCCTTTCTCCTTGAGGACTGCGTGCGCGAAAGCGGAGTTAGTGACGTCTGCACCACTCAGAGGTCGCATTGCAGGAGGGAGGAGCACCTTCTACGATGGCCTCGGCGATCGGACCCTCGTAGTAACCCTTCTTGCCGTGTTCTGCAATTGTCCGGAAGCTCTTGGCGAGCGTTGGGTTCTTGAAGATCTGTCCTGGCAGGGGCGCTTTCCCTTCTGGAGTGAGCATCTCGCCGCCATTGGCAGAGGCGCGCTGGAGAAGCTTCTCTGATCGAGCCCAGAGCCCGGCACTGTAACAGAACGTCGGTCTATGAGTGATTCAAGCACAGAGCTACTCCAGAGCATCGAGACTGCCTCACGTCAGTTCCGAAACGGGGAACCCCCCCTCGCCGAGCCGGATGGCAGGATCGAGAACATCCTTGAGCGACACCTTGCCGCTTCCAAAGTTCTCGACTGTGTCGACAAAGCCAGCGGGTGCGCCCGGAACGGTGACGGCGTGCGGGCTGCCCAGGGGAATCTCCTTGCCGTTGATGCCGAGCTCGCGCGCCTTATCGAGGGTGAGCGCTGCGGGGCTGCGGCCGGACCCGTTCAGCCCTTTCAGCGTTTTTTCTTTCTCATTCCAGTAGAGGACGAAGATGTCGCCTCCGATGCCGCAGTTGCAGGGCTCGGTGATGTTGAGTGCGGCGGCGCTGCGGGACAGGTGCACAATGTCAGAGCGGCCGGACCGTGCGGCAACGGGCCGATGCCCAGCCTTACACAGCTACAGCCGCGTCAGCCGCGTTTCCACCCTTGCGCAGGATTTCGAGGCCCGCTTCGTTCGCCAGAGGCTGTGTGGAAGCGACAACGCCCTTGGCTGGACGGGGTGGTTACGGACCGACGTCAGAGGGAGACAGACGGCGGTCGGGAATCGGGTAGACGCACTGCCCCAGACGACGCTCCTGCGCGACGCGAAGCTGAAGCGGTCAAAGTCTGGGTTTCGAGGTGCGTCGAGGTGGCTCCACTTGAGCTTGTCTTTGAGGGATGTGGCCATGTCGGGCGGGGTCACTTCAAGCGGGGAAATGCGTCTCGGGGTGTGTGAAGAGATCTAGTAGAGAGCGCAGATGGAAGATGGTGAGATAAGGGAGGAAAGAAGCTTGTACTAATCGTCTTGCACCGTCGCAAGGCAACCTGGCAGGTCCGTCCGACCCGGTGCGGCCGGTCTTCATGCCGGTGTCCGCACGCGGAGCCTTTCTACCCTTTCTACCCCTATCTTCGCGCCGGCCTGCGGTGGGCATCCAGCACCGACAAGCCGAGACGTCTTCACCAGAAGCTGACGGCAAAGGAACGATAGAGTGCAGGACAATATTATATCAGCCCGCCCACAACAGTAGGTCGTCCATTACTGTTCCACTGCTGGTGTGCCTGAATACGTTCCACTGACTTGGCGCAATTTGGAGCAGCTCCACCTCCAGCAGCAGCAAATTCTAGAGTGACGCGCGCACAGTGGCAGCATGCAGGTCGACACGCCAGCGAGCAGCTCCTCCTCCAGCAGCACCGCCCGCGTCTCTCCAGACGACGCGCTCCCCGTCTTTGCCCGCGGAATCGTCTCGCTTCTAGCGTGCTGGCCCGCCCTGCGCATCGCCGTCACGCACAACTGGATACCCAAGCGCCAGGCCGCCGACATCGACCCGAGCGGGCAGTATGCGCCCGAGACGGCGGCAGAGAAGCGCACCCGACTCGCAGAGGAGCTCGTCGACGCCTTCTACTCGAGCTACACCGACCCAGACAAGGCCGGCGCCCTGCCAGACGGCGACGAGATTGAAGACTTTCTCGTCGACTTTGTGGAAGTCGAGTACGGCGTCGCGCTCGACGATGCCAGCGAGGTGCAGATTGCAAAAGACTGCAGGACACTCTGGCTCGACTGCCTTGCCGGTCGCGCAGAGAACGTAGACCGCTTTGAGCGCATGGCAAACAAGGCAAGGGAGGAGGACAACGATCCGAGCAGGGCAATGAGGGGAACAAGGACGGGCGAGCAGGACGACGAGGACGACGACAGTGACAGCAGCGGGGCAGAGGACACCACTGTGCGGGGTACGGCATCCAATCCCAATGGCAATGGCAATGGCATGGACGTGGATCAGCCGTCGACGGCGAGGCAGAGGGCAGAGCCAGAAGTCGATGAAGACGGTTTTACCACGGTCGCAAAGAAGGGCGGACGCCGATAGGCTGAACGCATCAGCTCCGTCACCATCTCATGCCGCGGCCCATCTCGCACGACTACCGAAGCCGCGTCACGCCGGTCAGCTCCCTTTCGATCTCAGAAAGCAAGGGCGGTCGCTCGCATTTGCTCGAGATGAACACCAGCCTGCAATCCATGGGAGCTACCGATGCTCTCGTACTGTTTTCGCCAAATACTGCTGGACGTGATGGTTGACCTCTTCCCCGCCGGGACCACGATATATGGACAACGACGCAGGAGGAAAGTACACGCTGGGAGTCCGGGCGGGTGCCAGCGTAGAAATGGGTAGCGGTCTACGCCAGCTCAAGCCTAAACAAGCGGAAGCAAAGGGCATGGCAGGGTCAGTTGATCCGCAGCTATGGAACACATGTATCGCAAAATGCACAGGTCCTGGACGTACGAGATATTTGAGCATCTTCTTATCCTGCTCATCTCTCTCGAGATACTCCTTCTCAATAAGCTTATCGATGGCCAGCTTGATGCTGACGGGTTTGGGCGTAAAGCGGCGGCGCAGCTGGTTGACGGCCTCGGCGACGAGCTCGGCGTGCGGCAGGCGCTTTCTGCTCTTCATGATGCGCACGAGCGCGGCCTCGACGACTTGCGCGCGCTCCGCCTCGAGCCGCGTGTCCGTCTCGCGCGTCTCCTCCGCATTCTCGACGCGCGAAGCGACCGTCTGCACCTTGATGCGCACCAGCTTGTCCGTAAAGGCGTGGTTGAACGAGAAGCGGTCCCCGGAGCCAATGGTCCGCGTCGCAGGCTCCTTGCGCAGGATCTTGTACTTTGCACACGCGAGCGACTGCAGGATCCGCTTCAGGTCCCGCTCTGGCAGACCAGTCCCTGCGGCAATGTCCTGCGATGCAGAGCGCTATTAGACATGCGTGCTGTATGCGGACGACGACAGCTCTAGACACGCACTGGATAGCCAATCTCCTCGCCCTTCTGCAGGTTCTCGAAGAGGCTGAGCACGACAAAGCCCTGCGTGGCAACGTTGACTTCCTTCGGTGCGCCCTTGTCGAAACGCACGCGCACATCGACGTTGCCGTGCTCGGCATGCCACGTGAGCTTGCGTCCGGTGAAGCGCGTATTGAAGTATCGCTCGAAGGATTTTGTGATCCGCACAAACTCGGCTGGGAGGATGCATGGCACTTCGGGTGTCGTGGGCCAAAAGGAGGAAGTGCAAACCTGGACTGAGAGCTCGGCTCCCGGTCGCTGTGCGCGTTGCAAAGCAACCGCGCGGCGAAGTGTCAGATCCCCAGACATCCTCGCTTCTTGCACTGAGTCACCAAGCGGTGGGACACCCACCTCGCTGTCCAAGTTGTCGAGATACCGCTTATAGCCCGTATTGAGTTCTTCGCTGAAGCCAACGTCCTTGAGCATCCCTTCCAGCTTGGTGACAAAGTTGGATCCGCACTCGAGCTTGAGCTTCTGCAGCATGGTCCGCTCGGCATCGTCCGAGACACTTCGGCCGAGGTACAGCCGGCGGGCGAGGTGCCGCTTGTAGTAGTCCTCGAAAACGTCCTTGTCCGTGAGGAAGCGAAAGAGCACGATGGTCTTGTCGAGGATGGCGTCCACTTCTGATTCGTTTTTCTGCGGGCGCGAAGGCGACCCACACCGTCAGTATCTACTTGCGACTACTCGGGAGCGATGTCGGTGGCCCGAAAGCGAGCACTTACTCCTTTCAGACCCTTCTTGAGGTTCTCGTCGAGGAAGATGGAGATGTATTCCGGTGACTTCCGCACCTGGTTCACAAATGTGCTAAAGGCCTGGATAGTGACCGAAAGACGTATGTCAGCTTATCACTTTCTTCGGTCTTTTGCAGCCTTGTACCCACATCGTTGATGGCATTCTGCACAGCTCGATCCTTCTCGAATGCGTCTATCCAAAGCGTGTCCATCTTGTCCTTGAGCGCAAGGACGGCGTTGACCCACTCGATACCGACATTGTTGGCAGCAGCTGCGGATCCAGCCGAGGCAGCCGGCTGCTTGACACTTGTTGGCGCAGCCACATTGTCCCCTTCTTCAGGTGCTGGCACGGGCTCTGCCTCCTTCGCCCGGCCTTTGCCCTTGTCCTGCCTGCTAGGCGCAGTAGCTCCGACATCAACGTCATTCGTCGGTGCCTCGCCCGTTGCTGCGCGGACTGAAGCGACAGGAGCCACCCCGCCCGATGTTGCCGACTCAACGATCTTCTGGCCCTGGGCGACGAGCCAGCTCTTGATTCCCTTCATGAGCACTGCGTGGCCGTTGCCCACGCGGCCAAACAGCCTGTACATCCTGCTCAAGTCTGCGATCCGCCCCTCGGTGAGCATGACGGCGAGTCCGGCGCGTGGGTGGTCCACAACGGCCTGCAGGTTGTTCTGGATCAACGCGTTGTCCAGGAGCGAGAAGAGCAGGGCGTGCGTTGAGGGGTGCAGGTACGTGCTGACCCTGTCGGATTCCTCGAGCAGGCGGCGGTCGACGCCCTGCAGGTACTCTGGGGCAGACAGCTTCTCGAGCGCCGCTTCCGCCTCGGCCGCGTAGTAGGCCTTTGTCGCCTCGAGGAATTTGTCCTCCCACCACGTCTTGTAGATTGGCTCCCCTTCCCCCTGGCGCCCTTCGTTGCTCACTTCCCGCAGCTCACATAGCATGTCTGTCAATGTCTTTAGCAGGCCCCGGTTCACCGTCTCGCCGTCCCGCTCTATCCGGATGAGAGCGAGCGTGACAGAGAGGAGCGTGCTCTGGATGGGTATCGTATCGTTCCGGAGTAAAGTGACGAGGAAAAGATGCAGGCCGAGCGTATAGGTTGGAGCTAGCCCTTTTGGCTCGGTATGGACTTTGTCCTGTGCGTCATTCCGGAGCTCGGTCAGCTTGGTATACCAATTGTCCGTCATTGTCTTGCACCCACCATGTACTTGAGGATATCGCGCAGCTTGCGCATGCACGTCTTGTGGTCCTCCCACGTCCCCTTCATGGCATCTAGGAACGTTTCGCCTTCCAGGGCTCGAGCTATCCTGCTGCCACTCCCAGCGTGCGGATAGCCATCCGCCTGCCGTGACTGTGACGGACCCGCGGACGTCGAAGCAGCTGGCGCACGCCCGTTGACCGCGCCCTTGCTGCTGCCGCTGCTTCCGCCGCCGCCGCTACCTGACGCGCTACCCGTCACGCCTGCTGGCACGTCGCTACTCCCCAGGAAAGACGAAGGCGGGAATGCAGGCTCTATCCGGTACGAGGATTCGCTCTGCAGGTGACGCTGCACGAGGTCGATGATGCCATTGTAGAGCAGGTCTGGATGCCGGTGCAGGCAGAGCTGCGAGTGCGGCTTAGGCGTCAGCCGAGCTTCGCGAATCCGGCTCCCGGCCAACGGACTCACAGTATAGGCATAGCGGTAGCTGTGCGTAAGACGCGACACCGTTCAGCCGTCATTCGGAACTGTACACGCGAACCACAAGACGGCTCACTGCTCCTCGAAGCTCAAACGACCGGCTTGCTTTCCCTGGATGAGCTCTATCGCCTTGGCTAAGCGTGAGAAGGTATCTTGCACGGCCTCCGCGGTCACGCCCGTCTACGAGCGAGGAGACAGTCGGCAACGTCAGTATGCGCGTGTCGTTGCCGTCAATCGCACAAGCTGGAGGGGGTCTTTCCTTGGGCGGCGCGCGGACTTTCTTGCCGATGCCTCCTCCTACCCTCCTCGACGGGCTAGGTGCAGCCATTGCAGGTGGTGCGAAGACAAGGGCGATGGGTGGCCGTGCCAGTCGCGGAGCTCCAGGTACTTTGCAGATGGCGTTGGTGTGCGAGAGAGAGAGAGCTGTCGGGATGCAACATGGAGGAGAGCAGCTGGCGCAGACAGGTGGGGAGAGCCAGTGGAGCTGCTGCTTTCGCGCACAGACGTAGTCGGACACCAAGGAAGAAGCGCTGCGATACAGTAGGTGCACACCTCGCCAGCTATGATAGCAACACCGCTCCAGCTATCACCGCTTCCCCCTCCTCTGCTTGAACTCCATCATCGCCACAGAAGCGCTATCGAGTCCGTCCACTTTGCGCAGCCACTTCAGGCTTGCTTCCTGCCTCTCGGCGTCCTCGGACCCCGCATCGACAATACTCGGGGTGTCCGACAGGCAGAGTACGACCACCCTCTCCATGCTGTCGGGCCCGATGGTGCCGAGGAGGAAGAGCTTGCCGTTTGCCTCGACAGGGCGTTCAGATGCGAGCAGTGCTGTCAGGGACTCCTTCGACATTGCAGGCGACATCGATGCAGTAAAGTATGTGTTGTGAGCGGGGTCATACTGCATAGGTGTAGTTCTGTCATCCGTTGAAGCTGTCATGGTGGATAGGCAGACCCCAAGGAGGGACGGCCACTCTCGGTCCTGAAGGGATGCCGCCGCCACGTACACGGCTGACATCCGAGGGCAGTCGCGCCGGCTCTTCAGGACCCACTGACTGTCAGACCAACCACCTCGCTTTCTCTCCTCGGCAGAACAAACACGTCGCTTTCCCGCTATGGCGGACTCTGCGTCCCCGTACGCCGAGCCTCATGGCACCGCCGCGCAGGGCGACCATCACGTCCAAAAGAAGCAGAAGCGCTCCAGGGCAGGCTGCTTGACCTGCCGCGCAGACAAGAAGAAATGCGACGAGGTCCACCCGCTATGCTCGCGCTGTGCAAAGCTCAAATACGATTGCGTGTGGCCGGGCGACAGCGCCGGCTCGACGCCCAGAGAGCGGTGGAGGCCTGCTCCGAGGCGGTCAGCCGCTCGAAACGCCGGCAATGACCAGTCGCAGTCGCAGTCACGGTCGCCTTCTGCCGCTGCTGCTCCTCCGAGGAGCACTTTCAATGTCGGGATGGGTGACCTCGCTGCAGACTCGACGCACTTCGCAGTTCCCGATGCGCCAGCGAGCACCTCGGCAAAGGGGTTGGACTTTGACTCGATCCCGTTCGACCAGCCGTGGGTACCGACCTTCTCGCAGAACGAGGCTGTCCTCACCGAAGCCGAGCTGTCCGAGATCTTCCGCGATCTTCCGCAGTGAGTTTCCGGCCGTCCGCAATCTCAGGTGCCTTCCGCTGATCGTGAACTCCATCAATAGGCTCGAAGGCTTGCCGGGCACTTTGTCCTTCTGGCAGAACACCGCCCTGTACGGCCTCGGCGGGGGTGATCGCTCGTCTGCGGGATCGCCCGCGTACTCCCCGATCCAGCACTCATCATCGTCAGGCTCGCCTTTCCCCTCAGCAGCTTCAGGAGGCTCTGCAGCAGCACCTGCGATGCCTCCCGCCACGTCTCAGATCAGCAGTCACTCGCCGATGAGCAGCGATCTCCAACGTCTCATCCATCAGCCAAAGCAGCCGCAACCTGCCCAGCAGCCCCAACAGCAGGATGCCCCACCCGCTTCGACCGCAGCACCAGCGAAACGTCGATCTCGGGAGGAGCGCGTCCGCATCTCAAAGGCAGAGCTGCAGTCCGTCTCGGCTTGCCTGCCCAAGTCCGTCTTTGCGTTGATAGAGCGGGTCATCTCGGAGCAGGAGGGCGAGAAGGAGGCTGTACTGCCTCTGTCTTGTGAGCAGGCCGTGCCATCTGCCGACTGGTGATCCGCGCCTGCATCGCTGACGCTTCAAAACGCAATCAGACCTCGTCAACATGGGCATGTGGCTCGATCGGCATACCCTCAGTCACCTCATCAAGCACCTCGAGCAGTGCTATTCGGAAGATCCCCGGCTCCTACAGATCATTGACGGCTGGGACATCTCTGGGCAAGCTCCGACTCCGCCAGTCAATGAGCTGATCACGGTCAACGAGCTTTGGGACATGCCGAATCTCAGCATCGACGCCAAGATGTCGGCCGCAGTCGACCTAACCTACCGGCACTACTGCGGTGGGTTGTTGCGTTCAGCCGTGTGCACTTCTAATATATCCATAGCTAATGCGCATGCCGGGTGATAGTTGGCGGCGCAGAGCATTACTACGATACGCTGGCCGTATTCGACAAGTACCTCTCCACTATTTTCCGACCCAACAAAGCCATCAACATTGGGATGCTCACGAACCCTAGTCACTACGGCATGAGCTGCTACGTCTGGGCCGACATTGTCCGAAGCGTTGCACTGGGGTACCCCACTGCGTTTCCCTACGTTTTCCAACCAACAACGACGCATGCTCTCACAGGCACAGAGGTGAGTCTATCCTTGTGGGGCCCATCAGTGCCACGCGAATGTCATGCTGAACAGTGCCTCTTGTCCCTGCCAGTTCTTGAACGGATCCTCCGACATCATTAACATCCTGTCAGTCGACCGACTCGATGCGAGGTGTCGCGATGCAAGCTAACCGTTGAGGCACCTGTAACCAGACTCACCGACGTGTCCAATCTCAAGTTCCTGCTCGAGCGGGACGCGTCCAGCCGTTCCGAAGACGGGCTCCTCTCCGAAATGTACCAGAAGCGAGCCGACACGATCCTTCGCGGTATCCGTGCCTTCAAGCCCTACTCACTAGGCGAGCAAGAAGAGCACGAGGACGACAGCCTCGCGCACGTATCCGGCGTGACGGTGCAGGAGCTCTGGCGGCAGGCGACCCTGATCCACTTCTATCAGTCCATCTACCGCTCACCGGCGACGTTCGAGCCGCTGCAGAAATGCATGCGTCAGATCATCAAGCTCATGGAGGTGCTCGCCATCGCCGCGCCTCTCCGGCCCGCAGCCATCCTGTGCCTGCCGGTCTTTCTCGCAGCAAGCGTAGCGGTCGAGAAGGACGCGCGTGAGACACTCATTGGCCATCTGAGCGGCTTTGACACGGTGCTTGGCTTCAAGCAGAACAAGGATCTCGTCCAACTCATCTGGAGCGAGAGCGATAGGCTGGGTGCACAAGTGGACTGGCGCGACTACGCATCGCCGACACGCGGACCGGCTTTCTTGTAAGGGGCGAATTGCGTGCATCCTTGCAGCTTATGTGCGGTCATAGAGGTATCTGTTGTTGCCCGCCCTAGCCTTATCCCGCATCCCCGAAAATACTTCCTGGAATTAGCCCTCCCCGATAACAGCCTGTCGTTCGTTTCAGAGCTCTTCCAGCGCCAATCGATCTCCCTGGACTGATTCTCGAGCGATCCAGCCGCTCAAGCAGCGAGCGGGTTGCTATATGCTATACCGAGATGAGCAGCAAAGTCGCGGGCGATAACCTGATCTGCGGCCTCCGAGGGATGAAGCGCTGGTACGAAGCGAAGCGTCAGCGCGTCCAGCCCATCGATCTGCCAAGCAACTGGGACTCACGATCCCAGAAGGCGTAGTTCTCCAAGTTAGGGCACAAGTCACACTCGCCGTCACGATCGCACACGTTGCAGAAGCCGGTCGTGTTGGCGTTAGATCCAAGTGCAGACGAAGGGTTGTCGAGCAAGGTGTCAAAGAGCTTGTAAGTGTCAAAGATGGTGACGTTGGCCTTGCCCAACTTGTCAGCAGCGGATGGGATGTAGACTGCCTGTAGGGCATTATTGGCGGCAACGAGCTGTTCGGTTAAGGTCGCGATGGCTGTCCCATTCTGGTCGAGGTATTGCCCATATCCTGGAACGCTGTCGTAGCTGAAGTACGGAGTTCGCTGAAGGGGACTGGAGCAGGTCGCATATCGGTATTATGCGCCACCAACGATCAAAGTGCGCTACCTAGACTCACATCTTTTTGAAGACGACAATGCGCCGGAAGCCGACCTTGTAGAGTTGTGTCACCCTCTCGGTCACGCACTTCGCCTCGTCAGCGATCGTCCTGCCCTCTGTGAGATTCTCGGTTGGTGGATTGTACTGGAGCGCATTGGTGATGAAGTTGATGTCGTTGGTGCCGATGAAGACGGCCGCGACCGTCTTGCTGAAGTCGAACCTGTCTGTCCCGTTCGTGACAAAGCTTTGGATCTGCTCGTCAACGCCTGGTACGTTCACAAGGTCACCGTTGTAGTCTGCAATGTATCGGTCGAAATAGGTGTTGCTGTGAGCGGAACGAGCGGAAACAACGAGAGATAGCGGTCAATCAGAAACGCACCCTCGTGTGAGTTGACATTCAAGGACTCACGAGCACGTTGCTCCTGCAATGGCGTAATTGTGCGTGCTGACGCCCGTGCCGTTCTCGAAGATCTCGGGCCACGCCTCACCGCCGCTCCACCTTCCGATGGGTGCGGCTGTAGCGCGAGCCGACATTCAGGGAGCAATGTGAGTCAAGTCGAAGACTCTATCGAAGAGGATTCCATCGTCAACTCACGCGGACAGCTGGGGAATGGATAGGCCTCCGTTGCGTTGGGTCTGGATGTTAGTCTCCACAGCTGGCAATTGTCGGAGTACTGGCAGAACGAGACGGAGGAGAGCTTAGCGCTGCGAGAATACGTGAGAACTCAGATATTGCTCCTCACAGAGTCTCCAAAGACGACGACATCCCGGACAGAGCCAGACTTGCGGGGCAAGACTGAAGCGCTGGCGAGCCCGGCGGCGCAGAGGAATGCAACGGAATATGCACTGTGCATGGCGGGAGGCTGGGGCTTTCCGACCGAATGTGATTCTGTGAGGAAGGGTAGTGAGGAAGAGGAGACCCTGAGGCGTGTAGGAAGGAAGAGAAAGGCAGGATGGCATGGCAATGAAGTGAGCTTCTTAAGTAGCTCCGGCAGATCTGGTCAAGTGGGACTGCATGGTGAGGGCTGCGCATCGCGTAGGCACACCTCGCAATACGTTAGCGCCGCGTTCAAAGAGGAGATGTCTGCGGACGTCCGGTCCTGTGCGTAGCATCTCGGATAAAATTCCGCGGGCTCGCTGCGACCGCTCGGCGAAGATATCCGGCCAGATGCAGGGGTGCTCGCTTGACAGTACTAAGTCTGTGGGCAGTGCACCGGACGACGAAGCTGAAGGTATACTGGTACCATTCGGTAGTTCCTGCAGTTGCCCCGGCTGTCTTGCATCCCCGGAG
Source organism: Symmetrospora coprosmae (assembly GCA_008802785.1). Lineage (NCBI taxonomy): Eukaryota > Fungi > Basidiomycota > Cystobasidiomycetes > Symmetrosporaceae > Symmetrospora > Symmetrospora coprosmae. The sequence goes on along the minus strand of VUYT01000001.1, from coordinate 439,855 downwards.
CCGGTCCCAGCTACTCGAATATATCACGCCAAAGGTACCACAGCAGCTCCAGCCTGGTGTTCAGCCGGCGAGGAGAAGCCGGGTTGCAGTCCTTCCTGCTGATATGCTCTCCTCGACAACGTGCACTTCCTTGTAAGTACTGCTTCCCGCGTTCGGTAAGAGCCAGAGAGACTCAGGACGACTGGGTCGTGGTCGCCTGCGTAAGTGAGGTGGAATCACGTGCGCCTGGTTGCTACTGCTCGAGGCAACGAGCACCCTACAGACCTCCTCCCTTGCCCTCTGACTGCAGAGGGTCCACAGCTGTCTGATCTTATCGTCCAAGTCCATCGTCAGGGTGGAGATTCCCCGTCCCCGCCTTGCCTTGTATCCGCGCCACGATGGCCTTCGCCAACGAAACCACCGCTGATGTCATAACCCTGGACGACGACATTGTGGAAATATCGAAGGAACAACAGCCAGCTCAGACTGTACAAGGGAAGCGTAACACCCACAACGATGGAAGCAGTAACTCCGGAAAGGCGGCCACCGAGGTACGCAGCACCATCGATGACGATGACCGGCACAGCGAGGCGGGCTCCTCCAAGTCCTTCAAGAGCGACTCTGTCGACCCTGCAGTATTCGCACCGCTCGGCGACGAAGAGGACAACCCTGCTGCCGATACCAAATCGACCGGGACCGCAGGCCAGGGCAAGCCTTCCGGAGGGACGCCATCCAAGCCGTACCTTGGCTCTGGAGGCGGTTTCAGCGCAATGAAGCAAGATGCCAATGGACAGTACTACACTGGCATGGGCATCGGCATGTCCCACACGTGGAACTACAACCCGGGCGTCTGGAAGGAGACAAAGAAGGAGCCGGAGTGGGTCGGGAGCTCTCGCTTCTTATCATCAGTCTCGAGACGCTGACGCGACACGCCTCGCCAGCCTCTGGGAGATTGACTTTGAGACGAACAAGGTCCGCAATCACAATGCACCTACTGGTAGTGGTGCACCCGTTGGTGCGTCGTGACCTTTTCTCCGGCACGGTCGTCAATCGTTGACGCGATCCTGGCGTGCAGGCACTCAATACCACTGGCTCATCGTATCGCATCAGATGGTGGAGAAGATCAGCGCCAACGAGTACACGACCAAGATGACGGGATCGAAATACAAGTTGGCGCATCGCGGCGTAGGCCAGTGAGTGACTGGACGACAGACAAACTGGCGGGCCGTCCGCCTTGTAGTGGAAGAACTCTGCTGCGCTCTCTGACGCATAATCACGTCGTGGGGTTGTCTTTCTATGCATGCAGAAACTGGTCTGTCAACACCGTCAAAGGTCAGCGCGAGCGGGAGATCGCGCTCTTACAGGATGCTATCGACCGCATCAAGGGCCTACCGCCAGTCACCAAACAGGAAAAGGTACACGAGACAAAGAGGGAGAAGGGTCAGGCCACCTTGAAGAGCTTCTTTGGAGCATCCCCGAGCAAGGACAAGCGAAAAGCGGGGACATCAGAAGCCTCGGGGAGCTCCAAGAAAGCCAAGACGAAAGAAGGGTAGTGAGGGAAGGTTCTGAGCAAGCATTAGATGTAGCCTTTGAGCACGTAGCCAGACTCACCTGTAGCGCTTCCAGCCCTGTACCGTCTCCATTTTGGCCAAATTTAGTTACCGTGCGCTATCCTCGTCTCTCTGCCCTTCCGCTTTCTCCCATCCACGAGCAGCAGCAGCGATGCACTCGGCTGCAGGGAGCATCAGCAGCCGCTTCAAGCGATGGAATGACCCGAATGCACCAAAGAGCTCGTCCAGAGCGAGCCAGGCTGCACCCCCGCTCGACCCTACCACCTCGTACTCGTCGAGCTTGGCTGGGGTCCCGTACTCGGGCGGGTCGATCGCTTCGTCCGCTGCATCTCCGTCATCGTCGTCGCAGCGAACAACTGCTACAGCAGCTCCTCAGCCGGCACCTGCTGCTGCTGCTGCCTCTTCCTCGTCTCCACCACATCCACAATTACGCTGGACAGAGAAAGGCTTGCCCGTCGGGGCAGCCGCGCGAGCCTCGCCGCCGTTGGCCGTGTCGTCTGCACAGCGGGAGCGGGACGAGCTCGAACGGGTTCGCTTGCTTTCTGCGCAGGAAGCAGAGGTGCGTCTGGTCGTTGCACGCCCTTGGGTCCTCTTGCTAATCCGCCTCGCTCTGCCAGCTCCAAGCCGCCCTAGAGCAGTCGAGATCAGAAGAAGAAGAAGCCGAGATCCGGCGGGCCCAGGCGGAGCACATCGATGCCGCCGTCCTGCAGGCGAGTCGAGATGAGCAAGAGCGATTGGAGGACGAACGAGCCATTGCACATGCCGAGGAGGAGGAGCAGGTGCTGCGGGCCATCCGGGAGAGCGAGGCGCTTGCCGCGCAGAGACGTGAAGCCAAGGGCAAGCGGCGGTCCAACAGCATGCTTGCTGCTGCTACGGCTGACGAGACGGACGAAGACGACCCAGAAGTCCGTCGGGTGATGCAGCTCAGCCTGCAAGAGGAGCAAGCCCAGAGCACACTACAGCAGGAGGAGTGGGACGAACGCCAGAGACGACCGTCAACAAGTGCCAGACCTTCCAGTGCCGCTTCCACCTCTTATCAGGTCGCAGAGAGCGCGAGAGGGCGAGATCCAAGCTTTGTGACAGCCGCGGAGGACCAGGACGAGGAGGAGGCCATCCTGCTGCAGGGTGGAGACGCTCCGCCCGCTTACGAGCCATCGGGCCGCTCGGACAGCGCAGCTGGCTCGGAAAAGGGTCTGGTCTGGTACCCTCCGGTTGCTACGAACGAGATGGCCGAGGGCACAATGCGCGTGTTCGTGCCGCACATGCTCTTTGCCTTGCGCAACAGGCGAGATGCGGAAGCCGATATGCCTATCGCATCGAGGGACGTGGACCTCAAGACTCTGGATGGACAGCGACGTCGCACGCAGTCAAGTATCTCGCAAGCTAGTGCAACGTCTGGAGACAGTATGCCGCCTCGCAGAACGCGACGCCCTTTGCCGCCAATACCGAGCGGTGCCGGCGAGGATCCAGTGACCTCCTTACCGGCCTCGACGACAAGATCTGTCCCGCCGATGCCCAAGCGGCCGGTCCCGCAGCCGCCACCGCATATAACGGCACTTGCCGACCCAGCCAGTCAGCGGTCCTCGCCATATCACTTTCCGCGGACAGTCTCTCCCTCTGTGCTCTCGCAGACCACTGCCTCACCCAACTTCAGCCATGGCGATACTTCCACGAACAGGGCAGCCGAAGATGTGCACTCGCAGATCGAGGCCTCACCGTCCGAGCATCAGGACAGGCACGACCAGGAGATGGATCCTTTTGATGACCCTCATCTTGTCGCCGAGGCTCTGGACGACTTCCCTGGGACGCGCGAGGACGATGAGGACTTCTACTACGAGGACCGACAGCAAGCGAGTCGGGCGTCCGGGTACGACTACGCGCCGGAGATTCACAGTGCAGTCGCTTCACCCAGTGACTGGCGCTCTGCCGTCGCGGGCTCTGCCAGCGATGAAAGCGGGCAGACTCGCTCGCGTCGCCGGAGTAGCGTACAGGTCGGACGGCACGATTATGCTCGTCGCACGCTGTCTAATGCAGACACTCTTCCACCGGCGATGTCACCGGAGATCCGGGCAGCTCAGAACGACGAGGATGATAACGGCAGCGACACCGACCAGGGCGCCATCTCCTGGGAATCGACCGCCAGCGAGGACGAGGGCGAAGGGCAGACCAACACCCAGCTCATCCAGCAGATAACAGATGTGCAAGATATCAACACGAACATCAGCTTCGGCTTCAACCCTCTTTCTTCGCCTGCGCCACGCAAGCCTCTAGAGTGGCACGGACGCTTTCCGGATCTCATTACGCTGTACGATCCGCAACAAGGATCTGTCACCGAGGAAGGCGGTGGAGACTACCGCACCTTCTGCATCGAGAGCCATACCTGGCGCGAGCTGCTTGCGTACGTGATGTGGCATGGAAATGCGATGATCACGGGGTCTGTCGGAGACCAGGCGCCCACGCACGGCTCGCTCAAGGTGTCTCTCATTCTGGAATTTGTCAAGACACTCCGGCCGCCATCCACCCTGGTCCGGCTGCAGATCCACTTACTCGGTGATATAGCAAAGCGGTCTGCCACGGGCGCAGCGCCGCCCGGGTCGGAAGTCAGCGGCGTGGCTGCGTCTAGGATGCGGCAGGATCAGGAGGTCGAAGCCTCTACACGCGGCGTGGCGCTCTCGCGCAAGCCGCTAAGCGACAGGCCAACCAAGTATGTGCAGAGCACGCTGCCATGGCAGCAGGCACAGACGCAAGCCAGCTCTACGCACCTAGTTCTCGCTTTTCCAAAGCCGTACCTATCGCTGCCCTTCACCTTGGGTACCATCGGGACGCACTTGCACAGCTCTCATAAGACGGCCCTTGCGCTAGCCTCGCCGCATACTCCCGACTCAAAGTCGCCAGCCAGCCCTGCGCGTCAGCCTCCCTCGGTGATGCGGAACCAGGTCTTCCTTGCGGACTTGCTCAAGGGGATCGAAATGTGCAGTGGCGAGGACGCTGCAGCCAAGTCGCCATCGACCGGCGCTGCGCGCGGAGCAGCTCCAACCGACGACTCGCTCATCGACAGATTCCGGTCCCGACTCCGAAGCCAGCGGCACAGCTTCCGCGGTACGTTGAAGGACCTGCATCGAAGCAGTCGCCGGCGGGGCAAGAAAGGCAAGGGCAAAGGCAAGAACGGCGGAGCGCAGAAGGATGGCAACGACTCGGATGATTCGGGACAGTCACACCTCGAGAGCCAGCCGCAGGACGTCGACTATCACGTCACGCCCTACCCTTTCAATGCCTGATGTCATGATCAGGCGATGATGACAGCGGCCTGCCCTCCGCCACAAGGCAGGCCGGGCGGCGAGGGCGGTGCCAAATGCGTCAGACAAGGTCTCACGACGTCCGACAACTTCGACAGGCTCGCTTGAGGGTGCCCGTCCGCGAGGGCAAGCCACGAAACTTGGCCACAGCCCTGGGCATTGCCGCCTCCTGCCGAACGCATCTTTCTTTTCGACTTACCGAGATCCAGCACTCCCAGCGCAGCTCCACACTTGCTTTATCGAAGTGGCGCACTGCGCCGAAAAGTAGCCTGATACGCTGTCATTTGAGCGTGTGCCAGAGGCGAGATGCGCACTCGTCGACCGGCGCTCTCGGTCCTAGCCGCCGCCCTTGCCAACGCTTCCAGCCTGGCATCGCCTCTGGCGACTGCAGATGCGCAGGAATCGCCAATCAGCGCGTCCGCAACGCCAACGGCCAGTCCCGGTCACTCTTTGCGCAACAGTCTGCCTGCGCCTACAGCTCTCGGACTTCTCAGTCCCCTGCCATCACTCGACAGTCCCGCTGCGGGTGCCTCCGCAGCCGTGCCACTTGATATAAAACGAAGTGAAGACATTAGCGCGGAAGAGGGAGGCGATGTGGTGCACGAGCTTCATCGCCGCGAGGACAGTCTTTGCGATGGCTGTGGACCCTACACGAGCATCAAGTCCTTCCGAGGCGCAAGCAAGACCCTGACCAGAAAGTGCGACGAGTATCCAAAAGCTCGACGGACAGTTATCACCAGCAAGAAGAAGCGCGTCTTCACTACCGAGAGTAGGTTTGATCGCATCTGCCTGTACCGGGATCATGCGCTGACCGCTGACCATTGCTTCACCGTTCAACCTCGGCCAGATTGCAAGACCACTACCTTCAAGAAGGTCCAGCAGACAATGTATGTTCTCTGGGTTAGGCAGGAGGGCTTTGCCAATGCTGGAGGCGCCAGCAGCTCACAGCAGGTCATCAGTTCGTTGCCTCTGCTCTTCTTATCCCTCTTGGTAGGCAGTCTGTTCGTGCTTCTCCGCTAAAGATCAAGTGTAGCCTTTAGCAGTTGGAAGTGCTCGGCCTGTTGTATGCGTATCCTCCCGCACTGCAACCTTACTGTAGCCCTGCAACGCGTCGGCATCCGTGATATCCGAGGCCGAGGTGCTGCTCTCGGGTGCATGCATGCTCCCAGCTGACTCATCCCCGACACCGAGTAAGAGGGGCCCGTGCACGCACTCGTGTAGCCTGACCTCATCTCTCATATAGGCCCTTTCCGCAGCATCACAACGAGGCAACGACACTGGAACGGGGAGCCACCTAGCCAGCCATGACATTGCTCAATCTGCTTGGACGCAGCAGACTATCCTAGAGCCACCGCGGGCAGCGAGCGAGCGAGCGCGCACAGGCAAGAGAGACCCGCGACGATGGAGTTCGCCGAGGGATTCGAGGAGGAAGAGGCGCAGCCTAGACCAGCAGTGGCTGCCACTATCAAGAGGGGCGTGGATGTGGACGATGAGCAGGAGGGTGGAGGCAATGTGGCCGCCGCTGTGCAGAAGACTGCAGCACGGAACGGCGCTCGCGGGGACGGAGGAGCTGGCAGCAGCAGCAGCAGCAATAGCAACAGCAGAGCAGGCAATGGGAGCAACGACAGCAGCGAAGAGGACGACATCATTGTCGTAGGGCAGAGCGGTCCAGCTGCCACTGGCCTACACGGATCCAGCGGGGCGGCAGAGTATTCGAGCGAGCGGAAGCAGCAGCCGTCATACATGCAGCAGCAGCACCAGCACCAGCAAAAGGGTGGCGGACACTCCGCAACAGATGGCAGCAATGGCACGACGCGAGCTGCACCACCTGCACCGCTCAATCTGAATGCCAACTACAATGCTCAGCCACGCTCACACTCGCAGGGTGGGCAGTCAGTGCCAGCGGAAAGCGGAAGTGGCGGCTCGAACGGATCCATCGGAACGGGTACTAGCCGACACGACTCCGCTCTCGGGTTCAGCAGCTACGCCGACTCAAGCTCTGCGTCGTCAGCTCTGCAGAAGCCCGTACCGCAGCCCTTCCCAAAGTATCCAGGCGGTGAGAAGAGCCCGAGCTTTGCTCTGCCGCAGCCCGGATCTCTTGGCTTCGGCCAACCGATGAGGCCCAACCTGTACAACCTGCCGCAGCCTGGCTCCTCCCACCAAGCCAGATCTCCTTATGCTCCCTACTCTGGTACCGCCTCCCCGGGTTCCAGCGCGAGCCCTTATGGAAGTGGCCTGCCCAACTCGTTCAGTCAGATGAACTCGCAGTACGCCGCTTCTGCCGCTGGCTTGCAGCACAAGGGTGCGCAAGCCTCGTCGTCGACATCGAGAGGGATTCCGTGGAACATGCACTCGCCTGTACCCAGCGTGCAACCCATCGCGCCCAGGCCTATACCGACACCCACCTCAGCGAGCGCCTTCGGCTATGAACACAGACAACCCGGTAACAATGCATGTCCGCCTTCAGCTCGCCCTGCGCAAGCAGCGCAGAAAGGCCGAGGCGCAGTCATCGACCTCACGGAGGACGGGGATGGTGACGGCGACGGGCAGTCTTCCGGCGGGGACGACGTCGTCATGCAGAAGGAGCAGATGCGGCCAAGTCGCAAGGCGGCCGCGGAAGCGTCGGATGATGACGACCTGAAGATTGTTGGAGAGAAGCCAACAGAACAGAGTGCACCGCTATGCATCGGGCAGCTCACGGGAGTTGCCCTCATACTCTACCCGAACAGCGAGCTGCAGCTCGGTCCCGATCACCAACCGGGCCAGGTTGTGGCTCCCATCCCGATCCTCATGCTGAGGATGCAGTCTCGTCAGAATAGCTCTGGTCGCCGCGACGAGACCATCAAGCTCTATGGCGGACAGACCAAGACCAACTTTGGCGTCATGGAGCATCGCCTTGCGAACGTGCTCGGGCCGATGATGACGCGCGATAACCAGCGCGGACTGGGCATCTGGATCGAAGGATGGGTGATGCGCACGCCGGACCGTTCGGTGCGTACATATCGTCTTGGCTAGGCTCCTATCCATACCCAGAGAGCTGATCATTCCACCTCGCCTCAAATGCAGCCCATCATGCTCTCGATGAGCATGCTTCTCTTCTGCCACCCCCACATCATGCCGCACGTCGCCTCCGCCCTCGAGAAGGCTGCGGTCTACCTCGAACATCCGCTATCCTACGACCCCGCTATGCACAATGGGTTCCGCTACCACAACCCACACAGCACATGCCTGTCTCACAACCGCGAAGCTGATCGACGCCGACAGCAAGTGCTAGCGGGCTTGTCCGGACATACTGGCGGAGGATACCAACAAGGCCGCTTCTCGATGGCCAACTCGCTCGCGAGCAAGAGCGTAGAGGTGAAGCGGGAACAGGTAGAGGAGATGTTCAAGAACATTGCGAGCGGAGCAGATTTGGGAGAGATTGAGCCCAATCCCATGGTGCAGACCAAGCTCTACCCGCATCAGAAGCAGGCTTTGGCTTTCCTCATTGACCGGGAGAAGCTACGCACGACAGATACTTTGCAATCGAGGAGAACGGCAAACGCGCCGGGTGCAGGCGTCAATGGCTCTCGAGACGAGGAGGACCAGATGATCTCATTCTGGCGGCCAGCGCGGGATGCATATGGCAAGTTTGTCGGGTGGCACAACGTCATCACCGAGGTCGAGATTGGCTCAAGCAGGCCGCCACCACAGTGCAGAGGCGCAATCTTGGCTGATGACATGGGCCTGGGTAAGACGATCGTGATCATCTCCTTGGTCGCGTCCACTTTGGACGAGGCAGCCGTGTTTGCGGGACAGCCCGTGACCAAGGAGCGAAACATCACGGGCAGTTTCGATGCTCTTGCAGCTCACCCTAGTGGGAACAAGGCGGGCCAGTCGACAGTGCAACAGGCCCAATTCCAGAGCGCCATTCCCGGCGTGACGAACAACACGAATCTGGCGAATGGAGCGAAGAAAGGCAAGCCCAGGAAGGAGACCAAGACGCAGAAGAAGCGAGAAGAACACGAAGTCGCACGGCTCGACAGACTCGTTCGCCGCAGTAGGGGTACTCTTATTGTCTGCCCACTCTCAACCGTCGTCAACTGGGAAGCACAGATCGAGGAGCACATTGGCCTCTTGTCCAAACCTGCACATTGCGGACCGAAGAAGGAGAAGAAGCGCGCGCCGAAAACCAAAGCAGCAAGCTCCGGCAGCGATGACGACGATACAGAGCATGAGGGCTGCTCAGCCAGCGGCGCCTCGACTCCCAATACGGCGTCAGGCCTATCGGTGTACATTTACCACGGACCAGATCGGGATACCAATCTCGACAGGCTCGCATCGTATGATGTCGTCATCACAACCTTCTCTACGTTAGGCTCGGAGTACTCGAAGCAGCAGAGGAAGGAGCAGCAGGATGAGGAAGGAACCGAGTCGAGTGACGGCGGAATCGAGGAGGTTGACGCGGCAGGACAGCCAATAAAGAGGAAGGGCAAGAGAAAACGGAAAAAGATTGAAGGAGACGCCATCAGCCCTCTACAGCGCATCGAGTGGTTCCGAATTGTGCTGGACGAAGCTCAGTGGGTGCCACGTTGCTGCTCGCGTTCTAACAAGAGTCACGTCGCACGACTGACTGTTCCTCGCTCGTTGCATAGCCAAATCAAAGAACACACTACGCTGCAGGCTCATGCAGCATGCGAACTGGCCGCCGAGCGCCGCGTCTGCCTGACGGGTACGCCACTTCAGAACTCGCTGAACGATCTCTTTTCGCTCATGCGCTTCCTCAAACTCGAGCCTTTCACGGACAAGGGGATCTGGTCGACATATATCGGGACACCTGCCAAGCTTGGCGACCCTCTCGGCGTGTCCCGGCTCCAGCTGCTCATGCGGCATCTGGCTCTACGCCGCACCAAGCAAAGCACAGACAAGCAGGGCAAGCCGATCCTTTCCATTCCGCCCAAGAAGGAAGAAGTGCGTTACCTCAAGCTGGATGACCAGGAGAAGGCATTTTACTCTGCCCATCACAGCCGCTACAAGCACAACTTCGAGCAACTCGAAAAGACCGATTCTCTATTCAAGAACTACTGCAATGTCCTGCAGGAGATTTTGCGGTTGCGCCAGATTTGCGTTCACATGGCTCTGGTCAGAGATAGCGAGGACCGGGCGGCTGCGGACGATGACGAAGGAGGCGGCGATGTCGTCTTTGCCATCAAGAAGTACGGCATCTCGAGGCCACGCGCTCTGCGCCTGCTCGCCCTGATGCGGGACACGGGTGCGGCACAGTGTGCCGAGTGCGACGTAGAGCTTGCCTCATCCGGGTTGAATGCTGCTCAGGATGACATGGAGGAGGATGTCAAGCCTGCAGTGGGCCGCAAGCGCCCGCGCAAAGCGCTTCCTGCAGCACGGAAAGGCACAGGGAAAGCCAGAGCCGAGTCTGATGACAACGGTATTGCAGGGACCGGCTGCGCAAGCGGTGTCAACCCTTCAGCGCCATTACCAGTCCTCACTCGCTGTCAGCATCTCTTCTGCCTTCCCTGCTTTCAGAAGAATGTCGCGGTCAACTACCCCGACGCCATCACTGCTGCCGACCGCGCTACCTGTTCCATCTGTCGAGAAGAGATGTCGCCCGTTATCGACGCTATCCAGGTCTGCGCTACGGACATCGACACAACGGATGCGGGAGTCACCGACGAGCCCACCAGATCTCGCAAGGGCAAGAATAAGCAGAACAGCATTGTCGAGCACAGCACCAAAATCCGAGAGCTGGTTCGCGACCTTTTCCTCCTTTCGCAGAACAACCCAGCTTCAGTCAACTACGCTGGCGACGCCGCTGATCTGGTGGCATGCGAGCCGGACGAGGAGTTCAGGCCAAAGCCGAGAGAAGCCACAAAGACGGTTGTCTTTTCGCAATGGACCAGCTTCCTCGATAGGTGAGTGATATTTCAGTGCTCTGCAGCTACGAGAGAGGGGGGCGTGCTAAAAGCCACGTCGCCACTTCCTCAGAATCGAAGACGCTCTGCAGGAAGCCAAGATCAAGTACGCGAGACTCGACGGAGGCATGAATCGAGTAGAGCGTACGCGCGCCTTGGCGACCTTCAAGTCGGATCTCAAGTGCGAGGTACTCCTCATCTCGCTTCGAGCTGGAGGCGTAGGGTGAGTGACATCGTGCCCAAGCGCCATCAGCCCGATCCTGATTAAGCCTGCTTGCACTCCAGCCTCAACCTCACTCATGCCAGTCGCGTTTACGTCACGGAACCCAGCTACAATCCAGCTGTAGAACATCGTGAGTCCAAGAGCATCTGCGCCACTTCCGTTCGTCGGCTGATAGGGTGATCATGTCTGCAGAGGCCATCGATCGGGTGCACCGACTGGGTCAGACAAGGCCCGTGAAGTGCGTGCGACTCATTGTGGAGAAGAGCGTCGAGGCCAACATGCTCGAGATCCAGGAGCGCAAGCAGAAGCTGGCCAGTATGTCGCTCTCGCAGACACTCTCGAAAGCCGAGCTCGCCCAGCAGCGCAAGGAGGATCTGCGCACTCTTTTGCAGTAGAGGTGGACGTTTTTTTCTTCTTGGGCTCTCCTGCAGTGCTCGTGTGGTTGTACCCGTATTCCGCTTGCTTTCTGCCGACACGCTGCTGTCAAATTGGGACATACGACGAACGTCGCCGACTTCTCGTCTAGGCTCGAGCGCAACCGACATGTTGAGGTCATCATGCGTTCCGCACAGAATCGCTGACGTTACAGCAGGCTGACTCGCTACTTGTTCTCGCTTCTAGCTGACCCTTCCTTCTCATGGTTGGCGCATCCTACTTCGCTACCATCCTTCCTTGCGCTCCGCGTCCTCCGCCCAAGTACCTCGAAGGGGTGGATCGCCTGCGCTGCTTCAATCCAGCAGTCCCTTCCATCCGGCTCTGACAGGCTCACTTAGTCCGCGAACGGCGGGTCAGTGAGGGAGCGCCTTCAAGCTTCAGGTCTGCGCTCTGATCCGCCATCCACTGTCGGTCATTGCAGGTTGACGAGTGCACCACCATCGACGAGAAGGGAAGAGCCCGTGACTAGAGGCATCTCGAACATCTGTCAGTCAGCCAGCTTCGCGACCCTCTCGAACCCTATCAAAGCATAGATTTTGGACTAACCGTATCGTGCCAAGTCGCTGGCGAGGAAGACTGCAGGACCTGCAATGTCAAAAGGCTCACCAAGTCGGCCAAGAGGGACCCTCCCTTCCATGTATCGCCTCTTTTCGACATCTGCGAGATCCTCCTGATTGATGGGCGTCTCGATGGTCCCTGGCAGGACGGAATTGCAGCGGATCTTGTACTTGCCCAGAGCTGTTGCGCAGCTCTCCATCAGGGACTGAGAGTGGAAGGGCACTGTAAGTCATCTGAAAGCGAGTTACGCGCGCGTCGACGCACCTTGATGCCGGCCTTGGTGGGCGTGTAGTGAGTCTGCTGAGCCCCTCCCACAAGAGCCGATATTGAAGAGATGGCTACAATCGCTCCTCCTTGCGGGGTTTGCGCGACCATCTGGTTTGCAACTGCCTTGGTGATAAAGAAGCTGCCGTCCAGGTTCACGGCTTGCACGCGCTTCCACAGATCGTTAGGCATGTCGAGGAACTCGTGGAAAGGGCATATGCCAGCGTTCGAGAAGAGCACATCTATCCTTCCGAACGCCTTTATGGCTGTTTGGACTATCTGGCGGGCGCGAGCAGGACCCCTATCTTAGGTCAGTTGTACGGGTAGCGGGGTAGACATTTCCCGTCAGGCTGAACCGCACCCTTGCAGCTGTTTCAGGGTCCGCAATGTCTCCGCTGATAGTCACTGCACGTCTTCCGAGCGCCTCTATCTCTTGCGCGAGTGAGTCTGCTGCGGCGCTCGTCGACTCGCCGAGATGATGAACCACCACATCCGCGCCGTGAGCGGCTGCCGTCAGGCAAATGGCACGCCCGATCCCCTGGCTAGCTCCTGTACAGATTGCGACCTTGCCTAGTCTGAGATGCCCAATGGGTTCGCGTTGGCGTCAGCACGGCGCCTCCTCATTGACGTCTTCCGAAGACGTGCTGGCTCACAGCAGGCCTGACCCGACCAGCCCGGGATCTGCGGCTGGGAAGTGAGAAGTCATGATGGCGAGCTCGAGGCTGAAGGGGAACCGAGGAAGATATCTTCTATAGCACTACTGCTATAGGCGCGCTGCACAGGCTCTACCGAGACAAATGGATGACATTCGCAGTACCGCGATTCGGGCCGGCACATCTTCCCGCCGGTTCCCCGCTGCCTCTTCCCTTCGGCGCCTCTTCCTTCCTGTTTCACCGAAAGGACCATAGTACAAGAAAAACCATGGCGACGGAGAGCAATAGCGCACCGGCGTTCAGTGCAAACGGAAAGCGTCGGAGATTGAGCACGGCGACGGGCAGTGGATCCGGGGATCCAGCAACGGCGCTCGAAGAGGACGAGACCGAGCCCCAGAAAATCGGATCCGCCACGGCAGGCCGGCCGCGCTCGGTCACCTGCAACCATTGTCGAGATAGACGCGTCAAATGTCCTGGCGGAGAACCCTGCGCCAACTGCATCAAGAGCGGCGCGACCTGCGCATATCGTTCTCGGCTAAAACCTGGACTCAGAGCTGGGGCTGGGGAGGCCATGCAGAAGAAGATTGATGCGCTACAGGCGCAAGTGGACCAGCTCACCACCTTGGAGGCTCGTATCCATGACTTAGAACAGTGGCGCAGGCAGAGCCACTCCTCCACCTCCCTGCTTCCCGCGACTGGATCCACAAATGCCATGGCTTCGGCTTCGACTGCGAGCGGCCACGAGGCCTTCAGTTTCGCCCCGCAAGGCTACAGCGAGAGCCTCAACTCTAGCGGAGACAGTACCTTCCCGTTCGGCATGGCCTCAAGCGGTCAGAATTTCGATGGGACCGGTCCATCCGGCTTCACGGGCACGCCATCTTCGATTCTGCAGGCAAATGTGCCGTCCGCCGGTTCGATTACGTATCACGACCCCTCTGTCCAAGCTGCAGCAGCTGGTAGTCTACAAAACCTCGGCTCTGCTGCAGGGGCTCAGCCCGGCTTCGCCCGGTTCACTGAACAGAGTCCAGGCTATGGCGATCCCAGTCCTGGAGCTGCCAGTGCAAGGTCCTTTGCGGACCCCAGACAGCTTCCACCAGATGAAATCGTCCGAGACTTGAGTGAGCTTATACAGGAGTGCATAGGTCGAATCATGTGATTCCGGAATGCAGCTGATGCAGCCCAATCGTTCGGACACAGTCGAGCTCTTCTTCAAGCACATCACTCCTTGGGCGCCTATCATCCCACCAAAACGTACACGGCAGGAGTGGCAGCCACCATGGCCTGTGACCGTCTACGCGATGGTGGCAATCGCTCTGCGGTTTTCGAAAGACCCGGCCCTTCGGGCGCAGGAGAAGCACTACCATTCGGTTGCGAAGCAGCACGTCATACTTCATGCCGTCGAGTCCACCAGCATAGCGTCGCTGCAGGCACTTGCCATAATTGTGCTGGACCTCATCGGTAGTGGAAGTTCGCCGAAATCTTGGGGTTTGTTGGCCCTACTTACCCGGAGCGCGATCCACCTGCGCCTCTCCAAGGAGGAAGACGATGCCTCGGATGCCTCCAATTCTGGACACCTCTTCATCCTATCTCCTTCGAGCGATCCTCAGGAACAGGAGACAAGGCGTCGCCTTTTCTGGATGATCTACCTGCTCGATCGTTATGCGTGTGTCGCAACGGGCTGGTAAGCTGCTGCTTGTCCTTTGCTCGATCCGGGAGATATTCACCATGACCTGGCTGACTGCGCCCTCCGTCGACTAGGGACTTTGCGATCTCAGACTACGAGGTCAAACGACGCCTGCCCGATGTGAGTGTTCGCAATGAACAGATGCGATATGGTGAAGCCACCATGCCTGAGTCAAGTCTGCGTGCCATTGCAGGCAAGCGATCCCTGGTCCGCCGATGCAAATAGTCCCGCGCCACACTTTGTCTCGCCTTTGCACCGTTCTTTCCTAGGAGGACTGGACGAACAATCCACCACTCCCTTCGCGGCTTTGATCGGTCTGCTCGACCTCCTCGGGCGAGCGCATACGCTGCATGCTTCAAAGTTCGATGCGACCGATGCTCGCGCACTAGAGAACGTCAAGGACCGCACAAGGCAATTGGTTGCGGCGCTGAAACGGATCTACGGTGCCATGCCATTGGCTTTTACGTCTGATGACATGCCGTACGGCGCCCATCCAGGTCCGCTCATCATAGCCATCGTGAGTCCTCGCCCGGCTTTTAGCGCACGGCTAGACGGACAGGGATGACAATGATTGCTCGTACCAGCGAACAACGTACTGTGCCACCCTGCTCAAGCTCAATGCGTGGTTCGCATACCCCGCAGCAGGCGGTGGTGGCGGGACAGCAGAACCGTTCGTCACGGACTGCACGGATGCAACTCGCACAATGGGCAAGATTGCAAGACAGATCACAGACACGCAATCGGCTAGCAGATTGTCTCCCTTCGTGGTCTGGTCAATATGGTGAGTGAACCTCGTCCGTCACGCAATCATTTTGGCTGGTCTTGGGCTGACCTTGGCAAGCCCCCTGTGCGTCTCACAGGGTCGCTTCGCGAGTCGCGTTCATTCACTGCTACACGACCGAGTCGCCGCCTCAAGATGACTTCTTTGCTCTTATCGGGTGTCTGAGAGAACTGGCTGCCTACTGGCCACTAGCGAGTGAGTCTTGAGCTTCATCCGCTAGAGCAAGCGCGAGCCGTCCGCATACGAGTGGCTCCCGCTGTCTCCCGTGCCAAAGTGCCAGTCTAAGGTTGGGTTCTTCCTTCTGCGGCAGGTCAATACGCGTCCCTGCTGGAACGAGCTCTTTCTAAGTGGCAGCAGAAGAGCTTGACCGGTCTAACGCAAGATTCCGTCAGCCAGGCTATTGTAGTCTTGCTCGATATGCGCAAAACGGCGTACTCAGCTGTGGGAGAAAACCTCATCACGCCTGCCGAGCCAGTCGACTCGACGAATCTGCCCAATTGGGCTGTTCAGCCGCTGCTCGGCGAGCTCCACCAATGGTTCGACATGCCTTCGCTCAGCAACTTCTTCCTCGACTTCGAGACACACGACAGCACAACATCTATGTGATGTGTTAGCCGCTTGGAGAGGTCGAGGCGTTATAGTAGGGGCTGAGCAGAATGCACCGCTGTGGCCTCGACATGGCGCAGACCGAAGTCGGAGGCGAGAAGGAGCCTGGCAACTGCAGGCATCGCAGAAGCCATTCAATACAACGGGCTATCTCGCAAAGTCAGGAAGTCACACGGCCAGCGGCAGTAGCACCGATGCCAGCCAAGAGCAGGGCGGCTATGTATCGTTTCTTCCAGCAAAGAAGGCGCCAGGCCATACGGGGCGATTCATGCTGGTAGCATTCGTTCACCCAAGTAACCAGCGCTTGTCGTGACGAGCTTCGTGATTGTGAGAAGGAACAGATCTGCCATGGTGGAAAGAAGAATCAGATGAGCAGACTCGGAGCCTCGGTCTGCGAACAAAGGGAGCAACGGAGGTCGGGCGGTGGACGCAAGGCAGGGGTCTTCTCCTGACCGGGTCGTTGAGGCTGACACACATATCTGCGTAACTATACTGACCCGCATGGCTAACAAGGGCTGAGTAACTAGTATTCTCGCTTTCGCCTGCTTATCCTTTCCTCCTGTGTTCTACTTTTCTCCTTCTCCCATGGCCTGCCTGCAAATCCGCATTCTCCGTCCAAAACTTCCACCGCGGCGGCTACTCCCCGCGCAGTGTCTGCTGCTCGCAGAGCCTCGCCGCGATGCCTCGTGATTGTCGAGCCTGCGCGATCTTTGTTTCCGACCGATGTCGGGACAAAATGTGGCGATGTTCTCCTCGAAATCTACCGCGCTTCCGGCTCTGGTTTACAAGGCAACGTCGCCTAAAGATTGACCATTCACCATAGCTGGCTGAGCAGGGAGAATGACCGTAATCCACCGAACTCCCTCCGGCCCAGCTCTCCAGCCATGCAGTGTGCCTCTCTGCACAACGACATCGCCCGTCCGGCACAGCGTCTCCCGAAGTGTCATCTTTCCTGTTTCATCGAATTCGGGCAGAACCAGGTACGCTCTCCCTGCCGTAATGATGTTGTAGTCTACGCTTGCGCTCCGGTGAAGTCCCACTTCAACACCGTTCTCGAGATCTGTTACGCGGCAGTTGCTGCCATTCTGCACCACTAGCTGTCCTCCTGCGAGGTGTGCGCCATCCTGATCCGAGGACTCGGCGCTCTCTGGCGGTGGGTTGACCGTCGCCCACACTGAGCTTGCGAAGGCGCCTGGGAGACCGGCAATGGTTGTAGGCGTGATGGTGTCATCGAAAGGCAACGAAACCGACGGCTCCCCGCCGGGTGACGCGCCAGTTGGACCGGAATGTCCAGTCACGATGCGTCGCTGCGGTTCTCGCATGGTCAGGATGTCAATTGAGAAGAAGTGGACGGCGACTGTGGCAGACCCCGGATGTGCTGTTTGAGCGACACTGAGAAGACGGGTGATGTCAGGAGTGGCATCAGCGCGCTCAGAGCAAGAGGACCCTGCTGTCCGTCAGTGGCATTGTTCGTCCGCCGTGAGTGTTGCTGGTTCCTCCTCGAGCCACTTCGGGAGATTGACAATTGGGTGATTTCCCGTCGGGGCATTCAGCAGCAAGCGCCATCCACATTGTCGCGAACGTTCGGCGCATCTTTGCCGCGAGACAATCCCGCCGGCAGCGGGCAGCCGGTGGAGATAGAGAAAGGCTGAAGGACCAGTGCTGTTTGCGATGTTTGTATTCCAGCTTGCACATTGAACGCACTCGTTTCATCATCCTTGAAGGTCGACCTACATCAGCTGGACCAAGGAGGACCCGTGGACAGTACAGATACGCCTGTGCGCCGCGAGAGCATAATCGTCGAACCATCAGCAAGTTGCTTCATCAAGGCAGACGTCCCAGCTTCGAGCATCATGGTACCATCCGGGTCGGCAGCTTCACCTTCGACATGGCCAGTGATCATAAAGCTTGAAACGTATATTCCAGAAGGAGAAGGAGCCGGAGGAGACTACCACAGACAAGCGCGGGGACACTGGATCCTTGATAACCCTATCAGCAGTTCGTTCACCTACGCAATGGTCGGGCTAACGCGTCCGCTATCGCTGACCACCTTTGGCCGATATCAGCCCCAATGTCTGGCTATGAGGACTTCAAGGCGTCCCGAGTGAGAGCCTATACTGCAGCTCTTTCACCGGATCTGAGCGCTGACGAAAAAGCGCCATTTCCCGCGATGTAGACATCATTCGGCATCGACGTCCTAGGATCTCTTGTCATCAAGATCTACGCTTCCGATGGGTCTATTGGCGTTGCCACTGGGTGAGCCTTGCCTGTACTACGAAAGGCCTACACAGGGTCGGACGCGAATGCAAGATTACTGATTCACGCTGTGCCATCTTCAGCTTTGGTGGACAGCCCGCATGTTGGCTCATCGAGCAGCACTTTACGCGTTTCATCATTGGACAGGACCCGCGAGACATCAACAAGATGTGGGATCAGATGTACAGGTCGTGAGTGTGTGCGGGAGCGCAGTTGGCACGTTCGTCTCGCCCGGAATTCAAGGCACTGAGCCGGCCGTTTTCGATTCCCGAAGGTCCATCTTTTACAGCAGCGGCAAGGGCCTGCCTGTAGCTGCCATATCCGCCGTGGACCTTGCGCTATGGGATCTGCTGGGCAAGATCCGCAATGAGCCTGTCTACAAGATGATTGGCGGACAGACAAAGACGCACATCCCGTTCTACATGACGGGACCTTCTCCACCCAATGCCAAGCGGATGGGGTGCGTGGACGGATCTCTAGCTAGGTCTCGCTATACCCGCCCGCCCGTGTTACTTATGCTGTTCATCGCTGCTCCTAGCTTCTGGGGGGCCAAGGTGCCATTGCCATACGGCCCAGCTGAAGGTCACACTGGTCTGCGCAAGAATGTCGAGTTCCTGCGGGCGCACCGCGAGTCTGTCGGGCCGGACTATCCCATCATGGTCGACTGCTGGATGTCACTCACGGTCTCCTATGCCATCGAGCTGGCCAAGAAGTGTCTGGATGAGGGCATCGACATCAACTGGTGGGAAGAGTGCCTGCACCCGAGCGACATGGACGGGCATCGAAAGGTAAGCTGACCTGCAGAGTGATCAGAGATGGATATCGTGTGGTCTGAGTGCATCTCTGCTGCGCTCTGACAGCTCAAGGAAGCTTTGCCGACCGTCAAGTGGACCACCGGAGAGCATGAGGTGAGTCTCCTCCCTTCTGCAAAAGCCATTGAGCCAGAGACTGCGATCTCCCCTTCATTTCAAATGGCTTACCCGTTGGGTGCCGTTGATCTTGCTGTCACCGTCTCGTAGTACACGCGTTACGGCTTCCGGAAGCTCATTACGGACCGCAGCATCGACATTATCCAGCCGGATGTCATGTGGCTCGGTGGCCTGACCGAGCTCATGCGAGTCGCTGCAATGGCGTCGGCGTACGACGTGCCTGTCGTCCCGCACGGATCCGGGCCATACTCCTACCACCCCATAAGTGCGTCTCTCGCCGCTCCCAAATCCATGCTGGGAGGTCGCGAGCAGGTAGGGCGACACTGAAACATGCCATTGAACCTCGCCTCACCCGCAGCGACATTTACGAACAGCCCCTTCTGCGAGATCATCGCATCCGACCCAGAAGGCAAGCGCGTCATGCCGTGCTTCGGCAACCTCTTCCTGGACGAGCCGCTCCCCGTGGACGGCAAGCTTGTGCTCGATGACACCAAGCCCGGTTTCGGAATGACGCTCAACCCTGCTGTCAAGCTCACGCCTTCGGCCGAGTACGTCCCACCGGCACCCAAGCTCGTGACGCAGGTCAGCAAAGCCGTCTTCAGCAATGGCGTGCACTGAGACGCTGTGTACACTCGCTGGAGACTGGACATCATTGGTGGGACAGTAGCGGTTCGGTCGGGACGGAAGCGGTAACAGAGATAGGAGGACCTCGCTTCCTTCTGCTCCGATGCACTGCTCGCTCAGGCATAGGGGAGGTGTAGAGTACAGATGACAACAGCAGTACGACGCCCATAGCGATACTAGATCTAGCATCAGTGTGCAAATCAGAGAGACAGGCTTGATCACGCTCAACCAAAGAGCCTCTTCTCGTACGAGACGAGGTTGTGCACGTTGCCTTCTGCCTGTGCCGACGCTGTCCGGAGCTCGAATCGGACATTGCCATTGTCGGCCTCGGCACGGAGCTCCTTGAGCGAGCGGATGCCCATGTCCTGGAGCGAGTGCTGGAGACCGTTGTAGAGGTACGGCACAAAGACTTTGAGGCTCCCTTTATCCTGAACCGAGCCCGTGACGCCCTGCGCGACCCTGACGGCATCCGACTCTGAAAAGTAGCGGCTCGTGGCGGCGTTGTCAAGCCCGGCGTCCTTGGTCGCCTTCTTGCCCTTGGACGCGCCGCCCTTGCCCTTTTCGACCTTCTGGTGCTCCATGGCGTCGATGCTGCCCATGCCTCTGTACTTCTTGAGGCGCTTGCCCTCGTGGTAAAAGTACTCTCCCGGCGACTCGGTCGTCCCCGCGAGGAGGCCGCCCATCATGACTGCGCTTGCACCGAGGGCGAGCGCCTTGGCAATGTGCCCGACGTTGCCAATGCCGCCGTCAGCGATGACGGGGACGCCAAAGCGATTGCTGAACTCAGACACGGCGTACACGGCCGTTCCCTGTGGCCGGCCGACGGCCGTGACCTCCTGGGTGATGCAGATTGAGCCAGAGCCCATGCCGACGCGGAGGCCATCTGCGCCCGCAAAGATGAGCTCTGCTGCCTGCTCACGCGTCACGACGTTTCCGGCAATGACCTCGAGCTTGGGGAACGTCTTTTTGATCCACTGGATCATCTCAATCTGATACGACGAGTTGCCCTGAGACGAGTCGAGAATGACAACGTCCAGTCCAGCCTCGACGAGCAGGGCGAGGCGCTCGCGGTCGTGCTCGCGCGTCCCGATGGCCGCAGCGCAGAAGAGTTGCTTTGTCTCTGGCACTTTGGATGCGAGCGGATAGTCCTTGTTCTTGAGGAGGTCGGAACGAGCGAGGAGGGCAGAGAGGCGGCCTTCGCCGTCGACGAGGGGCAGCTTGCCCTTCTTCGAGTCGCGCAGAACCGTGTTGGCCTCCTCGAGCGTGATGCCCTGCGAGGCGACGACGAGATCCGGGTGCTTTGTCATGACGGACGAGACTGATGTTTCCGACGAGCGGAACTGGACATCTCGGGCCGTAACAATGCCGAGGAGCTTGCCGCCGAGCTTGCCCGTGTCTGTGTGAAGGGCGAGGCCATAGATGCCATGGTCAGCGCGTGCTTCATCGGCGTACATCACTCAGGGGAAAGGAGGAGGAGGGACAGGTGGATAGAGGGAGGGAGGCGAGGGAGGATGCTCAGTGGACATAGGTTATTGATTCAAGTTGTCCACATCGAGGTTACTCGTAGTACGGTAGAACGAAGGTTAACAGCTAGTATAGATTTGTCATCATTGGAGGTGGATGAGAGAAATAGGGAGCGGGGGAGGAGGAAGAGACGAAGGCGATGGACACGCACCAGTGATTGGAATCCCCGAGTAGCCATGCAGCTCTTTGATCTCGAGGACTTCTGCGACCGTGTCGTCAGGCTTGAGGCAGACTGGATCCGTGATGAAGCCGTTCTCGTATTTCTTGACTTTTCGGACCATCTCTGCCTGCAGCGAGGCCGACATGTTGTGGTGGATGACGCCAATGCCTCCGAGGAGCTGTCCGCAAGATGGTCCAGAAAGCATTAGTTTCTGTTTGTGCATGCATGCGAGAGGGCTAAGCAGACCGACCCACCGCCATCGCGATAGCCGTCTCAGTCTCGGTGACGGTGTCCATGGGGGACGAGAGGAAGGGGGTCTTGAGCGAGACATTCCGAGTTATGCGCGTCTCTGTCGAGACTGCGCTGGCGGAGAAGTCAATGTGGCCGGGCTGCCGTGCGGTGCGACAAGGGACGATAAGGGGACGGGACAGGTGAGTCAGCAGGGTTCAATCTGGGCATCTACGATTGAACGGCAACGCACCAGCACGATGAGATCGTTGTAGGTGAGGCCTCCGTGCTTGCTCGAGTCCATGAGCTCCTTCAAGGAGAGGCCATCGAGGCGCTTGTACTCGTTCAGGACGTCCTTTGCCGACTTTGGGTCCAGGTAGGTCGAGCCCGAGGCTGAGCCCGAGCCATTGGTGGTGGGTTGCATCGTGCCTGCATGGTATTGCCCGATTCAGGATGCAATGCGGTGCGGTGCGGTGCGATGCGATGCGATGGCGTGCCACTGCTACCCCCCTACCTAGGTCGTGTATGTGTCCTTGACCAGGTTGTCAGTTGACGAGTGGGAGCAGAGCCAGGGGATGCAGCATACAGGGGATGGGCAAATTTGAAGGGCGGGCGTTTAGGGGAGAGGGGAGGCATAGAGGCAGCAGCAGCAGCAGCAGCAGCAGCAATGCAGTATAAAGTAGCCAGTCTCAACAGGTGGAGACAGTCTGCACAATAGAATGTGCACACTGCCTCTGCCTCTGCCACTGTGTGTCCGTCTCTCTCGTTCTATGTGCCAGCAGCTCTTGCCCGTTCTCCTCTATAATCGCACGCGTGCCTCAGCTGCAGGACGCGCTCGAGTACAATAGCAGCCTGAGGTCGCACACAGCATCATACTGTACACCTGCTGTAACACATGCTAGACCATCGTCAATGACGACAGTATCGTAGTAATAGTGCATGTAGTCTGGTCAACACATGTTGAATGTGCCCAGCTCATACAGCGCTGGCTCTGGACCTGGTCGCAGTACAGTAGGCTCCTGTCCTGACCCTCCCTCCTCGTGCTCTCTCTCACCCACCACTGGACACTTGACACCAGCAGCCACAGTCACAGCCATGTCCTACAACGGAGGATACGGCGGATCGCCCAGCAATGGCAACGGTGGGGGCAGTGGGCGAAAGCGAGGGCGCGACTACGATGATGACGCCGGGGGAGGTGGAGGAGGAGGAGGAGGAGAGCGACGACAGTTCCGGCGGTTCAACGGCGGGCACACCAACTACTCGCACGACCAGCCCATTGCCTCGTACGGTGGCAGAGACTACTCGGGCTACTCTGGTCGTTCCTACGGTGGGAGAGAGGGCGGAGGAGCCGGATACGGCGGCGGCGGTGGTGGACGGGGCAGAGGAGGAAGAGGAGGAGCGCCCTACGGCTACCAGGGGACACGCCGCGAGAGGGAGAACGTCCAGGTCCTCCTCAGCGTAGGAGAAAAGTACTCTGTCGACCTCTGGAAGCTGGGCGACGATGCTACCGGCACCAGTGTCGCAGCCGCCTCCGTCAACCCAGACGAGGCCGGCAGATTTCAGAGCCTCGGCGTAGGAGACCTCGATGGCCTGTCGCAGGAGACGAGGGACATATGGTCAAAGGGCAGCAAGCACGAGGTACTCCGCGCTTTCAGGATTGCGTGAGTCCACGGTCGGGTCTCCGTGGTTGCGGACCTGGGGCATGGTGGGCGGGCCGAACCATGCGTGTGCCTGCCTGCTGCTGCTGCTCAGTCGTCATTCTAGGCCCCACACGCTGACGAGACTCACCTCCACTTCTGCTCTCGCTCTGCTCTGCTCCGGCTTTCCTCAGCATTGCGGAATGCCCGCACAAGCTGCCCTACCTCGCGACCGTGCTCGGCCTCCTCTCGAACGAGACCTTCGTCCCTCCCCCCACCCGAGCAGCCGCGAAACCGCTCGTCACAATCACCAACAACGCCGACGGCTTCACCGTCGTCGACAACACCGAAAAGGAGGGTCAAGATGCAGGCAAAGCAGGGCAGGACACGGAGATGAAGTCAGAGACGCCCACCACACCCGCAGCCACGCCTGCGGCCATCAACCTAGGCCTCGAGATTGTGAAGCATCTCGTAAAGGTCTTCCAGAACCACCTCGACGCCCGAAGGTGGAGGAGCGTCCGCTTCAGCGTACGTGCAGTCCTGGCCCGTCTTACCACCTGCCTTGTCTCGCCATTGACCCCCCCGTTTCTCTCGAACTCGCAGCTACACCTCTTTGCGCACCTCGCATCATTGCCTCGGCCCCTCGTCGATGCAAGCTCGCTCCTCACCCTGCTACACGCCTCCTTCATCCTCCCGCTTGAGAACGAGCCTGGCCTCCGCGCCGAGCGCGGCGACGAGCTCGTCCGTGTCGTCCTCGAGACGCTGCTTCGTCTCTCGCCAGGCACAGGCGTCATGCAGGCCGGAAACGAGACGCTCGAGAGCATCCGAACCGGCGTACAGACGTACATGAGCGCAAGGCAGGTCGATCGGCAGTTCTTGGGCGGCGAGAGCGGAAACGCAAAGCAGTGGACAGATGTAGGTCACCACACCTTCTTCACGCGGGTCGCCCACTTACTGACAGCCTCACTCGTGACATGGTCTATCGCAGCCTATCGATTCGCTGTACCAGGCATTCCTCTCCACCACCGGCACGCTCCCCGCCTCTCTGCCTCTACCGTACGAAGCCTTCCCGTCACTCACTGTCAAAGACGAAAGCACGCACGCGTTCGAGCCGTTCCAGTTGCCTGTCATCTCTCTGCCCATCGAGAACGATACCGACGGCACAGAGGCGGCTGCTGCTCCTAAGGCTCCAACCGCATCGAGTGGGCCAGCAGGCGCAGAGGCGGAAGACTTTGCCAGAGATCAGGTCGGATACACGGGTCTGCGTCTGCACCTATCGTTCTTCAGTGACGAGGTGGGTCCGCGGCGCTCTTCCTTCGAGCTGGCTGGAACGCAAATGCTGACTGAGCTGGCGCATGCTTTCTTGTTGCTGTGCCGCTTTCACATTACCCGCAGACCGTCCCCGCCCTCAACACCAACTCTGGCCTCTTCCTGCGCCAGCTCGTCGCAGACATCATCTCAGTGTACGAGGTGAACCGCAAAGACTGCGCGCGCATCTTGCTCGTTGACCTGCCCAAGTGGCTCGCACCGGGCACCTTTGGCAGCGGCAGCGGCGAGTCCGGCCCGCAGATCTCGCTCGAGAGTCTCATCATGGACACGGTCCTAGCCCACCTCTTTGCGACGCCCGCTCCGCCTCACAAGGCAGTCTACTACCACTCGCTCGTCACGGAGCTCTGCAAAGTCAGCCCGCAGACGGTTGCTCCCGCGCTGGGCAAATGCATCCGGAAGCTCTACGCGGGCCTCGGCGCCGACAGGAACGCCGAGGGCCAGTTCGACGAGGGCATCATCGTACTCGGTGCGGAAGGAGCGAGAAGGTTCGCAGACTGGTTTGGTGTCCATCTCTCGAACTTTGGCTTCCACTGGAGATGGCCGGAGTGGTGGGTCCGCTCGCTTGCGTCTCATCGAGAGGCTTGGCTAACCCCGCTTCTCTGTCTAAACAGGGAGAACGATCTGGCTCTACCGGCCTCTCACCCGAAAAAGGTCCTCATCCGCCGCGTGCTCGACCTCGAGATCCGCCTGAGCTACTTTGACCGCATCAAGGTGACGCTTCCGGACGCGTACATTGGCTCCGAAGCCGGCGTCTTCCCCGACGATGCACCTGGTCCGGACTTTACGTACGAAGCGGACGGTCCGTCGCCGTACGGGCCGACAGCCGCCGAAGTGCAGCGCCTGATGCGCTCGCGCGCAACGATCCAGGAGATCAAGGACCACCTCGCAACTGTCAAGGCGGACATGATCGCGGGGGAGATCGACGAGCGCGTTGACGAAGCGACGGCCGACGGTCTCGTGCGCGACATTGTCTTCCAGGTCGTGCTGGTTGTCGGCTCGCGCTCGTTCTCGCACTTTCTCAACATTGTCGAGAGGTACATTGTCCTGCTGCGCGAGCTGACTGCGTCCGCGGACGCACGGCTCGGCCTCCTCCGCTCCGTGTCGCGCTTCTGGCGGCGCAACGCCCAATTTGCCGGGATTGTCGTCGACAAGCTGCTGCAGTACCGGATTGTGGACCCCGTCGACGTCGTCACGCTGCTCTTCGAAGGTGGCAACCAGCACGTCTTTGGCGGCCCGCTGGACCCGCGCGACTGGAGCGAGATCAGCACGTGGAACATGCTCCGCTCGACGCTCGAGAAGGTGCAGACGCGCGTGCTCGGCGCAACAGCGCGTCTGGCTCTGCTCCGCAAGAAGGAGGAGGACCGCGTCGATGCCGCGAGGGCTGCTGCAGGCGTCGCGGACGTCAATGGTGATGGCGAGTCGGCAGCGATGGCCACGGACGACAATACAGCGAGCAGCGCGGCCGCTACGGAGCTTGCATCTGTCGAGAAGCAGCTCGAGAGCGTAAAGAAGGAGCAGGAGAGCCTGATTGCCGAGGTCGTTGGGCGGTTCAGAGAGACGCTTGCTGCGCTGCAGGCGGCGGACAAGGGAGACGAATGGCAGCTGTGGTTTGCCAGGGGATGGTTCGCAGAGTTCTGCAGGGCGGTGAGTGCGCTTGGTTCTCCTGGAGAGAGGCGCGCTGCTGACGCGACGATCTGCATACAGTTCGCAAAGGACATTTACAGGCAGATCAACCCGGATGACTATTGGAAGTCGGATGCGGACACGCTCGTGTATGAGGGACTGACTGCGGCGCAGCGGTGGGTAGACTTTGCGTAGAAAAGGATGCGCTATTGACAGATGTAAACAAGGAACGCTAGTTGAGGACTGGAAGGGAGGCTGCCAGACCTCTCCGCCCCGTTCGACGCGTTGCTAGTATAAATTCCGCTCTTCGCCGCCCCGACCTCTCTCTCCTCTGCTCCGATCCATACCCACCTACACTCCCCTCAACGACACATAAGATGGTCAAGCACGAGCAACAGGACGAGACAATGACGAAGACGACCAGCGTAAACACCATCCACATCGACGGCCTGATACTCAAGGACACACCTGCCTCGGAGGCCCCTCCCGCCTCCGCCGTCGGACGCGTCGATGGGGCGGAGACGGCCCGACCGGTCGCTCACTCCGTGTCCCTCGTCCTCACCTCGAACGAGCTTCTTAAGCGCAGCACTGTAGCTAATCTCGTACAGTATATCGTGCGGGGGAACATTCCAATGGCGGAGCTCTGACAGGGCATTCGAGCGACTGACCGGCCTTGCTAAACGTATTCTACATTTCCATACCTCCCAGGACACAAGCAAGTACCAGTCACCATACATTCTCGTCGTTGACCCCGATGCGCGTGCATCTGTCGAGGTAGTCGCGAGCAATGAGTCTGCCTGTTACGATGCTCGCCAGCCCGGTGGACTCCGCATTAGAGAGTAAGTGGTCGCTTCTCTGTCGGGTTCATCCGTTTTGATACAGGTCTCGCTTATGGCTTTCTTCGCTTTCATATGCAGGGATCAATCGCTCGTCAACTGGTGGCACGAGTTCTCCAAGGACACCAGCTTTACCCCTGGCCCGGCGGTCCAGAGCACTGGAGACCAGATTCGGGTGCTCGGTACCTCAATCACTCTTCACAAGACACTGCGAGTGCCCGATGATGGCAAGAAGCATTCCCTGCCGCCCGTACGGAGTCACCTCAATTAGGTCTCTTGCCCGCTGATACGCGAGTCCTGACGGTAGCAATATGTCATCGACTATCCTGCAGAGCCTAGACAAGGTCCCCCTCTATCCGGTGGCAGACTACATCGACAAGCTACCGCCTTCTATCGTTCAGCGCGGTGGCTATCTGGCTCCTATGTATCAGCGAGAAGCCATCTGGATGTCATTCAGCGCAAGCTCGGGCGCGGCCATGAAGATATCTGTCGGAGGAATCAACGCTATCACTGGGCTACCCAAGGATCATGACGTCGAGGCAGAGAGCATGCAGCAGGACTACATCTGCTCATCCCAGCCGTGGCTTGATGCAGTGTGCACCTCACCGCTACACGATTGAGGGTATGGTGCTTCCTATAGAAAGCAGTACTTTCGAGTCTGCTAAAACCTCGCTTCCTCCCCCCTTGCGGACTCAGAGCAACTCACTGGCAAGGTGAGTCGCCCAAGAAGGCTCGGAATTCACGAGACTGACCGACATGCTATCCGCAGAACTCGGAAGCGACCGTGCAATTCGATGTTTTCCCTCGCTACAAATTACCGGATTTCGAGGATGCAGGAGGAGTGCCCATTCCGGTCAAAGATCTTGGAGAGACTCCATCAGAGCTCAAAGTCCCGCGGGGTAGCAAGTACTACATCAACGTGCGGTCAGTACAGTCCTCGCCTTCACGCAGAACTGTCCGTAGCGAAACATGCTGAGATAGCTGCTGTTGTAGCAAAGTCACGGTGCTTGATGACTTACTGCGTTTGTGCGGACCCAATGCTCGCGTCAAAGCTAGAAATCTACCTCAGGGAGGCCTCTGTCAGTCAATAGAGTTGTCCTCTATCGGCTGTGCCACGCTGACGCAAAATCATGGATTGCAGTCCAGCTTTATGTCAAGACGCTTACGGGCAAGACAATAACCATTGGTAGGCTACGACACCCCGCTGTATCTTCAAACACCGAGGCTGAATCTACCTGACACATACCGCAATGCGCAGAAGCCAGCGCCGACCACACCATCGAAGAGCTGAAACTGCTCATTCAGCTCGAGGAAGGTATCCCGCCCGATTGGCAACGGCTCATTTTTGCTTCAATGCAGCTGGAAGATGGAAGGACTCTTCGAGGTGAGATGATCCGACATGCTCACAGAACCTGCATGTCTTAACCATAGCCCTACCGCATCTGCCCACTCAGAATACAAGGTGCAGAAGGAGTCCACGCTTCACGTAAGTGGTGATTCACGCTACCGCCCAGGCGATCCGTTCACGCAGCTGAGACAACGTACCAGATGGTCCTACGCCTCCGGGGAGGAGGCGGAGCACCCGACAGGTCGATGGGCTTCGCCATGGGCGGGCAGATCAAGCAAGACATTTACGAGGACACTTTGTCTGCCGGATTCTACAATTTCGAGGCTGGGGAGAGGGTTTTCGTACACGCCATCAACGCTGCTGCATGGGAGTGAGTCCGAACCGCTGCGATTACTTCTGCGGCTTGCCGAGCCACTTTGAGACACGTGCTGCCAACAGGAGTATCACGGGCCATGCAGCTCCGACCTCTCCCGTCACGAAGAATCTGTATCACGACTACGTAAGTGGCGCCCATTGCGACATGTGGTTGACATCGATTTGAAGTATTGACCATGTCTGCGCTTGCGCCCCAGAATGTTGCATGGTTCGACATGTACAATGAGCCGAAGGCAATTCCCCAGCTCGGCCACGGCTTCGTCAACGTCCAGAGCGTCGCCGACCTGGATGAGCAGATTGACGGGGATGCCTGCCATGCGAGCAAGAGGAGAAAGACCGCACCGGGTCCGATCGCTGTCAACGAGACCGACTTCGCCCAGAGATGGCAGAATGGTGGCAGCAAAGGCCTCATCGTGGACCTGACCATGGACGATGTCTCGCCCCTTCACAACAGCAGGAACGCCCGCATCAAGAGCGAGACAGCCAAGAAGTCGTCCTGCACATGAACAGATCTGAGCGAAGGATTCGGGAGGCTGAGTGGTACGGGGTTTGCAGACTCGAAGGACAGCAAGGAGAGAAGGAAGATGGGAAGCGCTTCACACCGCGGCGCGTGGCGAGTGCAAGCATCGTGCAAGCAGCAAAGGGATCGGTAGTGCGCTCGTCAGCCTGCAGTCGTGTCTAGCGCCAACGCAACAAACATGTGGGCAGTTACGCTAGTTTGCGCGGAAAATGGTAGCACAACAACAGCAGCACTACCGACGCTTAGCGATGAGAGGCATACAATACATACTACCTGCTCATCTGCACCCTGCTTCGCCCGGCCACGCATGCTGGGCACCTGATTTGCGCTTTTGCCCTTGATCTGAGCTGGCTGGCAAACAGAATCTTGGCGGTGATGTCGCGGTCCCTGTTCATGCCCGAAGAGTCGCTGCCCACTAGGAGAGGGTTCAGGAGATGCTGAGGACGGGATGGAAGCTCAATTTCGGGCAGGGCACAGGTAATGTGGAAGACGTGACGGCAGAGGAAGACGAGGGTGAGTGCCTCTGCTGGTGTAGCTGACGCCGCAGTCGAGGACGAAGGCTCCCTCGGCAGGAAGGCCGGTTTGCTGCACCTCAAGCAGAGCGCAGTGTCCGCAGCGCCGTAAAAGGCGTTGGTCTGGCCATCGTGCAGCTCGAGGGTGAGCCGGCGGCAATCTGTGTTGAGAATCGTCTTGCACCCGTCGATAAGCGAGATCTGGATATTGAAGTCCTGTAAGATCTTGATGAGCGCTGGCTTCAGGCCTGGAATCTGCAGGCCGTTCTTGATGCGGCGGATCAGGCGGATCGGGTCGATCTCCGGCCCGACATTCTCCAGCAGGCGCCGGATGAAGGCTGGTCGAGTCTCGCTGTACTTCAGCAGATCCTCCCACAGGTCATGATCGTCTTGCTCCTTCGCAAAGTCGATGGCCTGCAATACCTCATGTGAGCAACCAGTCAAGGCTATGCTTCGAAGACCTGCTCACCCTTTGCACATCTCCAAGACGCTCGATAATCAGCTCCAAAGCTTGCTTGTTGTTGCCCATGCGCCCGAGCAGGAAGACCATTTCAGGGACATAGTCACGCGTCTTGCAGATCTCATACGCCTTCTCGAGGGAGTAGCTGGTGCTCGCTCGTAGGAAATCGAGGAGGCGAGCGTAGTCGTACTCCGCGTATAGGTCGACAAGCATGTCCGAGTACTCGAAGGCCGCTTGTGGGTCCGAAGAGAAGAGTGCGTCCAGGTACATGTAGAGGTAATGCCTGTTTGACGAAAGCTGCGCGACAACTCGGACAATCTGGACGATCGGTCGAAGCCAGTCAGCAGCTGGCCATTCTGGGAAGGGACGGCACCACGCACGGGTACGGCGTGCGTGTGGCTGACGAGCAACTCGATCGCCTCGCCATGCTTGGTCTCATCCTCCTTGTGCGATGCGACGCCGGTTCTGGCTTTGCCTCGCTCGTGCCTCCGCTGCATGTCCTGATCAAAGTCGACCAGCAAGAGCGCTTGATCCTGCACATCCGTGAACAAGCTATACTCCCTGATGAGGTCGAAAACGCCCGGCCTTCGCAAGCGAAGGTAGTAGGGAACGGCCTTGCCCGGCTGCTTGTTTGTCAGGTAGAGCTCGACCAGGCATTCCATCATCGTGCCTAGGTTGGCAGATGTCTTGTTGCTGCTGGCCTCGCGCTCGTATGTCGATCGGATGGCGTTGATGATTGCCTGAGCATCGTAAATGGAAGCTGGCCACGTTTTGATGGTTTGCAATAGGGTCTGCATAGTGACGAAGAACGCGTCAGCAGGTGTGGAAGGAAGGCTATGCGCAAAGCTTGCACTTGCCGAAGGATCAGTCTTGAGGTAGTGCGCGAGGATCATCTCGTAGATGACACTGCTCAGCTGGGGATCGTGCGTCGGCACGTACGGAAGCACGGTCTGCAACGGAACGGTCAATCAGTCAGTAGTCCGGCTGAAGCGCACTGGGTCAACTCACCTGAAAGTGACCCTTCTGCAGAAAGGTGAATATCCAGTTCTCCCACTTCTTCTGGTCCTTCTGCAATATCTTTTGCAAATTCCGAGCCGCCTTCTCCCACTCATCGTTATCGACGAGATGCTGGAGGAATTTCTGTCCAATTTCATCCGCATCGATGCTCCGGCCTTTACCGCTTCGCCCAGCCGGCTGACTGCCAAGAATGGTTGATGACAGCCCACGCCGCTCAATGACCGCTAGAGCGTCCTCGAAGCGGTTCCGCTCGCATAGCCACGCAATGTGGTCCGCCACGTCCCGCTTCTTAACGAGGACGAGATCCATGGGCGATATGACAAAGTAGCTTTCCGCGCTCGTTTGCGAGCTGAGGGACGGTCTGCGCGCCTTGCGACCTGATCCGTGAGCTTGAGAGGGGAGCCTGCTGTGCGGTGGAGCGGAGGAGGAAGGCCTGGAAAGGGACGACGACGTGGACTGTCGTGGCGGCGGGAAATGCCCCACTATCCGATAGTCCTTGCAGCCGAACCTCTCGTATCCGGAGACCGAGAGGACGTCGCTCGACAGCTCCTCGCCGGTCGCAATGCTGATGATGCGCAGTTCTGGCGGCTGCGAGACTGAGCGCTTCGTAGACTGCCCTTCATGCTGCTGTTCGTCGCTGTAGCTGTCTTCGGTGGTGTACGACAGGACTAAGAAGGTGGTTGTGTTCTCGTAGGATGGGTCCGATTTTCCATGATGGCCGTGCGAAGAGCCATCTGGGTTGCCTGACAAAAAGGGCACGATCCCGCTGATCATGCAATCCACCTGCAGGACGCTTGTGACTTCCGCAAAGATGCCATGCTGGGGCGTGCCGCCCGCATTGGTGCCAGAGCTGGAGACGCCGGGGATGCCTGGGATGTATGCGCCCATCCCGGCCAATGGGTTCATGGACGCATGTCCAACCGACAAACCTGACCCGCTCCCAGTCTTGTCCGAGCGTATGCTGCCTTTCTCCACCTTCTCCTGCTCGAGCCTGAGCCGCTCCTTCTCTTGCCGTTCCCGCTCAAGCTGCCGTCGATCTCGGAGGTCTACGACCTTGATGAAGTCCGCCTGGCTCAGCACGATGCGCGTATCGGACTGCCAAAGAATAGTGGGTGGGAAAAGATCCGCTCGCGGCGCGCCATCCTGGCTCTTGATCCACGCAATCTTGGTGCCCGAATGCGTGTCGTACACTCGGACACCACGGTCGTTCGCCCAGGAAATGTAATTCCGCCGCCATTTGACAGCCCAGATGGGCCCCTCGCCCGAGTGCAGAACGACATCTTTCGGTCCCAGCCAGCCCTTTTCGTGAAGGGTAAGATTGCCGGACAGACCGCCCGAGACGAATTGTCGAGTGCTCTTGCTTGCGTAGGACGGCTCGAGGGCTAGACAGCGTAGCGGCCGCTTGAGGTCAAACATCTGTGCGTCTGAGCTCGCAACGTCGAGGATGACGACCTTGCCTAGTACGCGAGTAGGCTCGGTTCAGCCTCTTAATCGGTACTAGGGGACAAGGCGCCCCTTCCGCTCACCGTCTGTCGAAGCCGAGCCTACGAACTGGCTCTCCTCGTCAATGACGACCTCCGTGACTCCTGCCTGATGCGGTCGGTATCGCTTGACGATGACCTGGCCTTCGGCGTCCTCGTCGACATCGTTGGCGGCGGGGGTCACATTGACTGTACCGTTCTTGCCTTGACTAGCTGTCGCGCCTGCGGGAGTCGCAGCCGCTCCGTCTTGCGGGCCTATCTTTTGGCTGGGGCGTGCAAGAATGCAGACTGCGCCGTTGTTGGTGCCGAGGACGAGGTACTTGTCCGAGACGGCCAGAGCCGAGCAGGTGTCCTGACCTTTCGCGAAGAGACGCTCGGTAAGGGCCGAGGACTGAATCCGCGAGTAGCGCAAGGTCGGCTCCTCATCGTCGTCGTCGTCATCTTCTTCATCGTCGTCGTCTTCCTCCCCCTCTTCCTCCGAGTTGTTGTCCCCATCCTCATTGTCATTGCCGCTTTCAGCGTCCGAGTCGGCGGCCTCGCCGTGAGCACCTTCAGGAGCGGCCAGAGGCCCCTCGCTGCTATCGCTATGCTGCTCGCCTTCGTCGCTGGCGTCCTCGCTGCTGTCTCCACTGTCCTCGTCGCTGCCGCGGAACTGTCCTGCGTCTCCATGCCGCTCCGCTCCCGCAACCTGCTTCTCCTCCGCCGCTGCAGCACCATCAGCAGCAACAGCAACAGCAGCGGCAGCAGCTGCCAATGTCCCGCTCTTGGCTTTGCTCGCGTCTCCGCGCGACGCTGCCATTGCCAGGGCCAGCAGGTCGGTCCTGCAGGCGCCCTGCGCAAGACCCGTCTTGGCTGGACTCGGCTGCGACGACGGACAGCCCTTTCCTGCCTCAGACGGCTATAGACACGTGCAGCAACGCCTCATGTGCAAGCGCGTGCGATCCTGCTCGTCTCATAAGCTGACCGCGACATCCGTGTGTCTGCTGAATGTTGTCGCAACGCCACGGAGCAGGGCGAGGACCATACGGAGACTCACGCGTGAGAGCGGCCAGATGCGTCATCGTTGGGCAGTTTCCCATGAGAAGCAAAGGCAAGCTTGTGCAGGGACGCTCGTCCGGTCACTGTGACTAGTGAGGTTGCGTAGCAGATACAGGCTAAGGCATGCGGTGATGGTGGCTACAACAACGAGGACTGCCGTGAACTAATGTCGATGCATGAAGACCCAGAGTGGACCGCTGGCAATGCTTTTGACGTACTCCGCGCCTTGGCGGATTACTCTTCTTCAGGTCATGTCCCTGGATGTACACAAGGCCAATCAGGCACATTGCGAGAGAGATCGGCACATCAGCGGTACGCTCGTGATCTCAGTCTAGACAATGAGCCGACTCACATGTCCAGACCACTGCCGTATGCGCTGTGAACGGCCGTCGCGTTCCCTTCATCTATCTCTTCGTCGTCGTCGTCGTCCGGGTCTCTTCTCTTGCGCTGCGCATGCAGGTTCCTCTCGCGCAGCTCCTCGTCCGCCTCGTCCTGGTCCACGCCTTCTTCATCTGCTCCGCGCTTCCGGCGGTGCATGATACGGACCGCCCCGCCGTTTTCACTGCCGTTTCCGCCGTTCAGTGGACCTGCTTGTGCGACGGCCTGGATGGCCTTGTGGATGCTCTCATACGCCTCGATCTGCCGTTGGAAACCCATGTTGGGCGAGACGCAAAACCGCCGGTTCTGGACATATTGGAAGGCTTCCTCGTGTGTGCAATTCATCCGCGTCATTACATAGGCGACTCTGCCAGGCAGAATGGAGAACAGTGGAGTTGAGTCGGTGTTGAAGGGGAAAGGCGAAGAACGTGAGGCCAAACTCACACTATCGCTGGAGAGCGCGAGATGCCGTCTCCGCAGTGGACGAGCACTTTCCCGCCTGATAGCAACGTCGAGTCGATGAATGTCTTGACTCTACATCCAGACACGGATGGTCCACTGTCTCAGCCGACTCTCGTCACGGAGAGCGAGACGTGGCGGCCTCTACACTTGCGCACTCACTGCGGAAACAGCCGGATGAGGTTCTGGTCCGTCGCGTCTCGCATTTCTAGATTCATGTATTCGAACTTCCCGATGAATCTGGGCTTGACGAGGTGCTTCTCCCGGTCCTCGGAGACGCACACAATGCTTGTGATTCCGAGCCGATTGAGAAGCTGGAGGTCTCTTGACGGCTGGTAGCCTCCAACAAAGAGGCCAGGGAGTATCTCCTGCGCCTCTCTGCGCATCTCGTACCGCCAGTCTGTCATGGGGTCGGGTAACGGCGAAGGCGTGAAGGCGCCCTGGCCCTGCGCCGAGGCGTAAGGCGCGCTGCCTGCAGTTCCGGAAGTGGAGGCAAAGCTGCTGCCGGCGTTTGCGGAGGGGAAGCGCAGGTTTGGGAAGGCGGTCGTGCTGATGAGGCCAGAGGTGAGGTTGTTCGTTGACGGCCCCACCGCTGGAGTTGGAGACGAGCGGGGCTCGCCGCCTGGGAACGAGACTTGAGATGGGGCAGAGGTCGAGAGCGTCTGAGACGGCAGGCTCGACAGGTAGTCGCCCGGCTGCTGCTGGAAGGATGACGAGTACTGATACTGCTGCTGTTGCTGCGAATGCGGATGTAGACCTTGCTGCTGCTGCTGCTGCTGGGTTGGAGGGGGGACACTTCCTGACAGCGACATGCCCGAGTCTCCGCTAATACTCGGGACGGGCGACGAGGATGCGGCGAGCATTTGCACCTTGCTATGATACGCGTTTTGCTATGCGTGCATGCAGCGATGTGCACTCGTTACAACGATGGCGACCTGGTAGAGAGGGTCTAACGGAGAGCTGTCGCTGTCGCGGTCCTGCGTGCGCCTTGCCCATTGACCGGCACAGGCACAGGGACAGAAGATAAGCAATGGACGACGATGACGATATGCAAGTCTGGCACGATCCGATATACGGACGCGCTCAAGGAACGGTCTGACGGTCTACTTACTCCCTCCCCTCCCTCCCTCCCAAACAGCCCGGAACTGGTGGTCGCCACCCAGGAGGTGGAGGAGCACGCGTCACAGGAAGCCCCTACAGACCTCATCATCCCTGTCGAGCCAGAGAAGACACCTGCGCCCGCGACGAACGACGCACTCGAAATCACGAAGAAGCCCGGAGGTGCCGTGGAAGCTGGCGAGGTCGAGCAATGCCCCATCACGCTCCTGACCGGCTTTCTCGGGTCGGGAAAGACAACCCTCCTGGAGTGAGCGGCACAGGATGCTCGTAATGTAGCACTACCGTC
Organism: Symmetrospora coprosmae; assembly: GCA_008802785.1. Lineage (NCBI taxonomy): Eukaryota > Fungi > Basidiomycota > Cystobasidiomycetes > Symmetrosporaceae > Symmetrospora > Symmetrospora coprosmae. Next base: position 403,757 of record VUYT01000001.1, on the reverse strand, counting down.
TACACACACGCTGACACAGTATATACGCATTCTCCGACCTCGCACCTTGCCTCACCAGCTACATCCTGACTGAGCAGCACGACCGCAAAATCGCAGTCATTATGAACGAGTTTGGCGATACGGCGGGCATTGACTGTGTGTGCGGGTAGCGAGATATCTTCCTGTTGACGAATCGCTGATGTCCTCACTTGCTCCTGCATGCGCTCCTCCCGCACCTGATCAAGCCAAGTCCCTGTCTGTATCGGATCCGAACAACGAGGACGGCGCCCTCTATGAAGAGATGCTCGAGCTCAATGTGCGTTACTGTAGCGCTCACTTACCACTTGCTGATACGACGTCCCGCAGACTTGCTGACCAGATATAGCAACGCTGCAGAACGGCTGCATCTGCTGCACCGTCAAGGACAACGGTGTGAAAGCCATCGAGGCGCTCATGGAGAAGAGGCGGGCAGCCGCGGCGGGCAAGGGCAAGGGCAAAGAGCGGGCATTCGACTACATCCTCCTCGAGACGACGGGGCTGGCGGATCCGGGCCCGATAGCGCAGATGTTTTGGCAGGACGAGGCGCTGGCTAGCGGTGGGTCCTTCCGACTGACCAGAGCAAACGAGTCAAGAGCACCAGCCGACCTCGATCTGATGCAACATTAATCGCAGAGATCTACTTGGACTCCATCGTCTGCGTGTGCGTGCCGCGAAAGGCTCATGGTCGCCGAAGTCTCGCCGCGGACATTGATTGATGTGGTGCCCTGGCAGTGTCGACGCCTTGAATGCGCTCGAGAACATCGACAACGATACTGCGGAACGGCATACGTTCGTCCAGTAAGCACGGGTCACAGATCTGCCTCGCAGCGACATGCTTTGCGTGCCCTGCCTAATCGCGTGCTCGCTACACAGACAGATCGCGCACGCCGACACCATTCTCCTCAACAAAGTTGATGTGGCCCCGCCAGACCGGGTTAAAGCTACACGAGAAGCTATTGGGTAGGTCTCCGGCCATTAACAATCTCGACGGTCCAGCCCGCAAGGCTAAACTCGCGCGCCTTTCCGACTCCATCAGACGTATCAACGCAGCAGCACCCATACACGAAACGGTACGAGGAGTCGTAGATCTTTCCAAGCTGCTGGATGTGAACGCTTTTTCGGCCTCGCGGGAGCAAGCGCCCGCTGCCTTGGACCTGCATCATGATGACCACGAGCACACACATGCTCGCGAGATCGATGCGATATCGACCGTCGCGGTGCCACTGCCTGTTCTGGACGCGCATCAGGTAGCACGTCTCGATAGCCTTCTCCGCAGCTTGCTGTGGGACGGCGTCCTCCCGTCTTCGCCTGCCAGCAACAAGGCCGACATCCTACGCACAAAGGGTCTTTTACACACTGCTGAGGGAACGGAGCATGTCATACAAGGCGTGAGGGAGATCTACGAGATGAAGGAGGTCCTCTCGGCGCGTGCTGCAGAGGCAAAGCGGATAGAAGGTAAACTAGTTTTCATCGGTCGGAATTTGGGCGATGGCCTGAAGGAGGGCGTCTTGTCGCACCTTGAACTAGATGGGTCTCTTCGGACGTAGCGTGGAACAAAGTAGCTTTGAAAAGCGTCCTAATATGCCCTTCATTGTCTACCTCAAGCCTGCATTCACTCCGAATGTTCGCCACCGGTTCGGAGGTCTCCTCCGCAGCAACCAACTTGCCCGAGTCAACTCCCATCATGTCTGCGAAAGCGAAGCTATCAAAGCGTGGTGCATTCGCCGGCGAAGATGACGACGAAAGCGAGACGGGCAGCTCAGCGCGAGGCGAGAAGGTGCCTTGCAGTGCCATCCGCCTCGACTTATGCTTGACCAAGCGGGCAGCGAAACATCCAGCCCAAGCTGACGAACCGTTCTTCACGCGCACAGCTCTCCGTTCCCGCTTTCCTGAAGCTGCTCACGTCCGAAGTGGGACTGAGCACGCAGGACGCGCTCGGCTGCACTGCCGCACTTGTCCGGGCAGGGTACAGCACGCTGCCTCGGGACGGCTCTGGGCCGCTTGCAGGCGTCAGCGAGGTCTCGCTCGTCGCAGCGGGCGTGACGGACCCGGACGTGCGCAAAATGCTCGTCGCATTTGGGCGCAGCGGGCGCGGAACTCGGACTGCCAGCAGTGGGGCTGTGGCGGACGTCGGCAGCGACGGCGGGCGCACAGGCCGGAAGCGCAAGATGCAGACCAAGGACAGCGATCTGGATAGGCCGCTCCCTACGGCGAGAGAGGATAGACCGGCACTCAGTCTAGAGTTCAACGAGGAGCTCGAGGATACAGCAAGTGATGTGGACTCGAGAGCTGGAGATCTCCGATCTGCTCCCAACAGTGCTGACATGCCGTTCCATCCGCTTGCAGCTGCTGCAAGATAGAACTGTCGTCATCAATCGAGCACCCGTCATGCTGGCATGGGCGACCGCAGTCGCTGAACGGCTAGGCTTCACGCGCCAGGAAGCGCTCAGTATAGGTGAGTCCGATCGCACCAAGCTACCTGAGGGTCGGGATGCACAGCAAAGCTTGAGACTGGTAGCATGTGTCCCTCAGCACACACATATACCAATCTTAACGCAACGGCGAGGGGAGTCTCGCTCGGCATCTACTCGCCCGAGAAAGGCAAGGAGCGTACGACAGTCGGACCTTCGCAGCCGTACGTGGAGTGCATGCTTGCCGCCTTATGGTCCCAATACTCGTGCGAAAGAAGCCCTGACACAGCACCACCATTCACTGCTAATACAGCTACGTCGAATTGCTCGGACGTCAGATCCCAGTTCTCGCCCTGCAGAGCGGCGAGTGGCGCGGTATAGCCAATGGCGCGATAGCTGAACCAGAAGGCGCTTTCGGATACGTGAGTATGACCTGCATACTGCCCTCGAGGAGGCAGTCTGAATACAGGACCAATGATGGCCGCCTCCGTTCCCCTCGACCCCGCAGATCCAGCGATCATTCCGCCAACAGATGTCGGGTGCCATGGGAGCCTTCAAGCTCCTCGCCAACAGCATCGAGCCAGACGAGCTGAACAGGGTGAGTAACGCAGCCATGACAGTGCGAACACGCCACTCGAACAAGCCCACACAGCTGAATCGCAATTCGCGTTCCTCAGATCGGGTACCAGCTTTATGCCGAGTTCCGGCCAGAGGTGCGCAACTGGGGCGAGAAAGCTCAGCTCAAGCTGGCGAGCATACTGGATCTCCGGAGACAGGAGGATGGAACGCTTTACGGGGTTACCAAGACGGAAGACGACAAGCCTGCAGCATCCGCCTTGAAGGACGAGGTTGCCCAACAGACCGAAACCATACAGCCAACAGTCAAAGCAGAAGAAGGGGAGCCGTCAGATCTGGGCCAACCCTTATTTGCGCCCAAAGCGGAGGATGACGAAGAGCGGAGCGCAGCTGTGCCTCTGGCTCCACCGGCCAAAAAGGTCAAGCGCGAGGAGGACTTTGACGATGACGACGGCGGAATCTCTGACAGCGACCTTGCCGGGCTGGTGTGAGCTACTTCCGTGTCGCTCAAGTTATTGTTGCTGCAATACAATGTCATGGCTTCAAGTTGTCCTGTCTGCCCCCCCCTCTTTGCCACCCTCTCCGAAGCTCGCTCGGACTGCACACATTTTCGGACGCGTTGCCCGGAGCAGCATAGCAGTATAGCACAGTGTGGCAGTTGACTGTCGCGCAAGATGGCGCAGACGGCGACAATGACAGTGGCTGCTGCCAAGCTGGGCAAGGCAATTTCCTCGAGCCTGCCGTCCAAGCACTACCGGCGAGTGAGCAGCAGCAGCAGCAGCACGCACGTCAATGGAAGGAGCAAGGGAGAAGCGGCAGAGGGGAACCATCATAACGGCGAGGTGAACGGTGAAGAGGACGACGACGACAAGGGAGAAGGGACGTCCGCGTCTGGAGGGGCCGCAGCGGCATCTCTGGCCCTGGCGAGCTTGTCGTCAAAGTACCTCGACGTCGCTGCCCTCCTGAAGGAACCTCTGGTCTTTGTGCGCGCACGGCATCCCGAGGAGGCGCAGCACAAGTACCCATACGAACCACTGCCGACTGCGCCGCCTCCTTCTGGTGTCGCCGGAGCTGGAGCTGGTGCTGCCGCTGCCGTGAGTGTGCTCCTTTGGCGGGGCGCGTCCAGCTGAAACGCTCATTTTTACACGATGAAGACGGACGGACGGCCCATATGGAAGCTGACAGGACACGCGTTGTTCCCGTACGAGCAGGCCTCGACAAGCAAGCTGGCACAGACACAAGACAAGAAGCTGCAGAATGGTGCGGATGCTACTGCACCAACGGCTTCTCCGAGCGGCCCATCGTCATCCTCCAAGGGCAAGCAGGTGGCAACTGGCAACTCGTCCTCAGCCGTCCCCATCCCCCTCAAATGGCCACAAGCATACCCAGCTGGACCAGGCTACCAGAACCTCGGAAATACGTGCTTCCTCAATTCGGTTCTGCAGGCTTTGACGCACACCGCTCCACTCGCAGCGTGCCTTCTCGGCGAGACGCATCACTCGCGCTCGACATGTACGCGCTCGAGCATTTGGCCTCTTGCGTATAGTTGGTTGGCTTTTGACAGTCCGCTCCTCTCTGGACACGCAGGTCGAGTCGTACAAGAAAAGCGATACTGCCTGCTCTGCGCACTGCAGCAGCATCTCGCAATGTGCTTCAAACCCCAGCGCCGGTCAAGCGCGATATCGCCCGACATCATTGTCAAGAGGCTTCCAGGTGAGTCGTTGCCCCCTCATGGATCTGTCTAGCCACCTCACATAGCAGCGAGAGCTGACTTGCGGGTCTGCTCTGCCCGACAGTCATCGCGAAAGGCATGCGCGTTGGGCGGCAAGAAGACGCACACGAGTTCTTGCGGCAAGCACTAGACAAGATGCAAGATTCTGCGGCAGCCAACATGACGCCGCCGGCCAAAACCGACCTCGAGAAGGAGCGGACCTTGATCTCGCGCATCTTCGGCGGCAAGCTCCGGTCACGAGTCGAGTGCGCCGGCTGCAAAGCCAACAGCGATACTTTTGATGCCATCATGGATCTCTCGCTCGACGTATCACGGGCTAGCACGGTCAAAGAGGCACTGCAGGCGTTCGTCAGGGTCGACTTGCTTCAAGGTCAGAACAAGTACAAATGCGAGAAGTGGGTGGACTTCTTCCCGTTCTTCGCTGGTTGCCTGCAAGCGCCAATGCATCATGTGTCCTTGAGCAGGTGCAAGAAGCTCGTCAATGCCAGAAAGAGCTTCTCAATCAGCGAAGCGCCGCAGATCCTCCACATCCACTTCAAGCGCTTTACACCCACGGGCAGGAAGATTACCGATGCGATTGGATATCCAGAAGAACTGAATCTCGGACCTTACATGAGTGACGATGCGTCCGAGGTGGGTTTTTCGCTACAAGCCACAATTGCGGCGTTAGCACAATCTGAAGTCCTGCCGTCGGTCCACAGCGCAATCCGTCCTACCGTCTCTATGCTGTGGTCTGCCACTCTGGCGGCGGTCCTCATTCGGGTCACTATTATGCTCGCGTCCGCGCCGGCGATAATCGGTGGTCGTCGATGAACGACGAGTCTGTCAATCCGACCAGTACCGAAGAAGCGCTCAGGCAGAGGAATGCGTACCTGCTTTTCTATGAGCGGACCAACAAGCTCGGCAGCGCTATTGGCGCGCCTGCACGCCCACTAATGGCTGGCCCCTCGGGGCAGCAGCAAGCGGGAACGAAGCGCAAGGAGAGGGATGAAGACTCAGTACAGTCCGACCGCGGCTCTCCCTACTTCCCAGCACAGCAAATCAAGACGAAGGGGCATCTCACGAACGGTGATACGAAGCCTTTTGCTCCAGCGCAGAATCGTCAGCAGCATCGCAATGGCTCGCAGTCCCCGAGCAAAGGCTCTCCCGTCGGCAACGGCCACTGGAAGCACGGCGGCAAGCAGCAGCAGCATCGCATGCCCTCCGCTTCGGCTGCCACCTTCTATGGCGCCAACAAGCACACATACCGACCCAAGCTAGTCGAGCAGATGAAGTCGCGTCACCATTGACGTGCCGTTCGTTGTCGAAGAAGTCGTTCACTTCGTCCCCGCATCACTAAAGACGTTTTCACCACTGCGCAATACTCCATCTTCTCCGCTTAGTATGCGCAACGTGTAGCAGACTCGTCCCCGTCGTTCCCCTCTGTCAGCTCACGCGTGCATAATCCGACATGGCTGCTCGCTTCGAGCAGGCAAGACACATTACATGGCTTCGCGAAGATAACTAAGAAGATAGGAGATCACGTCTCGGGCTTCGTACTCGACCATGCTCGCGCCCGCGTCCTCGAGAGCTGTTAGATCCTCGTACCGCGACCCTACTAGGGCCTCTTCGGCTGCCACACATGCTTGGCGGCGTGCATCAGATAGCATGGCTTCGGCATCGACGCTGCACGCTGTAATGATGCCATGCCGCGCGGTAATCTCAATAGCCTGCAACGCGAGATGTGAGAGGAGTTAGCCGAGTCTGCAAAGCCCGAAGAAGGACTCACCACTTCGCCCCAATGGAACGCCTTATTGAGCGAGTGGGTAAATTCTGGCGTCTGGCCCCACTGCCAGTCCCACGTCTGCAGTTCATCGTACACTTTCTTGACGTAGTCGTTCTTGTCCATTTCCCTTTCGTCAACCTCCACAACGTCCTTCCTCGATGCCCCGTAGACATGCGAGAATTGGTCGGCGACGGCGCCAAAGAAGCGGTCGTGTGAGAGCTCCGGATCCCACTCGCGCAGATTGCGGACGGGCGATGGTACGGACTCGACGCCTTTGCTGAGCATACCGGCCTGCGAGCGAAGTGCATCTCGTCTACCACAGCCCAACCGCAGCGGCATGGGGCGCAGGAACGCGCACCTTCTTGTTGGACAGGACACCCTTCAGATCTTGCAGTTTCGCGTCAATGAGCATCGTGCCGTGGTGGTACGCGCGAGCTTGGACGATCTTGAACGCCGAGCCCGAGACGTGCAGTCGACAAGATGCACCATCGCAGACAGCTTTCGGGTCAGCCTCCCATCGGGTCAAGTCGCGGCTGTGCAGGAGCACTCATCTTGTAGCCGTCTACGCAGATGTCATTCCTATCATTCACATATGTGTTGATGTCGAGATTGTTGAGGGCATCCGAGACGAGGAGGGCGTTCGTTCTCCGCTCAAATTGGGTCCTGGGAACATAGACACAGTAGTTGCTGTTGCCCAGATCCTGTTGCACATGAACGAGAGGGCGTCAGCGGGAGATGCAGTCAGGCTGAGCATTGCAGCCTGCTTTGATGGCGAAAGGAGGCGAATGGATAGTCTGGTGCGAAAACGCACATGATAGACGGTACCGCCTCCGCTGCGCCTCCGTACGAAAGGGACGTTCAGCTGTCGCAGAAGCGGAAGGTTGATTTCCTTCCATGGGTTCTACGAGCGTAGAGCGCACATTCAGCTGGGCAGCTTTCCCGGGGTCAGCGCTGCACCCAGGCCACACCTGGTTGCGACCAATGACCACGCATGGGGAGTTGCGGTAAATGAAGAGGACAATCTGGGATGCAGGGGTATGGCGGAAGATCCTGAGGTAAGGAGAAGAAGGTGTGTTCAAGGCGCGTCGGACGAGCAGGAAAATCGGTAAGTAGGTAAGGCATCTCTTGGTGGCTGGTGCATACGCGCTGGCGGCAACGCACCAATCCTCGTAGGCCAGGTTAAACCACGGGTTATGCGAATGCGAATGGTAGATAGCTGCAGGTACCTGTGCAGTGGCCTATGCAGCGGGGTTGTGGCTATTTCAGCGGAGGTGAGACACGTAAGAACTGAGATCCGTCTTGCGCATACATTCGGACTAGCAAGCGAAGTCGAAAAGCGTCGTGGCCGTGGCAATGAGCGTCTATAGCGGAGCGATGGGCCGAGCGATGGCAAGCGGCGAGAGAGGCACGTTGTAGACATGTTCTGTGCCGCGAACGGAGAAAAGCCGAGCTTCAAACTCCCAGACAGCGAGCAGGCGACGACGCATGCAAGGAGAGGACATCTCGGACTGCATTGCCATACCATCTATATCCACCAATCGTTACCAATCTCGCGATGGTCGTAAATACAGCAGTCACGCCTGTCTCGTTGGCTGGCAGGTCTTGCAGGCGTGTCCCGGCAACGGTACAAACGCAGGCAGCTCGAGTACGTTTCCGCAACGCTGTGCCAGACCCTCAGTAGCCCGAAGCGTTCGGAGCGCTGTCTCCTTCCCTCTTCAGGCTAAGAAGGATCTCCTTCATCCTGCTCAGATCCCTCGTGCCTTTAGCAGCCGTCTTGCTCCTGCTGTCCTGGAGCTCAACCATCTCTGCAATGCGCTCCCAGGTCGTGCCCCTGCCTAGTGCGTCATCCCGCGCCTGAATGAAGGCCGCCTCGTTCTCCTTGTTGGCCGAGATTTGCTTCTCCTTCTTCTGGTTGTACGTCGCGTAGAAGTCGTCGATGGCCTTCTCGGCCTTGCGAATGATATCCTCCTTGCGCTCAGCGGAAGCGGCATCACGCTTGGCAATGTCCTCCTTCTGCTTCTCTCTCCAGGCGCTGTGCCAGGGCATGACGGTGAAGGTCAGATCACATCGCGAAGCGGAGTGCGGGTTTGACAGACTCACCGGATGGCTTCTGACTCGGGCTCTGCGGGGGCCGGGGTGCTTGAGTATGATGGCTGACCTCCAAATGCACTGGGTTGCTGAGAATAGCCGTTCTGCGTTCCGGGTTGGAAGGTTGGTTCAGATCTGCCTGTTGGGACTAGCCGGCCCGGGACCCGGTCTTCGCCATGCGAACGGACTCCTCACCTGGTGAGACTGCGAAGACGCGTAAGCGTTGTTGCTGCTGTCATCCTGAGGCGGGTACAGCTGGAGGTCCGGGTACTGGCTCTGGAACTGCTGGACGGCCGAGTCGTCCTCCCGCTCGGCGGCAGGGACGGCACGAGCACCACCGCCCATCAGGTCATCGTCGTCGTCATCATCATCAATGGCTACGCTGGCGCTGTTGGGCTTTGCGCTGGGTGCAGGGTCCCTCTGGAAGGACGAGACGAAGTCGTTGCTCGCGGGTCGCGCAGCGCCATTAGACGGCGCCGCCGCGTCGTCGAGCTCCGGGAGGTGGGACCTCGACGCGGAGGATGGATCCTGGAAGTCGGACGCGCTGGGCAATCCTGTGGGAGTAGGGCCAAACTCGTCTCCGAGCAGTTCACGCTCGCGCGCGAGGAAGTCGCCCTGCTGTCCTGCAGCCGACGACGAGGTGGGCCCCGCGCTGAAGTCGTTGAAGTCGTCGAGCTGGGGGGCGGCCAGAGGGTCAGCACGGCGGCAGCAGTAGCGGCAGCAGCAGCCTCGCTCATGAGGATGGGAACGTACAGCTGGGAAGTCACTCATACTGCGGATACAGGCTGGGGATGCTGCTTGCGGTCTGCACAGGGCATGAGGTGAGGCGAAGCGAAGCGAAGCAGCGTGCGGTGGCCGCAGGTGGGAGGCGCTGGAGCCGGCTTCAGCAAGGCACAGGGGCACACTCCCTCCCTCTGCACAGCACACATGCACCTCATTCCGTAGACCACAGTGTGCATGAGCCCCATCAGGTGCTTGACTGTTACAGATGACGTCCAACCTGCTCTATCTGACACATGCGAGCCCGTTCCTAGATGACTGACTTCGCCAGAGCCTGTGGAGGCCACGCGCTATCGGCCTCATAAGGCACCGAGAAACGATGACTACCGCTACCAACTTGCCTCTGCAGCCCGGGCAGCTCGACTTGGGCAGAACTGTTGGGCGGAACAGTCACGTCCACCTGCAGCTCCCCGCCCTGGATCGACCATGAACAAGCAACCTGGCCATAGGGACTGATGTGTGTCACTCGAGCAGAAGTCACATCTCCTCCAGGCTGAGGCCGGATCAGTATCTTCTTCCAGCCCGGAGTGAGCGGGGAGATGCCGCCGACGCGCCCATGCAGGAAGCGTGCGACACTTCCCAAAGCAAAATGATTCATCGACGTCATCTCGCCCGGGTTGATGGTGCCGTCCGGCAGCACAGAGTTCCACCGCTCCCAGATGGTCGTGGCACCCATCGATATCGGGTAAAGCCAGCTCGGGCAGCCTTTCTCCTGCAGCATTCGATATGCGAGGGACAGCTTGCCCTGCTCTGCGAGCGTGTCAAGGATGATCGGCGTACCCGCAAAGCCCGTAGCGACCTGGAACGCCTTGCGCCGCACCAGGTAGTCCAGCCGCTCGGCTGCCCCGCGATTCTGCCTGTCGCTCTCGATGAGATCGAAGTGCAAGGCGAGAGCCAGACCGCACTGCGAGTCCGAAGCGATCCGACCAGATGGGGCAATGTATTTGTCGAGGAAGACGCCTTGTAGCCGCTGGGAATCGGCTGCGTACTTGTCCGCGGCCGCAGCCTTGCCCAAGATGATGGCGATCTTGGCCATGGTCCGCGTCACACGCAATAAGTACGCGTTGGCTACGTAATGGTTGTCGGTTGTTGCCATAATAGGGCTCTCCGGAGGCGCTGCAGGGTCTAGCCAGTCGCCGAGCTGAGGTATAGCTTCGTCCCAGAGACCGTCTTCACCTCGCTTGACCCCTACATCCACCCAGCGCGTCATGCTCTCCCACTGGTTTGACAGGCTGGCAGTGTCGCCGAAGCAGCAGTAGAGGTCGTAAGGCGTGAGAACGGCAGCGTCGCTCCATACCGCGAAAGGCGTGGGAGCGGGCAGGTACCGAAGAATGTCTGGAACGACGATTGGCGGCTCGCCACGCTTGTTGGTAAGGTGCTCCGCTTGGAAGTCTTGCATCCAGCCATTAAGCATGCTTGAACAGTCGAAGAGATACGATGCGGTCGTAGCAAAGACCTGAAGGTCGCCAGTCCAGCCGAGACTGTGAGGAATGGAGCAAACGAGAGGCACAGACAGGGCAAACAGGGGAATGGCGTGCTCAGCAAGCTGCTGCGATACCGGGATGTACGAAAGCCGTCCTAATGACACTCACCGCTCGTTTCGCTGCGGGCAATCGGTCGGCAGACTGACGAAGTTTCCCCGCATCGACCATACCACATTTTCATGCAGCTGGTTTATGTCCGGGTGGGAGCATTCGAAGGTCCCGGTTCTCTCCATCTCGGAGTGGATGTAGACGGCTTCGAGGTCGTCTAGCTGGAGCTCTTTCGGCCAGTTGTCCACTTGGACAAAGCGGAAGCCATGATATGTGAAGGTAGGCTCCCAGCCTTCGAGACTACCGGCACCGAGAGTGATGACGTCGCGCTGAAGAGCGTGTCGCAGGGGTCGGATGCCAAGCTCTCCGTGCTCCAAGACTTCGGCGTGGGCGAGGCGGATCTCATGTCTGGCTTGACCTGCAAGATTCGTTCTGAACCGAAGCCAACCGACTAGATTCTGTCCGAAATCGAGAATAGTCTTTCCGGCCGGGGTTTGGATGATCTTGACCGGGCGTATGACGCCTTGCCTCCGGACGGGCGAGCGGTCTGCGATGAGCTGGCCTTTCGGTCCTTCAATCACGTCGACAGGCTGCCAGTCTGATGTCGATTGTGACGACGCTGTCGACCACCCGCGGTCCTCGATGTTCGCATCATATACCTCTCCGCAGTACAGCTCGGACGATATGATCGGACCGTAGCTCCAGCTCCACGATGAATCGGTTGTGAGCACAGTTTCGCCGCCAATGACGAGCTGGGCCTGCAAAGCGTTGCGGTCGCCGTAAAGGTTTGTGTTGCCTCCTCCCCAGCCTAGCCGGCCCGTGTACCATCCTTCGGCGACATATCCTCCCAGCACATTCTCGCCTGGGACGAGCAGAGCCGAGATATCGTAGGTCTGGTAATGCAGTCGGTGCGAGTAGCTGGTCCATCCCGGAGGCAGAACCTGGTCTCCGATCCGACTGCCGTTGAGGTACATCTCGTACATTCCGAATGCCGTCACGTAGAGGCGTGCCGGTGCGCCTGCGACCTGCGTATCCCTCCCGTCGTCCAGGTTGAAGGACCGACGGACTCGGAAAGGTCGCTTAGGCCCTGCCTTGTCTTGTGGCGGGCACGATATCATCGAGGCCGTCCATTCGCTCTTGTTGAGCAGGGCAACCTCGATGTCAAGCGAGGCCCAATTGGTCTGTTGACCGTTCGTAGAAGTAGCGCAAACGCCGACTGTGATGCGCTGGCCCGATACGAGCGGATCTGCTGGCCATGGCACCAGCACCGAGTCCGAGCTGTCGACTTTGTACTCTCGTGCTTCCTCCTTGCCAGCAGGGTCGGACAGTCTGATGCTGTACGCGGCTTGCTCCCAATCTTGCGCGCCATCGTCCGCCTCGAAGCGCCATGAAAGGCGTGGAGTGGCATCGTCGACGCCGAAGCCGGAAGTGAAGTGTTCACAACTGACGCGGGAGATGCGGACAGCCATGCTGGCGGTGGCGAGGAACTCTGTCAATGCGCGGTCGGAGACGTGGGACAGACTACGTGAGTAAGGCTGCAGCGTATCCGAACGTTCTCACTGTAGACTCCTCACATGGATAGCTGCGTGCGTCAGAGGTGCTAGCAATAGGCCGGTGCCGCCAGTGAGATCTTCTTCGGGGCCGTTCGAGTTCGCGCAAAGAGCTGCCCAGCCGTCAATGACTCGCGCTGATCTTCGAAAATTAACGACTTATAGACTCAAGTTGAGTGTGGTACGATGCTCAGTGGTTAGTGAAGGCTAGTCCCTGCTCATACAGACGTCACCTCAAGTCTTCGCAGTGTCGGTTCAGCCCGACGAACGCAGTGGCGCCCCCGCTCGGCGCAAAGATGTTCGCAGGCCTTGGCCCACTTCGCGACAACAATGCACGCGGACCAGGCCATCATGCTCGCCGCATCTTTGAACCGCTTTCTGCCTTTCGCCTTCCGGTTATGCGGACGGATCAATCAACCTCGGTACATGGCTCGCACCTTCGCATGGCCTCTCTGTGTGCATCCCCACTGAACCACAGACGCAGCGACCCCATACAATCTTTCTAAGAGGGGAAACGCGGAGACCCAACTCTCTTCTTCTTCTTCATTCTCCTCCTCCTCCTCCTTCTCCTCACTTCACTGCCGCTCTTCATATCCTCGCATAGCCGTCTTCCGCTTGCACTCCACAACTCGGAACAGGACACCTGTCGCAGCTTACTCTGAGGCTAGATTAACATGGGCAAACTCAAGACACTTGCCATCGCCGCAATCGCTGGCTTTGGTGGTCTACGTGAGTCGTCGAGCTGTATTGCGTCGCCCGCCGCGCGCACGGTCTGACCGCGACACCATCACCCCTGCACACACTCGACGCATGCCACACACGGCTACGTGACATCAGTCTTTGGGTACGACCAGGGCATTATCACGTCTACTTTGGTCCAGCCAGACTTCATTCAGGAGTTCAACAATCCGTCGCCCGCCATGCAGGGAGGCATCGTGTCCAGTTTTTCCGGAGGCGCATTCGTCGGAGCCGCCTTTGCAGGATACCTGGCAGACAAGATCTCCCGCAAGCGCACAATCATGGTCGGCGCAGTGATTGCCATCGTCGGTTGCGCCATCCAGACTGGAGCCATTCACGTCGCCATGATGGTCATCGGGCGACTCATCGCTGGAGTTGCCATCGGCATCTTGTCGATGGTCGTGCCAATGTGAGCATGCAGCACCTCTTGATTGAGACAACTGCTCCGGTCGCGAGCTCCAGCTCACCATGTCATTTCCGATTCCATCAGGTACAATTCGGAGATCAGCCACCCAAGCAATCGAGGACTCAACGCCGGACTCTGGCAGCAAATGCTGAGTCAGTCACCTCTGCTACTGGGTCTCAGTCACTCAAGCCTCCGCTGACAGTTTTTGTTGCTCTCCATCCAGGTTTCGGCTTCCTCTCGGTGAGTGGAGATCCTTCAGGTTGGGATCGACGACCTAGCGAACGCTGACAAAGGCTTATATGATTGCAGGCTAATTGGATAGGATACGGAAGCGGCTTCCTCAATGGTCCTGTCCAATGGCGTCTTGGGCTTGGTCTACAAATGGTTCCCGCAGCGTTCCTCCTGCTCGGCATTTTCTTCGTCCCGTACTCGCCGCGATGGCTTCTCAAGCAAGGCCGAAACGAGGAAGCCATGCAGAGTCTCAGGTCCCTCCACTTCAATGGAAGCAACGACGAGTGGATCGGTGCCGAATACAACGAGATGCTCGCTCAGGTCGAGCACGACCGGACTCTGGGGAAGGCGGATATTCGGGATCTGGTCCGCACGCCGGGCATGCGGAAGCGTACGGTGCTCAGCTGCAGCTTGCAGTTCATGACCCAGATGACGGGTATCCCGGTCATCAATTACTTCGGACCGTGAGCTGCCCTTCCCCCATTGCCCGCCACTGGCGAGACTGTATGCTGATGAACAGATCCACAATAGAGCTCTCTATACCACATTGGGCATCGAGGGAAACGACCGTCTTCTCCTCACTGGTATCTCGGGTATCATCGGTCCAGTCGTCTGCGCCATCGCCATCTTCTTCATCATTGACCGCGTTGGACGCAAGGGCCCACTCATCGTCGGTTCCCTCGGCTGTGCCATGGCCATGGCCATTCTCGCGGCCATTGTCAACAACTTCGGCCCAGACTCCTCAAACAGGACGGCTCTGCGAGTCGGAGTCGCTATGCCTTTCGTCTTTTCGGTCTTCTTCTCCTTCTCCTTCGGACCCATCAGCTGGATCTACAGCAACGAGCTCTGGACGACCCGCACGCGCTCGATCGGCGTCGCTGCTGCTACCTGCTCCTCGTGGGCTGCCAACGTCCTCTTTGGCCAGACGGGCTCTATCGGCATTGCCGATGCGGGCTGGTCCTTCTACATTGCATTCGTCGTCTTCGGTGTCTTCGATGCCATCATCATCTGTGGGTACCGCTGGCATTCATTTTTGCCTTGTATCTCGCTGATCGCAACATCCTTCTACCGCAGACTTCTTCTTCCCCGAGACCGAGGGCCTGTCGCTCGAGGCCATCGCTGCATTCTTCAATGACGGCGACCAGACACAGACGGCTGTAGACCCTCGAGTCAGCGCTGGAGACAAAGCCGAGAAGAATGACGAAGTCTTCGAGGACCTTTCCGAGCGAAAGGCAGGCGCGGTGTAAGAATGGTTGGTGTAGTGAGGGCGGTCGCCTCTATCGGCAGGGAGGGATATTCAGTAATGGGTCAATTGTATTAGTCGAACCGCGTGACATGTGTCTACGTGCATGGTTTAATGAAAGGAGCGTCTTACGATGAGCGCACGCAACGGAATTTCTGGGACGAGCCTAACAGCTACAACAACATTTCTCGGGCCCTACCTACCCAGGCACGAACTCGCAGCATGGAGAACATCGCGTTCGTGCAGTCGGTACGGTCTCATCGACCGATTATTCAGGGTCCTCCAGCTCTAAGCTCTACCCCGTCACTGAAGCGGTGACTGGAGCCTGAGCTCGGTAGTTCCGGCTGTCTTGTCTTGTTCCATGTACGGTTCTCGGCGGCCCCGCCAACAGTAGCCTGCGCAAAGCCCACGCCAGTATGCGACGCACTCTTTCCTAGCGCGCTCCTATTAGCGCTCATCTTGTTGAGCTGCTGCTGCAGCTTCTTCGCTTGGCTGCTGTCAACTATGATGGACGTGTTGATCTCGTCGGCCGAGGCAGCAGCAGCCAGCTTGCTCGATCCAAGCGAAGGCAGCGACAGTCGCCCGGGTAAACGCGTAGACACTCGAGCTGGTGTCTTGAAACGTGACGCTACCATCCCGTGAGCCGGTGGAGCGGGACGAGAGGCGTTTACGTGGCCTGGCGTTCGTGGGGCGGAGACAGAAGATCCAGAAACCGATGCGTAGGTCAATGCTTCGCCAGCTTTGGCGGACTCCTGTGCGGAGCCGAAGATCCCGTCGGATCCCGTCTGCGGCTCATTTACGGGTGGTCTGGCCTGCTGATGCTGCTGCACGACGGCCTGGCTCGCCAAAGGTAGTCGACCAGATGTGGCTGCTACTACTGCCGAGATGCTATTGCTATACGGGGAGGACGCCCCCGTTGAGAAGCCTGCAGCAGCAGAAGTCGACGGCAGGGTTGTTGGTTTTGCATTGACTATAACGAGAGGTCGAGCGTCGTTTTGCTGCACCGCATATGTGATGTGCGGCAGACGGAATTGTCCGGAATATGGCTGCGGTTGTGCCTGCTTCTGCACCGGATGCTTCTGATCACGGTTCTGATCTTGAATCGTATTCTGTATCTGAGTCGGCATCTCTTGCTGCCGTCGGGCATCTATCGGAGCTTGTGGAAAGGGCATCGGATCTGTCCGTTCGAGATTATGCGTGAGCGCGCTGCCAATGCCTGAGAAGCCTTGCGTTGGTCTGGGAGAGGCTCCAGAAGGGGCCGCTGGCGCCGTTATGCGACCGGTGTATTGCTGCGGAGGCAAAGTCTGGCTAATCACGGGCCCGACGGGCTGTCTCGTCGTTGGCTGTACTTGCTGCCCCACATGATGAGGCGCGAATCTGAAATGTGCGACATTGGCGGGAGAGACTTGCTGCGTGGATGCGATTGGTGCGAGGAAGGGAATTGTACGTGCAGCCACTGTAGAAACAGGGGTCGCGCCGGCTCCGAGACTGCGTGGATGGTGCGGAGCTGCCTGTGAAAAAGGAAGGATGAGAGGAGCTGGCGGGCCAACTTCCGGCGGAAGAACGAGAGATGGAGCCGAGAAAGGAACAGTTCGCAGGTGCCCTTGCTGTCCTTGAGCGTACGTGTGCAGAGGCGGAATGGGAGTGCCGAAAGGGATTATCTGTAGGGCGTATGGACGGGTCAGCAACGCAGTCGAAGACCCACCTGCCTTGTAAGAAATCAGGGTAAGCACCCTCGGCGATGTCTGCGAAGTGAATGGGGAATAGCGAAGCTCGGCCATGTGCTGCTCGGGTCGGCAGGGATCCGTTAGCGACATCTCAAGCCGGGTGCTTGTACACGCCTGCCAAGACTCACTTCCAGGTCCTGAACGAGGCCGAATGCCGGTGGATCACCTGACCTGTTGTTGCTGACAACGGCCGCTCCGCTGGCCAGCACTCCCGGCTGCCTGCCAATCCGAGCAGTCTCATTCGGGAGAAACCATCCGTTACCTTCCCGGTCGTGGCGTTCATCGTTGCTGCTGCCGCTGCTCTCACAGCTTCGAGAGCGAGCCCGTTGCACTCGATGACTTCGGAGGTGCTTGCGGCCACCATGCTGTTCTCGCCTCCCGCTTCGGTTCTCGCGATGATGCTTCCCCCTTTCTCGTTCGCGCTTCCGGCTGGAGTGTCTATCGCGCTTTTCATGCCTCCTACTCGTGGACGGCGACCGATGCGGATCGTCGATCTCGGCCCGGAAATGCTCTGCCAGAGGCAGCTCGTCGTCGAAGATGCGCACCCGTCTCGGAGGATTAGCCTCTGCTGCGAAGTAGCTCTCCTGGTCACGCTCCTGATCGTGTCTACTGCGCTCGTTCCTGTTCTTTCTCCAGTGATCTGGTGCGACCACGTTCGGCGACAGCGGGTCGAAGTTGGGAGGGCGGAACTCGGGGTCAATTGGCGGAGGGCGTGCCCGCACTTCGTCAATGCTCTATTCGACGAATGGAGAGCGTCAACGATGTAGGCGTAGACACAGATACCCGCGTTCTACGATGCGATTCACCGCTCGTGTCTCCTTTGACGGTGCAGCAGCTAGCGTCTTCAGCCATGTCGGCAGCTCGCCCTTTTGCGACATCTGGCAGAAGGCGGTGAATGTCAGCATCAGCAAGAGATGCTGCGTCCAAGTAACGGGAGACCGAGTCTTCTCACCTTTTCGTATACGTGATCTCCCCGCTCGTGGCCAGCTCGACGCTCTTCCTCCCCGGCCGGCACCTGCGCTCGCCTCTGGAATGTCAGACGGCCGGGTCCAGTCTCAGTGCGACCTGGCGGTGCAGCGTCCGGCTGTCCGGGGTATGACGTCTCGGACTGGACAGCCTGTCTGATCCTGACGAGGTCCTTGGGAGGGGCTTCGACTGCACATCGGAACAGCAAGGAGCGCCTCTCGGTCAACCTTCGGTCGCATCAAGCGCAAGGGGCCAGCGGAGAAACGCACACTGTTCGCGCTCGTCCAGGGTACCTAGAGCCTCCGCAGTAAGATCAATGATATTCTCGTCCTTCCAGTTGGTAGAGGGCCTCATCTCCTGTCGTCGCGCTCCGGTTTCGTCGAGCTCGTTCGGGCTTTGTCGGACTCGGTCGCGGTGAAGCAGGCGTGCTCCAGGACGGCAGTGTCGATGTGAAGCGCTCGTCATGCAGCGACGTTCGTCGGCAGCGCCATGTATGTGTGGATACCCTGCCTGCTCCTGCTCCTGCCCCTGCCAGCTACCCACGTCCTAGGCCCGAACGAAGAAGTCGTCAGGAAGACAAGCCCGGCCTCAAGAGTGGAAGAGCTCCAAGAAGGGCCGCCACCCGAGAGTAGTCGCGGGTCGCGTCAAGCGGGGTACGGGGTACTGGGATACGAGGCTGCGAGGCTGCGAGAGTACAACATCACGCTATTATGCTCCATCGACGTCCTCGCAACTCAGTCTGACCAAGCTTTTGACCACTTGACCAAGTGCTGCGGAATGTCCTTCCTCTCCTTGACGGCCTCCTCAATCATCGAGGACCACGGCACCAGTCGGCAGAGCCGGAAGATGCTTCCTCCCCCTACACTGCCGCCTCGCGCGGTCACTGCTACATCCTTGATGAGTCCGAGGAGCCTCAATCTTTCGAAGGCCTGTCAGGACCGCGCGCGGGTCAGCTTGACTGACACGACCGTCCCACGTAGGAAGGATACGCAACTCACCTTCAAGCACAACCCGCGGCTGAAGGCTTTACTCGAGCTAGCTCCCGACGCAGCTGCCCGCTTGCAATGATCTGTGTACCGTTCGTACGCCACTACAAAGTTGCACGGCCGTTCTTCCTCGACAAGATGCTTGGCCGAGATGAGCATGGCTACCTCTGGCATACCCAGCCCTTCCGGCACGCTCCTTTCCTGCAGCTGGATGCAGGGAGTAAGATCTTCCGCTTGCAGAACAAGGCTGGAGGTGGTCACAGCCTCGCCAGGTGATGAGCGGATCCTGTGGCGCACATTGCCGACGAGCATCGCCTAGCAGGCGTGGAAGCGGAGAGCCGCTGTTTCAGCACGAGGCGTGGTGCATGATCCACGCAGATTCAACTCAACTCACAAGGTCATCAAAGAACTTGCGATCCGCATCGAGTCCCCGGAGCTCGTCAAGAGCGGAGATCTGAACTTGGACGGCTTTGTCCGTGAAGAATAGCTGCACAGGCAACGCGAGCGTCAGAGCAGCAGAACAGTGCACCGTACGATGCGCATCGGGCATCTCACGCACCTCGACACCTGCGTTCCAGTCTTCCTCGATGGGAGATGCGACGTCTGGCGTATTCAAAGTCATCGCCTCCATGGCTGTCTTTGCGACTCCAGCAAGCACGTCCTCAGCAGGCAGCAAATGATGCACTCTGCTCTGGCATCGACTCTTGACACGCTTCTCGAGGGTTTCGATGCAGTCCGCCCGTGCACTCAGACCAAGAACAGCCATCCCGCCCCGCCTAAACCCGCCCTGAACGCAGTCGAGTAGGCAGTACAGGAAGCTCTGCCGAATCGAGTGGTGCGCGAACAGGTCAAACTCGTCGATGATGAAGATGAGAGGCTTCGAAGGCGCAGAGCCTGCTTCGGCGTCGTCCGTCGGGCCCGGTTCGAGAATGGCGAGCAGGGAAGAAAGAATGTTGGCGTTGGACGTCTGCGAGGTGCGGTTTCAACGAACGATTGAGACATCAGCCTCTATTGACCAATTTGCGAGACGACCGGACAAGACTTACAAAGCTTGAACCGCCTTCCGCATCTGCGTCGTCCACGTAGGCATTCGAGCATAGCTGCCGAGCCACCTCCTTCAGAGCTCCCTTGTCGTCCCGCTGCACCAGTCCTGACAGCCTGACGACCAGCATGCCGTCTTCGCCGTACACCCCCGTGAGCGTCTTGAGCGAGCGATCGACGATGGCTGTTTTCCCTATACCCCTCTCGCCGACTAGAAGGAGACAGTTCCCTTCACCTTCTCGCACGGTGCGGTCCAGCGTGTTCCGGACGTCCTTCTCTGCTGCTTCATGGCCTGCGGACATGCACGCTCGAGCTGCCAGCCAGGGCCTGTACGCCGGCTCGTGTGGGTTGGGTGCCGCGACAGACTTCTGGACTGTCGAGCATGGCCCAGAGAGGCGCTCAAGCACGCGGTCCAAAATCCGGATAGCGTCGCGCTTCGGGTAGGAGCGCTCCGGGCGCGGCTCACGCGGTCGCGTCGCGATTGTGAAACTACCTGTCTCCGAGACTGTCCGCGTAGGCTGGCTGATACCGGAGCCTGAAGGAGCAAGCAGGTCTGCAAAGCGTGTCTCGCCGTTCTGTGCGGCGTCGCTTGCCTTTGCTGCCTTTGTGGGCGTGCGCTTCTTGGCGGAAGCGGATGGGGTAGAGAGACGTGACGGTATCGCCTTCTTGGTGGGTGTGGCGAGGGAGGGCTCCGCACCGCCGCCTTCTCCGTTACTACTTGTATCTCTCAATGGCGCTGGCAGCTTGAGGGCTTCGAACTCGTTCTCAAGTTCCGATGGAGTCGAGAGCGGGGAGTCGGTCGCGCTGGGATGTTCGCTGTCCAGATCCATTTGCACGGAGCGACGTCCACTAGGCAGCGTGCTGGCTGTCTGCTCGCTAGGGTCTTCAGACGTCCTGGTCTGAGCTACACGAGCAGCCAGGCCCTCCTCCGCCGTAGCAGCTGTACCGGCCCTCTGATCCGGTGATTCCGGCAACTGGACGGATCCTGAGACCGCTTCATCGCTCGCAGAGGTAGCGCTCTTAGCATGACCTAGCGTCTGGGCGGACAGACCGTCTTCTAGGCCAGTACTGGCACTCGAGGCAGTCGTCCTGCTGAGGAGGTCGCTGATGGCCGCTTTCTTCCGGCTGCTGTTTCGCTGCCCGGGCAGGGTGAATGCAGGCGGTTTCTGGCCTGACTTGAGCAAGACTGACGGTGGCGCGCCGCGGTCTCTCCTGTGACCATCTCTCTCCTCGGGCGGCCGTCCTTTGCCTTTGCCGTTACCCTCGAGCTCGGTGCCTGCGTGACCCGGCCGCCCCGGGAGTCTCCGCGAGCTGCGGCTGCCAGACACTGGAATAGAGAGCTCGTCCTCCTCCTCGTCATCGTCGTCATCGTCTCGAGCCCGCGAGGGCGTTCGATGAGTGGGGGAAGCGCGTAAAGAGCTTGGACCAGCGGGTATCGGCGAGCGGTCTCCCAAGACGCGCGGCTGAGATGCGATGGCAGGCGAGGGCCTGTGCGATGAGCGCGTAGGCGATGCAGCGTGTGTCGTGGGAGAGCTCAGACGGGCAGGATCCCAGGAAGCACCCCGTGTGGGGATGTCAATCTTCGTAGCCGTGCCCTGGCGAGGCGCGCTGGTGCCTCCCGAACGAGCTGACCCGGACTTCGAACTCGAGGGCGCGTCATGTGGATCTCGTGATGCATATCCGTCACTGCGAAGGCTTCTCGTAGATGCCCCCACGGCGCCACTGCGGCTGGCGCTGCCGTTGCTGCTGGTGTATTCCTCCAGGCGGACCCGCTTTGCTGGCGGCGGCGTCGTCGTCGGCGACGCTTGACCACTGGCAGGAGAAGCGTTCCTGCGCTTCGAAGAGCGCGCATCAATGATGACGCCGTCAAAGATGCGCTTCTGCGGTGACGTGCTGCCAGCCATGTCCGATTGAGTAGAGCCAGACGAGAGAGAGAGAGAGAGTGGGTGTCACTGGCGAGCAAGGTGCAAAGACGCGTCTGGTGGCGTGGCAGTGATACGGGCTGTATGGATTCCCACTGCAGCTATGTAAACACTGCTCATGCTATAGCTACATGCTTGGATTGCTTCTCTACGATCTGCCTCATGTGTACTGCCTGCTACATGCACGGGGACTGATTGTGGTAATTGCGGGTGTTCGTTCGGGCGTCGCCGCTCAGCATGATGGAAAGTCTGGACCTTGCGTTGAGATGGCTGAGACTGTAAGATATGGAGAGCGCATGCTACTATGGGAAGGAAAGGTCCTCGAAGTCGGCGGGCAGGTTGAGCATCTCGAGCAATGGCTCGCGTTCCATGCCGTAGTTGTTGCTGGCGTACGACATCAGGCAGGAGATCTGTTCTGTTGGAGGGGAGAAGTGACGCCGAACATACTCAGGACCATCAGCTGCTCATTCCTTATGGTCTTCGCTTCTTCAGAATGCCTCAAGCTCAAGTAGCCACTGGCTCAGGGCAAAGCTGCCAGAAAGAACGAAAGGGAAGGGCATAGAAGCAGGAAGGGTTGTTCACCAGTCCAGCGGAGGGCACTCTCCTGCATGGCCGCAATGTCCTTCTTCTTCTGCTCGTAGACTGCAGGATCGCAATCGGCAAATTGGGCGAGCTCGGTCTTGACGTCTTCAATTTGCTTCTGGTAATCGTAGTACTGCTCGAGGAGGACCTGTCGCTTGCTCTATGAACGCGTGAATGCAAAGACGGCATGTAGAGGGACATTCAGTTCGTAGCCGGAAAGAATCTGTTGGACTGGGAGAATCCTCACCGCCTCTTCCTCGTCCCCCTCACCACGCGCCGTCTTCATGGCTTCGAAAGCTGCCGTTGACTCTTCAAGGTTGGTCTCTGCTGCTTGTAACGCCTTCTTTGCCTCTTCGTAATCGTTCTGTAGCTTTGTGGCGCTCGCACCGGGGTAGCTCCCTGGTTGCGAGGGGTGGTGAAGGTGGCAGGATAGAGCGAGGGCGACTCAGTGCTGCTGATCTCCCCGGTCAAGTAAAGGAACGCATGCTAGCTCACAATAGTAGTTGGACGTCCCGATCTTCTCAAAGGAGACGAGCCCGTCATCCGTCAACGCGGCCAAAATCTCCTTGATGACCATGCCAGAGATGCCCGTGGCTTTCGAGCCGGTCTTCTCAATCTCCTTGATGGAGTAGAACTCCTTTGATGTGTGGAACCAGTTGAGGAGCTTGGCTGCCTTCTCATCGGCGGACATGCCCTTCTTCGAGCTCTGCAAGTGAGGGACGCGTCAAGGAGGGCGGGAGGGAGGGAAGGACAGGGCCGAGATATGCGCGTCCGTGAGCACAGGCAAGTGGGCCATCGAGGCATCCGGCCAACTGGATGGATGCTCACCATCTTGATGCTGTGTCGAGCGAAGACTGTTGGTGCGGTGCTGTTGGCGGATGCGATGTTGGCGTTGAGCGGAACCCAGCAGAGCTCGCTCAGACCGCAGAGGCCTTCTCCTCTTTTCTTCTGCCCTCTCTTCCACCCACAGCCGTCGTGGCTGAGACGGTACGGCTGGGTTTGACCACGTCGATATGCGCTTGAAGCACCCTCTGCTATCTCGTGGTCGCCTCTTCTGCTTGCTGCCGTCTGACTGCTGGTGTCCTCATCCTGCGCGGTGCAGCTGACACCATACTGTAACTACAAGTGCAGCAGGCGTGCGGCAGACCGCAGAGGCAGGCACAGGCAAACAGACAGCAAAGCAGAAGTGAGGAGGTCAGCAAAGCACGCGTGTACTTTCGACCATACCCTCTCTCACACTCCCGGCCTCCCTCGACGCTAAACACGTGTGCCCTTTTGAAGAACCGAATCCGGCCTTCTGGACGGGGACCCCCTGCTGGACCCTGCATGAATCGGAGCCTGCCTGCATGACGAGAGCCTGGAACCTGCATCAACTCTTGCGCCACTGCATGAAGAGCTGACCTTTCGCTTCTCGATGATCTGCGAGGAGCCTGTGACCTGCAGGTGTGCTGTAAGACTTGACTGCGCGTAGTCGCTCCTCAATCAGCTTCGCCTTCGTGCACCTCCCCGCCACCCTCGAAGCAAGCTCCGTCACCCCTTCCGCCCCCTCCTTGCTGTATCAGCAGTAGCAGCAGCAGCAGCATCAAGTGCTTGACTCGCTATCTCCGACTGATCACTTTGAGGTGCCGGGCTGAGCAACCGCTGCTCGAGAGGCCCCGCCAGCCCTGCGCTCGCTCACCTAGAGCAGCCTGCAAGCTTCGATCTGTCTACTGTCGGCCACAGCCAGCATGAGCCACACAGTGGAAGCCGAGCTCGCATCGCAATACGTTTCCAACATCATCTTCATACCCTGCTCTGTGGGATGGTAAGTCTCATCGTCCGACTTCCGGGTGCATGCTACCCCTTTCTCCCAGCGCTTGGCTGAGTGCATACTCCCCCTCGGCTCCGCAGGTGTATATCGCTCGTGCTATGCGGGATAGCGACGGACCGCGCAGTAGCCATCCTCCGACGCTCATCGAGGCGCGGCAACAAGATCACCGGCGGCACAACCTGGGCGAGACCACTCCTCATCGCAGCCGTCATTGCCAACATCCTCAGCGCAGCCACCGTGTACTGGGATATTGTGGCTTGGATGACGACGCAGCATCGTACCGAGGAAGAAATGCTGGGCTTCAAGATCCCCGACGTCATACAGCCGCTCTTTGCTGGACTGGTCGGGTGCGCATAGAGCTCTTTTGGTCTCCCGGAAAGAGAGCTTCGCACTCGCTCACCTCGTACCGTCCATCTCAGAGCGATTGTTCAGACCTTCATGGCAATCAGATGCTGGCGGTTGCTGAACCGCAGTATCTGGTTCGGCGTTGTCGTTGCCATGGGCATCTCCTTGACCCTAGCTGGCGCAGTCTGGAGCGTGGTCACGTCTTGTAAGTCCAGACAGGCAGGCTAGAGCCAGTCAAGTGTGCCTCGTGTGTGACCTGACCGAGGCATCTCGCTCCCTGCCTCCAGACGCCTTCACCAAAGGCGCCAATTTCGACCTGATCTTCGTGCCGACCCAGATCTGGCTGTGGACATCGTCGATCGTAGACATAATGATCACATCATCCCTGATATACCATCTCGCCAAGATGAAGCAGGGCTTCAATGAATCGTGCGTAGTGCCGCTGTTCGAGGGCGCTCGCACGTGGGTCATGCTGACTCAATACATGGTCTCTGCGATACCTAGAACGGACATGTTCCTCGACTCGCTGATTCGCCTCTCATTCGAGACCTGCTTGGCGCCATCCTTCTTCTCCGTCCTCTCCGCCATCCTATATGCAGTCTTCGTCAATACGGATTACCTGTGGAATGTGGGTGCGGCCTCTCAATGCGCATTGTATACGATGATTGACCTCTCATACCCTGCACTGCAGATGTTCATTGCTACTTCCGGTCAGTCCAGACTAAGCCTAGGGTAGATGCATTGTAGTGCTTCCGAAACGCTCTGACTGACACCGCTGGCAACAGCCTTCATCCCATCTCTATACGTCCTCAGCTTCGTGTACTGCCTGGAAGGGACGGCGCGTTCACGCAGGCGCCTCGAGACTTCGAAAGGCGGTACGGGACCTGCAGCCCGTCCAGTCAGCCTCGGCGTGCCGGGGACAGATGCGCGCAAGGGCACCCTAG
Source organism: Symmetrospora coprosmae (assembly GCA_008802785.1). Taxonomy (NCBI): domain Eukaryota; kingdom Fungi; phylum Basidiomycota; class Cystobasidiomycetes; family Symmetrosporaceae; genus Symmetrospora; species Symmetrospora coprosmae. The sequence continues at coordinate 378,364 of VUYT01000001.1, read as the reverse complement.
CGCGCTCGCCGACAAAGTCGTTTCAGTGGGACCCGCCGCTCGGATGGGAGTCGTCAGTCGTCCAAGAAGACAAGGACCTCCCGGTACGTCGGCCGAGTCTGGTGAGTCTGCAGGTCGAGTGCAGACCCCAATTTGTATACTGAATCGCGCTTAAACCTTCGACGGCTCAGGCGTTCCACCACTACGCCGACGCGAGCACTTACGAGCCGGCGAGCTTTGGCGTAGACGCACTGGCGCAACCGGATGATGAGGAGAAGGCCATGCGTGCGACAGACAGCACCCGAGCGATAATCCCGACACTGTCAGCTCGAGCCACGGCACGCGGTCTGGGTACATCTCACGGGAGCGCTCAAGCCCGCGAACCAGCCCCGAGCGCGTCCAGGTCTGGTGCAAAGACCACGCGGCCTGATCCGAAGAGGATCTCAAGCGGCATCATGATTCAGGTGGAACGACAGGTATCGGTGGACGATGAGAAATAATCAGGCAGGCAGTGTGGCCACGATTCAGGGTCTGTGCAGTGTTGTTGACGAGAGTGAATATGCGCCTATCCCGGCTGAAACCATGTAGCGAAACTGAGATTAAGCGGTCTGTCACGGCGATGCGGTCAAAGCAACGTCGCCTGCCAGGGTGCCAAATGCGCAGCGGCTCTGACGAGCTGGGACAAAAGGGAGTTGTATGCGCCGGGTAAGTCCGGCTGTCCCATGAGGCAACTTCGGCGGGAAGGACCGGATCAACGAACTATAGCATACCTATGGAGACCCGCACGGGGCCTTCGCTGGATGCCGTATAGCACAGCCTGGAGCACCAACCCTGCATTTGCTCTCCAGGCCGTTGGTGCCTGGGTGGGGCCGCCTCGGCATTTCGGTGAGATGATCCCGCTGGTATGCACGTGACCGGCTGGCAGTGTGCCGGAGGGGTCCGCTCGAGGTGGAGACACGCCCGTTTCGAGGCCCGGCTAGCAGCGCGGGTGATCCTCCCACCCTTCAAGGCGCGTCTTTCTGGCGACTTGCTGGACCTCCTTCGCCTCTCTCCTCTCTCTCCATTCTTCACTGCACAACCTACCGTACCCGCTTCACCTCTCCTTGACCTTCTCCGCCAAGCCAGCATGTCTTCCTCCAGCCTCAGCCCCATCAAGGACGCCCTGAACAAGACTGCCATCGTGAGTATAGCTGTAACTGTGCTGCACCACGACACGTCTCAGCCCGTCCTCCGTTCCCGACATTCACAGGTTACCGGCAGTGCCCGAGGGATTGGCAAGTCCATCGCTCTGCGCCTCGCCCGGGACGGCTTTGACGTCGTCATCAACGACATCTCTGCCGCTCAGTCCTCCATCGACGAGACCGTCAAAGAGGTCGAGAAGGTCGGCCGCAAGAGCTGGGGCATTGCTGCCGACGTCTCCAATTTTGACGAGGTCAAGCGACTCGTCGCTGAGACTGTCAAGAAGTCGGGCCGTCTCGATGTCATGGTCGCGAACGCGGGTATCGCCGCAGTCAAGGCACTGAAGGATCAGGATGGTGCAGACCTCAAGCGGATGTTCGACGTCAACGTGAGTCTGAACGGCTGTCATAAAGCCGTCCGCCGCTCAAGGTTCAATGCATCTGCGAGTTCCGGTCGCTGACCTACAACTCTGCAACAACAGATTCACGGCGTCGCCAACTGCTATATCAACGCCGCTAACGCCATGATCGAATCCGGAACCAAGGGCCGAATCATCGGAGCCGCGAGCATTGTCGCGTACAAGGTGCGTTACGCGCCCGTGTTCGGATGAGCGTACCGGATGGCTACTGACGCGTACAGATGCCTCACTGCAACAGCCGTTCGCTCTTCTCACGCCATACTCGGCATCGAAATTCGCCGTGCGAGGCCTGACACAGGGTGCCGCGATGGAGTGGGGCAAGTACGGAATTCGCGTTGTAAGTAGACAATTTGTCGAGAAATACCGCGCTCGCATGAGCTGACGACTCCTTTCCCTCCTCAGAACGCTTACGCGCCGTAAGTCAATTCGTGGGTTCGACAGGCTACGCTCACTGACATTCAACCTGTTCCCTGCTGATCTCCGAAGCGGTATCGTCGGCACTGGCATGTGGGATCTGATTGACGAGGAGTGAGTGCTAGCTTGCCGATTGTGACGTGCGTCACAGCTTTAGCTCAGACCTGCGTTGCTGTCTTCGCATTAGGCTCGGCAAGATCGTGAGCATGCCCCCTTCACAGGCTGGCAGGCCGCTCCTCCGGGATTCGAGCTAACCAAAATCCTCATGACTTGCAGGAGGGCAATGTCGAGAAGGGTGCCATGAAGAAGAAATACGTTGGCGAGCTCACCAACCTTGGTCGCGAGTCCGTGCCAGAGGTGAGGCGCATCCTGACAGATACCGTCTATCCACGATCTGACGCATCTGCTCACATCCACTCCCCAGGACGTCGCCAAGACGGTCTCCTTCCTTGCGTCGGAGGAGTCCGAGTTCCTGACTGGACAGACCATCGTGTGCGATGGCGGTATCCAATGTGGGTTTGACCTTGGTGCGGGACATCGTTACCTGAGCTGATGCTTACGTTCGTCGTTTCTCAGACGCCTAATCTCGCTGTGTGGGACGCTGCGAACTTGAGGAAGTATAGGGTCGGTCAGGGTCTCAGGTATCATTATCGGCACTTCGGGGCTCGCTGGCAGACTCCGAGTCAGGTGGCAGTCAACAAGCTCTGTAGCACATAGGTCGTTCGAGCTAGACTATGAAGGTAACCAATCTTAGCGCACTTTCAAAGCGGGCTCATGTCTTGCGGGGCGGCTCCGTGAGGCAGTGTCCGTGCGAGCATTTGCAGTGCCAGGGTGCGAGCATTTGCAAGGCCAGGGTGCATTCTTCTTGACAAGCGCAGCGTGCGCCTGGCCCCACAGGAGGAAAGGCGTAAGGGGCAGACCGAAGCTCTATGGTTTGCCGCTAGCCCGTGTCGTATAGGCGATGAGAGCGTCGCTGTCCTAAGACGGGACCCGCCCTTTCGAGGTCAACCGAGCGTCCGCAAACTCACGACTGGAGCCAGAGTGAGCACATCAATGGTCGAGACGAGGGCGGGAATAGGTCCAAGCAGTCTCCTGCGACACGCATCCCGGGAGGGCGTGCCCCGTGTTGTGCTTCCGCCGAGGCGAGTTCATGCGAGATAGGACTGAGCGAGACGAGGAGTCTGAAGCGGCGGAAAGAAGCCCTAGTCGAGGAGCGGGGCCAGCAAGTAGCATTGTCACAATGCCGATGACTATCAGCTGCTAGCTGCTACCTGCCTTCGCCTGGTCGCCTGCAGCTGTCGAACCGTATCCAACGGCGGGCGTGCACGTGCACGTGCCTACTCGAGCCCACATCGTCAGGACGCGTTTGAGACCCGCGCCGTAGCTTTTGACGCCCCGCCAGCAACTCGAAAGCCCTTCACGGGTCTACATCGTCTCGTCCGCGTCGCTGACGCCTCTCGGTTCTTGCCTCCTACCTCTCCCACATAGACGGTCTCAGCCCCACTTCACTCCGCAGGCATCAGACATGTCCTCCTCCGAGCTCAGCCCCGTCAAGGACGCCCTCAACAAGACTGCCATTGTAGGTGCTCTCCATATTTGGTTCGCTCAATGTCCCGATCTAGCTGACAGCGCACTCAGATTACCGGCAGCGCTCGGGGAATCGGCAAGGCGGTCGCCCTCCGCCTCGCGAGGGACGGCTTCGACATTGTCGTCAACGACGTTCATGCCGCGCAGTCTTTCATTGACGAGATTGTTAAGGAGGTCGAGGCCGTAGGGCGCAAGAGCTGGGGCATCGCGGCCGATATTTCCAACTTCGACGAGGTCAAACGCCTCGTGGCGGAGACGGTCGAGAAGTCCGGCCGGCTCGACGTGATGGTCGCAAATGCAGGCATTGCGCAAGTCAAGGCTCTCAAGGATCAGAGCGCTGACGACCTCAAGCGGATGTTTGATGTCAACGTCAGTCCCCCTTTCCGCGAAGGCGTTTGCTGACCAGGTGTGTGCGGAGAAGTGCCAGCTGACGCGTCTCGCTACGCTCTATATGTTACAGATTCACGGAGTCGCGAACTGCTACATACATGCTGCCAATGCCATGATCGAGTCCGGGACTAAAGGCCGAATCATCGGAGCAGCAAGCGTTGTGGCCTACAAGGTGCACTAGAACGCCTCTTCCTGTTAAGGCCGCACGGTGTAGGCTGACAATTCTCCCTATCGTCCTTCGCCTCTCGCGGCCCTAAGCCGACTGCTCTGCTCGTACCGTACTCTGCCTCGAAGTTCGCCGTGCGTGGCCTGACGCAAGGGGCCGCTATGGAGTGGGGCAAGTACGGGATTCGCGTGGTGAGTACTGTAGACCCTCGTGGTCACATCTTGATCAGAGCTGATTGCTCTACGGCCTCTCTAGAACGCCTATGCACCGTGAGTGCACTTCTGTCTTGAGGCCTATTCATACTTGCTGACAGAGTGACTACGGATCTTTCGGCGACGTAAGGGGCATCGTGGGCACAGGAAAGTTGTCACTTGTATGAGCTGATGGCTTCGGAGAAAAAGGCTGATTCTCGCTCGACGATCAAGCAGGGATGTGGGATCTCATCGACGCGGAGTGAGTGCAAGGAGGCCCGCCGCTCGAAAAGAGAGTGAGCTGATGTATGATTTGAACATGTTCATAGGCTCGGCAAGCTAGTAAGTCCTGCTTGCACATTTGGGCTTGCTTTATTGATTCAGCGCGCTCATACGTAGTGACACACGGCACGCAGGAGGGTGGTGTCGAGAAAGGCGCCATGAAGAAGAAATGGGTCGAGGAGCTCACCAATCTGGGACGCGAGTCTGTGCCAGAGGTAAGGAATCTCGAGGAGATGGGCAAAGCGCCAGGCACTGATGTTCTCGCTGCGCGCCGCACACTCAGGATGTCGCCAAAGTCGTGTCCTTCCTGGCCTCGGAGGAGTCAGAGTTCTTGACGGGTCAGACCATCGTGTGCGATGGAGGCATGCAATGTGAGTCCTCTGCTTCTTCGTGCTGGACGCTCGCTGAGGATGTCTGCGCTCGCCCTCAAGACGCCTGATACTCGTGTCGTTACGGAGGGCGTTACATCTAGATCGTGCATGTGAAGGCATAGCTTTACTGTGTAGCAATCGCCGTTAGCATTGAATGCAGCACATTCTAAGCGCCGACCATTGTTGCAGGGCGACCACGTAGTTTGGATGTCTGCTTGCACTTCGGTCGACCAGGCCGGGAGCAAAGATTTGAGTCATGCAGGATCCTGGTACGTTTCCGTTCTCGTCTCCGTGAGAACGAACCTGTCGACGCTCATTTTGCTGCGTCGGCGCATGCCGCCTAGTCCGGGAGATCGCCCAGATCGTGCAGGACCTGTGCTATACAAGCGACCCGGATGTGCAGAAGCGAACGATCGAGCGATACTTTGCGGAAGATGCAGGCTTCGACCATCCTTTGTGCAGTGTCCGACCAGGAAGCGAGTCGCGGAAGGGCATCTATGGAGTGCGTTGACCTCGGGCTCCTCGACAGTCGGCAAAGGCTCGCTTCAGGGCGGGGCCAGTTTACTGACGGTACCTGACCTGCTGATCGCAGATCTACGGGTGGTATAAGATGCTGAATCCACGCAACCCGCCGTTAGAGGTGGGCAATATTGGTTGGTAGTCGACTTGCGTGCACATCGGCGGGTTCTGGCTGGGAACCGTCTCAGACTAGTACTCTGCGTCACCATATGCAACAGTATTCGACGAGAAGCTTGGACGCCTGTACGCGGACATCGTCCAGTATTTCACAATCTGGCTCACTCCGTGGCGGACCACTAGGATGCGGTCAGAGCTTTGGAGAAGGAGGAACATGCCGGCAATTCCTGATCGCAGCCTGCCTCCACACCCAGCCTGGTTGTAGTCCTAACACTGGTGCGAAACGACGATACTGGGCTATGGCTCATCAAGCAGCAAGAAGTGAGCGCAGGCGCCCAGCAGGTGCGTACAGGCATGTCTGATCCTTCGGCTGGCTCGCTCGCAGGATTTCTACCAGCCCGAAAGCATCGTGCCCATATCGATTCCGGGCTCCTACTATGCCATCACGATGGCGAAGGTTGCGGCCGGATATTGGTGCGGTATCGGCAATAGGTGCGTTGGCGTGGGCACTCGTCTTGACGACAAGCTGACGTTTGTGTTCGCCGATAGGGCTGGCAACCTGATAGGGTGGTACGTCGCCTGATCGAATGCAACCGACGATGCACGCTGACCGGTATGGTGTCATCGGTCCAGGTGGGCGCCGAACGACAGGAGCTCTCCGAGCGAGCCGCACAGGAAAGACCTGTGAGGAGCGCGTTGTAGCCATGCTAGACAAGTACTCCGCGGTACTCCTTCCGGGCAAGCCACGTAGATGGTGGAGCTCTCGTACTGTCGGCGAGCGCCTCCCACTGGACGAAGAAGCGGTCTGCAAACAGGCGCAGGATCCTTCCGCTGAGGCTGAGCCGCCGCACGCGGGCAAGGCTCTCTATGTAAACTGTCTGAGGGGAATGAAGGTTCACGAGCTGTGAAGCGTGAATATATATTGACATCAGCATAAGGCAAGCGACCAACAGCAGATAAGGTCTGACGCACCCTAGGTAGAAAGGCCGCCAGGGCGATGGGGACGCAGGACCCCGGGCCATTCAGCAGGATGACATCCGCTGACTGGTGCCGTCGAAGCAGCGAAGGGAGAGTAAGCAGCCGCAGGCAGATGCCAAAGCTATGCAAGGTGGTGAAGGGCGCCGTGAGGAAGGACTGATGGACGCGCCTTGCTCGCGGGATCTCCTTGACAGTCCAATTGGGATGCTGTCCGAGCGCCAGCAATTGAGGGGGCGAGAGATGAAGCAATCAGCACCGACTGGTGAGCTTTAGCATCGTGAGCGGCAGCCTCACCGTCGTCGGAGTGGTATGTGGCTTGGCCGCCCGGGCCTTTTCGAGCTCCGCGACTTTGGCCAGACTGAGGGCATCTCCAGACGAGACAAGGTAGACTCGCTCGGCGTACTGCTCAAAGTCCAGACCGCAGAGCAGGCGCAGCATCTCGCCGGTGTGCCCGCCAGAGCCGAGGAAGACCACGAGGCGGCATGGGTGTCGCTTTGACCGGTGACTGGGTTTTGATGCTGCACGACGTGGGCGGCGCGCGCCGGCGCGGGTCTGCCTGACGACCTGGAGGAACCGGAGCGCCACGACAAGCAGGAGACCCGCTACGAAGGCAGCGAGGATTGCAACATTGCGGTAGATGGCCATCTGGCAGCAGTATGACGCCCTTGCCAGCCTCCTGTTGACGTTCCGCACCGGCTGATGACTGCTGCTATTCTCCGCTCCTGCGCCGCCTCACTTCCGACGGCCGCCTCTGCACGGAGCTCCTTGAATCTGGAGCGCAAGTCCTCTTTGCCGTCCTGCTATGCTGCACGCTGCCCTCTGTCCGAGATGCATCAAGGTTTCTCCATGTTTCGTGCAATGCAGCAGCAGCAGGTCGGCCTCGTCCAGAAGCTCTCTGCGCCTGCTCGCCCTCTGCCCGCCGGAGACCGCCAAAACGTCCTGCCGGTCCCGGAAAGGCTCTTCGTCAAGAAAGACTCCAGGCTCATCAGCTGACGCTGCAGCACAGGGCTGATCTTCTGACCACTCACTTCTGCCTCTTGATCCATCCATCCAAACCACCTCCACTTGCTCTCCTTGCCTCTGCTTCACATCCTTGCGACTGCACACACGCCTGCTCCCTTCACGCGTACCTGTTCGCTTGCTCTTTGCCACAATGGCACCCATCCAGATTCCCTCAAAGCCAGTCGATGTTGTCGTTATCGGAGGTGAGTGCTTGCCTTCATTGGCGAAACTGTCAGAGGGTCAGACGCTGAATGACTTCGCTGCCGGCCTTGTGTGTGCCACAAACAGCCGGTCCTGCGGGGATGATGGCGAGTCTGTGCTGCAACACATACGGCCTCAAGGTCCTGCACGTCGATGAGCGAGAAGGCAAGACCAAGGCTGGCCGAGCCGATGGTCTTCAGCCGCGGACGCTTGAGGTAAGCTTTCTGGATAGCTGCCTGCCACATCTGCGGTGTACGAGCGAGAGCCACAAGCTGAGCGGCCGCGGTCTCGCTGCAGGTCCTACGAAACATTGGAGGCATCAACGAGGACACGTCACAGACCCAAGGTTTTAAGCACGGCAAGAACCAGCTCTTTGCTGGACCTGGCATTGCGAAGACCATGATAAACCAAGGTGTCCGAGTTTACGAGGTTGCCTTCTGGGTGAGCCTGCCAGAGTCATCATGCGATCTTCTGTCGGAAGCGTTACTCATACACTTGCCCTCTACTCAGGACCCTACCGCTACAGAGAAGCTCGCTCGCACGAGCCGGGCCGCTTCGTGCCCGGACTTTGTCGATGTTGTCGACAACTACACCCTGCTTCTCCACCAAGGCCTGATCGAGGGCGCTTTCGAGGACGAGACGGAGCACGTGAGTATATCTGGCTTGTTGGACAGCGAGACCGACTGTGTTGACTGAACCAAGCTTTGCATCGTAGCGCCGCCAATATCTCGAGGCCGAAGAAATCGTCCCTTCGCCTCGGGGAGGCGTGTTCCGAAACACGGCTTTTGTTTCTTGCCGTACGCTGGATCCGTCTCACGATGATTTGGCAAAGGACTACCCTGTCGAGGTGGTCCTGGAGAACCCAGAGACGCGACAGCAGTGGACGGTCCGGTCAAAATACCTTCTCGGGTGCGATGGTGCCCGCAGCAAGGTGCGAAAGTGCATCGCTGGGGGCGGAGACGGAGACGGCGAGTGGAAGGGCAAGATTACAATGCAGGGCGAGGCGACCGATATCATCTGGGTGAGTGCATCCGGAGGGGCAAGCCGCGAGGATATCGCTGACAGTTCGAGACCCTCACCGACCGCACAGGGCGTTATGGATGCAAGGGTCAAGACGACATTCCCCGATATCAAGTACAAGTGCCTCATTCACTCGAAGGATGCCGGGTCCATCATGGTCATCCCGCGAGAGGCAGGGCTGTGCCGCTTCTATGTGCAGCTGCAAGCCGGTGCGGATCGCAGCAAGCAGACGCAGGACGTGTGCATCAACACGGCAAAGAAGATCTTCGAGCCGTACGAGCTCGAGTTCGGCTACGTCGACTGGTTCTCCGTTTACCAGATTGGCCAGCGCATCGCCTCGAACTACACGCTTGACGAGCGCATCTTCCTCGGAGGGGACGCGACTCACACGCACTCGCCCAAGGCCGGTCAGGGTATGAACATCTCCGTGAGTGTCTGCAGCACGACTTACGACATTAGATCCGCGCTGATAGCTCAAGTTGTGGGTCCAAGATGCTCGACATGTACTCGCTTGCATGGAAGATCAACCTTGTCGAGAAAGGGATTGGCAAGCGGGACGTCATTCTTCCGACCTACGAGCAAGAGCGACGCGGCATCGCACAGGAGCTACTCCGCTTCGACGCCGAGTACTCGCGGCTCTTCAGCGGGCGCTCGCCCAAGTCAGACCAGCTCACCGACAATGCCGTCACAGCTGCGAAGACGGCCAACGCGGTCGATGCCGATCGCTTCATCGAGGTCTTCAAGAAGAATGCCTTCTTCACTTCGGGATGCGGGGCTGTCTACTTTGCCAATGCCTTCAACGCTCTTCCAGAGGCTGAGATTGTCAAGTCCGGAAAGTATGGAAGCGTTTTCAACCCGCAAGGCTGCAAGCTCATCGTCGGGCAGCGCCTGCTTCCTGGCAAAGTCATCCGATGTGAAGACGCCAACCATGTACGGATCCAGCAGGAGTGAGTGTCCGCATGCGCTACTGTACATCCGAACCCGAGCTAAGACAGTCTCTTGCCACGCCTCAGGATCAAGATGAATGGCGCCTTCCGCATTCACGTCCTTGCTGGACAGCTCGGCAAGACGCAAGACCGGCTGAAGGCCTTTGGCCAGTACGTGGACAGTGCGGATTCGTTCTACAATCGCCATCGGCCAGCAAAGGGCGTCTACTCGAGCATTGTCGACAACCTCGCCAACGGCAGCGCAAACAACACGAATACCATCGGTCCGCACCGCCGGAACCCGTTAGTTGGCATGTCCAGTCCAAGTAGATAGCAGGGCGACGCTGACCATGCCCTCGTATGCGTCTTATAGCTTCTTCACCTTCCTCACCATTGTGTCGACACACTACTACGAATGGGAAATCACGGGGCTGCCATCGCCGTTTGCCGAGTACCGGTCGCAGGTGTACTCGGACTCGATCTTCGACCGCCGCGTCGCTGAAGCAGGCACGCAAGGTCCGCTGCACAAGAAGTATGGCATTGATGAGAGCCAAGGAGCCATCGTTGTCGTCCGGCCAGATGGCTACATCGGCGCTGTCGTGCCCTTGGAGGAGCAGGGCTGGCTCGGACTTGCAGAGTACTTTGACGCTTTCCTGGTGCGCTCGACGCAGAAGGCCAGCCTGTAATTTGCCTTGCAGTGAAACAGACCATCCATAGGTTAGTAGCGGATATCGTAGGCGGTAGTAGATCTAAGTCCATGTTGTCATCAGTGCAGCTTCGCAATCGAAGGGATAACGAGTGAGCCTAAAGAACTGCCAGGAGGCTAGTTGCAGCAAAAGACGTATATTCCCAAAAGCCCAAAAAGTGACATGGCAGGCTCATCTAGTACAAACAGCGTTGCGCCGGTCGCCTCTTGACGAGAAGCTTTTAGATCTTGACCTCCTTCACTCCGTCCCTCCAGATGGTGAGGTAAGGAGTGACGCCGTCCTCGCGGTAGTTGAGGAGGAGAACCATGCCTTCGGGGTCCATCGACTCGCCAATGAAGAACTCGTAGTCCTTGAAGTTCGCGACGACTGCGAGGGGAACATTGCGGGTCAGCAGGTGACCTTGCACATAGGTAGACAATCAGGGGGTCACGATACCCACCCTTCTTGGCGAATGTCTGCGCTCCCTTCTCGAAAGCCTCGACTCGCTCCGGGTTGTTGGCCTCGAGGTACTTCTTGACGGACTTCATGTAGCCCTTGAGGTAGGTGAGGTATGACTTCTTGTCGAACTGGGTCGACTGAAGGCGGAAAGAGTGGACCTGTGTTGATAGATAGCCGCTGTCAGCGTGGTAACTGGCCCTCTTCTTGTGCATCATATGCCACGCACAGCGTTGATAACCTGCTTGGCACCGTCCTCGAGGGCCTCCTGTTGCTCCTCAGCCGAGGCGTTCGCTCCTGTGGAGACAAACGATAGATAAGATCGTCAGCAGACATTCCTAGCATATTGCGCAGTGTCTGTGGGGGCGAGTCAGACTCTTCGAGGTCCGCAGGGCACCTCCCGAACCTCCGGGCTCGCCAACGAGCCTGATCTGCGAACACCACGCGCAGGACCTGCTTGCAAAGGACAGGAACGACAGAAAAGCTCACCAATGTCGACGTCTCCTTCCTTAATCACGATCATTTGGCAATCAATCTCGTAGACGATGTCGTCGACAAGCTTCGGGTCGTAGGCATCCGAAGCGAGCTCGTCCTTGGTGATCACGTCGGTGAAGAGAAGCTGGGGGGACAGGGAGGCCAGAGCAAGAGCATCAGGTCATGAACAGCTGTATGCTCAGCTGTATATCCTCACCATGGTGGATCTGCGTGTCGGAGTTGGTTTAGGAGGGGTTTACTTGAGGGACAAAGAAAAAGGGCCGACCGCCAACTTTGAGCTGGAGAGGCCTCAGCGGCACGAGGCACGAGGCGGCGACGAGGGGCAGGATTTGCCACGGCAAGCCGAAAAATGGTCAAAGCGCAGGTATCAAGCGATTCTATGATATGATGAATTGTACTACAGTTCAGTGAAAGTTACAGGCTCGCATCGCTCTGCAAGTACTCCTTCAACTTCATCAAAGCCTTGTAACGGTGCGAGAGCATGTTTTTCTTGACCCCGTCCATCTCGGCGTACCTGCGGGAGGCGACACATGGTCAGGCATAGCAGTGTGGAAGGCAAGTCAAAGGTCACTCACGTCTCTCCGGTCCCATCTACCTCGAAAATTGGGTCCTGGCAGATCCAGCGCGTCAGTTGGAAGGGTGTGCCAGGGCCGAAGGGGATGAAGGCGAACGCACCCAACCGAAATGCGATGGTCCTCTCGCAGGTACAATGTTGCCGTCCGTAGCTCCTTCGAACAGGATGGGTTCTTGCCCTGGCGCGCAGAACCCGAACGTGCAGAGCGCGAAGGCACCCTTGTCCGGAAAGCCTGAAAGCATCGTGTTGATGCCTGCGGGGCAGACCCGACTATCAGCACTTCGCGCTAGAATGTAACACTACTACGTACGCACCTTCGTGGCCTAGCTCTTTCAGGAAGTACTTGATGAACGGGCCAGGCAGGCCGTTCATGGCTTTGAAGCACAGTGCGGTGTCTTCGGTGATGCACGGGGCGTTGAGGATCTCGGCGGCTCTGCGGACCTTCTCTCGTGCTACCTCCTGTGTGCTTCCTTGGATTTCGGGGACTGTCATAGCATGGTAGGGTGTCAGTTTGAGATCTAGGCTGCGACAACGAAGTGTGGCTGACGGTCGAGCTCGCGCGACTCTACCTCGAGGGAGACATCGCTCCCGCTCGAGAGGATGGCTTTCACTTCGCGGAGCTTGTTCGCATTCCCTGTGCGCGAAGACTGGGTCAATCTACACGGTCTTGTTCCGCCCTGCGCGAATTGTGTTTCCCCTCACCCGTGACGAAGACTGTCCGCGAGGGAAGTTGGGACGACAAAGTTAGTTCGCATGGGGCGGTCCTCAAGCAGATTGGATGTCCGCGCACCTATCGTTCTCTTTGTAGCGGCCATCTTCTTCGGATGTGGGTTGGACTGTCGCCGACTTTAGGGCAAACAGCGCAGACGTGCCTGACGCGTTCCGGCGATGCTCACTCTCCTGACCACATCTGCCCCTGCCCCGAGACGCGCCGACCGAACACGCAAAGATGCCAGGCTTCCAGATCAAAAGCGACGGCCAGCAGCACTACGATGGCGATGCAGCGGGATACCCGAACAAGGCCTTCACCGACCTGCGGCAGGCAAAGGCAGCCGTCAACTCCAAGGCGTCCGAGTGAGCGTGGGCCCAGAACGGCACGGTTTAATGACGCAAAAGCTCATATCCGCATCTTGCAGTCTCGAAAGTAGACTCGTCAAGCCTACAAGGGAGGCTCTCGCTCAGTCTGTCAGCGAGTATCCCCTCTTCTCTGTGGGCTTATCTGGCCTGCGGACCTGCCGCATCCGCAATCACGCTGATCCTGGGCCTGACATCATCCGGAACTTCGGGCGTTGCTCGCTCGTGTACGACACAGCTCTTCGCATCCGTCCTGGTCCTCCTCTCCATCTTTCCGGTCGTGTCCTTCCTCGGCTTCGCTCTCTTCGCTGGCGCCCTCATTGTGGCCTCGTCGCTCCTCTTCTTCTGCTTCTGGACTGCGCTCATCATCGGATCCGCAGGTGAGGGCTGGACGTTCCCCTTTTCGCTCACAACAAGGAGTTAACTTTCCTTCGACTGCAGCCCTGGTTCTCGCCGGCGTTCTGGCCTTCACCCTCAGCATCAGCGCATTCGTCACTGCCGCGGCTGCCGGAGGTCTGCTCGCCTACCGCTCCTTTACGCTTATCAAGGCCAAGGGCTCCCTGATCGCCGGTGTAAAAGTAAGATGGGCTTGCTGTGCACAACTCTGATTAGATCAAATGTACCGCTAACGCGTTGCGCCCCTTTCTCGCCGTGCTTCCAGGCTACGGTCGCGGACGCGAAGGCTTACCTCACCACCTCGTCAAGTGATAACGCAGGTCTGATGGACAAGTCTGCGGCCGTCAGCATCAAGGCAGAAGACCGCTTCCTCCCTAGGAACGCTGATGGCGAGATCTTGCCAGAAAAGCCCACACTTGGCGAGGTGATGACTGTGAAGAGCGAGTAGGTCCAATGCTCCGCCGGTACGTAAGACATGACATTTCTGTCTGTTGCGCGCATAGACGTGTAGTGCGTTCCACGATGTTCCCTAGATGGTGTAGCCCCCTCAAACAACTCGGAAGTACGCGCAGTGGAATGTAACAGCTCGCATACATCGTCGTTGCAGACCAGAAGTGTGCTACCGCTCGAAGCGAGCGAATTTGTTCCCTTTACTCGGACCTTTCCTGAACAAGCGGAACAGCATCACGGTCGTCGCAGCGGAGAGGGCGTACCTGAGCCGCATACAATCAGAGTAAGCGATGCGGGTGCGTCGAGTATCAAATGTTCGCAAGTACGCACCACGTCACAGCGTACGTCGCATGCTGATTACGCAGCTCGATTGTTGCTGGCCGGCCGAGAGGTATCCCATGCGTGAGCATCGACTTCATCTCGCCCGCATTGCCCTCTGCCAAACGGAAGAGCCAGTAATCAGCTAGAGCGCAGCTGGACAAAGCTACAGCATAGACTCCGTCGCACCAAATGTCGCATCGACCAGAACAGGCTGGCTTCCCGTAGTACTCGCCATCTGCGCAATGTCCGCAAACTGGAATTCGCGCTTTTCCGGCGAGTTGACTGGGCTGAACACATTCCTCTTTTCCTGGTCACGCAGCATGCCGACGACGTGCTGCGTGCCCTCGACCTGAGGCGGCGATATGAGGTGAGTCAATACCGCGTCTGACGCGAGCTCCAGCTCAAGCAGCATTCACGCACCAACGACTCCGGCCTGGAGCGCTGGTCTTTCAGCGTCATCGAGACATGCCCTCTATTCACGAGTATGGTACTGCTGGGATCGCTCTCGTCCCGAACGAGCGGCGTCACCACCGAGTAACCCAGGACGGACTCTTTGGTACGGGGTCCTAGCAAAACTTCATTGGCGTGGTCGAAGCGACCTGTCACTTCCACTTTGCGGTAAGCGAACTGTGAGTGGAGAGAAGTGTGAGTCTATCTTGGTCTGTCGACTGACTGGCGGTGTGGGGCTTTGTGACTCACCTCCGGGATGGCAGCGGTGCTATACGCCGCGGATTAGCAAGGTGCGAGTCAGCTTGCTGCCTCGAGCAAGCGGACGACGGTGACATGTACGCACTCAATCTTGGCAGGGAGACTCATCGGCGGTTTGGCCAGCTTCTCGTCGAGCTCATCAATGAGGTTCATTTTCCAATTCAAGCGCTTGATCTGCCATGTTCCGAGGCCGAAAGTGAGGATGGGCTGTTCCGTGCGGGAAGAGGCAGAGAAAAGAGTTGGAGAAGCCATACGGAGACGCGGGAAGGAGGACGCGACGCATGCATGTCAGCCGATGCGCCGGAGCTCAGTGCTATGCACAATGTCAGACTCGCCATGAGCGCAAGAACCAGGGTTGTAGGTGTCACATCGTATCTCTGCGCTGCGGATGTGTGCGTCGATTCGGATGCGCTGCTGCTAGAGGAGGCGTAGCTCCTTCTGTGCCGCCTCTGAGCTGACCGCGCTGTCCGCAGTCCGGTCATCGAGGAGGACGAGGATGACGCTGGCCGCCGCTTCCCGGCCATGGCGGCAGCCACATCGCCAGCAAGGCCGGCATGGAAGGACAGACGCTGGGCGAGGGACTGCATGCTGGTGTGTGCGTGTGTGCGTGCGTGCGTGGACAGATACAGCGACTGTTCGACGCAGTGAATGGAATCCTCCGACGATGATGTGATCCCCTCAGAAGCGACGGCCTCGCGTGCACCACGCTGCCTGCCTTCGACGCCTCCCTCACGCCACAGCGACCAGGATGTAGCAATGACAGCACAACAGCAGCACAGACACGATTGCAATACACACATTGCAAGGGCACATCATCGCAGAGAAGTCAGTAGTGAGAGAGAGCGAGAGGTCGCCCATGGGCCTTGCCGTGCCAGCCGCGCGCAAGCTTGACCAGGGCCAGCCAGGTTGCCGGATGTGGAAGTCGCCCCAATTGCGTCGAGTTCATCGCCCACACGGCCACATGGCAGCCCTCATTCGACGTCCCGTCAGTCAAAAACAACACTATGAACCGCTTTCGGACCGCTATGGGTACCCATCGTCTGGCCCCAAGCTGTCCGCGCTGTGGACGGCCGTGGAGATCGCCTTGGGCCGCTGCGATGCTGCCGGAAGTGTCACTGGAAAAGGGCAGATGCTGATGCGAGCTTTGCATTCCCGCGGCGTGACTGGCGAATGCCCGTACTAATTGAATGAGCTGACGAGATCTGTAGCACTTGCAAGGCCAGACGTTGCTCATCCTCGCTCCACCCGCTTTCTTGCTTCCCCTCCGTCACCTCAAGCGATCCGCAATTAAGCAGATTCGCGGTCCACAATAGCGACCTCCCACTCTCTCTTCTTCCACTGCTCTGTGCCAGACCACAATCCTTGTCGACGTACTGGACGGCTCTCCTCTCTTTTCCTCAAGCGCCCTCTACCCAGTATTGGCTCCACACCTTCCTTATTCCTCTACGCTCCTATAGGCTTCAGCAGCCGCGTTTCTTCTGGACTGCACCACTTGCACAGCAGTTCCACCTTCTTTACACATCAGATCGATCAATCTCCTTGCTTCGAACCTCCCCTCACTCAAGCGATAGTCACCGCCTGGATCTACCATCATGTTCGAGTATGGCCGCCGCCGATCCTCTGCCGGCTTCGTCTTCGGTGCTCTAGGTGCCGCTGCCGCTCTCGTAGGATTCCCGACAGTGACCGCTGCTCCTACAGCCGATGGCGGCTTGGGTGGATGGTTCGACAACGCTAGCATGGGCCGTCGCAACTCTGCTCCAGACATTTACGAGAGGAGCGGGAGCGGTTGGCGCAACAAGAACGACTCCAAGGTCATCAAGCGACGCTCGTCCGACCAGGCTACGCCCATCATGGCTCGCAGGAGCATGGACCGTATCCTTCGAGCTCGGCAGGGTTCGTGCCTCGACAGCACCTACACCGAGGATGACATCAACACCCTGCTCTGGTCCGGTGGCGAAGGAACCAAGGTCGTTCTGTGCGCTGGTGCAGAGCTTTCCCTGGTCGGACCTATCATCTACTCTGCCCGGAATCAGGAAATTTCGACCCAGGGATACCCGACCGGAAGCTCAAGAGCCACTCTTAAAGTCACTGGTGACGAGTACGTTAGACATCATCGACAATGAGGACGCAAGGAAGCCGGTTAACCCTTCTTTCTGCACCGTGCCTAGCCAAGACGTTGCCATCTGGATGAACTGCGATCAGTGCATCGGTACTTCCATTCGCAACATTCAGGTCGATGGCTCTAGACCCTCGCTTGGCTGGATCGCGGGCGGTTCCGGGCTCATCGAGATCGGAGGCAACGCCTACTACCAGACTGTCGACAACTGCAACATTCAGCACCCACGAGGCTGGTCCGCACTCCACGTCATCGGTGCGCATCGTTATGCTCTTCCGCGAAGCATACCGCCACATTCTGACTGATGTTGGCGAATCGCAGAGGGTTGGCGCGACTCGTGCAACAGCCAGGTCATCACCAACAACCAAGTTGGGCCTGCGGGCACCTCGCCTAACAACGCTCAGCAGTTCCATGTCGTCATGAACGACTTCCACGAGTTCATCAGCACGCCCAGGCGGCTTCTCATGGAGCGACAGACGCAGGCTCCTGGTCGGTGGGCAGACGGTCTCTCAGTCGCCTGCAGGAACACGACTGTCTCTGGCAATACCATCGTCGGCGCTACTGAGTGAGTCCGAGATACTGTCGGGGCTGGTGTTGAAGGCGCTGCCTGACTGATCCTATCCGCAGCGGTGCCATCGTCCTCTTTGGCTCGCCCGGATCGACCATCACTGGCAACACGATCATTGCCCGCGGAAACACGCTGCTTGGAGGCATCAACCTCGTCGACCATGGACCGTACGCAGGCGACTACAGCGGGACCGTCATCTCGGGCAATACTATCCTAGCAGACAACGCCATGATCAAGGTCGGTGTCGCCACTGGACTCATGGCCTGGGGTACTTACAACGTCTCGGACTACCGGACGCACGGAGGAATCATTCGCAACAACGTCTTCAGGGCGAATGGTGGATCGGGGTACTTTGGCTACGGGATGTAAGTGGCTACAATGCTCGCTTTGGGCCTGACCGCGGGCTGTGGCTGATCTTGGCGGCCCTTCTTGCGTGCAGTGCGGTAGGAGGACACGACAATGCCGTCGTGTCTGGAAACAACTACGACCAGGCTCTCTTCGGCGGAGCTCCCTCATACGCTTGCGTCAATGGAGTCATCCCGCCTTTCCAGGCTGCGATCTGGTCACCGTACACTACCAATGGCGGCTCGTACCAATCCGGCATCACCAGCCTCGTAGATTTTTCCTTCCTCATCTGCATCATGCCTTGCCAGTATGATAGCAGCTGCGCGGCCAACATGCGGTTGACTGGACCTATTGCCGTTCAAGCGGAGACCAGTACTACACTGTCTTCCATCGCCTCATCAACGTCTATGACGTCCACCTCCACTTCCAGCTCGACATCCACATCCACATCGACAACCTCGACGTCGACATCCACTTCCACATCGAGCACAAGCACCACGTCCTCTATCGCATCCTCTTCCACAACATCCAGCTCTACCCGCACGTCTACCACTTCAAGCTCCTCCAGCACGTCTTCGAGCGCCGCCAACAGCAGTACGTCCAGCAAGGCCACTCTCGCTTTGGGTCGAGGTGGCGCCAAGGCAACCACTACAACCGGAACAACGGCGAGCGGTTCAACCTCCACCAAAGCGACTCTTGCTCTCGGCCGCGGTGGCTCGCGGGCAACCAAGCGTGCGGAAGCTACTCAAGCGACCGGCAACGAGGAGAACGTCCCGCTGCCTTCGCAGGTCCCGCGCAAGCCAGCCGCAGACGTCGTCGAGGAGCTCGAGGCTCGTCTCCTTGTCTACCGCGACTGGGTCTTGCCGGGACAGGGCGCCGTGCGCACTCCGCGACCCAAGCGCAGCATACTCGACTCGAATGGCTTCGACAAGAGGCAAGTCCTGGCCGATCAGGCATACTGGATGTAGGAGCCCCGCCCATTTTCCTGTCCACTCTACGCACGAGCACAGGTCCACAGCGTACTGTCACATACCTCCGACTTCTTCAGCTTTTACAACCTTTTCATACAGTCTCTCTTCGATCTTCTCGCCTCACGTTCGTTTACTAACGGGCCTTGTGACTTGCAATACACTTTCACTCCCGGGACATCACTACATGCACTCCACTTGCGCATTTCAGCGGTTTCGTACATCATGCAGCTAAGCGTTGACGGCCTCTGCTCCAAATACCGCTGCGCTCTACCTATGTTTCGCGAGTCAGGTCTACAATATGTGTGTTCCGTCCACATGCTACACGTACCTACACCTCAGCGAATGAGCTTGCCCGCGACGAAATTTGCATTCCATTTTCTGGCCTGAGAGCGGATCTGCTCCTCGGATCCCGGCAACAAGGAGACACTGTACGCCAATGCGTAAGCCGAGCAGCTTCCAGAATGTCCGGCAGCATAATGACCTACAAGATACGTCCGTCAGGCATGTTCGACATGTCCGGTTCCGAGTGGATCGCAGCATGCGACGGACTCCCGACGATCCACCTGACTGCTTGACCGAGTCTGAGTTTGACGATGCCTACCCCAAGCTTGTTTAGCTCGGCATGCGCCCATTCCCGGACGTCCACGTTAGACGGCGTTGTGCCAGTCTCCTTGGCCCTCTCGCAGACCCCTGTAGTGGTGAGAAGGTGAGCGGCTCGGGCCGTCTCCTCCGTGCAGTGAGGCGTATCCCAGAAGAGCGTCCCAGGTCCCGCAAGGACGGTGCCGACTTTGAAAGGGAGTGCTCCATCTGGACTATTCACAATTCTGTCCCAGTATCTGCCGTCATGGTGCGGCCGCGGGATCTGCCAACGGTTGCTCTCGCGTTGCAGACGTAGGCACGTCCACACGCTTGTCTGCTCAGGCAAGAGATGAACGGACTCGATGTGATCCAGAAAGTCCTTGAGTGCGCCGCGTATGTCGCCTTCGACTTCATGCTTCATGCAGAACTCTGTCAGGAGATCGCGGAGGGCGGCTGGATCGTAATGACCGAAGAAGTTGTAGCTCTCGTTGCAGGCGTTATGAGATCGTCTGACAGCTTTTGGCATGTCTGTGTACACGAAAACTTCGAATGAAGGTTTGAGCGGAGTCTGGGAGGACATGGCAGACTCGGGATCTGAGTGCTGAGATATTCGCGGATGCGTCAAATGGGGAGCAGAGGTTAGAGCCAGGAGGCGGGCGTCGTATTGAAGACAACGGGACTCTAGTAGCATCTGTATCGAACAAAAGCCGCGTCATGACTTGTTTGGTAGAACGGCGGAGGTGGTCCCGCTTGACTCGGCAATTATGTGGAACAGCGGAGGCGGACATGACAGACGTTAGTGACAGTCCGTACTTCTGGGCTCGAGTGCGCGGGTGTATCCGCATACCGGGTGCGCGAACGCTGTCCAAGATTTAGGTGGCCAAGGCGGTTGTATACTTCAACATTATGCATCACACGATCATGGAATGTCTAGCAATGTCTTCATCTGTTTGATGAGGACCCAGTCATCCTTCGGGACATCTGGAGGGAGCGCAAAGCGGCAGATGTCAGCATGCGCAGACGCTTGAGACTGCCGGACGCGGAAAACGCTCACCTTCGCGGAAGAGGGTCTTGAGCGTGTCAATACTCGAACGGGACAGCATCGAGACCAGCAAGTCGGCCTCGGTGAAGTGGCGTCCGCAAGACTTGGCCGACTCGTATACTGCGTGCTCAATCTTGACGGCGACACCCGCTCCAACCTGACTTCGCTTGACGACATCCTTCGCTGTGTGGTTGATCTCCAGGGACGTGCTGCAAAGGGGCAGAGAGCACGTCAGCAACACGAGCAGGAGGACACGCGTTGGCTGTGCTCACATCTTGCCCAATCGAATGATTTCCTTCTGCTTCGTTTCCGGATTGACCTTGACGACACAGATAGGGGTTCCCACTCGGACCGTAGAGCCCTCGACGAGCTGCAGCCAGTACAGGACATATCAGCAACGCACAGCGCATACCCTTGTCCAAGAAGGATGCACTAACATCACATCCGACAATGATCGGATCTCGCGAACAGAAGGTCTTCAAGATCTTGAGCTTGCATGGCCAGACAGCATTTGCAACTGCGTCCTTCCGCTTCGCCTCGAGTATGTCGGCATTGTGTTTCGTGAAGGCATCGAAGAGGTGGTAAATGATGTCGGCTGTGGAGCAAGAGCGTAAACACAACGAATGAGCGAGCAGATAAGCGCAAAGCCTCGGGATGCTCACCCTTGAAGACCTTGATGTGCAGCTCATCTGCCATCTTCTCCGCCTCTTTGTCGATAGGAACGTCAAAGGCCAAGACGACTGCAAATTCTGGTGCCCGGTCGAGCATGACTGCACAGCGCGTGATGTCCTTCTTGTGCACTGGACCGATGTTGATGCCGGAAACAGGGATCTTGCTCGTCCGCAAGAACTCGAGCAGCGCTTCGAGCGAACCGAGCGTCGAGGCCTGTACGTAGACACCCTTGCCACTCTTGTCGACCGATGCAGTCAGGGTCTCAAGCACCTCCATGACCTCCTCCTTGAGATCCTCTTCGTCATCGTCTGGACCAACAACCAGAAGACGTGACCCAGCGATGGCCTTCTCAAGATCAGGCGCGACGATCTTGACTCCCATGGAAGCCTTGATCATCTGGTGGTGTACGTAGGCGCCCTGCAATGCGATAGGAGAGATAGCTTAGCTTCGAAGCAGCCCTACTGCTTCCGCTGCGCGCTCACCTTGATACGCATCTCCTTCATGGGCTCTGGCGTGAGCAGCGCTCGCACTTGCGTTACGATTGGTCCATTCAATCCGCAGACAACAATTTTGTCGCCCTCGTGCAGGACACCATTGGAGAGCACAACGTCCAGCGTTGTCCCGAGCCCTTCGATAACCTTGACCTCAAGCACAGTGCACTCGAGCTCCGAGATGTACATGAGCTGCTTGCTCATGCGCTCCTGCGTGAGTTTGATGATGAGCATGAGCATGTCTGGGATACCCTCGCCGGTGTGTGCAGATGTCGGGACGAGTGAGACGTTCTTGGCAAAGTTGTCGTTCTCGTAGTATGGGATGGCGTTGAGACCTTGCTCAGCGAACGCTAGCTTGGTCTCGCCGAGACGCTTCTCAAATTCGTTCTGTACTGCCTTGCCCTGCAGAGCGAGACTCGCGCGGAAGTCGTTGTTGGCCGTCGCCTTCCAGCCGTACAGTCGGTCGATCTGTAACGTGCGCACAAGGTCCGTCAGCGACGCAGCAGGACCCGCACTGGGCGAGACTATCTCGACCAACCTTGTTGAGAGCGACAATAAATGGCGTCTTGCCGCTCTTGAGCAGCCTGATCGACTCGAGGGTCTGAGGTTCCAGGCCGTGCATGATGTCAACAACCAGAATGGCGATGTTGCACAGAGAAGATCCACGGGTCCGCAAGTTGGTGAAGGACTCGTGACCTGGTGTGTCAATAATGAGCAGACCCGGCATCTTGTATTCCTTGAGGTTCCTGTCGCCCAGCACGGCCGTCTTCTTCTCGATAGTCTCCATCGGGAAGTACGTAGCTCCGATTTGCTGCGTGATTCCTCCCGCTTCGCCTTCCTGCACGTTAGTTTGACGGATCTTGTCGAGCAACTTAGTTTTGCCCGTGTCGACATGTCCGAGAATGCAGCAGATTGGCGAGCGCAGGTTGTCCTTTGATCCGGCAGCGATCGCGTCTTGCCGTTGCTGCTCACGCCGGGCCTGAGCGGCGGCTTTCCGCTCGGCCGCCTGCTTAGCGGCAGCGGATATCCGCTCCTCCTCACTGTCGCTGTCGTCGTCCGAGTCGGAGTCGCTGTCATCGTCAGAATCCTCATCCGAGCTCTCCTCTTCCGACGACTCCTCTTCCTCCTCTGGCTTCTTGGCGGGTGCTTTGCCCTTGCCGGCGGCTGCGGGTGCGGTTGCAGCCGCCTTAGCAGTGCCGTTGGCTTGTGGTACCGGAGCAGCCTTCTTGCCATTGACAGCAACTGGGGTCGGTGCCGGCTTACTGGCCGCGGTCTTGCCAGCCGAAGGAGTGGGCGCGACTGTCTTACCGGCCGGTGCTGCTGCAGCCTTCTTCGGCTCTTCGGCCTTCTTGGGCGCTTCAGGTTTCTTGACTTCTTCGTCCTTCTCTGAAGCGCTGCTAGCATCCCAGTCGTCCAATTCGCTGTCCTCGTCAGCCTTTGCCGCCGCGGCTGCTGGCTTCTCGTCCTCGCTGCTCGCCTCCCAATCCTCTTTTGCGTCGTCTCTTGCTGCGGACTCGGCCTTTGGCTCGTGCTCCTCCTTTCGAGTCGGATCAACCGCAATTGGCTCCTCGGCAGGCGCAGGTGGCGCAGCAGCCGTCTCTGCGGGCGCAGCCGTAACAGCCGGACCCTTCTTCTGCGGCTTCTTCTTGCCATAGGATACCTTCTTCGGCTTTGGCGCAGAGGTCTCGGCCGCATCATCGCCATCGTTCTGCAGACCCTCGACCTTGATCTGTCCGCTGGCGATCATGGCTTCGCGCCTAGCTTTGGCAGCGGCAGCGTCTGCCTTCTGCTTGGGCGTCATGTAGCGCCCTTCCTTCTTTGCCAGCTCGACCTTGGCCTTCTCCTTCTCCTTCTTGCGCTTCTTCTCCTCCTCCTTCAGCCGCTCGACTTCGGCGGCTTGACGTTCTTCCTCCTCGATGCGCTGGCGCTCTTCCTCCTCGAGTCGTCGGGCTTCGGCCTCTGCAGCCTTCTGCTTCTCCAGCGCCTCGCGCAGAGCAGCAATGTGCGCCGGAACCTTCTTGGCTGCAGCCGGCGCGGGAGCGGCCTCCTCCTTTGCTCCGCCCTTCTTCTTCTTTTTCTTGCTCTTTGACGAGGCTGCTCCGGCTTCGTCCTCGTCTGCGGCCTCCTTGGCCTCCTCCTGCACAGCTGCGGTCGGCTCTGATGGAGCTTCTGCAGCAGGCTCGTCATTAGCTGCGCCTGCGCTCGCGCCCTTCTTCGCTGCAGCCTGAGCCTTCTTCTTGGCCTGTGTGGCAGCGACGAGATGGGTCAGTACGGCTAGTCTCACACTGTGTGATGGCCAAAAGTGCCGACGAGTCGTCCTCACCTTCTCTTTCTCCTTCTTGAGCTTCTCCTTCTCTTTCTTCGTCAGGAGCTTTGGCCCAGCATCTTCACCCTCGCCATCCTCCTCGGCCTGTTCAGGCTCTGTCTTTGCGGCAGCGGGTGCGGCGGCAGTTGCTTCTGGAGCGGCCGGCTGCGCTACTTGCATCGACTTGACCTGCGCATTGAGAAACTCGTCCTCGTCAAAGTCCTCGTCCTGCTGCTGCTTCTTTCCGCCCTTCTTGCCCTTCTTGCCGGCCTTCTTGGGCTTTGCAGTCTCCCCAAACTCCTCCTCCATGAGCTGCTCGGTCGTCATCTGCACGGGTGCCTTGCTCGCGGCAGCTGTGCCGTCGGCGTCCTCTCCTGCGCCCTCTGCTGGGTTGTTGAGTTCAAGGTCCTCATCCGGGTCGTATTGCTGCGGCTTTTGCTTCTTCTTCTTCTTGTCCTTCTTTGCGGCAGACGACTTTTTCATGGCAGCCATAAGCCCGCCTTCCTCATCATCGTCGTCGTCGTTGTCGCCGTTGCCATTTGCTGCGTCGTCGAGGTCGGCAAAGTTGAACCTCGGCCGCGAGGAGGCGGCCATGCTCGGGACATCGTCTCCCTCGTCGGTGTCGGAAGCGCCAGCGTCGCCCACCGCCTCTGCAGGCTGCTGCTTCTTCTTGCCGCCAGCCGATACAGGGACCGCTGCTGCTGCTGCTGCTGCTGGCGCGGTGGTCCCCTCGTTCTCCGAGTCCGACCTGCGTGCGCGACACGGCGAATGCGAGTAAGCCACAACCACTGTCACAGCCAGATGAGGGCAATACACCCACCAGTCTCCGGCCTGCTTCTTCTTTGACTTTTTGTCCTTCTTTGCCATCGTGTGCTATAGTATCCTTTCGTGCTGGAACTGCGTGCAGTTGCGAGCAAGGCAAAGAGCGGCAACGCCACCGCGCAGCTTCGACGAGGCAGGGGAATACTGTAGAGGAGGGTCCCTCTGGTCGCCGAGATGTCGGCGAGATAGTAGCAAGAGGAAGACTGCCGATATGCCGAAAGAAGACGCGCACATCAAGAGCGATTCAGCATGGCAGGCCAGTCTGCGCGAGCCCGAATGTCGAGTCACAATGCTCGCCAGGATGTGCCGATCTCACCCGTCCGGTCCTGCTGCGTGGTCGAATGCGCGAACGGTCCGCTTTCACACTGCTTCCATGGCTATCATCCTCTGCTAAGCTACATCTCTGTCCAAGAAGCTCGTTCGATCTCTCCCGCGGCGTCTACTCCGCGTCGAGAGGACTGGTGTGAGGCCTGTCGTCCACCTGGATGCCGCCCCGTCGGTGTGCCTTCGAGTCATGGAAGGGAAGCGCCCATCCACCCTCGGCCTCGCTTGTAGCCAGCCACAATCGCATAAGTTGCCTGCAGGAGGAAAGTTCTCAGCCCTTCTCCTGTCTGCTCTGATGACGCCCGGACTCACCGCTTAGGTGCTGGTGGAGGGTGGTCGATGTAAGCTGCTCGAGAGAGGACGAGAGAGCTTCAGCATACGTTGGACATGTTGGACATGCATGCTTATTGTCGCCCGCGGTACGCTGCTCACCGGTCCTCGCGTGCAAAAGGTGCACGCCACTGACGAACTGGATGTCGCCGACCTCCTGCGAGATGGTCATGCTCACATCAGTATCTGCGATTGCGGCCATCCCCTTGGTACCGTTCTCAGGACTGACAAGGACCATGTGCATGGCCTCCCTCATCGCGATGGCCTCCAGGACCTGGATCGCCTCCTCCTGAGCGGGACTAAGCGGAGGAACCTCTCCGCTGTCCCAGAAACGCTTCAATGACCGCTGCAACAGTACCCCCGCCAGCATCAGCATCACCACTCCGTCTGAAACGAGACTCGAGACTCGGCATCGCTCACCACGAAGTACGGATCATGGTGAAGAATGATCCGGTTCTTATAGTAGTAAAGGAGTGCGCAGCGGATGTACGGCTTCTCCCCCTGCGACACTTCTCCCTTTCGGTCAAAGTACCAGTTGGGTTCGGCTAACGTCTTGAGAACGTCTGGCCTCTCCTTTCGCAAGAGATTGTAGAGGTGGTGGCTCGAGACTATGTCGGACTCTCCGCCCTCAAGTGCCCGGTGCAGGCATAGAAGACCGATGATATCGCTGCGACGGAGATCCACCCTCTTCTCAGCACTGCTCCGAATAGATCCAAGCGACGAATTGGCCGACTTACGCATCATCGACATGTGCGTGTTGACGAGCCCGCGTTGAGTAAATTCGAACCTTGTCTATCTGCGTGGGGTCGTTCCCAAGATCTTTGACATGTCCGAGGATGTGGCCTACCGACAGACAGTCGCCTGTTCAGCTGGTGGCCCTGCTGTACACAGGGCACGCAGGTACTCACCCTTTCCATTTTGCGACAGGAAGGCACCCAAGTGCGAACCAAGACCTAGGGGGACAAAGATTCGACGTATCGGATCGTCAGAATGCAACCCACTCGAGCTGATCAACGCAGCTTGAAGACTGACCCATGTAGGCAACGGCGACCTTCTCGACGTCCCAGTCCCGGGTAGTCGGGAACCCCTTGAAGAGGGTGAAGCCCTTGCCATCGATGAGATCGCTTCTCGTCTCTTGGAGCAGCTCGGTCAGGTGCGAGCCAAGCTGAAACTCGGCTTTGGAGATCTCCACCAGCTGTCTGCCTCGGGCGAGGAATTCGTCGGCCGCTCGGCCAATGTCCTGGACCTGTTTGCGAGTGAGCCATGGCAAACACGCGAAATCCATTCAGCGGCTGCACCCAAGGCCGCCGGCCCATCACAGGACAGCGACAACCACGACTGATACGTACATCGTCGGGCGTGAAACGGTACTGCCACTTCTCAGGGCTGGTCTGGTAGTCCTCCTTGACCCAGAGAGTCGGGCCGTCAACACGGTCCGGAAACTGCTCGTACGGGACAAGCTCGTCGAAGAGTGGCTCGTGTTGGCCCTGGCGATAGTTAAGAAAATAGGCCTCAGCGTATGGCCCTCCTCCATTGCCTTGCCCGAGAGCTTCGGTGATAACCAACCGAGGTAAGCTCGGCGCTGCGCGCAGTAGGCTTGACTGGCGCATTAGCTTCAGAGCCGATGAAGGCTGACTTGATGGGCTCAACTACGGATGCGAGGGCTGGCATGGTCGCTACGCTGTGATGAGAGGGAGGGAATTGGGAAAGGAAACGAGGTGGAGAAGGGCAAGCTGAGAGGAGCGCCCGAACGGTACCGGTAATTCTCAAAGGCGAGCTCGACGAATGCTTGGACCAAAGGAAGAATGGCCGGGTTTGCGATTGCTGCTCCCATCGATGCCGAGGGCCCTGGGTGAAGCTTCACACGTGCATTGTCGAAGGCGTGCTTGTTCGTCTCTCGAAGGCGAGCTCGACAATCAAGGCGACGAGCCCCTATTTTCGGGAAGTCGCCGCGGCCGGATCCCGCCTGCCTGGCTGCTGCTGAAGGACCGCAGAAGGCGAATGAGACAGCGCGAGATGGCGCCAAATGCTGAGCAAGACGAGGATGAAGTGGTATTCTACCGAGAACGCGCTCGAGAAGGCGCGATATGATGGATGAAGCACGACCTGCGATTTCGGGGCGGAAAGACCTTGACGGTTCCGCTCAGCGGACAAGGCGACGCCAGCACGGACTGCCATCCTAGCACTTCTGTCCTCTTCGTCGCTACGTACCTCCTCCTTCCTCACTCCTCAGGTATTCGCGCCATGTCTGTCGACGAAAAGGCTGTCAAAGGCACCGTGACGCCACCTTCGGCGACGGACTCGCTAGGAACGCCGGCGCGCTCCATCGATGAGCAATCAGAGGCAAAGCTTCTGCGCAAGGTTGACACGCAGTGAGTTGATGCATGGCGCCAGAACAACTTGCAGACTTCAAGGTGTACTGACCCCTGCACAGTCTCTTGCCAATCCTGACTCTCCTATGTACGCGCCGAAAGTCCTATTTCCACGATGCTTGCTAATGCTCCGTCCCGTTTGCACAGATCTGCTCTCATTCCTTGACCGGAGTAACATTGTGCGTCGCTTTGCCCTTCGGCCCTCCTGAGCATCAGCTGATATTCGTCTGACACAGGGAAACGCCCGACTCGAAGGCCTTACAACCGATCTCGGCGTTACGGGGTCCAATTACAATGTCGCACTCATGCTGTTCTTCCTCGGCTAGTGAGTCTCTATGCCGCCCACAAGTCCAGGCAGAGAGGCGAGCTGACGAGCTCGACTGCAGCGTGCTGTTCGAGGTGCCATCGCAATGGGCGCTAAAGCTGCTCAACCCGCAAATCTGGCTGCCCACGCTTGCGCTTCTCTGGGGAATCGTGTCGGTCTGCCAAGGTCTCGTTCACAACCAGACAGGCCTGTTTGTCGTCCGCTTCTTCCTTGGAGTCTCCGAGTGCGGCTTGTTCCCCGTGAGTGCCAGCGGATCGGGCCGTCTACATGGCTTTGCTGACATATATATCTACAGGGATGCGTCTACGTGTTCAGCCTGTACTATCCGCGCCACCTGGTGGGTCCGATTCCCTCTCCAGCGCTGGTAGAATTGGACTGACGAGGCTCTGCTGGACACAGCGCCATTTCCGAGTTGCTCTGTTCTTTTCTGGTGCAGCCGTTGCTGGTGCTTTCGGAGGTACGTCAGTCCCGCAAAAGGCTGCGGTCAGAACGCTCATGCCATGTCATGGCGATTTCAGGAATCCTTGCCTACGGTATTGGCGAGATGCGAGGCGTCGGCGGTAAACCGGGCTGGAGCTGGATATTTATTATTGAAGGCCTCCTCACTATCGTCGTCGCCATCATCGCCTATCCTTTTGTCCCGGCAAGTCTCGAAAAGGCACGCTTCTTGACCGCCGAAGACAAGACCCAGCTCTCTCAGCTACTGCAGCGTGACTCTGACGCTGCCGATAACGAGCACTTCAACTGGGCAGGCGTCAAGGCTGCCCTTCTGGACCCTCAGTGCTGGGGCTATGCTGCCCTGTTCCACTGCCACTCGTTCTCCCTCTACTCCATCACCCTGTTCTCGTGAGTACTCCGTCTGCGAACGATCTGTCTGCCAGCCTTTTCGAGGCTTATGTGCGAGTTGCCCATATGTTCGTTAGCCCGACCATCATTCGCGGACTCGGCTTCGCTACCTGGCGGAGTCAGTTGATGTCGACGCCTCCATACGTCCTCGCTTTCTTCGTCACCATGGGCGGTGCTTACTACTCGCACAAGCTGAAGAAGCGAGGGCCATTCATCATCGCCTTTGATGCTCTGACTATCATCGGTAAGTCGGCATGCAGCCTGTACGCAAGACCGACATGGAAGCTGACTGTGATTGTATCATATCGTTAGGCTACATTCTGCTCATTGCCGACACTCGCGCAGGCTCGAGCTATGTCGGCCTCTTCCTCGTCATCGCAGGAATCTACGCAGCCAACGCTCTCGTGCTATCTTGGCCATCGGAGAACGTCAGCTCGCAGACGAAGCGAGCCACGGCTCTAGGCATGCAGATCTCGATAGGCAACTGCGGCGCCATCACGAGCGTCATGATCTACCGCCCTACTCCGGCAAGATTCGCTGCGAACCACTACCGCCTCCCTCACATCATCACGCTATGCTACTTGGTAGCGGCAGCCGTCGTGGCTGGGCTGCTGACATACTTCCTTGGACGCGCCAACAAGCGACGCGAGGCACGTCTTGCAGGCAACCAGGAATCGGCATTGACAGGGAAGCAGGATGGCTTCTCATCAGTTCCGCTGGAGGAGCGACTGCTTCACGGAGACAGGCACGTTCTGTATAGGTATCAGACGTAGGCGAATGGTCTGTGGGGGGACCTCCTTTTACGTAGAATCGTCGGAGGGTTATGATGCGAGATTATGTAGGTGTCTGTTGAGGGCGTCTTGCGAAGAGGGTACACCTTGAGGAGCAACATAGAGTAATGGCTGGGCCGTCCGTAGACTACTCTCGCATTGCCGCTTCCTTGTCTGCGCAAACTGTCGGCCGAGAGTATCTGATGCCGCATCGACGCGCTCGCTCTTTCCTTTCGACATTTCGCCTGCTCGTTGTTGGCGATGAATGATGGCGCCTACGGTGGAAGCGGATCAATAGCATCACCCATTGGCGACAGCTCCTACTCATACTCGTATCCTCGTTCGCTGCGCTTGCGGTCGCAGGCATCGTCATCGTCATCGCCATTCCAGCAGCTGCTGAGCGGAACAGCAACCCGAACTGCGCTCATCCTCGCTGCGCTTTTCGTTGTCGGCGAGCTTGTGCGGCGGAGCCTACGCAGGCTCGACATGCAGGGCATTGTCCTCCTTGCGTTGGAGAGGTCGAGAAAGGCGAAGGCGAGCAGCCCGGTGAACGGCACTGCTGCTGCTGCTGCTGCTGCTGGCCGCCCTGCCTTGCCGCCGCTCGAGGACGAGGATGACTGCGTCAATCTCGATGGCAGCGGGACAACCTACCCAGGCTTGCTCAACACGAGCACGACGTGCTATCTCAACTCTGTCGTGCAATCCCTCGCATCATCGCCCAGCTTCCTCGCCTACCTGCGCAACCTCCTCGAGTCCGCGCCTGAGGGTGTACACCTCGAGTTCACCCTCGCACTCTACACGCTCTTGCGGACCCTCAACACGGCCTCGCCGCGCTCTTCCGTCCTGCGGACGAACAACCTCGTACACAGCCTCATGAACTCGAGCTCCAGCAGCAACGCTTCGAGGAATCGCAAGCGAATCATGCAAGGCTCGGGGCAACAAGACGCGCACGAGTTCTTTCTCATCCTGACCGAGACCATCGAGGAAGAAAAGAAGGTGCTGTACGCCAATTTGGAGAAGAAGCGTCTTGACAAAGTCGGCATGAAGGAGCTCCTCGTCCCTTCGGATGAAGTGCTGGCTCTCACAAGAATTGTGAGCTGGACGCGGACTGCATCCTGTCGAGGAGCACGTGCCTGATGTACAGTTCTTCCTCAGGCTGGCGATGACGCCTTGAAGAACCCGTTCGAAGCCAAGACTGCTCACAGAACGAGCTGTATGACGTGCGGTTACGGTGAGCTCGTCCCGTTCGGCGTCTCCGGCGCTTCATGACATGACTAAACCAGACCAAACCCCTCGTCAGCCGAAGCTATTCGTCACCGGTCAGCCGAGAACATCACGCTCAACGTGCCATCAATGCGCTCCTGCCGGCTCGAAACCATACTAGCTGAGCACACGCAGCTCGAACTCATAGATGAGTACACGTGTCGTCGGTGCTCAGTCCTCGCCACCCATTACCGCTTGTTGGAGCAGAAGCAGGAAGCCAGCTCCGCATCAGCGTCGAAGAAGAAGCGGGTGCGCGAGCTGCAGAAGACAGTCGCCCGCTTACAGGACGTCATCACTGCTCAGGACTACGAGGCAGACATGAGCTCCATCCTCAACAACGCGCGCCTCGATCGGGCCGCCGGACCAGCTTCGAAGCAGATCATGTACTCGTCGCCGCCGCGTCTTCTGGTGATTCACCTTTCGCGATCAAGCTTTTCCGATGGCGGATACGGCTATTCTGCCAAGAACCACTGCCAGGTCGTCATTCCAGAGTACCTCAACATGGACCCGTACACCACCTCGCAAACACTCAGTATGAAGCCGAACCAGCCCATCTCGTCCTGGCCGAGATCCAAGGACGGCGACTCGGGAGGGAGACGCCCTGAGAACGTCTACCGCGTGACCTCCCTCGTCGTACATTTTGGTTCGCATAGTAACGGCCACTA
Organism: Symmetrospora coprosmae; assembly: GCA_008802785.1. Classification (NCBI taxonomy): domain Eukaryota; kingdom Fungi; phylum Basidiomycota; class Cystobasidiomycetes; family Symmetrosporaceae; genus Symmetrospora; species Symmetrospora coprosmae. The sequence continues at coordinate 346,658 of VUYT01000001.1, read as the reverse complement.
CGTCTCTTTCAGACGGCGCCCGACCCCCGCCGGAAGCGGGCGCATCTCGGACGAGTGGTTCCGCATCTCGGACGAGGACGTCGACCTATCCACAGTCGACGAGATGCTCAGGGCCAATCCATTCTTGCTGTTCTACGAGCGCGTGGATAGCGTTGCGGCATCCGCCAAGTCAGCACGCTCAGTGCTCGTCGGCGAGATCATCGAAAGCTGGCAGGCTACTGCGAAGGCCTTTGTCCACGATACGCCCTAGATGGCTGAATACACGCGCCAATCCTGGTTCGTCTTACGCGAATCGGACCGCTCTCGCCTTCAGATAGGCATAGATGGGCTCATTTGCCTCGATGGCTTCTTGCACCTCGGGCAGGGCTGCTGCATCGGCGTAGGCGCTAGCATCATTCTTGGGAAGAATGCCCGTGCTATTCAGGGCTCCCTCGTCTGCTACATTGCAGGGATCAGTGCTATTCTGCCGATGCGATCTGCATGCGCACTCACGCCAAGCTCTGGATAGGCAGTACAGCTCCGATACTCGAGCATCACCAGCGTTCCATGCCAACATCGCCGGCCTATACTCCATCCCGCCTATCTCGCAAAGGTGTCGCAGGACAGCTTCGGGATGGCCAATCAGATCCTCCGAGTCGATGACGACGGGAGTACGACCGCCAACGCCGCGCAACGCGATGAAGTCGTACAGCCGCTTCGACTCGTGCATCCGCACTTCCTCCGGGTCGAACTGTCCTATACCCGTCTTGCTCGATACTAGCAGGCCATGGAGGCTGGGTATGTACTCCTTAGGAGTTCGAATGAGAAAGATGTGTGCGATCTCGGGAGCCAGCAGTCTGGCAGTCGGAATGACGGTCGGATTGCCGTCTTTTGCAAAGTCAGGCAATGTCGGCGAGTACTCGGAGGCTACCTGGGGCAGGAATACAGATTTTGCATGCTGTCCTTGAGACATGTCAGCATCAAAGATCTGGCGGGATGAGCCGATCTCGCGCGGCGGGAGGGGCCGGAGCATCGCCTACTTCTTTCGCTACCACCAACCGTCTGCCTGCAGGCACTGTCGCGATTCTGTTCCAGCACATCTCAAAGGTCACGTCTGCATACTGAGTGTATTCGCTCGCAATCCGCTCCGCCGAGTAGGCGCAGCCGGTTCGCTCGGGACCGTAGAATCTCGCTTCGGCTGCGCCCCTCCACAGTCGCTTAGCTGTTGCAATGCATAGCGTGATGGGTCCTACGCCTCACTCATCGGTTCGTGGACGACTTCGACATCATCGCGCGTCAGGAAAGGCCGTTCCAACACGGTCGACCGGCTGCGCTGGCAGCTCCAGATCATAAGCGTCTTGATGCTGGACATCTTCCGAGGTTTGGGACGTAAGAGTGAGCAGACTACAAGCGCACAAAAAGCAGGCAGCGGAAGGAGTGTGCGAATTATTCTCTGGCGGAAATCCCTTTCAAGCGAATCGTCCGATGGCCAAACAATGCGCACACGGCCGCTACGGACCTGCTTCTTGAAGCCTATATGATCGAGTACGGACGGACAATATCTACATACGACAATCACACATCGAACCAGCACTTCTTAGTCCTGCGAACGCACATCACCCCGACGCCGATTTACTCCGCAAAAGAGCCTGCAGAGCCTTGCGCTCCTTTCGAAGTCGTTCATTCTCCGCCTCCAAGTCCCGCATCTTCACATCGGTCGTCGCGACATAGCTGTCTAGCTTGCTGTTTGCCATTTGGATCGTTTGCTGCAGAAGCAGAAGCGGAATCAGCGGCGGGCCCGAAGGTACCTTTATGCAAGCCGGAGCTCACCTCGGCAAAGATTTCCATCTCGGTCTCATGCGCTGCTTCGATCTTTCCCAGAGCGAGCTTGAGAGTCTCGGCCTCTGAGCGACCATCTGCCACTTGTTGCTGTAGCTCCTCAATCCGCGCTTGCAGGACTTTTCTCTCTTCTGCATGCTGTTATTGATGGATGTTTGGTCAGCCTGCTGTTCAGGGTGCCTACGCATCGGCAATGCGATTCACCTTGGCCCGCTCCAGAAGACTCTCCTTGCGAACAAGCGCAATCTCCATGTCCACATCGTCGTCATCTGCCGGTGTTTGCGATATGGCCGAGTGCTCCGTTCCGGGCGCAGGCTTCCGCGGAATCCGACTGACACCTGCGGCAGGACCCTTCGCACTCAAAGCTGCCTGCCCTGTGCTCTGGCTGGGGGGTCCGGGAACCCGGCTCTGCATGTACAGGCTTCGAGTATGCGGTGACCGAGGCAAACTGCCCTGCCTCTGCAAGTCAGCTTGCCGGTCTTGCCTGACACTGCCAACCCGCGAGATGGACGATTGTCGGGTCTAGCAAGCACACACGTATGCTCAGCTGAAATCACTGAGGCGAACGAAGAAAGCCTTCTCCATACGCACCGCCTGTCTAGCGTCTTTACAGACGTTCTGTGCGTCTTCGCGACTAGGTGTCCTGCCCTTCGCAACCGGTTCCGCCCGGCTCTGCGGTGAAGGCCGCTGCGGAGTCCCGATAGACCGCAGAGCGCGCTTCGATGCTATAGAAGCAGCCTCGTCATCTCCTGCTTCGTCCGCCCAGCCCCGCTTCTTGCTGAGGGACAGCTCAGCCTGGGACGAAAGGAAGGGGCTGTCCTCGTCGTCGAAGAGGGGCGAGGGTGTCCGACGATCATATGGGCGCGGTGTGCCACGGTCGAGCGCTGGTAAGACTGGCACGGGACTTGCTGCCGGCGAGCGAGAGCCGAGTTGACGCGGCCCGTATGGCCTGCTGATGGTGCCGCTTCGCTGTAGCGGAGGTGATAGGCAGCTCTGCGGCGGTGTTCGAGCTGAGCACCTCCTGATCTGTCAGCTCTGACTGCGTGCACCGAAAGCCGCATCCTTAGGAACTCACGCATGGAGAGACTCTGCTGAGCGGTACCTTCCAGCAGGTCCTCGATCTCTTCCTCAATGCGCATGCTCTGCGTGCTCGTGGCGCGGGTTAGCGTCTCTCCATGGGACCTGGCGATCGACTGCTCGCTGCTGCTCTTATAGAGTGCACTGTCGCTTCGGCTGCGCGAAAGCACCCCCTGATCAATCTCCTCGACAGCGTCTTGAAGCTGTCCGGTGCTGCTGCCTTGAACAGCAGGCCTGGCTTCGGCGACTTCTCGGCCGGAGTGTAGGCCGCTGTTTTCTTCGTACCAGGAGTTCCGCGTGTTCTGCGCCGAATGGCCCGCCGACTGTCTTGACATGTCGCTATTTGAGCGAATATGGCTCGGGGCGCTGCCAGGCGCGTTGCAGCCTGCCGAAGTGGCAGGGCGTTTGTGCGGGCTCGGCGCCGATGCAAAGCCATCTTGGGCCTCGTGGGAGTGCACAGACGTATGCGCGGTCGACGCATATTCCTGGCTGAAGATCGAGGCTGATCCAGTCCCCGTTCGGTGGCTGTCCTGTGTTGAGGTTTTGCTGGCCTTTGACAGGGTGCGACGGGGACTACTGACACTGCTGGAAGGGCTGAGCATGAAGTCCAGCACACTCTTCGGCCGGTTCGAAGATGCGCTGAGCTGGCGTGAGGATGTCGAGCCTCGCGAAGTCTCCAAAGGCTGCTTGCTACCCGGGAGCTTGGGGACTGGATCGTGAAGCCGAAGCCTGAGAGCTGATGACGGAGAAGGACACGGGAAGCGGTCAGGGTAGTCCGACGACAAGATGCGGAGAAGATGCTAACGAAAGCGCACCTGCTTCCAGCACATTCGTGACAATGGATGCTTGACTGATTGCAGATAGTCGCGTCTCAGCAGACCCACGTAGCCGGAGGCTGTAGCTATCGCGGGACGCATTCATCAGTCTCCAGGCTATACATGCTTAGTAGATTGCATACATCGACTCACTCGCACATGCCGTCCTCGTAGAGAATCGCCTCGGCAACTGCCGCCGGAGCAGATGCCGATTGTGAGAGAGGCTGGAAGTCGTCGATTGCGGCGAGCTGTAGTGCCATCCTTGCCTGCGTCCGCAGCACAAGTCAGCTTCGCCTGAGACCCGGCTGATTGAGCCGGCCCATGCGGCCGACCGAATGGGGGGCGAACGCACCTTGCGTGTTTCGCTCAAGTAGGATCGCCTATCGTATATGTTCCAGTACACGCTGAGCTGATTCTGCCTGAGCAGCATGGCGCGCGGACCTTTCTTTTCCGTCTTGTTCTGGGCCATGCAATGCCAGATGTTGGACAGGAAGCGTGTCTTGTCTTCCGGTCGCTCCGGCTTGATGATGACGAAATGGCGGAGCGGACGGCCGTTCCACCGCTCGCTGAACTCGGTGGGCGCGCGGTCGAGGAAGAGAGAGAAGCCTACCGAGAGAGGATGGTTGTAGGTATCAGTCGCTTGCCGCGCAACCACTCTCAAGAGTACGGACCCACCATATTCGCCCAAGTCATTTGCTATCACTTCTCCCAGGTCGTAGTCCCCTCTGTACCGCATCGCCTTCCCACGCCCCTTCATGGGCGACCTCGATCTCGACAGCGCTGCATCCTTTCCCTGCATATCCTGCACGAGCTTGTTGATGTTGTTGAGGCCAACGATCGACCTGCCCGTGCCCTCTGCACTGTCTCGCTTGGCCACGAGGATGCGGTCGTTAAAGAGGAACAGCGTGCACAGGAGATCGTCCGTGTGCGAGCTGTACCCGCTTCCTGGAGCCGAAGTCGCTGCGGCGGGAGACAGGCGGGTGTCAAGGACGTCGATGCAGTCTATAAAGTAGCGGTGTCTGCTCGTCATACGGGCCTGCGCAGGACAGCCAGGTAGGGCGATCAGTCTGCGCTTCCCAGTCTCGGAGGGAGGCATGACGCCTTACTGGGAAGCCCTCGATAGCGCGGCCTAGGCCGTATAGCGCTGCTGCCCGTCTCGTGTGCTCATTCTCGTCAAGGGCAGCGATGGAGCTCGCCACCTCTATCGCCTCGAGCATGGCCGGGCGAGCAGGGTCCCGGGCGTCAACCTCCTTGACAATGCCCTTGAGCAGCAAGCGGTACCGCGGGATCCGCTGAGCGGCTTCGATGAGCAACGACTCGAGGCTGCAATTGTCGTGCCCTTCGCCCGCGGCGGAGCGTGTGCGCTCAATGAAGTTGCGGAACGCCGTGTTGCGCCGGCGAAGTTCGCGCTCGGTCGATTTGGCCCCTTCGAGATTGAGGATGTAGGCGGGATACAGCGTAGAAAAGTGGTGGAGCTGGTAGGTCGTGTGAAGGTGAGCTCAGGTCCGTGCACGCGCAGACGGTTCGTCCGAACCAGACTCACATGTCTGAGCATGACGTTCGCCCAGTGCTCTGGGGCCCTGTACCCGCTGACTGGATGCAGGCTGGCCTTGAGGTCGTGCAGGAAGGCCTCGTTGGCAGGAAGAATGGCCTCGATGTTACCGAACATAAGCTTGGCGTCAAACAGAGGGATGATTTCTGTGTCCCTGTTGCGCGCAAAGTCACGAAGCGGGTGCGCATAGAGCTGTTATCCAATGCGCGACTGCTCTCAGCGCATTTCGCCTCTTCTCTCGCCACCACATTCTACGGAACACTCACCTTGTGCAGGACCTTGAGGCGGCGAACGTACGTCCCCTCGGTGGATTCGAGCTCGAGGAGGAGATTACGGAGGCGCTCGAGGTCCGGAGGGCGGCTCTGTGTGGGACATTACGCATCAGCACTGCCCAGTGCATCCCGTTGTGCCTGCTTTGGGACTGACCGTGCTGGTCCCGGCCTCGTCGAGTGCTGCCCGCGACGGCGTTGACGGAAAGGCAGGCGAGGAGGTTGGCTTCTCTAGGGAAGTACCCAGACACGGCAGGAAGCTCTGTATCTCTGTGGAAGGGGAGAGAGTGCACACAGGCGCCAATGTCAGCCTGATTGTGTCGCTGTCGATGTCGCCTCGCCTCGCCTCGCCTCGCCTGTCCTCGCCTCACCTGGCGGGAACTCCCATCCGGCCTCCGTCCTGTTGACGTCCTCCACGACGACATCGCAGAAGATTGCCCTCATCTTGCCCTTGGAGCTCGTGCTGTTGCTCCTGCCGTTGCTGCCATCCTCTGGGCCAGTCCCGCTCCTGCTCCTGCCCAACAGCCCTCCTCCAGTCCCTCCTCCTCCCCCTCCAGGCGACCTCGCTGCCGCCTTCTTAGGGGACCACTTGAGCGGCGTCGTGGGTGCAGACATGGCGGACTGCTATCTGCCATGCACGGCACTTCCTCAACCCTCCCCTGTGAGTGTGTAGAACGCTGCCCGTGCAAAAGCCTCGAGAGAGAGCGTCTGATGACCCACCCCCATCACAACAACCCGAGGGCGATCGAGAGGATCACGTGCATCGCAGCAGGAGGAGCGAGCGCCCACGTCTCAGTACTCGAGTACAAGGGCATCCTTGCCTTCACCGAGCTCTGACCCTGACACAACCTTCTGATGTACACTGCTGCTACATGATGGCTGACGTCCCTCCACCCAATCACAAGAGACCCGCAACAGCCGAGCACAGACAGAGCATGCCGCACCCGCAGGCGCGCACCGAAGTCGACGACATGGATGGCGGAAGCACGGACGGCGGCAGCTGACGATGAGGATGATGATGAGGATGCTGCTGCTGCTGCTCTGCGCGAGATTGTTGCTGCTCATCTCCCAAGTCCATGGCCTGCAGGAGCTCCACTCTCTTGCGCACTTCCTCCACCATGGTCTCTGCCGCCGCAGCAATTTCCCTCTCAGCCTCCGCAGCCGCTGCCGCTTCTGCCGCTTTCCGTGCTGCTCTGCGCGCTGCTGCCCCTTCTTCCGCCGCACGTAGTCTGCGAAATGCAGAGCTCTTGCTGGGGCTGCGTCTGCTGTGACCCTCAGCAGAAGGTACCTCTTCCAGCGTGGGCATCGGCCGGCGCCTAGGCGGACTTGAGCGCCAGGGCTCTCCCCTAATAGCCTCTCCACACGAGAGCTCCGCCGCATGCGCAGCACGCTCCTTCCTCTTGAGTGCCGTAATGTCGAGCGCCGCCCGGTCGACCCGCCGCCGGCACTTTTCCTCCTCCTCCCGTGCAATCCGCACCCGGATCTCGGCCTCCTCGACGTCTCCGCCTTGCCACAGCAGCTCTTCGAACGCGTCCTCGGCCCGCCCAACCAGCCGCTGCGAGATCTGCCAGCTGTCTTGCCGCGCTTGGTGGTGCCGCCGGGCGCGACTGAGTTCGAAGGAGGGCGGTAGGGGGATGTGGAACGAGTCTTGGGATCTGCGTAGACGCCAGCGACGTCGACAGTCAGCTCTGGCGGCACTCAGGCAGGAAGGGAGGTACCCACGAGCTAGGCGTGAGCTGGTCTGTTGAGTCACTGGAGGCCAGCGTGGTGGACGAGAGGGAGAGAGACGGTGCGGTGGCCACCGATGTAGAGCTCATGCTCGAGCTGGCACTGCCATTCCTATGAAGGGTCGGCTTGGACCGCTCTGTGCGCAATGCGGGCAAGACTGGGTCAGCGAAAGAAGAGCGGATCTAGCCATGGCAGGGAAGCAGATCACGCACTCTTGTAAATGCGCAGACCCTCGATAGGTGTCAAGTCAAAGCTTTGCCTGTTCATGCTGTTCTGTTGTATGCTCAAACGGTCGGGGAGATGCCAAAGAGCTGGATCGCAACTGCAAGCAAGCAAGCACAGTGCCCATATTGCAGAGCTCAGCGATCCAGCATACCGGTAGCCTAGATACCGTAGGTAAACAGGCAGGCGTAAACAAGGTGGGTGAAAGTCGCGTAAAATCGAGGCATGTCAAGGAATCCCCAGCGTGCCTGAGGCCCGAGTACTCGCTTGGGCTGGGACGCTGTGCCCGTGAAGATCCACGCAGTGGCAGCATCACTTGCGATGCATACTGTATTGCAGAAAGCCAGTGCAAGCCTTCGCATCGAAATAGTAAATCGATGCAGCATCGTACAGTAGTGACCCTCAAGCTGCAGTGCCAGTGACCGTCAAGCTGCAATGCCAAAGTGCGCGCAGCGCGTCGAGCCGCGGCGGATGGAATCACGTGCGTTTCAGGCACGGCGGCGGCCGTGACGCAATCCTCCGAAGCTCGACGTTGGCCACTGTACTCCGCCATCCGTAGCAAGCTTGTACGGAGGAGTGACGGCTCTATGTGCGTGTGTCGCGTCCCGGGAAATGTGTTCTGTGTGCGAGCGCTCACGGGCGTACCTCATCGCCTTTCCCGCTGAAACCTCCAGTGGACGGTCGGCAACCCTCTCGGCCGCTTGCCCTCGACAGCATCGCCTGGTCGCAAGCGAGCTTCTTCTCCCTTCTCCTCTTGGCCTCCTTCCTTAACATAAAACCAGGGCCGCATACGAGTACTCAGGAATTCCACTATGGCCGACTTTACACTCTACTCGCACACTGGCGGTCCCAACGGTCAGCGGCCCTCCTCTGGCAAGGCGAGAAGCCACCGCAGTGCCATGACGCCTTGCCCTGGCCATGGGCGGACGCCTCCAGAGCTGACGCTCACCCAAACGCTGGCTCTGCGGACGTTGCTACACGCACATTTACAGGCTGGAAGACTGCCGTCATTCTCGATGAGCTCAACCTATCGTACAAGACCGAGTTCCCAGAGCTGCCCATGACGGGGCCCAAGCCGGATTCCCTTCTGAAGGTACGCACGCGCGGCAGGAACTCCTGAGCACCTGGACTTGAGCTCCACCAGCAGCGCCTGACTCCTGCCTCCTTTCTGATCTCCGCTGTCCCAGCTTAACCCCAACGGCAGAATCCCGATCCTTGTGGACCACAGGAACAACGACTTCACCCTCTGGGAGTCGTCCGCCATTATCGGCTACGTCCTCGAGAAGTACGACCCGGAAGGAAAGCTGTCGGTCAGCGGAGACGACAAGCATCTCGTTGCGCAGTGGCTCGCCTTCCAGTCGAGCGGGCAAGGCCCCTACTTCGGGTGAGAGCCCTGTCCGATCGTGCTGGAGACTGACCGGGGATCCAGGCTGAAGGGGATCTCCATCGCCCTTGATTCGGCAACAACAGCCAGGCCTTCTGGTTCAGCTTCTACCAGCCTGTGAGTTTCGTCTCTGGATACACTGCCGTCATGGGGAGTAGCTGATTTTCGGGCTCTGCGCGGCCGCAGCTCCCCGAGGCTGCCGAACGGTACATCAAGGAGATCAAGCGAGTCTGGGGTGTGCTCGACCGAGCCCTCGAGGGCAAAGAGTACCTCGTTGGCGATCGGGTAACCGTCGCGGACCTGTCCTTCATCAAGTGAGCTCAAGCAGGCCCGTTTGCAGAAATGGCTGTAGCTTAACATGCCTCGTCGTTCCCGCAGCTGGAACCTCGCTATTCTTGGCACCATCATGAAGGACAAGGTCGAGTGGGTTGGGGCACAAGAAAAGCTGAGCTTGCCGCAGCGTTATACGAGAGGCTGATGGCGTTTGTCGTTCTATGCTCGCCCGCTCGCAGCATCAATGCCGAGTTCCCCAACTTTGCTCAATGGCACAACAAGCTGCTCGAGCGGCCTAGCGTTGTCAAGATGCAGGAGGACAAAGCTGCGGCCCAGTCCAGGCAGTAGATGCGAGTGCGATGTGCATGCCTTGGACAGCTGCTTGCGTTACGTGACGCGTCCGAGCGGGGCCACGCTGCCACTGTACGCGTACATGGAGCTTCTTGCATAGACTGCTGCTAATGCCATGCAGAGTTTCTCGAGTGGAAGAATGACTACCAGTAGCATCAGCTTGCTTGGCTCTCCGTGTTCTGTGCTCTTGCGCGCGTCGTGTGTGTGTGCGCACCACCCTTTCATGCCATCATTCGCCGTCAGAGCGGGCCCCGAGTTTCTGCTCTCCTCCACCCCTTCTCTCCTCAATACAGCCAACAGCCGAACGCCGACCAGTGTGCACACATCCTATATTATACGAGATCCGGGCTGGTCCCCTTTGCGAGTGCGATTGTGCGAGTATCTGCCCGCTCGTTGCTGTCTAAGCTTGGCTTGTTCAGGGCAGGCAGGCAGGCAGGCAGGCAGGCAGGCAGGCAGGCAGGCAGGCAGGAGGAGCCAGACGCGACTCCGGGAGAGAAGAAGCCATGAACGGCGACAGGGACGAGCAGCAGCAGCAGCATCAGCAGCATCAATTGCAATGGCAACCATCATCATCTGCAGCGTCTGCTACGCACTCGAGGAGGAGCAGCGAGCGGTTCTCGGCGGCATCGAGGGACAGTCAAGCGAGCTCGAGCAGTCCACCACCTTTCATAGAGATCCCCTCTGCGACGTCGACGACGGCGAATGGTAGCAGCACCAGCAAGGAGAAGCACAGCCCAGAGATTGAGCGGCGACCCTCGTCCTTCCTCATGGGCCGCGACAAGAGCAGCGAAGGGTTTGGGAGCGCGCGCAACTACCCTCCCGCGAGCCACAGCATCAGCGTGCCTGGAAGCGGGACAACGCCAGTCTACGGCGACGCCAGGAATAACGGCAGGCGCAGTCCATCCCCCTCGCCTACGACGACGGCGGCGCCTAGTAGACCACAGTACCAGCCGCCGCGGTCACACCGCATCATGCCGTCGCTCTCCTCGGGCGTCCCGCCAGCACTGTCAAAGATACGGACGTCACGCGGCGGAGGAAGCAGCGGCAATAGCAGCAGTGGCGCCCGGAATCCACTGTGGGACTCTGCAGGCGCCTGGATGGTCTACTACTTTCTCGCAAACCTCAGTCTTACCCTCTACAACAAACTTCTCATGAACAAATTCCCATTTCCCTGGTCCCTAACCGCCATCCACACGCTCTGCGGTGCCATCGGATCCCAGGCCTGCCTCTCCCGCGGCCTCTTTACCCAGCAGCGACTTACCAAACGGGAGAACCTCGTCCTCATCGCCTTCAGCTCCCTTTACACCATCAACATTGCCGTGTCGAACCTCTCGCTCAACCTGGTGACGGTCCCAGTGAGTCCGGCACGCTGTTTCTCACACCCGGAGGTAGGGCCTGATCTCTTGCTCCCTATTCCCTGCGTACACGTCACAAGTTCCACCAGGTCGTGCGAGCCATGACACCACTCTTTGCCATCGCGCTAGGCTATCTCATGCTGAGGAAGCGGACATCGCGAAAGAGCTTGCTTGCCTTGATACCGGTCATTTTAGGTGTAGTATTTGCGACGTGCGCTGAGCCTCTCTTTGCTCGGTGATTGCCTGCATGTGCACTGAGCTGATCGATGCTCGCATCGCATTGCAGATACGGCGACTACTACTTCACATACTGGGGTCTCATCCTCACGCTCATTGGCGCCGTGCTAGCCGCGCTCAAGACGATAATGACGAACATGATTCTCGTCGGACGGCTGAAGCTCCACCCGCTCGATCTCCTCCTCCGCATGTCTCCGCTTGCCTTCATGCAGTGCATCGCGGCAAGCTGGTACACGGGCGAGCTCGAGCGGGTGCGCGAGTACGGCGCGACCCAGCTAACGCAGAGTCGCCTGACCGGCCTCATCATGAACGGCGCGATAGCGTTCGCGCTCAACGTGGTCAGCTTCACCGTGAGTGGCGACCGGTAGCTCCACATCACATCACATCACATCACATCACATCGCAGCGCCCTGCTGAAGCACGCAACTGGCCTGCTTCTCCAGGCGAACAAGAAGACCTCCCCGCTCAGCATGACGGTTGCGGCCAACGTCAAGCAGGTCCTGACCATCATCCTCGCAGTCATCATCTTCGACCTGCACATCACGCCTACGAATCTCTTTGGCATCTCGCTTACGCTCTTTGGCGGTGCCGCGTACGCCAAAATCGAGTACGACGCAAAGATCGCACGCGAACAAGCCAACGCAGCAGCGAGCCCGCTCATGAGTGTCGTCGCGGAGAAGCGCGGTACCCAAGTAGGGTAGGTAGCCGCGTGTCAGACCCCGCAATCAGTATATGTGCAGCAGTCCCGTGCAAGTCTAGAGTCCGTGATGCGAGCACCACAAAAAGTGTAGAAGTAGATGTATCACGACAAGCAATAACGAGATGCAGTCGCCTTTCCCCGAGACGTCAGACTGGCTTGCCCGGGGCCATCGATTCTTTGACCAGTGCCGCAGCCATCCCGAAACCATCTCCAGACCAGCCCTCACCGACCCACAAGCGCCATCTCCAGAGTGCCTTGAGTAGCGGGACGGCCTTCCTCGTGAGTGCTGGCACGTAGACGACCTGCGGAGCCGCCGTCGGACCATCCGCGATGACCGGCAGGAGCTGGCAGGCCAAGCGACGGAACTCCTCCTGCTCCCCCTTGGCTTCAAGCATTTCGCGAGCGTAGATGTGTGGATGCGTGATGGCAAGGTCGGCCCAAGTGCGTGGGCCAGAAGTGCTCTTGGGCTGCGGCAGGCGGGATGCCTCTTGGTGTATTCCGGGATCCATGTCGAACATGGCCGACAGGGAGTAGACCGGTACGCGGCGCATCGCTAGGTCGGCGTACGTCTGCTTGGCATCCGGTGATACCATGGTCCCGAGCCGGCTCGAAGCGCCTGCCGGGACGAGCGAAGCTCCGGCTTTCGAGAGCTCGATGATCGCGGCTGGTGTAGGGCCCGGCTCGAAAGAAGAGGCTCGGAGCAGGCAGTCACGGGAGGGACCGCCTACAAGGGCACTCTCGGGCAATGGGAATAGCTGAACCTGCTCTGTGTCCTCGGTGCGGGCGTCTGCGAGGAGTTCCAGCTCTTGTACGACGCGGCGACGCAGCTGCGACTCTATTTGGAAGGCCAGCACAGGATTTGCCTCTGCATTCGGGTCCAATCGCTTCCAGGGTCCACCTGTAGTGCATCAGGCAATGGAACAGCGTTAGAAGGCGTGTCGCACCGTCTGCTAAGGGCAAAGGCTATTCCTACCTTTGCTCATGAAATGGTGGACCGCATCGCGCTTACAGATGACGTACCCGCGGGCCTGCTTCCGGCCGGCTCTATCGCTGGTGGAGAGCGAGGAACGGTGCAGTATTTCCCGGGCGAAGATGCTCGAACGCCAGCGCGTCCGACGAGGGCCTGAGCTGCCGGCATTCGCAGGCACCTCCTCTTCGTACGCTGCTGCCTTTATCGGGATGAGCAGGTCTGCGACCGCGAGTGCAAGTGCGCAAAGCGCGCCATGTAAGTGAGGCAGCAGGGTGAGGGTGGGAGTTATTGTGACCCGGGCCCACCTTTGGGCATGGGGCGGGTGCTCCAGATGCAGCGCCGTATCGGTGATGCGAGCATGGAGACTGGCGGGCGGGCACGCGGGACACGGCGAGTCAAACTACGAGTCGCAACAACAGCAGTGAAGCCGTCGTGCGGAAGCGAGGAAAGCGCACGGTAAGGGTCCGACTGCCACCTCAGGGCCTCGGGTGAGAGCTCTGCCTCTTCCTCGCTTTGCGCATCGCAAAATTGCTTGTGCAGCTTGTACCGCTCCCGGTGAATGATGGGATTGCCTTCGTCCAGCAGGATGGACTGCGTGCGCTTGAACGCAAGCTTCGGTGCCTCAGACGGAGGTGTGACTGGTGAAGCGTTCTCGTCCCGGTTGGTCACATAGTGCCGTGCGACGCATCGAAGCGCTCGCGCTTCCGCATGCGCAAAGCGCCATGCCACTGTCCCAGCTCGGTTGTGCCGAGTGAGCATGCATGCGCGCGCAGACTTTGTCACCTGTTCAGATATGCGCGGAGACAAGGGGGAAACGAGGCGAGAAGCTGCCGAAGATCTCTCGAGTTCGGAGGTCGGGGCCTCTGGCGAGGGGATGTCACGAAGAGCGACATGCGACGCAAACACTCAGGACTTCCACTCAATAGTCTGTGCCAACGGGGTCGCTGCGCAAGACTTGAGCGGCAAATTCGTCGGGAGGGCCGGTCACGCGAAGAGGCTTAGGTCTCAGTCTCCGTGCCACAGGGCATCCTGGTTGCTTGCCAACGCAGCTATTGCGATACCAATACGACAGACACACCTTCACGCCTGCATGATAGCTTACAAACCTCCAGCACCACCGCTTGTTCGCGAGCGACGATCGTCGCCGCAGCAAGCAGACTGTCAAGGATCGCATCACGCAGACAAAGTCATTCGATCCTCTTTAGCGGATGTAGTTGCAGTTTCCACCAGTGTGGTCCTGCTCCTCTACCTGTACAGGTGGTCCGAGTGCAAGTTGGCAGCAATCTCTGCCTCGAGCCGGTCACCGTTGGCCAGGAGCTTCTCCTTGTTGTACAAGAGCTCCTCCCTCGTCTCCATCGTGTACTCGACGTTTTGTGCTGCGGAAAACACGAGCAAAGCTTAGCGCGTCGGCTGGGAGAACGAGATTATATGTCCCGCTGGGGGAATTGCCCACATTCGACAATGGCATCAACCGGGCAAGCCTCCTGGCAGAAACCGCAGTAGATGCACTTGGTCATGTCGACTGCAGGATCGGGCATCAGATGAGTCAGCCACTGTCCCAGCATGTCTAGCCAAAGGCAGACTGTTGGTAGGGAAGGGTCCAGAAAGTGGGCTCGACAGAGGCGCATGCCAGATGTATACATGTTCCGAGCCCGTTCTCGAAGGCACTTCCCTGCCCATGTGATGCAGGACTAGAGCATGTGCAACTCACTGTCGTACCGCGTTGTCCGCCTAGCACCATCGGCTCTCGTCTCCGACTCGATGGTGATGGCCTGCGCAGGGCAGATGGCCTCGCACAGCTTGCAGGCAATGCACCGCTCCTCGCCTGTTGCGTACCGACGGAGAGCGTGCTCCCCTCTGAATCTCGGTCCAATCGCTCCCTTCTCGAATGGGTACATGATTGTGCTGTGGCGGGAAAGGCGCATGTCAGCTGGCCGGCTTAGAGGAACAGGCAGCTCGTCTCGCACTAGCGGCACTCACTATGGTGGCCTGAAGAAGTTCTCGAGGCTGTAGACAGAGCAGTAGAGAGCGTATCCACCGCCCGGGCATCAGCAAAGATCACGCATCTGAGCGAGGAACGATTGGCCACCGGAGGAGCCGCGCTGTCAGTGTCTACACTCACACTACCCACATGCCCCGGAGGATCTCTGTGAAGAAGAAGAGCCGGCTGGCCTTGTCGAGCGCAGAGGGGCCCTTGCTGTAGTCTGGGTACTCTCGCTGGATGGACCAGTCCTCTGTGATTGCCTGCGACGGAGCAATCACGCCGACCCTCCCGCCGACGAGGGACGAGGGCGAGGATCGGGCGGCTTTGGCTGCCGACCCGGGCAGGACGGGCTCGTGTGCCGAGTGCGATGGCGGGGTCGTGTGCGGTGCTGCTGCTGCGCTCGAGGTGCTGGACGTGCTCATCTGCTTTGCTGCGACGAGCAAGGGGAGGATTCTCGACGAGCTCTGTCGGGCTGCAGGCGTCCGGAGCGCGGCCTGGAACGCCGTCCGGGAGAGCTGGCTGGACATGGTGGATGGATATGGTGCACTGCTGCTGCTGCTGCTGCTGCTGCTGCTATGCCTTGCCTGCTATTGACCTTGTTGGCGTTGTTGGAGGAGACGGGCGATGCGTGCAGCCAGCCAGTGCGGCAACAGCCACCCACCACGGGCTGGCACCAATCGCGTCCGAGGCGAAGGCGCTGGCTGGGTGGCGGAAACAGGGGGAGGGCAGCTTTGCCCATGCACCACCAACGCATTGCAATTCTTTGCACGCTTTCGCTTTCGCTCTCGCACGACGACAATGAGCTCAGTCAGCAGTAGGCCAGCCGCATCCGCATCAGGCTCTGCGAGTCGCCCATCCGACTCTGGTGAGTCCGCGAGGAGGGGGATGGCCCCTCGGACCATGTCCGCGGCTGACCACGCCCGCATACGCCTGGCAAGACCTCACGCAGGAGTACAACAGGCGGCGGACAGAGCTGTCAGAGAGTGCGTACACCTGTCGGCTCTCTTTCGGGGGAAAGGTGCGCGTTCGTTGGAGCTGATTTCGTTGCATGCACCGTGACCCACCGACTTTCAAAGTCGTGAACAAGGTGTCCGAGCTCGAACGCGATGCAGATGAGCACACGTACGTCTCGTCTTCTCTGCGGACCCTCGTTTCCCTCGCAGCGACACGGGCCGCACGCCATTGCCCTGCGGATCAGTCTGACCCCGTTAGCCGTCGCCTGCAGTCTCGTCCTCGAGACATTGCGGCAGGTCAACGAAGAAGACCCAGACCGCAAGTGCTTTCGCATGATTGGCGGATCGCTCGTACAGCGGACAGTCAAAGACATCCTCCCAAGCCTGCAAGCGAACCAGCAAGGGGTAAAGCTGCGCCCATCTTGCGCGCCGCTGGTCCGGAGCAGGACATCCAGGCTGACGGTGGTGCACTCGCCTGTGCACGGTCGGCTACCGTAGATACAAAGCGTTATCGAGCAGCTGTCTGTCAACTACAAGAAGCGTGAAGAAGGTGCGCTTTCCCTGCTCGTGTCGTCGCCGAACCGGCACATGCACATGTTCAGAAGACTCGCTGGCTGACCCCGCCCACGATTGACACGCAGAATTCGACGCTTTCACAAAGCGCTACAACATCACTGTGCAGCGGACATGAACGTCAACTGCAATATTTCAGACCCCGTTGACTCCTGCAGCCTCAGAGGCAAGCTGCGCCACGCTACTGGCACGGCGGCTATGAGATCCTCGCGGGGATGCACTACTGTTTATCTGCTGCCCTCCTCATCAACATCATACCACTTCGTTGTGCTCACCCGCAAGCAGTCTGTGCCTCAATCCCGCAACCCTTGATCAGAAAGCACCAGCAAGCAGACTCGCCGCTTTCCTCGCATCGCTCCTCTTGCGCTCGTCCGCCGACGCTGCAGCTCGCGAGCCATTTTGCTGGCCGGGTCGCATAGCGGCACTACCACCACTGCCACTGCCACTGCCACTGGATCCGATATTTGCGTTCCGGCCAGGCAAGAAGGCCGACTGTGTCATGCCGTTCTGAGCCGGCTGACCCTGACCGTGATTCTGACCCTGGTAGACTGCCTGTCCCCCCAAATGCGGCTGGAGCTGCTGCGACCGCGCTTGAGCCTGTGCGGGTGCCGGAGGAGGCGGGCCAGAGAAGATGGTTGACGTCGGTGCAGAGGATGTCGGAAGGCCGGAGAGCGGGTCGATGCCGACGGCAGAGCTGGCGCCAGCACTTGGCTGCTGCCGCGCTTGCCCCTGCCCTCTGGCGGGAGAGGCCGGCGGCGAGCGAGCAGACGCAGCTGGAACGGCATATGTCGCGCTGGCCGATGACTGTGGGGACCGGGGTCCGGGGAGGAACATGGACTGCGACTGGGGCAGGCCGCGTTGCGGTGACTGCGGTGACGTAGGCAGCGGAGCGGGAGATGTCGGCGCTGGTTGCGAGATAGGTGCAGACGCCTGCTGTGGTTGTTGTTGTTGTTGTTGCTGCTGCTGCTGTCTGTCCCGCTGTGTGGCCAGCCTCTCCGCATGCAATCGCCTCTGCCGCTCCTCTTCAGCTTTGGACGCTTCCATCTGCGCTCTCATCTGAGCTTGCGTTTGCGCGAAACGGGAGCTGACCGTTGAAGCCGACATTGGATCGGGACCCGAAGCTGCCGAGAGCGCCGGCGGGGCAAGCGGGGCGGCCCCACTCGCGCTTCGAGGAAGCGCAATCGACCCGTCTCTGCTGGAAGCCGATGGGCCGGCGCTCATGCTGGAGGAAGCCGCCTGTGGCTGGTGGTAGATGATGCTACCCTCCTGCGCCGCGCCCCGCTCCGGGACCTTACTCAGGCGCTCCTGCAGGTTTTGCAGCACGCCAAGCTTCCTATCCTCGTACGCGTGCATGGTCCGCGCGTGATGCAGGAGCGTGCTGAACAGGTCCTCGTCCATGATGCGCAGGTGGTTCTGCAGCGCTGGCCGGAGATTGTTGCTGATGGCGTCGACGCGCGTGTTGAGCGTCTGCTCGTGCTTGACGGCCTCGTCGAGGTCGTCGAGCGCCTCGTTCACCTTCTCCGGCTTGATGCTCCCCGACGCGCGCAGCTTCTCGATAGCGCGCCGCTTGTTGATGGACGTCTTGATGCTCGCATGCAGCTCGTCGAGGCTGTACTGCCGCTGCAGGAGCGCGTCTTTGGCAGAGCGCGCCTCGACCGATGAATATGCCAGCGCGTCGCCCAGGATGAGCGCAGTCGCGTTGCCTTGCCCGTTCTCAAGCGACGTCACATGCCCGAGCGCCTCGGCCACGGTGCGCATCCCGCCTGCAAGCGGCGCATAGTGCTCGGTCGTCGAGAACGACGTCCATACGCCGCTCAGGTCCGAGTAGGCGCCAGCGGCCACTGCGGCCGTCTTGAGTGACTTTTCGAGCGACTTGCACGTCTCGAGCAGTGCCGTCTCGAGCGCCGCAGAGTGCACCTTGGAAGACTGCAGAAAGTCTGGCTCGCCGTTCTCGTCGAGCAAGACCGAGGCTTTGGACGTTGAGCGCGCCAAGAAGCCGGACGCCGCTTTCAGCTTCTTCGCGCGGGTGAGTGGTGTATACTGTGGACATGCGTCAACATGACATTGGTCAGCAAGAGCCGAGTGCAGCCGTTCCCGCGTCTAGATGGCAAACGCACCCCGAAATCCGCTTCCACGAAACCTCTGAGCTCATCGTCAAGTATCAACGCTTTGTCCTTTGTGATCCTGTCCATGAAGCGCTGGAAGATGCCCTTCAAGAACCTATCTTCCTCTTCTTCCGATGTCGCGCTCGTCTGGGGGAGGGGCAGAGCTGGGAGGATGGTCTCTGGGTGATTTGCCGAGAGGGCGGCATGGAGCGAGCTGAATTCGGCATAGGTGCGCGAGAAGGTGCCCGAGTGTGAGCGGTGGTACGTGGGCACGTTGGTGCTACAGTCCATCTTTATGCCGAGCTCCTTCTTTGAGCGGTCAATCCCATGCACGCGAATCCGGATCCCCGGTGGCGCACGGTGTTGCTGGGGCTGCGGTTGCGACTGCGACTGCTGGGCAGACGCGGCAGAGGAGAGACTTGCTCGACCACTGCCCTCTGCTACAGGAGAGCGCGGCAGGCCGGGCGAGGCGATTCGCGGAGCAGTGCTGCCCATTGTCCCGTGAGGGGTCTGTCCGAAGCCGGCGGTCACGGGCGAAGGGACTCCCAGCGGAGCGGGTGGAGATTGGGCAAACCCGGACGACGCGGCGTTGCTATACTGCTGCTGCCGCGACTGCTGCTGCTGCTGATGCTGCTGGTGCGGAAAGGCTGGAGACGAGGTTGATGGAGGCGAGGTCGCCCAAGCGTTCGGTGTCGCAGGGGAGTATACCTGTGCGGGCGAGCCGCTGCTGTAGGACGGGCCAGCCGCCATAGCAGAAGAAGCAGCTGACATTGCGGACATGCCGTCTGTGGTGGACTCCCATCGGATGGGCGAGACGGGCCTCTGGACCTGTCCGGGCAGGGGCGGTCGAGGCGCCAGCGGGGACTGCGAGCGGTACGTGGTGGTGTAGCCTGGAGTGGATGCAGATGCGGCACCACTGCCAGCAGGGCCATGCGCGCCATTGCCGCTCCCGTTGCCGTTGAGCTGCTGACTGGGGTGCTGCAGATGCTGGCGTGGCTGCTGCTGCTGATATGGCTGCTGCTGTGGCTGCTGCTGTGGCCTGTACGGCGGGGGTCGGCTGGTGAGGCGCGACTTTGACGGCGTAGCAGGGGGAGTCGCCTGCAGCTGTGCCACCTGCTTGGTGGGCAGCTCGGACGTCGACGCAGAGAGTGGGTCGAACATGGATACAGTATCGTGGTGGTGAGAGATGCGATATGTATGTACGGTGGTAGGAGAGGGAGATGCGGAAGTGCCTGCCCTTCTGCTTCTTCCCCATCATCTCATCGATACGACATCGACCATGCGCAATCGCTTCTTCGCGCCGCGGTTGCTTCCACTGTCACTGCGTAAAGTCGCACATACAGGATATCGTTGCTCGTCGTCCGTCGCACCTCGCCGGATCCGCCAGACAGACGTTCCCGTCGACGAGCACGGCATTCCGCTCCAGGCACCCTACAGCATCCGCGACTTCCTCGCCTCGCTGCCAACTCCGAAACTGAGCGACGAGCAGTTCATCCACCTCCACACACTGTCCGCCCTGCACCCACCAGCGCGCGATTCGCCCGACTTCCTCTCCAAAAAAGTCAGTTTGGAGCAGATGATCCGCCTCGTAGAGGGCGTCAGCGCCGCCGCCGGAGCTACCGCAGCAGAGCCGCACGAGGAGGAAGCGACAGGGGAAGAGATTCCTGACGGCAGGATCTGGCCAGAGGGTCAAGGCATCAAGCTCGACTGGGACGCGCCCACCAGGACACGGGCGCAGGTCGCACAGAGCTTCAACGAGAACGGCAGGGAGCTGCTTGAATTGGCAGAGAAGAGCCATCTCGCTGGCTACTACGTCACACCCAGGAAGCAGAGAGGTGATGCGGAGTAGCGGCAACTCGGCCCCGCATGGTTCGCTCCAACACTCCCACGCTCCCGGTACAATGATGCTGCCATCAACCAGGACCAGGCAGGGGAGCCAGACTCCTGCGGAGACGCTGGCAGATCTCGAGGTATTTGGCGTCTGTCTCGGATGTGAGTAATCCGTGTCTGCGGTGAAGAGGGGGTCCAAGCGCGTCAGGCTGATGCTTGCTTGATCTCTTGATACAGATACCTAGCGCACCGGACAAAGAAGTCGACGAGGACAAGAGCGCAGTTCGGCTTGAACTCGCCCAGCACCATCTTATCGAGCACCTCGTCCGCGGACATGAGCGCAAAGCTCTCTGCCTCGCCGTCGTTGGGCCGAAGCACGACGGGCTCGCTCGCTGACGCTTGCTCAGATGCGAAGGTCGCCGGATCCTCAAAGAATGCCAGAGGCGGGAGCGACATTTCCAGGTCGTAGACGTACTGCGTCTCGGGCTGCAGCCAACCGTCGTCGCTTCGGAATATGTAGGATGCCATCCCGGCCGCTCGTATCCGCCGGCGCACAAACGCAGGAGGGAGGGATGCTTCTTCGGCTGGGAGGGCAGAAGCGAGCAAGCGTTCAGTACACTCGCTCAGAGTGGGTGTCGACTGGCTTATGAGAGAGTAGGAGAGCGCCTCACCACATTCGCGGACGATGGTCTCCCACGGGTTATCGCCCGCTGTAATGCCGCCGGCGACCGAGTTGTCCAGACAGCCGGGCCATGTCTGCTTGGTAGCCGCTCGCCGTGGTACCCAGAACAGATATTCGTAGTCCCTCTTGACGAATGCTGTGCGTATGGTAGTTCATGTTTACCCTGTCAGCTTGGAGCCGCTAAAGGCGTGCAGGCACTGCCGCGAGTTAACAGGAAGACAGACCACACCTGTCAGGTGAACGCCGTATGTCGAGAAGCCGAAAAGTGCGCACGCGGCCCGCTCGAGAGTGAACGCCGTGTCAGAGCCGGGCAAGGGGGAGTAATCTGGGTCGTCCTGGGACAGGTTTGGCCCATAAATGGGATACTGCTCGTTCCGCCAGCCTGGCTCGGCGAGCTCCCAGTGTCAGCAGGCAGTAGACACAGAGACGGGCCAGGATGCGCATGCGCCAGGATGTGGAGCGGACCCACCCTTCAGTTCGCCCGCGAAGAGGCCGTCCTCCTTCCAGCCCCTCACGAGCCGGTCCATCTGGTCGTGCCGCCCTTCTTTTCCGTCTTCGTTGACCCAGTCAGCAAACGCAACGCCATGGATGTTGTCGAGATCTTCTGCATCTTCGCTCGTGCTCTGAATGATCCAGCAGGGCTGCGCCTTTCTCCGCTTCACGGCCCCTTCGTTGTCTGCGAGCAGTGCAGCGAGCACGGCAGGGCGCAGGAACCCAATGGGCTGGACGTCGTCCTGCTTCACGTAGAACGGAATGAGGCGCTCCACCTGCTGCGATGATCCTGCTCGTGCACCCGCTGCCCGCTGCTGCGGCACGCGCACAGTGGCGTCAGGCCCGAATGGCCCTTGCGGGAGTCGCGCATTGTCGCAGCGGTCGACGATGGGGAGGAGCGTCCAGCAGCCTGCAGGCAAGGACACTGGACGCACGATGGCCTCTGTGTCCCTGTCAAAGTCGCTGCTGCTGCTGAGGCCGCCGGGAGAGCGCGACCCGCTCAGCGGGTGCTCGTGGTCCGACATGAGGTGATCCTGGTGCTTATCCCGCAGAGCGAGGTCGGCTCGCTATTAGCGGGTCGCGGTCTTTTCGATTCTGGTACTGTAGACAGTAGCGTCGCGCTGCCAGAAGGGTGTGTGGGCACCGGGATCCTGTAAAAGATAGCCGAATCGACAAGAGCAAGGAGAGCGACAGGCGCGCGAGGCGGCTTTGGGCGGGGCGATCCCGCACCTTGAACACTACTGGGCTTTATCGACAAGTGAATGAGAGACAACAACGACACCTCTACTAGATACAGCCAGCAGACAGCACAAACGACTATCGCATAGGGCACTACAGCAGTTCCGGGTATCGAAAGAGGGGATGCAGGCATTCAGCAGTGGAGACAGCGTCTCAATAGTATTCCAGCTCGAGCTGACAGTCGCGCAGGAGAGAACGGTCAGTCGTTGCAATCTGTCCATCAACGGCACAGTGAAGGACGTACAAAGAGGAACGAGTTCTTGCGCGGATTGAGCAGGTTGAGCCCCGCGGGATTGTACAGTCTAGCATTGGCTTCTTCGAGGGCTTTGTCGAATCGAGCGATTTCCTGGGAAACCGTTCTCGTGACGTGAATACCATGTGCAGCATACTCGAGGGGAGAGAAAGAGAGAGAGAGCAACATACCCGGTCATAGTGGCTCGATAGCAGCCACGTCGAGAGATACAGCGTCAAGACTGCAGTGACGTTGTCAAAGATCGACTTTCGCGGATCGAAAGCGGACGCCAGGATGCTGTTGAGCTCATTCATGACATTCAGGTGCTCCGTCGCGGTGATCTGCCGACGCATAGGACTGTCAGTCGATCTACATGACATCTCCGGCCGCAGATAGGCTCGAGGACGCACCCGCCCTTCCAGCTCGAACGGGTAGCCCGACCAGAACTGGCACACCTCGCCGGCAGTGTAGTCGCGGTCGAGCCGGATCATGTCGCGCGGCTTGTGTCGGCCGATGACGCCCACCTGCGGCGTCCCAAAGATCTGCTGCTGCGTGCGAGACGTCCCCGTGCGCCCCCGCTGTTGGTCGCCCTGCCCTGTGGCCGCATTCTCACCGATGGCGGCGAATCCTTGATTGCCCGCCGGAGTCCATGAGGCCGATGGAGCAGCGTCGTGCTGCCGTGTACTCGTGCTTTGCGCCCCTGCCGTGCCGGAAGTGCGCTCACTCGCATGCAACAGGGGGTAGCGCATCGCCGGGGCCGTGTCAGGAGAGCCGGCAGAGTATGGGTCTGACGATGCGACAGCGGAGCGCGCATGGACATTCGGGAGGAGTTGAGGGTGTGCAGCTGCTGTGCCTGTTCCTGGGAACTGCGCAGGCGATCTGGGCGGATAGGCAGTCCCGTCATCTGCGCGTGCTGCTGATGCAGGCTGGCGGTCGTCCGCGTGCGCCCCTGCGGCTTCGCTGGACTGAGTGACCCAGTGGCTTGTTCTGGACGCCGCCATGTCGCTTTCCTTGCCAGGACGTCGGCCTTGTACGGTTGCCAGGCCTAAACGGGCGTCTCCAGACGCGAGCAGATGAGGAGTGCCCCGAGAGTCGCCTATGCCAGGCGGGCAGGACAGCAGTGAGGCAGGGCAAGGCAGTGGGTATTGGGGTAGTCCACGGGGACCGCAGCTGCGCCACTAGTTGCAAGGCATCCTCATCCTTCGAGGTTGGACGGAGAGCAAGGCAAGCGTCTGACATGTGCCCATCCAGAGACACCTCGCGCTCGCGACCTACATCTTCACCGAGGGTTGCGCATCGAAGACCCTCATGCCATCTTCGACCTGATTGCATGACAGATGATTGGCCTGTAGCTACAACGCGGTACTGTGCAGCAGATATAGGAAACGGGCATGAGGTGCCACATTCGCGCATGAGACGTCGACGCGCCTGACCGTAACGTCATCTCGGAGAAGTCGAACCATTACGACTGCTGCGTGCGCTGCTGCACGAGCCTTCGCAGTGCGCTTGGGCTCGTGGCGCCCGCTCGCATCCCTCGCTCCGGACTGACGGGCGGCGAGAACGCTGTGCCAGCACCTGCCGGGTTGCCTGCGCTCGCCGTGCGCGTCCTGCTGGCAAACATGGACGACGAAGCGGAAGGCTGCTGCTGCGAGAGGTTGGACCAGTCGATGGCGCCGCCGCCGCTTGGTGCAGGAGCCGGGTTGGCGCTGGTGTTGACGGACGACGATGAGGAGGAAGCGGTGATGGTGGCGTTGCCCGTCGTGTCGTGCGGCGAGACGGCGCGGTCGATGAAGGTCGGGTTCGCGGGGAGGTTGCTCCTGCTGCTCTCGTCCACGATGCCCTGCAGATGCGACTGGCCGAATGACTGCCGTCCGAAGGACCGGCGGTCCCGCTGCCCGCTGCTGCTGAAAGGCTCGCCGTTCGGCCCTGCTCCACTACCTGCCATGCTCCCGCCTCGCCCGTGCATGCTCGAATTGGAGCTGCTCATCCTCCTTCCGTGTCCGCTGGCGCCCGCACCTCCAGGCGAGCCATTGACTCCACCGGGCCCGTTGTTCACGATAGAGCGGCTGCGCGGACGATTGGCGACTGACGCAACCACGGCGGGCGCGTCCTCGTCGGCATAGGGCACCAGCACGGGAACGATAGACTGGCCTTCTGCGTCCTTCTTCGGGAGCAGGTTCGGGTGAGGGTTGGCGAGCAGGTGCAGGAAGGCGCGTTTTGCTGGCAAGATGGACCAGAGGCATCAGCTAATGTGCTTTGCGCATTCTACCAGGCAAACCATTACCGGAACCTCACCAGTCAAAGGGTCGCTGAAGACGATCAGGCATCCCGTGTCATCGAGCCACTTGATCCTGTATCCTCCTCTGTCGTCCTCAAAGTCGACAAATATGTTCTGGATATCGCGCGTCTTGAGCTCCTTGCTGAACCCAGTGAGAGAGAGAATCTTTGTCTTGTTGACGGCGCTCTGGCCAGGGAGGACGCCCGACACGCCCAGCGCAGAAGGGGGTGGGACGGTGCCCTGCGAGACGACGTTGCTGTGGCTGTGGCTGTGCAGGCTTTGGCTGCTGTTGAAGGACATCATCGTGACGGGGTAGTGTGTGTGTATGTGTGTGTGTGTGTCGTAGTGAGGTGGGCTTAGCAGTCGGTCGTGAGGGTGTTCCTGTGCCGGCCTCGAAAGGGAAGGTGTCCGACGGGGCCTTGAAAGTGAAGAGCTGGAAGCGGGCTGAAGACGAGCGCAGAGGTCGTGAAAGGTGTACTGACAGCTTCCTACTGCTCTATCTGGGTACGGAGTTGGTCCCTTTGAGCTGGAGCTGGAGGGCAATGGCGCGTCAGCTTCGTGGCCCAGCGGGGTTCCCACTCCTGCGGCCGCTCGCAGACAGCGCTCACCAGCGGACAGTGAGGGAGGTGCGATGTGGTGATATGTATGTATAACGTGCGTGTGTGGGGCTCTATGTATGTGCTCTGAACTGATGTAGGGCTGCTGAGAAGGGAGCGGGGCTGTTGAAGAGAGATGGGCGAGATGGTCGGAAAGAGGGAGACGATGGATGCCTCAAAGGGGCAGGCAAAGGCGAAGGGGCGACCGAGAGCTCCTCGATATTCAGAGTGAGGACAGCGTGGCTGCCTGCTGCCTTCAGGTACAGGACAGATCTCGCATACACGACAAACTGCCTTCTTCGCTCTGCGTCTCATCGCCGACGTGTGCTTCGCCCTCCGCATCATGCAGCCTGCCGCGCGCGTAAAGAGACGGTGGCAAAGTGCCCTTCTTTGCGGATCTCTGGGTTATTCTGCACCTCATGTAACGCGGCGACGCAGTACTCTGACTCTACATCGTAGACTTGAGCTTCAGGTGCCAGATCTCCATCTCGTGGGTCGCTTTGACCCGGCTCGCCTGCCGAGTGCGCATGACTCCCCTTCCCCACCTCGTGAATCGCTTCTTCCACCCGGCTGTCTTCCTGTCGTGTGTCGGATCATTATCACCGTTCCCCTCTGCACGCTCGTACTGCCTGTAGAACTCGTCGAGCCCGCCAAAAGTGTACGAGATCTCGTTACCCTTGCAGTCGTAGATCTGGCTCTCGTTGTCCGTTTGGCCGTGTCTGCGGACAAGAGCGACAGAGCCCGGGCCTAACTGGAGGTCCACTACACTACGCACAACAGCGCGTGCCGTCTCGCTGTCGATCCCAGGCGCGTTCGAAATGTCTGCTGCTGCATAGTCTTTTGCAAGCTCCGGCGGAAGCGGGACTTGCTCGTTCGAGGCCGCTTGCTTTTGCAGAGAAGACGTGCCTGCCACTTTCAGATGGAAGTCGGCATACCCCTCGTCATTAGCGCGGCACTCGCGGCTCGGTTGAGCAGCGTCTGTCCAGGAAGCAGGCTTGAAAGCGGATGGGACGGACGGGACGGGTGGCAGTGCCTGGTGCGACCGTTTCTTCGCAGCATGGCTGCGTGGACCGGGAGGATCGAGGGCTGGTAGTGATTTACGTAAAGCCAGCCGCTGCTCTGGAGACTCCGTCGGAGACAAGGCAGCCGCAAATCCGAATTCTGGCGGTGAGCCAATCGAGATAGGGCTGTTTGGCATGGTCTGTCCCATCATGTCCGGCGAGCCCGGTCGGAGCGAGCTGAACGAGTCGACCGAGCAATTTCCGTGTTTCAAGTCATAGTTACTCTTGTTACGGCGCAGCTTGGGCGTTGAGCGCGAGCCCTGATAGGGCAGACATCTGATCAGTCTGCGATTTGCTACGTGGGCACAAGTGCGGAGGCATCTCACCTGCTTGTACGAGTACATGTGGAAGGGCATCGTGAAGGGAGCTGGATCGTTGTCAGGTCAAGATCGAGGGCTTGCTGATGAGCACAGTCCAGCAGGGAGCGAGACAGAGCCGTACGCGGCTTGGCTGGTGTCGCGGACGGCACAAAAGGGGGGAGGACGAAAGGGGCCGGATGTCCACCGCGAGCCATCCCTGACGGCCATTACTAAATGCATCCGGCGGCAGTAGTCGTAGGCTTGCCTGATTGTCGAGGGGCCATGCTTATCTCCTAAGACGTGGCGGCTTGCACAAGCCGTGCTCGCACGGGTATGTGATCAGGCGAATCGCAGGGTGACGAAGCCGACATAGTCTCCGGCACGGCTGATGGCTTGATGCAATCGTGCTCCGTCGCGTCGCTCGACTCGACATGGCTTTCGGTGCAGGGTGTGGCCCTGAGGCACCTTGCCATGCCGGCGGTTTGGTGAGATGGGGCGCGCCAGGAAGGCATCGAGAAGCCTCTCATCGGAGACGCGCACGATGCCGACATCGACAGTCATTCTGTCAGAGGCGTCACACGCGTCGTCGGAGTAACAGCTAACCCGTACCAATGAGGTCTAGCTCTCTGGGCGGTTCCTCGGGGCTTGGTTCAGATGAAACCCTTCGAGCCTAGCATTCGGACCCGGACGATCCACTAGCGTGCGCAGGAAGACAACGGCACATCAGTGCCTTCGTGCGCTCGGTCGCTCTCTCTTCCCCTTCTTCGACCTCGGGAGATGGCTCCTGTCTGTCGCTGTCGCGGTCGACGTTGACGTTGCTGACGTACGCAAATGCGATCGAGAGCGCACGTGCCCGGTGGGCCTGAGCCTCGGGAAGAAGCACCCGCCGGGGTGACAGCTTGTCATTGATCGAAAGAGCAAGTGCGATATGTCATCTTGCGCTCACACGGCTGTAGCTCAGGACGTCGACATGAGCGCCTTTCCCACTGACAGCTTGCCCACAAGCCTCTTCTACCCTTCGTCGTCTCCTCCTCTCCCCCCTTCATCCTTGAGATACATCTTTTGTCACCTTCAGCGACCCTTACACATTTTCTCAAGGCTCTGGCAAGATGTGGAAGAGCTTCAAGCAGGACATGATTGCCGTGAGCCTCCCTTGCAACAGACTGGACGGAAAGACCGCAATGCTGATATTTTCTTCGGGTCCGACAGATGATTGGCGAGTTTGTGGGGACGACCATGTAAGCAGGCACAGGCTGTCGACTGCCCGTATCGTCGTCTGCAACTCACTCCACCCCCTCCCTAGGTTTATTTTCCTTGGCCTCGGAACAATCAAGACGGCGCAGGACTCTGTCAGCGCAGCGCAGACTCAGACTGCGACGGTGCTCGCCCAGGGCACAATCATGCAGATCTCGGTTGGAATGGGCCTGTCGCTCCTTGTTACTGCCTGGACCTTCTACCGTATCACCGGAGGACTCTTCAACCCGGCAGTCACTCTTGCTCTTTGGCTCATCGGAGCCGTCCACTCAGTCCGCGCCATCATGCTGACCATCGCACAGCTGGTACGTCTCCGCATGGCACACTGGATAGACAAATGAAGCGATCACTGACACATCTTTCCCACCATACCCGCGACAGGCCGGAGGAATCGCCGGAGCGGCACTTGTCGAGGGACTCACTCCTGCCAGCACGAGCGACGTCGGTAACACCATCACTACGCTCTCTCCTGGCATGACGCTCGTCAAGGGCGTCTTCCTCGAGGCGTTCCTCACGGCAATGCTGGTCTTTGTCATTCTCATGCTGGCTGCAGAGAAGCACAAGGTACGCTACGGTTGCTGCATGATTCACTCTTTCCCAATCTATCGCTCACAGTCGGGCATTGCTTGCAGGCTACATTCTTGGCTCCCATCGGCATTGGCCTCACCCTCTTCGCCTGCCAGCTCTTCGGGACACTTTGGACAGGATGTGGGTGCCTTGCGCGTGGTCACATCACTATTACAGGAATCTCGCTGACGCTTCCCTACACGCACACTTGAAAGGCGCCATGAACCCTGCTCGAGCGCTAGGCCCCTCCGTTGTCGCCAACCGCTACCCGGGATACACGTGGATCTACGTGAGTCTGCTCGCTCGCAAGCGATGGAGGACTAGCCACTGGTCAACGACTGACTAAGATGGCCCCTCTCGTGTCCATGCCCGCGCAGTACGTTGGTCCCATCATCGGCTCCCTCATCGCTACCTTTCTCTACTCGCTCCTCAAGGCATTCGACTACAGCTCTGTTGTCCTCGGACAGGACTCTGACGCCGCGAACGGCGGAACTCGGACCATTGCCTCGCGAGTCTGGGCGCACCACCACGGCTTCTCGCACAGTCAGCGCCAGGCCATGCTTGCTTCCGGCATGAAGCAGGAGGATCTCGCACGCGCGGAAGCAGGCATGGTCGCGCAGCAGCAGGCCACCGAGCCGATGCAGTCCCGCATGTCGGAGTCGACCCTTGCGCCCGGCCAGCACGCCAACATTAAGCAGGAAGCTTCGAACGCCCCGGCCGGCCAGCAGAGCTCCATGACCGCGGGTGCCCAAGATGGCGGCGGTATCGGCGCACCGGGATCGCATGGTCACGGTCTCGGCATGTTCAGCATCTTCCGCAAGCATCAGAGGCACTAAAGTCGGCATGTGCACTTCCATCAAGCCTCTATAGCACTTAGCGGTCAATATCACACTGCCTTTCTAAGCATATGCTCACCTAATGACGGGCCTTTGTGATACACTTCTCGCTCCAAACAAATGAGCTGGCTTCCGCATCACATATACACGCACATGTAGAAAACCTTCTGTAGCTTTGGTCTGCAATATGGCTTCGGACGATCCACACACGTAATAATCGTCGAATGCATACGGATCTTTAGCCATGCACGCTACTGCCAGAAAGACATATGCAGTGATGGAAGCATATTCAGCACACGCGCTTACTTGCCTCTGATGCGAGACGTTGAGTTCTACTTCTTGTGCATGCGCATCGTGACGACTTCTAGATCGATCTGGTGACGAGTCGGGTTGGTATTACCCTTGCTGGCAAGTGCCGCAATCGCCTGTGCTTCCATAGTTTTCTCGAATAACAACTCCTGCGTCACCTGACGGTCGTGATTCCGTTTCTTTTGCTTGCTGTTCCATTTGAGACCCTGGTAAGCGGCAGCTCCGATCGCGACGCCGAGGGCGACACGGCCGCCAGCTGCGCTTGCTGCGCTTGAGCTGTCCCCACTGTATAGCGTAGTAGCCCCGCTCGAAAGTGCGCCCGAGAACCTCTGGCTAATTGAGCTCTGGATAGGAGCCTTGCCTGTGCTAGGTGCAGCGAGCATGTGAGAACCCCCGACGGGCATCTGCGAGGGCTACTCGAGGCCGCAAGTAACCACGGAACGGCAGAGCATGAAGGGTCATCAGCTTCTCTGCCGCAGCTCGCTCGTGCTGTCAGATCTGTTGCGGTATGCACCTGCTTTCCTAGAGTCGGCGCGCGCTGAGGCACGCATACGTCCGGAATGCCATTCGGTCCAATGTATACGCCGTTGCCGCCGATCTTGGGCAGGCGAGTGTGTGCATTCGTGATTCTTTGCTGCTGTTGAGCCTCCAGCGAATCGGATCCGGAAGATCTATGGTTCTGCGCAGGCTTGCTGGCAGGCACCCGGGTCAGCGGGTTGGCGACAGGGCGCTTAGACGATGTTCCCTGTTTGTGCGTGGGCATTACGAGACTAGGGAAGAAAGGGTTCCGGGCGTGACTGTGTACGAGGGGATGTATGATCAGAGAGGGACCAGCCCTGTGTGTGTCACTGTGTGTGAAGGGACAATTTGGAAATGCAGGAGGAATGCTGATATGGAGAGAGCAGAGAGCAAGTAGAGTCCGATGCAGCCGTACTTGTAGGCTGCTGCCAGCAGAGTGGGAGCGAGTGGTAGCAGCGCACCGTGCACAGCTAGGCTCTGGCTTGCTGGCCTATGAATGGGAGGACTGGTGAAGGGGAAAGTGTGGGAAAAGGGTTTGCCACTAATTCGATCGCGCTTATAAGCGTCCGGGTCAGCATCAGTTGCTCTAGGACTTCATTTGGAAGTCCCTTTGAGCCGAGTGATGGCGCGCTGGGATGTGGTTGGCGCCACAGGTCACCTGAGTGCATGCAGACCTGCTGCTCTGTGTGCAACAAGCTGTTGTGTGTAACGTCCGCATTCTATCCCGTCATCGGCCGAACGGTACCGCCCTCCTGCCTGCCCCGTGCTCTGCGATGATTCTCGCCTTGCGCCCTTGCGATACTGTGCTTGTCGAGCTCACCAGCGGCTTCGAACTCGATTCGCTCTGGCCGTCTGCGTCACTCTCGACTGAGGGCAGCTCAAAGCTACTTCTGACGGGGTACTTCTCCTCGAGTTTCCGCCTCAGCGCGTCCTGCGCCTTCTTGAGCAGCACGGGATCCGCATCGTCGCCCATCGCATCATTGACATTGAACCAGCTCCACCTCGGGTCTCCGACGGTCCGATTCCAGCGCTCCTCATTCGCCTGGGCGTCGAGCGTCCACTGGAAGAACGGCGAGTGCCCAGACAGGGTCTCGTACCGCAGTCCGCAGCACCGCGACCCTTCTTGAATCACGTATGCGTCATGCAGGAAGGGAATGACCACGTCCTCCGGGTGGCGGAACTTGTGCTGCCCGTTCTTGCGGATCGCAGAGTTGAAGGCGTGGTGTAGCCCTTCGTAGGCTTGTTTGTAGAAGACGAAGGGTGCGTGTTCTGCGGGCAGCGAGGCGAGAGCTCAGCAGTCGTCAGCGCGCTGGTTTGGCCGCAGCCAGCATGAGACAGACAGGCATACCGGTGATGCGCGGCTTCTCGTGGTATATCTCCCCATAGTGCTTCTCGATGGCGCCTGCCGTATACCGCAGGCTCTTCTCCCACTGCCGGTCCCCTTGCCGGTCTGCAGCGACGCCCATATGCCATGGCTCTGGAAGGCCCGCTCATCGAGTCAGCCTCGTTCATCAGTCAGCCAGTGCGGGCCACGGCGTACCAAGGAACATCTTGACACCTCCGTTCTTCGTGAAGAATGCCTCGGGATGGATCGGTTTCGCCATGAGATAGTCGTCGTTGAGGACAATGAAGCGCTCTGTCAGATTCGGGATGAGGTGGAAGTACGCTTCGATGAGGTTCGAGTTGAAGGTGGGCACGTCTTCGGGCGGGAGGAGCGTGTCCTGATCGATATATTGGAAGCTGTGGGCAGGAAAAGCAAAAGATGAGCGATGTCGGCGCATACAAGGAATATTCGTTAAGAATAGCTCACCGAGGATTCGAGGCATTCAGCCAGTGGGGTATGTGCCCCGTTGGCGAGACGAGGTACACGGTGCCCTTGTGCCATGGAAGCATAGCCTCGAGCGCTCTCAGCGAGAAGCGCAAGTCGTCGTTGTCTCTGTGCATGGCAGGGTGGAAAGGTTCAACATGGTCAACAGGGTCAGTAAGGGGGCCCAGAACGATGAAGAGAGGCAGGCACGCACCTGTCGCGCTCGCTTCCCACCGTTCCACCATGCTTCTTCCGGAGTTCTTGATAGGCGGGATCGCTTCCGTTGACCCACTGCAAGCGGCACGGCGCATATCAGCCCGAGCCTTGCAGCTCGTTCGAATGAAATGGACTCACCGTGTAGACTATCGACACTGTCCTCGCGAAGTGCCATTCAGGCTCCAACCCGTCATCGACACTCTCTGGCGTCGCGTCGATGACGGAGCCAGCATGAGTCGCTGCAGCTGTCGACGCGGGGTCGGGTGCCCCCGCCGTCGCCGTTCCCGTCGCCTGAGGCTGCCAGTAGCGATGGTACCCCTGCTCTGCGACCTCTCCGAGCTCGAGCTTGATGCTCGAGTACCGGCCGCGAGCCGAGTCTGCGACGGAGGCCGTGAGCTCGACGACTTCGTCCCTGTTGATGTAGCTGAGCGAGAGGGCAATGAGGAAGAGCAAAGCGACGAGGTAATAGGTGGGAGCCAGTCCTGCGGATTGACGCCCGCTGCTACCGCCCGTCGCAGACACGGGCGAGGCAGATAACCGGGAGTACCGTCGAGCTGCGGAGGCTGGAATGACGAGGCGCATCCTCTGTTCTCTACTCGTATGTGGGCGTCGTGGCTTGCAGACGAAGACGCAGTACGGTGATCAGTCGGTCAGTCAGTCAGTTGGGCGGAAGACAGGGTCGTATCGCAGCCTTATTCGCGTCAAAGCTTTTCTTCTTCTCATCTCCGTTGCTGCGCCGCTTTCGCCATGCTGTTTGGGCGCATGGTACCGGTGATACTGCGATGCGACCTCCTCCGCGTCCCCGTCCGGGCGACCTCCGAAAGGTCTCTTATCGGCCAAGTGGATGCAGTGACGCGCTTTGCAGGGAGGCAGGCAAGCCCGAATCGACGCCGTTGTTGCATTCTGCGATGGTCAGGCTGCAGCTGGGTGCAGAACACCGACGAAGAGCTGGAGGGCCGCAGTCACCGGTGCCGCGCTCACAGCACCCCTATTTTGGTGGCGGCCGTCCAGCTCCCGAGCTGCCTGACCTTGCGAAAGCCTGAGGCTCCTACACACCGCGACGACAGCAGCGGCAGCCACGCGACATCGCCTGCCTCCACTGTAGCACCTTGCACCATGTCCCGTCCAGAGCATATCGCTCCACCAGAGCTGGTGAGCTCCAGAGCCACCCAGCCAAAAGCGCTTTTGGCAGTACGCGAAAAACCTCCAGACTGACGGATGGCACCTCCCCGGCAGTTCTACAATGATTCAGAGGCGTCCAAGTACACTGGCAAGTGCGTACACCTCCTCGTGACGCGACCCTGCTCCCGCTGCGAGCTTATGCCCACCCTTCCGGCAGCTCCCGCATCCAGAACATCCAGGCGAGCATGACGGAGCGCTGCATCGAGCTCCTCAACCTCCCCGCCTACCCAGACGACCCAGAGACGGCCATCCCCTCGCTCATACTGGACATTGGGTGCGGATCTGGCCTCTCCGGCGAGCTCCTCACAGAGGCCGGGCACCAGTGGGTCGGGCTCGACATTGCACCCTCAATGCTCGAGGTCGCCCTAGAGCGCGAGTCGGAAGGGGACCTCTTCCTGCATGACATTGGTCAAGGATTCGGGTTTCGTGCGGGTGTGTTTGACGGCGCCATCAGGTGGGTTTGCGGTACACTGAGAGGAGCGAGCGGGTCTGGCCATGCGCATTAGGCGCGCATGTCAGCGGACTCGTTGCACGACTGCAAAGACTGACACACCGTGTTGCTCTCCTCTGTGCCCCATGCAACTCGATGTGCAGCGTATCTGTCATCCAATGGCTCTGCAACGCGGACACGGCCTCGAACGCGCCCATGGCCCGCCTCTCCCGCTTCTTCAACACGCTCTTTGCGTCCCTCTCTCGCGGCGCGCGGGCCATTTTCCAGTTCTACCCTGAATCCGACGACCAAGTGAACATGATCATGTCGTCTGCGACCAAAGCCGGGTTCAGCGGCGGGCTGGTGGTCGACTACCCGAACTCGCGCAAGGCAAAGAAATTCTACCTGTGCTTGATGACGGGCCCCGGCGGGTCCAGCGCGGCTAACCAGCCCAAAGCCCTCGGCACCGAGCTAGGCGAGGGCATGGAGGTCGACGAGGTCCAGTACGACAGGAGCAGGAGGGCCGGCGCCAAGGAGGGCAAGCGCGGAGGGACGGGCAGCAAGCGGAAGAAGGGCAAGGAGACGGACAAGGACTGGATCCTGCGCAAGAAGAGCCTCTATCGGCAAAGGGGCAAGGAGGGCGTCCCGAGCGATTCAAAGTGGGTGCCATGCTCGGGACCCTGGATCACATTGCCCGCTGTGCTGACACTGAGCAATCGCTGTTATCGCGCAGGTTCACCGGGAGAAAGCGAAAAGCCAAGTTTTAGGCAAGGTGCTGCCGCTCGTCGTCGTTGGCACGCAGCTCTGACCTGCCCCACGTCGCGTTGTCTGTCAGTCATGCTGTTGTTGTACAGGCAGTCTCCGGCTTGCCCTGCCTGCCTTCCGCGATGCGTGCATGCGTTCAATAATCTATACAACATCATCGAAAAAGCAAAGAGCATATGCTACATGCGCCTCCCAGCCACCGGAGAGTTCTCAAAGTACGAAGCAGACCGGACAGCATGCTCAGGAAGGGAAACGACCGCGAGCGGACATCTGAATCGGCGTATCGACGATCTGGCCCGAGTTGAGCATGCGCGAGTCTGGGAACAGCACTGGTGCCGGGAGCGCGTGAAACTCCTTGACGGCCTGCATCGCAGAGCAAGCTCAGGTCAGTCCGATGCCGCACCGCGTTCCGCCGCAAGAGCCCAGTTGCTGGACCTCCCACCTTGGAGAGCTGCGACAGCTTGTCCATCATCGACTCGACGCCCCGCTGGCGATCCCGGAACCCAGCAGAAAGCGTATCGTACGCGTCGGCCGAGGCGCGCTTGTCCTCCTTGCTATCTGCATCGTTGGTGTGGCCCGGTGCGCTGGCTGTGGCGGTCCCTGCCCTGCCGCTCTCGCTCCCCAGTCCGGAGCTTGTGGTCGTCGCGTTGGACCTGCCTAGTCCTGCAGACGGACCGGTACTGCTGCTCTGGCTCTTACTGTGCCCGTTGCTGTCACTGTTCCCGCCGCCCAGGCTCTCGAGCGCAGAGTGTTCCGCTGTGATTTCGCTCTACATGGCAGAGCATGACTCAGGCCGCGTCAGCTCGTGCGGCCGGAAGCTGCCTTCTGCGTGGCACCGCACCTGCAGGCTCTGTATCAGGTGCAGCTGCGCAACGATTGCGTCCGTCGCGCTGCTCGCGGCCGTGCTCTCCATCCGCGTCTCGGTGTGTGGATGTGGGTGCGCGCTCGGCCCGCTGTCATTATCCCAGCGCCGATGTCCATCAGGGCTGCGCAGCATTGCGTCCGAGGTGTGGACGGACAGCAGCTCTGGGCGGGCTCGTCCCTCCCCGCTGGTCCCCGCGAGAAGCGGCGAGCGTGGAGTCTGGGCGGTGGCGTCTTCGTAGTGTGTCGGATCCCGCACCCGCCCTGGTGAGCGTGGAGTGTGGTCCAGATCTTGCCGTCGCGCCATGCTACGCTGCGTGTCTCTTGCCGGCTGTGCCAGGTTGCAGCTGGATCGCAGCTGCTGGAATGGGTGAAGATGAGGGGTCTCGGGCTCGGTCGGTCAGCCGCTCGAGCATGCTCGCTGGCTTTCTCCTTCGCTTCACAACGTCAACAATTTCGCCTCAATCGCCAACATGCTGCGATCCAGTCTGATAGCGCGCACATCTCGAGCAGCTCAGCTCCCGCTACGCTCATTCAGCACGTCCCGCCCTGCGCGAGAGGTGCTGGGTGCAGCCGACAAGGCGCTTTTCAACAGCCACATTGTCGAAGGGCAGAAGCTGACCATTGTGGACTTCCACGCTGAATGGGTGGGGCGCGCGTGGACCACCTAGGTGCAGCTCGACAGCTGCTAAATGATGGTGTCTGCGCTATTCTCATGCGTCATGCCTGCAGTGCCCGCCGTGCAAGCTGCTCGGCCCGATTCTGCACAAGGTCATGGCTGCAGAAGCTGCGGGGCCGAACGAGGTCGACTTTGCGACCGTCGACACGGACGCAGAGACTGAGCTCGCGGCAAAGTACAAGGTGCGTTAGACGATGCTTTGGTAGTGTCTTCCTGCCTCGCAGCTTCTCCTGCGCGCGCGCTCCTCCTCCTGGGCCTGCCTGCCCTCTCCTCGCCTTCACACATACTCTATCCGATCCGATGTCCACCTCCTGCCCTTCACCGCACAACACACCAAGGATGAGTAAATTGCTTTTATACATAATTCTACTTGAGATATCTGCCACCCGTCGCTTCTCCGCCAGCTGCGCCCCATGGGCAAGGCTGCGGCAGGAAGTGGGGATGATGCCACCACGAGCGTTCCAAAACTTTTCTCTGATCTCGCCTGCATCTCACCGTCTCTCGTGATGCTCGATTCGTTTGCGGAGGAGGGAAGCACTTGCTGACGCTGCTTGTTGAATCCTCCGCTGCTCGCAGATCACGTCCCTACCCACCGTCGTCGCCTTCAAACACGGCAAGGAGCTCTCGCGCTTTGTCGGCATGGTCAACGAAGAGGCGGTAAAGACCTTCTTGGCGAACGCAAAGGACCACTAAGGAGGACTATGCCCTCATTCTCGCTGCGTGCTCTTGATACACACATAATCTGTAGCAAACGACTCGGATGTCTTCCCTGATGGTGTATGAGTCGACGACGACGGGCAGAAGCGAAGGTCCAGCTCAACGCAATAATAGGCGATGGATTGCACCAGCTGCGGAGCTCGTGGTGGTCAATGTCTCCTTTACTGTAGCCTGGTTTGCGATGGCGGTCTCTGCGCAATACAAGCTCTGTTCCGGACAGACGAGCCAGTGAGCGCGAGCGCTCTACCTCAACTCAAAGGTTCGCGCCGCCAGAGGGCTTGACCTCCTCGAAGAACTTGACCTGTGTGCGCCGGAGGCGGAGGGGTTGCGAAGACGGCGAGAGAGGGCCGCGTCAGCACGTTAAGCAAGGGCCAGTGGGAAGAGGCGACTGTGGCCCAGTCGTAGGTTCCGCAGTATAGACCAACCTCGAAGTTTGCGAGCAGGTTCTCCTGCTTGGCTGCAGCCATGAGGGCCTTGTATGCCTCCTGCTCTCGGTGGTTCTGGATATGCGACATGTGCGGGGATCAGTTGGTCATCAAAGCTGAGAAGTGGCCATGCGACGGGCGCCGCAGCCGAGGGAAGCAGCTGCGACTAGGGCCACACACTCACGTTGAGAGCGTCCTCGTTCACGTACTCCTCAAAGACGGCAAAAGTCTTCTTGTCGGCGCTCGCGTTGAGGCGGTACGTCTTGCAGCCGGGCTCCTTGGACGAGTTGGCGCACGCGACGACAGGCTTGAGGAGCTCGATGAGGCGGTCACCTTTCCCCTCGTTGGCGGACAGGCTGCGCGTAGGTGTGTATGTATCGATGTCAGCTGTGTTGATTGCGTGGCAGGCGCAGGTGGGCGATGCGGGGCAGGCCGATG
The DNA here is from genome assembly GCA_008802785.1 of Symmetrospora coprosmae. Lineage (NCBI taxonomy): Eukaryota > Fungi > Basidiomycota > Cystobasidiomycetes > Symmetrosporaceae > Symmetrospora > Symmetrospora coprosmae. The sequence continues at coordinate 309,079 of VUYT01000001.1, read as the reverse complement.
GAAGCCAGGCAGGTCTGACACACCTCGCGACGAGCGTGAACGGCTTGTTCTTGACTGGACGATTGGCACGATAGACGTCAACGAGTGATATCGTCCTTGGTCTTCCTGGCGCAGACTAGACGGGGGAATGCCCCTCTTGGTCTGCGTTGGAAGGCGGCACTCACGCTCGGTAGGGACGGAGGCCATATCTGCTGCTACTACGAGTGGAGATGAAGTGCAGAGGAGAGGGTTGCGGTGTAGGATGACAATGTGCCTGCTGTATGGTATTGCTGTTGGGTCTGAGGCAACCTTCCCATCTCCGAGTCCTCAGCTACAGGGTCAATGGTGCCTCGCCATCACCGGGCGCCGAAGTCCCCGCCCCCGCCCTCCCTTCGCTGCGCGCATCCTTTCTGCTTTGGCAGGCAGGGAGCACTATATTACTGCACTGCCGCACTCTCCCTCGGTTCAATGCATGCACCGCACTGTGCAACTCTCGGCTGTCTCTACCATACTGATGCGCATACTTCGAGTATGCCTTGCTGCTGTCTTTCCTCCATCCTCCTCCTCCTCATCCTCCTCCGCCTCTCAAGCACGTGAGCGCGACTTGGTCCACCGTCCCTCGGTCGCAATCCGCCCCATCCACAACAGCATAGCAGCATGGCGGATACGAGCACGACACTGGGCGTCTAGACGACCATGCCATCTGTCCTGGCGTAGCTGGCGGCCCCGTCCCCCTCTACCCTTTAAAGAAAGGTAAGGCACCTCGAGACGGGTGCGCGCGACTCCCCTGGAGACACAGGAGAGGTCCGCGCTGACCACCTCACGCGCTTCTATGCGTACAATGAACAGCAGCAGGAGCATTCGCAGCCCATACCCAGAAGAGATATGGCATCTATATCGTCTGCTGCAGGCGCATCGCCTGCTCCAGGACGCTACTTTGACATCTACACGGAACGCGCGAGTCCAAGGCTGGATGACGGTCTGCCCAGGTCCACCTCCCAGCTCAAAATCGTCTCCAAGGGCCAGCGGGGGCACAAGGGGAAGACCACAACCTCTCCGACTCGCACAAAGCCTGTCGTTGGTCTCTCACCGAGCGCTGTGAAGGCGACCGATGATCCCACGTGCCGGTCCATTGCCCCTTCGCCACCGGTACCATCGCCGCAGGGTTACCACCCACTGCCGCGCAGCTCCTCGAGACGGACAGTCCACGCGATAGAAGCCCTGCCTACCGATTCCGCATCATTCTCGCGGAGCTCCTCACCTTTGCTCGAGGCTGGGCGACAAACAACGCACAGCCAGCCCGAATGGCGCGCGCCACGGGCGTCTCGCGACGACACTCGCCTCGCCGTCTTGCCTGTCGATCTATATGCTGGCCCGACAACGCCAGTATCAGCGGACTCTTTGACCGGTCTCGGCGTGTCCGAGGGTCATCTAGGGCCGAGCGACGGTTTACTGGAACCCAAAGCAGCGGCTGTATGCGGAGAAACTGCACGCACTTTCTTCCGGCTACGCGCTAGTAGCTCTGGCTCTGGCTCGTCGCAGCGCAGACATGACAGGTTGGCGGCATGTAAAGGAGGACTGCCTCGGAGTCGATCCCTGCCCAATGGCGCGGACGTCGACGTATCTGGCCAAGAGACCTTGTCTCGCTCGAGCACTGCTTCGACGATGCCACCACACCCGCGGTCATCACTGCCGCGTTCGACCACCGTCTCGAGCATCGCCTCAGCCTCTTCAGAGGCGTCTTTTGGCACCCCCACAGACGAGCTCGAGCTGTCTTGGAACGTCTCGCTTGACGGGCCCGAAGATCAGGTTCCTATCCAGTCGATCGACGACATCATAAGGTCACACCTACCAATTGTTGGCGTCGGCAGTCCATCCCTCGGCGTTCCACGGGGAAGTCCACCAGTCCCTGCCATACCAGACCGGTTCCGCGTCGAGCCGGTAGCAATCCCAACCATCGACGAGATCATCCGCAAGAACTCGGCAGCGCTTCATGTGCCTCTAGCACGTCCGCTGGGCAGGGCAGCGTCGTCGCCGGTAGCTACCACGGCAGCTGGCCGGAGCCGGGCTCGCACGACAACAGAGGAGACTACCGCGAGCAGCCAGGCGCGCTCCTCCATCGACTCCATTTCTGGAGAAGTCCTGCAATCACTGCAAATCGCCGGAGCGCATCAAAACAGACATCTTCATTACGTCCGCTCGCAGCCATTCATGTCCGCCACTACCCCCGCGTCTGCCGCCCGCTCCCGTCAGCAGCCACAACGAAAGCGTCAGTCTAGTCAGGGTTCGGACATGTCATCGGTGCCTTCGATGAACACGCACTTGGCATCTACTCCGGCCTCTCCGCGCTTCGGCAGCAGCAGCAGCAGCACCAGCCTACCCACGACGGAAGAAGACATTGCGCAGTATCTGCGCTCGCCCCGCCTGACGCGTCTGCTCACGCTGCGTCGCGCGCCTAACCACCACCTCCACGTCTCTCTCGCGGACGTGGGCTGCCCTACGGGTCATCCAGTGGTGATCTTTCTCGGTCTCGGCAGCGTGCGCTACTTGGTGGCGCTATACGACGAACTCGCCGTTGCGCTCGGGCTGCGCCTCATCTGCATCGACAGGTGGGGCCTCGGCAAGACGGGCAGCGTCCCTGATGCTCGGCGCGGCTTTCTCGAATGGGCAGCAGTGGTGCACGAGGTACTCGACCAGCTCGATGTCACGCGCTTCTCCATACTGGCACACAGCGCGGGGGCACCGTACGCGCTTGCGTCTGCAATCCGCCTCGACGCGCGCGTGCACGGCTCGGTCCATCTCCTCGCGCCCTGGGTCAGCACGGCCGCCGAGGCGGCAGCAGGCGCGTATCGCTGGCTCCGCTACGTGCCAAGCGGAGTCATCCGCACCGCGCAGGCCGCCGAGTGGAAGATGCAGTCGTGGAAGCTCGGCAAGCCGCCCCAGAATCCCATGCTCGGCGTGGGCTTTGATCCGAGAGCGCCAGTCAGTAGTGACAGCGCAGCCGCTAGCCCTGTCTTTGCGCAATTCTTCGAGCAACCCGACAGAAGTAACGATGACGGCAGCAGCGGTTCCGATGGATCATCAGACCCTGTCACGCTGAGGGCGTATCCTCGTGCCATGACAGCCTCGCCGGCTTTGTCGACCGGCTCGTCGCGAGAGAGCAATGTCCAGCGGCGCTCGAACATCAGCTCTCCCGCACTGCTTCCAGTACCTCCTCATCGCCACAGCAACGGTCCGCCTGGCAAGAAAAGCAGCAAGCGTCTGCTGGGTGGTCTGTTCGGCTCACCAAAGCCGGGAACCGGGGTTCTGCCTGCCAGCTCTCGCTCAACGAGCCCCTCAATGCGCTCGGGCTCTCCTGATCCCTCCGTATTCTCAGAGCAGACGCACAAGAGCGCTGGCCTCGATCTTGGCACAGCACTCCTGCGCGCGTCTCACGCTGAGTCATTGCAAGGCGGGACTGCGGACCTCTTGACAATTCTCGAGCGTACCAACAAGGCCGCAGGCTACTCATACGGCGACGTCGAGCGCCCGGTGAAGATCTGGCACGGCCTCAAGGACGACAAGATCAGCCTCAATAGCGTAATTGGACTCGAGAGCAGCATGCAGGACTGCATAGTCACAATAATCCCGGGGGCGGACCATTCGCTCATGACAAACGTCCCCGTCATCGTTCAGGTACTCAACAGCATAGCGAGCGAGTGGAGGAAATAGGACACTGTCAGAGACACGAGCATCACTGCTTTGACTCCGGCTTAGGGAGACTCAATCCCGTGGTCCGAGGCAGCAGGACATTGGCATATAGCAGTAGTGACTTGCATCTGTGCATGCTTGTTGTATATCAGGACTGTCCCGCATCATCAAGTAGATTCCCGCATTATCGACGGCCGCAGCCGGCGCCTTTCTACCAGAGAGCCTCCTCTGCGGGCTCCTTCACAAGCTGCCAACGCAAGTTGTACTCGACAAGGGGCGACCAACCGAGCTTGGCGAAGCACTGCCTCTGCAGCTCGGTGACCTGCTTGTACTTTCCCTTGTCCAGCGACTCGTCAAGAAGGGCTGAGATGGACTTGAGGCATGCTCCGTATCGCTGCGAGAAAAGACCAAGTGCATGAGCCATAGCCATGAATCGTACCGCAAAGAAAGCGGTGGACGACAGCAAACCCACCTCCTGCGCAAAGTCCCGCTTGGCGGCGATGAGGGAGAATTCAGGATCTTTCTCTGGAGCATCCAGGAACTGCCGGTACTTGGCAAAGAGGTCATTTTGCTTCTCAAGGCTGTCCTTTGCCTTGTAGCTAGCCTCGATCTTTCTAGCGTAGGCCCTGGACCATGCAGCCTTCTTTTCGTCCATGGCCTTCTTTGTCTCCTTGTCAGTAGCGCTCTGCTCCTCGGCAGGCAGAGCCTTCTTGCCGAGGTAGCTGGAGAGCTCAGCCTCATCCACTAACGCCAGGACCGCGTCTGCAGCTTTGCTGATCTCGGCGGCTTCCGCCTCGTCCTTGGTCGCCTTAAGCGCGGCCACTAGGAGCGGAAGGTGTTTTGGGTGTGCAGCGAGCAGCGTTCCAAGGAACTGCTTCTTCTCCTTGTCGTCCTTGATCTTGTCAACAATGCCTAGCTGGAGATCCACGAGGAGGGGCGCCTCCTTCGCGTCACCGCCTTCGTCGCTGCCGCCGTCCGCCGCCTTTGATTTGGGCGGGATGACGTAGGTGAGGTCGACGCTTGCTTTGGAAGAGCCAGGTCCCAGCTTGAGGGTCCCGAGGAGGAGATCGCCGGCCTTGGCAGACTTGTACAGGTCGGCAGTGTCGCCCTTGAGCTCGGTCGAGACGACAAGCGGGCGTGTGTCACCAAGAGGCATCTTGATATTCTTGAACGGATTGCTGTCTGCCTTGGTCGTGGCATCGACGTGATCTGGGATCGCACAAACAACCCGACGCCGTCAGCCTCTAAAAGTGCCCAGGCCGACCTCTCCACTCTCCAAGCGGACAGACCGCACCTCTGTGAACTGTCAAGCTGAGCTTCTTGCTCTTCTCCCCAAGCTGAGCCTCCAGGCCAAGCGCCATCGACTTCATCCTCTCGAGCACCTTGTAGTCTGTGTGCTCAATCTGGAGGAGCAGGGTGTATTCGCCCTTTGCCAGCTCGATCTCCTTTGGGTAGACGCTGCCCCACTGGAGGACGCGCTTGCGGGTGTCCAGGATCTGCGTAAGGACGGCAAAGCCGTTGTCGTACAGATTGTCAGACGTAGCAAAGTACGGCTTGACTTTGGTCTTGTCGGCGAGCTTGATTGGGTAGGTGTTGACGAGCTGGAAGAGGCGCTTGCCGTCCGGCATGACGTCTCGCTCGCCCATGGCTGTGGTCTTGCTCTCGCTGCTGCGCAGAACGGAGCGGCGCCGGTCGAACGACACGCTCGGTGAGAATTGCTCGAGGCGGACCTTGCTCGAGACTTGCAGACGGGGAAGCTCGGACCCTCCGACGATGGTCAGCGACTTGCCCGTGTCGAGGGTCAGGCCGTGGAAGTGGATCTCCAGGCTGATATCCGCAGATGGCAGTGAGCTCCAGAATTGGGACTGCGACCAAGTCGAGGAGTGAGCCGTAAGCTTCAGACGGAACAGCTGCCAGCATCACCTACCGCGCATATCTCGAGCGTGACTCCGCCCACGACATTGAAGCTCTTCGTGACGGTCTCGCCAGCTGTACATACGACGATGGACTGGCTCTCGGTCTTCGACAGTCGGGCCTCTGCTTGAAGCTGCACGCAGTGCACCCAAAGGTTGACAGGGCTTGCGTGGTTGCGCGTCGAGAAGCGGAGCTCGGCCCAGGTGACGCCTTCCGGCACGGCGAGGAAGCGCCGCTCGATAGTGCCGGGCGACGAGTGCCACGCCTTGAACGCGTGCGAGGGGATCGAGACAGTCTCAGGTTTGCAGACTGTTACTGGGATGGTGAAGACAACGCGTCCGGGCGTAGCAGTGTCGTATGCGCGGATCTCGGCACAATGCAGACCGGCGGGCAGAGCGGTCGGGTCGACGCGGATGTTGAAGTTGCGGCCTGCGGTTAGGTACGATCTTGTTACTTTCAGGCATGTAGTCCACAGCACGCCACCATCAGGTAAACCAGTTCCTCTTACCAGCGGAGGGAAGCGAGAGGAAGCTTGGCGTCTTGACCCATGGCTCCGACGCGGCCAGTGCCAGCTTCAGGTCGAGGTTGTAGAGCTTCTCGGTCTGCTGCACGGTCGGGAAGGACGGCCTGACCCAGACGGCAGCCTCAAATAGCCGGCTCGTCTCCTCCTTCTCGCGCAGATACACCCCGCGCATGCCCTCGCGTTCCGAAAGGGTCCTGCCGTAATCTGGGGCAGGCGTACCCTGCTTGACGACCGCGACGTCAAAGTCGGCGTCCTCGTCCGGCTGGTCCTTGTGCGCAACGAGGTACTTGTACAGCGCCTCGACCTGGATTAGCCCGACATTCTGCGGGTCGTCGACGTCCTTCGACGATGCTTTGAGCGCTTTCGCGATACGCGCAGGGGTGTAGCCGATCTTCTCGGCCTTGAGCGCGGAGAGGACGAGAGCGATGGCACCACAGGCGTTCGGAGAGGCCATTCTAGCGAAAGCAAGTCAACCAGCCAGTCAGTGGACACTGCATCGCGCTCGCGCAATCGCGGTCAAAGAGAAGCACTCACGAGGTCCCGTTAGCGAGCTGTGTGAGCTGGAGATTGTACTTGTTGACGCCCGTGACGGCCGCACCGGGAGCGTAGATCGACACGCTTTCGCCGTCGAACGTGGGGCCGCGTGAGGACCACGTATACGGCCCTGCAGGAACGTTCTCGAGCAAGGCGTACTCTGCCGTCTGCATTGACGGCGTCTCATACGCGCCAACGCTGATGACTCCCGAGGTTGTTGCGGGCGCGCCGACGGTCGTCAGTGCGGGTCCTGCAGCGGCAACGCAGCGCGTCAGCCTGCCTTTGTTGGCCGCAAGCGATGTGCCCGTCGCAGGACACAGAATGAGGAAGGCCGCAAGATCGCTCTGCTCGCTCACCGGAGTTACCGGCGGACGTCACAAAGATGACATTGCGCTTCTTAATGACCTCGTCGCGCAGCATCGAGACGAACTGCCCGCGGTTCTCGAGGCCGAAAGCGGCGTCTTCACCGAATGACATGTTGCAGCTGATGTGAGACACGTATTGTGGACGTGTCAGCCAGGAACGCTTTCGAAGATCGTTCGAAGCGCCACTCACATGTCGCACTCGGTATCGCTGTGCAGCGGCAGCGGGCACGGGGAGAGTGGCAGCACACGACGTCAGAGTCTGGCACTGACATTGAAGAACCAGTGCAGCACCCACATGATGGCCTTTGTCGCCCTCATGAGGGCCTGATGAGTCTCGAGAGAGTCCAGCCTGTTGTCGCCTATCATGAGCGAGACGATTTCTGCACCGGGCGCGACACCGTTGATATCTGGGTTGTCCTCGACGTTCGCTGCAACGATCGAACTAACATGAGTGCCGTGTATGCCGGAGGAGCATACGATGCTGTAAATCGGGTGCCGACACCAGACAATTCTCGCGTCAGCAGGGCGCTTCCTTGATGCAGAGCCTTGGATCGAGGATAATGCACAGCCTCACCTAATGACCTGTCCGTCGTCGTAGAAATTGACGCTGTAAGTGAGAAGGTCCTGCGTGCCGAAACGCTCGTAGTGCCTCTCCTTGCGGTAGTCTGTCATTGGCTTCTTGTCGCGTAGGTCGAGCGTCGCCTTTTCGCTCGTGCTGGTGCTGGTGCTGGTGCTCATGTCCTTATTCTCGTCGCTGAGAGGCGCAGAGGGGACTGGTGGGTTGGACGCAATGTTCTGTTCGACGCCCTCGCCCTCGGCCCCGCCGACGACGGAGCGCCAGTGTTTCCCATCGTGCCAGACGACAACGTCCAGGATGGGTCCCGGATCCTCGGCGTCGCTGCTCAGCTCGTTCAGATACGCGAGTCGCGCCTCGAGATCGGCTTTCTTGGCCTTGCGCGCGTGCTCCTTCTCTGCGTCCTCTTTCTTCTCTGCATCGCTCTTGTCCTTTGCTGTGTCTGTGTCTGCGTCTGTGTCCTTGCTCTTGCTGGTCGCTGTCGCAGCAGCAGATGAGGCGGCAGCGGGTTTGGTCTGCATAGTGCTGCTCTGGGCTGCCCCCGCCCTGGCCGTCTTCTCGGGGTCGGCATCCCGGTCGAACTGCTCGACATCCTTGCTGGCCTGGCTCAGCAGCGTTGCGACTTTCACGTCCCACTCTACTTTGCGCTCCCGCTTCCTGCGCGAGACGAGGTTGCCAGGGAAGAGCTCGTATGCCCGCTTGAACCCGACCTTCCATTTCCCCGATGGGTTGGCCCAGTCCGGGCTGACGAGGAGTGTCCGCCCAGAGAGACCTGGCAGGGTGATGGCGCTGCCTGAGTCCTTTGCGCTGGTCGGGAGGGGCTCGACCGGTTTCAAGGCGATGTCTCCAGAGCCTGGACCAAAGGCGAAGCCAAAGCCAATGCCGCGTCGCCCGCGATCAGCTCGGGTTGGCGCGCGGAACCTTGCGATTGCGGATGTACCCACCACTGCAGTCGATGAGATCGACGACCTTGTTCTTGCCGTCGAGGCCGAACGCGGCCGGGTCGACGCCCGTGTCGAGGACGGCAACGCGCACCCCTCTGCCATCGTACTCTGGGAACTGCTTGACGAAGGAGGCCGCCTGGATCTCTTCCTTGGGGAGGAGACCGCTGGACGGGAAGGGCGAGGAAGGGACGACGACCTGGCGGCGGGTCATTGTCGCTGTTGCTGCTGGCGATGCTGTGGATCGGAGGGGTGCGGATGCCGTGGCTGCGACTCGGAGGGAGCTGCGCAGTGAGGCCAGTTGCATGCAAGGTGGAGTGGAGACGAGAAGCAGAGAAGCGAAGGGGAAGGTCCCGACCAGAACTGGAAGATGGGAGATGTTGAAAGGGAGGAGACACGGCGGTGATGAGGTTGAAACGTCGTCCGTCGGTTGTCGTCAGGGACGGAGCGGCCCCGGCGGAACCCGCAGGGTGTCGCCACCATCTAAAGAGTACAGGAAGGGCATGGACAGGCAGATACAGAGGATGGCCCATCTCATAACACGCACAGAGGAGCGATGCACCCTCAGTGCCAGTACAGATCTGTGCGCAGAGTCCCGTGTCCGTGGACTGTCAGCAACGCACGTGCACGTGGATGCGGGACTCATCAGCAGCATGATTGATGCATGCAGTCTGTGATATCGTGACTGCGCAGAGAAGAACGCCGCGTATGTGGTAGCTGATGCAATGATGCGAATCGCGCTGTAGTGATTGTGGAATGTGGTTGTGGTAAGGGCGCGTAGATCCGGCCAGCAGACCTGGAACAGGGCACCTTCGCCACCTCGCTCCCTCCTCTCTGCTCCGGTCAACCCGGACACAGTCATCGCCATCGCATACCGCCATGGCCTTCTCGTTCGGTACTGGTGGGGGGTTCGGGCAGCAGAATAGTACGCCCACGCCTGGTGCCGCCAAACCGTGAGTGAGGGCGCGCCCGGAGGGAAGGAGAAGGAGCCGGCATCCCAGCAGCAGCAGCGAGAGCAGCGAGAGCGCGAACCGCACTGATGTTCGAGATCTGCGCATCCTGCACAGCAGCTTCTCCTTTGGCGCGCCTGCGGCCTCAGCTCCGTCTTCAACGCCATCTGCTGCGCCCACCTTCTCGTTTGGAGCACCGGCAGCAGCCTCGACACCGACGACATCCACGGGAACGACGGGCCTCTTTGGGGGTCAGCAGCAGCCATCAGGAGGGAGCAGCCTCTTCTCTGGATTCGGACAGCAGCAGCAGCAGCAGCAACCCGCTGGGCAGACTGCGGCTACACCCGCAGCGGGAGGAAGCACCGGGTTCAGCTTTGGAGGGTTTGGCGCCAAACCGGCCGCGTCGACGCCAGCGCCAGCGGCTGGTGGAGCAGGTGCGTCGGGTCGTTCTTTGACAGGAGGTACTCTCACGCGAACTCACTGTGATGGCTGCCCTCACCACACGTACACGCACGGACAACCCTTTCGACAGGCCTCTTTGGATCCTCAGGCGCCAACACGTCCGCTCAACAGCAGCAGCAGCAGAGCAAGCCAACCTTTAGCTTTGGCGCACCGTGAGCATCTTGGGAATCAACCACGGCGGCGCGTTGGTCTGTGGGGCCTGCCTGTGCCGCGATTACGAGCTGACCGCTCCCCGAGCTTCTCAAAAGGGCTGCCGGAACAGCAACCAGCACAACGTCCGGACTCAACTTCGGGTATGTCGCAGCTCATCAGTCAGTGGCTCTGTGTATCGCGCAAGCGCTAAGCGCGGTTTCGCCCCTGCCCACAGCGCTTCGACTTCACAGCAACCCTCCCAACAGCAGCAGCAGCAGCAAGGATCACAGAGCCAGGGCCCGAGCGGCAGCGGCAGCAACGCGCCAATCACAAAATCGACCAAGTTCGAGGACCTGCCCGAGCCTGCGCGCAAGATGATCGAAGAGATTGAGTGGGTAATCTGCCGGCCTGCTCCAGCCGAGTTCGCGCAACGAGCCCACTGAACGCCTTCGCGCGCACGTTTGGGACACAGGACATATATCCAGGGCCGGAATGCCATCTACGACTCTCTGTCGTCGCAGAAGCTCGGCGCCGAGATCGAAGAGACGTCACGCATGCTGCGGAGCGTCAGCCTCGAGTTCTCTGCGCTGTCGAACCACCTCAACCACGATGCAAAGTACACGGGCGAGCTGCGCGGCAGATTCGAGGGCAGCTTGCGCGACGCAGTCAAAGCGGTACAGATCATCGACAGCTACCGCGCACCCGTGGCGCCTGGACAAGGAGTGGGCGGACACCCGCAGGGCGCACAGGGAAACCAGAGGCCGCATCCGACATTCCTGCAGGAGTGAGTGCGGCCTTGCCTCTATCATTTTCCGTGGTGCGGAGTCACGGTCAGAGCTGACTAGGTAGTTCGCGCCGGTGGCAGTTTCTTCCGCCGCAAAGCTGAAGACCTTTCCCGGCGGCTCAGCGTGTACCGCGACAGCATCGCGCAAGTGCAGGCTTCGCTCTCGCGCTCTGACCCAGACGTCGTCAAGTCGCTCCTGCCCACTCTGCGCGCCCAGCACAGCGCGACGCTGCAGCTCGCGAGCCGACTCAGCCAGCTCGAGCAGGGCATCGGCGAGCTCAAGGCGGAGTATAGGGACCTCTGGCGCGAGAGGACGGGAAGCGTCCGCGATCCATTTATCGAGCGGCGCAGGGAGGTGCTTGGGAGCGAGGCGGGCGTGCTCGAGTCGGTGCAGAGCATGTCGATCCGGTAGCTGCAATCCATTCATCCATGACTACTTGCGCAGCGCGTGACAAGACACAATATGCTTCGGAACTGCAAACTTACTGACAACATGACTGATCATCTACATGTGCGTCCCTCTGCCGCGGTAACAGCGCTGTCAGTGCCGTATCAATCGTGCCTGCCACCTGGTGATGCAGATTGCGAATCGGACCGGCTCGGCGGGGGATTTGGCGCCTCGGATGTGACCCGTCCCACAAGGTCTGCACAGCCGGGCGAACATCAGCCATACGCCCTTCTCCTCTCCGAGTGCTCTCCATCCTCGACCAATCCTGTCCTCCGTCTTTCCAGGTCCCCCACGGCCGCGGTAGCAGCGAGAGTGCGGACATAGCGCCGGCCGCTAGACACCCGTCTCTTTCCAACTTTCGCCTCGACGGCCATTTCTCTACGATGTTGACCATCGGCACGAGCAGCCGGACTGCCGTGCATTTGATTCTGTTCCTCGACCTCCTTCTACTTTCTTCGTTCTATGTAGTGCAAGCCCTCCCGACGCACCGGCACGCTCCCTCGATGCACCTTTCCCGGCGCCTCCGCCTGCCACAGGTCCGTCGTGCTGCAGCTGAGCAGCCTCCAGCTGCCACTGTGCTGGAGTACAGCTCGCCGCAGCACTACCTCCACAGGCGCCGCTTGCGAGCTGGGCGAGTTTCCAGCTCGCCGAGGTCCGTCGCGGCGGAGGGCCAACACCCCCATGAGCTTGACGCTCGGCACCTGCCGGCGCAGCTCACGACAGTCCAGCACATCATCTTAACCCGCAGACGTCACCACTACGATGACGATGGGGAGGAACAGGACGACGACGATGCGGACGACGAGGATGACGAGCGCGAGAGCGGCAGTGGCAGTGGCCGAGGCCGAGGCAGCAAGAAAGGAAAGGGGAAGCAGAAGGGGAAGGACGCGAATGGCTATGACGATGGGTCGTGGCGTGGAGATCAGGGAGATTACGGAGGAAGCAGCTCTGACAGCTGGGAAGAGGAGAAGGGGAAAGTCAAGAGCGTCAAGAGCTCATCTTCGTCCAAGAAAGACGCCAAAGGAGATGATGAGGAAGAGGAGGCGATGGACGAAGAGGACGAGGAAGAGACGTTTGCGCCAAAGGCAAAGGTGAAGGCCGTCAAGGGCACCAAGGCTGGCTCGGAGATTGACGAAGCTAGCGAAGATCCGAACCCCGAAGAAGACTCAACGGCTACCGATGACGCTGAGACGACCACTGCGAAGCCTACTGCCAAAGTGAAAGCTGTCCAATCGAGCAAGGGCGCCGATGACGAGCCCACAGCGACCGAAGACGAGGACGAGCCCAGCTCGACGGCTTCGTCAACAAAGAAAGCCCGCTCATCAGCGATTCCCGCTCGTTCCGGAGCGGGGTCGTCCGGAAGTAGCGGGGCTGACTGCGAGACTCTCACCGCTGTCTACGAAGATATGGGGGGAGCGGACTGGGTCACACAAGACGGCTGGGGCGACAAGGACGGCAGCAGCTGCTGCTCAGCGTACGGCGTCTCGTGCAATTCGGAGGGCAGAGTGACTGCACTGGATCTCGAGAACAACGGCCTTACTGGTGCATTGTCCGCTCATGTCTTTGACCTGGCTGCCCTATACAGACTGTAAGTTTCGGCTGAAGGTCTGAGAGCCTAAGCCCAGACTGACGAGTCTTCCGCACTTGCAGAAACATCTCCAGCAACGCCATCTCCGGCGCGCTGCCCGACAAATTCGACGCGCTGCCGGATCTCGCCTCGCTGTATCTGGATCAGAACGCGCTAACGGGGACCATCCCGCCCACGCTGCAGAACAGCACTTCCCTCAGCTCGCTGCATATCAGCAACAATACGCTCGACGGCATGCTGTACTTTCCCAAAGCAAACAACCTCACGCAGCTGTACGCATCGAGGAACGCCTTTACATACCTCAACATTGAGGCCAACAACGCGCTCGTGAAGATCGCGCTAGACGACAACCAGTTCAATTGCACCTTGCCGGACGTCTCCACCTTTACAGAGCTGCAGACGTTCTCTGCCGCCAGGAACCAGTTTTCAGGGGAGGTCTTTGACGTCGCCGGTCTCACGCAACTGACCAAGTTGTGAGCAATCTTGCCAAGCACCAAAGTAGTGCAGTTGAGCACAGCAGCTGATGGTGTTTGGAGACTGCGCAGGGATCTACAACGCAATCTCCTCACGGGCTCCTTCCCCGACGTCACAAAGCTGTCCTCGCTGTCCTTCCTGGCGCTCAACGGGAACGATCTAGCTGGTCGCTTCCCGTCTGGATCAGCGCCCACGAACCTGACCACCTGCCGAGTCGACCCGGTCCTGACCTCCTCCTGCCCGAGCTCGAGCGTCATGAGTGACCCTGCCTCTCTGGCATCGCAGTGCCAGCTGCAGTGCCGCGGTGGCGGGCGGCCAGTGAATGCTGCCGCTAGCTCCGAAGATGCAGATGCAGACGGCACAGACGCACCGCGCAAGAAGGTCAAGACGAAGAGCGCAGCTGGTCAGGAAGGCAGCAAGGTCGAAGGAGACGACTCCGGGCAGACCCCCGCGTCTCTGGCTGCAGCATACGCTATGAGCGGTGGCTCGCCGAGCCTGGCCAGCTGCGGCTCGACCGCGCTCGTGGCCATGTCGGTGCTCCTGTCGCTGTCGACGGTGTTGTAGATGGCAGCATGACTAGATCCATCGAAGTTCAATGCTGTCCGGTGTTTTGGCCGGCTGTCCGCCTTTGCGACCGCTCATCTTGGCGTCGGTGAGCTGAACTCTGCACCGCTCTTCTTGCGCTTCACTCCCCATCCAGTACGGCCGCAGGGCCCTCGGCAGCTCCAGAGCCGCCCACTGGCCACTGTCGTTCAACCGTATGCCATTCTCGACGAGTGCTACAATGAGGCGCGGGATGGCTGCTGCAGTCGCATTGAGAGTGTGGCAGAAGGCGGTGGTTGGCTTCCTCTGCGCCTTGTCCGTCTCGGTCGAGGGCTGCTGCACCCTGTGCCGAATGTCTAGACGCCGCGCCTGGTACTCGGTGCAGTTGCTCGCAGAGGCCAGTTCGCCCCAGCTGCCCCGGCCTGGCATGTATGCCTCGATGTCGTACTTGCGGAAGGCGGAGCCGCCTAGCTCTCCAGACGGCATGTTGAGCAAGCTGTGAGGGGAGGCGCAGAGCAGGCTTAGCATCCTTGGCAGGCTTATGGTGATGCCTTACGACTCACCGTAGGGGTAGCCCAAGACCAGATAGGATGCGCCACTGCAGGTCCGTCATGTCGTCCAACGCCCGACTGCTCTCGCCATTCTCAGCCGTAGTGACAGTGAACAGCTCGAGCTTCGTGAACTGGTGAACGCGGTACAGACCTCTGGACTCCTTGCCTCTGGCCCCTGCCTCCGCTCGGAAGGCGTGCCCGATGGCGACAAGCTTCCTCGGCAGTTCCGAGGCCGGGTCTTTATACAAAGAGCCCATGAAGTAGCCGGCGAGCGGGATCTCTGAGGTCGCAGCCAGCGCCAGTTCGTGCTCGTGTTTGTGCTCGCTCTCCTGGTCTTGTGCGCCTGCCGACCCAGCGCGGGGGCGCGAAGCCGAAGTCGACACAAAATACGTCTGCGCCTCTCCACCAGAGTCGCGCGGATTGAAGCCGCAGCGCTTCATGATTTCGTGCTTGACGACGTCGGGCGGGATGACGAGCTCGTACCCTGCCTTGACGGCGTGGGCGAGCGCGTACTGGATCAAGGCGTTCTCGAGAAGCGCGCCTCCAGAGAGGAGGTACGGCCACGATGAGCCGGTGATGTGCACGGGAAGGTGGAGCCACCCGAGCGCAGTGAGGAGCTCGACGTGGTCTGCGCGGGGCTCTGGCCGCTCCAGCTCGGCACACGAGGCTGATGAAGTACAGGCAGAGCTACAGGCAGAGCTCGACGCGCTGCCGGACCCGATTTTGGGGCCGGAGGATGAGGGCGAAGTCCGGACAATCTGGATAGCGTCGTAGTCGCCGATAGGTGCTTCTGGTGATGTCGCATTGGGCAGCTCGAGGCCGAGCTCCAGCAGGCGGTCTTCGCTGCGCGCCAACAGCTTCTCGACACCATCCTCACCGTTGCTCAGCTCGCGCCGGATCTCCTCTGCGCGCGCCTTCGCAGCTGCAGCTACACGAGCGCCTGCGCCTTCGTCAAGGCCGTCCTCATTCGAGGTCGTCGTTGTCTTCGGCTGCTGCTGTGCGAGTAGCTTGCCCAGCTCGTTCCGCTCGCCCCTCAGCTCTCTGAACCGGTTCTGGAGGTGCGCGACCTCGGCGTGGAGCGACTGTATGCGCGCGACGAGCTCATCGGGCGGCAGAGTGGTAGGCGAGCGGCGATTGTGCAGGTTTGCAATGACGCTCTGCGGCGAGGACAGGACCGCACCCAAGTCTGGTCGAGGGCGTGGGAGGCCTGCAGAGGTCGAGGTCGAGGTCGGGGAGGACGACAACGATGACGCATGGCGTTTGCCAGACATTGGTGCACGTTGCGCACGCAGCAGGCGGATGCTGCAGCGCAAAGGCCCTGCTAGGGCGCTATATGCGGTCGCATTGTATTGGATGCGCGAGAGTTGCATGTCCTCCGGGGTTAGTAGGAGCGAGACATGAGGGCAGCAGCAGACCTGCGCGCCAACGAATGGTTGCAGAAGAAGAAGGGACTAGGATATATACATAATGTAGCTCCCTCGTCTACTCGGCAACCTTTTTATTCTTGCGCTTCTTTGCCTTGCTACCGGAGGAGCTACCTTCTCCGGCATCTCCGGTGCTGCTGGCGGATGGAGCAGGCGACGAGACCAGGCTGGCTGCGGCTGACCTGTTCATAGGCGTGTCCGCCAGCTGCTGCTGCTGCCTCCTCTTTAACTTCTTCTCTACGCGCTTTTTCTGCTTGCTGGTCAGCCCGTTCGATGCTGAATTAGTCGAGCCGTCGTAGCCTGGACAAAAGCGAAGCCGTTTCAGCTTGGACATGCCTGACGCGTCCGACGCTGCAATAACTCACCTTGAAGAGGATCCTGGGTCGCCTTCTTGGATGCGTCATCGAGAGTCCCCGTTTCAGCAGAGTCGTCCTCGCCCTCTATGATGCCCTCTGCATTCCATTTCCTCTTCTTGCCCTTGACCGTGCTGGCGGATGTCGGGGCAGCAACTGCCTCGTTCCCACCATTGTGCACCTGCAGATCCCCTTCTTCGCTGCTGCTGCTGCTGCTGTCGTTGCTGTCCGCTTCTTCCGGCTTCTTCCCCTTGCCAGCAGCGTTCCGGCTCAGGCTGCTCAGCCTACTGTGCACCCCAGGTCCGTCGTTCTCGTTCTTGCGAGGGTCGTCTACCGTGGCTTCTGACGTGTAGAAGGAGCTGCTCGCGTTGGGCGCGCCGGCCTTGTTGTGCGTGCCAGCTCTGATGAAGCGGGACGCAGCGTCCTTGTCGATCTTGAAGGTGCCTGCAGAGTTGGGAGAATGGGTGTACAGCCATGGCATTAGCTGCCTCGTCCGCGTTGCACGTACAGACGAGACGGAGAAGCACCATCCGCTGCACTCACGCTTGTCGCCTCCTGACGCCCCAGAAGCAGTCTGCTTTGATGCGGCATTGATCTTGCCATTGTAAGGCTGGATGCGTTTCTGCGAATTGCAGCAGTCGCAATGAAGCAGAAGGGTGTCAGCATGTCCATTCGACGAGGCAGGCAATGCGATGATACGCACTAGTTCGTCGAGTACGCCATGGGTCTCTACATCAGCTCCTCTGGTCTTTGCATAGACTGCACAACCGGAATGGACGGGCGAGGGCCACGAGGTCAGACTCTGCAGCTCCGCTCTGGATAGAGACAAGCGGTCCACACCCACCCCATGAGCAGCTGTGGATCGTGTATGCGATCCAGAACAGCACCTTTGCGCGTTCGATGGGTCCTGGCAGCTCTGCGAGCGTTTCTTCGAGGGGACGGGCGAGTAAAGGCTCGAGCGCAGCCTGGACGCTGTCGAGCGAGCCCCCGAGCTGGTCGAGGACGGTGGAGAGGTCTGGTGTGCCATTAGCAGCCATATTGTTGGTGTGCAGATATGCCTTTTTTCGAGGATGTTGGTGGTCGGAAGGGAGGAGAGCGGCGGTCCCCCGTCCATCCATTCCATCCACGGCTCTCACCTTCAGACGGACTCCATCCATCAGCAAGCACAGTGCAGGAGCAGCATAGCAGTACAGAGCAGATATAGCAGCCATGTCGGACATTGCCCCTCGCAAGCAGGAGGCAGACTACACGAAGGAGGTCGACGCGCTCATTGCCGCCATGGATGGCGCGGACGAGGCGTCGTCACCGTCATCGTCGAAAGTGGACCGCCTCCTCGTCCTGGAGAAGCAGGCGAGGAATGCTGCGGACCTGAGCAGCACATCGCGCGTCCTCGTCAAGATCATCGACGTCCTCCACGATGCACACGACTGGGACGGCGTCAACTCGCAGCTGTCGGGCCTCAGCAGGAAGCACGGCCAGCTCAGGGAGGCGACCCGCAGGATGGTAGACAGGGCAATGGAGTACCTCGATGAGCTCGACCAGAGTGAAAGGGGGGAGGGGCACAGGCTCAAGCTCATAGAGACGCTGAGGGACGTCACAGAGGGCAAGGTGGGTTTCGGTCAATGTCGGCGAATCCAGACCGGGCATGGCGACGGGCAATGACGCGTCATTCAGACCCTGGATGACCGGAGCCGCAGCGTGCAAGCGCATCAGAGCTGAGTAGCTGATATTGGCTTGCTCTACCTCTGTCTTCGCTCTCTCTAAACTTTGACCAGATCTACCTCGAGGTCCCGCGCGCAAGGGTGACCCGCTTGCTGGCTACCATCAAGGAGACAGAGGGCGACATCACGGCCGCATCCGACCTGCTCCAGGACCTCCAGGTTGAGACATTTGCCTCGATGGAGCGACGTGAAAAGCTCGAATTCATCCTGGAGCAGATGCGCCTGCTGCGCGCAAAGGAGAACTGGGACATGCTCCAGATTGTCAGCAAAAAGATCAACACGAAGTGGCTCGAGGAGGAGAGCAACGAAGATCTCAAGTTCAAGTTCTACGGCCTCATGATCCTCTACGCGCTCCAGATGGACAAGTACCTCGACGTCGCAAAGCATTACCGCTCGCTATTTGCCACGCCGAGCATCAAGGACTCGGACGACAAGTGGCAGGCCATCCTGCGCAACATCATCTTCTTCATCGTCCTCGCCCCGTACGACAACGAGCAGAACGACCTCCTGCACCGCATACTCAAGGACGACGACGACAAGCTGCAGCAGCTCCCGGACTGCCTCAGCCTCGCGAAATGCTTCACCACACCCGAGCTGACACGGTGGCCGCGCATCGAGTCGCTCTACGGTCCGGGCCTGCGCCAGACGCGCGTCTTTGGCGCCAACGGTTCTGCAGGCGTGGACGGAGACATTGAGCAGAAGGTTACGGCGGGACAGGGCGAAAAGCGGTTCGAAGAGCTGCACAAGCGCGTCGTCGAGCACAACATTCGCACAATAGCAAAGTACTACACCCGCGTGGGGCTGAAGCGCCTCAGTCAGCTCCTCGACCTCGATGCGGCAGAGACGGAGCAGAGCCTTGCGAAAATGGTCGTCGCGAAGCAGGTCTACGCAAAGATCGACAGGCCTGCCGGGATCGTCGACTTCAGAGAGGTCAACAAGGGCACGTACAAGGTGCTTAACGAATGGAGCAACGACGTTGGCAAGCTCATGGTAAGTCCACGTCACGTCGCCTCGGGCTGTGCGGTCCCGCTAATAACCCATCTCATGCATCAGGCCTTGGTCGAGGCGACGAGCCATCTCATCGGCAAGGAGCACGCTATCGCACAAGCAGCAAAGCAGCGCGCAGCAGCCAAGGCAGCGTAGCCGTACCAAAATCGCATCTTTCGTCCGAGTTTTTGGGTATCTCCCGCGTCTTTGGCTCGTGTATTCCGAAGTAGAGCACCCAGGGGTGCCGTGTATCCATACACCTGCTCGAAAGGAAGTCTACGCAGAGGGGATGAGAGGTAGTATGGACTAAGTCGTGCGCCGTCTGGCCAATTTCGCCACCTAACGATGTTTTCGCTTGCAGCCTGCGGACCACCATGAGGATTGTGGGCGCGCAAGGCGCGGGCAAGCGAGATGACACACCATTATCACTCATCCATGTCGCAGTACCGCTCCCGCTCGCTCTGATAGGCAATCCGATATTCGGCTCTGGAGAAGCAGATCCCCGCGGGTCTCGGCTGCGCTAGTGGCGTTAGGCACACCCGCGCTCTGATAAGCCCTTATCTGCTGGACCACTTCGCCTGCACATCTTCGCTTCCCTCAACCTCTCGCAAGATCGTCACCGGGACATGATATAACCCTTAGCTCGATGCATCACTGCCGCTAGTCGCAACCCCGGAGCCGTAGTCCAAGCCCACCGGCGGGTCATCCGCATGGCTGCAGGAGTCGCCATGATTCGCTGCCTGCACACGTCTCTGCCTGGCATTCTGCTCCTCGACAGATGATGGCACTAAGTCATCGCTGCAGGGAGTCCGAGAGTAGCGCTGTAGCAGGGGCGACCGGATAGCGAAAATCCGCCACCGGGAAACACTGCTAGATGCTGCAAGGCCCTGTATGACGACTGGCCAAGCGAGACTAGACACTGACATGACGATAAGGGATGTCTGCTCGCAGGTATAAAGCAGGAATTGGTGTGCGTCCGCTTCTCTCCTTCCATTCCTCCCACACATCCTCACTCGCATACCCACCCAACGGACCTCTTACTCCGGCACACTCCTCCCTGCAGCACTTTCACACATCAGACATGCGCACTTCAGCTGTCCTTGCAGCGCTCTGCTCCCTTGCCATCGGGTTCAGTGCCGCTGCACCGGTGGCGCGACCGGGTCTTCTCGACGCCATCAACGAAATAGTCGCCAATGAGGGTAAGCCGGCTCCGGCCCTTCTGCAATCCGACATCAGTACTGATCACCTTAGCCGCGCGTGCGACTCTTCAGTCGAGGGCGTCAAGGACACTCTAGACTCCACGGTCGAAAACGTCGGGACCCTTCAAGAAGGCCTCGGTCTCGGTCGACGAGGACTGCTTGACGCTGTCAACGAGATTGTCGCGAACGAAGTCGAAGGTATCAAAGACACGCTCGACTCGACTGTGGAGAATGTCGGCACACTACAGGAGGGTCTGGGCCTTCGCAAGCGGTACGGCCTCCTCGACGCCGTCAACGATATTGTCGAGAGCGAGGTTGAGGGCCTCAAGGATACTCTTGACTCAACGGTAGAGAATGTGAGCTATAAGGGCAAAGCACTAGTCACCGAATACAGCGCTAAAGGCAGAGCGTCCCGTAGGTCGGCACCCTCGAGGAAGGTCTCGGTCTCGGCAAACGCGGCCTGCTCGATGCCATCAACGAGATCGTCGCCAGTGAGGTGGAAGGCGTTAAGGACACGCTCGATTCTACTGTCGAGAACGTAGGAACACTGCAGGAGGGGCTTGGTCTATAGAGTGTGTGCCGGTTGAGCAAATCAAGCGCAACACAGTATCAAGGCCACGAAGCCACAACAGTCATGACCAGAAATAGGGCTTGGGAACGCATACATCAATAACATCTACCCCAGGGAGCATTGTAGACCTGGCGTGCAGTCTGGAGATACCTGTCGTAGTCCATGGGGTATTGCTGCGGCTGAAGGCGGAACGGAAAAGTCTGGCTCGCCTCGAGGAGCTTGTCCAGGAACTGCGACAATCGATATGCGAGACCCTCCCTTCTCATCCGTTCGTCACGGTTGATGCTTTCTGAAAAGCCTAGACGATTCTGAATGGCATCGAGCTTGAGGTTGATCGTCTCTAGCTTTCCGAAGTCATTGGCGCCGCGCGTGACTGCATTCAGGATACCCCAACCGTCTTCGACGTTGTAGAGGCTGACGCCGAGCTCCATGACCTGCGGACGCTGCCCATCCAGCAACGAGGATGTAGCTGTCAGGTCGGGGTGCGCTGCTCCGTCCAGGATAAGGAATCGAAGAGCCGGCAATCTAGAAAAATCGATGCGAAGGTCTTCGGTCGATACCGGAGCCATGAGGGCGAGCGTCTCCAAGCCCAGCCACATGCCGCTATGGCGCAGGAATGCCTCAGAGCTGATTTCACAGCTACTCAGGACAAGGGTACGGATGGCCGCAAGCTGTAATCCTGCAGCGAAGTTGACTGGCGCCGAGGCGGTCTTTGCAGATGGGCCTGCTGTGATGTCGAGTCGATCCAGCTCTGGCAGGGCAAGCGGGATGCCAGTGATATCTAGGATTCGGAGCGCTTCGAGCCCACGCAGCTGCAAGATTCGCAGTCCCGAGCACGCGGCAATGAGCCTGCGAACATCGTCGCCGACGCCCGCGCCCCGCGCTGAGATAGGGGCATGATAGCGTACGCTGACCGAACGCGCAGTCGCGAAAGCGCTCGTGTCGGAGCGCTGGAGGGCGAGACTGAGGCAGTATAGCAGGCCTGCAGCGAACTCGTGTGGTTTCTGATGCGGCTTGAGGTAGTCTGATTTGAGGCAGACCAGATCGCGGTATAGGATCGGCGTAGCCAGGTTGTGGATTCGGCGAGACACTTGGGCGAGGCTGCATAATGCGGCGCGATCGCCCAAATGCACGACCTCGTATGCGGCGATCCCGTGTGGTGGAGGCGGAACGGGTCTCTGGAAGCGCACGATGGGCGCAAAGAGCTGGAAAATGGGCGCGAGCAGCTCGTCAGGGAGGTCGAGCAGCTTCGTGCCACTGTTGACTCTGACTGGAGCGATTGGCTCGCTGAAAGGCACCGGCCTGAAAGCGCAAGACGGGGTGCTTGTCAGCTGGTGAATTGGGCGATACACGCAGTAAAAAGCGCATACTCACTCGTCGACCTCAGTGTCCGACTCGTCGCAAGCCAGGGCATCCAGGAAGTCTTCCGAGAACATGGCACGGACCCTAGTGTATTGAGATTGGACGAGCGCACTGTTGAAGCTGAACAATGGATTCCCGCAGTGGCTCAAAGTACAGCAAGCCCAAGAAAGTGCATATCGGATGGATTAGTAGAAGCAGGGAGAGGGAAGCGGTCCCCGCCGGTCAGACTATCATCGACCGACATTGTCAGTCTTGTCAACGACGGAGATGACGCGAGTAGAACAAAGGGAAGATGATCTTCCTGTGGCCGGCGCAATCGGGACGAGTCCCGTTGAGACCAGAGGGCTATAGAGGCTCAAGCAGAGTGAATCGTACCGTAACTTGACCTCGTCCTGCCGCAGAGATCTGCGACCACGAGACTTCGGCCCAAAGAAGCGTCCAGCTGACGGAAGACGCGCTGTGATGACGGAGAGAACTGGAGAGCGCCAATACGCGTCGACAATGGATACACACATGGTGAGCGTGCTTGGACCATGACACTGATGCCAGTGCCTTGGCTCTCGAATCGTCCTTTTGCTGATGGTTGCTGCGTGCGTTACAGTCGCGAAGCGTCTCTCGATGCGAATTTGACGATATTATCTGGGGTGTTAGTGGGTGCAATTTCACTGGGACATCTCGGGCGACATTTCGTCAGTCCGGAGGTCGATGAATGGGATAAGCGAGAGCTGTGTAGATGTCTGCAAAGCGTCGGAGAACAGTCTTGGTGCGCACTTTCCTCTGCGGGCCAGCCGCAGCAGGTCTCATGGCGCGAGGAGCGCGTAAGATCGGCAAAAGAGTACCCCTAATATCGCAGTGAGTATGCACAATGACCGCCAAAAGAGCCGACTGATCAGTGGAGAGAAGCTGGGCTTGACTGGCGAGAGAGTCGGCGCTGCATATATCGCGCTGTGCGGTTTCGGCTTCTATGCAGGCTGCGGTCTTCTCGATTACTGCGACACGCGTAGCAAGGTGACGCTCTAACGCGCCGCTGGCTGTGCGGCACCCTGCGGCTGGCCCTGACCCTGTCCCTGCAGTATGCTCGAGCCGTAGCGGATGACCTGCGCAGGGCAAACAATGACGGGAACTTCAGCGGCCCGCTCCTTTCGCTGCAGGTAAACACAGCAGGAGGCGCGCACCAGATCGCGAGCGGTATTCAGGCCCTTCTTGACGGGCTCTGGGCACGACGGATGCGCAGAGACGGCGTCGACCTGCTTGCTGACGTATCCGAATGCGCTCCTCGTCTGGGCCGACTGGTAGTAGCGCAAGCGTAGGAACATGGCGAACACGAGTGGCGTCCCGAACGAGTTGCGGAAGCTGGGTGAAACGTAGTTGTGAGTCTCAGCTCGTGCTCATCGGTGTGTGCGCATAGAGGAGACGTACGAGATGGCACCGAGAATGACGCGGCCCATGATGACGACGACCTCAAAGTAGCTGACAAACAGCATGGCCGTTTCGTAGTTCTTCTTTATCCACACCTGGAGCTGCTTGTTGAGCTGCGCTGCCGCGCCACCTGCCTGCTGCGCGGCCTTGTCGGCGGCGGCTGCGGTTGCGGCTGGCTTTGGGCCCTCTGCCGACTTCTTGGCTCCGGCACCCGTGCCTGGCGTTGCGGGCGACTTTGGCAGGAGTGAGCGCACAAAGGTGAGCGTGTGGAAGAGCGAAAAAGTGGCAAACGGGATGAGCGTCAAGGGGATTGGCTTTTCGACTGTGTGGCCGGCGAGGGGGTTGCAAAAGGCGGCGGCGTTGCATTAGCGGCGTGACTGGCCAGGCAGCAAGGAGTGAAACACACGGAAGTTCCAGTAGAGGGCGAGCAGGAGATACTGGACATTTTCGTCGAGTAGAGCCCGCTGGATGTAGGCCCTGTTCAGCGATGGGATGCCTAGGGATTTGTACTGTGAGGGAGAGATGGGATAAGTGTGAGGGTGAGCGGCTAGGCTTGTTTGCGTTCGCGTGCCGAGCGCCAGACTCACCACCACGATGCCCTGTTGGGTGTAGATGGACGTGGAGCCGTGCAAGGATTAGATTAGCTGGAAGCACACGGAGAGAGGCAGAACGTCCCGACGGCCGACATGTCGGGGAGGTGACCACCCACCCATGACGCTATGAAGGCGGCGAAGGAGCGGGGTGACAGCAGTCGGCGGTTTCAGTCAGTGAGGAGTTGAGATAGCACAGCAGAGCATGCGCACTCGCACCCGCACGCACCGGTCGCGCCGAGGTAGCTGAGCTTGTATGCATATGGGTGCGGCCTGAAGGTGACGAGGCCGACGAGGGCATAGAGCGCCGTGAGAAGAACGATAGCGTGCCCTGCTGCCCATGCCTGTGCGCGATTGAGGAAACGGTGTGCAGATAGCATAGCATAGCATAGCATAGCAATTGCATTGCATTGCATTGCATTGCATCGCAGTTCATCAGCCTTGGCCTCCCATCCTGGAGTGCAATCGTCTGTCGAGTCCGCTGTCGTCACAGGCCCCGTCCGTTCCCCTCCATTCCCTTAGCAGCAGGGCCGATGCGATGCGATGCGATGCGATGCGATGCGATGCGATGCAGACGCACATAGTGAGGGATTGACATTGTCCGTGCCATCTTGCTATGTGTGTGATGTATGGGGGATGTGGGTGGGTGGGTGGATGTCTGAGCAGGTGTGCTGGCAGGCAGGCAGGCAGGCAGGCAGACACACGGCCAGCCTGGTCATCGGGAGCAAGAGCAAGAGCGCAACAACGGCAGACCCTTCCGATCCCATCGAATACCATTCACTGTACATGATGCCTGTCGTCTAGAGTAACACGTGCATACTGTATCGATACTAGTCATTTGGGCGAGGGTGCTGGGGTCATCCTCCTCGACCGTTTTCCCTCCTCCCTCCTCCCCCTCCCCCCCTTCCCTGCTCGGCTCTACTCTGCTCCTACCGGGCACAGAGAGAGGGAGAGATACGTGTCAGAGCGACATCCACATATAACGTATCACCCACGAGAGAGCCGTAGCCATTGCTTCGTCGTCGTCAGTGTCGTCGCCTGAACCACTCCGGTTGTCCCTGCTTCACTTTCGTCTGAAGGAGACGACAGACGAGTTCATCGCAGCAGCAGCAGCAAACGGTGACGGTCGAGTGCAGCAGGGGAGTCATCAACTCCAGAGCGAGTACGCCGAGGTGGAGGAGGAGCACGAGACTGTGATGGATCAGATGGACGAAGACGCTGCCCAGTCCCAGTCGAACGGCATCGCAGAGCCTGCCCAGCCGCAGACGCAGACGCAGACGCTCGAGCAGGGGAAGGGGCAGGAGCATGGAGAGTCCGAGGTCGCAACAGCCAATACCGAAAAAGCCAGCCAAGGCGAGGAGGCTCACGATATGAATCTCGAGAACGCTGTTGCTCAGGATGATGCATCAGCGGATGCTGCTGCCGCCAAACAGTCAGGAGAAGAAGCCGCTCCAGTCCCGTCACCCTCCGCTGCTCAAGGCGAGAAAGCTCCTTCTCCAGGCACTAATCCAGCAGCGGATACCCAACAGCAAGAGCAACAGCAACAGCAACAGCAAGCGCCAGATACAGCGCAGGAGACACAGCAAGACAATGTGCTGCAGGCCGCGTCCACCCAGAACAGCCAAGGGGATGGCGCAGACGGGACCGACGCGCAGAGCGCACTCGACAAGCTTCTCGGCTCCCTCGAGAACGCTGGACCCGAGCTGGGTCCCACGTCAACAGAAGTATCACAGCCTAACGATGGTGGTCGGCATCCGTCCATAGAACCGGCACTCACTGGTGAAGCGGACACCAACTCGAACGGCCCCGACTCCACGGCCATGGACACCCAGCCGAGCGAAGGTCTCGCACCACCTTCAGAAACATCGAGCAGCCAGCCGGCTTCGGCTCAGCAGACAATCAAAGAAGAGCAGCCATCCCAACCTGCTGCTGTCGACTACCAGAGCCCCCTTCCCAGCCACCTTCAATCCGAGAGCAACAGTCCTTACCCTACCAACTCCGGTCAGGCGCAGACATCAGCAGCTCCCGCAGTGATGTCCGGCAGCAAGGCCAACTACGGCTCTCCTCGCCCGACCGGCTCGTCACAGCTCGCAGCGGCCTCTCACGACCGCAAGCCGGAGGCCCTGTCACGCCTCGCAAAACTCCGACAGCGCGTGGCGAAAGACAAGTTCGATGGCG
Source organism: Symmetrospora coprosmae (assembly GCA_008802785.1). Taxonomy (NCBI): domain Eukaryota; kingdom Fungi; phylum Basidiomycota; class Cystobasidiomycetes; family Symmetrosporaceae; genus Symmetrospora; species Symmetrospora coprosmae. Next base: position 282,823 of record VUYT01000001.1, on the reverse strand, counting down.
AGGCATGGTTGCAGCTCATTGCAGACGCCTCGGAGAAGGGAGACCTCGAGAGAACCAGAGAGGCGTACAGCGGCTTCCTCAAGAACTTTCCAGATAATGTAAGGCTCCTTTTCTCCCCCCGTTTCGCTCTGCATGTGCGGTACGCGCCAGCCAGCGCCGTGTCCCGCAAACAAGAAACGTGCTTGTGCAGTGGTGCATTGCATTAGGGATACCGCCCCAAGTCTATGCCTGCTCGTGCTCTGCCACTTGCTCCCACTCCAGCTGGACCAACATGGCCGCGTTGCCGCGCAGGCATAGCAGCCGAGCAGTTTCCAGGTGGATGGACTTACCGATTGCACAGTATCTGAGACATCTTTGCTTCTCCCTCTCAACCCCTCTCTGCCATCCTGGACCTGACCACACCTCCTCGCCCTTCTTGCCGGCTGCTCTAATACCAACGTCTGGCACGTAACGACGCGGTCGCGCGAACGTACGCTGTGCCATGCTCGTTGCCTCCTGCGCTCGCACGGCTCGGCCACCACTTGGTCGCGGCTTGCCTCGGCGTGGGTTTCCGCGGTACAGGCGAGAGAGTGGATAGCTTTTGCCGATCTCGAGCTCTCGCACGGCAACAACGAGCGCGTGAACGCCATCTTTGGACAGTGCCTCCGCAAGTCCCCCTCGGTCGCGCTCTGGCAGTTCTACCTCACGTACATCCGGCGCACAAACCCGATTGACCGGTCCAGTCCAGAGCGCGCAGCGCTAGCCCGCGACATCATCACAAAGGCATTCGAGTTTTCCCTCGCGCACGTCGGCACGGACATCGAGGCGGGCAGCATCTGGCACGACTACATTGAGTTCTTGAAGGAAGGCGAGGTGAGTGCTTGCTCTTGCTACTGCTCGCGCCTAGCCGCCGCGTGCTTTGGCTGTGCCAGCCTGATCATGTATTACACATCCGCAGGTTGCCGGTACGTGGGAGGCGCAGCAAAAAATGGACAAGCTGCGGCAGACGTACCAGCGCGCGGTGGTTATCCCGCTCGGTAGTGTCGAGCAGATCTGGCGCGACTACGACGCATTCGAGAACGGCCTCAATCGCGCGACGGCAAAGCGGTTCCTGCAGGAGCGCTCGCCCGCCTACATGACGGCGCGGGCAGCCTCGCGGCGCATCCAGTCCTTCCTCGACCGGCTGCAGAAGCAGGACGTGCCCCACCGCCCGGACTGGGAGAGCAGGACAGACAAGACCCAGATCCAGATCTGGAAGGACTTGCTCCGGTACGAAGAGTCGGATCCAATGGAGCTCGGTGACCCTGTCGCTATCCGCGGGCGAGTCCTCCTCGGCTTCAACAAGGCTGTCGCGCAGCTGCGTTTCTACCCAGAAATATGGTGAGCTTCGAAGCGAAAGTCATGGTTCTTGCTCAGCAGCCTCTGAAAATACACCCTGTCTGCCTTTTGGCTCAGGTACCTAGCGGGAGCCTTCGCAAAGAAACACGACAAATCGGATGACGCGACAAGCTTCTACCGGGCTGGCATGGAGGCAAACCCAACATCGCTTCTCCTCCATTACGCCTACATTGAATCCGAAGAGAGCAAGGGCTCGTTCGAAGAATGCCACCGCGTGTACAATGCACTCGTCGAGCGCCTGCAAGCCGAGATTGAGCGGGTGGTTGCAGCCACGCAGGTCGAAATTGCCGACGCCCTGGACGACAAAGCGCGCTACGAGTTGGAGGAGAAAGCACGGCGGGCAGCAGCAACAGCCGCAGACGAGCGCATGCATGAGGATGGCGACGGCGATGACGGCGAGGTCAGCGAGGCGGTCCGGATCCAAGAGCGCGAGAGCATCCGCGCCGCCATCACGGAGAGCAAGGCGGAGGAGCTCAACGAGCTCAAGCGGCTCACTGCCAATGTCTGGATCATGCAGATGCGCTTTGCCCGGCGTGCGGAGGGCGTCCAGGCTGCCAGAGCCGTCTTCAGCAGAGCCCGCAAGTCCGCGCACACGACGTGGCAGGTCTTTGAGGCATCGGCCATGCTCGAGCTGCACTGGAATAAAGAGCAGAAGATTGCCACAAATGTATTTGAGGTGGGGCTGAAGCGCTTCAGCGATGATGTCGGTTACGTCGTTCGCTACCTGGACTTCCTCCTGTCGGTCAACGACGATGGCAGTGAGTCCCGAGACGCTCCATATCTTCTCCTTACCGCGTACCTGGGTGACCGTAATTCTTGCCAGACGCCCGAGCCGTATTCGAGAGAAGCATAGCCAAGATTCCCGCCGAGAAAGCTAGACCTTTGTGGAGACGCTGGGCGGATCACGAGTATCTGTTTGGCGACCTGACGGCTATTCAAAAGCTGGACGCTCGTCTAGCTGAAGTATTTCCAGAGGGTAGGCGGATGTGCGCTCTTATTGTTGCCTTATTGGATACTTACCGATATTTGGTGTATAGACTCGCCCATCGACCGATTTACAGAGCGACACACGTACCTCGATCTCGATGATATTGCATACCGTGATCTCGGGCGCGAGGAGGAGCGCACATCGTCTCGCAGCAACAAGGAACGCGACATAAGCTCTCCGACACCGACACCGCCCGCTAATGTGCCAGGTATGGCGCCCGGCACCATGCAGCAGGGCATGCCTGTGCCCCAACCGCCACCTGGACACACTGGCGGCTTCCCGCCCAACGTCCCCAACCCGCTCGCATCGGGTGTCGCGCCGCCCGGTGCTGGTCCACTCAACCCGTATCAGCAGCGTGCGCCGCGCGACTTTTCCCCGCACCGCGCTGGCCCGCCGTCGCTCGACGGGAACGATGACAAGCGCAGAGGAGGGCGAGGTCCTCCTGTGCCCCCCCTGCCGCTGAACAAGAGACGTCGCTCGCCGTCTCCCCCTGGCCGAAGGGGCAACTTCGGCCCTGATAGGCGCAGACCTGTCTCGCCGGCCCGCGTGGGACCAGGCAGAGCCACGCCGACCGACGATTTTCCCGAAGCGATTCCCTGGCTGATGGCACAGTTGCCGAGCAAGACGGTCTTTGCAGGTGAGGAGCAGCCCCCTTGCTGGCATACACCCGCTGGCGCTGACATTTCTATCATTCTCGTTAGCGCACGGACCAATTCTCGACTGGCAACACCTTTTGCACCTCCTCATGACGACTAACATACCGCCTGGGGTAGAAATGGGGCACGCTGGTGCGCCGGTCCGAGGGCGAGATCGGTCTGTCAGTCCGCGCAGAAGGATGGGGGCTGCTCCGCGACGTAGGTCACCCGACTACTCGCGAGGAGGAGGTCGCAGATGAAGACGTTGGCAAGGCTGCCGCAGCATGGTGTATACATAGCAGCGAGAGGGGCACAAGCTGAGTTAAAGCTAGCACCGATATACTGACTGCCAAATCTCATGGCTAAGCGTCATCCCAACATTCGCCCGTCCGTTCGTCAACGAACAGAGCCAGACCGTCATAAGCAGGCCTGGTCCACAGTGGCTCTTTTGGCCCGCCTTCCCACTCCTCCATGACTGAGAGCGCAATCTCCTTGAGTTCCGCCGGATCTTCGCTGTGTCGCATCTTGGGGTTGAAGGCGCCGAAAGAGAGGTTGCCAGCTTCTGCTTGCAAGCCACCTGATACAACTTTGGGGGGATGCTTTGGTCGCTCGCCTTGCTCGACAGCAAGGCTGATTGCCTGCCAAGTCGAATGCAGAACCCTACGGATGGGTTGGCAGCACTACATCAGTGCGCGGATGTGCTGAGTTTGGCAATGATAGGGCAGACCCACCGGTGAGCATAGCCCATCATGTAGGTCTTGCTTGGACCTAGGCGTCTGGCAGTCGCAATCGCTTGTCCGAATCTAGTCGAGCGGGATAATGTCAGCTCGAGCCCGCAAACCTCAGTCGTTATAGCCAGAGACCCACCCAAAGTGCGATGTGTGGGGATACACTCTCAAGCAGTCGATGATGAGGATTGGAGGCGGCGATTGCTTGTGCTTTGGTACAGGCTGGACCCGACCTTGGTGGGGTACAGGTTGATCTGCCGCATTCCCGTTGCCATCGCCATCTGTCAGAGTCTCCTTGGCTTCCTCCTTGACTACTCTGGAGGCCTTGCTTGCGTTGACACCTCCACTCTGCAAAACTTGTATCGCTGGCGTATCGACGCCTTCAAGCAGCCGCCAAGTCTCCTCGGGAATATACGAGACGTCGCTAATGTACGCTAGCGCACGATTGAAGAGGAAGCCGAGGCAGTAGTACGGCTCCTTCTTCGTGAAGTAGATGCCGTGATGAACCGGGAGCGGAGTGACCTTGATGCCGCACACTTCGAATGGGCGAGACTCGTCAAAGATCTTGTAATTCATGGCAGGTACGTCACCTCCACCGGTCGCAAGGTGTGCTGAAACTAGATAGGGATATGTCTGGAGATCCTTATTAGTGTGTGGAGCACTTAGCAGGTGTGAGTACAGCATGCCCACTCTTTCAAGTTCTTGAAATGTGCTCTGCGTCGTATAGATGTCCATCGTGTCCTGTATAGCGCCACCGAGAGTCCAGCCTGGAACCGCGTGCACGTCAAGCTTTGTCTTCGGCTACGGACTGTAGCAGACAGCGTCATACCCCGCAGATCGTCCAGTCCAGACATTGCATCGCTGCGGCGCGGAATGAATCCGAGCTTTAGGGTCAGCATTTCGCGATGCCGCATAGATCGCACCAGCACCAGCCTACCTATGCGGATGCGTGATGATCTGGGGAGCGCTGTGTCAGTATGCAGCCTGAAGTCAGCGGCGCACGCCTGCCCGTTCCCTCACAAGCGCGTCGATCCTGCGGAATCCCTTCTGTGGAAACCATTCGAGGGCGCTCGTCAGGAAAGACTTGCCGCAATCTATAAGGATAGTCCTGGTGCATGAGGCGATCCATGCTGTTACTGCGATGCACGGTCGAGCCTCTGGTGTAATCTCACGACCGACCCACTTGACGTCCTCCTCGCGCGTGTTGGAGCCATGCGGCTTGACTCTCAAGACGGCGCTGGTATTGCGGCGGACATTCTTCTTGCCCTCTGGTCCCGGACGCGTTGTCGATATGCAGCAGTCGCAGCCATTCGCTCGGTCCGTCAGGCACGATATCGCCGGCAGGCATCCGGATGTCCCAGTCCCCAGGAAGTGCAGTTCGAGAAGCGACATCGCGAGCGTGCGTAGGTATGCGTTGGACTGCCCCGAAACGATCGCCGGGTTTTAGCTCTGCTGAGACGGGTCGCTGTATGAGGAGTTGTGAGGAAGGAAAGCCTTTGGCGGTTCTTATCCCGTTCGTCGACGTCACGAGTACCTTCGGGTCATCACAGGCAAGAAGGCTGACAGGTACTGAGATGGGAACAGCGATGACAACGTCGCGATTCCTGAAACGGATCGTGATTGCAGCAGATTCCGCGCGAGCAGTCGAGTCTGATGCGTCCAGCCGTATATGTGCATTGACCTAGTTTCAGCAGACGCAAGGCGGTGAAGACTAGGCACAATAAGCCACGACTATAGTGTGATGCGAGCTGAGCTGTATATGTGTTAGAGACGAGGAGGGAGAGGTACAGAAGCAGCGGTCGGTGAAGGTGGATGGAAGCAGGTGTATCTGGGAGGTGAAGGAGGCGTAGGGCGGGATCGGGCACTCTAGGGACAGACCAAGACAGCGCGGCAGATCGGGAAACGTAGCACAAAGATCTGAGAGCCAGATGCTTCGTGTGCGGCTCGGGCCTGCTGCATTGAAAACAAGTCGAACTCCGTCCTTCCTGCCTGTAGCTCTCGGCTGCCAAAGCGCGCTCGCCAGTATCCGTTGATCCTTCTCTCCGAGCAACCAGTGCTATCCGTCGTCATGGCCGAGCCGCATGATTCGAGGCCACGAAGGCATCGTCTTTCAAGCGGGAAGCTGTAACCAAATGCATCGTCCGGCGTCTCTCGTCCTTCGTGCGTCTGCAAACATTGGCAGGAAGGAAGGCACCCGAGAAATTTCGAAAGGAGGGGCACTAGTCGAATTTGCTGAGCATCACTCCCGCTCCTTTAGAGTAGGATGGAAGGACCGTGATGGTGAAGCAGACTCCCTGATCCTCGTGCGCGGACGGAAAATGGGCGATAAAAAGTGTTGTGCAATGTTGTTGATCCTCTTGCAGATCTGAGGGAGAGTGCATGTCGATGAACGCGCTGTAGGAAAGGATAACCCCGAGTCAGCAACGGCCGAGCTAGTTCTACGCTACGCCCTTTGGCCGACCGACTCACCATGTCACTCCCAGCTTAGATCGCACTTCTGAATGTGTACTGGCTCTACTCCTCGACCTTGGCGATAAAGGCCGACGTGTCGAAGGGAATCAAGGCGTTGGCGTGTGCACCAGCATTGCTCGGACCAGCCGAAGTGCTGCTGTCGGCATCAGCGACCTTGCCTGAGTGGACGGCCGCAACGTGTCGGGCGCAATCGTGGCGACGCGAAAAGGACTTGGTGCAGTGAGAGCACGGGAATGGCTTGATGCCGAGATGAGTATTCTGTAGCCGCATGATCGACTGATCAGCTGAAGTCACCACAAGCAGTCGGAAGTGACGTGCAGAACTCACGTAATGAGTAGCAAGGTTGAAATTCCTGCCGAATGCCTTGCCGCAGTCAGGGTAGCTGCACACCCAGTTCTTGGATTTGCTCTTCTCCGCAGAGTCGGAGCCACCGTCGACGCTCGCCTGTTTGGCGCTCCGCTTGGCCGCTTTGGCCGGTCGCTCGCTATCGCTGCCTTCGAATGAGCTGCCTTCGCTGCTTCCCGTGCTGGTGCTCCCGCTGCGAGCACTGGCGCTACTGAGCGCTGAGCTGATGGAAAGCTTGCGTGTCGATCGCACAGTCGAGACAGGCGGTTTGTGGGTGGTGCCCTCGATGTGGACGGTTGGCTCGACGATGGTCTGAGCGGGAGCGGGCAAGCAGCTGACCGTTGAGAGCGCAGCAACGTCCTCGACCAGCGTGCTCGCCGCGTGAAGCGGAGCGAAGCCCGCCGGTAGCTGGAAGGTGGCGTCGGCCCCATGCCCGTAGTTGCTGTGCAGCTCATCCGAACTCGTAAGACTGGCCGAATCGGAAAGACCATCCGGCGAGATCGACGAAACGCTCGAAGCGACAGAGTCGCCCGAGGTACTGTACGCACGTCTGTGTGCAGTTCCCACAGAAGCGGCAGGCAGGTTCCCGTAATTGAGGAAGGATTCGACGGAGTTTGGATTGTCGAACTGCTGCTGAAGGTGCTGCTGCTCCTCGAAGTCAATACCTGCAAAGTAGGGCTGCGGGTGAAGACCGATGGGGTACTGCTTGCCCGGGGCATAGATCCCCAGCGTGTCGAAGGTGTCACTCGCGGCGTAAGGTAGTTGAGGTGCCGGTCCGCCGTTCTCGTACGCAGTATGAGGCTGGGGTGCAAAGCTGTTGGGCTGCACTGGATGCATGTGATACTGCGATTGCTGCCAGATAGCTGGCTGGCCCATCTGCTGGAACTGTCCCGAGGTGTCCTCCGTCGGCACATAGCTACCAAGGTCGATGCCAGCAGGCTGAAGTGCGTAGTACTGCTGGGTCGGCTGCTGGACGTGTCCGACGTATGGGTAGTATTGCGGAAGCTGGGTCATGCCTGAGGCTGCAGATACGAGTGGCACAGGGCCTTGCATCTGTGCTGCTTGTGGCTGGTGCACGAATGGCATTGGACGCGGATGCCCGACGGTGCCCCGCGGTGGCTCGGCGACGTGACCGCTGCTCACGCTCGTGCTGCTGCTCCTGCTTCGCGAAGCGACAGCGGCCTCGTACACGCTAAAGCGGTCGTCGTCTATGATGCTGAAGCTGTCGTTCCTGCCAGCCTGTTCTCCTCCGTCTGCTGCCATTCTGGCGAGGCCAAGGCCGCGTCCTTGCGCGCACAGCTTGGCCGTGGGTGTCTTTGCATCGTAGTCGGCCCCGAGCGGGTTCAGGGTGAGCGCATTGGTGTCGAGGCGCAATCCTAGGGAGGCCATCTTGGCTGGGTGGGGGACTATGTATCGTGTCGCGCGCTGAGAGGGCCGCAGTTACCGTCTCGAAATCTGATCTGCTCTGCTGACGTCTTTCGGGTCCAGTCACACAACCAAGCCCAGCCAGATAGCCAGGTCTAGCAGTATGCGACGGCAGCTGATCGTCTCCCGCAGACTCTGCTCTGTGTACTGTTGAATACCCTGCTCCCTCACCCCTCCCCTTGCCTTCGAGGCGTCCTATTATCGGCACCCGTTACGACCCTGTCTTTACTCTGGGCAGCGTTCCAGGCCGACTGGCACTCGCGAGAAGACACACGACCTCGCGGACGACCACGATATTGGATCTGTGACCGCCTCGCGCTTGCTAGGACGCTCAAGCCAACTCTACAGAGCGTTGCGATTCGAGACGATGCCTACCGTGTTTTGTGATGGCGGGCGGTGGTGCAGAAGTGAAAGAGGTCTTCGCTGCTGCGGATTCCAGAGCGATGGGGGTCCCCTGTGCCGGGTACCCACAAAAATAGAGAGAGAGCAGGCCGAAGTGGGCGTGCGTGAGCGGAGCAATATCCGCAAATGCTGACGACTGAGATCAATGCGCGAGTAAGTATGCGCCCCGTGTATGCTCTACGGCGCGTCTGCACAGCCTTTGCCGTTGCGGCTCGCCGTGCCGTCTTTGCAGCTTCATGGATGGCCCCCCTTTTCTATCTCCGTGTAATCTCCGCTGCCGCCTCCGCTCCGGCCGCCGTTCCAGCCGTCGTTCACGTAAGCAGAACCTTCCCAGTCTGCCACGCGAGCAGGACCAGGTCGCACCCAGCACGACGATGCGATTCGGCAAGGACAGGTATCCCGGAGGCGCATGCTGCACAGCAGACTGTACGAGGGCTGTCTTCCATCTGTATTACTATAAGCGCGTATGCGTACAACAACTAGAAGAGACCTAGAAAAAGCAAGCCAATGCCAAACTGCACAGATCAGAACAAGCAAGAAGAGGTCCAGTCAAGGCCATCGTCAGCGCCGGCCGACGCCGTGACCCCGCATCAGTGTTGCATCCATTGACGATGCCAGATCACGGTTGGCTGCCGTGAGCTCGCGGAGGATCCTGCCCCGGAGCGCATCATCCTTGCTGCCGTCCTTCGAGTAGATGGTCCCCTTCTCGAGCTCGGCGATGAGGCCGCGCTTCGTTTGGACTCCGTTGACCGTATGTTGTCCATCAACTGGCGAGGAAGGAGGAGGGATGTTCTCGAAGGCGCTCTTGCTCCGCTGAATCCCGTTCGAGGCGAGCCCGCCAACCCCGGGCGAGCTGGCCCCATTCGCCGATCCAGCACGCAGACGGGCCACCTCGGCCGTCAGACGAGCAACGTCCTGCTCAGCAACCTGCCGCATCCGCTCCTCCTGCTGAAGTCGCTTGTTGGCCTTCTCGGCTTGCTCTTCCACCTTCCGGAACGCCTTCTCCATGGCACGCTCGTCCATCCGCTCGCGCTCGTTGTGCACAGTCAGGTCTTCGAGCTCGGCCTGCAGGCGCGTCTTTGTCTTTTCCAATGTCCGGCTGTACTGGGTGATGGACGCTAGCCGGGCTTGCGTTCTGCGCAGAAGGGAGAGGGCCCGGCGTCAGCGTCAGCTTGCATCGCAGGCAGGGGAGCCGGTCAAGTGCACGCACTCGGAAAGCTGCTTGTCCGTATACCGCTTCGCCTCCTCCAGGACGTGCACATGCTCAACGATTGTCTTGTCTTGCAGCGAGATCGACTTTGCCAGTTCTGCCTCCTTGTCGCGGAGCTCCCTCCGAAGTCCTTTGATATACTGATCCTGCTCCACCAGGCGCATTTGCAACCCGTCAATCTCGCTCGTGACGGCCTTGTGGCTCTTCTCGAGCTGAATGCGCTTCGTCATCTCGGCTTCGAGCTGGTCGCCCAGGGCCGTCATCTCGCGTTCCCATGACGCCCGGTCCCGCTCGGCCTGCAATGCCCGATCCTCGAGGCTCTGAAGCTTGGCCTGAGCGGTGGACGCGCGCTGCTCAAGGTGATCCCGCTCTCGCCGTATCGTTGCAAGCTGACCCTCAACTTCCGAGGACTTGCTCTTGAGCAGGCGCAGCTCGCTCTCGCTCGATTTGGCCAATTGCTCTGCCGCTGTCAAAGATCGCTCAGTATCCGACAAGCGGCTCGTAAGCGTCTTGACTTGTTGCTTGGCCTCGGAGAGCGACGTGCTAGCCGAGGCGGCCCGCTGCTTGGCAGACTCGACCTGTGAATATAATACAAATGCACACACGCGTTAGCGGAAATATGCTGAGGATTTCAGAAGGGCACTCACCTCCAAACGCAGGGTGTTCATCTTCTCCGTATTCTGCCGCGATGATATGCTAAGTTCCGAGGTGAGCGAGGTGATCTGTGACCGCAGGTCCCCAATCTCCCGCTCCTTGATGGTCGCCATCTCCTCCTGCTTGCTATCCTCGGATGTCTTTGCCTGGACGAGCGCCTTGAGAGCGTCCAGCTCCTGTTCGAGCTTGCTCTTCGCCTGCTCGACGCGGCTCGTCTCGGAAGCGGCATCCCTCAGCTGCTTGTCTTTCGATTCGAGCTTCACACGTAGCTCAGACAATTCGGTCGCCGAGCTATCCCTCTGCTTCTGTAATGCAGCAATCTGGCTCTGCAGAGCGGCTTGCTCGGCCTCGCGCCGCTTGTCAGCCGCCTGCAGATCCTGCAGGGACCGCTGCAGGTCGCCCAGCTTCTGCTCAGCCGCGCGCTTCTGATCTTCAAGCCCACTCGCTCGGGCTGATTGGTTCTCCTTCTCCTTCAGGATAATGGAGAGCTTGCCCTGAAGATCCGCCTGGGCGATCTCAAGGCGCGCGTTCGCCCGCTGACCGTCCTCTTCGCGCTCGCGTATCGTCCGCTGAGCTGCCTCTAGCTGTTTCGCAAGTGCCGACCTAGCATCCGAGAGCGTCTGCACTTCTGCAGTACGTGCCCCAAGCTCTTTCTCGTGCGCTGCTTCTCGACTTTTGTGGATCTGCGATTGCGCCTCAAGCGAAGCCACATGCGCAGCTGCCTCATCGAATGCAGCCTTGAGGTCGTCGTACCGTGCCTCTCCAGCCTGCTGAGATGCCAGCGCGCGCTCAAGCTGCGAATCGAGCGTGTCGAGATCGGCCTGCATCGCTGCAGCTTCGTCTTCCAGCTCGGCCTCGCGCTCTTTGGAGCGCGCAAGGAGCTGGTCCTTGTCGGCATGAAGGGCGCGCTCGCTATCAAGCGCGTCCTGCACGCGCCTACGCTCGCTCTCTAGCGTGAGCTGCAACTGCTCGAGCTTTGCGCGCTCTTCAGTGTCGCGCTGCGCGCGCTCCTGAATCAGGCGGAGCTCGGCCTCTTTGCGGCGCAGCGCCTCGTCCGTGCGTGTCGCGGCGAGGAGGGGGCGCACGCGCGTGTACAGCGGCCACCACGGCCACGCTTTGAGCTCGAGGTAGATGCGCGCGTTGCGCTGCACCGTCCGGATGGCCTGCTCGCGATTGAGCTGCTTGCGGAACCGCCGCTCGCCCACGTATCGCCGGCAGCGCGCCTGCAGCCGGCTGAAGATGTCGTACAGCAGCTCGTCCCGCCGCTCCTCGAGGTCGGCCAGCACACCAGCTTTAAAGAAGATCTTGTTGAGTCCGATGCGGAATGCGACCGAGTCCAGCTCGAGCGCCTCGGTCATTCTCTGGCATGCCTTGCGTCCGTCCATGTATCCTTTCGGAATGATGCCAGGCGTGAGCACCTCGTACCGCTGCCGGAACTCGATGAAGGGCAGTCGATTTGGGTAGCCCAGTCGCGCGATTCGGATGCCCTCGAGAACACCGTTGCACCGGAGCTGATCCAACACTAGCGGGACATTCACCTGCCCAGGCCGCTTGTTCTCGTTGGGCACGATGCAACGAACGAAGTGTGGCTGAGTGTCGCGCAATTGAGCCATGAGCGAGTTGAGCTGCTCCTTGTGCCGTTGAGCGACAGTCCTGAATGCGCCCTTCTTATTGCGCTTGCGCATCACCCCCGCTGATGGAAGGGCACCTCCAGCAGCAACAGGATCTGCCAGTCCGACATCATCGTCTCGGAACTCCTCGAATAGAGCCGCAACGTATCTCTCGCTCGAGTTGGCGAGGACGGTGGTGATGTTGGTGTTGAGCGGATCCTTGTTCTTGTCGAGCCAGCCTTCCGTCCGGTATTCGACCTTGCCAGCGTAGTGCGAGATTGTGAATCCGAGGTCGAATCGCGCTGGCGCGTATTTTGTTGCTGGCAATGGCGTGGATGGCGGACCAGCGGCCGCCGAGAGGGCAGGAATAGACTTGCGATTGTTCTGCTTGTAAGCCTGGTCGAGCTTCTCCGTAAATGTCCGGTCCGTCGCTTTCGGCATGATGCACTCCTCGTCGAGTGTCGACAGGATCCCAATATGCGGGGCCGTCGACGACTCGATGAGATCTATGGTCGGCTGCAGGTCCAAGCCGAAATTGACAAACTGCCAGTCGATGCTCTCGCGGGCGTACTCTTCCTGCTCCAGGACAAACATGTGGTGGTTGAAGAACTGCTGCAGCTTTTCGTTGGTGTAGTTGATGCACAGCTGCTCGAACCCGTTGGTCTCGAAGATTTCGAACCCGGCAATGTCGAGCACGCCAATGAATGTGCTCTTGCTCGTTGGCCTGTCGAGCGCCCGATTGATGCGCTCCACGAGTGCGCCAAACGACTTCTCGTAGATGGCCTTGCAGAGCGCACCCATCTCGTCCTCGACTTGCTTCTTTGTCCGCGCCTGTGTCACCCACTCGCGCCCAGCCTTGACGCGTGGGCGCAGGAGCGCCTTGGTGAACTCGGCAATAGGCAAGCCCAGCAGGTGGCACACCTTCTCGAGGGCAGAGTTGTCTCGGATGTACGCCTGCTCGGACCTGTCCGCCGTCACGGCGATGTTGCCAATATGGAGAATCGCGGCAACTACGCGGAAGAGGTCGAAGTGCTCTGCTGCAGACATGCCGACGACGTCAAGTGCGTGCTGTCAGAGAGGGTGGTCCTCGTATCAGCTAGGTGGTGAGCATCTGATAATCCCGAGATCGCCCACCTGCAGAGCTCTCCATTCCTCATGATCGTCTACCCCTTCGACGCTCAGCCTGGAATTCTTGAGGTACTCGTAGTCCTCCGGCCCGCCGGAGAGCAGCAGATCGCCTGGTTCATAAAGTCATACTGTCTCAGCCTGATGCCATTGTAGAGGTCAACATGGTCACTCACGCTTGAGGTCCTTGTGACCGCCGCGCAGCAGCTGGTAAAAGACGTGGAAATTGCGCTCCTTAACGCTGCGAGCCGTGACGCGCGATTTCTCTAGCAGGTACCAGTCTATCGTGGCTCCAGCAATGGCTCCGGAGGGTGCGAACTCGATGCGGACGAATTTGCCCTGTAGTGCGGAAGGTCCAAACGGAAATTAGCAGGGTCTTTAGAGCACGGAGCGGTTCACGTAGCGTGATCCCAAGACACTCACAAAGCGAGACGAGTTGTTGTTGCGCACTGTCTGGGCATTCCCGAAGGCCTCGAGGATCGGATTGGCCTGGATGATCTGGTTCTCGAGCTCCCCCCCTTCGCTCTGCCCTACTCGCTTCGGGTTTGGCACGATAGCGTCATCGATGAAGGATGACGCCGAGCCAGACACTGGCAGAGAGTGGGCTGCTTCGGCTGCTATTGCCGTAAGATACTGGATAACCTTCTTGGTGTTCTCGGTCTTTCCGGCTCCAGACTCTCCTCTGCGTGGTGGGGATGAAGGCACGAGTTCAGCTAGGAGTGCTGTGCTATGCTGTGAATGCAAATTCCGGTCCCGCTCCTATGCACGCACGTAATGAGGATTGACTGGCCTTCCCGCTCGCCGACCATGTTCTGCCAGGCCCGCTCTGCGACAGCAAAGACATGCGGCGGGCACTCCTCTCTCCGCCGGCTCTTGTAGACTGAAATTACGGCGTGAGTGACGCGAATCAGTCCGTCTTTCGTCACATGCGCGTCGAGTGTGCTTGTTTGCCACGCCTGCACTCACGCTGTACTGCGTCATTGCCGTAGATTGGCAAAGAGCGATACGGGTTGACTGCGACGAGGAAAGGTCCAGAGTATGTCTGTGACGTTTGAAACACGGTTGTGGATGTGGATTGTACCTCGTGTCAGCCAGAACGAGAAGCGTGTGGTGCCCAAGTGGAGAGAGCCAGCCAGCCAGCCGCCACGCCACCCACGTAGATCATTTCGGCCGTGTAGCGCTCGCGCAGGTTGTGCACGACGCTGGCCTCGTTCAGAAAGGTAAGGTCTGCAATGTCCTCGACGCGGTTGAACTGTGGATGCGTGTGGGTGGGCGACGCGTGCGGCGGAGTTGGGAGTTGGTCCAGGAACGGCGGCACGTGAGCCAGGCGCAGATGGGAATGGCATCAGACTACGCGACAGGACAGCAGGAGGGGAAGGAGGTAAAGGCGGCACCTTTGGAGGATTCATCTTTGAGAGATCCTCGGAGGGTACTGTGCGTGTCTGTGGTGCGAGGGAGGTTGCCATGGAAGGGCATCAGCCAGCGTCTGCTCGCTTGCCCCTCCCTTTCCCAGCTGCTAGCTGACACGCACCCTGTCGTCCAAGCAGGACACTGTGGCCATGGAGGATGAGGAGGACGGTCCCTTCTCGCCATCCCCCCGCTGCGCCTCCCCTTCCCCCTCCTTCACGATCCACCCTGCCACATAGCCTAGCGTCGGGTCGGGTACCCATACCCACTTCTTGTTTGCCCACTCTGCCTGCGCTGCTGCGTCCGTGAGGGACTGCCCGGGTCGCTTGTGCTTCATCTGCAGGGCTGTATGCATGCCTGCTTGTCCCATAGCCGCATCCTCCTGCTGCCCTGTATTGCTGCCGCTGCCGCTGCTGTTGTTGCTGGAACGCGTCCCGTGCTGACCCTGACCCTGACCCTGCTGGCCGTCATTGTGCGAGTACATCCGGCGCAGGGAGCGCGCTCGAGGATGGTTGTCCATCGCAGCAGTGGACCGATGCCAGTGAGCGTCTCTCTGCTATGCTTGTTCTGTGCTGCGCTCGTCGACGTGGGTCGTGGTGGTGAAGAGAGGGGATGGACGGCGACGACAGGGGGTCGCGACCGCCAGAGTGGCGAGTGGAGGAGGGCTGCGACATGGGCATGGATGGACCAGCTCCAACAGGGCACATTTAGATTCAGCATCAGCACCAGCATCAGCACCAGTATTGGGAACAATGTCCGCTCAGTCGGGGCACAGCAGCCGACACCTCCATCGCTACAATCCAGCAGCGCCCTCGCACCGTCCATCCACCCTCAGCGAGCTCGAGGTGCTGCAGAGGAACCACCGCTTCATCAGGGATGAGGATGACGGAATAGCAGCGCACACATGGGAGGAGCAGCTCAGTCTGTCCTGGTACAACAAGCTGTTCCGCGAGTATGCCCTGTGCGACCTGACGCAGTACAAGAGCGGAGGGGTCGCGCTCAGATGGAGGATAGAGCAGGAGGTCCTCGACAGGCTCGGCGAGGTGGATCCAGCTCTTCACCGAGAGTGTACGCACACACTCTCTGTGTACTTGCACTTACCTAGCTGCCCCTGTTCCAACAGCTCACTTGCGGGGCCCTCGAATGCAAGCACCACCAGCCCGTCTACACCCCTCGCAATGACGACAATGGCGACGAGTCACCGCTTGTCGCAAAGGACCTCGCACCCTACCAGCTCAACTTTCGATACGAGGAAGGAGGGCAGATCAAGCAGGCTCTCGTAAAAGTCGTCCTCTGTGACCGGTGCAGCAGAAAGCTCACATGGAAGAGGGACCGCGAGAAGGACAAGCTCAGGGCGAGGGAAGAAGACTGGTCGACCAACGGCCATGCGAAAGGTGTTGCCGCCGACGCAAAGCGTGCTGCGGAAACTGCGATGGATGACGAGAAGAAGGCATCAGCGGGTGGGAGTCGGGACCGAGAGCTGCGGCCAGTGCGGAAAAGCAGAGACGTTCACCGTCGAAGCAGATCCCCCGAGTCTAGCAAGAGCCGCAACGGAGAGCGCGAGAACAATCGTGATCGGGGATGACGCTGCAAAACTGGAGAACGCCTTGCTCGCGGACTAGCTTCGGTACGAGCTCTTCCCCATCCCGCTCCCGTGAAAAATGCCATTCCCGCAGGACAAACGTCCTTACTGGCTACAAGACACGGCCATCCTCCATGTAAGGCACCACCACCTAGTCCAGCTCACTCCCAAATGGGAAGACCTCCTTGCTCTGGCTTGGAGACTGGTGCGCCAGCCCGGCCTCGCTCGGCTGGGGTGCACTGCCCTGCTCACGAGGCACGAAGCCCAGCACCTTGAAGATCTTCCCCATCCCATGGATCTTTGCTGTCTTGTCGACGAGCCGCTGCGCGCCATCGATGATGGCCTGCTTGCGCTCGTCGCTCGGTGCAGCGTCAACGAGGCGCTGAACGCGCTGCTGCAGACCGAGGCTGAGCAGGAAGGAGCGCTGCGAGAGGAGGGGCGGCACAAAGATGTTCGAAGGGCTAGTGCCCGCAGACAGGCCGCCGGGCGTGGCTGCGGACGGCGCAACGAGGGGCGTCGATGCGGCGGCGAGCGGGGGGAGCGGCCCGGATGACGCAGTCGACAGCTGCGAGTAGAGCGGGAGAGCGCGCTTTGTTGTCAGCGCCTCGCGGAGGAAGGCGAAATCGACATTGGCGGTCAGGTCGGCCTGCCCTGGCTCTGCAAGCGGGTCTGCTAGCTGGTGGTTCTTGAAGGCCTGTGGTAGCAAAGCGAAGGTCATCAGCGACACCCTTGTGGCAGAATGTAGATGCGTTGAGATCGCAGGCAAACGAACACGAAAGCTGTTGTTGAAGACCTTGTCGTCGCCGTAATCGACAACGAGCCCCGCGCCCCCCGCTCCACCGGGATCCGAGACGAGCTCCGCCGAGTACTGCGCGACCTCGTACGCCTCGGGGCATACCTCGATCCGGACTCCTTCGCTAGTGAACCCCGCATATCTCGGATCATGCGTGTTGACAAGCAGGCGCGATGCTAGCGTCTCGGCCTGCGAGACGACCAGGCGCAACTTGTGCGCCGGCGCTTCTGCTGCGTCGCGCTCGGCGTTGCCCGTATAGATCCGCGAGCTGCTGGAAGCCGCCGCGGCTGCGGCGTCGATGTCGACGAATACCTCGCGGAACCCCGTAGCGCGCTTCTCGAACATGTGTATGGGCAGCGCATCGAAGAACTCATGCGCGACGACCATGGTGAAGGCTGGGTCAGATCTACCGCCGTCCTCGCCAGGAGATGAAGACGGGGCGAGCGGGACGTCCTGTATCCGGTCGTGCCAGTGCAGCTTGATAGTCTGCGCTCTGCACGAGGCCGCGAGCTTGTCTTCCTGCAGCTTGCGCATGTATGGAGACGTCTCGACAAGATGCACGTCCGTTAGCGTCTGCCCAAATGCCCGGATTGAGCGGAACGTCTGTGCCGATAGAGACACGCATCAGCACACTCATAGACTGTTTTGTAATGATTGAAATCGGCGCGGAAGCTTGCAACACTAACCCGCAGCATGTCTTCCATTAGCGTCCCCCGCCCGGGTCCGAGTTCCACTATCCGAGTACGCTTGGGCATGCCTTGCGCTTGCCATTGCGAGATGTACCAGATGGCGAGGAGCTGTGGGTAACAAACAGATCGACAGAGAGTATGGGCGTGTCAGAAGTCGACTGCCAATGTCATTGAACGCCTCGCATAGTGCCGTAGTAGCGCACCTCGCCAAAGACCTGGCTGATCTCGGGAGACGTCACAAAATCGCCTTTCGCTCCAATGACGGCATCTCCCGTGCTATTGCCCGTTTTGTCTCCTATCCGGGCAGGTGAGCGGTCGGAGCGCGTGTAGTAGCCCAATGTTGGATGGTACAGGCAGAAAGAGATGTAGCGGGGCAGAGGCAGCGGGCCATGTGCCTGGGCGCAGGAAGGAGAAGAGGCCCACGGCGAACGCTTGTCACCATCCGCATCTCGTTCTGTTTGTCACACCGTTGCAATCACGATCCTAGCTGGCTGACCTTGATGTGCGAAGTGATGACCCGGAGAAGCTCTTGCGAAGGAGACGTCACAGCAGCCTTGCTGAGAGCGGAGGAGCCGCCCGTTGGGCTCGCGTCTCGAGCAGGGGCGGAAGCATGGAGTGCACGACAGTCTGTCAGCTGCGACGAGCTCACTTGCTGCCGTGACGGCTGCACAGCGTGCGCGCTCGATCCGAGAAGACGCGATTGCGTCCGCGTCCGCAGACGGGCTGCCAGGGATCTTGCGGAAAGCGGGCGCATTGCGAGCGATAACTACCGGAGTGAGTCAGCAATAAGACTCATCCGCGCGTCGATGCGATCTGTCGTGCAGTCGGTTTCGGCCCAAGGCGCAGGCAATCTTTGTGGCCCAGGATCGGGGCAAACCCGAAGGAGGTCTACAGAGAAGCAATGCGGGTCCCACTTCGACAGCCTCTATATGCGGTGAATACAGTGGCACTCATTTGCAGCTGCCCGGAGACCCTTGCGGAAGAAGCCAGGCCACAACGCAGCGATGATAGCTAGCCCCTCTACACCTTTGCGAGAATCAGTAGTCCAGCATTGTATCGTCCCCTCCACCGCTAGCGGGCGGTCCATCCAGATCAGTGTACGCGTGAAGCTTGCCGGCTCGCGGGTCGAGTTTGGCGCCCTTTGGCGGTGCGGGCGGGTCGCGCCTCTGCCTCTTGCTAGCGCTGCCCGGCCCGGCAGGAATACCCGCAGCGGCGCCATAGCCTCCTGCGTATCCATTCCCTCCCCGATCGCCAATGCGTTCGCCGAGCGCTCTCGCCCCGCCAGAGAGATTGCCTCCGCCGTATCCTCCGTATCCGCCCGCAGAGAAGCCCGCAGCGCCTCCGACGGGCTGAGCAGCAAACATGGGCGCAGAGGCACCGTACCCGCCAGACAGCGGTGGGTATGCACCGCCCATCATGCTGCCGTACCCGCCACCATACGAAGGGTTGAACATCTGGTTGAAGGCACCGAACGTCGAGGCCATTCCAGAGTAGGCGGCTGATGCGCCATAGCCCGACGGGTAAGGTGCGCCTGACATGGAGTAAGCGGTCGGCTCGGCTGGCGCAGAGACGTGTGCTGGGTCGAGCACAAAATTGTTAAAGTATTTGAGCTGTGTAGCAAAGAGGCTCAGTCAGTATGGCGGCTTGTCGACTGCGTCTGCGGAAGAAGACTCGGCTCAGCCCACCTGGTCCAGCTTGTCGCCTATGACTTCCGGGTGCTTGTTCATTATGTGCTTCTCCACAAAGGGTGCTGCTTTGAACAGCTTTTTGCACGTCTTGCACCTGAACTTGCTGTCGTCCTCGACTTGGATGTGATCCTTGCAGAGACGGGTCAGCTCGCTGTAGTCGAGGGAAAAGAAGGGTGATCGTCAGAATGCTGCAGCTATCTTGCTATTCTGGCAGCATGACCGGAACCCACTCCTGGTAGCTCTCCCCGCCAAAGTCGAGAGCATTCGCCTTCTCCCTGTCCAGGAGGAGGATTGCCTTCTCGTCAAAGTTCTTGATCCACGCCTGCTCCTGCTCCTTCCTGTTCTTGCCTCCGACAGGAGAGGCCAGATTCCGCCTGACGTGCTTGACGCACTTCTTGGTCAGTTCCTCCGGGAAGTCGGCCGAGTATAGGCAGTAGTAGCAGACGTTGAACACGCTGCGCAGGTACTGGATGTGCAGATCCAGTTCGAGCTTCTCGAGACGCTCGACCTCGACAGCATTGACCGCGTCGACATCATCGGCCGTCTCGGGCTTGATCGTGTCCGTCTCGCTCTTTGGCCGCGACCGCAGTTCAGCGAGGCGAGCCTCGATGGCCGCAGAGCCGCGCGAATAATCCTCCTTAGCCTCCTCGGGGCTCTCTTCGGACGCCTGCGCCTCGAGCTTAGCGGAGACCTGCTTAATGTGCGCGAGTGTCTCGCGCGTCCGCTCCGGCGTCCCCATAGCCGCGGGCGTCACACGCATCCGCTGGTAGGTGAGCTTCTCTGCCAGGTCCATGTGCAGCGTAAAGTTGTTGATCTTGGACTCGCACAGCTTTTCGACGGCAGATGCCATGTCGGCATCGGGCTTGAAGACGACCCAGCCAATTCGGTGGAAGCGCTTGGTCGGGTTCGGCTCGGCCAGTGCTACGTAGTCGCATCCTTCGACTTGTGAGCAGTGCTGTGAATGCCGACGGCAAGGCAAGGAGATCAGCGGAATATTGCAATGGAGCAACTGTTATGCGTGTGGCCGGGACGCACAGCTTCCAGATCGGCGCGAGAGAGGTCCGGAGGCAGCGTCTTGATGAGCAGAGTGTTCGGAGCAGCCGGAATGAGGATACTGTCTTCCTCGTTTCGCTTCTGCTGTTGGTAGTCCTGGGCACCATTCTGAGCCGGCGCTGCTGCTAAACCCTCGGATTCGCCCTCAGTTTTCGCTGCCACGGGCACGGCACTTTCGCTCTTGCCCTCGCCATCGCCCTCGACTTTTGGCTTTTGGTCCGCATCCGCGCCATTGCTTTCCTCCTTCATTGTCGCATCAGTAGACTGCTCGTCGGTTCCCTCGACCTTGACAGCGGGCTTGTGCTCCTCGTCGCCTCCTTCTGCCTTAGCAGACACCTCACGGTCAATGACCTTGCCCTCGCTGTCGACTTCGAGAAGCCTGGCGTCCCTTTTTGCCGGTGTTGGAGGTGGCGCAATGACTAGGCCAAGACGAAGCCGATCAGCTTGCTTTTGAGCCGGCTCTGCACAACTTGACCGGACTCACCTCGCTGGTCCAGGAGCAAATCGTCCCACTCGCCTTTCGCCAGCGCCGACAGGAAGGCATCGAGCTTGCCCTCGCGCCCTTTGATTTTGAGTCTCCGCCTGTCATCCGCCTCGGCCTGCGTGATGCCATATCTCTCCTTGCACCAGCTCATTCCCTTGATCTCGGCAAAAAGCTCCTTGTTGGCTTTGTAGAGGAAGGAGCGCTTATACTTTGTGTATGACTCCTCGAGGCCGTCCTTGTCGTCGTACAGGCGCGGGTCCTCGTCGCGCATGAAATCGCGGTAGTAGCTGAAGGGCGCAAGGTACGATAGGTCCTCTGGCGGCTTCATGCTCGAGCGGCTGTATGAGTACACGGGATTGCGGGTTTTAGTGGTGTGCGCGTGCGAGGACTCGACACTTTGTGAGCCGGGGCAGAACGCACGAGGTGGACGGAGGAAGCCGCTGCGAATCGTAGCGGGACGACGGAGGTGCCGCGTAGGGGTCGTAGGGATCCCGGCCATAGCTAGACGAGCCGCGGTCGTCGAAGCGGTCTAAGGCAGGAAAGGCGTGTCAATGTCAGGCGCCGGTCAGCGCACTTTCTCTGCAGAGACCAGCGAAAAGGCACCCACCATATCCACCACCATAGGCGTATCCTCCACCGCCTCCTCCGTAGCTGCCGTACCCACCGTAGCCGCCATATCCGCCCCCGCCGTAATAGTCGCTTCCCGGTGGTGGTCCTCCCCTGCGGCTGCCGGCATCCCTGTAGGAAGGTGGGGAGCGCTCCCGGCCGTAGCTGGGGATGTAGACGTCTCGCTCACTCCTGGACGGGGGCAGAGGCGAGGGGGAGCGTCGCCGCTTGCCTCCGCCGCCATTTCCTCTGCGGTCTGTTCAGGGCAGCATGCATCAGGATCAGTGGAGGGCAGCCAAGTCAGTGGAGGATTCAGCCAGCCACAGCCGCTCACCATCGTCCATGGGACTTCGAGGTCGCCTGGGCAGGCCATAGCCATCCTGTGCGCCCATGGAGGACGGGTAGTCGTCCTCCCTGCGGCCCACGGGGGGCAGCGGGCTTCTTCGTGCTCCTCCCCCTCCTCCCCTTCCCTCGTCTTCACCACCACCTCCCCATCCGCCTCCTCTGGCGGGGGAGGGGCTGCGCTCGTTGTACGACATCTCTCACGCACTCTCTGTATGTCCTCTACCCAGTGTCAATCGGACTGCAGGGCAGGGCAGGGGCAGTGAGCGAAGGAGCCTGGAGACAGGGCATGGTGAGAGAGGCCCAGGAGAGGGCGTGTACAGAGACGCAGACATACCCAGTCTAGGCGAACGAATGCAGCAGAGAGAGCGTCTTTGCTTGCTTCCCTCGCTTGATTGCTGCAGTCGTTGCGTGAGAGGGGAAGGAGGCGGCCCTCGCCCATGGCCAGGCAGCACCGAGGCTGCGAGCATGGGGGGCGAGCAATTCGCGCGTAACCACTGAAGAAAGGATGAGGAGGGACGAGCTTCAGGATGCAAGGCACTACTGTACAATACGACACAGTGCTCGTCGCAGTACGGTCGTACTCGTGCTTGTGCACAGGGATGCGCAGGCTTCCCAGCCGTGTCGCCTCTTCGCTGATGTCACCCGCGCTTCCGGGGTGCACCTCCAAGCACTCGACGCGCTTCTTTCCTCTCGTTCCTATCCCTCCCTCCCCTGCCACATCCGCATCTATAGGTGAAACCGCAAAGCCATCATGAAGATTGCAATCACCGGTCCGTCTTTGCTCAAGCGGCCATGCGCTCCCGCCCTGCAGGCGTCCAAGCCAAGTCTGCTCTGACCGTCTCCACTTCCTCTTCGTGTCATCCCACGTCCGCCCTTCCCGCGCCCCCTCTCTCTTCTCACTCTCTTCCCCTGTCCGCTGTCTGATAGGTGCTCGAGGTGAGCGACCGGCTCAGCCCCAAGCTTGCGAATAGTTGTGCACACGCTGATAATCGCCTACCTGCGACCGCTGCTCCGCAGGATCCGTCGGACAAGCTTGCGTCAAGCTATGCGCGGCCGAGGGGCATCAGTGAGGCCTGCTTCCGCCGTGTGCAAGATGGCTTTCTCATCATTCGGTCTGACGCCTCGCTCACCATCGCGGCATGCCTATAGCACAATCCAGATCAATCGCACGGAGGAGAAGGATGATGGCAAGACGCCCAACACCGAGATGCGGACTGCCAACAGCGCCGATGACTACGATGCGACCGTCGAGGCTCTCAAGGGCGCCGATGCCGTCATCCACCTGGCCGCAATACCCAATCCGGTCGGAAAGGCCGATGCCACCGTCCACAACAACAACGTCTGCTGCGCTTTCATCGGGATGCGCGCGGTGAGTCAAAGCCCGGGGAAATCTTTCCATGTGGTGCTAGTCTGAAGCAGCTGACGCTGTTCCTATGGATACCAGGCAGCGGCGAACGGCATCAAGCGCTTCGCACTCGCATCTTCGGTCAATGCGATCGGACTGGCGTACGCCAATCAGCCTCTGAACTTCCCATACTTTCCGTGAGTAAAGTCTTTGCGCATTCGCGCAAGGCGTGTGCCTTCGCTGATCCGCAGTATTGGCACAGCATCGATGAAGACTACAACCCCGACCCGACCGACGCCTACGCGCTCGCAAAGCAAGAGGCCGAGACGCAGGCAGCGGCGTTTGTGCGCTGGTTCCCGGGGATGCGAGTTGCCTCGCTGCGCATTCACCAGGTCGAGCCGCTCAAGGACGTCCGCGACGAGCACGAGCGAGAGCCCAAGAGCGGCATCACGCAGCTCTGGGGATGGGTCAGCCCGCACGAGACGGCAAAGGCGTGTCTGCTCGCTTGCACTACGGACAAGTTCGAAGGGCACGAAGGTGAAGGGTGAACGCTCCTCGTCATCTGGCGGGCACCCAGCTAACCGAAAGCCTCGTTCCTCCAGTCTTCAACATTGTCGCGCCCACGACCACTCAAGACACGCCTTCGAAGGACCTGGCTGCGAAGTACTATCCCAATGCAGAGATCCGCGACGGACTTGAGGACAACAAGGGCTTCTGGACAACAAGCAAGGCCAAAAAGCTGCTCGGATGGGTGCACGAGGATAAGGAGTGACAAGGCATTAGAGAAGGCGTGGCTTTCTTTCTGGTGCGCCCATCTGTAGCCGATCAGAGAATGACGAGACGTTGCTGCCGCAAACTGCCGATAAAGCGCAAGGGCGTTCGTACTAATACTCGCTGACGAGACTGTCTAGCGGATGTCGCAGAAGGCCATCGCTCTCGCTCGTCCCACTGGACGATGTTTCCGGCACATGTGATTGAAAGACGCGCTCTAGAACACATTACTATGCTTTTCATGGGGTGGGACACGAGTCCTATTGTCCCGAGCGCCGGGTGAAGCACGGGTCAGTCTCCTAGCGAGACCCCACAGCTGTCATCCGCCCCACAAGCATACGGGAGTATGGGGGCCATACTCTTGCGCTCTTTCCAGTCGTAAGTTCCCCTATCTCGATAATGCCCGGAGACAGCAGCCATGTTCATGTTGGCAAACTCAGCAAGGGCCATGTCCGTGGTCTGTAATCATCGGTCGACAAGAAAGCGGAGACACCTGAACGGAGCGCTACTAGGAGAGGTCAGAAGACGGCGGGAAGGAGAAGACGGTGCGGTGGCGGTGTGTAAGCAGAAATGAAGAGGGCGGCAACATCCCCTTCGAGATCACAGAGGCCTCAACGAAGCAATTGTCTGAGACAACCTTGCTGGTGCGACAATGTGTATATGTGAGTGCTGCAAATCAAAGCGGATGGCTCTCGCCCCGTCCTACCCTCCGATAAGCTGCAATGCCAGACGGAGTTCCTTCTTGGCCGTCTCGACATCCTCGTAATTCAGAGCGCTGATCGCCCACTTGGCATGCTTCTGCGACGCCGCGATGGCGGTGGGATCGAGATTGGCGGGTGCAGGCTGCCATTCGTCGGATGCGGATGCTAGCGGCGCTGGCGCTGAAGGAGGTGCTGACGGTTTCGGCAGTGGCAGAGGCCTGCTTGGCAATTCGGGCGCTGACGGTTGTTGTGGCGGCAGGGAGGGCGGCTGCGGGGGCGGCTGGGCCTGCGAAGGCCGCGCAGGGATGTCATCCGCAGGTGGAGCCGAGGGGAGTTGGTTGGCGGGTGGAGGGATGTCAAGCTCCGAGGTGGATGGTAGGTCGTAGGTGTCTTTCGAGGACGTAGGCATGTCATCTGGTACCCCCGGTAATGAGGGTCTTTCCTCATCTGCCCCCTGATCCGTTGCGAAGTCCGCAGGGGCAGACGGTAAGGAGAACTCTTCCTCGTGCCGCTGTCTTGGCAGAAGCTGGCGGGACACCTCGTCCCTCTCGGCCGCATCTGTATCTGCTGCATCATGCGTCGCCGCATCCAGATGGGCATCAGCTGCTACCGTCGCGGCGGCAGCGGCAGGCAGCAGGGGCGGCTCGGCATTAGCAGGTCCAGGAGTAGGAACTTTTCCCTCTCTGAAAGCTTTCGCGATGCTCGTAGCTTTCCACTTCGCATACGTGATCTTTTCGCTGACCTGGTGCAGCAGTGACGAAGGGGAGGCGTCAGCTGACCTGGATGCCGCATCGCGTTGCTCGCAAAAGCACGACACAAGCCGAAGGAGACGTACCTCCGTCTCCAGTGGCCCAAAGATGGTAAGCACATCGTAGAACACCGAGGCTGCAAGGAACTCCTTCGCCGTGAGTCTGAAGGAGCGAGCAGGTGTCGCCTTTATCAGTCCAGTCGGGCCTATCGACCTTCAGCCCGCGAAAGAGCCCCTCCGCGCCGATTGACAGCGCCGCACCTCGTCGCTTTGCCGTCCCTGTCTGTCGCGTCGGCCGAGTCAAAGACGCGCGATGCAAAGTTGTAGACATAGGCCGAGCCGGCTGCGTCGTTCGTGACGAGCTCGTTCTCCGCTAGGGCGGCTTTTGACTGAACGTGGGCGAGGTCGGAAAGCAGGGCAGGTCAGGACAATACGGTCCCGGAGCGCACCATGACCGATGCTGCACTCACAGACTCGAGGTCGTCCATGAGGTCTCCGAGGAACTCCCTCCCTTCATTGTCGGCGGGGATCCGGTCTAGCGCTATCTGCGCCGCCTTGAACTTGCCTGCCGAAGCATCGAAAGCGAGCGAGACAGTCAGCTTTGCCGTTCTGAACACCTAGCTCCTCGAAACTCGAAAAGCGCAGGTCACTGCGCGTCCGTCGTGTCTGTCAGCGGAGACGTCCGGACTCACACCAATACGCCACGACGGGATCTCTCGCGATGAGCTCCTTGGCCCGCGCGAGAAAGGGCGAGATGGTTTTCGGGACTGACGCGGGCACGGTTGTCCATTTGTCCATGGTCTGAATCGCTGCGAGAGGATGATGGGATCGACCGATGGTCGAGCGTTGCGTTACGAACTTGCCGAGGAGACGTGGTTCCAAGGGAGCGCTTTCGGGCCAAGTCCGAAGACTGCATTTCCGAACGCACCGCGCGGACCCTCTTCCTTTGTCTGCGAGGACGCATTACAGTTCGTCGACAGGACGACACGGTCAATGGAATTCGCGCTGCTTCGGAAGCTCCATCGCGACAGGCAATGCCACAGCTGCAGCGGCGCCCCGAGCGTTGCCTGTGGGCCTGCCTTAGCGCCAGAGTGCACCTCCGGGTCGGACGTACAACCATGGCAGTGAAAAGCGCCCTGAGCATGACGAGCGTCCTGACTGTGCAACGGGCAACGGGTGTGGCGCTTGCTGGCCTGCCCATATTGCCCAGTCTGCTCTCTGTCTCTATCCATCCTTCTCTCTGCACGCTAGATTGCACAACTCCCAAGCGTTTGACCACTTCTAGTCGCTCATCGCATTTCCCTCATAATCCCTCGCGCAGACTAGCCTACGCTCCCTGCTCTGTGCTCCCCTTTGAGCATGTTCGCACCGCTTCGCGCTCTTCCTCCTCTTCAAAGGAATCTCCGCATCGCTTGCGCTTGAAGGGCCAGGGGTAAGAGAGGGTTCGGGCGCTTCGCAAATCTAGACAGAGATGCAGAGTGGACAGCGACGACATCGACGAACTCCTGGTGCAGATCGAAGCTGGAGCTCGCTCACCTTTACGCCCTGTACCGAGTCGACCACCATGGACGCCGACAACGAGGAGATCCTTCTGCTGTCATCGTCGGCGGATCTGGAGGACGACGATTGCCAACCCAGCAGCCAGGAGACGGTCAGGCGCAGGAACACGAGAATGAAGAGATCCCAGTCGGCGTCGGCCATCGGTAGTCGCTTCTCGACGTCTACATCGAGCTCGTTCTCGCCGTGCATGCGCAGGTGCTCGTCCAAGGCGTCCATCGCGTGAGTCTGCTCCGAGAGCTAGGACTGCAATCTTGGGAAATTTTGGCTGACGCGACACTCATTCTGCGCTGGCACAGCACCACAAGCGTCGACAGCACCGCTTCCGATGCAGATAACTGGTCAGACCGCTCACGCTCATCTTCAGCAACAACCCTGGGCGAGATTGCCCTCAGGCATGGGGTCGTCGGAAAAAGAGACGCGACTGATAATCGCGTATCGGCCGGATCATCTCCCAATTCGACGGGAATCACCGCATCCAACGAGAACGACAGCAGCTCGCCAGCACAGATTAATGCGTTCTCGTCTTCGCTTATGCCATCGCTGTCCTTCTCCTCGAGGCGGTCCCTGTCCTTCTCGTTCCCGCCCAAACCGACGCGAGAACAGCGGCCTCCAGCCGGCGCAGACGAGGACGAGCACATGTCCGGTACATCGCCTTCACCGCCTGTCAGTCCAATGTCTCTGGTCGGCCACTCTCCCCTGACACCCGCCTTCTCCACCGGGCCTCGAAGGAAGCGCGGCAGATCCAGCACTTTCACGTCCGAGGATCCGCGAAAGCTACTGCCGCAGCCGCAGCCACAGACTCCATTGACTTTACCTTCACCCACGCTACGGAGCGTGAGCTCGCTGAGCCGCATCTTCGGCTGCAATCGCATGGAGGCGCCACTCAGCACTTGCGGCAGCAGCAGCAGCAGCAGTACCAGGCCTTCTCCGCCAGCCTGTTCGCTGCCCAGCCCTCGCCTACCGCACTTCCTGTCCCGGACCTCGTCTCGAGAGCGAAGCACGACATTGCAGACCATCACCAGCCAGCCTTCAACACCCTCTCACTCGCCTTCGCCCTCGCTTTCTGCGACGCGATCGTCCCTTGCGGGCGGGGCGGGCGAGAGGTCCCCGCTCACGCCCTTCTCTGCCGAGTGTGCACACCACATCCGAAGCGTCTCGCTCACGTATACGCCCGAACTCACATCGTACTCGGCCCAGCAGTGCAAGAAGGTCCGCCTCGCCCTCGACCGCCTCAACCGCACCGGCGTCCTGCCCAACATCAGCAATGGCAGCAGCGACAGCAACTCTGCGCCGCCAACTCCCCTGTCGCCGTCGCACGCTGCGAGCCTGCACCGGTCGCCGCCGTTCTCTCCTGCACCACGCAGCGCGTCATTATCTACAAGCGTCCCGGGATCGCCTCGCCTTCCGTTTATCAGGGTGATTGTGAGCGTGGGCAACGCCGGCAACCCATCAGGCGCGAGCACCAGGAGTCGAATAATCGTGCGCTTCACGCTCTGTAGCCTCCGACCGAGACAGCGTGGAGCGCCTCGCTGACGCATATCACTTGGACATCTTAGGTGACGTATGCAGACGACAGCAAGACCTCCATATACCCAGAGGAGGCAAACGACCCGTATGACCGCCTCCTAGGTGTGTCAAGATCTCTTCCGCGCCGTTCAATGTTACCTGGTCGCCCAACTGACCGCATGCATCCCTCCAGACAAAATCGCGCAGCATGCCCACGTCCTGCTCAACAAGGCAGCGCCATGATACTCTACTCTCTCACGCACGCCAGCACAGACCCACGAAGGCACTCTGCACCAGTTCTCCGTCCCGCAGTATATGCTCTCGCTCGCAGTACCTCATTGTTGGCATCCATTTCTCCCCGCTCTCCCGCCTGTCTAGCAACTGAGCTCGCATCGCACTCTCCCG
The DNA here is from genome assembly GCA_008802785.1 of Symmetrospora coprosmae. Taxonomy (NCBI): domain Eukaryota; kingdom Fungi; phylum Basidiomycota; class Cystobasidiomycetes; family Symmetrosporaceae; genus Symmetrospora; species Symmetrospora coprosmae. The sequence goes on along the minus strand of VUYT01000001.1, from coordinate 254,169 downwards.
TATCTGTCTCATTCCCTTACGCCAGTCACGATGTCCGAATAGATGAGTAGAATTGCTTGTCGCAGTTACGGCGTGAAGGCGGACCCGCCATGCGAGTGTAGCGAACGGATCTCATTGAATGCACTCAAGACTTGCATGAAGCGTTTCCCGGTCACGAGATCGCTACAACAACAGATACTGCCGTTCAAGCCGAGACGCACAAGGCTCGCATCACAGCGCTCGCTTCCCAGCCTTCATGAGCACCTCCACCGTAAACTTCCTGTCACCGAGCGGGTCGTCCCACTCCAGCGTGCCGAGTCTCATCCTCGCCGCCTCCAGATCAGCTTTGGCGTCCCTGAGCGTGCGCTCGATCTCATGCAAGCGCGCCGCCTCGTCCAAGCCCGCCCCTGCTGCGCTCACTGCAGGACCAGATTCTGATGTCCGGCTGCCTAAGGTCATGCTGGCAATCTCGGCTTTCATAGCGTCGCGCTCGTACGTGAGCGCCTCCACCTGACGCGCGAGTGCCTCCTCGATCGTCGCGTCCGCGTCGCATGTCCAGCCCAGCCTCTGCGCAAGCAGCGCGCCCAGCCCAGCCCGCTGCCGCACATTTGAGAAGAGCTGCTCGGCGCCGCGAGAGTAGTCGACATAGTCCCGCATGGAGACGTGGGTCGTGGTGCTTGCTCGACGCTTGCCGCCCTCGTAGAACGCGTCTGCAACAATTGCAGAGGGAGGAGACCAGAGACACGAGCGGCGTTAGCTTCGCTGAACATCGAGCGAAGAGACAGGTGTGTGGGGATAACCGCACCCGCGGCGAAGGCATCCATTTCTGCGTGCTCGTAGACGCGCATGGCAATCTCGGCTTGTCCATCTGTCGTGTCCCAGTACGATGGCACGGCCGCTTCGCCCTTGTGTCTCGGAACCAGATCTGCTGGATGTGGCGGCCGGCCGGGACCCTCGAGAACGAGTGGACCCTCAGTCTGAACACTCTTGCACGACAGCACGAATGGCGCAGGGAAAATGGACGTTGGAAAGAGGGGTATGTTTACGGCTGACAGGGTAGCAGCGACTGAGGCGGGGCGAGGTAAATGGCGCAAGTCAGCTCACACAGCGCCTCTATGTTGTGTTTACCGCGAACTCAGCAGATCGTCCAAGCAAGCTCACTTGCTGCCCCGAGCTTTTCTATTTGCGCGGTTCTTGCCTGCGCCTGCGCAAGGACGGCGTTCTCGGCTCCTACGGTCGTAGCGGCAGAAGGCAATTTGCCCATTTCTGGCGAGTCGAGCGTGCGAGGTGGGGCAGCTAGCCCATCTACAGCTCCAGCAGGCATGACCTCGGCCCGCCACTGCCGGCTCTCCGTATCCAGGAGCGCAGGCAGCCCGCTCTCGATGACCTGTATCCAGCCCGTGCACGGATCAAGCAGGCGGGCACACTCGTCCAGCAGATCCTGCCACGCTTCTTCCGGGACGCCGAAGCCAATGTGCGAGAGGCGGATGAGGTCGAATGGCCCTTCGCTGATGCTGGTGCCGGCGCTCGAGCCCGGCGCAGCGACAAGGTCCGATGGGAACGGGAAGGACAAGAAATCATGCTGCACGAAGCGGAGGCGGGAGGTCAGGGAAGGAAGGAAGCGCGAGAGGGGAAGGAGGACGGGCGCGATATCTAGGCCGACAAAGTGTGTTGTTGGCCACTGTGCTGCAGAGTCCACTGTCGTCCGGATGGACAACGCGTCAGCCTGCTGGTAGGAACCCTAGCGCCTGTCACACACGTCGGCCAGCTAGATCAGGACCAAACTCACTGATCCACGCTGCACTTATGCCACAGCCAACATCCAGCACTCTCCTCGGAACAAAGTCCAGTTCCTTCCGGCGCCTCTTCGCTGCGTTCAGCTCGGCGGGCGTGAGCTTGGCCGCACTGAGCGCGGTGGGCGGTGCCGAAGTGGCAGACCGCGCAGGCAGAGGCAGGATGTCCATCCCGCGCGCGTAGCGGAGCACGAGCTCCCGGATGATGTCGCGATCGACCTGCTCGCGGTGGTATGGGAGCACATACGGCACGAGCAGCGCCTCGTCACCAGCGCCATCCAGATCGTCGTCTGTGCTCTCGGCACCGCCGTCATCGCTCATGACAACACTGCCGCTTGGACGGCGCACACCGGCCGCTCGTGGCGCATATCGCTGAGCGTGCAGGTTGGCGCGCCGGAACCAGTCCCATCCTTCACCTCCGCCCACCGCCATGACGCGCTTCTTCTGCTTCTGCCTACTGTGGCGCACCATCTCTCTGTCGCGCTCTGCCAGAGCCGAGGCTGAGGCCGGAGCCGCAGCCACAGCCGCAGCCGCCGCCTGCTTCCCTCTGGCGCTCGACTTGTGCTCAGCTGGGGAAGACGAGGAGGGACCGAGTCCCAGACCGAGCACAGGGCTACGGAACGTGCTGTATCGGCGTGTATCGGCGCTGCGCTCGCCAGAGCCGCTCGCACTGCCGCGGCTACCGCTGGTGGAGGCCGTGTTGACCGAGCCGGATGCGAAGCTCTTTTTCCTTTCCCGGTCTCCTTCCCTGTCTCTGTCCCTCTCTTTCTCCCCATCCCGGTCGATGCTGCCCGTTCCTGCGTGCGCGTATGGCGAGGCGATGCCCAGCCCGAGACCGTGTCCGTGTCCGTGACTCAGCCCCATACAGCACCCGCTGCTCCGCGCTGCTCGAAGCTCGTCTTTTGCGACTGTGGCTGGGAGCCAGGGGAGGTATGTGCTGATCGCGGGAGCGAAGGTGGCGAGGCGGGCGAGCGGGTCTTGTATGTATAGCTCTCGGCCGGCTGCGGGTACGTGTACGAGAAGCCGGGCAGGAGGACGGTCCCTGGGTGTGGGTGTGGGTGTGGGTGTGGGTGTGGGTGTGGGTATGCTTCCTCCGCGATGCTGAGCCTGGGCGTGCCCGCAGATACGTGTCCGCCGCAGGCTTGCGTCTGCGTCTGCGTCCGTGGGACGGACCCTGTTGCCCCGCTTACGCTGCGGAACGCGCGCCCGAACGTTCGGCTCGGCGAGTGGCTGGGCGAGTCAAACACGCGCTCTGAAGGCAAGGACGAATGCCCCGTCCCCGCTGTCGTCGTGCTACTCATGCTCGCGCTCGTGAGGCCCGAGGACCAGCTCTCGTCCCTGCTTGCTCCGGCCCGGCTGCTCTCTGCGGTCCCTGGGCGGCTGTCGCGGCCTTTGCTCTTGCTCTTGCCGTTGCTTGCGCCGGCAACTGAGGTCGAGGCCGAGGCTGAGGCTGTGTACATCGTGCGCGAGATGGTTGGTGAGGTGTCGGGGGTGGGCGCAGCGCTGGAAGGGGCAGGCGGAGTGCGACTGTCACGGTCAGAGCGCGATTGGGCGCTCGCGAGGAGCTTGGAGATGGTCGATGGCCGCCGGGCTTCTTGCGCGGGCGACGAGGACGCCAGGTGGCTCGCGGGCGGTGCCATTGCGCTTGTACTGCTGTAGCTGCACCCCTGACTTTGACTATGAATGCTGTGGATGCCAGGCAGAGGGATCAGGGAGATCCTGGGGCTGCTTGGGTGGTTGGCTGAAGTGGCGTCCTCGCTATGCCGAGCGGCGGCAAGGTGATGGTGCTCCTGATCCTGCTCCTGCTCCTGCTTTTGTAGGTGCTGGAAGGGAATGGCAATGCTGTCGAGCGAGCTGGCTTTGCTCCTCCTCCTTCCGCGGAGCGAGAGCGACACGGATGGGGCTCTTGCTCTCTTGCAGTCTCGAGGAGCACCGTCCTGCGAGCTGAGGCTGCTTGGTGTGGTCGGGCGGCTTGTGCGTCTGTCCCTGGACGGCGAGTGCTGCTTCCTCCTGCTCAGACGGCTCCAGGCGGGCAGTACGAGCGATGATAGATTGCTGCCAGTCGGTGCGACGCTCTTCCGACGTGCTGCGACGGCTACTGGGTGCGAGGCGGTAGTTGTAGCGGACCAGGCTGTGCCTGCACTGAGGGGAAGACTAACCCCACCGCCGGCGGATGTGGGTGTTGTGGGCGAGCTCGCTCCGGAGGATGACGATACGCCAAAGAGCTGGTGGTTAATCTCTTCGGTTAGATCGTCGATGTCTAAGTAGGATTGTCTGTAGACGGAAGGGCCGTGCATCGTGCGAGCGTCAGTTCGGTTGCCATGCGCCACGGCAGCCGTCATCATGGAGTGGGGTCCACCCTTTACGATGCAAGCAGAGCAGACCTCCAAGTTCACTCACCCTGATGCCCTTTGGACGCTATTCCGCTCGACGACACAGTCGTGTATGGACAGCAGTCAGCGGTCGCAGTCCGCGCGGTCGGATCTTCGTGGACGTTCCTCCCTCCCGCTGAAGAGGGCCCAGGAACGGCGACGGGGACGGCGGTGATGGGTCTCCGAGGCGGCCCAATTCAGGTCCAGCACAGGAGAGTACAGTCAGAGGTGCGCTCTGTCAGCAGTCAGTCGTTCGGATATGGGCTGCTGCCCTTCTGCTGTCCTGCATTGTATTCCATCAGTGTCTCCCTTTTTGTTGGCTGCGACTGCTTCGAGCTCTCTCTTCCCCTCGCTCGCCTCCGTTTCCGGCAGGCAAGCGAAGCGTCCGCAAAGAGGTCATTGCCGGGAGGAGCAGTCTGCCACTGCCACTGCCACTGCATGCTTCCTGCTGCTCGCTGGTGCATATCGAACGATTATCCCATACTCTATCTATCGGAGAAGAGCTCCTTCCTGCCTGCCTGCCCTTCAGCTTGCCGGTCCCCTTGTCCGGTGGCAAAAAGAGCGTCTACACAGTGTACAGTATACGATTTTCGAACCATGTATGACTGAGCGTAGTCTCTGTGCATAGTGAGCATCCACTCAATGCCCTGACCAGATCTGGGCGATGGGGCATTCTTGTCCTGGATCAGTCGTGACCTGTCCTGTTCTCCCTTTGCCCTGGCGCCCTCGTACGCGTCGACTCCCGAGGTGGAGGGTGTGCCTCTCTTTGCACTTCACCACTTTGGCACTCATACACAACTCGCAGCAGCGCTCCGGCACCGCATCGCGTCCATTGGGTCGTCACCGCGTCCGCTCCCACGCACGCAGCTCGTCGAGAGCAGCCAGCAGCCAGCAGCCAGCAGCCAGCAGCCAGCAGCCAGCCAGCCAGCCAGCCACTTCGTCCAGCTCGTCCAACGGACAGGGATACAGCAGCACCACCATTGACACCAGCAGCAACCCACTACAGCATGTCGTCCACACCCTACATTGTCCTCGAGAAGCTCGGCGAAGGGACGTACGCCACGGTCCACAAGGTGTGTGTCTGTCCAAGCTCGCGGCCATGTCGCGGTCAGGCACGTCGGGCGGGACACGAGCTTGTCGAGCAGGACATGGCTTGGGCTCTACAGGTGCACCTCGGCACTATACTGAGTCCTGACCCGCATCCCGCATCTGTGCGTGGCAAACGCCAACAGGGCCGGTCCCGCGTCACGAACGACATTGTCGCCCTCAAGGAGATCCACCTCGACTCGGAGGAAGGGACACCAAGCACGGCAATCAGGGAGATCTCGCTCATGAAGGAGCTCAAGGTGAGAGGAAACTGTCACTTTTATAAGTGCTGCACGAGGGGGCCTGTAATGAGTCGCGGGCCGGCCGCGAGGGCGTGTCCGAGCGTGCCATGGGATGGTGCAAGTCGCGTGGAGACACGCCCTTCGCATGCCGTCTCGGGAGATGCGCATGGGTAGGCGTGACGGCATTAGACGGCTAGACTGGCGGTTAAGGAGATGTGGTCACCACTGCACTCCTTCCATGCCTGCTGTCTGAAGGTCGACAAGCTAGGCCAAAGGCCGGTCAGGCACGCGCATGCACAATCGCTTTGCTCGACCTACCCCATTCCCGACCTATTCCGCATCGCGATACCCTCTCCGCTTGCCATGTGAGCGCCTCCGAGTCCGGTCCTGACACACATTCTGCACCCTCTCCCTTCCTTCTGCCAGCACCCCAACATTGTCCGCCTGTACGATGTCATTCACACGGAAAACAAGCTCGTCCTCGTATTCGAGTACATGGACCTCGACCTGAAAAAGTACATGGACTCGCACGGGGACCGGGGCGTGCTCGAGCCTGCGGTGGTGCGCTCGTTCATGTGGCAGCTGCTGAAAGGGACGGGGTTCTGCCACGAGAACCGGGTGCTGCACCGGGACCTCAAGCCGCAGAACCTCCTCATCAACAAGCGCGGCGAGCTCAAGCTGGCCGACTTTGGCCTCGCCCGCGCGTTTGGCATCCCCGTCAACACGTTCAGCAACGAGGTCGTCACCCTCTGGTACCGCGCCCCGGACGTCCTCATGGGCAGCCGCACGTACAGCACCTCGATCGACGTCTGGTCCTGCGGCTGCATCATGGCAGAGATGATCAGCGGCGTACCCCTCTTCCGCGGACGGGACAACAACGACCAGCTCAACCAGATCCTCCGCATCCTCGGCACTCCGGATGAGCAGACGCTGCGCCGCATCGCGAACGAGTCGGTGCGTGCTGTCCTCTCCCTTGCCTGCCTGCTTTTCCCTGCCATATGGCTCAATATTTGTGTATTCCCGTGCGCCCAGCCTGAGATCCAGCTCCGCCCCTTCCCACGCACCCCCAAGATTCCCTTCACCTCCATGTACCCAAAGATCGCCCCGCTCGCCGTGGACCTCCTCGAGAAACTGCTCCAGTTCGATCCAAGCCGCCGCCTGACGTGCGAGGAGGCCCTCCAGCACCCGTACTTCACGAGCGGACCGACGGTCGGCAACCCAAATCCGACGGGGCAATACACGCTCGAGGAGCGCGCGCAGTTGGTGCGTACGCCTTCCCGCTTCCCTTTCCTTCGGTGTGCGCGGCGCTGACGGTCCTCGCCAACGTCTGTAGCAAGCGCAGCAGGCGTACAAGCAGCAGCAACAGCAGTACACGCAGCAGCGAGGGTACTAATGAGAGTCGTTGCATTTCTAACGAGTCACGAACGGAACGATGCGGATCTGTCACGTAGTAGCGGAATGTACAGTACGGGGAAGTGTGTGATGTGCGCTAGAGCTTCTCGGTGTGGGACGCGCGAGTGTTTCTAACGAGCCGTGCCTATTCTGGCGAGTGCGGAGCGATTGCGTTGGTGCGTGAGAGTCGTAAATGCGGACACGGTGTTCTTGGACATGGAAATGCGGAGGTAGATATCGAGGGGTATGGTGCGAGTGGACTTGCGAGCGTGATATACGACTGGAGCCTGAAGGGAGATCTGCGGCCTGGAGCAGGATGAAATGGCAGCGGTACTAGAGGCCGGCCAGAATGAGGAAATTTACGTCGCTTCAGGCGGAGAAGTGGTTGGACGCGGACTATTGTGCGCAGTACGTATCTCGAGGGCTTCTACGAGATGTCATTTAGAGTGTGAAGTTCGTAGGTTGGCTGGATCCGCACAGGCGGATTGTCGCTACTCAGCTGATGCCAGAGGACAAGGTATCAGCGTTGTGTGGATCGCGGAACATGTCGGCAGATGATGCAGATCTACCCTGATGCCTTGAGTGCAGAGTCACCCAAGTATCGTGAAACCAGTGCAGCTCGAAAGCCCTGTTCTGCTCCTGTATCGCCTGCATGAAAGCGCGGCAGGCTTTGCGAATGTTGCGCTTGACCGTGCGAGCCACTTCTTGCCTTTTTTGCTTCCTCTCTGTCTTCCTCTGAGCTTCCCTCTGAGCTTTCTTCTGGGCTTTTTTCGTGATCCGCCTTGTGAGCTCCGCCTTAGACGACGCGGTGTCCAGCACGTGTCCCCCACCCGTGTCGTCTTTGCCTTCCCCAAGAGCACTGCACTCGCTTGCACCCCGACTTTCCTTCTCGTATTCCTCGCGCTCGTGATGCCCGGTGCCCTTGTGATCGTCCTCGGCGAGATCGCTACACTCGCTATTGTGCTCGTCCAAATCAGAGCTGTCATCGTCCTCGCTGTCATACGGCGCGCTTGCTGAAGTATCGTACTCGAAGTACCGGAAGCCGGCAGGTAGCTGGTTCTCTAGCGCAAGTGTCCTGGCGAGCTGCAGCAACCGCACGGCGTCTTTGTGATCTTCGTAACCGATCCCTGTAAGCTCCAGGTTTTCTAGGTTGATAGGCAAGTACGCGACGAACCCGACGTTTGGGTCGTCGTCGAAGATTTCCATCCTCAGATGCGTCAACTTCGGCGCGCTTCGTAGGGCTGACAAAGCCGCCCTGTTCAGCTCGAATTCTCGGACCTCGTCGAGGTAGAGACATGCCAGAAGGGGAAGGACGGATGGGGAGCAGACCGTTGTGATGAGACTGGAGGTGATCTTGCATCCCTTCAAGTTCACCTGGGCGATCTTTGGAGAGAGTCTACAGATGCGGTCGAACCACGTCATAACCAGCTGTTCTGCCTCGTAGCCGGGGCTAGTCATGGTAATACTCGAGAGGTTGCTGACTGTCGTGGGCGGAAGCGCGATTGGGCCGGGTATCTCGTGAAATGTCGTCTCGAAATGCACCTCTAGGCTTGCCAGCTTGTGGAGAACGCTTGGAAGGAGATCTACCACCCACGCACCCGTCAACCGTGCCGAACCGAACGCGATGTATTTGAGCGCCTCCAGCCCCACTGTACTTCGTTCGAGTTTCGAAAGGCTTGCCCGGATGAGTGTCGATCGCAGTGCACCCCTACTTTGGAATGGGAGAAGATCGCAGTCGACGAAGGCAAGGCTGGTAAGGCTTGGACAGACGTCCAGCAAAGCCGTCACCGTGTCCAGGAAGAATGAGAATTGATCTTGGGGGATGCCCTCGCCGGTGTCGCAGGCATCGGATATCTTTCTCATCAGGATGTCGAGATCCTCCCTATCCATCTCTCCGTCTTCCCCAATCTTATAAGGCCGATCGCCATCCTGTCGGGAACGATCGTATTGGATTCGAAGGTAGCGGACGAATGTACCGCGAGCCAGGTGCTGTGCATGCAGTCCGGTGTTTGTGCTTTCCACTTTAAGCATCCGTGTGAGTTGAGCAGCGTGGGATGTATTGAGGCCGAAACATTGGGTCTTCCAGACTTTGACAGTCAGCGAGCGAAAGAGTGACTTGGTGGCTGGAATGTGGATGGCTTTGCATGTCACGGAGAAGGTGATTGCGTCGATTTTGCTGAGGTTGTTGGCGACGCGCTCGAGGATTTCGGGAGATAGGGAGAGGAAATCGGCGGGCATGGCGTTGCTGTGTTGCGAAAGCTAGAGAGGGTTGTCGGCTGATGATGTGGTGTGGTGTGATGCCGAGTGATGATAGGAGGAATTTGGCAGGAAGGAGAGAGGGAGAAGGATGCACGCCCCTCCTTATATACCCATCGCGGTGGCAAAAAGTAAACAAGGCCCGTGCGAGGGAGCACGCAACAGGCACACTCGATTGCCATTCGATGCGCACGCAAGGAGGAAGGAGCGATGCACCAATCACCGCGGCGCGACAACAGAATCGCTCGGTAAAAATTTCGTCCCTCCTTCCAGCGTCCCGCAACCCCTTCTTCGCGTCGTGACTCAGGATGATTCCGCTGCATGCATAAATGGCATCAGTCAGCTCCTCTTCGCCTCCGTTCCATAACGGACCGACTGACTCCTGAAGTACCAGCCGCTGAGCTTGACCGTCCTTCTGCTCTTCAGCAGTGCCTGATCCAACTGCGGACGCAAGGCCGCTCTGCCTCGGACAAGCGTCGAGTCGTTGATAAAGTCTGGTCCGATATCGAGAGCACGCAGCTCCGGGGCCCAGCTGGCGTCCGCCAAGTGTCCCGCCAGCTGCTTGAAGAGGCTGTGTATGAATGGGCCGCGGGGAGGCGGGAGATCGAGATTCAGGACTTCCATGACGTGAGGCAGGCTGGAGAAAAGCAGGTCGATGGAGTTGCCCCAGGGAGACTCAAACTGCTGCAGCGTGACGTGAGTCAAGTAAGGCGCGTGTTGTAAGACAGAAAGCGTGTCTTCCGAGTAGTGAACGCGGGTCACGCCTCCGATGTGCAGATGAGTGAGACGCGCTGGAGCGCAGGCCGTTCGCAGATGACCATCGGTAAGTGTCCAAGGAGTGAGCGTGACGGTGTGGAGGTCGGGCGAGCGCGCAATGTGGCGCTTCAGCATTAAATGAAGAGGCTGAGAGTCGGCGACGAGTCTTGTTGGGTCCACAATCAGCGTCTCGAGGGAATTGTAGCTGCGTGCCACGGTGTTGTCGTCCAGCGCTGCAGGCTCCCGCAGGGTTGGATTGGGTGCGTCGGTGTTGACGCGAAGCGTCTTCAGGGCAGAACCTAGATGAGGCAGGAGCAGCTCATACCAGCAATCTCCGCCGACTCCCTCGGTCTCCTGGTGGCGGAACTCCTTCAGCTTGCCGAGCTGTCCTGCTGCCTTGATTACACGCTGCATAGCGGGTCCAACCTGCTCCAGAACAGCATTGCTGAAGCTGCACTCCAAGAAATAGAGCTTTCGGAGATTGGGACAAGACTCGAGAATGCGAGCGAGAGTCGTGAGGTACGCCGTGACATCGGAAGCGGAGACGGAGAAGGCCTTTCCGCGCGCTGTCTTTGCGTCACGCAGGTGGAGGGGCTCAGTGTATCGAGACGGCTTGACACCAGTAGGCCTGGATGGACCAAAGTTGAGCTCGACCTCCAGGTCGCGCACGAAGGAGCCGTAGGGTGCAAGCGTCCCGGATGCTGGCGGGCGCAGCGGTCGGCTGACTTCGCAGGAACTCGATCCGCCTCTCTGCATCTGCGAAAGCGACGCCTGACTGGGTCGTCATCCAGGGCTCTACGACGAGACTTTGCACCAACCCGGGCAGGGCGACAGCTCGCAGGCTGCGACAGGTCAGGGTAAGGCTTTTGACGTCCATCTTCCCGAGGGCAGCGACGACGGGCTCGAGGACGTCGATGGGCAGAGTAGCGAGATTGAGTGGCATGATGAGTACGTGGTGATTGTGACTGAGCGTAGTTGACGGTTCGAGGGGATGTCTGATGTTTTGACTTGGTCGTCAAGAGGGCAAAAGGCGGCGAAGCGGAACTCGGGTCCCTTCTCTGGCAAGTGCCGGGAGGACGGCCCCGCTGTTTGACAGCAGACAAACACGGACATGACTGCCCTGTCATGATGTTTGCGGCACAAGGAGTAGCGCACAACCCGTCTATGACAAAGCCTCGCAGTCCTCCAGCACCTCCCCCGCGTTGTGCCTGACCAGCGGATCCTCATCCGTTGCGACGAGATATCCGAGTACTGCTCTCATCCTGCCTAACGTCTTCGCATCGAACTGCTCCGGCGCAGCGCGCAGCATAAGGCTGATGAAGAGAATGGCGCCTCTCCGCAAGGAAGGGTGGGTCGACCCTGCTGCGAGCGGATCTGGCGTCTCGTCCTTGAGAGCAGTCGTGCGCGATGAGCGAGACTCGAGCGAAAGGAGGTCGAGACACGCGTCTAACAGCGTCTCCCGATGCGATACAAGCGAGAGCGGCGCAACTTCGGCACATGCGGCTAGAATCGTCAGCGCGGAGGAGCGGAGGGCGACCGGTAGAGTGGATGTGCGGAAGACGTGAAGCAGCGGTGGCACAATAACGTCGACTGCAAGGCGAAAGAGAGTCAGCATGGCTCTCTGAATGCAAGGAAAGAGCTCGAGCTTACCGTAAGCTGGCAGCGCCTGTGCCGACCGCTGCACGAGCTGAGACAGCGCTTCTCCGATCCGCAACCGGTTGTCCAGCTCTCTCTTTCCGCTCTCGCCCTCTCCGACCGTGTCTGGATCCTTGCCAAGATACAGCCGCATCAATCTCTGCGAAATGTCCTTGCCGAACGAGCTCGCCATCCCGCTCAGGCCTTGAACGGCGTTCAGATACAGGAAGGAATCGTCATCCTGCAACGCTTGGACAAAGATATCCAGGATGGCAGGGATGAGAGCCGGATCTGTCTTAAAGAGTGCAGTTTCCGATGCCACCAGCGAGCGGAGCATTGAGAGGCCTTGCGCACGGACCGGCAAGATCGGGTCCTGTAAGAGCTTGAGCGCGTCTTGGTAGAGCTGTCGGGACTTGCGCAGCTCGCCGCCCGCTTCAACACCGCTTGCACTGCTCGATGCACTGCTCGATGCCTGGGCTGAGGCTCTTCTTGACGAGAGGACCATGTTGGCGTCCCTGGCCAAGCGAGAAATGGTCGGCGTCTGACTCTGCGCCAGGTGGTCGAGCTTGTCCCGTATCGAGTGCAATATTGGCGTATTGTCGAACGAAAGCGTCTCATTGCCTTCCAGGATGGACAGGAGCAGAGTAAGGCCAGTAACGGCCAGCTCATCGCCCTGTCCGATGCCATCGAGCTCCGGGAATTCCGCTTCTGCCTGCGTGTCACCGTCCTCCTCGGCGTCATCGCTTTCGACGATCTTCAGATCGTCCAGCGCTAGGCCCTTCCTATCGCTCCTCAAAAATCCTGCCTTATCCGCCTGCGCGTTCCTCCGTGGCTGTGTCGATTCCAGCGCATGATCGACAAAGACCAGAGTCTGCTTGGCCTCTTTGACGATCTCGCTCCCGCATTCCTCGATGACCTTGAGAACAAGCTGAAGCCGGAGCACAATGGCCTTCTGAATTACAAAGTCCGTCTCCTGATCTGGTTCTGCTTGCAGGGTGCGGATCTCATCGAGCCATGACACGAGGAGGAAGGCAGTGACGCTGCTCCGATCGAGCTGCTTGAGCCAGGTGACAACTTGCGCCGGGTCGGGCCTGAGCTTCGTGAGCTCCTGTTCTTCGAGGCTCAACGCCGCGTTGCTGTTGTCTGACTTTGAGCGAGCAGCAACGCCTCCGCTGGCCGTCCGCTGCCACTTGTATTTGTCGCCCGAGCGTACGATCCCAGAGACGCCCATCGCCACCTCCTCCACGCTCAACGTTCTTCCCCAAATAGTGAGCAGGTTCTCAACGGCCTCCCGCAGAACGGGATCTCCTTTGGTTTCCATGAGGAACAGCCAGATGGACAGGAGCTTGTCCACCACCGAGCCGAGCAGAAAGCCATAGTTGGTTGGCGAAGGATCGATATTGGCGATCAGGACAGCGAGGAGGTCGAGCTGCCCTTCGATGTCGTCGGCGTCGAGCGCAAACTGCAGCAAGACGAGCTCTTTCACTACCTCTGGCGAAGAGGCGATGAGGCGCGATATGCAGAAGCACAGCGCACGGATGTAGGAAGGAGGTGGCGCGCGACTAGAAGGCGGCGGACGCAGGATGGCCATGATGCGAGGGAGAATCTGTCCTAGGTAGTCTCTGGGAGCAGTACCGGCCGGAGGCAAAGTCAGGAGTAGGGCGATCTGCTCCAGCTGGGCAATTTGTGGCTCTGTGATCATAGGAAGGTATCAGCTGACACCGCTCGCCGGCTACGTCCAACCGTTTCCCTTACTCACCGCTCTCAGCCCTGCCAAGAAGGACGTTCAGCAGGCCGAGAACCCCGCCTGGGCGCACTAGCTGTCTCGAGAGCAGCGAAGATACCCTGCGTTGTATAACTGCCCTGCTAGAGCTTTGAGCACCCTTGTGCGGAGCTAGCAAGGTGAACAGGGCTGTCATCGATGTAGACGGATTCGTGCTGCGTGGATGGAGGTTCGTCAGCGGGCATCTCTGCGGACATGTCGGTCACAAGCTTACATGGCGAGTAATGCGCCTGCACTCTGGTCCGCCCAGGTATCTCCGTCCTTAGCTAGCTGCAGCAGCGATGCGAGGGCGGGCAGCAACAGCATCGGCACCACAACTGTCCGCACTTCTCCCTTAGGCTGTGGTGCTCCGTGCTGCGGATCCGTCAGCAGAAGGTGCTGCACAACCTCGCGAGTCATGTCCGCAAGCGTCTCCGCCTTCTTTGCACGATCGCCATCTTCGTCCAACAGGGAGATCCGACTCGAGCTGCCCTGGCTCACCCCAACGTCGTCCGACGGGGCAGGAGCCGGTCTGTCGCGCATCTCGGGCGGTAGGATGCCAGTCTCGACGAGGGCGGCGAGACCCCAGCGCGCGACGAGAGCGGCGAGCAGCTGAATGACCTTGATGTCGCGCATGCCAAACACGTGGACCTGCGAAGGCGGAGCGTCCGCATCCAGGGCGTTGCCCTTGCCTTTGCCGTCCTGCGGCGCTGGTGTCGACGCTGACGCATCCGTGATCCGCGAAGCTCGCTCTTCCTGCTCGACACCCTGCAGCGCACGCAGAGTGGCGAGCGCAGTACGGGCTGTCCGCAGCTTGACAGCATCCTCGCCGTCACCATCCCCGCCATCTCGAGCCCGCAGCTCTGGATGCCACCCTGTCCCGACAGCTCTGCTGAAGCTGTCGAGGCGCGCCCGCAAGAGGTCGACGAGCTCGGGCTTGCTCGAAGATCTTAAGAGGGCATTGACGCGCTCTGACTTCTCGATACCCAGCAGCAGCGATGCTGCATAGATCAGCTGTGCCCGCGGGATAGACGGTGAGTTGGCCATAGAAAGAGCTTGGCCTGCTGATGCTGCGGGAGCCTTGCAGGGTTGAAATAGACTGATACAACGGACAAGATGCGATGCGATGCTAGAACGAAACAATGCGACTGCGCATACTGAACGACAGGATATACTACTGTGAAGCGGCTGCCTATCTCACTTCTTGTCTTGCTTCCGGCTGTCCTTGATCGAGTACGAGCCATAGTCCTTCTCTGGATCGTATGTCTCCCAGCGATTGGAGGGGAAGACGTGCTTGTTGCGGTTGTACCAGCCTCGCTCGACAATCTTGCCCGCGTGCGACTCGTCCTTTTCGACAGTCGCGTCCGAGACCATTCGCACATCGTCGTGCACATCGAAGCTGAACAGTGGACCTGACTTTCCTCTGGCTTTTGAAACGATGAACTCGTAGAAGGTGTAGTGCTGTGCACAGCCAGGGGTCAGCAAGGAGCCCTCATAGCTAGCTGAATAGCTAGCTGAATAAATAAGGCGTTGCGCACATGCGGGATGATGAGATCTTCTTTCTGCGGAGATGGGGAGAGCGCAAAGCCCGTTAGTCAGGACATCCGCAGCCACAACAACGGGCCAACTCGCACTCACGATGTACATGAGGTTGTCGACGCTTGTCGCTTTCAGCTCGTTGAAGTTCTGCCGTGCTTTCTCCAAGAAGCCGGCGACCGTGTCTCCTTTCTTGCACTGGGGGGTACGAAGCGGGTCAGAAGGTCAGCTCCAGCAACGCTGTGAGCGCGGCGGCCGGCAGACTTACGGTGACCTGCGTTCTGTGCCCTGACCCGTCCCAGTACGAGCAAACAATCTCAATGTCCTCCTTCTTTGTCTCTTCTTGTTCCTTGAGGAACTGCTTTCGCAGCTCTTCACGGATCTTGCGCTCCTGCTCTTCCCGTTCTCTGTCCGGCAGGAACGAGGTATCCACGCTGGGATTCTTGCCGAACTTTGCTCGTTTCGCAGCGCGGGCTGAGGAGGGGAGGGGAAGGTATGCGGAGAAGGAGAGGGAGAGAAGAGAGAAGGCGCATAGACGCAAGTCAGCTTGTGGCGAAGCAAGCACTGTGGCGCCAAGATGACCCGCACGCACCCTCCTCTTCCGCAGCTGCAGTGGCTTCCTCGTCCTCATCATCACCGCCAAAGCTGAGCATCTTGCTCTTCTTGTCCTTCTTCTTTTTGCGCTTCTTGTCGTCCTGCTGGATGTCATCCGTCTGTGCGGCCTTCCGGCGGTTCTCCTCCTCGAGCTCCTCTCGGATCCGCTTGAAGTCCTGGGCGTGCACGAGTCCGACGGTGGACCGCTTCATGCGCTCCTCGACCCCTTCTGTGCGCTTGACAAAGCGCTCGGCGCTCGTGTGGTCCCTGCTCGCCTCTGCAGACAGCGCTGCCCGCTGCTCGGCGTAACCCGCCAGCATCTCCTGCCGCTTCTTCTCGAGCTGCCCTTGGCGCTTCCGCTCCTGTGCCGAGTCTGCCATGGTGCCAATAAGGGACCACGTCTGAGCTGTTCTCCCTGTTGATATGCTGAAGCTGGTGAGAGCGAGAGAGCAAGAGAGCAGGTCCCCCGACAGAAGGACCACACCTCCTCGTTTCCCTCCGTCCCTCCAACAGCATTCATCGACATATCCGAACGCACTCTCTCCACTGCCTGCATTCACTTGCAGCCACTCGACTGCACCCTGTCAGCATGTACGTCCTCGGTGTCAACCTGCCAGACAGGAAGCTCGTAAAGGTACGTGATGCCCCCGGGAAGTTGGGATGGCATGGGGCGGATGGGATGAATGCAGCAGAGCCAGCGAGCGAGGGGGAGTGAAGCAATGAGCAGAGCCATCGCTGATCAGTGCACGCTCTTTGGGCAGATCGCCTTGACGTCCTTCCACGGCGTCGGGCACAGCACGGCAAAGCTCATCTGCGCGCGACTGGCCTTCCACGACCGCCTGGCTGTGTCCGAGTTGACGGAGCCGCAGCTCAATCAGCTCTCGGCGCTGCTGTCCTCCCCGTCGAGCTTCATGGGCGAGGCGCCATCCGCGTCGTCTGCTTCCACATCGAGCTCCGCCTCTGCCTCCTCGTCCACGTCCCCCTCATTGTCGGGACCGCCCAAGTCGCAGACGCAGATAACACGCGAGCACGACCGCCTCGCCAACCTCGTCACCGAGTCCGACCTGCGCCGCTCCGTCCGCGCCGACGTTGCGCACCACCGCACGGTCGGCAGCTACCGGGGCCGGCGGCACGCAATGGGCTTGCCCGTGCGCGGACAGCGGACAAAGACAAACGCAATGATGGCAAAGAAGCTCAACAAGAGCAGAGTGGATCGCAAGATGTTCTCGACGCTGGCGTCTGGGCGGATGCCGATGAGCAGACAGAGGTGCGCAGTTCTTGCGGTCCTGTGCAGGCCCAGCTAGGGTCGGCTGCTGACGTGCTTCAACGGGGTGAAAACAGCCAAGCTGCGATAGAATACGCACAGCCATCGAGCTTGATGCACAGTCTTAAGTGGAGGTTTCGCGCATTGACGGTCTGAGTACGCGTCTAGTCGGACAATCTTGTATCGCTACAGAGGGAGGAATGCTACATGGGTCGGGCTCCAGGCTATCCTCGGTGTCGCAAGAGGCTGCGGCAAGCTCATGGCACTATCTCAGCAACTTGCTCGGGTCTATGCCCATTGTTTTCCACTCCTCCCTTCAAGCCGTACTGCTCGACGACTAGGGCGACAATGTCTGTCCATTCTGTCATTGCTCCCATTCCTGGCAGTGTCGCGCGCCACAAGGAAGGAATCAGCGGAGACGCACTCGCGAAGGAAGCCTATCTAACCAGACTCGCCGATATCGCCGCACGCCAACTTCTTCCCGACCGGCCCGACGACCGTGTATCCTATCTTTCTGAGCGTGTCGAGCTGCGGCTGCGTGAATGGGTGTGCCCACATAAAGGTGTTCATGGCGGGGAAGACGTAGACTCGGGTCCGCGCTGGGTCGATGGCGCGCATGAGGGACGTCAGGAGGTTGTCGCATGCGCCGTGGGATAGCTTAGAGAGCGTGTTGGCGGACAGGGGAGCGATGAGGATGACGTCTGCCCATCTGCGGAGCTGTCGGGCAGATCAGATGATGGAGCTTAGCCGTAGCGTGGGTAGGGCACTCGAAGCGGGGCATACAAACTCACCTCGATGTGCAGGATAGGGTCGCCGGCGCGCTTCCAGCTCTGTCTCGATGCACCAGGGATGTCGGTGTCTTTGTCAGCAGTGTGTAGAATCGAAGGCGCATTCGAGCAGCCCGTGATGTCGCGCACGCTCCACTCATCTGCGTCTGTCCAGACCTTGACGCTCTTGCCTTTGGCTCTGGCAGCTTCTTCTATTTCGCTGGCCGCGTAGAAGTGTGTGGACGCGTCCGTAGACACGAGCTGCATCTCCACGTTCGCGTGCTGGCTCGCCAGTCCCGTCCCGCACAGCGTCAGCACACACGAGCGAATGGAGGGTCAAGTATATCGCGGGCCACGCACATCCAGAAGCGCACTCGCTATCAAGGGCGCCTTTACACTGGCTACGCTCCCTGACGTTGCGAGGAGGACGTGCAGCGGGCGTTCTGGGTATGCATGCGTTTCGAAGCGGGCGCCGTCTGGGAGGTCACAGGCAGCCGGTCTGGATGGCTCTTCGGCGTTGGCGTCGCTCATGGGTGCATCGGCTCGACAGCAGGCGTGCTGAGAGCTCTGTACTTGGGCTGGATCCTGGACGAGTCGGAAGAGAGGAAAGGTCCGCGCTGGCTGCAGAGGCTCAGGCACATCCCCACTCGATGCGGTTGATCTCGCACCATCCAGCAAGCATGCAAGCAGTGAGTCAGAGAAGCGCAACATCAGGGGGATGCAAAGATGAACAGGATCCTCTCTCCCTCTCTCTCTGCCCCGTCTGCAGTGCCAATCACATCGCGCGGCCTGCTTGAACGCACCGGACTCAGGCGCGACAAGGAGCGAGAGCGGGAGCGCGAGCGGGATCACAAGGACAGGATATCCCAGCCTCTGCCAATTACACAGCAGCAGCAGCAGCAGCAGCAGCTCCCATATCAGCAGTACAGCAGCAATGCTACGCCTCCTCTGAGCTACAACAGCCCGAGGCAGTTCAGCAGCAGCAGCGGGTCGAGTCCGGCATTGCCGCTGCATCGGACTCCGCAGAGGCAGCACCAGCATCACCAGCAGCCGGGACTACCACGCACGAGCAGTGATAGATCCGACTATGCCCGCAGCGTGTCTGACGATGCGGGACCTGCTCGCTCAAGCGAAGGCGCTTCTCGCCAACGGCCACCGACGGCTCCGCAGGTGCGTGGAGAGGATAGGGGTAGACAGGTTGCAGCTTGACGCGACCGCGCGCGACTTGCAGACATGCAGCTAGCTGGTCTGCCCGCCCGTCTTCTCGAATGGCTCGGAGACACGGAGGACTGATTTCCTCCTCTCGACTTTGCCGCGCGCAGGCTTCGACATCGCAGCAGTCCCACCAGGAGAGCCTGATTGACGGGCTCGTCCATAGGATAGTCAGCAGGGTGAGCCTGCTATTGGCCGCGCATTCTTATCAGCTCTGCCAAGACGCTGCTCACAGCGCCGGCCTGCCTCTTTTCCGCGTCTCATGCCAGCTGGCCCATCGATCCGGAGACAGGCGCCTCGCAAGCCTGTCAACGCAAGAGCACGGTCTCGCCAATGCCGTCCAGGCGCTCCTCGATCTATCCCGACACCGCTTGGCTTACATCCTCCAGATCCTACAGGCCGAGCTGGAACTCATCATCAAGCTCCCCAGCTCGGTACCGGTACCCGGCTCCTCCCTCTCACACGCTTCGCTGAGTGCCAGCCCGTACGCTCCGGCACCCAATGGAGGAGATGGACTGGACGGTGGTTCCTCGCTGGACAATCTCCGCTCACAGATGCTCCTCGTCGAGCTCATCGCCAGCTGCCTTGCCTCGCAGTGGGAGGTCAGCGAGGGCGCTGATAAAGGCTCGAGAGTGGGGATGGCCGACCCGCCGCCGCTAGAGGACCGAACTGCCAAACAGCTCCTTGGAACCGTCACTTTCCTCCTGCGGCAGGACGCGCTGCACGGTAGGGGCCGCGACACGAAAGCAGGACAAACAGCCAGTCCCCTTCTCTCCGGCACTATGTCGCCCGTATTTAACGCCTCGCAAACATCGCTCGGCGGCTCAACTGCAGCGACGCCTCGCACGCGTCACAGCACAAGTCGGAGTGCCAATTTTGCGCGTCCGACATCTCCTGCATCTCACGTCACGTCCGTCAGCGCAACTGCAAGTGGCAAGCGGTCCGTTGGCGTCGAGCATGACCGCCTTACGATCGATGGCGTCTTCCATAGCCTGCTGCAGAGCGCAGCCCGCATCACGGCTTACATATCGGCCTCGCGCTGGGACATTGTCCTTTCCCGCCTACGCAACCGGCTTGCCTACTATTGCAACCCGAAGGAGGAGCTTCCCGAGCTGCACGAGGTCCGCTTGTTTGAGTTCTGCTCGCTGGACGAGCACCGCTTTGCAGCCCTACTCGCAGAGCTTAACTCTAGCTTGGTCCAGATGAGACGCTCAGCACAAGCAGCAGTCTGCACTGCCGTTCGCAACGCAATCTGGCAGTTCACGGCCGGCACCCCGGGCACTCTGCCGCTGCTCTACGGCGAGCAGCGGCGGGCGGCCTTTACTGGCATACCAGAGGCTCTCTTCGATACTGTCTTCGCCATTGCCGACTCCTCCAAGCGCAAGAATCACACCTGGCCGCTGTTGGCCACTCTGCTGCCGTATTGCCCAGTTGCGGTTGTGGGCCTCACTGGCGGGTCTGGGTCCGCGGTGGAGGCACGTGGCGTACAAGTGGCCCGGAAAGGACAGTACCTAGACCTTCTGCGGAGGGCAGTGCGGGGAGGCAGCTCTGCCGGTAGCAGAGACCTCAATCTGGCCCTGTCATGCTATTCGGACCTCTGCTACGCAGCCAGCTACGTCTCGCCCACCTATGCGAGGAGCGAGTGGACAAGCTCATCCCGAGAGCTCGCGGGTCTGCGCCTCCTGGCGTCCGAGATGGAGATGGAGCTGCGGACTAGTCTCCTTGATCCTGCTCGACCGATCCTCTCGTCCAGCGGAGAAATCGACAGCGATCTCATCGCGGAGGGCCTAGCCGCTCTGGGCAAGCTTCATTTTGCCCACCTGCGAGCAGACCTACTCCCGCGACTTCTCTCTAGCAGTAAAGCCGTACCATATCAGTTCAGATCAGCAGCGATCCACGCTTGTTCCGCCATACTGGCCTCTGACGAGAAGGTCCCGTGGCATCCCGGCCGCGAGGATGTAGCGATCGTCGTCGGCCCTCTGGTGCGCGAGCTGCTGCAACGCGCCGTCACGTCGACATTCGGCACTGGCGTCCACGGCCGGCCCACGCTCTCACCCGATGCACGCTCCCGCAACATGCTGGAAGACGAAGGGTCTATGCGCAACGAGACTGTACAGGCTCTCCTCCAGCTCTTCAGCCAGGACAACAGCGTGCTATTCACCCAGGTAGAGCAGGGAGTGCACCAGCCATCGAACGGATGGTCGGCTTCCGAGTTGGTCAGAAGTGACCCGCAGGATCCAAGTAACAGCATATCACTTCTATGCTGCCTGCTGGACGATTGCAATCTCCCCGCAATTCGGCAGGATGCTGCGAGTGTGCTGCTAGACATTTACAACTCTGAAGCGAGTACCACCAGCACTGCGGCATACGCAAATGCCTGCGCTCCCGCAGTGAACGCGGCATTGATACGATGGTACCTCCAGCTTTCCGCAGCCGACACTGCGGGACAGTGCGCTGTGCTGGAGACCCACAGCTCCTGGCTATCGGCCCTTGCGCACCTGCTACGCTCTGCCGATGATTATGGTACCTGCGCTTTACCCCAAATCATTGCTGGCAGCGAGCTCGTCGGTATCCTGAGCCTGTGCTCTAATGATGATGGAGTCCGGCACTGCAGCGCACAGCTGTTCCACCAGCTCGATGATCTCGTGCAGGTGCCAGCTAGTAGCTCCCCGCGCAGCAACGTTACGAGCGCTGCAAGATCGCTCAGGGACGAAGGCCCTTCGGTGATCGGAGGAACGGTCGCACAGGCCAGGAGGATGCACAAGGTTTTTACGAGCCTGACAGAGAGGACGCCGGCAATTTCCGCGGCATGGGAGGAGGCATTCCGGCAGTGGTCGGCATTCGCTGCACGCTTCGGGGTGGCAGGCTTCGAGCCGCGGCAACAAGAGGGAGAGGATGCAGCATCGCTATTCAAAGGCGCATCGCTCCTCGACACTTCTTTCATGAAGGCCGCGCCACCGACCGAAGACGACATGGGCCAATGGATCCAGCTGTCTGGCTTCCTCGTGACCACTCTAGGACTCTACCGTCAGAAAGCATCGGCACAGGCCGATGCGCCCATCAACCTGGCAGACCTATTCCCGCACGATCAGCTACCATCTCGCTTCTATGGCACGCCGGCCAGGGAAGTCTCTGGCGAGCGCTTTCTACCTGTCATGGTGGATCTGCTATGGGCCGAACATGCTCGCATGAGGGACGCAGGTCGTGAGATCATCGGGACCTACCTCGATCCGGCTCACGCTGCGGATCTCGCTGCGCGTTTGCATCTGCCAGCCGAGAAGTTTGCCGAACAAGGCCGCTTCGAAGCTGCCTCCGAAGAAGTCACGCTCTATTTCGACCAGACCCTTGCCGTCATTGTTTCCTTGCTGCCGAGACTGCCCGCCGAACATCAGCTTGACGTCAACACCGTGAGGCAATTGGAACATGTCATTCTAGCCGCCGCCTACTATGCCCACAAGCTGGGGCAGGGAGCCGCGAGCACGCGATTGCGCAACAAGATCAGCAGAACCGTACAGAGCCTGCTGGATAGTCAGCTCGGGCAGCAGGGCCTCGTGGACCCTGCATTCCGAAATCTCATAGTCGACTATCTCCTCGCATATCTCGCCGATACCAACCAACTCGAGCAAGGAAAGAGCCGCTACGAGCTCGAGGCGTCCTGTCTGCAGGCTCTGTCGTCATGCCTGAAGGGGCTGATTGTCCGGCGTTTCTCGGACAAGCCGGTCAAGGGCGATCCCGTCACAGATGTCCGCATCCTGCATGCGGGCATCGACAGGCTCCTTCCCTATACCTCCGACCAGGTTCAGAGTCAGGTAAGAAGCCAGCGGTGGCGGAAGCTGACGATCTGGGAGGAACGCTGATATCGCATCTGCCGCACTGTCATCAGCCCGCAACTGAGTGGGCCCCGCACGACCGACTCCGAAGCGTTGACTCCCGCCTGAGTACCGCTGCGGCGACATCCGTCGCCCAGCTTCAAGCTCAAGCACGCACAGCAGCACGCGAAGCAATAGCCAACGCCATTCTTGCCAACCTTCCGGCAAGCTCTCCCCATATTGCGCGTCGAGCGAAGTCTGGCAGCAGTCCCGATAGTACTGCAATACTAGTCCGGGTGCTGGAAGGCTGGCCAGAGGGCATGTATACCACACCCACCCATGCAGCAGAAGGTACGCATTCGTTCGATGGCAACCAAGCTTTCACATCACAGTACCTGATGCAAATGCCCTCCTGTCAGACATCTACTCCGATCTGATTGAAGTGAGTGACTTATCGGTACGTCTATTCGCCAACGCCAGCCCCGCTCACTGATTCCTTCACAGGCTATCTGTGCACCCGACCTGCATCTCGCTCTAGCCATTGCTGAGCTATGCCCACACAGCGCCCAGGAAGGCGTTCTCGATCTGCTCATGCAGCTACTCGACTCCCGAGGCCTGGCTGTTGACCTGCTGAAAGCCATCATCGAGAAGGAAGTGACTGAAACGGAGCATGAGGCGACTCTGTTCCGCGGTAATTCGTCGGCCACACGACTGCTTACGGCCTTCGCTCGGAGTCGAGGCTACGGCTATACGCGCTTTCTCGTCAATAGTTTGCTGTCTACGCTATCGGCTCAACCGCTGGGATTGGCGGACTTGGACATGTACAGCGACGCGAGCGCAGATGACGATAGCTTGGTCAAGCTTGAGGTCAGTCAGGGATGCGGCAATCTCGCCCATTGTATCGCGATTGTTGCTGATCGTGCCTCTTCCCGTAGGCTCTCGCCGAGGCTTTCCTTGGCCTCATCTGCGACACCTGGTACTACATTCCCACGGAGATGCGCGAGCTCTGCAGCCATATGCACATGGTTGTCAAAGAGAACTACCCAGACTCGGTCTACACCGCTATTGGCGGCTGGGTCTTTCTGCGTTACATCAATCCAGCCATCATCTCGCCTGAGATCGTTGACCTGGACGTGCCTGAGGATGCCAAAGAGACTCGTCGCGCGCTAGTGCTTATCAGCAAGGTGAGGGATGATCATCATGGATGCTCCGCATTCCGCACAGATGCTGAAGGGTCGTCGCTCCGCGGGACTCCCACGCAGCTCCTGCAAGCTCTTAGCAATAACATCCGCTTCAAGGAGCCCGGCATGAAGACTTTGAATAGCTTCGTCACCAATGTGCGTAGTTGTTTCGGACGGATGACGGCGATTCCCGGCTGATGTCAGTTCCGCGCTCAGCACATCCTCGATATGACCACGTTCCTCGGCCAGATATCGGCCCCGCTACAAGGTCCGAGGGGAGGCTCCCGTCACAATGCCGATGATGTATCGACTTTCGATAAGCGCTTGCTATACACCTTCGCTTGGGCCAACACAGAGAGGATCGGGAGCATTCGTGCGTTTTCCCTTGCCGATCGAGCTGCGGACGCATGCCAATCCGCTAACACCTCGGAATATCCCTTTGCGCTTCAGTCCTGACGCGGGTCCCGCCAGATGTGCGAAGGCATTCGCAGAATGGCAGCGTATCAGATCGAGCAAGCATCGATCTGCCTCACACGAGCTGGTCTGCTCTCACCGACGTCCTCTGGGACATCCGGCAGAAGGGCGAGAACTTTGACGATAGAAAACCTACCCCCCGCCCACGTGAGCTCACAGACATGCTACGCATAGACGTTCGAGATTCGAAAGATTCCAGTCCCTGGAAAGGCGTCGTCAGATCGGGTCTCGCAGCGAGGGTGCGACCGTCTTGCCAAAGTCGATCGGCCATGGAAGCTGATGTGTGCGTGCCTCCTTCATCGTAGGATGGGAGCCCAGCTATCTGTATCGTCATGCACCGACTGTCCACGACTACCACAGACTTCGACAGCCTCTTGCGATATACACTCCTCGAGGTCAGCAGAACCACCGGCGACTTTGACCTGCTTCTAGACTGCTCCAGCTTCGAGGACAGGAACGCGGCTCCACCCGATGTCATTGAGCTGCTCCTCGCACTGGCCCCAACAGATGCGATGGAACGGCTGCGGAGAGTCTACATCTTCTCGCCGACTTGTGCCTTCTTGCACTTCGGCCGGAAGCTTGCTGCTGTTACGGCGTGTAAGTTCTCGCTGATCCTGCTCAGCAGCACCCTCCTTACCGTCGCTCCTGACAATGAACACTTCCGCAGCCTCACCTCTCGAGAAGCGCATTCACTTTATCCACGACGTACATGAACTCGAAGATCATTTCCCAGTTCCCGCAGCCGTCCTGGCACCCGAGACTGTCCGGACTATCTCCGACAACGTTGTTGCCGTGACCACAGCAGTGCTGGTGGGGCCCGATCGCCTTCACCAGCCATGCGCGCTCCGTTTCGGCGAGCGCTCTCTCGAGCTTACGACAGTAAGTGTGCGCTGCATGGAGCTACAGACAAGCAACAGGCAGGCTGATAGAGAACTGCAGACGAAGAAGCGAGCCTTCATCGGAGACTTGCGCTGCAACACTACAGACATCCTCGCATACTCGGAGATACGCCTGGTACGCGTGGTACAATCACTGTATGGCTCGGCAGATCACGAAATCGAGACATGGTCAGGCAAGCGCTTCCTGCTTGTCCAGGTGGAATATCCGGAAATCTTCTCGAAGGTAAGACTAGCCTTCCAAGATACAGCAGGAGCTATCTGCTTATGACCTTTCTACCGGCCCGTCCTTCGTAGTTGCTGTCGATCCAATCACGCAATGATGGACTAGAAGGGCACGCCCTCGCTACGCAGGACAGCAGTGACCGGGAATCTACGCAGGCAGCTCTTCTGGCAGCCGCCCTGCGTCGCCTGGCTTCTTCCAAACCCCAGGAGCGCCTCGAGGGACAAACGCTTTTCGCGCGAACGCTCAAGGTCTTCCAGCTGCTGTCCGGCGGGATACCCGATGTGCCAGACCGTGAGTGCGAGAGCTCCAGTCGTATGAGACGCCCTCCTGACGATTCAATCTCGCCTTTCCTCTGCAGACGTGCCCCTGTCGGCTTGCTTCGGATATATCGGAGATTCGTTCGACAAGCTCTCGGAACAGCAGCTGCATCTGACTGGTGACGTTATCATCTCGATACTGCATGCTCTAGTGGATGTGCCAACAGCACAAGCGACTCGCATGCTGGTTTGCGTCAGACCCTGGTGTGCCAATCTCAATGCGTACTGGCATAGCGATACCGCTTCTGCCCGAGGACAGGTCCACCAGATTCTGCAGCTCCTCCTCGAGCTTCCTCTGAGGGACAACATGGTGAGCATGTCAGCGCCGAGCAGTCCTAACTACTTCGCCTGACCCCTTTGCCCATGCAGTTCCAGACCTACCTGCAGACGCGCATCTGGCCGATCATAGTCAAGGCAGACGCCCTTCTCTCGCCCCTCATCGAGACGCTTTCTGCATCCCTCGCCCGATCAGACCTGTGCGACAGCGATGCGGAGCTTCTCACCAGTGCTATCGCTTCTTCCGGCTCGACCCTTCTGGTTCGGGGCAAAATCTACAAAAGCATACGCAAGGTAGCTACTGAGATGGTGTCAACTCGGGAACGATTGGAGACTGACTGCGACTATATCCTCCCTGCTCAGCTCCTGCATCGAGCCGCTGCCAGCGAGGCCGCAACCCTCGAGCAGGCCAAGGAGTGGCAATCTGTACGGCTCCTGCTCACCATCGACAATGCACTCGCCAGCCCGGACAGGACTTCAAGCCAGATCCTTGCGCCCGAGCTGGTTCTCACCATCATTGCCTTTCTCGGAGTAGGCGACGAGCAGGCACGCTCGAATCTCGACTGTCTCATCTGGTCACTCGAT
Source organism: Symmetrospora coprosmae (assembly GCA_008802785.1). Lineage (NCBI taxonomy): Eukaryota > Fungi > Basidiomycota > Cystobasidiomycetes > Symmetrosporaceae > Symmetrospora > Symmetrospora coprosmae. The sequence continues at coordinate 227,759 of VUYT01000001.1, read as the reverse complement.
CGACACCTGCGATCCAGTCCTTCGAAGGAGGCGATTCAAAGCGAGTTGCAGCGTCTGGCCCAGGACGTCATTCGTGCTTCGCAGGACCTGTCAGAGATCCTGCAGGTTGATGCAGCAGAGACCGGGCAAGATAGCAAGCGACCGCAAGCAGTGGAGGCCATCGACAGCGCTTCGAAAGCTCTGGTCGCGATGTTGAGCAATGCAGAAGCTCCGGCAGGTGAGCATTTCCCCCGCTCGAGTGACATGTATTAAGCACGTCAACTGAAACCGCAGCGATGCGCAGACACGATCAATACGTGGAAGGCCCGTCTTTCGTCCAACATAGTCCGGCACTGCGTCGGGTCCGATAATTTCCTGCAGTGTCGCTGCCTTGTCCTGCTCTCCCATCTCAACCCCGTGAGTGTAACACGACCCGCTTTGCTGTCTCGAGCCGCACTAAGGCCACTGCATCCCAACCAGGACGACACGGTATTGGGTGCACTACTCACGAACTTGCGCAGCAACCTTGAGACGAACATGAACTCGAATACGCTGCAAGCCTACTTGATCTGCTTCACACGCTTTCTGCAGGCTTCAGCCAGTCCGCAGCGGGCTGCTCAGCTCTTCTGGCTCGCTATTGGGACCAGCCAGGCCCATCCGGTGCTCCTGGCTGTCAGCATCCGCCTGCTTGGCGCTGCAGCGAAATGCATGGCGCGTCACGGCTTCGACAATGCACCTGGCCTGCATTCTTTCCTGATTGCAAACCGTAAAGCCCACCCAGACGTTGCAGCAGCAGCCAAGGGATTCGATACTGCTATCGAAGCGGACTTCACCGAATCCAACTTCGCTTTTGCCGTGGCCGCACTGCTGAGCAAGGGTTTGAGGCAGGCGGATGCCGCCCTCGACACCATCGGTATGGAGACTACCCCATGTTGCTCGGCGCTGATTGCAATCGCTGATCGCGTCTGCACCGCTGCACGTGTAGGTCTCTTCCGGACGCTGGCCGTCTTGTCCACTGATGGCCCGCTTGACGGCCAAACGAACGGGCATGGCAATGAGGGTCAGCAAGTCGTCAACTCTCTCGGATATCTGCTGCCGCTCCTCTCGGCGACAGCTATCAAGAATGGCACTTTCACTCTCGGGGCTCTCCTCCAGCTTGCCGGTCTCGATAACGGCGATCCAGACTTCGCCTCCGGGCCTTACCACCCGATGCTGGCCCACCTCGAATTCGACAGGAATGTGCGTCGGGCACGACCCGTGTTCATCTCAAGGTAGTTCTAGCTGACACATCAATTGACAGGAGCCACTCGTCTTAGCGGCTTCGCTAGCCATGAGCCTACTGCAAGCCGCACACTCCGATGAAGAGAAGATCGTTCTGCTGGCTTTCTTGCGGGAAGTGGCAGAACTCGCGCCTGCGGTGGTACAGCTCCTGTGTGTTCGGCCGTCTCATCCCGCTCCCGATCTGTGTCATTTGCTGACTTGCCTATCGACTTACTCGTCCGTAGCGAACCACACCTCATGCCTCTGCTGTCGGACTGGCTGCGCACGACCGAATACAACGGCCTGCAGACCTCGGCTGGCGACCTTCTACATGCCTTACTCTCTGCGTCGCCCGACACGCAGATGGGCAATCTCGACATTACGACCTACGTCAGCGCTCTCGGCTTTCCCAATATCCTGACATGCGCCTCGCACACGGCCTTTGTGGCGAACGCAGCATCCTCTCCCCACCTGACACGCCAGAAGCTGCGCTGCTGTGCAGACCTGCTCGGCGCGCTCTTGCAGCATCAGAATTGACAAATCATACCTTCTCGTTACATACTCCACATCGCCGTCTAGTGCCTCAGTCCTCAGTCCCGTCTCTGTCTCCATGTTGTGGCCGTCACCATCTTGATGATGTACGACGTGCTCCTTCACTCGAATTTTGTTGTGGCAAGCAGCAGAAGAGCCAGAAACGCGCGCGCGATGCAAGCAACATCGCCTAGGTTCACCTGAATACATTGGACAATGTGCGCATTTGCCTCTTGCTGTACATATTTGTATGCGACTTGTCTGCGACCTCGAGACGCGTCCCAATCTAGAGGTCGGTTGCCTCCGGACCAGCATCATCCTCATCGTCAACACGCAGGCCGGCACAGAGCGCGTACAGCAGCGGCGAGCATGAGGTGGAGCACGCAGTCGGGCTAGGACACAACTGGTCTGCAAAACGCGCACGCGCAATGAGTGCGAGTGCGAACGGGAGCGGGATAACCCCCTCGGTGTCGTCGACGTCTCTCCTCGAGCTCCGGCCTGCGCGACTGCAGTCATTCTTCCACGGCGCCATCTCCATCAAGGAGGAAGGCGGCGCAGCTGCAGACACGGACGCCCATGATGACGGCGATGAGGCGCCAAATGCTCAAGCGGAGCTCGAGAGGCAGCTTCGCATCAGCGCGAGGATCGGGCTCGGGCTGCTCGAGAAGACAGAGAGCCTCGAGGCCGACAATGAGGCCCTCAGGATCAAGCACAGGGAGCAGGAAGCCAGCATCAGCCAGCTGCTCGACAGGCTCGCCCAGAGCTACAAGGAAAATGCTCAGCTCATAAAGGTGAAGCCACGGATGCGCGCGCACACGCGCACTGGGATCCCAAAGTCACGCGACGCGCGCGTATTTGTGGTTCTGTCGCTGATTGCATCGGGCCTTGACCCGGATCCGCGTGTCTCACAGCGCGCTGAACGCGCTCAAGCCAATCTGGATGCGTCAGAGGCCTCCAACAGGCAGCTCCTCATTACGCTCGAGGAGGACCGGAAGACAGTGAAGCGGCTGTCGGCCGTGCGAGCGCGGAGTCCGAGCGGCCACGAACAGTCGTTGGAGCTGGAGGATCTGCGCCAGGAGCTCAATGCGGAGCGCAGGAGAGCCAGCGCCGCGGAGGCTCGTGCAAAGCGCGCAACAACCAAGCTGGGTGCGTTGCGGGCCGGCTCGCGCGGCAGAGAGGGCCGGGCCATTCGGGCAAAGGCTCCGGCTGACAAGCTACAAATGACTTTCTCATTGATCTGCAGCCGATAACGAGAGCAGGCTCTCTACCATTTCGCAGCAGCTTGACAAGGCAAAGCTGGAGCGGAACGGCCGGCAGAGCATATCGGCTGGCCGAAACCGTTCCAGGCCCAGCTCCATCTCGGTACGCTTGGAATCTGTCCCAGCGGGAGGAGCCTAGTTGACAGGCGCGTTGGTTACTTCACAGGTCCCACGCACGCCCACATCGCCAGAAACGGAGACCGCTGAGCTGCGCAAAGTTCTCGAGAGCCTCCGCTTCGAGAATGAGGTCATGCAGACCGACATGCAGCAGCTCCAGGAGATTCTCCACAATTCGCAAGATCAGGTGACGTACTTGCAGGCCGAGCAAACGGACCGAGCAGCCTTCGTTAGCAGTGACGATGAGCGGGAGAGCCGGCACGGCAATGCGAGCCTGGCCAGCGAGGTCCTGCTCAGCCCAGATATTGACGGAGGGCCCGAGAATGCCACGTCGACCGCGCCTACGAGTGTCGTGGGCACCGAATGGATGCCCACCCCGCAGTATCAAACGTCAAGCATCATGATGGGCAGACTGCCGCACACCAGCACCGATAGCAGTTCGACAGCCTCAAACGCCGGAAGCAGCAAGCTCGGCATGCGACGGAGGAGCTCGCAGAGAGGCGTGCCGTCAGCTGCGTTGCGCCGCATGGGTGGGCGGGCGATGAGTGTGGACTTGTCTAATCTGATGCAGCGGCGATTGGAGGTGAGTTCGGCTGCGGCGCCCCCGTCGACAGGACCAATGTTCATGTCTGCCTTCGCCAGGACCTCGAGTATGACTATACTGGCGGGCGTACACCGTCACCCGGGGCGAACGCGCATCCTGCCTCTCCGCTGTTCCGCCCGCTTGCGCTAGGCACATCAGTCAATAGCCTTTCGTCTTCGCTAGGAACGCCCGCGCTGCCCACAGCTCACGAGGATGCAGAAGAGGCGGAAGAATCGATTCAAGAAGGGCCAACTATCCTCGAGATTGGTCCGAGCCCCATCGAGACGCCGCATGAGGGAGATGGAGGACTCACCCGTTCTTCGCCCAGGAAAAGCAAGCACCGCCGGGGAACTGTGTCTGAGGTCGCGCCGTCTCTACCGGTAGAAACGCGGGAGATCGCCATTCAAACAGAAGACGTGAGCCCGAACCAAGCGCAAACATCGACAGCGAGATCCATCCCGCCTGCGCTACAGCAGCGACCTCAATTCCAGCAGTATCCCTCGTCTATACTGTCTTCGGATGCAGCATCAGAGCACGAGAGCTCTGATGCCTACTCGAATGGCCGTCACCAACCACTGGGTGCCGCAGCGGACGTGATGGCGCGAGGGAGCAGAACGGCTGCTCTTGGAGCGCTCTTGGAGCACGTTGGTCGGCTCTTGACCAAGCTCAAAGGAGCCGATGTGCTTTCATTGGAACAGCGGCTCAAGAAGCAAAACCTGCCTGGAGACGTGGGTCATCTCGCAAAATCGAACATGCGCGACATTGTGAGCAGCCTGCTTGGAGATAGCCCTCCGACTCTTTGCGTCAAGCGACCAGTCTGATCGGCCTCACTGCTTCACAGCTCCAAGAAATTGAAGGCATGCGGACCTATTTCCGGCAAGTGCTGGACAGTGAAGCCGCAGGGACGGACAGTGCCTCCGCTACTGCCGGCGACGAGGGCTTGATGGCTCGCAAAGACTTCATCATGCTCGTCAAGCTCTTCCGGGACATCCTCTACGAGCTCGGCCGCTTACGGACAATTGTCAACCGGGTTGAGATCGAGCCGGCTCTCGCAAGCAAGCTGCGCGACTTCGAAGGCCTGCAATCGCCAACGGATCTGCTATCCGCTGGCATACCCGCAAATACGGATCGTTCAGCAGCAGCAGCCATCCTGGCACCCTTTTCGCGGCTCTTCAGCTATGGCACCGATGCTCAGCCCGCTGCGTGCACACCACACCCAGTCAACAGCAAGGCTGTCCCCGGAGGGAGCAAAGCACGCCCAGCGGCGCGCCCAGTGCCAAAGCTAAGCGCATCCAGCGCTCTCGCTACAGCAACGGTCAATGTCGAGTTTGGCGGGCAGGGCGGCGTCAGGCGGCAGGTCTCCATCATGCCGCAGGACGGCGATGGCGGGCTTGCAGGCAGATATCAGAACAGCATCGGACGTAGCGGAGGAGCTGGATCGAGCAGACCCAGTCTAGGCGTGCCCGGGCAGAGACAGGGCGTCAATCGTCAGCTCAGCAGCATATTTGCGGGAGGGGGCGGGATGCACTCGCCCACGGCGGATCCGTGGGTGGTGCTGCCTGGAGGCCAGCAGGCGCCTCAGTCACGACAGACGTCCAGCAGCTATCGCGCAAACCAACGCGGGCCAAGCAATGAAGCGCCGCAGAATCGACAAAGCATCTACCAGGGCATGTCGCAAAATGTAGATGCGGTCATCGACAACAATGGCGCCGAGGGAGAAGATTTCCGACCGAACCTCCTAGAGCGCACACTCCGGCCGCGTGGCCTGTCGGACTCGTCCATCCATTCGACTTTCATGAACCACGCCAACCCGGCCGGGAGATTGCTCACGCCCGCAGGGCTTGCCCTCTCATCGACGACTGCACACACCGACGGCGATCGGACTGTGCGCGCGACCTTGGCGAAGAGCAACACGGGCGCAGCAAGGCCGTCCATCCTGAGCGTCGGCAGCAGAGACGGCGTCCTGCGCAAAATCTCAAACAGCATGAAGAGCTGTACAAGTGGCTCTGGCGAATCGTCAGCTGCGAACGACGGACGCACGTCCCCTCTGCCGTCGCCTGCTGCGGTCGAGGATGCTGCGGCGCAGCAGCATTCCCTGCGTCATGCGCGTAGCAGCGACCGTCTGTCGCCCCGGCGCGGCGTGCGCGCCACATCTACGTCTGCGGCTGCGGCTGCGGCTGCGGCTTCGGTCTCGGCCTCGGCTGCTGCCACGCCGATCGCCGTGCTGGGAAGCAGCGGAGATGGGCAGGCCTCGGCAGAGCAGCAACTGTCCAAGAGACACGCTGGCGCTGTGTCATCGGGAAGCCTGTTCGCGGGCCTTGGAGCGTGGACCACGAGTCGCGGAGGGAGCGGGACTCCCGGGAACAGCAGCAGCATGCCTGGGCCGGCGAGCTATCAGGAGCCTAGCGGTCTTGCGCACCGCGCGGCAATCCCGGCGCAACCATCGGGTGCTCCGGCGCATCCAGCCTTGTCGCGGCGGCCGACCAGGGACTCGGACTTCTAGAAGCGGATACCAGGCTCGGTTCAGACGTTTTTTACGACGAATACTGCGCGACACGACACAACAATGATCTATACGCCCTGTTAGACGGAGTAGCCAGTGGAGGAGATCAAGGCAAGGAGACAGTATCGATGTACAGTGGGCCCTATTACCTGTCGTTGTAGAGATTTAAGCCAGTGCGGCTCGTTCAGTCCCGCTTGCGCTTCGCGGCCGTGGCGTGGTTCCCAAGCCTGCCGGCTGCTTTCGCGGCTGCTGCTGCCTCTTCTTCACGCCGTTGCCGCCGCTCCTGCCGCTTCTTCTGCTTGATGTGCGCTTCCGGGTCAGGCAGGAGCGAGCCGTGCACGGATATCATCGAGTTGGCTATCGTGAGGCTGTGCGAAGTAGAGCCGTAGCGTGCAGTACGCAGGATAGGACAGGAGGCCAGTCAGCCAATGCCGATGCTCGCCCACACGAGGCATGGGCGTACTGCCACTTCTGCCTGCATGCAAGAGACATGGCACACACTCACCCGATGACAGTAAAGCTGATGCGACCGTCTCGCCCGCCGAGTGGCTCCCGTGTCACTTTATGGACCCAGCAGCCTCGTTCTGCCTCCATCTCCTCTTCGGGGACGGCGCCCTCATTCTCGTCGTCCTGCTCCTGCTCCTCTGTCCCCCCAGCGCCATCATCATGACCATCCGCTCCTTCGCCTCTGGCAGTCTCGTCCCTTGCACCCGCTGCGTCAGGCGTTTCCTTCTGCACAGGCGGGGGCGCGAGCGAGTACGGGAGGATGGCTTCCGGGTCCCACTCGTACGTGTCTGTCGGGATGTGCTCGGCGCTGATGCTCGCGTTGAACAGGTTGTGCAGGAGGAGCGAGACGATGGACGGGGTTGCGAGGGAGAGCTTGCCGGCTGGGAGCGAGGTATTGGGATACATGTGTGCCAGGTCAGCCGACGCACGCCGCCACCCGCACAGGCCCAGAACAGCACGAAAGAAGACGCACTGGACTGCTTCCCTATCTGCGGGCGAAACCCGACGCCCTCCCAGCGGACCTGCGCAAGCGTGAAGGCGCTGCTCTGGACGAGAGCCGCGTGGTCTTCCAAAAATTCTGGAGGCCACGATAGCGAGAGGAGGACGGCGTCGATGGCGGGGATGTACCTGGGGCCGAAGAGCAGCGCGCGAGCGCAGAGTGGGAGTGAGATATGTGTTCGCTGCTGCTGCTGCTGCTGTTGCGGTCTCGCTCACCGCATGATCCAGCTCTCGAGACACTGCCGGACGCCTTCGATGGGATCCTCCGCAAAGACGGGCGCCAGAGGGAGCTTCATGACTGCGCGGACGAATTTGAAGTCGCTGTCGCCGTCTGTTTGCTCCACCACGTCCATGCCGCCATCCTGATCCTGGTTCTCTGCCCGCTCCTTCCCCTTGCCCTTGCCCTTGTTCGACGACTTCTGTCGCTTCTCCTTCTTCTGCTTTACACGACTGCTCGACAGCGGAGGAGGCAGCGTCAGGCTCATTGACGACGGCGAGGTGACCATGGCAACGAGGATGCTATGCTACGGGTAATGTAAGGCTGTGGCTTCTTCGTTGCAAGCAGTCGTCGCATAGGCGAAATGCTACGCAGACCGAACTCGGGTAGACGCGACTCGGCTCGACAGCAGTAGTAATATAAACGAGACTGACATGGCACGGCACGGCTCGGCTCTCTCACATAGTGCCGCAGCATATGAACGTTGTCTTCCCTCATACTTCACCTGCCTCGAACTTACCTTGCGCCTCCGCTCGGCCCTCCAGACAGACCTCGTTCAAGCTGCTGGGAAAGGACGACCCTAAGCAGTACTGCCAGTCTCCTCCTCACCGTGACCCTCATGGCCGGCCTTGCGAGCAGTACGCTGCCCTGCAGCGGGAGGCGACCTTGCCTGACGGAGACGTCAGTACTGAGAACGGCGAGCGTCGAGACAATCTCCCGGACGGGTTCCTCTGGTCGCAGGCGCTGTACAAAGAGGGTTAGATGTCAGTGTTGATCTTCGTCCGATGTCGTCTCCGTGTCTTAGGTATGGTCTGCGTTGGTTGCGGACGGTGCGATGGCTCGCTCGGGTTACCTCGGGGTACCTTCTGACTAGAAGTACAGCTGTTGATACAGCGTGGGCGTGCCAAGCGGGCGGGCCACCCCTCCCGCGTGTCAGTGCCTTCCTCCTACTTCTCCTACTCTGCATCCTCTGCCGCTGCCGCCTTTTGCTTTGATAGCTGCTTCATGCGGTCGTTGAAGCTGTATGAGAGGCCAGGGCAAGAGGACAGTGGGGAGGAGACGGACGGAGATCCAGCAGCGTCAGCAGGGATGGCACAGACAGGCAGGTGCATGAGCACACGCCAGAACGCGCACGCACTCGTCATATTGGCACCTGCGCGAAGCCACGGCACACGGTCAGCGTTGTCGGTTCCGAACCTGGACAAAGCGAGCATACGAGACGCCGACGATGGGCACCCACTTCTCGTACGTGTGCCTCTCGTCCTCGCACTTCCACGGCGCGTACAACGTCGCATGGCGGCACTTGTTGAGCGATATCAGGAGCGCAGAGCAGTTGTCTCTCCATCTGTGGGCGGATCCTATGCAGGTCAGCGGAGCCGACGGGTTGCCAGCACTCGCTCGCTCGCTCGCTTGCTCGCACGCACGCACGCACCCCAATGGAATCCTGTTCTGGCGGTTCTCCTCCTGCGATGCGAGCTCTGCAGCCATCCTTGCTCCCTTTGCGTATCTGTGTCGCCGTCGCTGTCCTGCTGATGAGAGTCTGAGTGCCGGAAGGAGGCAGAGGGCGAGGGCGAGGGCGAGCCAGCCTGGCCTGGCGTACTCCCACGGACTTGGACCAAATCATGCAATCACGGAATATGTACATGTCCCATGCTGTGCTTCGATAAGCAATGCAGTAGCACGGATGACTGCAGATCTGTGCTGTCGTATGCGACATTCGAGCTGGCTGTAACCCCGATGACGCCTGTACATGTCTTGGAGAAGATCTAGTACCCCCACCGCACATGCTACAACAATACAAGCAAGAGAGGGGCTGCGCGCCCAAGCAATACAAGCAGTCCACTGACACTCTCCGTCGGCAAACGAAAGCGCGCATTGGCTGCCGAAACATCCAGATCCCACGCGGGTTTGCTGCTCGTCGGCGCCGCAGCCGTGCCCGTCGTGATCTTCCCATCTGGCCCTGTCGCATAGACAGGCATTGCGAGCGTCAGCAGAATCCGCACACGGACGTGTATCGCAACGCAACGGAACGGATTGCCATGCGGCGCAGAAGGCGACCCACCCCATGTCACGCTGCCAGACACGATCGCCTCGGGCATCACCACCGTGCTGTCTTCGCCTTCCGCAGCAGCTGCCGTCGACGAGGCCGCAAGAGGGGACTCGCCTGATCCTGCATCCGACCCGGACCCTCCCTGCGTCGCTTCCACGATGGACTTGTCGGGGAGAGGCGGGAGCGTCTCTGACGCTGACGCTGCTGACCCGCTGGACGTCGAGTCGATGCTTGTCGATGAAGAGGACGAGGACGGCCCAGGCGACGTCGTCGATGAAGAGGGCGCCGATGTGGATGAAGAAGAGGATGACGGAGACTCGCTGGTACTTTCTGCTTCAGTCGCAGTGGACGTCTCCTTCTCCGAAGCTGGCGAGCTGGGCTCGGACGTCTTTGATGCCGTAGGAGAAGGAGCCGCCGCCTCGGATTCCTCGGGGGTCTCGGCAAGTGCGGGCGCGATGGCCTGTATCGAAGACGCGGGTGATGCTTTCACTTCGGGTGTGGAAGACGGCGGGAAAGGCGGCGGTGGGGCGCTGCTTGCGCTTGAGGGCGCTTCTTGCGGTGGTGTGGAAGATGGTGGTGGCGCCGCCGACGGCACACTGGAGGAAGCCGGCTCGCCCTGCTAGTGCATCCGCAACACTGAATTTCAGCCGCGTCGCTGAGCCGCCCAGCACCCTTCCAAAATACTCACTGGCGCGCTCGGGACTTCCTTGCCCGTGAAGGCCGCGTACTCCGCCGGGTATCGCATCGCGTCGCTCCACGCCTCGCCGTCTTTCGTCAGTTCGCAGCCTTGCTTTGCTGATACGTTCACAGCGAGTTATGCACCTTCAGCAAAGCAGCCTACGCGCCGAATTTCGGCAACATAAGTCTCGGGCGCGTCAGCGACTCACAGCACGTATCGCAGCATATGTGGCTGTAGGCCGGGTAGGGCTCCCTCCCGCAGATCAGGTCGATGCCTAGCGCTAGCTGAGCCGTTATGCGGCCCAGTGGCTTATCGCACGCCATCACTTCTCCGCCACCAAAGGCGGGCCCGGCCGCTTGGCTGTTTGACGCGTCGTAACAGACGCATTCGCCATCCCCCCTGCGCGTTTCCGAGAGGCTGACTTCAGCGAACGTCGGCATCCTGGCTACGAGAGGCCGCCCCACTCACGCCCCGTCTGTGTAATGGACAGCATAGCTGCGATCCACCCTGGCGAGCACTACGGCCATGGCCAATGCCAGGCGCACACGGCGTCCCATCTCCTATCCCTTCTTGGCGTCACACGTATTGTGAAGAACCCTGCGTCTCACTATACCGACCGGCTAACAGCGTCCACCTCCAAGCCAGCAGCGGGTTGTGTGTGTGAACAGGACGACTCGCTGGCACTGACAGCATGCTGCTGCTGTTCTGCACACTCGCCGCTCTGCCCTCTCTTCTCGACAAGGGGAAGAGCGCGGCGGGGCAGACAAAGGCATATAACCAAGTAGGTGGAAAGCGGAAGTGATGCGCGAGGCCGGGACGCTTCCCGTGGCGGGATCAGAGCGACTCAGGTGTGTGAAGCTCTCCCAAATGATGCCAAAGCTTGCTGCGAGCGGATTGTCCCAGCCCTCGCTGTACCATACATGAGCTAGCGTGCATGAAAGCTGGCTATGCTTTCCGTGCGGACAGTGGCATGTAATTGCTCCGGAGCCAGCCAGCGCTCCATTTTGCAGGCCACGCCTGTGATCTAGTCTACAACAGATCCACAAGAAAGCCGAGACCACCCAAGATCAGAAGGAGGACAAGGAGAGGAACCGGCACGTCTGGACATGTCCTGCTTGCGCCCGAAGGCGTTGCGATGACGATTGTGCCCTGGACGACCGTATATGTGCCTGGTTGCAGCGGGCCGGGGATGAGCTTGCTGAGACCGTCGAGCATGGCATACATACCGGCTAGCAGAGACGCACCGAGAATCTTGGTCTTGTCCGGCGGCGGCCGCTTGCCCGGTGCTTTCGTCTTTCCTGCATCTGACGGCTTTGCATCTTTGCTGCTGCCCTTGCCGCTCTTCCCGCTGCCCGTCGCACTCCCCTTGCCTCTTGTCTTTGACGCCGCTGTGTTGGTTGCCGTCGCCCCGGCGCTCGCTCTGTTTGATTGCGCTCCTTGCCCTTTCTTCGGCGGGGGAGGATCTGGAGGCGCTGGAGGCGGTAGCGGATCCAAGCGATAATTGTGGGACTACATCGCCGGGCAGGTCAGCATGCCATCCTTGCCTTTCCCAGCCAAAATGGTGCGGTTCACGTAGTCGGCTGGCCAGGATCTGTTGAAGGTCGCATATGCTTCAGGGTAGGCGTACACGCCCGTCCAATCCGCTCCCTGATCGGCCATGACTGCGGGACACCCCTGATCCGCTGCATACAGGTCCCAGAAGCGACATTAGCCGATGGCGTTCCACTACGCTATCTCCACTCTGTCGAAGCTGCAGCCACGCACAGCAGGTGTCACAGCACAGCCAGGCATACCGGGGTTCAGGCTGACGCCCGCACAACCAGAGAATCTGGCCCCGATCCACCCCATTCGAAAGATCGCTGCTCTTGCCCAGTCGGCGCTCCGCTTCGAGGCGTCCTAGCGGGTTCTTGCAGCCGCGTACTTCACCGGATTCGAACGCCTCGTTTGTACGAATGTCGAAGCAGACGCATCTGCAGGCGATGCACGGAGGCCATCAGAACTGAACTTGCACATCAGGGATCAGCGAAGGACGGGCTGTACTCACGTTTCGCCGACCTCCTTGCCCCTGTGAATGATGAATGCGTTTGGGAAGAGTTATGTCCGAGTATCAGCTCTCTGGACTATCCCATGCTGCCAAAGAGCGTAACCCACTCCTTGTCAAAATAGTCGACTGCAAGCACGTCTCGCGCCCACAGCGACATCAGCATGCCAGCGGCAGCAGTCGCCGACGTCCTTCGCATGTTTGCATGCGGTCTTGTGGCAGAGTACCACTGCTCGAGTGGCTCCGACCCCGTTTGTATCGCCCGAATTGGTGCAGAGCCTCTCCTCGATCCTGCACCGGTACAGCGCTGACGCTTCCCCTCTCAAAGATGAGGCCCTTTGGTGTTTGTATTGTACAAAGGAGGGGGAGGGGCGAAGTTTGGGGTCCGCAACTGGGCCGCAGTGCTTTGGCATAGCTTGCCTTGGAAGCTGGGCGACTGCCTCTGTGGCGAGAAATCAAGTGAGCCAACGGGTCATGGTCATCGTCGGCAGCACCATTTGCGCGCCCTTCTTAGTGTCGCCATTTGTTCCTGTGCCCCAAGCCCGTGTCGCCGAGCACTGCAGGCTCGACAAAGCCGCGGAAAGACCACTGCTCGCCGCCGTCCTCGCTCATCTGGAAGCGCATGCCGTACCCTTCGTGGACGCGAATCTCGAACGCGATCCAGCGGTGGGGCAGGGCAAACACGTTCCGCCAGGTTGCTGCCTCCCAGATGCGCTCGAAATAAGCCTCGGCGGCAGCGTTCTTGTTGGCCTCGGTCCCCGTGCTGGTGCCCCACCAGCTGTTGGTCACATCCCGGTGGGCGTGCTTGGTGAAGGCGCGGCCGCCGACGTGCATCTGCGTCTGTCCGGTGCGGATCCGCGTTGTGTCGAGCTTGTTCGGCGCGGGCAGGCTGGTGAAGAGTGTCCAGCACAAGTCGCGGCAAGGCGGGGCGTGGACCAGAGCCGATCCGACAGTGAGAGCGAGGCCGTGCAGGAGATGAAGCTGTATCGCATCTGTGGCCAGGCAGAGGGAGTGTTGGCGCTGACATCTGTTCAGGATATCACGCTCACGCCGCGCATACGCGACTTCGGTCATCCCGAGGCAGACGGGGTGAGCGAGCATGGGCCGCGATGACGACAACGGCGACAGCGACAGCACGCTGTGACGACTGCTCAGTTCGATATCCTCCTCCTCCTCGTCCTCCTCCTTGTCTGTGCTGTGATATCGCGTATCATTGCATTGCATTGCCTTGCAGCATCCCCTGAGAATCGTCTTGATGGAGAGAGAGAGAGGCGTGACCGGGCCTGCCTCCGACCACGATGACAGCGGAGGAGGACGAGATGGACAGCTGAGCACGGCAGGGAATACTCTCGCATAGCAGAAATCCATCTGCACGCTGCTCCATACATACCTGTGATGAGCAACCAGCCGCCGCCGCCGCTCGCGCTCGACCTGGCGCTGTTCTCGGCCCCGGACTTCCAGGTCGCGCAGCTCGTGTCTGACCTCACGGGGGATCTCATAGCACAATCCAAGCAGGATGGCGGTGGTGAGCGCGCGAGGACCCCTGCAGTGGGTCAACAAGGGGCACCGACGCTGACCGGACCCATGAGCGAACCTCTCTCGTGCCCTGCGACTCCCCAGCCTTCGACCCGTCTCCCTTCATCTCCGCTCTCGAGGGCGCCGTCGACCAGCTCATGCCCCTGCGAAAGAACGTCGCCGCACGCACGGCTGACGCAGAGAAGCAGGTCCAGTCGGCCGAGAGACAGTACGCGGCCAAAGTCAAGGACCTGCGCGACAACTTCAACGTAGGGGGCGCCTCGGTCGCAGGGAGCTCGTGCATCCACTTGCGTCGGACGGAGCCATCGCTGAGGCGCACGCACGCACCTGTACGCTCACACAGTCCGTAACGACAGGCTTTGCCAACCTCGAGACGCGCATATCCGAGGTAGGGAGGACCACCGTGCGAGTCGGGGATGATCTCGAGACGATGGACCGGCTCCGGACAAGGGCGAGCGAGGCGCGCGATATCATCACGTATTACTACGAGTTTGCAAAGGGAGACCTCAATCGGTGGGTGCGCCCGCTATCCCGGTCGTCAGGGCTCCTTCGCTGACGCAACAACTGGGCGCGGCCAACAGCATCGAGACTCTCCGGAAGGAAGGAAGAGAAGGCAGAGCCAAAGTCGCCAACATTCTCCGCCGACTAGCCAGTGTAGCGAAAGAGATTGAGGACGTCGAAGGCGGCGAGGCTGTAAGTCCCGATGGCACGAGTGTTCCAGTCCGTCGACCCGCCCCGGATCGCTGACCCCGTCTCCTCGCCCCGGCCCCGTCTCCTCGCCCCGGCAGACCCGAGACGCTATAGACAAGTATTGCGAGCGCTTCGAGACGGACATGCTCAAGCTCTTCGATCGATACTACCGCAAGGGCGACCCAAAGATGATGCATGTAGGCTGCTCTGCGCATGCCCACTTTCTTGCATACCGGAACTGACGATCTAATGATTTGACGATAGCATTGCGCCAAGACGTTACTTGACTTCAACGGCGGTCAGTCGTGCATCACCATCTACGTCAACCAGCACGACTTCTTCATCTCGAAAGATCGGATAGAGGATGCGAGCGGAATAATGCACACGCCGATGTGAGTACAGTCTGCCCATTGCCCCGGGTCGCTATGCTTGCTGACTTCCAGTGCGTTCCCAACAGATGGGAGAGCTTGCCGGATCCGGACGCGCCTGCACCTCGCGCCGTGTCAGGACTCAGCCTGCTGTACGACGAGATCAGGGTAACGGTCGACCAGGAAGGGCGGATCATCACGGCCGTCTTCCCAAACCCGCCAGTCGTGATGCAGGTCTTCTTGCAGCGCGTGTTTGCTCAGGTGGTGGGTAACGAACCTGAGATCGTTTCCGCTACCCGTTGCGATACTAACCGCTACTGCTTTTACAGATACAAACATATGTGGAGCGGCTCATCGACACTTCATCCTCATCATCCTCTCTTGCCTTCCTCCGCGTCCTCAACCTCGCCCACGCTTCCACTGCTTCACTCATCGAGGACCTGAAGCAGCTCGACTTCTTCCGCGCCAGTGGCGTTGCATCAGCAACGAGTCCGACGACGGACCGGGCGTCGATGGCTGGGCTGTCCGTGCTGAGCGGGAACCTGCTGTTCTCAAATACCGCGAGCGCAGCGGCCGTCTCGCTCGTGCTCGACATGGCGCTCGAAGAGCTGTTCACCCCTTACATCGACAAGTACATTGACAAGGAGCAGAAGTCGCTCACGGAGCTGTACGCGTCGTACTTGATCAAGTTTACGCGGTGGCACCGGCAGAACACAAAGGCACGCGGCGGCAGCGGCGGAGCTGGTGGTGCCGGGCAGAGCGCGTCGGGGTCGATGTTTGACCGAATGGTGAACCAGATCACGACGGCCGCGCAGAACTCGAACGCAGCCAGCGCCGTGCAGCAGGAGGGCGCGCGGGGTCTGAAGCACCTCATGAAGCTCGGCGGGATCACACTCAGCGACAAGCAACGGCGCGACTCGACCGACTCGCTGCACTCGCTCGCGCAGTCGACGGGCGGCACAGGGGACCATCAGCGTAACAGCACCGGGATGGGCACGGGGACGGCCACACCGCAGGCGCAGCCGGCCGACATGCACATCCCGCTCGTCGTTACGGAGAAGGACGGGGAGGTCTCGCTTGAAGTCGCCGAGCGCATGCTGAGATGGCATGCCGAGGCGGTCGGGCGGATGATTGAGCTCTCGCCGCCGGCAGAGGCGTACGTTGGGTCCCTGGCGGAATCTATGTTGTTGCGATTGCAAGCTGACACACTGGCTTTCCTCCTTGCAGATCGAAGAACGCCATTGCTCTGCTGCGGATCCTAGTGGACAGCTTTGGACACGCATACCTCGAGACTGCGCTCGATACGTGGGTCCAGCCCGGGCTCTCCTGCACCTGGCTCTCAAAGACTGACGCATCTCCCTTGCGCAGGGCCATCTCGCACATTGCCGCGTGGGAAGGGCGCTCCGAGCCGCCGATCGACGTGATGCGCGTGGTGCGCGAGACGGACCTTGCTGTACAGCTGTGGCAGCGATACGTGTCGACGGCTCTGATGCCTCTCGCAGGGAGCTCGCTGGCTACCCGGAGGGAAATGACGGGTCTCAACAGTCAGACGTTGGGGAGAATCGAGAGCAAGGTCAACGAGCTTATGCAGCGGTGTGCTGACGGTGAACTTGCTGAGACTGCTCAGTCTGTCGAAGAATGCGCGACGTACTGAGCTGCCCTGTGCTATGCAGGCATCACATCCTGGCTCACGACACTCTTGTCGCGGCAGAAGAAGCTCGACTTCAAGCCAAAGACAGACACCAATCTGTTTGAAAGTGAACGCACGGAGCCGTGTGCTGCGAGCTGCAACTTCATCCTCAAGGCACGCGAGACGGTCGTCGCGAGTGTCAGCGGCAAGAATCAGGAGGGGCTCCTTACGGACATCGGGGTAACTTTCCACGGGTAAGAGCGGTCCTTCCTAAGTCACTTCCGACCGTAGAGGTCAAACTGATGGGGCCGTCCGCCACAGCTTGCTTCTCGAGCACTTCAAGAAGTTCCCCGTCGGCGAAACGGGTACGATCCTGCTCACGAAGGATCTGGCTGCGTATCAGGACGCCATGTCGTCGTTCGGCCTGCCAATCGTCACGGAGCGATTCGATATGCTTCGACAGCTGGGCAAGCTGTTCGAGGTGCAGGTCGACGTGCTCCGCTCGTTCCTCGACGCCGAGCACCTGAATCGCATCGACCGGCGGCTGCTCCGGCCGTACATTATGCTGCGGAGCGACTATGGCGACGTGCCGCGGAAAGTATGGGAGGAGGTTTTTGGAGATGCGGGATCTGGCGGAGGGGGTGCTGGCGGAGACGGGCAGACGAGGTCCAAGCTCGGCAGGATCGCAGATAGGATAGAGGCGATCAGGTGAAGGGGTGGAGTGCAGTTTCGCTCGTTGACGACCAGAGGTACCACTGTTGTTGCAATCCATGCTGTCTCGGCGCTGGTCGCGTCTACGCCCCGGATTCACCTCTCTCTCTCTGTCGTCTCGCGCACCCCTGCTCTCGCCTCTGTCCCACTGTCGCCAGCTGGGCATCATCGACGACAAGCAGGTACCCAACCACATACCTGCCCCATAACGCCGGCATGTCGTTGAGCAACCCGTTCGTCACGCCGATGGAGCGGACGAGCGCCGTGCATCCAGGCAGCGAGGAGCAGGAGCAGGACAAGCAAGCGCAGGGCAAGCAGCGACGGCAGGGAGGGGGTTCCATATGGAACCAATGGATGACGACGACGGGTCAGTCGCTGTTCCTAACACCAAATCCGCACCATAGCCAAGCTGACGCCGTCCTTCTGGCGTGCATGACATCCAGGCTGGTTCGCCCCACTAGTCCCGGACGATACGCCAGAGGTGAAGGAGGAGAAGCAGCGGCAGCTGGCAGAGCAGCGCAGACTCGAGAAGGAGCGCTCTGTGCACTCGTGGAGGCCGTCGGAGGATCCATCGAGCAGTGCGTCGCCATCTAGAGGGGGACCCGCTGGCGGAGTGACGCGACCTGGGTTGATGAAGCGGCTGTCGAGCGCCGTCGAGCTGGTGAGGGCGTGTCAATGGGCTGCACTTGATCACTGGACGTGCAGCTGCTGATATTGGGGACCTCTGCCTTTGTGCTGATGCTCTCAGAAATGGTGGGCATCGGACGCACCTGCGCCCGAGGATGGCATCCAGCAGGACGAGGAGGACCTCCAGCAGCAGCAGCAGCAGCGTGGGCAGGATGGCAGCAGGCAGCGAGGCTACAGCAGAAGCAGTCTACGCAGCTCGCATACGCCCAACCTCGAGCCCATTAGCAACGACCAGGACGAGGAAGGGAGCTCGGGTCCGACGACTGCCCGAAACAGCCACGAGATCCAAATGAGGTGATCCGAATTCCGTCGAACTTCGCAGCGCATCAGTGCCAGCATATAGTCAGTACAGCGCACATCGTCTCGCGTTCATTCAGCTCCTCGCGTTTCACTCCTGTTGTCTGTCTCCACCACCTAATTGATTGGAACCATCTGTGCCAGCGCGTGCCCTGCACTTCTGCTTTTCGCCACCTCCGCACGACGAACATGGCTGCGACTGGACATTTGTCATACTTGCTCACGCATCAGCTCGCCAACGACGATGCGCTCGCGTCCAACCCGCTGATCGTCGAGACGGCGCTGTCGCTGCTCGAGGGCGAGCGTCTCGTCGCTGAAGCAGAGCGCGAGGCGAGGGAGACATCGACGCCGACATCGTCGACAGCGGCCGAGAGAGCGGCCAGCACCCTGCACAGGTCGGTGCAGAGCAATGCAGCTATCGTACACAGCTCGCCGACGCATGGCTGACACCGGTGGTGGCTTCGCAGATGGCAGCTCCGCCTGAGCTCGCTCGTCTCGCTCAATTCGAAAGTTTCGTCTTCATCCTCGTCGTCCACCTCGGCCGTTCAGGCCGCCGGCTTCCTCCTCGTCCTGCGCAGCTGCCAGCAGTCGGATCCCTTCTTCTTTGCACACTCGAAGCAGTGGTACACATCCGCCATCACCCTGCTCTCTGTGCGTCGGACCGTCCTCTTATGGCTGCAGGCTGCTGCAACATGTCCCCTTGCACGTGCATCATCTGACGCTCGGGTTGCTCCCTGTCGCAGAGGAAGGCACCCCCGACGGGCCAGCTCGCAGCAGCAGCTATCGACTTCCTGATCTTCTGCTTCAGGCGCGCTCTCATCTCGCAAGAGTACGCCAGGGAGGTCGCCAACCCGGCCGGAGTCCGCAAGCTAGGCGAAGGGCTGCTTGCTCTGGCCGCGAACGATGGCAATGATGCACAGGTGAGGTCCATGCACCAGAGCACGGCAGAAGAAAGGCTTGATAGCTCACCTCCATCTTGCGCCTCAGACCCGCTTGCATGCTCTCAACAGCCTGTCCGACCTCATCCGCATCTCTGCCTCGCCCCTCCGCCCCCTCGCCCAGCAGCTACAGATTGTCAGCGTCACCCTCCTATGTCAGTGGTCATCCGGCGCAGCTTTCGGAGCGGGACAGGATGCGGCAGCACGCCTCCTCGGGAGCGTGTACATAACGGCCGGCAAGGCGCAGGCCGGCCAAGGATGGCGCAGGACAGTCGAGAGTCTCGTAGGGAGCTCGCATCAATTGATCACTACTCTTGCCTCCACGCTTGTCGAAGGTGAGCGCTTGCTGCTGTCAGCTCTCCTTCCGCTTTCGTCTGATCTGACACACATGGGCCCCGCAGAATACGGAGCACCGGGGAACCTCGCCCCGCTGGATATGCCGCCTCTTCCGCAGGCAAATAACCGCAACGCGATGGATCAGATTGATGCTCTGTACCCCGCTCTTGACAGATTGGAAGCTGTCACAGGCGTGCTCGCCTCAATGCTTGCGTGAGTGTAGCCTTATATCGCCCGAGCGCGGCCATGAATGAGGAGCTGACTCTCGAGCCGCAACAGCTCGGCCACCGAGCGCACCGTACCAGTACCTCTGACCGCCCTCGTCCGCCTCTGTCAGCGCCTCTTCTCTCTCACAATATATTCGCCGCAAAGGGACCGCACAGACGCCAACCTGTACCAGGTGCAGGCGACCCTCCTGCCCAAGCTGCACGTTCTCGGCTGCAAGCTAATCAGTCAGCTGGCGACCAGGTAAGGAGCGCTCTCCTCCACTGGCATACAGATCCCGGTTGCTGATGTGGTCTGTGATCGACAGTCTTGGCGACTGCCTGACGCCCTTCAGCTCGCAAGTCCTGGCTCAAGTTGCTTTCGTGCAGGGCACGTACCCGTCCGGATCGTGAGCCTGCGTCCCGTACTCGATGCTCAGGATAGGGCGCCCACTAATTCGGGCCTTTATCGTTTCGTCTCAGGCCTATTCGATGCTCTTTCTACGCTGTTAGCTCGGTCCTCGTCTCGTCTTGCCCAGTGCACCCAGATGACGGCTCAAAGTCTCTGGCCAAGATCGTACGGTCGATACTGGAGGACGCTGCGTTCCTCGTGGATCCTGACGAGGGCCGTAGCCTGCCGCGCAAGGAGGCACCGACAAACCCCAAGAATGGGCAGGATGAGAGGAAGGCAAAGCGGCAGAAGATGTACGATACCGAGCAGGGACACTTGAATGTCAGGAGAAGGACCGACGAGCTCGAGGTGGAGGTTGTCCGGCATGGGCTGTCCTGTAGGTCGCTGGCTGACAACTAAAGCAGGGAGCATGTCTTGAGGGGAAGACTCACTGACCTTTCGCCACCCCGTCCACAGCGCTCAATCGGATCCTGCAGTCCTCGGCATGGCTGCTCCCGCCCAGCCAGATGAACGTCGTCCTCCGCGTCCTGCTGGCATTCAGCCTGTCCCCGCACTTCTTCCTCACCGTCTCCATGGCCGTGGCGCCCTCGCTTCTGTCAGAGGCCATCTCGCTCTGTCCCGCGCTGCGCTCAACGATCCTTTCGTGCCTCGTCGCGAGCCTGCACACGGTAGCGCGCGAGTCGTCCGGCATGCTCGACCACGCAATGTCTGTCTTCCGCCGCGGGCTGGCGAGCAGCGTAGGCGCGGGCGAGCGCAGCCTGTGCGAGGAGGGCCTCAGGGTCATCCAGGCCTCTTCACGGCCGGTCGTACCGCCCATGCTTCGCACAAAGGCGATGACGCTCGTCATGCGGCAGATGGCGGGTGGGGACGTGGACAGGCGCGCGAAGGAGCAGCGGAGCGAGGACACCGCGGAGGTTTCAGCGTACCAGCCTGCTACGGTCAGTAGCGGTTACACCTTCCAGCAGCCTGCGGCCACCAAGGCGCAGCAGCACTATCCCTCTCTGGCGAATCACGTCATCCAGCCAGACATATCTCAGCCAGCCGCACCGGTCGAAGAAACGCCGCGACCCTCGATTGCGGTGGCGGAAGCTGCGACATTGTCGACGGGCGATGCCTTGCCCTTCGTCGAGCCCGTTCGCCCTCCCGCACATGCAGAGAGCACTCAAGCGGTGCCGATGGTGTCGGAAGCAGCGATCGAAGTCGCCGTCAGTGCGGGCGATGGCAGTACTGAACAAGAGGAGGAGGAGGACACTGCCATGCTAGAG
This sequence comes from Symmetrospora coprosmae, assembly GCA_008802785.1. NCBI lineage: Eukaryota > Fungi > Basidiomycota > Cystobasidiomycetes > Symmetrosporaceae > Symmetrospora > Symmetrospora coprosmae. The sequence goes on along the minus strand of VUYT01000001.1, from coordinate 206,462 downwards.
CTGCCGGGAGCAGCGCCTCCGGTACCGGTGAAGAAGCTAGACGACGGATCAAGCGATGACAGCGATGACGATGACGCTCCACTGCCCATCATCGTCATGAGCGATGACGAGTAGTGTCATAACGTGTCATGCTTAGAAAGGGGAGGCGTTGGAAGCTCTGTCCAGCACCGCCATAGCGCCGCCCGGAGCTCCGTGTCTGCTGACAAAGGAGCGGAGCTGCTGCCATGCTGTGCTTAGACGTCGACCGCTTTCGCGTGCCTGTCCGGACGCTAAAGGGCCACCTTAAGCAGATTATGACAGCGGTGACTACTGAATCCAAGCCGCTCCCGCTTGCATTCCTTGCTTCCTGACACGCTACCATACCGATCTACACCCTGACGTACCTTGATCCCGCCCAGCTACACCTTTTCCTGCTCACACACCACGGCCAGCTCAGCGATGTCGGCTTCCCGTCCTTTGTTGCCCAAGAACGCTAGCGCCACTCATCCGGGTACCGTCGGCCTACGATACGAGGACACCCAACTAGGCGGAAGTCTCGGTTCTGCTCGAAAACCGGTAGCTGTGCCACCTCATCGGAGGGCTCTGCACATGTCCACGAGTCATCTTAGCCTTACCAGGTCAGCCAGTATCAGCTCCGGAGATCCTTTCGCAGGGTCTCCATTGACCGGTGGCCAGTCTCCCATCAGTACTGGCAGGCGGGCGAGCGAGGCTTCGCTTGGCTTGAATCAGGCAGCTCGCCGCAGCAGCTGCTCCTCGTCGTCCGGATCCGGTGGCAACCCTTTCAGCGACAGACAAAGGACATCTGGCTCCGCCGTTCGAGCTGCCAGCCTCGCTAGTAACGGCACGATGAGCACCAGGGGTCGACTGAGCACAGACAGCAATAATGTGAACAACCCGTCTGCCGACATATACCGTCTCCCGAGCTCTACGAGTTCTGGCTCGACAGCCAGCACGCCTGCGCGACCACCCAGTCCCCCTGCGAAGCCCATGCTGGCAGTACCTACCGGCGAATCGCGTGTGTCATCGACTTCGGCTGGCACGGCAGGCACTCATCTGTCCTCCGGCGCTGCGCTGCGAATGTCGGGAGCTCAACCTGCGCAAGCATCTCTTGCACCGGGGGCAGATATGCAAGATGGCAAGGGAAAGAAGCGGCAGAAGGCGAAGCGAATTGCTAAAGACTTTGGATCAGCCTTCATCACCTCCATTGGAGCAGCAGCTCGCTTCACTTGAGGCGACGAACTCGGTTTCAGGGCAGCCGAAGAAAGGGGGGCATTCAGCTGCTTTTGCGGACATCGTCCCTGTAGCGCCTCTCAGACGCGTATGCGTGTTTTACTGAGACTCAGCAAGAGTATCTCGAGTCCTCCCTGTCGACACGACTAAGCGTCATACTGCAGAGACAGGGTAATTGAGGAAGCTGCCAGACTGGATGGACGTCGGTCTTGTAACGGTGGCAAGTGGCGAGCCGTGGCTACCGATTCCCACACTTCAACCTCTGCTCTACAGCTGCCCCTCTGTCGAGGCGATGAAGGGGCGCCGGCTGTGCTCGTCGAGCTGACTGGTGGCAAACGGTAGTATGAGAGGGCCACGTTTGCTGAGTTCTGTGCTTTCCTCTCCTCTCCTCTCATCTCCTTTCAACTCCTACACGCCTCCGCTATATACCTATCCCACACACCCAAAGTCCAAACCTCCTGCAACCACCAACCCTTTCACTTCACACAGTCCCCGATGTCCAACTATTTCGCCAGAGTCAAAGACTCGTTGAGCAGGCATGACGCTCAGAAAGCAGGGCAGCACCGGCGTCGCCCGCCACAACGGCAACTTAGTCCAGTCACCGCGCACGTCGCTCGACAGGCCCCGAACCGCTGCTTCGCCTCGGCCATCCCAACCAACCACCCCGAACCCGTAGCAGACTGGCCCAACCCCTGGTCCCTCGAGCGTGATGTCGAATACCGGCTCGAGTGCGACCCCCTCAAGGAACAGTACGGGGACAAGTACGACGTCGAGGAGGCAGAGTACGGGACTGACCGTCAATTCGAGACGCCCAACTGAGGAACTCTCGGAGAATTCCAACAACGGAAAAGACGATGCTACATCCGATCTGATGAAGAGGTACGAGGAAAAGCGGGCCCTCGTTAGAAGGACGACCGCCGAGCGAGGCGCGCGTCCGGAGGCGCGCGTCCGAACGCCCCCGCATTGTCGTCCACCGAGACCCACAAGCCAGCCAGCGGCGCGAGGCCATACATATAAGCGTATCGAAGCCCAGATCAATAGCACAGTAGTAGCATTCAACTGCTCCTGACCCCGGCTACTGTGCCTAAAGCTTCGATCGTGTCGCTTTCTCCCCTGACAGCAATCAAAGACGTTAGTCTACGACATGTGCATCTCGACGGGGCAGACTTGCTCCATCGCTGCCTCAGTCTGGTCCTCCCGCTGCTCCTACTTCACCTGTCGCAAAACAGGGGGAGGGCAGCTTTTGCACCTGTCTGTAGCTCTCTCCGCATATGCCGAGCCTGAAGCAGAATCGTGATGTGCCCACGGCCTTGTCAGCCATTGGCCACAGTCACACAGTGTCAGGGCGATGCTCTTACGGCGGGAGACCCACCCGGACTGCAAGCCTGCAGGGCAGCTGACTTGCTGAGCTCCGCTTTCACACCCCACAGTCGGGGCTGTACAACCATGCAAGCTCATCGGGCCACGCTCGCTTGGGTGCTAAAGGGGCTTTGGGGCGATGGACGTCAAACAGGCGCCACGCTGGGCGACCCTGCTTGACTCTGCGACAGCCACTCACACACAGCAACTCACGAGACCTGCAACCTCGTATCAGCACATTTCGCATCAATCCCGCGAACGTCAATAACTCTCCTCAACCAGCGATGGGCTTCTTGGACAATCCTCCTGCCTCAAACCGTCGAATGCGTCCCTATAGCATGGAGGTCGATGGCGTGGCCTTCACGCCACCAGAGTCTCCTGCATCGAGGCGCCGAACGCGTCCCTACAGCCAAAAAGTGGATGGCGTTGACTTCACGCCGTCAACCGCTCGCGTGTATGCGACTCGCAGGAATGCAGATGGATCCGCAACTTCCAGCAATAGCCCGAGGCGTCCGAGTACTGCTTCATCGTCTAACTCGGATACTCCCAGGCGCCTAGGCACTACCGCTTCGCCGGTCTCGGGTGCTTCGTCGTCCTTCACCTCGGATGGATCATCGTCCAAGGCACCGACAAATCAAGCGATCGCCAGAGTGTCGAAGTCGACTGCCAGTGGAGATGGCACAGCCACTCAGCGCGAGGATCCGGCTCTCAGGTTAGTCCATCCAGCCCTTCGCCAGCGCGTATCCTGGGACGCTATACGTCGTGACTCTCCCGTTCGCCGCACCGGCAGACATCCTTCCGTTGTCTGGGAAAAGTATGACGATAGGACGGGGCTGCCGTACGCGTAGCCGGCATGTGTACCCATGAGCGCCCTGGAGAGAATGGTTACTTGCTCGCAATGAAAGTCCAGAATGATGATATGTGAATTTGCAACAAGCTTTCGCTTGCTTCTTGGCTGTGAAGCGCTGGTAGAGCCTTCGCTGCCCATTGCCGACGTACAGGGGACGAGCTTTAGTCCAGGATGTAAGCACGCAAGAGATCTGCCTACTCGCGGTGCGTGCGTGGATGCAGATAGCCGCCATCCCCACTCGATGGGTCGTGTCCGCTCAGCGCCCATCAGGCCATCTCACCGTTATGCCGCATGGCGAATCATGCAGGCCTCAACGCGACTAGGCTACCTTTCGCGACTGAATGTAAGGGGCTGTCTCTGGTGCTGACCGGGCCACTTCCCTTCCATAGACGGCACCTCAGGCGGAGTGAAGCCGATGCGGTGCATCAGCTGTGCTCCCCGTCTACGCAGGCAAAGGAAAGGGAGTGTTTCAAGCCAGCCTCAATGGTGACTGGTTGAAAAGGAACGCCTGGCTTGCTCCTGCTTCAACTCCAAACCATATACATCACTTGCGCGACGTCGTGTCCTTCAGATCGCAATCATCGCTGCCTATGCCAGGATTCTTCAGTAGCCGTAGGAGGAGCAGCACGAAGCTGATAGCGGTCCCATACGATCCAAGGGACGCCATCGCCCTAGTCAAGCGGCAGCCGACTTTCGCCTCTGTCACCAGCTCAACCTTATCGAGGTCGAGCACCGGCCGCAGCACGATGTCCGGAACGGGCAGCACGACGCCCGCGCTCCCGAAGCCTACTCGAGAAATTCGCCAGCGCCGGAGCGAGTCTCGCACATCGTTAGGTACCGGCAGTTCCGCGCAGACACGGTCGGCCGCGTCACCTTCGCCTCAAAGGCGTGGCGAAGGCGGCACCACCGACATTCCGCAGCCACGTGGTTGGGCCTTCGTTGATGAGCCTGATCTCCCGGTGCCAAAGAGCCGCTGCGCCAAAGGGCACAAGGCTTGCGCTCCACACGCGGCTGGGAAGCCTCGCTAGTTGATTCGCTGACCCAGGCCTTGTCGAGGATAGGCTCCATCGTTGAGAAGATGTCATTTGCTTGCATGTAAAAGTCTGGAATAACGACATGGGTATCTTTAACGAGACCTGTTCGCTTCTTGGCGGTGTGTTGGTCGAGCATTGTCGTCACAAGTCACCTGCGAGACGACAGAGGTATTCAGTGTATGCACCTGCCGTAGCAGCCTCGCTGCGTCCGACGCACAGCTCATGTAGTAGGCGTCCTCCCCATCCGCATAGTAGCCCTTTTCGATGTCTTTGACCGTGAAGCCGAGCGTGTCCCTGTACAGTCCCAGGGCAGCGCGGTTTGTCCGCCGGACGTGCAGGCTGATGTACTGCGCCTTGTAAGTCTCGCGCATCGCGCGCTGCGCTTGCAGCATGAGCTTGTTGGCTATGCCCAAGCGGCGGTAGGTGCGCAGGACCGAGATGGACGTGACGTGCCCGTGCGGCGGAAGGGATGTGTCCTCGTCCCTGTCCATCCCAGGCTGAGCGTCAGCCGGTGGACCGGTTCGCAGAGAGTGAGACGACGTACATCTTTGCGAGGATGTAGCCGACGATCTTGCCCTCTGCTTCAGCTACGTAGGACAGCTGGGGCCATGTCAATGCGTGGTAGAGGTCTGTCCGGCAGCACAATGTCAGCCCTTCGGCGCCTGCTGAGTCTCCGGAACGCAGCTCGCATCGGCCGCTCCAGACTGACAGTACTTTTGGTTGTAGTTTTCGGGGAGGTTCATGATGTTGCAGTTCTGCATCTGCATCAGGTCCTCGACCTGTGTCGGGCATTAGAGGGCAGACGGAAGCGCGTCAGGACGGGCGCCTTGCTGCACTCGAGCCATAGAGACCGCATGGGCAACTGACGGTCGCTCTTCTGATATTCATCTTGACGCTGTGAGTGCTGTTGCTGTTGCTGCTGTTGCCTGTTGGGTGGTGTCCATCCAGCAGCAGTGTCTCCCCTCTCCCCCCTCCGGAGCACACGTTCGTGCGTCGACGCTGCTGCTCTTCGTCGACGACGACGACCTCCGGGCTGGTCGTCTTCTGCAATCACACATAAGCCCACATTCCAGCTACAGCAGCAGCAGCAGCAGCTCGCTTTCGATATAGGTCAGACGCCCCGGCTCTGCGATACTTTCCAAGGTGGGTCTCGCTGTTCGCAGCGGTGCCACCCCGCGGACATCGAGCTCGACCAGCTGGATACCCGGCCATTATGGCAGCGGCAGTTTGAGGCCGGCCGCGTACAACCAGACTGACGCTCCTGGTCCCTTCTCCTGGCCGCGTATCTGCGACCCCTCCGCTCACGTCACCGATGGCCCCGACCGACCATTCTCTCGTGCTGGCCCCCCTTTCTTTGACCGCGGACAGCTCTCGTCCACCATGTCCACGCAACCCCTCCTCCAGCGGTCAGCGCCCAACAAGCGGATAGCACTCCCTGTCCGGTGCGCATGCTCGCTTCTGCGCGGCCGAGCGCCCTCCCGGCTAGGCCTCAGCTCACCTGACCTGTACATCCCCGCAGCGTCGAGCCCAAAGTCTTCTTCGCCAACGAGTGCGTCGTGCCCTTTACACCTACGGCTTGTTGGTCTGCTCACACGTATCTCCGACACCCACAGGCGCACCTTTCTGTCATGGCTCAACTTCACCGTCGTCCTCGCCGGCCTCTCCATCGGTCTGCTCAACTTTGGCGACAAGGTCGGCAAGATCAGCGCAGCAATGTTCACCCTCGTCGCAATGGCAGTCATGATCTACGCTCTCGTGACGTACCACTGGCGAGCGAATGCCATCCGCAAGCGCGGATCTGGGCCGTACGATGACCGCCTCGGCCCTACCTGCCTCTGTCTCTCCTTGCTTGGTGGGCATCTCATCCAGCGCGCCCGACGTCCAGTTGCTCATGGATGACAAGCTTGCTTCTTTACCTCACAGCCGCTGTCATTGTCAACTTCGTCTTGCGGATCATCGACTAACCTCCGATATCGTCCTCTACGTCTGTCACATCTCGTAATGGTACTTCTGTCTGTAAATCAAGATTCTTCTCACGGTGTGCACTCTGAGTTACAGACGCTCCTGACAATGCAGGATACACGCCTGTTGGCGCGCCGCGTTGCCGTCGCGAGTGAGCATGCGCGCACGGACTGACTAGCCCGGGTGCAGCTCTCATTCTCTGGCGCTCCAATGCCAACAAGTCGGCTGAGGTCGCCCTTCATGAGCTTCCAGCCGGGATACTTTCACCGCCGACAGATCGCCACCAGGGTTCATGCACCGCTCACACTAGTCAAAGGGGAGATAGGCTCTGCGGTCAGATCTGAAGCTCGAAATGAGCATCTAGGCACACGACCATCACCCTCTGACAGATTCGTGCTGAATCCGCCTCCGATTTGTTCCAACTCTATTACCAGAGTCAAGTGAACCGCCAAGCCGATGCAGACTGTCAGCGGGTCGCAGTCCCAGGGACGTTCACGACGCTCGGACTCCAATGGACTGGCATATTCACAACTCAAGCTAGTGTCAGTCTGCAAATCAGTCCTCGTCGATAGTCAACCCAAAGTGCGCCTCATCTACTATGCGGAGGTCAATGAGCGTCAACGAGATCGGTCGCTCATTGTGCCACTGGAGGACGAGTCTGGTCAACCCTTTGCCGCCACACCCGAGAATGCTTGCCGTTCTACGAGCCAACACAACGCGTATGTACCCGGTGGCCGGGACAGCCGGATCGCCACAACAGTTAAAGGCATACGTAGTCACGGTAGATCAGGCCGCTCATCGAGACCCACCGAGGGTTAACGTAGCTGCTCAGGTCCGTAGGGGTCCCCTCAGAGGTTCCTTCTCGAATGTCACACCTCCAGCCACGCCAAGGCGGGGCGGCCGGTTGCATCAAATTCAGAGGGTGAGTGAGGGGCAACGTTGGCCCGCATGGCGGGCCCTTTTCGTCAATTAAGCTGAGAGCTTGTCCAAAACCAGCCGGCATCGAATTGGCCGGCCCATCTCACCCTCCCGACGGACAATCTCCGTCCGGTTCCGGATGGGCGAGGAGGCTGGACATATAGAGTGATGATCCGCGCCGGGAGTCGACAGCATTTCTTCGATCTCGTTTACGTCGGGCAGAATTCCTCGGTCCTCGCAGGCGACCACATTGGCAACACTGATCATGTGATCGCTACATACCGGGCTGTCTATCGCCTTAGGACGGCTCAGGTTCCATACGGCCACTACGAGCTGGAGGCGCTGTAGGAGATTGGGCAGAGACCGCAGACATGTCTGCGCCAGAACAAGCCGGGAGGTCGGCAGGCGGTTGGACTGCAGCTCTAATACTGCTCTCTGTCAAACCACCTCTTGGCAGCCTTGGCTTGGCCACCCAGTTTCGCACAGTCTCGATCAGGGACTCCGTTGCGCCTGCTGCCCTCTGCTCATGGCGGGCGGGCAGGCTGATGCTGCACCTGTGATGATACCCTGATATCGCGATTGAGTCCCTCCTCTTATTCCAGATTCCGATTCCGATATACCAAGCGTGTCCACTCAGCACTGATCGCCTCTCACGCTCGCTCCTGATCTGCAAAGCCACCTGTCAGCAGCCAGATCGTGCCAGACAGGGGTGCCGAACACCGAGGCCAGACGAAGCAGCTGACTCTCGTCACTCGACTCTTCACTGCAGCTGCTCAAGCGGATCTCGTGTCGTCACCGAGGACAGCCTTCATCGCGTCTGAAGCGGCGCTCGCCCGGCGCGGATCAGCTGACGCCTCAAGCAACGTGGGAACGCCTCGAGGAAGCATCGCCTCGACCGTCTAACGATCTGCAGTCAGACACGGTCTCTGCTCCTGGTGTAGTGCTCGCGCGGTCTATAAAAGCAGGGGCAGATCACCCTCCAGCACCTCTCCTCCACTTCAGTCAGAGCTTCTTGCACGCCGTCTGCCATCTCCCCAGTTCTCCCTTCGCCCGCGCTATTCTCTTCTATCGGGAACATCTGCTGTCGAGATGATGGCTCTGCGCGCAAGCCCCGGTCCAGGTCGGAACGGAGCATCGACACCTTTGTCGACCAGCACTTCCAGAGGCAGTAGTCCTTCTGACGCCAATACTCCTTCTGGTGCGACTACCCCTTCCAGAGACTTTTCCCGGTGGTCTCCTGCGACCAAAGGCACTGGGACTCAGCTGGCTTCAGACTTGGAGGCGGTAACGGCGCGTTTGACGCGTATGTCTGTGGCGCCTCAAAAGATCGTTCCCCGAGTAGCACCGCAAAAACGCCCTTCTAACAGAATGCGGCCTGGATCTACGTGGCCGTCTACGCCCTCACCTGTCCCTTCCCATGTGAGCACTGACGGTCATTGGTTGCGTGGGGGCCAGAGTTGGGCAAGCTGACAGTCTAGAGCTCGGCATTCGCACCTTCAGGGCTTCCGCAACGAGGTGCTGCTCGCTCATGCTAATATTAGGGAACTTCCCTCTGGCATTTCGATCTCCTTTGAGACTGAAGGCGGCTCATGTCTTGTTGAGCTCGTAAACAAGGACAACCGCAAGAAAGCCGATTTGGTCGGCAAGGTTGCCATCAAAGGGCCTGTAACTGCCGGCAGACCGGACTATTATTGTCTGCCATCCAGGAGAGTGGGTCACAGAGCCATAGACAGGTTCGTTGTACCGTGAGCAGAGTTGCGGTAGTAGCAGGCCCGCTTAAAGACAAGACAGACGACCGCAGCATGCCGACTTGCTCTGCGCAATACCAAAGCTAGAATTGCTCCGTTCTAAAGAGGCTTACAGGTCTCTGCTGTGCGAGGAAGCTCTGGCTCCAAGCCGTACAAATTGTCTTCGGGCTCTCGCCTGTATCGACTGTGCTGGCAGCGACCTGCGGGAGGGTCCGAACTGCTCGTCTGTCTCTGAGATAGATGACGAGTCACTTCCTGCGCATGATTGTCCAGCGCAGGTGTAGTCGGCTCGCTGAGACGAGACGGCTAATGTGCCTGTATCTCAGATCGCCAGGTTGACCTCCGCCCGTGGATCGCGCCTGTCGCAAGGGCATAACAGGCCAAGGGCATCGGTCGGGATGCATTACCGAGTCCCAGTGGGAGCACGATCATGACTGCCTGCAAAGTCGCAGTACAATCCAATCTCAGCTGCTTGAGCTCGATTCTACACTCTGACTGCGGTGAGCGCTCGGCCTGACCTACATTGACGGGGTGTGCACCAGATTTTCCCGAGGCCGTCTTTACTGCTTTGAACCATTCGTGCCTTCGTTGAGCAGCTTGCTCAGGTCTGCCAGGACCTTTGCGTCTGCGTCCGATGCGACGCCGTTCGGATCCGCCGCTCCGAGTGAAGCCCCATCGGAGCCCATACTCCGCCTCGCATCGAGGGTGCGTTGGATGAGCGGGACGAGTCTGCGCTCAGGGGTTGCAGCGAGGTTCTTGTCCTGCGAGAGCTTGAAGGCGAAGAGGCCCGATGCGATCCCGACGAGGATGTCTGCGGTGCTGTGGGCGGCGGGGGGAGAGCCTCTCTGATCAGCACATCGAGGAAGAAGTCGCGACACGATGGGTTGCACAGCGCAAGCTTACCGTCCGATGAGATACATGATGTGCAGTATGATCGTTGCCTGTGGTTGTTATGGGTTCGGGTTCGGTGACCACAAGCCAGACAGGCGCGTTTGGATGCGCTGACTGGAGTGAGGCACGCCCGAGCGGGCGCCCGTCAGGTCAATTCGGCATCGCCAGGGAACCCCACACGACCAGATAAGTATAGCAGACGGTATGCATCGCATGCCACCATGCGCAACTGAGTGTCTATATCCATCTACATGTGTGTATCATACATGCTCCTGTTTCTTGTTGTTGCACTGCGAAGATGCCGAGCATGCGGCTCTGAGCGCGTCGACCAGCTGCCAGCTGCCGGCCTGAGCGCGGTGGTGGCGGTGGAATGGGGCGAGGAAGAGGGGCGGCCAGCCGACAGAGGGCGATGGATGGGCTGACGGACTCTTCCTCTTCTTCTCCTCATCACCAACGGGCAAGGAAGGGAGAACAGCAGGAGCACCATACACAGACAGCTGCAAGCTACACACGCTCCTTCCCCCCTTTGCATAAACTGTCCATAACCATGGCGTCGTCGTCGTCGTCGACCACCCGCCGCAGCGCGAGCAACAAACAGCAGCGCCGACGGATTGCCCTCCTCTCTGCCACCCTCGCAGCAACAGCAGGGTCAGCAGCAGCGCAGAACAAGGCAAACACCTGGAGCGTCGTAGGAGAGTCGGGCGTATCTGCCCAGCAGCTGTTCCGTGGCCAAGGCAACAAGGTGTGTTGGTAGAGAGCGTCCATCGACCTCGAGTGTGCGCGTCGGCGGGCGGTGCGCGACTTTGAGGGGAGGGGAGAGAGAGACACCGCCGTCGCTCTCTGTGACGACGGGGGAATCAGTACAGAGATTTTCGATGGGGGGTGGCTGATCCGCATTGCGCGCGATACAGGTGTACATTCTCGACAAGGTCGAGAACAACCCCGTCCAGATCAACGGTCACCCAGGTGCGCGCCCCTCTCTGCGGACCTCCCTAGTGTCGCAGGCAGCGAGTGGGCATCGAGACTGATTTGCGACTTTGCCCCACAGCATGGGCAACTGAGTACGACACCACGACAAACACCTACCGCACCCAGGACGTCGCAACAAATACCTTCTGCGCCGGCGGTAACGTCCTCGGTGAGTGCGACTGCCGAGTCTGCTTGGGCGGGCGGAGGCTTGTGCGCCGCCTGCCTGGGTCGGGCTTCGCACACAGGGCAGCGTCGGCTGAGTCTCGTTGCGGACTTGCAGCCAACGGAACATGGGCTATCTTTGGAGGCAACAAGGCTGTCACGTACGGAGGACGCGATGGTACGCCAGGGGCCGCACCCTACCAGAACTACAACGGAGGAACGGCCATTCGCCTGTTTACGCCATGCACGGACGGATCATGCGAGTACACGACACCGCCCAATGCATTCATGCAGTCCGAGCGGTGGTACCCGACCATTGAGACGCTACAAGACGGTACTTTGGCGATCGTGAGTGATGAGCAGCAGGCCGGGTTTCAGGCCGACCCCTTTGCTGATCCCGCCCACGCGACAACAGCTCGGAGGGATGCGTGATGGAGGCTACGTCAACACCGAGTACGCCGACAACCCGACTGTCGAGTACTGGCCGAGCAAGGGCAACCAGATTGGCCTCAACATTCTCGCAGAGACGCTGCCGTGCAACCTATACCCCCTCACCTACCTCCTGCCATCGGGCAACCTCTTCATCCAGTCCAACCTGAAGGCTTCCATCTTTGACTGGCAGAACAGCGTCGAGCACCCTTTGCCAGACATTCCGCACGCTGTCCGAGTCTACCCTGCTTCCGGTGCTTCTGCCATTCTTCCCCTCACCCCAGCCAACAACTGGACGGCGACAATGCTCTTCTGCGGTGGAACGGACCTGCAGCCAGACCAGTGGATGACCAACCCCAACTGGAACGTGGCGGCGTACCCAGCAGACGATACTTGTGTGAGCATCACACCCGATGTGAGCTCGGCGTGGGAGGAGGAGGACAAGATGATGGAGGGCCGCTCGATGGGACAGTTCATCAACCTGCCAGACGGCAGGCTGTTCCATCTGAACGGTATCGCGACGGGCACTGCAGGCTACGGCAACACGTCGTGGGCCATCGGCCAGTCGTACGGTAACAACCCGCTCCTCACAGCGGCGTACTACGACCCGTCTGCACCGAAAGGCCAGCGGTGGCAGCGCCCTTCGAACCTCGAGTCCATGACGGTCCAGCGGCTGTACCACTCGTCCGCAACGCTCATGGCCGACGGCTCGATCTTCAACGCCGGCTCCAACCCCAATGCCGACTACATCCCGCGCTCTGGCTTTGTCGATTCGAACGGCCTCACGTACCCTTTCCCGACCGAGTACCGGGTCGAGATGTTCTACCCCGACTACTACGACGAGAGGAAGCCGCAGCCGACGGGTCTGCCGACCAACCTCACGTACGGAGGACCGTCCTTTGACATTCAGCTCAGCGCGCTCGACCTGTCGAACAATGCGAGCAACATTGACTCGGCCAAGGTCATTGTCATGCGCACGGGCTACTCGACGCACGCCATGAATATGGTGGGTCTTCCCCGCCTACTGACTCAGCTTGAAGGGCAGAAGACTGACTAGTGAGCATCATTCCACAGGGCATGCGCATGGTCCAGCTCAACTCGACATGGTCGCTCAACGACGACGGTACGGGTGTGCTGCACTCGTCGCAGATGCCGCCCAACCCGTCCATTATGGCTCCCGGCCCCGCGCTCCTCTACATTGTCATCAACGGCGTCCCGTCGACGGGTATCGACATCATGGTCGGTGATGGCGAGATTGGCGACCAGACCATCTACCCTGTGCCCACGCTGCCAGGAACGATCGCGCAGTCTGGCGCGACCATCAGCACGACCAACAGTGGGACGAAGGTCAATGGCAATGCTGCCAGCAACAACAACAACAATGGCGGCACGGCCGGCGGAAACAGCGGCGCGGGCGTCGCTAACGTGGTAAAGACGACGTCGCTTGCGCTTGCCGTGGTCGCGGCCGTCGCTGCCGTCATTCTATAGATGGTTCCGCCTCATCAACCATCGCTCAGTGTGCAGTACCCTCGTTGCGGTTGCTACGCCCACACTCGCATGCACAAACACTCGTCGTTCTTTCCCATCCGCTCAGGCACATAGCTTGATGTTGCGCGACTACTCGCCCTTAGAAGCGTTGTGCCAGCGACCATTTTAGTCTTTCCTTCTCATCCCTAATGCAACATGGACATTGTGTGACAATCGCGCATCGGCTCCGCTTGACTCGATCTTGCTCCCTTGCACCCTGTCTTTCTGCACTTTTCCCAGAGCGAGTCATCGTTATCGTCTGGCATGCCCTCCCTCCTCTTGCCGCCACCGAGCCCCCCAAAAAGCGTGACCTGGGTGCGAGGCTGCGCAGAAGTCGCAGGAGGAGAATGTGACGACGTCGACGGCCTTGTCCTCTGCTCCATTGCACATCTCATATCATCACAGTGCAGCCATGGCATCAAAGAAGAGCTTTGGCGCGACGAATACGCGCAACATCTGGTGAGTCGGCGGTCGCACGGTCGGGTCAGCACGGGCAGCGATGACGACGGCGAGAGAGAGCGAGAGAGAGCGAGAGAGAGGGAGGAGCTGAAATGACGGGCAACCCGACTCACGCGCGCTCTCGCAGCATCGTGGGCCACGTCGACCATGGAAAATCATCGTATGCCGACTCGCTCCTCGCAGCCAACAACATCATCTCGGCGCGCATGGCGGGGAAGATGCGCTACCTCGATTCGCGAGAGGACGAGCAGGAGCGAGGCATCACCATGGAGAGCTCGGCCGTCAGCTTGAACTACAGGACAATGCGGCGCGCAACAGAGGGTGGGTAGCCGAGCTGCGTCTCGCCTTCGTCCGCGCTCATCCTTGAGATCGTGCGGCTTCTCCTTACTTTTCTGTTTCGCACATGCTGCAGACAGCCAGCCAGTACAGGAAGACTACATGATCAACCTTATCGACACTCCGGGACACGTCGACTTCTCAAGTGAAGTATCGACGGCCTCGCGGCTGTGCGATGGCGCGCTTGTCATGGTCGACGCCGTCGAAGGAGTGTGTACCCAGGTGGGGCTTCTCGCTGACCATGTCCACTACTCCTGCGCATCTACACGCTAATTACATCTCATGCCTTTCGACTCGCAGACCATCACAGTCCTGCGGCAGGCGTGGGTGGAGCGGCTCAAGCCCGTGCTCGTCATCAACAAGCTCGACCGCCTCATCACCGAGCTGCGCCTCGCGCCCATCGAGGCGCACCATCACCTCACCCAGCTCGTTGAGCAGGTCAACGCTGTCATGGGCAGCTTCCACGCCGGCGAGCGCATGGAGGATGACCTGCGCTGGCGGGAAGATCGCGAGCGGCGCCTGGCTGCCAAGAAGGACAAGCTGCAGGACGAGGCAGCCGGACGAGCCAACAGCGCTGCTTCTGCAGAGGCTCCTGCCTCGGGCTCGAGCTCGAGCTCGAATGGCGCCGCAGCTACTTCGACCTCGAAGCCGGCAGATGGCGCGGATCCTGAGGATGACGTATATGAAGAGCGCGACGACGAGGACATCTACTTCGCGCCCGAACAGGGCAACGTCATCTTCGCGTCAGCCATCGATGGGTGGGCTTTCCGCGTCAGCCAGTTCGCAGCTATCCATGCGAAGCGGCTGGGCATCAAGGAGACGAATCTGCGCAAGGTCCTCTGGGGCGATTTCTACCTTGACCCGAAGACCAAGCGTGTTCTCAGTAGGAAACATCTTGGCAGGCGGATATTGAAGCCCATGTTCGTGCAGTTCGTGCTGGAAAACCTATGGGCGGTTTACGATAGTGTCCTCCTCAACCAGTACGTGACCTCTGCCCGTGCGCATGGTCGTTTGTCGTTCGCCTGACCACCTTCGCCGTCATTCGCCAGCGACAACGACAAGATCAGCAAGATCGTGACCGCCTTGGGAGTCAAGATCAGACCGCAAGAGCTCAAAACGAAAGACTATCGGGTGCTTCTGCAAGCCGTCGTGTCTCAATGGCTACCATTGGCTCCTGCAACATTCCGCGCCATTGTCGAGGTCATTCCGCCACCGCCTCAGGCGCAGTCGGTGCGGATACCGAAGATGCTGCACCCAGATCTACCATACCACCAGACAACGGTCGAGCCGCAAAACAAGCTCGAGCGCGATCTATACTCCGGCGCCAGCGGAGCCGAGGCATTCACAATTGCCTACATCAGCAAGATGTTTGCAGTTCCCGCGGACGCGCTGCCGCAGAACCAGCGCAAGCCGCTAACAGCGGAGGATATGCGTCAGCGCGGGCGCGCGAGCAGAGAGGCCGCCGCCGCACTTGCTGCGACCGGCGCTATTGTCGTCGATCAGTCAAAGTCGCTCGAAGCGACAGAGGCGCCAGGGTCGGCGGATGCGCCGGAAGAGCCCGTCGCGGACGCAACCGCAGAAAAGCAGGAAGAAGAGGTCTTGCTCGGCTTTGCTCGGCTGTACTCTGGCACCATGCGCGCGGGACAGCATGTATACGCTCTACTGCCCAAATACGACGTCGCTCTGCTTCCAACACATCCCAGGAACTCCAAGTTCATCGTCCCCGTCAAGGTGCAGTATCTGTACATGATGATGGGGAGGGACCTCGTCATGGTGGATGAAGTGCCGGCGGGCAATGTCTTTGCTATCGCTGGCTTGGATGGAAAGATCTTGCGGAATGGCACACTCTGTGGCGTTCAAGACCAAGAAGAGACGGCGGTACAGGAGGCAGGAAAAGATCGGGAGTGCTTCGTCAATCTCGCCGGGCTGCATATGACGGTCAGTCGAGGATGCGCTGGTCATCTAGCTGACGGCGTGACTGACGCACTTCATATCATAGTCCGCTCCGATCGTCCGAGTGGCACTCGAGCCCAAGGAGCCTTGTGAGTATAGCCGCCTAGGTGTTGTACAACTCGACAGTCTTGCTGAGGAAGCCGTGTGCGTCTCAGCCGAGATGCCCAAACTCGTCGAGGGACTGCGTCTGCTGAATCAGGCAGACTCCTGCGTCGAGACGCTTGTGCAAGAGACCGGGGAGCACGTCATATTGACTGCCGGAGAGCTGCATCTGGAGGTGAGTACTTTGAGCTCTCTGCTTGTCGGTCGTGCAGATGCCAACCTCGATTTTCCCCTATTCATCCCATCAGCGCTGCCTTCGAGATCTCCGCGAGCGCTTCGCGAAGATCGAGATCCAGGCATCACCGCCAATCGTGCCCTTCCGCGAGACGGCGGTACATGGCGTTGACATGGCCCCTCCGAAGACCAAGGACGCCGCCCGAGGCACTATTCACGGCACAGTACAGAGTGGGCTCGTCAAGTACACGCTGCGGGCCCGGCCTCTACCGGCAGAAGTGACCGCCTTCCTCTCGACGAATGTCGAAGCGCTTAAGCGCGTAGTGCAGAAGGAGCGCGAGCTGTCCAATGCGGACGCCTCGCATATGGATGAGGCTGCCATCGACGAGTCCTCTGCGCAGGGCGGCACGGACGCAACGCAGCAACTGGCCAAGCTCGCTCCAGCCGATTTCTGGAAGCAGCTTGAAGCGCTCTTTGCAAAAGCCGGCAAGGAGTGGCAGGGCGTCTCGAGCCGCATCTGGGCGTTCGGTCCGCGGCGCATCGGGCCCAACATCCTCGTTGATAATTTGCAGACCGGCAGGTCCAGGTCAATGCAGCGTCGCTCTCAGATCGACAGACAGGCGTCCGCAAATGGTACGCCGGCTCGCTCCACCTCGCCGGTGCCTGGTCAAGCCGAAACAGGGGATCAGCCGGATAGTCTGGGATCTCATGCAGAGTCTGGCATCAACATTCGTGCTTTCGACGAGAGCATCGATACCGCCTTCCAGCTTACGACGCTAAGGGGTCCCTTGTGCAACGAGCCGGTCCAGGGAATGGCCTACTTTGTCGAGAAGCTTGAGGTGGACGAACAGGCGGAAGGAGCGGATGCGCGTGAGTCCACCACCTCCTATCCTACTCTTCAGCCTCGCTCGCGATCCTCAACTGACGAACCGTGCACTCCACAGTCCGAACACGCTTCTCGCAAGTCACCGGCAGTCTCATCTCGTCAGCGCAGGAGACGTTCCGGCAAGGCCTGCTCGACTGGTCGCCGCGCCTCTTGCTCGCCATGTACTCATGCGACATCCAGGCGTCCACGGATGTCCTGGGTAAAGTGTATGGAGTAGTTGCACGACGGAGGGGCAGGATTGTCTCGGAGGAGATGAAGGAGGGCACATCCTTCTTCACCATCTCGGCGCTCATGCCCGTCGTCGAGAGCTTCAACTTTGCGGACGGTGAGTCGATCCTCGAATCCCTTTGACGGCATATCGACCACTCAGAGCTGACGCCAGTGGCATGTAATGATATCGCAGAGATCCGCAAACGCACATCGGGTGCTGCCAGCCCGCAGCTCGTCTTCTATGGGTATGAGATGCTCGACATCGACCCTTACTGGGTGCCAACGACCGAAGAGGAGCTCGAGGATCTTGGCGAGAAGGCCGACAGGGAGAACGTGGCGCGTCGGTACATGGATCAGGTGCGCAAGCGCAAGGGCCTCTTTGTCGAGAAGAAGGTGGTAGAGAGCGCGGAGAAGCAGCGAACCCTCAAGCGCTGAGAGGCGCGGCTGTACAACATACGTTGTCAGATCGTGCAACAATGTTGGCGCGTATTCGTGCGGGCGCGAGGGAGAGAGACGCTCTGCATTGACGTCAAGCGAAGACTGGTCTGCATACATACACGTTTTCGTAACTGAGCAGAGCAAGATGGAAGCGATAAGCGAAGCAGCAGACAGCAATGAGATGCGTGCACAGCGGATGCACCGTCACGGGACTAGTGTCTCTAATTAGAAGGGCGGGGCACACGGGTTGGGGAATTGGGTAGAGTAGGAGGACCCCAGCAGAGCGTGAGCAGTGGTGACGGCGCGCTCAAGGGCGCAATTCGAATGGCAGCGAGCCGTGCCTGTGATATCTCATCCTTCAGACTTCGTCCCAGACGCTAATTGCTATCACCTGCATCAACTCACCGAAAAAGAACGCGCATCACCGTGTCGCTACCGCCGTGCTGATCTGCGGTCTTGCTCTTCCTCTAGCAAACGACACACTTCTTGTTCTTGGTCTTCGTCACGGGTGCCGGCTGCAGGACCGCTCTTATCGCCTCATCGAAGACTGACTTGAGGTTACGCTGCGTCAGTGCGGAGCACTCGAGGTATCTGACGTCGAGAAGAGCCGCTGTCAGTTCGCCAGTGATTGGCGGCAAAAGACCCTGTGAGCTCGACGACGCACTTCCTCGCCCGGATCTCCTTTGCGGCCTCGTTGGCAGCCTCGTACGTGATGGGCGCCATCTTGCGGTCGCGCAGCTTCTGCTTCGTGTCCTCGTCGTCGCGCAAGTCGAGCTTCGTCCCGACGAGGATGATGGGGATGTTTGGCGCGTGATGTTGAATCTCTGGGTACCACTGTGAACGCAGCAGTCGTGTATAGGCTGTCAGCTCTAGCGTTCGAAGTTGCAGGAGGGGCGCGTGCATACCTTTGTCCTGACATTCTCAAAGCTCGGGGGCGATACGAGCGAGAAGCAAATGAGGAAGACGTCCGTTTGAGGGTACGACAGCGGCCGGAGGCGGTCGTAATCCTCCTGTCCTGCGGTATCC
This sequence comes from Symmetrospora coprosmae, assembly GCA_008802785.1. Classification (NCBI taxonomy): domain Eukaryota; kingdom Fungi; phylum Basidiomycota; class Cystobasidiomycetes; family Symmetrosporaceae; genus Symmetrospora; species Symmetrospora coprosmae. The sequence goes on along the minus strand of VUYT01000001.1, from coordinate 187,799 downwards.
CAGAGCCCGAGGTTGATGGGCTTGCCATCGACCATGACGCTCGCCGAGTAGTTGTCGAAGACTGTCGGGATGTACTCGCCCTGTGAGGTAATAAGAGCACGAGCAGAGCGTCAGCAAGAGCGACCACACTCGTCACTGGAGACAGCTCATCACTCACCGGGAAGGCATTCTATGCAGGAGGTAACGCGGCATGTGCGGAACGCGTACTTTAAGCTCAGCTCAGGGAAAGACGCTGCTAAGGAGGAAGGGGAAGCCTCACCGTAGTGTAGCTGATGAGCAGACATGTCTACGTGACCCATGCAGGCAGCCAACAGCAGGCGCATAGCGATAATGCATTGGCCGTCGACCGTCGCGGCGGGCGGGCGCGACCCAAAGTTCAGCGCGAGTCGGCATCCCATCGGAGTCGGTCGGGCGAAGAGGCCGGGAGAGGACAGCACATTGACAGCAGCACATCAGCCATCTTCTGTGAATGTCTTGCTTGCACTGGTCCCGCGCCGCTGCCCCGTCTTCTCTGGCTCTTGCTGCACCAGCACGGCGTCCACCCTACCCCGCCGGCGGTCGCACACGCGCGGGCGCGCCTCAAGGCCATGGCCACGGGGACCAGCAGCGCGCTGCGCAACTCGGACGATAGCGAGCGCATCGTGCACGGCATTCACAAACCTTGCCCACAGCTCCATCTCCTACTACGACACATTTTAGGCTCGTCATTGCGCTGTCGTTGTCGTTATCGCTTGAAGTCGTCGCGGTTTCCGGAGTCCTGAGGTTCTGAGGCAAAGGGCAGGTGCCCGGGGGCGCGTCGACACCCAGCCAGCCTCAAAACGACCCCAAACCGCGAAGGCAGCGAGGGCATACACCTACATAGTTCTGGTCGTCTGGATGATGTACGCGCAGCGACTACATGGCATGCGACAGTCTGGCGGACCCTTGGCATAAGTCCGGTCCTAGGTGGTGGTGGCAAATGCTCGGCTCGCTTAGTTGATGGCAATGGGTTTGCGGCAGGACATTCAGATTGTGGCCTTTCTGAATGAGGCTCTACGGCTCCAATGCGATGAAAGCGAAAAGAGCCGGCGACTGGCACCTCGGCTCTGCTCTGCTATTGCATCAGGCCGCTCAGGGCAGCCTCAAGCTGTTCTGATACCACGGCCGACAAGTACGAAATGGAAAAGAAGGTAAAGGACTGCATGCAAGAAACCCTCGAAGCTAGAACTATGCTACCCCTGCTGTGCGAAAAGAGCCAGTATTTCGGAGAAGGAGCGAGCGTGGATCCGAGGTAGGAAAGTGTGGAAGGAAAGAAAGAAACGGAACTAATGCATCCGGGTCAGAACCTGCCGAGCGTTGCGCGTCACGACCTTTGTCACGGTCGCCGTCTTTGTGATGGTCGACGTGACCGTCTTCGCGGCAGCGCAAGTTCCGCCCGTCGTGGTGGGCTTGCTCGATGCGGTCGAGGTCGAAGCGGGCTTGGTGCCGGTACTGGCTGCTGCCGTCGTGCTGCGCTTGCTCGTCGTGGCAGACGGTGCTAACTGCGTGCTGCTTGCGCTGGTCACGACGGGGTTGCCAGGGCTGGTCAGGCCGTCATTGCATGGCGCCTGGAACTGCGCGAGTGCCTCCGCCTCGGTCTTCGTGACAGCGTTGCAGCCAGGCAGCTTAGGAAGCCAGCCTTTGACCTATCCAAGGGTGCAGACGAATGTTTCAGCTCGGTTTTTGACGGGCAGCCACCCGCTTCAAAGCCATGAGCTTACCTTCTCGCCTTGGACGTGGGGAGATTCGCCCTTCAGCTTGCAAGCCTCCATCTGCGCTCCAGTCTGGGTAGTGAAGTGCTTGCAGATGTCCGTCCGGCCGCTGCGAGGGCGAAATGTGAGTTCCTCGCTCCTGCCTCCATGCTAGCCATTCAAACGCACTCTCCGGTCGGACCACCGTCACACTCCTTGAGAGCCTTGGCAAGCACTGCGTTGTCCCAAGCAGCAAAGAAGTCCTGTTGGCCATTCAATCTCGTCAGCGGTCCCCCGTGCGATGAGCCGGGACCTCCAGTACTCACTCCATGGAAGCCGTAGCCAGTCGGATCGCCGGTAGATAGCACCATGGGTTGAGAAGGATTCATGGCATCTGCCCACGGGACATCCCTGAGGAAGTTGGAGAAGTAGAGCTGTGGGATCCGGCGATCGACATTAGCGCGGTGCGCGCGGAAACGCCCTTCTTGACCTGCAGGACTGGTGGGAACATACCTCGTAGTGCAGCTACATCATGGACGCGAGGAATGACGATAGTGGGTCAGTTCCAATGTCAGGACTCGTTGTTACAGTGTTATACCAGGCTCACCTCCGGGTAGAGGTTCGGGTGCGTGACCGGGCAGCTACCGTTGGCCAGCCTGTACGCCATGTGCGACGTGTGGTCCGCTGAGTCGGTCTGACCGTTTCCGCAGCTCTGCATGCGACATCATAAGTCCTCTCGTCAGCGTTCGGCTTTCCTAGACAGGCCCGCCCGCTGGTGGCTCACCGGGAAGAAGACATTCGCTCGAGTGCCATCCGGGCACTCGGTAGGAGGGAACGTTGCTGTCTTTGTGCTGAGAGATGGAGCAGAAGTGTTAGCCCTCTTGCGTGGGATAATACCGAACGAAGGCAGGGGCCGCTCACTTCGGCAGGTTCTTCGAGTACCGCAGGCAGTCGAAGTATGTCCTGCACAAGAAGGGACCGGTCAGGGTACACGAGAGATGCGGATGCATCGGACCGGTACCTACACGTCCGCTCGAGCGTTCGGCGCCGAGTACTGGGTGCGGGTGAAAGGGTTTCCTGCCAGGATGCGGAGTCCTACATAGCAGATAAACAGGCGAGGCTCATCTCAGTAAGACGCGTCTCCCGTGACGCGATGCATCGGCATAGGGCATCATCGCACCCTCAGGGAATGGCTTGGTGTTCTCGTTGACATTGTAGCCGTAGTAGACTGCAGATCAGCATCACAAGGCATGAGAGGGTCAGCCACAGTGGTTGACAAGCAAACCAGACAATGCGATTCTCACCCTGCTGCCCCTGGTTGCCGATATCGGGCGCGATGAACGAGCCATTCTTGTGCCAGAAGTAGACGCTGCAGACGCCAGGAAGTATCAGTATCTGTCTGTAGATTCACTGGCGTCATAGTCGACGTACAGAGGAGACCAGTATGCAGACAGCTGGTAGATAGGCAATACGAAACGCCACCAGGTCGGGTCAGCGAGGTGCTCTCAAGACGACTCAAGCCTCGGGGAATCAGGAGGGTTGCAACTCACATCGGCGGTCACGCCAGCAGTCGTGCAGTTGGACTTGCGCATGGTAGCAAAGTCGACGGTCAGGCCAAAGTTGGAGCCTTGAAGGGGAAGAGACGAGCGGCGTCAGCGGGCTGTTCGGACGCTTGCAACACCGCCATGAGAAGGGCGTACCACCGGCAATAGAGTGCTACGGATGATCACAGAGTGTCAGATGATACTCCTGCAATGGCAGGAACTGCCAAGCCACTCACGGCATGCGCGCTACGTCCTCCCGGACTGATGATCGGATCAGCCCGCTCGGTGACGAGGACCTGGCGAACGAGCAAGTCGTGGCTGCTTCAGTATGACATGACGGGCTACTCTCCGTCGAAGGTCATCAGTCGGCAGTACCGACCTGGTTAGCGAGTCTGAAGAACGCATCGACCGGCTGGAGCTGCTGGGCGAGCGCGATCAAGGCAACGAGCGCTGCACCCTTGGACGACATGGCTGGCGTCGTCGAGATGGAATTTCAGAGAAGAGTGAGATGCTTGAAAGAACTCGTAGTAGACGTTCAGTGGGTACAGCGAAAGTGGGGGTGTGCGCTTGACGGCCAGGTCTGAGCGGACTGAACGAGTTGAACTTCTGGATGCGATGCGGACGAGAACTGCGCAAAAGGGAATGATGGGAAACGAAGAAGAGGAAGCGATGCGAGGGTGACTGACTGGATGAATGAATGAAGGGAAGAGTGCGACTGAAGGAGAGGATAGTGCTTAAATTGGAGAGATGCGCGCGACTCCCGCTTCGCTTCGGCGTCCAGGCACAACGCCTCGCACGTGCTGGCTTTGGTCCATAGCATGAAAAAGGGGACCGTTCGCGACTGCGACCAAAGCAAGGCCGCCGCTGGACTGTCGCAGCGTTGTCAGCGCGATCGTTACAGTCCGATAAGCGGTCGACAGGGGTTGTCCCGCAACGGTTTGGGGGTTTGGTGTCGGAGGCCGCAGCGGCAGAGGTCCGACCATCCATCTCAGATTGCGGAGAACTGCCAGAAAGCTTCGAGCGAGCCTCCAGCGCGACGCAGTGGGTGACGGCGCTGTCGGCAAGGTTCGTAAATGCTGTGCGCGATGCGCTCGCTGTCCGCGAAGTTGTGCCGCGCGCTGCTGGTCCCGGTGGCCATGGCCTCGAGGCGCGCCCCCGCGCGTGTGCGACTGCCAGCGGCGGCGCGCTGTGCTGGTCCGGCAGCAGCCAGGGAAGACAGGGGCTCAGCAGCGCAGCACTAGGGGCACGCAAGGACGTGCAGAGGAAATGGCTGATGTGATGCTGCCAAATTGGCTGTTCTCTCCTGCTCTTCAACGCACGACCAACTCCGACGGGGATGCCGCCTCGCACTGGACTTTGGGTCGCGCTTGCTCGGCTAGGGCCCGCTCACATGCGAAAGTCAACGCTATCGGCACCCACTGCACTACTATCGCATCAGCCGCATGACTTCTGCTCATCCGAACGTGGCCATGATTTGCTTGCACGACAGGCAGAGCTGAATCGTCCGCGGATCCAATGTTGAAGTCAAACGAGCACGGCATCAGCATTACATGTCTGCACGTCTAGCAAGGTGGCATCCGTCCATCTGCTGTGTCTCTCTACGCTCGCTGGGCCAGAATCGACCGATCCATTCCGGAAGATCAGGACGAGCCCGGTCGTGTGGCCGCCATGCGAGACCTGCGCGACAAGGCGCTTCAGCGCTTGGCCACGACTGAGATGTACGGAAAAGGGTGCTCACCGAGTGAGGCATGTCGAGTACTGTCTGATCATCCAGCACCGATCGGCACAGCATGTGCTCTTCTGCCCAGAAGGCGTTCCGATCGATGCGTTACAGCGCCATGTAAGTCTGAAACATTGGTTTTGCTAGCCAGTGTGCGATAAGATCAGCAGGTCGCCTGTCCCCGCGCGCCATCCCGATAGCTTGAGCCTTGCGGATGTCGGCGGCCATTGTCGAGTCGCTATCGAGCCTCACTAAGCGCAGCGTACCATAACCGCCTGCCACGTAAGCCCGGCAGATACTGTTGATATGCTGCTCATCCGAATCGCCGGTTATTGCTGGGGTGGCTGAAGGAATCACGGAAGGAGCTGTGGACCACGAGTGAGGCAGCGCCGTTACGCTGCGAATCCAGTGTCGGGAGGTTAGTCCAATCGTCAGCGACGGGCATAGAGGGAACTAACCGCTCATTCCAGTTGATAGGATCCAGCCCAAAAGCGGTATCGAGAGCATGTAAGGCGATGATCGTGGCAGCTGCTGCGCCTCTAGCCATGACGCTTGTCATCACAGAGATGGCAAAGTCGCGCTCAGGACACCAGAGTACGATGCTGCCCGCTCCAGGACGGGTGCCCGTATGGCACGCCACACCCATGCCTCTGAATCGTCGTGCAAAGTCAGTAGTAATCTCGATTGAATTATTGCAAGAAGACGAGCTCACCGATAAGTCAAGCGCTGAACACCAAGGCCGTACATACATGGTCCGAACTCGGGAAAGGCACCTTTGCCGAGCTCTGCGTCGAAGATGATCTGCCAATCCATCGAGACGGTAGGCTGTAGAATGCAATGCAGCGATGCCTGGCTGATGACATCCCCTCTACGGCCAGAATTGGTCTCGAGGAGGAACCGCATCCAATTCTCCATGTCACCAGCCGTACTGAGGATACCTCCGGCGGGTGCCAGCGTCGTGTCGTCTCCACAATCGTCATGCCACCAGGCGAAATGATGCACAGTACCGTCATCGAGGACTGCGGAAGCTGCTGCGCTGTTTCTCTGCTGCAAAGCCTCCGAGCCGAAGGTGGTAGATGTCATATCCAGTGGCGTAAAGATTCGCTCCCGGATGAACTGCGCAAAAGGGCATTTGGCGACCAAAGAAACAATGTGTCCGAGCAGGGCATACATGTGGTTGTTGTAGCGGCAGGCTTGTCCCGGAGGACCAGCCGGAGGGAGGGCTGCGATGATCTCAGTGACATTGGCGAGTGGAGTATGCGCGCAGAAGCCGGCATTGATGTGCCTGCAGCAAGTTGGTCGGGTTGAGCGCTCAGTGTTTCGACACGCGCGAGACTTGCGAAACAGCCTATGTACCCAGGTAAGCCAGACTGATGCGTCAGTGCATGAGCGATCGTCACATCGTGGGTACTCGAGCCGAGCCGGAAGTCGGGCACAAGGCTATAGATCGGAGTATCCCAGTTCAAGTGCCCTTCCTCGATGAGAATGGCGAGCGCGACAGCTACGAAAAGCTTTGTATTCGACAAAATCGGGAAGACCGTCTCCGCGTCGACTGGCGCGGCGTCGATGCGAGCTGAACAGGTTCCGACACCGAATGCGCGGCTCTGCTCATTGTGGATGATTGCAATTGAGGCCGCTGGGATCTTCCATGCTTGACAGGTCACTCTTGCATGCGCTTCTATCTTGTCCAGGCTATCTGTGGCATCGGGAGCGGTCATCGGAACGGTTCGGCCGGGTGGATGGCTTTGGTCAGACGGAGAGCTGCGGAGGAGAGCTGTGGAGGAGTGAGGTGCCCGTGGGAACCGGCCTTGTCTCTCACTATCGACGCCATTGATGTCCCATCATCAAGGGACAGTGCAACCATGTCGGTGAAGCGGGTCTGTGGACCCCAACCAGGCTGGACGCCTTATAAAGCGGCGGCGGGCTGCCAGATCAGTCGAGCAGGAGGGCCATGTGCCCTGCTGTCCGTCCTCGTACGCATCCGAGTCCCTCTCGCAATCTATTGCTGGCCGCCCGACTGTCGCATTGGATCCGCGTCCTGTTCAGCACGCACGCACGCACGCGCATGCGGATCTGCCAGACACACGGCTCGGAGCGTCTGTGTGGCATTGGGAGAGTGAACGCCGGACTGCGCTCATCCCCAGCTGACGGCAGTCATCAGCACAAGCAAGCTGCCTCCGGGGCTCTGCATCGCCCTAGCCCTTCCATGGTCAGTCGAGTCGAGCGCCGCGCCGAGCCGGCAGTGGCAATCACGTCGAATGAGGCTGTGGAGTCGCAGCCACTGGCACCTGCGTGCTACTAGTACTGCTGCGGAACTTTGGGCATCTCGCCGGGTTTGCAAGCACTGACGACTGATGAGCAGCTGATGGGACAGAGACGAAGGAGCTGCTGCTGATGCTCTGCTCACGTCATGAAAAGAGTCCACGTTCCCGGACCCCTTGCGACGCGTCTTTCTCCTTTTCTGCCCAGGGCGATTTTGACCTGGACCGACCGAGATCGAGCATGCCTCACCGCCTCCTCCTCCCCGTCGCGCCCGCCCAGCAGGACGAGCTTCTTTTGCCGCCGCCACTTCGTCCTCAGGCGCAGGCGCAGGCGCAGAACGCGCAGCTGGAATTCCTCCTTCGTCGTCGTCGCTGCCCTCCTTTCTCTTCCTCTCCCTCTCTTCAAACGCCAAACGCTCACGATAACGCGCATCCGACGACCACTGTCTCTTAGCAGCTAGCACTTCAAGTCGTTCAGACCACTCGCAACTCTTTCTTACTTCTTCACTGTGCGTGTCCATTCAGCAACGCCGAGCGGGCCTGAGTCGGACGCGAACTGACCATTGGTTTGGCGGACGCGTCTTGCAACAGCTATCAACCAGCATCATGAAGACCGTCGCTACCACCCTTGCCGTCGCTTCTGCGTTCACTGCCGTTCTCGGTCAGAGCTCTGCACCCGTGAGTGCCGCTCGCACCCATTGTTGTTGTCCTGCTCTCGTTCAGTCGCTGACGCGCCCCGTCCGATGATCTCCAGATCATCCAGTGAGTCCGCCTGCGCCGGCCACCTAGCCCCCAGCATTCCTCAAACAACAAACGCATCTGCCTTCCCATGATGCATGACGTGAGCATTGTGCTGACGTTCTGCTGCTCTGTCTTGTCATCGCGCACAGGTCGCCTGCTTCGCTTGTCGTCTGCCAGCCCGCCCTTCTCTCCTTCTCTGGTGGACAGGCGCCGTACTACATCAGCGTCCTGCCGCCTTCGCAGCCCAGCGCTGCTGCTATTGAGCAGTTCCCTGCTCAGGAGGGCAACTCGTTCACCTGGATTGTCAACCTCGGTGAGTCGGCGCGCGCGATACTAACATCTGCCTGTGCATATGAGCACTTGCTGATCCTTGTTGTTTAATGCTCCTCTGCAGCCGCTGGCCAGTCCATCACCCTTGCCATCCGTGATTCGACCGGAGCCATCAACTACTCGTCCGAGCTCCCCATCCAGGCTGGTACCGACACGAGCTGCATTGGACAGTCTGTCAGCGGCACTGGCTCTTCCACCCCTGGCGGTGCCTCGACCTCTGGCGCGTCCAACTCGCTCTCTACAAGGTCGACCGTCTCCGTGACGACCTCTGGCTCGTCGACCATCACCGGCACCAATTCCAACCCCACCACTGCCCCGACTTCGACGTCGGCTGCCAGGACCTCCTCGAATGCCTCGGGCGCCAACCAGTCGAACACCTCGGCTGGTGTGTCGACCACGGCTGCCCCGACCGGTGCCGCATCGGCCTCGTACATGGCCAATGTTGCCGGTGTCTTCGGTCTCGCCGCTGCCGTCGCTTACTTCGCCTAAGCGCTGCCGACTAGCGTTCTTTGAGAACGCCACCACCCGGAGAGCAGCACCTCTCACACTCGAGTACATAGCATCTCATCTCCCATTCAGACTCTTTCTATGCCTGCCTCTCGTCGGTCAGTGCGCCTCTGTGTATGCGGTTGAAGCTCTCCCCTCATCCTCGCATGAAGGGGCAGCAGTTGGCAGTCCTGTCTTTTCCTCTAATTGAACGTATGCACATTACACGGGCCCTGACTACGATCGTTGCGTTGTGCAAGTGCCTCTGCTTCCTGTCTCGCCGTCCCCATGCCTTTGTCCAGCGCCCACGCCCGAGTACGGCACGTGCTCCGTGGCCTGACCACCGTGCAACACGGCAACAGCACAACTAGCAGGCTGATACTGATCCACGTCACCACGGCATTCGCCCTGCGCGCGTCGACATGCCTTCTCGGTACGGAGCGATAGAGGATGTTGGGCACCCCGAGGCGTCCCCGGCAGCGTCAGGCAGCGGCAGCGGCGGCGGCGGCGAGGTTGTCGATTCATCGTCACCGCATCAGCTCCATACACCCTGGCAGCAGCTGCAGCACCGGATACGGCGTGCATCGCGGGCCTCGTCTGCGCGGACACCCATCACGCTCGTTCCGGCCGCGCACGACCGACCGGACCTCCTGACGCAGCTCATCACCTCGCAGTATGACGTGGTCCCGACGAGCGCGGCCCTGCAGGAGCTCGACCTCTCTGCAGCGCCCATCGGCCTCGATATGCCCGACGAGGATTCAAAGAGCTTCCGCAGGCAGACGCTGCTCAGCCTCGACCTGCTCCGAGGCGCTCTCCTCGCGCTGCTGGCCCTCGAGAGCATCCAGCTGTTCCTGCGCAGCGAACAGGAGAGCGACGAGAACTGGTATAGCAAGCAGGACAGGTGGACAGAATCGCCCTTGTATGCATTGAGACTTTTGGCAGTGAGGCGCCTTGCTCCCGTGTCCTGGCACGCCGCGCGAGTCCACCTGCATTTGCTGACATCATCGTCCGAAGAATCCGGCGGCTCCAGGGCTCTTCTTTCTGGCTGGAGCTGGTGTCGTCCTCTTCCAGCAGTCACGTTTGCAACTAGGCTGGAGTCGCTTTGACCTGCTGCGCCACTTCGCTGTCCGCGGCGCGAGCCTCATGGTGCGTGTCCGTCTGCAGCGCCACGTAATGTGCCCATGCAACTTCTTGACTGGCATTGGCTACCGTTATCTTCGTCCAAACAGCTCATTCAACTCGCGCTGTCTTACGACTTTGCCATCCGGGAAGACGGTCCAAATCTGATCGAGAATCTGATCCTATGGACGTATGGGCTCAACCTCATCCTGCTTGGGATGTGCGTTGTCGGACTGCACACATTGGAACGCTATTTCATCCAACGAAGAAGAGTGTCACTTGAGCGGAATCGCAAGAGCGAAGGAGCCGATATCAGCGGTATCAGCGAAAGCGATCCGTTCATCGACGAGGCGCGCACATACGATGCCGAGCTCGAACAAGCACGAGACGAAGCAGCTGAGAAGGCAGAGGTGATGGCGCATCACTTCGGGAACGCCCTCGCTCTGCTCGCCGCTGCAGCTCTGCTGGCAATGAACATGCTTGCCGTCCCGCGACAGGGCACACAACCTGGCGACAGGAGCGGCTGGTTCTGGTTTTGGGTCATGCCCATGCCGACGTCGATCGCCGACATGTGGAGGGCGTACGGGAAGATTATGAGCCAGTACACGCCGCTGAAGTGAGTCTGGTTGTCGGTCAACGAGCAAAGGTGCTGTCGATAACCGTTTCCCGGCCCCCTCACCTCCCGGTGACAGCTGGCTACCATTCGGCCTTCTGTAAGTCTATTTGATTAATCCTGTGGCTAGCGAGTCTTGCTACTGACGCGTGACTTGAACGTCGCAGAGGCATTGTCTATGCGCGCTTCCTGACCCGGCGGCACCGCTCAACAACCAGCCTCTCCCTCATCAACCTCTCGGCGTCCCTCCTCCTTCTAACGTTCTTCGTTCTGACGCGCATCCTCAAGTTTGGCAACCTATCTGCCTCGCTCTTGCCCGCACACCCGCGGCACCCAAGCAACCCATACCTCGAATCATGGCAGGCCTTTCTGTACACCGTCAAATTCCCACCCGATCTGGCGTACTCGAGTCTTTCGCTCGGCGTTGTGGGCTGTCTCTTCTCCGTGTGTCTGTGCATCAAGACCGAATGGAAGGAGCGGCTGCCGCTGCTGCGATTCGGCCGGACACCCATCTTCTTCTACGCTGGCCAGGTGAGCGGAGCATAGAGGTTGTCCCTCCTACACGGGACGAATCTGACTGAATTCCTTCTGCAGCTCCTTGTTTTCCGCTTCGTATCGGGCTTTGCTCTCACGTTCTTCGGACTGCCGTCCAGGCTCGACCGCGGTCCCGCCCTGACGTGCTACTTCGGCACACTCTTCATTGTCTGGTTCGTGTCAAAGGGATTCCTGGCTTTCAAAGAAGCCCGAAGCTCGCCGGACTCGGTGCGTCTTCCTGACCACCCTACCTTGCAACGACTGCAATGTGGCACTGCTGACGCTAGCCCGGTTCGCCTCGCTCCGCTGATAGCTCTGGCGATTCTTCTGATGTGCGGCTAACCAGCACGAGGAGCATACCCACAGCAGTAGAAGCTCAGGCTTCGTAGTGCGCCTAGTCGGCGCATTTCTGCGCCTCAGGACTTTCTTGTTGTTGTCTCACGTACCGCATGGTAGAAAGCTGCTTGCCCCTGTCACCGCGATTGGCGGCGCATCCGTGTATCTGCTCTACAATCATGAACGCTCCAGACTCAAAGTTCGCGCGTGTATCTGCCCACTTTCGCGTCTTTAGCACTTATCGACTGTAATTCAAGGTCCTGCTTGGTGTGCAGTTGATCTCGACGCTCAGTCCTCTTCCTTCTTGACCGGCTGCGCGCTGCTCTCCCTGACCTCCCTCTTTACGTCCTCGAGCTCCTTCCTGAGCTTCTTGACCTCGGCAAGGATCTGGCTCGTCGTGCTCGCCTGCAGGTCCGGGAAGACCTTGACGAGCTCGTCAAACTTGACTTTGGCAATCTCGCCCCCGCTGCGCGCCTCGGATCGCGACAGCCCAGAGATGCTCGCCATGTCTGGGTCCTCGTCGAACGAGTAGTCGATACCGTCCTCGTCCAGCGTAGGCTCGCGTCCGCGCTTGTACGTGCCTTTTTCCCAGTGGGCTTCAAAGATGGCAATGATGCATCTGCCAAAGGCGCATGAATCAGTCTCGGTGCGTCGTGACTTTCGCTCCGAGAAAGAAAGCGAGCGGGAGACGCACAGAATGGGAAAGAACAGCACACTCATGATGACGTTGTTAATCTTTGTGTATACCTCGACAGAGACGCAAAGCTCGAGGGCTGCAGGACAAGGCAGCGCGGATGTCAGTGACTCGAGCTTATCGTCAGATGCCGAGTGGTGCTTGAAAAGAAGGAGCTAACTCACGGAGCACTGAAGGAATCCGAGCCGTAGGAAGAAGACGGTCAGCAAACAAGCACGGCAAGCCGGTCTGAAGAGCGGGTGCTCACGGAAGACTTCAATGGATGCATGGATGACGTGGCAGATAGAGCACCAGGCCGTCAGTTTGACGATTGAATGAATTGGGAGCTGCTGCACGGCGAACTCACGCTCGAGCAAGTTGAACGGGGCAACGTAGACGAACTGGTCCGGCGCCCTGACTCCGGCGATGGTTTCTGTGCCCCGAGAAGCACTCCGTCACTCAGCGCGCGGTGCCGAGAGACGAGGCGAGACGAGACGAGAATGTCCCCAGCTAAGCTTACTCTGCGAGAAGAAGGCCTGTGCACGTGGATTGGGCAATCCGTCAGTTAGCTCGACGTCCTGGAGTTAATGCCAGATCCCTGCGCTCACCATGTACTGCGCAATGGCATCCTCCGAGACGGTCTCGTAAGCCGAGTTGAACTGAGGGAAACAGGTACTTTTTCAGCTTGGTGAGGGAGGCCGTACATCGTGTACTGGGACCGCACCAAGGCAATGAGGATGTTGAGGAGGATAATGATAGTGAGGACGGTCCAGGCCTGCCACCACGGATCTCCAGAATCAGCCATCGCCCCAGCACGCTGAGCTTGTAACGAGTGAGCGGCAGAGACGCACATAGTACAGCACCATTCCAAACGGGTACGACTTGTCCTTGGTCATGTAGCTGTCAAAGTCCGGGCTGCCGAGCAGTCCCTGGAGGAGCGAGTGGATGATCTGCGAGGTTGCATCGTGCGAATTGTCGGCGACGTCGAGGCCCGTGAGTGCCTGGAGGAAGCCCATGCTCAAGATGGCGAGGAGGGTAAAGAAGCTTTCCGTTCATTGCGCAGAGGGGACTTTAGCGTGTGTGCGCAGGCGGAAGATGCACGAGGAAGGGCTACGTACACGACGGACTCCTTCATCATGCGGCCGACGACGATCTGCATGCTCCCAAAGAAGCTGAACAGGTCGAAAACCGTCAGAAGCTTTGCCCACACGAGGGGCGCAGCGCATCTGTCGCAGCGCAAGACCAGATGAAAGCCGGCAGTCAGTACCCGGCAGAAGCAGAGGGAGACATGCCAGGGGAAACCCGCCCACGAGAGGATCTGGAATGACAGCAGCCTGTAGTGCAGCGCCGCCTTCTCCTTGTGGGTCGCCAGGTCAGCGATGCGGTAGCCGAGTGCCACGAATGCGATCGAATAGATGAGGAGGCTGACGCAGGTCCAGAACGTGAGGGCGGCAATGGAGCGGATCTTTGTGAATCGCACAATTTCTTCGAGCGTGTAGCCCATGACCTGTATGTAGAAGATGTAGTCTGACCGTCTCTCGAGCAGGCGTCAGTGGTGGTAGCAGGTATGGCGTCCGGATCAGGATCAGGATCAGGATCGACGCACCCTCGACGCCGAACTCGCGGTCAGGCGTCTGGATGGCCAGGGTGTAGTTGACGAGAAAGACGATCCAGAGCACAACTCGGAGGATGTTCTGATACCTGGGTACCGCCAGTCGCGAAGGGTCGAGACCTTTCTTCCTCTTCCAGAGCTCGTACACGACGTGCCTGTGGGATGGGAGGAGAACGGATGAAGCGCATCAGCATGCCGAGGGAGGGAGCATGGGAATGCAGACTTTCGAGCACACCCTCGGGAGTCGCGCCCCTGGACGAGCTGTGGAACAGTCGGGGATGAGGCAGAGGGCACAGGATGATCCTCAGCAGGCTGCAATATAGGTTGACTGAGACAACAGTCTGCTGCATTTACTGACGTGACCTTTCCAAAGAGCAAACACCGTCTTTTGCGACTCTGCGCTCGAGAGGAAGATGGGACAGTGCTGGTCGGAGGCGAGCTCGATGGCGCTCAGGGGCAGCGAGACGTCCCCGTCGCTCTCAATGTGGGTATAGCGTGTGCTGAGGACGACGTGCTGCCTCTGGGCGTCAAAGTGGCCCGCGACGACGCGCCTTGCAATGACCTCGCAGGCGAGCTTGTGATTCATGTGCTCGTCAAAGTCGGAGGGGTTGCGGTAAGCGTCCTTGTGGAACGACATGCGTGCGACGAGCAAGCAGTACGGGACGGCGTCGCTGTAGTCTCCTCCCGCCGTGTGGAAGGCCTTGACGACGTCTCTGTTCAGGATGCTCCCCGTGGCAGAGGTGATGTCTTCGGACTCTACCTCGAGGGGCAGCAGGCGGAGGACCATTGCTTTTATGCGGGACACAATCTTGCTGCATATCTGAGGGGGCACCTCCCTGCATGCTACGGGCCTGTTGCGCTGTCCGTCCTCGTCGGCATTGCTGTCGCTGTCGTTGGTGTCGCTGCTGTCTCTGCGGGGCCTGAGCAGGGGCGTCTGCTCCCTGGCGACCATGATGCTCCTTCCCTGATGCAGAGGCTGCTGTGGTGGGTGTCCCTGCTGTGCTGTGCTGTGCTATGCTATGCTATGCTATGCTATGCTATGCTATGCTATGCTATGCTATGCCCCTGTGCGAGCTGGTTGGAGCAGAGCAGACCCGTTGATGGGTGGATTCCTCTCCTCTCCACCTTTCTCTGCCCCTGTGACGTCTGTCCGAGTCTATCTACTCGGGTATCACACCGCACCACAGCCAGGAGCGTGTTCATGTAGACAAGCAGAGCATACTGTACTGTATCCATCCATCATGCACGCACGCACGCACGCACGCACGCACGCACGCACGCACACGCAGAAAGTGGCAAACTGGACGCGTACAGTGACACAGTGAGAGACAGACCCTCATCGCCCTCCCTCTCCCTTCCCTCCCTCGGTCCATATCAAAAGGCAGGCACAGCATGCCGCACCTAGCTGCTATCGTCGGCGTGAGTGGTGCGAGGCGATGACTTGTGGATATCCTTTCACCAGTATGCTGATCTTCCCCCATCGCAGGCCGGTGTCGTTGTCGCCGGAGTGTGCATAGCCGTCAACCACGCGCTGGACGAGCGGCGGCGACAGCGAGAGGAGGATCGCGAGTTCGAGGCCGCAATAGCTGCCAGTCTGTACGAGTTTGAGCAGGACAGCCAGAGACGGCAGACGCAGGTCGACCGGGAGCAGCGGGCCATCGCCTCGGCAGTCGCGCGGAGCGCTGAGTCCGAAGGGAACGAGGGCACGCTCAGGCGCAGAAGGAGGACAAGTGATTTCGCCTCGCGCTCAACCGTGCGTGTGACCCCCAAGTCCTGGAATGGTCCGCATCCTTCCATTTTCCCCGCACGGCCCTGCTGACTTCTTCTCCATCGCCACCTCGCGCCGGTGGTGCTGAGAACAGGCGCACCACGACTCCAACGACCTCATCGAGATGACGGAACGCATGTACTTGGGTCATGGCCATGAGAGTGCTGCCCCTCCTCTCGTCGATCTCTTCGACGCTGGGCCATCGTCCCGCGCGTCTGACCCGACCTACTTCTCACCGCCCTGGACGACGGTACCTTCTCCCTGGGACGCCAACCTTGATGCAGTCGCATCGCCAAGTCATCGTGCGACAGGCATTCACGAGAAACCGTCGATGCAGGCAGACACCCGCCCGAGCCGCGTCACCAGCCCCTTGTCCGACTCTCTCGGCCGCGACGGATCCGGATCCGGATCTCAGCACGCCGTGACCCATACGACTGGCAAAGCAGAGTCCGATGCGGGAACAGACACGACTGGCGTCCTCATCTCGCGCCCTTCATCCCCGCTCGTCGTCCACGACAGCTTCTCCTCGCCCACTTCAGCCACACCGCGCATCATATCCCTACCCGTCTCACCCTCCTTTTCCGCAGTCAGCTTTACTCGCGCCCGGGAAATCCAGCCAGCAAGCGACAGGACTGCGAGCGGAGAGATTGACTCCGCCTGGTCGGACCTTGGCGAGGACTCGAGCGAGGACGAAGCGGAGAGCGTGGCAAAAGGCACTGACTCGGAGGAGAGTGCACGCCGAGAGGAGGAGCGACAGCAGCGCATGCGGTACCTCTCTCGTCTCGATCGAGGGAACACTCCGTATGCTTCGCTGGTCTAGCTATCGCACCTACTTGCCACCTTGGACTCTATCCATGTAGCTGTCTCCCTCTCATCCACGCCCTATCAGCTGGCCTCATCACAAAGATACTTGTAGCCCCTTCGCCAGTTCGACAGATACACGAGCGAGACGTCATTGTTTCCCTTCACGCTCCGCTCTGGATTGCACTCCATCGTAGGCAGATCAGATCGCAACACGCTCTCGACATATTTCTTGCGGCGCGCGTCACTGCAGCTGGACGTTCTCCCTCCCCATGATGCCCATAAAGTGCTGCGCGAGGTCCTGCGGGACGGCCTGGACGAGCGGGCCGATGCGGCCCGGGTGGCGCTGGCTGCACTGCGCGAGCTCGCGCGCGAGGAACGTGCCCGCGTCCTGGATCTCCGGGAGCGGGTCGCGCCGGACCGCCTCGGACGCGCCCAGCTTGGAGAACGAGGCTTGGTACCCAGACTCCTCGAGGTCCACCACCGTGATCTCATCCTCCTCGGCCTCGGCCCCGTTCTTCGAGAGTGCGCGGGGCAGGAGAAGCAGTTTCAAGAAGGTCTCAAAAGTGGCTGGCCTGGATGACCGAGTTGAAAGCAGGGGAGCAATAGTTGTCCTCAGCTCTTAGCAACGCCCAGCTGTGTTGACCCTGATCCGAGACTTACCATGCATTGATGCCGGGCGGCGTGAGCATCTTCTCGCTCTGCGTGAGCAGCACGGCCAGGCCAATCATAACAACCTTGCGATCCTTGGCCGGAATCTTCTGAATGTCCGGAAGCATCTTCTCCAGCATCTTGCTGAAGAAGCTGTTGCGCGCGAGTGATCAGGTTTGGTCGAACAGAAAAGCGGGAGGTCAGTGTGCATGAAAGTCCGGACAGGGACCCTCCCGCGAGACATGCAACGCACCCAGCCTGCAGAGCCTCAACATTGCTGTAGATGACATCTGGCCCAAGCCCGGGCTTCTGCATCGCTAATGGCAGCATGACGGCTTTGATGAAGGCCTGGCTGAATTTTTCAGTCTTGCTTTGCGTGAGCCGGGTGAGGAGGAGGACGAAGATGTCCTTGAGGTACGGCTGCAGGTGTTCCCTGCAGAATGGGATCAGCAGAAATAATGCAAGCGTCAGTCTGCCTGGTCCGCTCTCTCCTGCAAATCAGCGACGCCTCCTCACGCTGGCACGTATTGGAAGAGCGCCTCGACGAGGTCGCACCCATATGGGTCGTTCGCCTTGCTCGGCAGCAGGAAGCGGATGATGTCCCGGACAGCCGGCAGCTGGTTGTTGGCAACGACAACGTCCGTGCCCTTCTCCAGGAAGGCCCGCAGCAAGCGGACAAGGGCGGGGATATTACCGCGCTGCATCCACAAGTTTGCCATAAGGATCGGAGGCAGCAGGGCCTGGTAGGCTTCCGGCAGTGCATCCGTGTGCAGCTCGAGCAGCTGCGAGAGGATCTGAAAGACGAAAGGAGAGAATTCTGCCGGCCGCCAGGGAGGGGTTTGGGTCAGCGCCGCTCCCTGCGTTGACACAAGGACTGGCCCACAGCTCGCCACCAACCCGAGACGTCCTGTGCGAGGATGTACTGGAACGGAGGGAACAAAGCTGCCTCGAACTCTGGCAGCGTAGAAGGGGTACCAGCAACCACGAAGCGGACAAGAGCTGACATGGACTCGAAAGTGTAGTGATTGAACTTGGGATTGCTTGGATTCCTGGAGATTTCGCCCATGATGTTCGTGAGGTGCTGCAGAACTGTTGCGTGGATGGGCGTCATGGCCTGTCGTGCGGTGATGATGACTCGCATCACGCCTAAATGGCGCGCGTGGTAGATGCGGACACGTCATCGACGTCAGCCGCCATTAAAATCAAATATCAAGACCGAGCGCCAGCCTCTTGAGCACAGCACGCACATCGCATAAGGTGGTCGTTCTTTGAGATCTCCTCTGGAGTCTGGCCGCGTTCAATGGTCGTGAAAAGCGCGACAAGCAGACTCTCGGCAAAGGGACGGATGTCTGCTTGCGCGAAGCTGTCAAATGACGAAAAAGAGGGATGTCAAGCCTGTGATTGAGCAGCGTGCCGGTCTGCAAGGGCGACCACTCACGTAGGGTTGTTGTTGCCCTGCCGGATGTTGAGGATGCGCTCGATCGTCATTGCCGCGTACGTGTGGATCACAAAGCTCTCGGACTGAAGGTGCGGTGCGAGCATCGGTATGACAGAGACGAGCTGCTCCTTTGTGAGCTGTGACCGGAAAGTGTAGAGGAACTTGATGGCGTCTGCCACGATGATGGGGTGGACCTTTGTCGCCGAGTCAGGCTGAAGGTCCTGGACGACGTGGTCCGAGAAGAACTGGACCACGTCTATCAAGCTGTTCGTACTTGTGACGCCGTGCTGCGCCGTAGAGCCTCGCGCTGCGATGGATGTCAAGAGGAAGACAGCCGTGTCCTTTGCTTGCCAGTTGGCGGCCGGATCGGATGAGTACTGCTGCAAATGCATCTGGATGTATCGGCTGACAATCTCGGTAACGCGCGATTCGAACTGGTCCATCAGGGCACGCGTAAAGTCGGATGCTGACTGCCGACGTGTCTCGTTCTCTGTCTCACGCGTGCATCAGTTTGGCGTGCTGAGAACGGATTGTATGAGGGGAATCTCACCTCCGCCAGCCGTCTCAAGCAGGTCTCGTCGCACATACTCGAACGGATCGTCTTCGAACATCTCCTCCTCGAACGCTGTTCAGCGGCAATGTCAGCTTACTTCGGAGGACTCGTTCCTGGTAGTGGTAGTGGAGTCTAGACGGCACTCACTCCGCAGGACCATATTTGGTAGCACGATCTTCTCGCAGAAGGATTCCAGTATTCCAGGCCCTTCGAACATGGCCTTTTTGCCCGGCATCCGCACCGCGACCGAGAGGAAGCTGATTGCTTTGGAGATGAGCTGCATCAATGATGAATGATGGATCAGCAGCGCATCATATGTTGGACGGCGAGGCGAGAGCAGGCTCACGATATCATACTTCGTTGACTTGCCCAGGCCCGTCACCAGCGTCCATGTCGTCTCGACAAACTTCTCCATCATCGTGAAAGCGTCAAGGTACTGCTGCGTGTAAAGCTGAGCGATCTCGCAGATGCTTGCGCGGATCTTCTCGAGTGGTCCCGCCTCAGCTTCCTCATCGTCGTCATCGTCCTGGCTCTGCAGTTCCGATCTTGTCCAAGTGAGATACTTGTGCAGCAGTATCATACAAGCCGTGATGTTGTCCTCGAAGAACTCCGGGAGGTCCTGCGAGTTGAGGTCGTAGAAGATCTGCAGGAGCAGCAGGAGCGTCCGGGAGAGCGTCTTGGGGTCTTGCGGGGACGGGAGCGCGGCTGATTGCGACAGCAGCTCGTCTGTCCGCTTGAAGAGCGCCATGAAAGGCTCGCAGAAGACCTCGAGGACGTATTTGATTTCGGTGAAGAGGGCGTCGGACCGGAACTGAGAGCGCCACCTGCGAGGCGCACGTTGGATAAATCCAGCTACGTCAGCGTCTGTATAGCCAGAGTATCGAATTCAGCTTGTGTATCTGTATTTGCCGGTGCTCACCGCCTGAATATCGCGTGTGCCGTCTGGAGCACGCCGTTATTGACAATGAAGTCATCCTGCGAGAACGACGCGACCAGTTGCTAGAGAGGCGAAAGGAGCACCTTGTAGGTAAGCTAGAGGGACGAGGGCCAAGGGCGTCGTTCAGCCACTCACATTGACCAGATTGGGCCACTCCAAGGGGAAGTCGTGCTCTGCCATGACGGCAATCGCCTCTCCGACCTGGACCTGGAGGTTGGGCAGGCTCGAGAGCTGGATCATGACGGGGACGATACCGCTCTTGAGGGCCGTCCTGTCGCTTTCCGGCACTGGAAACGCTGCAGGGTTCTCATCGTCCTGCGTGAATGCGCCCGTAGCCCGGGACGCTCGCTCCTGTCAGCTGCCTCGGTGCCTGAACGGCACGCCTGCCTGCGTTCGACAACGGCGAGATCAGGGCACGCACGACAGGCCATCCAGCGCGAATGTAGTTCTTGAAGAGGAGTGCAGCGGCCTGACGAACCGGCAGAGGGGCATCGCCGCTCTGCGCCAGCTCGAGCACGAACTGTGGGAAGCCCGGCTGCTGCTTGCGAGCGTCCAAGTCTCGCTCTGCCTGCCGCCGCTCCGCCGGGTTGGGCGAGAGCGACTGCTGCAGGGCCTGTGCCAAGTTCTGCATGGCGAATTCCTGTTCGTGTCCTATTCCTCGTCGCGATGGTGATGCAACAAACCGAAGGAGCTGCTTGGCTGATGCTGATGCTGATGCTGCTGCCGGCGCGTGTCTTGCCAGTCGCCCAAAAAACACAAAAGACGCGGTGGCAAAGAAACGAGGAGCTGGTGTTGGAGGTGTGTGAGGGCGCATGCGTCCGTTGCTGTTGCCTAGAGAGTAGCTCGCGAGATGATACAGTAGGGCATGCTAGGAGATCCATTTCGTTCCCGCTAAATCAGAAATGCCTAGTCAAAAGTAGTGTCCTTCGTCACAGTAGAATTTGGGAGGCCGGCACGTCACTCTCATTCGCATCAAGCTACTGGACGCTCTGCAACGAGGTCATACTTGACCCCCCTGTTGACCTCCGAGTCGCCCGTGTAGCTAAGTACGCCAATGTCCAGGAGAAGAGACCCGTCCGACTGGAACTGGGCGTACTCTCCTGTCTCGGGGTCCCAGATGGTGCAGCCGCGGCCATACAGGCCTCCCGAAACGTCCAAGTTGTCGGAACAGCTGTCGCACAGAACCCACCAGACGGGCTCTTTGCTCGGACTGCGGAGAGAAGATGTATCGATGTTACCGTGTGGGTAGAGCCCAGTCTAGGCCTCACGGGCCCGACAAGACGCACTCGAGATACGATGCCTGCAGCTTGACTCGCTTATCCTCGCCGGGCGCGACGATAAGATCGTATGTGCCCATGTTGCCGATCCTATATGTTCGCCGGCGACAAGAAAGAGTGGGTTAGCGCTTGTGACCTCGGGGTTGACAACGCTTCAAGCAGGAGCCGGGTTGCCCCGACAACCTGTCGCGCACCTGATGATCTGCTCCGCCTTGTTGGGCCCTGGTGCAGTGGTGAATTGGAACGTAGTGTTCGCTACTGGTTTGGTCGAGATGATGGAACCCGCTCCGAGTCCCGCGCTTTGCACCGACCAGAAGTTGCCGGAAGGACTGTGACGGATTCCGACGTTGTAGTTGTCCTCAATCGACGGCGCGCATCTGCGAGGCAGAGGAGATGCGATTGGCGCAGGTACAGGGTTGGCCAGAACTGCGGCGAGAGAGGCGGCAATGCCACCGGCGACGTGAAGGGCGAAGAGCATTCTGCGAGAGTGTCAATGTCGTGCAGGAGAATGAGGAGGAAGTTGAAGAGAATGAGGAGGGGAGAGGGATGAAGCAGACGTTGCTCGAAGGAGCCATGAGGAGATCACACCCAGATTTAGAGAATCTTGGCGTGCTCATCGCCTCGTTAGTAGTCCTCGGGTGATTCCGAGGACAGCCTGAAGGCGGTGCCTGAGCACGCGGCCTCAATTCGAAGAGACCTCATGTTCACGAGGACACGGTCAGCAGCCATAGAGTCCCACCGCGCGCAAGCACTATGCTTC
The DNA here is from genome assembly GCA_008802785.1 of Symmetrospora coprosmae. Taxonomy (NCBI): domain Eukaryota; kingdom Fungi; phylum Basidiomycota; class Cystobasidiomycetes; family Symmetrosporaceae; genus Symmetrospora; species Symmetrospora coprosmae. Next base: position 165,936 of record VUYT01000001.1, on the reverse strand, counting down.
GTTGACACCCGCCAAAATACTATGTAAGGCAGGTCCGGCTCTGGCCAAGAGGCACCTCAGGCCGAGGATGCGCAACGCTGCGAGACCGGACGCAGTCTTCAGGGTAGGCTCGGGCGTCGTGTACAATGACTCTGCACTTCAACTGTCGCGAACTGTGTTGTCGGAGGCAACCTGTCAAAGCGCAGTGACTACGCCGCTCCCGCAATCAATGAAACGGCCAACTGGGCATTCCCGAGGAGAGCCAGCCTCCAAGTGAGTCGCCGCCTTCAGTATTCTATGCCTGCACTCACTCACACGAGGACGATCTGTGCCATTGACGACTATGGCGAGCGAGCTCAACATCTCTCCTCAGAGCCTGCGGCAAGATGAGCAAGTCGAATCGCTCTGTTTCAGGGTAAAACAGGTAGTGACAGCCTAAAAAGCTACAGGATGCCGCTCTGGCGAGGCTTAGTGCCAGTACTTGTTATTGTCGGCAGCCACTGTCCTCCACGCAACATTGACCGCATCCACCACGTCCTGCGGCAGCGGGCCCTTTTCGAGGTCTGCAAGGTTCTCCTCGAGATGCTTGACGCTGCTCGCGCCAATGATGACTGCGTCGCCGTGCTCGCGCTTCATGAGCGAATGGTGACTCATCCACCGGAGCGCCGTCTCGGTCATCGATAGCCCTGCCGCCATCGCTGCGGCCTCGACAGTCTCGATGGCTGCAAAGTACCCTTCATTCCAGTACCGCTGACGATACGTCTTGCCCTGTGCTGTATTGGGGTCGAAGCGTGCGCCTTCCTCGGAAGCTGCATCGATGCCGCGGTATCGGCCGGTGAAGATGCCGCCTCCTAGCGGGTTGTAGGCGTAGAAGGCAAGGCCGTATTTGCGCAAGGCTGGGAAGAGCTCTGGCTCGACGGCCCTGTGAAGGGCATTGTAGAGCCTTGGAGGGTCAGGGAAGCAATCGTCAGCTTGGTCATGCACGACACGGCGTGCGTCCAGGCTCAGGCCGGCCCACCCCTGATACGCCGTTGGCTGAATCCAGCCGTTGGCCCGGCAGAGAGTGACAATCTCGGCAACCTCCCAGCAATGGTAGTTGCTGATGCCGAATCTCCTGAACTTGCCCTGTCTGTACAAGTCGTCTACCGCTTTCAATGTCACATCGAACGGGGTAGACCTGTCCGGGCCGTCTACGGATGGACAGAAGTGAGTGATCATGCCGATAAGAATGGCACTCCGATGCTCAAGCCACCCACGCAGGTAGAACATATCGACCTTGTCCGCTTGCAGAGCGTTCAGCGAGGCCTGAAAATGTTTCTTGACGTCTTCGGCCGAGTGCGTGATCTCGATCGCATTGGGTGTCTGAAGCCGCATACGCTGTGCTACGCTGGGATAGAGCTTTGTCTCTGTGAGTATGTGCATCTGGTTAGCTGTGAAGAGATGTCGACGTGACCAGGGAGGACCTGCCCATGACGAGACCCCTCTTCTGCCAACCGATCTTGCCCAGGTACTCTTCAGAAGTGCCTTGCCCGTACAGACGCGCCGTGTCGACCTCGGTGTGGCCGTGTTGCTGAAAGACGTCAATAATCTTGTTGACGTCCTCGAGCTCGAACACGCGCGTCTGGCCTTTGCCCGGCTCGCCGAAGGTCATTGCGCCGAGGACGATCTGGAGTTCTGACTTTCCGGACGTGGACGTCATGGTGAAGCTGCAGAGTGGAAGCGCGAGTCAGGCTACGGGCTCGCTGTCGGCCCATATACCTTTCAGTCGGCAAGGGCGTGCGCACGGCGCGCTCGCCCAGAGGTGGAGACGGCTCCAGCAGACTGGCAGGCAAAGGGTTGCGGCCTCACTTTTGGAGTAGAGCTCGGATTTGCAGGTGCAATTGTCCTTCGAGGCTGACCTTCTTGAGCTGTATCGTCGTCAGTGAGGAAGAAAGAGAGGTAGATCAGCGGCAGCTCCTGCCTGCCTGGCCGTCATCGCCCGCCATCTGAGTGCCGCCTGTCGGCGATAAGCGAAGGACCCTAATGCAGGCACAGGCATAGCATAGTGCACCTCCCGCTCTCGCGTACGACCTCCGAGCTGCAGCCGTCACTGTAGTGGCACAATGCTAGCCGTTGCAGACTGTACGGCCTCGTCGGGATGCATACGCGGCGCGGATGGATCTCATGCTCATAGCTCAGACATGACAGGCGACTGTGCATTGCATTGCATGGAGTCCGCAGTGCGAGCATAGACAGTACCCATAGTGCTCCTTCATGCATGCTGTGACTGTACTCGACGCTATAGATGCGAGTTGTTGTAAGAGAGACGAGAGTCCATGCACCCATGACGCGGACGTTGCCGAACGCTGGCTGAGCGAGCTCTGACAGACGCCAACCCTTCCATCTCTCACACCACCCACAGCAGCCAACCAGCAAGCAAGCAATGGAGACATCATTCGGACTCGTACGTCGTCGGACGCCTCTCCAGCCTGCCTCCTGACGCAGCTCGGCATTCGGGCATGCGCCCAAGCTGACGCGGCGGGCCCGCCCTGCCTCGATTCGCTCTATAGAGCGGCAAGGGACCAGAAGGAGCATGGGTCATCCTGGCAGCGTGAGCACACCAATGCAGTCACCTCCAGCGAGCTCTCGTCGGCATTGGAGAGCTGGCCGGGTGTAGTCATTGACGAAACGCTGACGTGCGCTGCTTGCGGGCGTGCATGTGCCTGATTCCGCTTTGCGCAACCCTACAGCGATATGAACGCAGCGAGGAGCATCGTGAAAGTACGTTTCCGTGATCTTGCTCTGTTTAACGTCCCATGTTGCCCCTGCCTGACCGCCGCTCGTTCTGGATCTATCCCGACCACGTCGCATCATCCGCCCTGGCCGCACGCGCACCGGACGCATTTCGCAACGAACCACCCACCCGCCTCGCAACAGATGAAGGGCGACGAGGACAAAGGCCGCGTGGTGGGAAAGACGATGGCCTTCACCATCAACGGCGAGGCGGGCGACACCACGAACTTCGCCGATTACGTCCAGGCGAACCTCAAGCTGTCCGTGTACCGCAACAATGTCGAGACCTCCCCGCCCGCCGCCGCCAACTGGATCCGGAACCAGCTGGCCGCGTCGATCCGCTCGCGCTCCCCAAAGTCCGTCAACTTGCTGCTGGGCGGATACGACGCGGCGACCGACACGCCACACCTGTACTGGCTCGACTACCTTGGAACGCTCGGGGAGGTCCCCTTTGCCGCGCATGGGTACGGCAGCTACTTCTGCCTGAGCACAATGGACAGGTACCACAACCCAAAGGGCACATGGGAGGACGGGCTAGAGACACTCAAGCGCTGCATCAACGAGCTGCAGACGCGCTTCATCGTTGACCTGTGAGCATGGATCGTGGCCGCTCATCTTGAGCCCAGGACAGAAACTGAATGCAGACCTCTCCCGCACTTGCAGTGGACGCTGGAAGGTGCGAGTCATCACGAAGGACGGCATCAAGGAGATGATCCTCGGCGAGATCCCGCCACCGAAAGGGGCAAAGCCGGCAAACGAGGTTGCAGCAATGGAAACGATCTCTGTGCAGCCAGTCTTGGTGGCATGATACGGAGGATCGTCCAGAAGTCTGTAGCATGTAGCATTATGGCTCTCCACGACTCGAGGCAAGCGGAGGTTGGCCAGAACAGCCTGGCCTGCAAAGCATCACGACTGACTTGCATCGCGCTGGAAAGGACGCCGATGCGTTCTCCTTCCAGCCCTTTACAACTACAGACAACACTTGGGCGGAACTATGCATATACCTGGCTCGAACTACTGGATGGAGCAGTCCTCTGCCTTGAACCCGAACACCTCCTTCTCCACCTCTCTTTCAATCTTCTTCCAGTCTGTCCGGCACCGCACAAGCTCCATGATGTCCTCGATGCGCAGGGTGCCCTCGTACCGCTCGAGATCCCTGGCCATGGAGCCGAGATCCTTGGCCGAGTCAATGATGAAGACGTTTGCGGCCATCTTGAGCGCCGTGAAGTAGGGCTGCACGTTGGGGAGCTTCATCGAAGAGATGAAGGATGTATACAGGTTCAGATCTGCAATCACCTGGAACCCGCCCGATATCGATACAATGGAACGCTTGAGGTGCTTGAGCAGCATGCTAGGTGAAGAGTATGGCTTAGTCAGGCACTCCACGACGAGCACACACGTCGAGCCTCGGTTTGAGCTCACCCATGCAAGCGTAATCCAACCTCCTGGTGAAAAACCTCGAGGATTGCCTTGTCCGTCGACCCTTTCAGCATATCGCAGTGGCTCTTCAGGCAGTCCACGACGGCCTCTGCGGCATTTGTCGGGCCCTCGATGTCGACGAGCATCGCCATGGAGCCCTTGCGACTACCCGCAGCCCCTCCGCTCCCGTCGTCGCCCGCAATTAGCTCTGGCGAGAAGTCACGCGGATCCTGGCGTGTTGAGAGGATGTACTCGGCTTGCGTCATGAGGATTTGCAAGCCCGCGTTCAGACCCGACGCGACAGACTCATCTAGGGCGTTTTCGAAGCGCTTCTTCTCGCGCACGACGGGCGAGAGAAAGTCGTTCCTATCGACATACTTGGACTGGCGCGCGATGGAAGTAGTAGCGACAGTAGGGCGTCAGATCTGGCAGTGCTCTTGCAACTGCCTGGGGAGGACAGCGGACCCACAAGCTCGCGGTCGTAGTAGACCTGGACCATCTGCGCAATTGTGTCGCCGATGTGCACAAGCTCGAAGAACTGCACAAGCGGGGCCAGGCTGTCGTCCGCCGCGTGTTCGGCGGGCTTGTAGCTGCCCATCAGGTCGGTCGCTTTGCCAAAAGCCGGCTGTAGATGGCTTTCCGCCAGTGTCTGGCACAAGACGATAAAGACCTCTTCGATAGCAGATTTGACCTTTGTGCCCATTTTCCCGGCTGATGGCGATGGCATATCAGCGTGGGTGACACCGATCGCTCGGCCATAGGGAATAAGTAAATGACCCACTGTAGCCCTCAAATGTCTGGACACGCTTCAGGCAGTCCCGGTCGGCCTGCACGAGCTGCATGGCCGTCTCGATACTCAGAAGCATCTGGAAGCCGGAGAAGTCGATCGGAGCTGTGCCACTGGATGAAGCAAGGGACTTGGGTGGGGAGGTAGGCAGAGAAGTGGTCGACGTCGTTCTCACTCGCTCCGGCCTAGATCCGGGCGTGCCCGAGTCCGGCGTTGTCGCGAGCGCCTTCTGGCTCTGCGCGCCGACGAAGCCACCAGACATGGCGTTGAAGGCCATTGTCCCGCCCGCAGTGAGGGCATTGACGCCAAAGACGACAGTCTTGGGCACAATGGTGACGGGCAGCAGGAGTGCTTTCCCAAACTGCGCAAGTACGTTCCGCTTGACCATCTGCGGGTTCTGTGCCGTCAGGAACGTTGGATCCATTCCGTCGCGCGCGGCATTCTGCGCTGCAATCTTGGTATCCCACTCGGTGCAGATCCCAATCAGGTACTCGCGCGCCCACTCCCCTTCCTGCGCCAGGTACGATGCCATGTGCGGCTCAAACATCTCAAACACGACGGCAGAGACGCTGGAGTGCGTGACCGCACTGGAACGTGGCTCGATAGCGAGCACCGTGTCGATGAGTCGGCTGCACTGCCCGAATGTGGCGGCGTTCGTGAGCAGGAAGAGGGGATTTGGCAGATCTTGCGCTTCCGAGAGCAAGGGAACAATGTAGTCGGAGATCTGTGTAGGGCCGGGAAAGGGCCATGGTGCTCAGCAAAGCTCCGACCACGCGACGCTGCCTATCCCAAACCGCTGGCGAGAGCAACCCACCACGTCGTTCGCTATCCGGTCTGCGAATTGCACGAGAACATCCGAGTCTTGGGGAAAGACTTTCGCAATGGTCCTGCCTTCTCGGGCGACAATAGCCAAGACGTGGTTCATGAAGGAATCCATCGCGGCGAAATCAATCCCGTCGACCGCTTCGCCCATTGGCCCAATCTGCTTCCTATAGGTCGGCGGGAGACGCAATCACAGTGAGTATACGGGCCGAACGGGTCGAGCAGGACAGGGCGATCAAGCCCGAAAGCGACGCACGTCAGATTGCGCATGGGATCCCACGACTGATCGTAGAACAGAGGTATCTTGTTGAAGAAGACCTGGACAACGCTCCCTCCGCCGTTGAGCTCCCACAGCGCCTGAGCAGCGTCTTTCATGCCCGCAAGCAGGTTGCCGTCTGCTGCTTTTTCGAAATTGGACAGCATCGAAGCTTCAAAGTGGTCGATCGAGCTCTGGAGGTTGCGTCGGACGAGCTGGAGCGATGCGCTGTTGCGCGTGCCTGTCGGCTGCAAGCATGGATGCTGGCACAGACGCGAGAGGGTCGAGAAGAGCTGGGCGCGGGTGAGATGCGTCAGGTGCGGCGAGGTGAAGATGAGCGAGGACGTGGTGAAGGACTTGAGCGAGGTGAAGTAAGGCAGAAGGGTGGTGTAGTACGCCACGAACAGGTCGTGGTACGGGGCTGGACTGCTGTAATGGGTACCAGCACTTATGCTGCCGTTCCTCGTAAGTGACACGCTCTGACGCAAGGCGGCACTACTGGCTGCAGGGGAGGCCTTGCCGTTCTGGCCTGGTTGACTCCGGCTGATGGATTGCGACCGTGTCAGACCCAAACCGGACAGCGGCGGCTTGGCCGGAGAGGCAGTCGCGAGACCCATATCCTCCTCGTCGTCAAAGAGCATGAGGAGATCCTCCTCCTTCCGCTTGGCCGACGGAGCCAGCCGTGCGGGAGATGCGATGCGCGCACTGCTCCCTTCCGCGAAAGGATCATCAAGACTGATAGACGCAAAGTGGCTGGTGTCGATGCCATTGGGGCTCCTTCCCGCGTCGCTAAAGTCGACAAAATCGCCAAAGAGCGCATCGTCGCTTCCAAGGGTGCTGCTTTCTGGGATGGTCGGCGTTTTGGTCGCCGACGGCTGGAGGACGCTGCCGCGCTTGTTACTGCTGGATGAGCCGCCAATGGCTGCAGCTGATGCGCTGCTTGTGCTAGCTCTTGCTGCTGTGAGGCTGTTCTTGCGAGGGGCTCCGGACGCGGAGGAACGCGTGAGGTCGATGCTCTGCTTTCCGCTCCTGCCTAGGCTCGCCTGCGCCGTGCCGCCGCCGCCGCCGGTCTTTGCCAGCTCCTCCTTCTCGCTCGCCTTCTTTGCTATCCCTTCGAGGATCCTCTCTGCCTCCTTCGATATTGGCCCTTTGTAGTCGAGCAGGCTGAGCTTGCGCCTCCACACGCGATCATCCTGGGCCAGCGCAGCGACCTTCCTGCACGACCGGGCCAGGCTGACGGCGTCGCACAGGGGCAGGTAGAAGTAGATGAGGAGGTATGCGCTCTCTGGCAGTCTGCCAATCAGCCGGGGCTGTGGTGCCAGCAAGGGCTTTCCCGTCTTTGCCGAGACGACGTAGTGTCGCTGCGGGACGAGGGCTGTCCACTTCTTGTCCATTGCTGCGAGTGCATTCGCGTGGTGTGTGCGCAGTCATGGCGTGTGCGTTGCTGTCATCATCCTGGATGTGTGTTAACTGGATACCTGTGGCGTGTGTGAGAGGCAGAGCTGTGTGTGTGTGTCCTCGCCTCTATGGAGACGGTGTCCCTTGCCTCCGCTCCATCACGTCGACGTCGACATCGCATGAGGACGAGGATGGCCCCAGCTTCGTCGAGCAGCAGCAGGAGAGGAGGAGGAGGAGGAGCATCACCACCATCACCCAGTGGATACAGATACGTCAACCAGCAGCACTACTACACGTCCCTCCAGCAGGCCCTCCATCCAGGCCAGCCCGTCCCGCCGCCGTACTCGCTCGCCAACACGCGCGAGTCCTTCAGGGATCTCCTCGCGTTCGAGGAACGCCTGAAGCAGAATGCGGCTAGGCTGGCGTATCAGAGGAGGAAGTACGAAGGTGCGCTGGCACTCGGTGCAGTCCCGGTCCACTGCAAGTCGCCCCCGGAGTGCCGTCGCTGACGCTCTGGACATACGCGTGACCGGCCGGGGGTGAACACCCCACGCATCTCCCGAACTTGCACGGACGGAATGATGGTCGCGACCGAAAAACAGCCTTCCTGCTCTCGTTGATCCTCACCATCCTCGTACTCGCATACAGGGTCGTCCTCCTGCCCTCGCCCTATACGCTCGTCCAATTCGCCAACTCCGGCTTCCTCCTCATTGGCATCGTCACGCTCATCCTCTTTTTCGCAACAGGGGTCTACACCGAGAAGATTGCATATGCCTACAAGTGCGTTCTGCGGATCAGACTCTCTTACGAGATCGAGCGCAGGTGCTGATCGAGTCGTCCGCGCACATGTAACCGTCCGACCGTTGCTCTTTTCCCGGCGAGACAGATTCGTTCCCCAGGCGAACCGAGCACTGCGCTACTACAACATCTACCTCAACACGAAGCAGCCTCCCCGACAGTGGTCCCTCAATCCATTCAAGCTATTCCGCGGGCCGCCGTCCGCGTCCGGATCAAGCGACAGCAGCCCGTCGAGCGGGTCTACGACGCAGCTCGTTGCGCGTTCGAACAGCCTGAACAGCACAACCTCTGCAGCACGGCCCGGTCGCTCCCGAGGGAATGGCAGCAGCCCGTCCTCCCCGACAGGCTCGCGGTCAGTCCCGCTGGCGCCCATCCCACCCTCGAGCAACCCACGCGGCGAGCTCATCTTCAGCTCAAAAGTCACTCCGCCTTTCCGGGAAGGGTACGAGCGGTACAGGACCGAGTGGGAGCGCCGGCGCAAGCCGTCAAAGTACGAGCTCGGCTGGTATGCGTACTTGAAGAGCTTTGTCGTCCGGCCAAAAGCGCGATCGTCCGCGTCTGCGCCTGCGCCTGCTGCGGCAGCGTCTGGCGAGAAGGGGAAGGCGGAACTGGCGCACACGGAGAGCAGCAGCGACCGAGCTGGTGCAAGGGCGGATCAGGCGTCGGGCAGCTGGGCGCGGAGCACGTCCGGCATTGCCTACCTCGCTTCTTCGCCCTCTGAAGCATCCGAAGACGACTCGTCGTCCGCGCCGGGCGTGTCTGGTGCGCGCGGGCGTGACACGCGTACGCGCCCCCTAATGCGATCAAACTCGTCGTCGTCCGTCTCGTCCGCCGGCTCGCACCTGTCCTTCTCTCCGCCGTCGTCTCGCCGCCCCTCGCCGTTGCGTGACACCCTGGCAGGGCCCGGTCCGTCGAGCCGGCACTCGTCGACGCCGAGCACGCCCGAGTTGGTTCGGGAAGAAGACGAATATTTCCATGGAAGCAGTAGCAGCAGGTCACTCAGGAGCCACGGGCGCGGCCTCACTTCGGCTAGCGAGAGCTCGCTGGCTAGTGGGCGCGAGGCGCGAAGAGCAGGGTCGGGAGCGTCGAGTCCAGGAGAGAGTCCGCGCGGTGGAATCATTGGTCTGCCAAAGGAGCGTCCGAGATCGGGAGGGTTTGGGGAGTTTCTCCGTGATATGCAAGAGGAGGATGAGGAAGAGACATGATACGTGGGCAGAGCTTCATTACGACACACGTTGACGACTGTTGGATATCTGTAGATGTTGTTGTGCAAAGCGAAACCGCGACGAGCTCGATTTCCTGCACATACAGGCTGAGCAGCCGTGTCTAGCCTGGAAGCTAGCTGGTCTTCGGCGATCCCCTGCTGTTTACACACACACTTGAATCGTGACAAGGCTCATTCGCGACAGACATCAAGCCACGACGCTTGCTGAGGTTTCTGATCCGACTGTTCGCATTCGAGACTCGGCAGCGAGTCTCGAGGAGTGACAAATGCGACGATCGTGCTAAATAACGACCAGCGCTAGATCCATGACCCCCGCTGCGAGGTCTGAGATGGTGATACGGCGCTCTAGCCCCGCTTACCTAATTCTACCTCATGCCAACCGGTCGTCTTGTGAAGAGCGTGACCACTTGCGTAATCCGCTCTTTGTAGTCCATGCCCCCAAGTAACTCAAGTCGCGCAGACTCGCTACATGGCATGCCAATTCCTGATCATGGTCTCGGATAAGGTCGAAATGTGCCTTTGCCTGTTGACCCCGTCAGGTCTTCGGGTTGGACATGGCCTACCAACATACCAATTTCACCAAGTCCATCTTCGACAGGGCTAGCAGGTCGTTCTGATCCAGTTCCTAGAATTTGCCCGCTCAGGCGCGCGTGTATGCGTCTCTCGTAAGAGCAGGCCGTCCATAGCTCTTGTCGCTGAGGTTTGCTTCTTCTACTTGGTCGTACAGAAAGCCGAGGTGCACAATGAAGGATGTCTCGGATTCATTGACGAATATAGCCGGCAACCCCTCGAAGGTCTCCTGAGTCGGATGCTCCTCCGCGGCGCATGCGAACATGTCCTAAAGAAAGGGGCACTGGCGAGCCTTTTCCCTGTGTAGCTTGAAAGCCGTGTGTACGCAAGGAGAGCCAGCGTGCGGAACCAATAGCACGAAATCGGCAGTGCCGTCGGGGTTGAAGCGGTTGTCGACGGTGATGGACATTCCGAGTGACGCGTACGAGTATGTGAGTCAGAGCAGAGACCGATTGTCAGGCGCGCGTGCCGTGCTGAAGGTGACCGAAGCAAAGCCAACGGGCCTCGTGCTCATCAGCCAGCAAGGGTCCACCTCGTCATAAATTTCTCTCCGCTTATGGCGTCCGTGTCAGTCCTGTCCGCAGACGGCCGGAGATCTGTGCGGCCTCTGTCGCCGGGATGCGCATCGTTCGCGCGCTAAGACGGAGAGCTACACGCAGAGGGCGTGGCGGTGCTACAGACCTTGCACCTAAGTCGCCTACTTGCGACGCGTTCGAGAATTTCTCCATCACAGACTACACATCAACACATAGCTGTACAGGAGAATCGCCATCAGTCAACAGCAGCGGCTGAGGATGGATGTATACGCACTGGACAAGGGATGCAGGGACCTGACAGCAGCGTGGACCGTACTGTCGCTACTGTGGTTTCAAGCAGGTGGGGCGACCATTATGGATGGCGATCATGCGCGAGATAGCACGCTCTCATTGAGGTCCAGGGGCTGCGATACCAATCTCCTCAATGGCTGCGGACATTTCGTTGTCGTGGCCGTACAAGCAATAAAAATACTTTCGCGTCTGTTGGCAGAGTTGGCGTTCACGATGTCAATGGCCTGACTTGACTACGAAGCGAAGCACTCGCCATTACGTCCGTCCTTTGTACGCACTAATCGTATGTGGTCAGCTCTCGAGAGTTTGTGAAGATCCGCTGGGTCGAGGTCTTCATATCGACCACCATTAGCAGCTCCGAAAGCCTCGTGTGTTAGATCTTCCCGACCCGTGCAGCTGGCCAGTACATAGACGTGTAATGCCTCGGCATGGGTGACCTTTCCAAGGTAGACTTTATTTCTGTAGCCAAAGGCCTGTCAGCACACTGCCGGCGGAAGCTTGACGTTGGAGCTGAGGCACGTACCTGATACAAGCTTCGGCGAAGTACATGACTCCGTCGATGCCGTACTTGCAGGCCGCCTCCCACACTGCCGTCAAGGTGGCGAAATCCAGGACCATCAAGTCAGCGGAACCTGTGCCTGGATACAGGGTCCCAAGCAAGGCTTGCCAAACGGGTCGATGCTCGTCAACGTTGTAGACCGGAAGGCCGCTAATGTACTCGAGTTCCTCGGTAGCGCCATCTTCCCCTTTGGCTTGCATTAGTGGCAGGTTGCCGAGTCTGGCCTTGTGGACACGCAAGAGCTGAAACGGCTCGAACACGTTGACTGGAGCACTAACGAGACAGTCGCCAGTGTAGTCCGGGTCACAGCTGGCGTGGATGACTGCATGCGATGCTTCGCCTCGATAAACGGGTGTCCGGGCAGGCAGTGTGCGCGTACTGGTGGCCGTGCCGAAGGAGAACACCCATGAGGGTGGCTTTGCGGAAACGGGAGTGGACGGCGCGGTGGAATTCGTAGCGATGGTGGGTGTAGCCATGGCAGCTCGAGGTTCTTAGGAGTGGCGTAGGGACGAGAGGATGAGTACGTACGGCAGATGTAGATAGAGTGATGTGGCTCGGCGCATTTCGATTTGGGCGGGCCGGTCACACTCAGCAGCCCAGACTTTCCTGAGGTTCGTGAGCTTTGTCAGTGTCAAACCCTATACCGAACGCGCATGAGGCTCGCAATTGTGTATGCCGTGACACGCATGCAGTTGCACGACCGTCGAGTAGTGGCGGCTTCCGCGATCGAAAGAGCAGCATTTCTCCCTGGTAATCACATTAGGCGTTGACGACAGCCTTAATCTCCTTAATAACGGAGTCGATGTTGCCGCCTGTCTCTTTGACCTTCTCCGCTGCTTCTGAAGCCCTTTGAGCCGCAGCGCGATCTCTTGCGAAGTGTGCCTTTACCTGCGGATGCGATGATCAGCTGGCGTCGCTATAGCCGTGCAGACAATGTCATGTAGCCTCACCACTGTGAGCAGGCTTTCGGGGGTCAGGGATAGCAAAGCCTTCTCGTCTAGCTTGAGGAAGTCCCCCTTGATAGCGTGCTCGAAAGAGATACGCGCCAGACGCACAGATGCGTTGGCTTTTGCAGCAGCATATATCTTGAATGCGGCTGCTGGCTCCTAGTTTGTCACTGTGAGCCAGAACCTGCGTCTTGAGCGAGTCAGCTCGTGCCTGTTCTGCAAAGCGAGGGTTTTCCGACCAACGTCAGGCACATCTCGGCGTACTGCACGAGCACCTCGAGCTTGTACTTCACGCCCGCCTCCCACACGCCTAGGAGGAGCATCGCGCCGCGCTCCTCCCTCGCGAGGCGCTGCAGCTCGCCCAGGCTAGCCGCTGCGCCCACACCTGGATAGAACTGCGCGAGCAGGACTGCCCAAACCTGCGGCAGCTCTGGGACGGCAACAACGGCAAGACCGTCGTACGTCTCCTTCTCGGCTTGCTTGGCGGCCGCCTCGAACACTTCGCGGAAGTGCGCAAAGCCGCCGGCGACAAGCCGGAACCGGCTGATGCGGAAGAGGACGCTGTCGCCTTTCCTTTCCGGGGAGGGCGCCGGATGCGTGCACTTGATGAGCGTGTCGCCTTCGGTCTGCTTGAAATGCTCATGGTACGATATGTGGGGCGTGGATGGAGCTGAGGAAGGGGCCATGGCGCAGAAGGTGGGGCTTGGGCACGGAATCAAAAGGGTATCGTGGCGTCGATACGGGATTGCTCTAAGAGCCTGTCCCTCTTGTTACGGTGGTGGGAGGCCTTGTGTAAACGTGTCGAAAGCAGCTGAAGCTAAAACGCGCCGCTGAACCCGCAAGCGGAAGTCACTCTGATGCGTTGTGAAAGGGGTATGGAGTCGGAGCGGGGGAGACATCATCAGGGTAGTGGAAGGAGTGCTGCCGTCAGTATTACCTTTGACGAGGGGAGACTCCAGCACACAGGGCCGGCTGGCGGCCGATCAGCGCGAACGCCACCATCTCCGGTAGTGCAGAGCGGGCAAGAGTGTCTTCGGTACATGCGCTGGGTGTCCAACTGCTACATAGCCCATACCATGTACCGCCCTTTCTCACCAGCCGTTGGATAGCGCGCCAAGAGGAGTCTGGCTGCAGGATAACAAGCCTATTTCTTGCCTTTTTTGGCCTGCCCGGAAGACATTGCTGCGATCTGCTGGTCGATCTGTTGGCACGCAAAGGCGAAGAAGGTCAGTCAGTCTCTGGCCATCTCGGGAGGCACCCAGTCGGGCTTGCGGAACTCACGACTCCGCTCGCAAAGAGGTCCCGCACTTTCTCGTACTGACAGCGTCGGGAGGTATGGCCATTCAGATGGGCTCGTTGCGCGGTACGAGGAAGAGACATACCGTCTCGATGTTGAGCGATATCCCTTTCTTTCCGGGCAGCAGCTCGCCTGTCTTCTTGTCTTCGTAGTACTCTGCAGGTCGGGCAGAGTGCGTCGGAAGGGCGTCTCGACGGTGTGTGCCGAGACTTGCAAATGTCGAGCGATCAAGCTCTCACCTCGCAAGCCCACGTAGAGGTTCCCCTTGAATTCGTTTATCGTCAAACGGCGTTTCCCGCCGATATCGACAAAGGCGCCGTCGCTGTTGCGCTCGAAGGGGTTCTCAATTGACTGGGCTTCCGGCTCTGCCTTTGCCTTTCCCTTCTTTGAGACTGGTTTGGCTGGAGAGATCACGAAGGAGGTGGAGCAAACCAGGGGTAGATGGGTGACGGCGGGGTCAGTGAGCGTGAGCTGCGACCTGCAGGAATATGAGTCGCACCTTTCTCCTCGTCTTCGGAAGCGGACTCTGCTGCAGACTCGGCCTTGACCTTGCCTTTCACGTCATCTTCAGAGGCTGATTCGACCTTCTGGCGCTGTTGTGTTCGGAGAGGTCGGCGTGACGCGTTCGGGGCGCGTTCGCATTCGCCGAGACCGATGACAGCAGAGCAGAGGGCAGAGGAGAGGCGAGAAAGATGTACGTTGACCTGTCAGTTCTCTCGATGCTGCTGCTGCTGCTATGTAGGCCCACCCTGCTCCGCACCTTTGGGCCCTTCTTGACCGTGTCCTTGCCCGCCTTCGCCTTCGCCTTCGCCTTGCCCTGCTGCTCCTGCTGCTCCTCCTCTTCGCCGCTCGACTCTATGAACTCCTGCGATCTCGGCGGTTCCCTCTTCGCCATCCTGCAACGCGATACGAGACTACTGTGTAGTTGTACTGTGTTCCGCCGTGCGAAGGAGAGGAAGAGGAAGGACGTCGACCCTTCTCCTCCCTGTGGCGGGCGGGGACGCAGCTCTCGCTCTCGCCATTGACTTGGACAGGAAGCAATGGCGTTCGGCAGCGCGACGGCCAGCAGAGGAGGGGGGACGAGGACATCCACATCGTCCAGAGCATACACGCCGGCTGCAGGAACGGCTGGCGATCCCAGCGATGATGCTGGACCGCGGTGCGAACACCGGGAGCCCATGATCCGCCTCGAGGTGGGTCCGGCTAGATGGATGATGGTGGCTAGCTACCAGGGCCAATGCTGTGCTGACAATGTACATATCCATGCCGTTTCGCGCAGTGCAAGAATGGCAACAACAGGTGAGCTTGCCCCGGTGAATGATGTGTGCAACGCTCCATGACACCCGGCTGACATCATTGCCCGGGACTCGCGTGTGCAGAGGACGCTTCTTCTACAAGTGTGCCCGCAAGGTAGACAGCGAAAAGTGCAGAAAGTTCATATGGGAGGATCAGATGGTTGCGAACGGCAACGGGAACTACGGCAGTCCTCAACGGCGACAACCCTCCACAGCTCCGACAAGCTCGGCAGCGGCGGCGGGACGAAGCACCGGCTTCCCTGCGGGCGGCGGCAACGTCCTGGGAGGCAGGCCGAGCACTCCGCCTCCTTCGTCGAACGCGTCTTCGTCTGCGACTGAATACTCGCTGTCGCCCAGCCGCGCTGCTCCCGCCACAACCTCGCCCAGCAAGCGGAGAAGGGGCATGTCCCCCACCGTCATCGAGGACATCGACGAAGACGATGACGAGACGGAGAAGAGCCCCGCATGGAAGGGGTACCAGCAGCGATCCGCAAGTACAAGCCCAGCCAAGCGCAGGACACTCGCCTCCACTCCGCCCCCTCTGCCGCGAGCTCTACCCGCAACGACATCACCAACGCGCGCGCAGCCCTCGCCCTCTACAAGCCGGCGGACCGCGCCGGCACTACCGCATTCACAGACTGTCGAGGAAGCCATTCACGAGGCGTGGGAGGACGACATCAGCGACTTTGACGATTTCGAGGCTGGCGGTGATGGCAGGTCGCCGGGCAAGGGGAAAGCAGGCAAGGGAAGCAACGCTGCGCATGGAAAGTTCGTCTCTTTCGACGGCAGCGACAGCAGGAATGATCGATCCGCGGCACCCCATACTCCGCCGAGAGGGCTTCAGGCGCCCCAGCTACCCGTGACGCCAACGAGCGTCTTGCATGCGAACGGTTCCACCAGTGCAGCCCGCTCCGCATCAGCCATGCCGAGCACGAACACTGCAAGCGCCGCCAAGTGGGAGCAGATCCGGAGCGATGCATCCTCCCCCTTCCACGCTCGAGCGAATGCCCTGCTCGGTGGCGTTGCATCCCCGCCGGCCGCAGCAACCACGCCGCTTCTCAGCAACCCGTCTGTCCGTGCGCCGGGATCAGGCGCGCTCGACTCGCCCAGCGCAGGTGCTGGTGCTGGCGCTGACGGCGGAGGTTCAGTGTCTCCGGCGACCAATCAGCTGGCCAACCTCTCGCTCCTCACAGACAGATGGGCAGAGACAGTCAGAGGCGAGGTCGAGAACCTCACGAGAACCATCGCTGCGCAGGAGAGGCAGCTCAAAGCCATGAAGCAGAAGGCCGCGTACCACGAGAAGAAGGAGAAGGCAGTCAGGGATGAGATGGGCGGGATAAAGGAGAAGCTGAGGTAGGTGAACGTCCAGGGACAGCTTTGACGGGTTCTGAAGAGGCTGATAATTGCTTGTACATTCGCAGGCTGCTCGAGGCTGAAAACGCGCAACTTCGGACGGGCATGCTGTGAACAGCTCTGCTTTGGCTGCACTGGTAGTGGTCCCGTAACGACTCGTCGTTGTTGTAGCTGCAAACCGCTCATGGCAGGATGTACAGAACTTCATTCCGGCGGCCCCGGTAGATGACTTTTCCGCGTAGGGCTCACCTGGGCCTGGCTGAGTACGCATGCAAAGCAACTTGACCCCATCAGTCAGGCGGATGACAGGCTCAGGGAAACAAGGCAGAGTGTTTTTTGGTTGTAGCCCGACATTGTCTTGATTGGAATACAAGCCAGAGGAGGACAACACGGACCGGGCCAACTGCCCATCCCCTCTGGCAGGGTGTAGAATGTTCGGCTAGGGATAAAGTGCGAGACACGGCTGTCGACTGCCCTGCTCTCCCAGACCTCCTGAACGTCTCGGGCAGCACGATGGCGATCCTGCACCCAGGCGACACCGTCGGCTCCCGCATCCTCCATATCCTTCTCGCCGCAGTCGAGCTCGCTGAGGCCGCAAGTACCGCCGCAGACAATCCAGATCTCATCGCAATCAAGGGAGAGTAAATTACTCCTTGACCTTGACGGATCCTCGCAGGAGACCGGTTCGCCTGGCAGCGATGAGACCGGCCTTCTGTCCAGAAACGGCGTTCCTCGCGATGGTGGATGCCTTTCCAATGTGCTGGTGGTTTCCTCCTCCCTGTCGACCCGTTGCGTAGCGTTAGCAGGTTGCACAAGGCACGTTGGAAAGCGAGGGGGAAGTGGACGCACGTGAGGGTGGTCGACTGGGTTCATTGCCACACCACGAGTCTTGGGCCAGCAGTTCCTCTTGACCTTGTACTTGTGGTGTGCGGTACCGGCCTTGAGCATGGGCTTGTCGATTCGTCCACCACCGGCGACAATGCCAATGGTGGCGCGTGCGCCCGAGCGGACAACCTTCTTTGCGCCCGACGGGAGCTTCAGACGCGTCTTGCCACTGTCAACGTCGTGGCCGACGACAGTCGCATAGTTGCCGGATGCTCGCGCGAGCGATCCACGGTCACCCTCCTTCTCCTCGACGTTGCACACGATCGTTCCCTCTGGCAGCTGGGCGAGGGGGAGGACGTTGCCGACGGCGAGCGAAGCCTTCTTGCCGCAGTAGACAAACTGGCCAGTCGACATGCCCTCGGTGGCGATGAAGGTTTCGACGCGGACTGGGGATTCAGAGGCTCGTTAGCATGCGCGCGCCCCTCGTTCAAGTGCTCGCGCCGGCGAGATAGATGGGGCGACAACTGACTCTTGTACCGGTAAGGGTCCCGGAAGGCGACTCGGGCAAGGGGAGCACCACGTCCAGGGTCGTGGATGATCTCCTTGACGAGACCCCTCACGTAGCCATTGCGCTCGGCAAAGTCAAAGTTGCGGAGCTTTGCAGGCTCCTTCCTCGTGTGAGTGTGGGCCTTGAAGATGCCTCCGCTCTTACGCTCTGTGTGCGCGCGCGCAGTAGGGTAGTAGCCGTGTCAGTCAGGTCGCTGTCTTTGCTGTGGGTGCGCGTCCACCGTCCATCCACTCCTGCTCCTGCTTGCCATCGATTGTCCCGACTCTAAGCGACGCCAGCGACCGCGCGAGCGCCAGCCGAGCGTCGCGATGACCTAGCGTCGATGAGCACGTCTGATACGTATGCATGCTGCTGGCACATTCGCTGGCGGATGGCCCTCCCCCTAGCCGCCATGCAGACTGCCAGACGGCCTTCCCGCTGCTCCCCTAAGCAGGCCGGTCGCTCCTTCGTGCAGGTAGTTGCGGATGGACGGCATACAGCGCAAATTCCCCATGATGTGGCTGAACGTACGGTTTCGGATGACTCGTCCCATCTCTGCTCTGCCTGCTTGGGTGTTGCGTTGCTGGACTGCGGTCGAGACGAGCTGCCCGTGCCCCCTCCAAGCGTCAGTGCGTTGCCCCCCCCCCCCCCTTCCTCACCCCTCCGCCCAAAATTTCGGGGGCAGGGGTAAAGGGTCGCCACCAGAAATGCAGTGTGATCGGGATACGGCTCTGGGAGGAGGAGGAGGAGGAGGAGGAGCTCGACGCTGCATCGACTGCATTCCCCTCGACTGAATCCACCTACAAGGGAAAGGGAAACAGCGCAAGATGGGTATTGATATCGGTGAGGATACACACGACAAGCGGAGTCGGACGTGCATGGCGCAGGGCGGGAGAGTGGGCAGGGCAGGGTAGGGCAGGACAGCCTGCAGGCAGCGGGACACGGGAAGAGCTGCAGCGCGCACCTTGGGGACAACCACTCATGCGTTAGGACAGCAGGACAGCGCAGCTATGGGAGTGTCATGCTGCAATGATGCGGATGTGCCGGCCCCCCCGCCATGCCCATGCCATCGCCCGCCGGTGCAGCAACCGTCAGCAGCCAGAGTGACTGAGACATGCCATGCCATGCTGCATTCATTCCCTGGGTAGCCCACCACCACGTCAAGAACGGCCAGAGGACGGCTCCGGCCTCCAAGGACCCGTACCTTCTCCTCCTTGTCAAGGTGGGCGGACCAGTCCTTTGCGGAAGAGGTTCTGCCTCTTGCAGGACAGCTGAACCTCGTGCATCCTCTGGCAGCTCTACCGATTCCTCGCTCGCCGAACCGACTCCAAGTTCAACAAGGTCATCCTGCGACGCTTGTACATGAGCAAGACGAACCGCCCCCCTATCTCGGTCTCGCGCATCTCGCGCGAGGTCACCCACCGCAAGGCCGACCCGGCCAAGCAGACCGTCGTCGTTGTCGGCACCATTACCGACGACGTCCGCCTCACCTCGCTCGACCAGAAGCTCTCCGTTGCCGCGCTCCGATTCACCCGGACCGCAAGGCAGCGCATCGAGCAGGCTGGCGGAGAGTGCATCACCCTCGACAAGCTCGCACTCCGGGCACCCAAGGGTAGCAACACCATCCTCCTCCGAGGCCCCAAGCACGCCCGAGAGGCTTACCGCCACTTCGGCCTTGGTCCCCACACCGTGCGTCGCTCTGTTCGTGATGTTCGCGCTTACGGGACAGACCGCTGACTATCATCGCCTGCATCCCTCATCAAACAGAACAAAAAGCCGTACGTCATCTCGAAGGGCCGCAAGTTCGAGAAGGCTCGTGGTCGCAGAAAGTCAAAGGGCTTCAAGGCCAACTAAGCGGCGCGTGTGCGTTGCTCGCTCGTATCGCGTCACCCCGCCAATGCTGGATGTGCTCTGGCAGCTTGCGTCCGGACTGCACACGGGCAAGAGCGGGAATGCTGGCATCTGGCAGGGAGATGTGGAGCGGGAGGCAGCAGCAGGACAGTACTCTGGGTCGCGTACTGTTGGAGATGAGCAGACCTTGCTACCATTCGCGCTGTTGTTCGGACAGACAGAGGTGCAACACTTCAGGACAGACTGTCGGCGCTGCTCAGGATCCGAAAGATACGACACACATCACACGCGATGGGTGAAAGAGCTTGTGATGTGTTTACTGGCAAAAAGCCATGATCCGCGGGCATTGCTACTCTCGATTCGATGGGCTCCGGAGAGGGACGTGTGGGACTGAGCCCGGTCGCCATGAGCCACGCCGTCCATATCGCGCCTTGCTCGAACACCGCGGTGCCCGCTTTGCTCGCTCTGTCCGTGATGCTCTGAGTTGCCGTTGTATCCACCTTGCTGGCCGGCCGGAGAGGAAGAATCCAGTTCCGCGGTGTGCCGGGCCTGCTTCACTCCCGTTCTCACCGACAGTCCCTGCAGTCCCTTTCCCGCATCGCTTTCTATGTAACTTTTCGAACCTGCCTCTCTGACGCATTGCGCACCGCTTTCCTCTCTTGAACGGGAGCCCCTCTACCGAACTTGCCCGAAATGCGCTCGTCTCTCGCGACGCGCCTCGGAGGTATCGTTGCATCCACCGTCGCCCTGGACAGCGGATCCGCTGGAAGCCCACCTGCCGCCGCTGCTCCCTTGAGAGACGCGTTCCCAGCAGTAATCAGCGAAGCGGACATCCGAGCGCACGTCGCGGCATACGGCAACCGAGAACGTCTCACGCCTTTCCGGACGAAGCAGATCCTCAAGAAAGCGCTCGCAGAAGCCCCGCCGACCCGGCCCGGAGCTGACGAGTGCTGTGGAAGCGCGTGCACGCCGTGTGTCAAGGTGCGCGATGTCACTAATCTCTCTCTCTCGGGGATCTATATTCTGGTCTCCAGGAAGCTGACTGCACCCCGACCCAGGACCTGTGGAAGGAGGAACTCGCCTGTTGGTACGAAGCCAGAGGCCTGGAAGTACTTCACTCAGCTGACTCAGCTGCGGAGGCCGACCAAAGTGCCGGTGAGCGCAATAAGCGGCTCCCATTCGCGCTACGACTCTGAATCCTCCTGCCTGACTATTTTATGTTCGCTATGCGACAGCTCAGGCGCGCGACCTTTCTTGGTAGCCTGGCAGTACAAGATGGTAGCCTCAGTACAAGAAGAGCACCTCATTCCCCTATTGCTCACCACCGACATGCGGACACTCCTGCCTGCAGCCATCGCGCGCTCCTAGGGGAGGCTCTGTTACGACATTTTGGCGAAAGCCTCGGAACATCGACGGTCGGCATCAGCGAGGCCGCGTACCGCGTCGGAGAGAGAGCTTGGCCGCTTCTTCCAGATCGCTAGTAGTTGATGCCTGGCTTCCGTATATATGTGAAGCCGTCTTCCGCACGAGTCACCCCGCCACTTACCATGCCTTTGCGGCATACATCGCTTATCTCTGACACTCCTATACGTCTACAACGCTCTTCAAATCGCGTTAGATTCTCCGTGCAACGAGCAAGACGAATAATACGCTATACGCTTCATTCTCGACTCCCGCTCTT
Organism: Symmetrospora coprosmae; assembly: GCA_008802785.1. NCBI lineage: Eukaryota > Fungi > Basidiomycota > Cystobasidiomycetes > Symmetrosporaceae > Symmetrospora > Symmetrospora coprosmae. The sequence goes on along the minus strand of VUYT01000001.1, from coordinate 144,728 downwards.
GCCGGCCGAAATCCCTGTCAGCAGTCGCTATCATACTCTTGAATGGCCTGATCGGTGAGCCGAGGACTCGAGTCACCAGAAAAGCACACCCTCGTAGCTGGATCATCATCTCGGTAGCTCGCCTCGTGCCGTACCTACGTTTGGGAGCTCCGGTTGACTCACCTCGCCCAAGACGTTCAGTCCATTACTATCGTCCTGCGCAATTTTATGTCGCTCATGGAGGACCACCGACGTCTTACGACATCTACCTCGAAAGGCAACGCAGGAGATCGGGTTTGGCCCTGGAAGCCCACAAAGGCACAAAAGCCACACAATACGACTCTCTCACTCGCACCAACCCAAATCAAGCCATGTTGCAACAAGCTGTAGTTGGAGCGCGCTTGTATTAAAGCTGCGCAAGTCTGCTCCCTTCCTGGCACGATGAGTACGCCGCTTCGCGCCCTGGCCTTGTTTGGTCGATTCAGGACGGGACTGATCGTTCCCGGTTTCAGCCCTTTCAAGATCGTTCTCGCAAAGGCGTATCGTGACAGGCCATGTCTCCCCGCATGGAGGACGACAAGACGACTTCGCGGAGCCAGCCGTGTCGATCCTCTTTGATGAAGCGCTCGAACTGCATTCGCATGCCAAGGTCGGCGGCTCCCGCACTAGGTTCCTGTGGTCAACGTCATCGGCACCAGCCACGAATCACGACCCTGTGGGGGACGCAGCGCTCAAGAGTCGTCTGGCGCCGGGCGGCACCAACGTCAGAGTGACGACGCTCGAAGCCGGGGTGGAAGTTGGGCTACACCGGAGTTCTACGGTCGACTATGTCATCATTACGCAGGGCGAGGCCTTCCTTCTCACGCCCAAGCACAACTCAGATGGCAATGTAGTGCTCGAAGAGACGTTATGCAGGACGGGCGATGTAGTGGTTCAGCGGGGCACGATGTACGGATGGAGGGCGGGGCAGGATGGTGTCAGATGGATCGCAGTCGTCATTGACGCGCTTCCCGCTCGAGTCGGAGCAACAGAGCTGTTGCCAGTAGGCTTGTAGAGTGGAACGAGACGCTACGCTTGTCCTCTTCTTGATGACTGTCTGCAAGGCTCTAAGCCTCTGGGCGGCCGTCGGCAACCGGACGCCGAGCAGGGAACGCAGGCAGTCAAGTCCCATGACATGCGCTATTCAGCTATTGTGGATCCCCGTGTATAGTCCAGTGCCATGTCGCAGTCGTTTTGCTGCATCTGCGTGTGCAGGCGCTCCCATCGCCTCGTCTCGTCTGAGGCGGCTGGGCTGCTTCTTCCTGACGGGCGGCTCTCCCCTCTTCTCAGCTCCCTGACGATTCTTGCAATCTTTACCACCACCAGAGGAAACGCAGAGCAAGATGGCAGACTACGACATGGCAGCACCCGACGTGGCCAACGGCGCAGGCAATGGGGACAGGTCCCCCTCGGGCGACCGCGCTGCTCCTTCGGGAGACCGCTCGCCCGTCCCAGCGCGAGAGGGCAGCGAGACCGGCTCGAGGCGAGCAACGGGCAACTACGAGCGAGAGAGGTCCGACAGACCCAGAGACCGATCTCGCTCCAGGTCGCCATACTCGCGAGGCGGTGGCAGCGGCTCGTACTCGAGGAGGGACGACCGAGACCGATCCCCCCGGAGGGGCCGCCCACCTCCCCCTCCCCCTGGACGCAACGTGAGCGAGGTTCAGAGGCTGAGGTCTCCCGCACGTATCGTCGCATCGCTGACTGGCACCTGCTGTCTGCTCTGCGACGCAGGCCGAGGCTCCCCCCTCGAACGTTCTCGGCTGCTTCGGTCTGTCGATCCGCACCCGCGACATTGACCTCGAGGACGAGTTCTCTCGATACGGCCAGGTCGAGAAGGCCGTCATTGTTTACGATCAGAGGGTGAGTTGCGGTCGTGCATATTGTTATACAATCACCCGCAGAACTGACTCTCCCCTTCATTCCGAAACGCAGTCCGAGCGATCGCGAGGTTTCGGTTTCGTCACCATGCGCGAGCAGGAGGACGCCGCCCGGTGCATCGAGAAGCTCAATGGTATCGTCAGTCTAGTTCTTCGCTGCATGTATGCGTCACTCGTTTTTATGAGCTGACTGGATGTGCGTGCGACTCCACCTCGCAGGAGCTTCACGGCCGAAACATCCGAGTCGCTTACTCTATGACTACCAAGCCGCACCAGTCTACCCCTGGCGAGTACATGGGCTTCAAGACCGACGACCGAGACGGCGACCGCTCGTACCGCCGAGATGACAGAGGTCCCAGGCGCGACTACGACGATCGACCGCCCCGTCGAGACTACGACGACCGACGAGGCGGCTACGATGATCGCCGAGGTGGTGGCTACGACGACCGACGAGGTGGCGGCTACGGCGGCGGAAGGCGCGACTACGACGACAGGCGCGCTCCCCTCCCGTCCCCGCGTGACTACGACGACGACCGAGCACCCCGAAGGTCCAGAGACGACTCGCCTCCTCGACGGCGATCCCCCATCCCTCCTCCCCGAGAGTAGGTCTGTTTGAGACTTGGCTCTGTCGCTGTAGCCGGGTCGCAGGGGTCTAGCGCCGCAGACGGAAGAAACCAGAAGGCGGAAGTACCGCAGCGGCTTTGCGAGCATGGAGTGAAGAGAAGATTTATCAATTCAACCGTCTAGCTTAGCAGCAAAGAGGAAGACGGGAAGAATGGCAGTGGCGCACCCCAAAATATCAGACTTACCAACGCTTGACAAGATTGGGTCGGCCCGCAATTATTGTGTCTTGAACAAGAGGGACCGTTTGTATTGGCGCATCAAGCTGTCACAACCTTGCTCAAGTGCAATCGAACGCGCAAGCGCGCCCCATTGCTACCTCGCACCTTCATGGTGGCTAAACCGCAAGGATGCGTCGAGGTGACCGACGTCAGGAACAAGCATTGGCCTGCCGAGCAAGTGAGACAGTGGAGATGCCATTTACACACAGTGAGTCCGTTGCTTCGCGTACATTCTCAATCTTTCAGACCTCGCTCGTTGGTGAGGTCCGGTCAGCCTCAGCTGGGACCGCGTTGTAGCTTCTTGGGCCAGGTGGCCGGGCCTAGCCTAAGCGTGTACTAGGCGGAACAGCAGAGGGCGCAAAGAGGTGCCAGTGCGAAAAGCCGATCCTATGGATTTTCGGTGCATACATGCATTCTGCTGGGACGCTGTGCCTGAAGCGCACGTGCGAAGTCTCGGCCCTTTCCCTACATTCTCGGACCGACCTCCTGATTCCCCCTGACTGGCGTGCTGTCGGCGCTTGTCGGAGAGATGCCCGATATGCCGCATCGTGCCCGTCTGCCTCTTCAAACCCCGTCCATATCTAGCTCCTCCCGGTCTCCTCTTCTTCTGAACGCTACACCGCTCACCTCACACGTCACCGCGCTCACTACATCTCCCTCGGGCCCACTCTGCTCTCCTTCGGAATCTCCTTCTTCCCGCGCCCCTTGCCAACATGTCCTACCGCTCCGATAAGCGTGACGACCCTGGACGCCCGCCTGCGAAGCCTGAGCCCGGACCGCCTCGGAGATTGCTGGGACAGCATGCGAAGCGACCAGACGTCGCTTCGACCGACAAAGGATCCCCGACCCTTGTCTTTCGCAAAGCCGAGAGCCCGGGGACAACGCTGCGGGCGCCGGTCCAGTCGACCGGCCGTCTCGATGGGCGGCACACGCATCATTCTCTCCGTGAGTGAGCAAGGCCTGTGTAATCTATGCGCTCAGGATGCTTGCCAACAACTGACTCGCCCTCTGCCTTGCTGTACCCGCTACCTTACCAATGCACACAGGCACGCTAGGTCGCGATGCCTCGGAAGACAAGCTCCCTCCTCCAAGTCCCGGTCCCGCTCCCTCGGCACCGCCCACATTCAACGCTTTTTCTTACGACCAGCTTCCCTCTCAGACCAAGTCAACAGCCTCCAACACCCCTTTTCGCAATCCGTTGAGCAAGATCTTCGCTCGCAAGCGGAGCAAGGCTCGCTTGCAGCAGTTGCAGCCGCCTCAGTTGTCGGTCGGACAAAGCGGTCAGCATCATGACGGGCGTACATACGGACACAGCCCCACTCCGGGTTCGCACTATGGCCGTGCTGGCCTTGCCGACTCGCTATCGCGATCCGTTTTTGACGATGATACGCCTCGGAAGCCCGGCCTGGACGAGCGCGCCAGAGGCATGACCTTCAGCCGAGCAAGCAAGATACCCCTTGCCTCGCCTCCATCCTCACCTGCGATGTCGGGTACCCTCAGACCAAAGGCGAAGCGCTCGCTCACAGCGCTGGCTAACCTATTCAGGGCTGCCAATACAAGTCCGGCCAATGCTGTTCGCGCCAAGGCCAGCTCTCCCGAGCTGCAGCCAGCACGGATGGTCACTCCTTCTCCTATTGCCGCTCATCGCGAGCCAGGGCAACCTGGAAGCTGTCATAGCAAGCCCTCAACGGATGCAGGTCAGACCATCAGGTCTGGCAAGAGCACACCCGCACCAATTGCGTCCAGCGAGTCATCAAGCAGCGAGGAAGTGATGCACGTCGCTCAAGAACGTCAAGGTTCACCCACCTTGTCCTTCCGGAGGGTCTCGCCCACGCTCAGCACTCGCCGGAGCATGGTCTTCAGTGGCGCCGCGCCCTCGCTCGCTAAGAGTCGCTCGAATCCCGACCTATATGGGCATGCCCGGAAGTTCTCTGTCGCTGCATCTTCTATCCACCAAGCTGCTGGCAATGCCTTCGGTAATGGACCGTCAAGCGCGGCCTTCCTGGCTGTGGCTCCGAACCGGGATCTCCCATCGGTGCCTACGACTCCCGTCTTTTCCGGCAGTCGCATCCCATCTCCTATCCTGCAGCCTCACTCGCCGAATAGTGCCAAGTTCCCCGTTTCGCCGTCGGCCACCTCCTTCACCTACACCGGTCTGTCAGCTGTCAACAAAAACGGCGGTAACGTCGTCGAAGCTTCCGCTCACAACGCATCCTCGGCTGCGGCCATTCCAAGCCTGACTCTGCCAGCGCTACCGTCTCTTGACACAGTCCACTTCGACTCGCTCGCCGAGCTCGTCAAAACGCCGCGAGAGCTGCGACCTACCACAGCCGGCACCTTTGGTAGGCCACACACAGGCAATCGCCCTGGCACAGCCACGCGCTCCGACACGGGCGTCAGCCTCCGACCAGACACGGCAGCTAGCCTTGGCGTCAGGCCTGACACGGGCATGAGCATCTCGGAGAAGTTCTTCAACAAGAAGGCCGCGGGTCTCGATGGCAGGCTTAGATTTAAGCGTCTCAGCAACCTCAGCGAGGGTCCAGGCGTTGGTGAGGAGAATACCGAAGGAAGTAGCGATGGGGAGAACGTCGCTACCGGTGGATCTTCGAATGCGCGGAATGGTGATGCAACTGCCGCGGAGCAGAATGAAACGACGGGTGCTCAAATTGCCCATAAGCAGGACACGCTCGGTCTCCACATGTATGCAGAGCGACTGGACACGGCTCGATGCTCGTTTGAGGGCTCTGGCACCTCAAACAGCGGCACTGGACCAGAAGATCTCACCTTCGGACAGGGCTTGCCTCGTGATGACAGCGGCTTTTCCGACTCAATCTCTCCGCAACCTTCGCCTGGACTGTCCGTGGGCGACAAAGGAACGCTCATCACACCTACTTCCCATCCTCTCGGATCACCATCAGCGCTATCCCTTTTCACCGATGCTGTCCCTGGCCCCGCGAGGGTCGACGCAGCTACGCACACAGAGCCATCCACCCAAGCGTTCTGCGCTCCTCGCTCCGTCCTTGGTCTCAAGTCTGCGCCTTTCCGCCCGACCACGGCGGACACGACCGCGCTGCCCGACAACCTCTCAGACGTTGACGAAGCGTTCGACCCACGAGCCTCTCTGGGATCCGTTGCTCGCCAACCCAGCGTCTCGACACTGTCCGACTACGGAGGAGACGCCAGCGAGCTCAGCCTCAGCCGACAGGACAAGCGAGCCGACACCTCGGGTCAGGCAACAACCTTCTTCAGCAGTCCGGTAGACAGCCCAACCCATCAGCTACGCAGAAGCAGCTGCACCGATTCCATGCCTCGGCATCGAGATCCGCTGTTCGGCAGCATTGTCAGTCGCAGACTGGCAGAGATGGAAGCACCAATAGCGGCCCGCGAAAGCGAGGCGGGCGTTGAGTCAGCACGAAGGCCGGCATCAACCGCTTCATCCTCCGCGAAGCACACGCCCGTCAAGTCTCTGCTGGCCAAGCAGTCGCGTCTCGAGCTGGGGGAGGATACACCTGGCCCCATCATCAACTCGAAGCGTTTCGGCAGCGCAGCAGAAGAGGCCGAGATCCTGCAGAAGTCCGTGTCCTCGTCGGTCATGTCGCGCATCTACAGCCGTCGCCATCTCGAGGACTCGATCTTCCTCAAGCACACGCTCACCATGTCGCGAGCTTTCGCTGGCCCCCTCTCGAGCGGTGTTGCGGCAGGCCCAGGCGCTACGACACGCGAGGCGAGTACGCAGACTGATCCAGCCGACTTCCTTCGGTCCGGCATGGCCGGCCTCTACAGTCCCGACTTCCTTGGCCCGTCCAAGCAGGTGCAAATTGTTTGCGAGAGGCTGCCAGCGGGCTCATCGCATCGACGCTCATCTGCTGCGATGTCGGCCTACAACCGACAGCTCAATAGCCAGCTTGACCCGCTCGCTGGTTCATATTTTCAAGCCTTTGGCCGACCAGTGCAATTGGCGGGCGCACCCCCCCCATCACTGAGACGATACAGCGAAGGCAGCGTGGCAGCTGGCATATGTCTGCCGCCGCCAACATCGTCCACCATGGTCAGCCAGTACAGTGCTCGGTCGCACCTTCTCGGGGAGCTTAGTGAGACTGAGAAGGACCGCGTCATCTCTGAGCTGCAGGAGGCGCTTGAGAAGGAAACGCAGAGGAGGGTAGTGCTGCAATACGAATTGGCGGCATGTCGATCTGGGGGCAGTAGTGCCTAGTTGCAGAAAGACCTCGGCATCGCATTATATTAGCAGATGTATTTCAGTCTCGAAGATCGTTTTGATGAAGACCTAGATGTGCGTCCTATCGACGGCTTCGCTATGGCTCAAGCTACAATTTACCTTTCGTGCCGCTTGAACCTCGGCTTAGGGAACGGGAAGCAGCAATATTATCAGTCCGAATCGAGACCATGCCAGCCGCGAAGCCATCCGAGTACCCACCTCTTGCATTGTGACTCACTTCTTACCCGCGTCCTCCTTCATACCCTGCTGGATCCAGGCTGCACTCTGCTCGGCGTGCTTCTTGACCTCGTCCTCGTACTTGCTCTCAAACTCGGGATCCTGCAGCTTATCAACCATACTGTTGTGCTTCGGGACGTGCTGTGAGCGCAAGAAGACGTGCGTCAGTCGGGCACAGGCAAGAGGCGTAATGTCATCGCCTACCAGACCCTTCTGCACTGCTGCGCGTGCAACGATCCGGTCCTGCCACGCCTGTACTGCCTTTGGCTTGTCCTTTGCGTAGACGCCAGCCCAGGGCGACCATAGCGGCCAGGCGAAGCACTTGATGTCACTGCGGTATGTGCGGTGTGGATGGTCAGCCCAGCATATGCGCGCTACTGAAGGGTGTGCTGCAGGTGTTAGCTCACGCGATGGAGTACTTGCCGCGGCCTTCGCCAACGAGGAAATCCTTGTCCTTGAGAGCGAGCTCGAGAACGCCATACAGGCGCTTCGTCTCGTTGATGTAGCGATCGATACCGTATTGGATCTTCTCGGGAGCGTAGCGCTGCGGGACGCGAAGGTGGCAAGGAACAAAGTAAGGGAACCGTGCCACGCGAGTCATGCAGAATGACGTGTGGTCCTTACGAAGAAGTGCTGTGGAGGGACAGATCAGAGGTAACGAGGTCAGCGTGCACTTGACCACGGGGGAGGACGTCAGAGCTAGGCGAGCCGGTGCTCACGTTTGCCTGTCCCTGCATGGGGCCGATGCCGCCGTGTGCCTGTACGAGGCGCGGACCGCATGAAAAGGATGAGCTGGTGAGCGACAGGGACGATGTATGTTGTGCGACAGGGACGCACAAAGAACATCCACTGCATAACCTCGGACTCTCTGTCAGACCTGGTATTCCGGGCAGGCGATCCTCAGCAAGGCGTCTCGCTCGACGCACATGAGAGATCCACCGACTCACTGGCCTCGGAAGTGGAAGTGTCCCTCCGGATCGTAGTGAATCACGAGGTATTGCAGGATGGCGGCCGTCTCAAATACTGGGAAGTCGTTTCTGTTCGGGTCGACGATTGCGGGGATGCGGCCTGAGGGGAAATCGGGGCCGCGCACGTCGTATTCAGCCTGCGGTATCGGAAGCCCTGTCCCCGATCTCGCCCAGGGTACAGTGTGCCGAACCGTTTGGGTTGATCTTGATGAACCAGTCGCTCTTCTGCTCGTTCTTGCCGAAGTCGATGGCGATTGTCTCGTAGTCGAAGCCATCGTAAGCTGCCTTGAGCTCCTCGAGGAGGACCGACACCATGACTCCATTGGGTGTGCCTGCGGTGCGGAGCAGTGTCAGCCATTGCGGGGACCTGGAAGGTAGGGTTAAGGTGGAAAGGCGGACCGGCGGCTGCGGCAGCATGCAGAGGAAGACAATGCCAGGGTATCGCTCATCAGCTAATCGGCATCGTACAGGAGAGAGACGGTACGGTCTACTGACTGTATCTATACAGAGCAGCAGTGGATCGAGAAGAGGTTGGACATGTGCAACTGCATCAGCCACCGAACCTCCCGGGGTGCGCGTCATCGGAGCTCCCAGTTGGGGCGCGACTCGCAGCTTTATGGGCTGTCGTGGCTCGACGGCTCCTGCTCCTTTTCCACCAGTCATGTCGTATGTGCTATGCTACTTCTGTGGGTGTGATGTGGTAGAAGCTTCTTCTGATTACGACGTTGACGTCTGGAGAGGCTGGAGAGATGCGGGGAGGTGGACGCCGCCGAGCCGACGGCCGGGGGCCAGCCGAGAGCGAGGGGACGATCACCTCCAGTACACCGGCGGTACTTCCTGCTTGTCTCCGTTTTTTTCAGAGGCGCCAATCGAGCAGTCGCAGGCTTGCCCTATCTTCCTCTTCTCCTCCTCCTCAATGCTTCTTCCAGGCGCAACTGCTGCTGCTGCCAGACTCAGTCGCAACAGAGCTGCCGCCGCCGCCCAAGCTGCTGTCAGGATGGCCTCCACCTCGTCCAGCTTCAAGGTGGGGAAACGGACAACCAGGACTACGCATACGGCCAGCTGACGATTGAGCACTTGCAACGCGCACAATGGGGAAACAGCTCAAGGACCCTTCGCTGTGGAAGGAGCAGGGGTACATCAATGGAAAATGGACGGACGGAAAGTCGACCTTTGCCGTCACGGGTGAGTGGGCCAACGACTGCATGATAAGGCACAGCACCGAAAGGTCCGAGGATCCGACACTGAACCCGCCTCTTTCTGCGCGACACAGACCCAGCAACTGGCAAAGAGATTGGACGCGCCCCGGAGTTTGGCGTCGAAGAGACCCGTCAAGCGATAGATGCCGCCGCAAAGGCGTTCGCGACATGGGGCAAGAGACCCGCAAAGGAGCGGTCCACAATGATGCAGGCCCTCTTCAAGCTCATGAACGAGAACGCAGAGGACCTCGCGCAGATTTGTACCCTCGAGAATGGGAAGCCACTCGCCGACGCAAAGGGCGAGATCGCCTACTCGGCGAGCTTTATCGACTGGTTCGCCGGCGAGGCAGTCCGGGACACGGGAGATGTCATCCCGCACCCCGTTGGCAACACGCGCTCGGTGGTCATTAAGCAGCCCATCGGCGTTTGTGCCATCATTACGTGAGCCCGGTTGATTTGACTGGTGCGGGGAGCGCGAGTCTAGCTGATGTTCGTCGTGGTCCTTGCAGCCCCTGGAACTTCCCTTCTGCCATGGCTGGCCGGAAGCTCGGAGCCGCACTTGCTGCAGGCTGTACAGTCGTGATGAAAGGTGAGTTCGACGGTTGGCCAAGTCTGCGAGCTGCGTCAAACCAGATGCTGAGCGCCATTGCTTTCTTCGAACAGCCCCGGCCGAAACTCCCTTCAGTATGCTCGCAATGGCAGAGCTGTGCGAGCGCGCCGGCATCCCCGCGGGTGTCGTCAATGTTGTCACGACGGACGCCAACACGAAGGAGATCGGCAAGGAGATGTGCGAGAATAAGCAGATCCGCAAGCTCACCTTCACAGGCTCAACAGGCGTGGGCAAGATTCTCATGAGCCAGAGCGCCGGTTCGATGAAGAAGCTTAGCTTCGAGCTGGGCGGAAATGCGCCTTTCATCGGTGCGTACTTTTCGGAAGCTCCCGTGCCGTAAACCAATCATCTGACGTACGCATGGACTACCTGCAGTCTTTGAGGACGCCGATCTCGATGCGGCCGTAGAGGGCGCCATCATGTGCAAGTTCCGCTCGTCGGGCCAGACCTGCGTTTGTGCGAACCGGTGCGTGCCAGATTGCGCTATACGCGAGGGCTCAGTCGACTCAGGAGCCGACGGTTCTGCCCATCCTACATACACACAGGCTCTATGTCCACTCGTCCATTTACGACGAGTTCGCTTCCCGTCTAGCAGAGGAGGTCGAGAAATTCAAGGTCGGAAACGGGTTCGACGAAGGCGTGACGCACGGCCCTCTGATCCACTCGAAGGCGGTCGACAAGACGCACGCGCACGTCGAGGATGCCAAAGCCAAAGGCGCGAAAGTGCTCCTGGGAGGCAAGAAGGCCACCGAGCTCGGTGAGAACTTCTACGAGCCGACCATCCTGACGGACGTGCAGAGCTGCGCTATCGACAATGAGGAGACGTTTGGTGCGTGGTCGGGCGGCTACCTCTGCTTCACGATAGCTGTGGGCGCTGATGCTCTGCCGTTCTCCCGTGCTCGTGCGGCCCACCACCGTTCGCAATCCTATAGGCCCCGTTGCGGCGCTGTACAAGTTCGAGAGTGAGAGCGAGGTGATCCGCTTGGCGAATGATACCGAGGTTGGATTGGCGGGCTACTTCTACTCTCGGGATATCGGGAGAATCTGGCGCGTTGCAGAAGGTCTCGAAGTGGGGATGGTCGGCATCAAGTGAGGGCAGCTCGCACCCCCGTTTCAGGATGGCATGCAGCATTCGGTTATTTGCTGACGTGGATCACGCTACTTCAGCACTGGCCTCATCTCGCAGGCGTCTATTCCGTTCGGAGGCGTGAGTGCAGATCTGGCTGTTCGCCACCCTCCACTGAAAGCTGACAGTAGCTTCCGCACCTGACGCCCGTTCTACCCGCCCACCATCCTCCTCTGATTCCTCACTCGCCTTGCCCGCTACACGGCTTCGACACACCTTCAGGTGAAGGAATCCGGATTCGGGAGGGAAGGCTCAAAGTACGGCCTTCAGGACTATCAGGTGCGTCCATATTTGTATCCAAGTCGCTGGCACATCAATGGCTGATGTTCATGCCATGTCTGTGCCCTTCGCAGATCATCAAATACCTCGCGATGGGAGGACTCGACCGATGATGGTGCCAAGCCAACTCGACAGGGTGTTGTAGCATACAGCGTAGTCCAGCTCTGTTCAATAGGTTTGTCGAGACGAGACGTGAAACTATGTCAAGATTCAGAAGTGCAAGCTTCAGCTGCAGTGGCGAGGTTGTTATTTCCCCGCACGGTGTTCGACCTCCCTTCCTTTCCTACCATCCGCGACCCTCGCAGATTTGGCAGGACACCTATCGCCCTTCACACATACACACTCTCCCTCTCACAGCAGAGGTAGCACACGCTGCCAAGGTCGGTCTTCTTCGCAGTCACCCATACCGTGGACCCCGGTGCCCGTTGCGGCGCGCAGGACGGGCTTGGTGCTTCCTTCCGGTCTCCCTCCTCTCGCTTCCTCCAAGTTCTACACTCCTCTCTCTCTCTCTCTCCCTCTTCATCCACACCACGTCGGCTAGCCAGACGCACTCTGCCGATTCACCCCAGCTGTGCATCAAGGCAATTCTCGTCCCAGCTCGACAGGTACAACCAAACAAGGCACCAAACCCCGGCATACATCCGACAAAGCAACTGCAGTACCTTGAATAGCGCTTCAGGGCAGCTCTGTGCGCATTCACTCCTTCGCTGCGACGCGTCTGTATGCCACCCGCCATGCCGTCCCCTGTGCCACACCTCCAGCACCGCAAGCGCGAGCAGAGCTCAGGGCAGCTCCGTGCGGGCAAGAGCGGAGAACCTGGCCCGAGACGGGGATACGATCAAGCTGAGGCACGGCGAGATGGGTCGCAGTCAGTCAAGACTGGACGCGGACAGGATTCGGCGGGCCTCCTCGCGGGACAGCAGCCTGCAGGGAACTTCGCCATGTCAGAGATCGGCGACAGTCATGCCATCGACTTCAGCAGTGAGTGTGCCTTCGCGTGGCTATCGGAAAAAATGACGCTCAGCTTCGACCTTCTGTCCTTCTCCGAGCAGGCTCGCCCGAGCTCAAAAGAGGCCCTACCGGCGGTGAGGCATCATCCGAGAGTAATCCGTCGAAGCGCCACAAAAGCACGCTGCCTCCTGTGAGCAACTTGGACAGGCATCGAATCTGTCACTGTGCCGCGGTTGACAGCACGGCTGTATCCTACCTCATCAGGCCTTCAATACGGGAACGATCTCACTCGCCGCATCCCTCGAGAGCGGGTCGCCGAGACAGGCACGGGAGTCGAGCGCATATTCCCCTCCGTCGTCAGATTGTCGCATGAAGAGCATCCACAGGGTTGACGAGGTCGTGCGACAAGCCCGCCTCCAGGACCCGCGCCCGACCCAGCCTCTGTTCACAGATTGCGCTATGGCGCCCGGCTTGCCAGTCGACAAGTCCGTCGTACAGCTTTATCAGTACAGGCGTCAGTCCCACCTTCCGCCGCACTATGACCAGCCACGCCAAGGTTCTGAGCGAGCCGTCCACCATCAGCAGCCCGCAAAGCGATTCCCTCCCGCGGCAGTCTCGCAGAGTGGTGCATGCTTACCCGACACGGACATGCAGACGGGGCACGGCTTCTCTTCGGCCAACGCAGCCGGAGGTACTGAAATGAGATCCTTCAGAGATGTCGCGGAGCTCCAGCTCGCACTTGGCGAGGGCGCAAAGGAGGGACAAGCAGAGGATGCCGAAGGCAACGACGGGATTGTCCTGAAGGGTGGCTGCACATGCAGAGGATGCTACATCCCTGTTGAGCACGATCAGTACGAGTATCAGGTGAATGCACCGAATCCTGTATGCCCGGGACGATAGCTGATGCCTTTTCTCCGCTTGTTCAAAGTCTGTGGAGGAGTGGATGGCCGAAGGGACGGGATACATGACCAAGCTGCAGCACATCACGCAGAAGTACATGGCGTTATCCATGTGAGTGTGCTCCGCTTTCGTGAGAGCTGGCTAGCCAGGCCGCAGAGGATGGTGCTGATCGTGGCTGTGCTGCACATCGCGTGCCGCATGCAGCACGAGGGCAAAGGCACTCGAAGACATCCTCGCCAGCATCGAGCAGCAGCGACTGACCGTCGTCAAGGAGAGCGCCGCTTGCACGAAGCGAGCTCAGGGTGTCGAGCGCGATGTCTCGATGAAGCTGGGCTTGCGAGGTCCGAACTGACGGGAAGGGAAAAGGACGGGCATGGTGTCGGGCGGACAGGAGGAGAAGGATGGGCTGAAGCAACCAAGACGGGATCACAGGGAACATGAAGCGAAAATGCTTGTAGCGATAGGGCTTCAAGAGCTGGACCGAATCGACTGGATCGTCGGAAGGACGGGAGTTGCGAGCACAACTGTATCGCGTGGGACCGGCTGGAATCAAGAGGGACGAGCCCTTCGTGCCATTGCTGCAGTTGCTTTCTGAGCGTGTCTACAGGGCATATAGTACCTTCCGTCATGCATGCAGAAGAAACGGGTGTAGAAGATCATCGGACTGACGGTCGTCCGAGCGCGCTCGGGTGGCGTTCCCCTCCCCCTTTCCTCAAGCCAGGGGTCTGCTCTGACGGAGACCGACATCATCGACAGCAGGGGAGGGCACACACCTACGCACAGTGCATATACATACAGAATACTGCACTTCACATCGCATCAGATCAGAGAGAGGGAAGCGTCTGCAGCCTCATCTTACAGAAAGGGCGCCAGTCGCGGCCATCCAAACAGCCAGCCAGCCACTGGAGAGAGTCAGGGAGGATGGCTTCCACGTCCAGTGCTACAATGGCAGCAATGGGCACGGCCATGGCCAGCAGCAGCAGCAGCAGTGCGCCTCTGAGAAGCGAGGATACGGATAGCGTCATGACGGACGACGTCGATGAGGGGGACAACGTCGAAGAACGAGGCGGCGTCGAGGTGGATGTTAAAGGAGACGAGCAGCTCGACGGCACAGCGATGGCGACGGCTGGGAGTGGAAGCAGGGTTGCTCGTCCAACAGCGATGAACGCACCACCGCCATCGTCGTCCCCACCGCCGCCAACGTCGTCATCCGCTGCAGCAGCGACGCCCACGTCGCCAGGTTCAGCCTCGCCCCCCGCCTCGCTGCCTGCGCCCAAACACCATCACCATCACCATCACCCGCACTCAGCCTCACCCTCCGCCAGTCAGCACTTCCGCCCTCTGGTCGCCGTGTGCGAGTTCGGGGATCGCCTAGGATATACGTACTTTGGAAAGCCCTTGCCCGCAGCGGACGCGCTCAACGCCGCCTATCGCCACACGGACACGCACTGGTTCACCGTCGACCACGATCTCACCTACCTGAGCTTCTTCAGGGACACGGGACCGCTCAACGTCGGATGCCTGTATCGATTCTGTCTCCACCTGCACGAGCTGCTAGAGGTGCGTGACGGCGGTGGCGGCATCACACGTGCATGCGATGCCTCGCTCCGCGAGTGCACCCAGCTGATCCCGCTTGCTCCGCGTCAAGCAGGCACCAGAGCTCAAGCAGAAGCGTGTAATCCTCTTCTCTTCAGACGAGCCAGACAAGAAGGCCAACGCCGCCCTGTTGATCACTCTCTATGCTGTAAGCTGGGTGATGTCGCGCACAGCGAAGCTTCTTCGGAGAGTCGGGCCAGGCCAGGGCAGACTGCTAAAGCCAGCTCACGAACCTGCAGATGATCGTCCTACGATGGCCGGCTGCCGATGCTCTGCACCCTGTGGCTGGTCTCGAGCTCGTAAGTCGCCAGCTCTCGCCCCTTTCGCTGCACGGGATGTACTGACACGCCTAACCCCCTTCCAGCAACCGTTCCGCGACGCCGGCTATGCGCGCGCCGACTTTCACCTCTCGCTGCAAGACGTCATCTTTGGCACGCGGCGCGCAATAGACAACCGGCTGCTCAAGCTCGACGAATTCAACCTGCAGGAATACGAGCACTACGAGAAGGTCGAGAACGGCGACTGGAACTTTCTCACGCCTCATTTCCTCGCATTTGCTTCCCCAGTCGAGCAGGGGTACGAACCAAGCTCGCGGGCGGCAACGGGACCGCCTGCACACCTGCCGAAGATCAACAAGGCCTTCCGCAATGTCCTTGACTACTTTGAGAAGAACAACGTTAGGACGGTCGTGCGCCTCAACAAGAAGCTATACAATGAGCGGAGATTCACCGAGCGTGGGATGGAGCACAAAGAGAGTGAGTCCGTCGTATGTGCAGCACTGCTGGAGATCCGGACGCTGACCTGATCATGGCTCTCCTTTGATATCAGTGTACTTTGACGATGGAACGAACCCCACGCTCGAGATGTGCCGCGAATTCATCGATCTCTCTGAGCGCGTCATCAGTGCTGGCGGGGTCGTTGCTGTGCACTGCAAGGCCGGGCTCGGAAGGACAGGGACGCTCATCGGGGCGTACCTCATCTACAAGTACGGCTTCTCTGCGACGGAAGTGATTGGCTTCATGCGTCTTATGCGGCCTGGGACATGCGTTGGGTGAGTGCGGGCGCTTCGCCTGCGCTCCGAAAGCCCTTGCTGATGGCAGCTTCACCCTTGTCGCCTCCCAGCCCGCAACAACACTTCATGTACGAGAACCAGATGACGTGGATCAAATGGGGCGCCATCGATCGATACAAAGCCGACAACCCTGCACTCCTGGTCGGCATAGAGAGGCCCATCACGCCGCCCACCGATGACGAAGAAGTACACTCGCACCGCTCTGCACGCTCACTGTCTACGCCGCGGGCAGCGACACCACATATCGCACCTTCCACCGTGCAGGTGCCTGGGCAGCCGCGCAAGACTCCGGGAGCAAAGACGAGACATGCAGTCGCTGCGCCAGAGACGGCGGATGTGCGCGCAGAGAACGATGTCTTCGTTGATGACATGGCGCTGCAGCGACAGAGGCGCAAAGGCAGCCAAGCGCCAAGTGCCGGACGAGCACCCTCTGCCGCGCCATCTGCAGCCGAGCGGGACGAGGAGATGCAGCTAGTCGTGGATGAGGTTCTTGTCATCCCGCATCGGAGGAGTGTACCGCCGGACGGGAACCAGGAGAACCAGCCGGCGGCCTACATCGCGACCGCGAGTGGCATCCGCGAGATCACGCCACCTACCCTCCTGGATTCCGCGGGGAATACGCTCTCGGCCAGTCTCGCGCCGCCTGGCTCGAGTTCGTCCGCCTCGTCCGCCGGCACCATCACCGCCTCTACGAGCAAGTCCCCCTCGCCGAGCCCAAAGAGCACGCGCATCGTAAAGGCACGCCAGCAGCAGCACGTCCGTCCGCTTACGACCATCAGCGACAATCGCCAGGTCGACAAGATCCCCACGCTGGCGTTCAACAACGAGAATGAGCCCCACACGGCCTCTGGGAGCCGCTCGCGCTCTGGCTCGGCGAATGGAAGCGCTGTGCCGCGTGCGCAGGCGGGCAAGGCGGTTGGGCTGGGCACGGTGCCCGAGGACGGCAGTGCCTCGTCATCTGCGACAGCCAACGACGGACGATATAACCTTCGCGCCGTCAGGTCCAAAGAGGCTCTCTCTTCCGCGGTGCTCCCCACGCCTGCCACATCCGGATCTGCGCCGCACTCCCCTTCCCGCTTGCCGCAGCGCGTGGCGGGAAGACGCAAAGCGGCAGTCGCGTCGGCCGCAAAGACGGCCAACCACCTAGGTGCGGGCCACCCCGCTGGCGGTGGGGCGCCGGGAGGCACTGCGCAGACGAGGAGCGCGAGCGGGTCAGCCGCATTGCAAAGACAGCAGGTTGCTGCGGCAGCGGCCGCAGCCGGGACTGGGCCGGCGAGGGTGCGGGGCGCAGGCAGGCGACGACGCTCGAGCGCTGGTGAAGTTGCTTGATAGTCTAATTCTTCATCAGCACTCGAACGTCTGATTCTTCTTCTAAACAACTGCCGCCCGGTACTCGGCCTTAGGTGCAGAGATGGCCGAAATGCCGGCTCGTCTGCTTCCAGCGACCGCGCATCTGTCCCATCCATTCTTTGTTCTCACTCGCCTCTCACTCTGATATGCTCTCGTGCCCGTGCCATAGTGTGTTGTTGTCCGAGAACAGGAGGACGAAGGACAGGGTACCAGACTTCTTTGTTACGGCTTTCGAGATACCCCGTTTGGCGTGAAGTAGGGACTTTAAGAGTGCTTTCGTCGTTGTTCAATCTCAGAGAAATGCTCTGCACCGCTATGCCCGGAAATGCACAAGCCAACAGTTGCATTCCCGCGAGGTGATTCTTGAGCGATATCTCTGCGCAAGGGGTCGAGTGGAAGGGGGTGTCTCTTGCAGCTGTGCTCCTTACCGTATGGCATGCTGTGTATGCTACAGGATCTGGTCCGTCCCGCAGTGACACACGTCACGCGTCATCTCGCCGAACGCCGGCTTTCCATTCCTTCATGTACGTGTCCACCTTTGCAACGACCTCGCTCTGCGTTGCGGACCGGCCGAAGGCATCGACGAACTGGCCAGTCGGGTCCATGAGATAGAAGCTGTGGTGACGAGCGAGCGAGCGAGCCAGAAAAAGGAGAGGAAGTACGTCAGCAAAGAGGTAGTCCGGCTGATTGGGAGCGGCGCGGCGCAGCACAGCGCTTCAGACGCACAAGATGGAGTGGTCGACGAGGTAGTCCTCCCCTGGCTTTGTGTTTGGTGGAGTCGAGAAGTAGACTCTGTACGTTTTGCAGGTCCGCTTGATGTCGTCGTAGCTCCCCGTGAGACCGACGAGGGACGGGTGAAAGTCCTTGCAGTACTCCTTGATGGCGGCGACGCTGTCGCGCGCCGGGTCGCAGGTGATGAAGACGGGGAGGACCGAGCCCTGGCCGTGCTTTGCGACGAGGTCGTTGACGACGAGCGTCATCTTGTCGAGCTCCTCTGGGCAGATGTCCGGGCAGTTTGTAAAGCCAAACTGTCTTGCCAGTGTTCAGCCAAGCTCGTCCACCACCGGCGAGGGGCCAGGCAGACGGTGCTGACTGCACTCACGTAGACCAGGCTGTGCTTTCCGAGCAGGTCCTCGTGCGTGAACTCGCTGCCATTCTGGTCAGTGAGCTTGAAAGGTCCTCCGATCTTTGGGCGTCCGACTTTCTGAGCTGCCACTTCCTGGCCTGCGAAACGTCTCAGAGGACACGGCAATGCGGTCAGCCGAGCCGGCGTTCGCTTGGACAAGGTGAGGTCCAGGATGGACGCACGCTTCCTCTCCTCTATCTTCTTCTTTTCGCTCTGGAAGTAGAAGTAGAGACCGCCGCCAGTGACGATGAAGACGGCAGCCGCGCGCCACGTGAAGGCCTGCATGCAGGAGAAGCGGCATCAGCACGGGGACCCCAAGCGCCAGTGATGGCTGATGCTGATCGGCCGCGCACCCCTCCCGTCGCCTGTCGCTCGCGATAGAGCTTGCCCGGGTCTGTGCCTGTCGAGGGGCGCGAGGAGGATGAAGAGGACGATGATGACGACGAGGAGGAGGAGGAGGAGCTCTTGTCCGTGCTGCGGGTCGATGCAGACGCGTGCAGGGCTTTTGCGCGGAGGCTGAGGCTGCTCGGAATGGTCTGGCGCGTGTGTGGAGTGAGCAGCACGTCAGGATCAGCATACATCTGCGCCCATCCCGTCCCATCTCCTCATCCCCTGAACTGACGATGGCTGCTGCCGCTGGTCGCCGGGCAGCAGCTCCCAAGCACGAGCACAGCATGGGCGACGCGGACGAGGCTGCCAGCATTCTGTATGCTGCTCTGGATGTGGACAGGGCTGCACACTACCACTGAATATGCGATGCGATGCGATGCGATGATGCAGAGCAGCTCTCTCCCTATCCTGCCTGCCTGCCTGCCTGTAATTTCAGAGAGGAGGGGAGGGACAGCTGACAGGTTGCCGCAGGACCAACTCTTCTTCGAGCTCGAATACACACAGATACAGCAACAACGATACACACGCTCGCTTGGGTGTCGCATCGCATCGCATCGCATCGCCCGCCAACCATGCAGGCATCTGCTCCAGAGTTCGTCCCATCGCGGCCGCTCAGCAGCAGAGCTTCGAGCACAATTTCGAATCCGGACGCACCGGACGCGAACGCGAATGCGAATGCAAACGGCAGTGTGAACGGGAACGCGGTGGATACCTCCTGGTCGGGAACGTCCGCTTCGCCAGCCACGAGGCAGGGCAATGGCGCATCATCGTCATCATCACGGAAGCGTCCTCTAGCGAACCCAAGCATGGTGCCCCAGGCGCCTCGCGTTCCCAAGACCGCAGCAGAGAAGGAGTCGACACGCAGGCTATACGTCGTCCTCAGCCAGGCTTGCCTGGAGACGTACCAGATCAGCAGCAGCTCGTCGGGGTCGGGCGCAGCGCGGAGAGATGGGCGCGGGCATGACGCGGGAAGGGAGGAGCGGTACACTCTGCTCAACTGCGATGACCATGTGCGTGTGTCCCGGTCTGCGCATTCCACTTCGACGCCAGCTGAGTCAATGAATGCGCCCCATCCTCAGCAAGGTATTCTCAGCAAGATGCAGAGAGAAGTTGCGACAGCCCGTCCGGATATCACGCATCAGGTGCGCCCAGAGAGATCTGTACAAGGCAAATACAAGGCAAACACACCATTCAAGCATGCTAATAGAGGGGAGTGCAATCAACCTTTACTTGCATCAACTGCGATGCAGTGCCTCCTCACCCTGCTCGACTCGCCATTGAACAAGGCTGGCCTGCTGCAGGTCTACATCCAGACGGCAAAGGGCGTCCTCATCGAGGTAAACCCGAGCGTGCGCATCCCGCGGACGTTTAAGCGGTTCGCAGGTCTCATGGGTGCGTCTATGACATGCACCGTACTTCTATCTCGCTCGCGCCTCGGCTGATTCCCGCTTTATCGCGCCTGCGCACCAGTCCAACTCCTGCACAAGCTGTCCATCCGCTCCGTGAACGGCTCGGAAAAGCTGCTCAAGGTCGTCAAGAACCCAGTGACGGACCACCTGCCGAGCAACTCGTACAAGATTACTTTTAGCTTTGACTCGCAGCCGGTCAAGCTGTCCCAGTACCTGCAGAAGATTCCCGAGGACCAGAACATTGTCGTCTTTGTCGGCGCAATGGCACACGGCGAGGACAACTTTGCAGACGGCATGGTCGATGACAAGATTGCAATCTCAGAGTATTCGCTCAGCGCGAGCGTCGCTTGTGGCAAGGTGGGCCACCTTTGTCTTTGCCGCCTGCTGCGGCTGGCCGCCGCTGCTGTGAAACTGACGAGCTGTCATCCTGGCTCTATGTATAGGTCGTGTGCGCGTGCGAGGACCTATGGGATATCCTCTAACCCTTCTGGGCCCTTCCTTACCGTCCACCATCGTCAAATACCGTCCCTGTAGCACCACCGCCCGGCTCTGCATCTGCCGATGGGTCTCGTCCGCCCCCGGCCTAACTCGCTCAACTCGTTCAAACAACCAGCCGTGCCGTGCCGTCTGCGTCTATGTGCCTTCCCATGTCGTCGTATATATGATCTGTTTCAACTGCAGGCAATCCATCTCACATACCGGTCAAAGGGATGAAGTCTCGCTGCGCATGATTGGGCAATGGAGCCTCCTTCCCCCCTCTCTGCATGCAGCACCCTGCACTCTCGCCGAGGCTGTTTTGGCGAGCTCAGGGCCTGCGGAACGTCCTGGGGTCTGACGATATTCCGACCCGTGCTCGCACTCCAGCGGCTGTACGACTAACCCTGCGGGATATCCTCTCAGATCTCGATGGCGAGATTGCCCGCCTCCACTACATCGCCCATAGCGCAGTCCTGCTCACATGCCGCGTGACCTCCTGCAGCTAGCCCAAGCCCATCAGCAGGCTATGCAGCCCCAGCTGCAGCCCGTCAAGGCCCTTTGGGCCCCTCTTTTCGCCAGCTCGGAATAGAGCAGGACGACGCCCTTTCGTCAGGTCGGCTGTGCTCGCCTGGCGCCTGGCGCCGGCCGCACACCCATGGGTAGCCTATAAAAGCGGGCGTGTGCGGACTCAGGTCGCTCTCACCCCTGAAGAACACCACTCTGCACACTACTCCACTCCCATTCAGATTCTGCACACAATCCATACTCCGCATACCTCACAACCCCCCAAACAGGCTCACTCTGGTAGTCATGCCTTCAGCTCAATCGACTCCCGCTCGCAGCAGCAACAACGTCCCAGCAGCTCGGTCCGGTACGTCTACAGGTCCAGCCAAGCGTAATGCTGCCCCTCCGTCGAACATCCAAGTCCCTGGCGGCACCAAGCAGCAGATGCAGTTCCCGAAGAAGAGCAAATACTCCGCTTACCCCGGCGCCTCCTCGGGACAGTTTCGTGCCGGGAACAAGCCTGCGCCTAAGTCTAACGCACGCGCAGCTAGTGACTCTGCAGTTAAAGCAAGGGCAGCGGACATGGCAAAGCTCTCGCCCGCCATACGTGACCTTCACATTCGGCAGCCCTACTGCCCGGCGGGCGGCAGCAATGTTCAGGTCGGGCAGGACGGCCTTCCACGCCTCAATGCGCCTGTACAGACTGGGTCATCGCTTGTGAGTAACTAGCCCGGCGTCTCTTGAGCC
The DNA here is from genome assembly GCA_008802785.1 of Symmetrospora coprosmae. Classification (NCBI taxonomy): domain Eukaryota; kingdom Fungi; phylum Basidiomycota; class Cystobasidiomycetes; family Symmetrosporaceae; genus Symmetrospora; species Symmetrospora coprosmae. The sequence continues at coordinate 122,831 of VUYT01000001.1, read as the reverse complement.
ACACAGACGGATAGCACAAGCGCTGAGGGACTCACGCCCACAATCTGCAGATGCCCCACCACCCAAACCCGAATCAGATCGTCGTAGGCTCAGGAGTCCAGGCAAGCGGCAGCGGTGCCGGGGCCATGCGAACTATTGGCGGCAACGTTGCAAGCACCATGACCAGTCAGGGCTGGGACGGCGCAGCCATGCGAGGAGGTGTACTGCTGCTTGGAGTTGGCGCGGCGGTAGCTATTCACTCGAGGAAGAGTCGGGCCAGGGCAGGCAATGCCTCGTCGAACGGATCGCTTGCAGATATCGGGAGCATGACGACCCCGCGGGGTCTGTCAGCATCGGGCAGTTCGGCCTGGTAGAATGGCAATGATTCTATCGAATGCAGAACGCATGCGGCTTGCGCTGGACGCAGCCCTGGGAAATTTACTGGCGTTGTGTTACACTGGCGAGCCTGACGAAATTCCGCATACATTGGTAGAATTGGCGAGTAGCGAGAGCTGATACCTGGAAATACGAACGGACCCGATGCTACAGATCTGAGGAATTGCATAATTGCGCACAACTGTCCATTCTTCTCCTGCTAGAGTCCTATTGACGATCTGTCCTACTGCAGCCGTAGTCTGATCTGACTTCTAGCTTAGGAGAGCTTCACAAACCTCGAGCCGGGGGCAGAACCGGGCCGTCGGGCTCGCTGGCGCCGGATCTCGCAATAGGACCGTACGCACCGATAACCGGAGACTGAGATACACACGCTGGGCTTTTGCAGGTCACTGAAGCAGGTAACGGTACCGGATGACTAGAATGGCACAAAGTGTCCATGATTTGCTATACTCTGCGTAGCCCTATTATGGCTTGAGACTAAACTATCGATCCCAGTGGGCTGTATCACGACTGCTTCCGCCGCTCAGAAGAGCTTGACGAACCTTCGAGCGGGCGCAGCGGTGGCAGTGCCGTTGACCTCGCTGGCGAAGAACGAGATGGTCGACTGGATGGTCTGGGCGATGGCGGTGAGGCCCTCTGCCTGGTTGCTGAAGCAAGCGAGGATGAAGTACTGGACGCTGGTCTGGTTGGTCGTCGAGTTGGTGTAAACGGTGAGATCGTTGAAGGCGTTGTAGACGGTCAGGTTGCTCGAGAGCTCGACGGGCCCGGCCTCGGTGAAATTCCACTGCTGGTGGAGCGCATCCGTCGTCGCGTTCGTCTCCTGCGTCTGGAGCGTCTCGTCGTATGTAACATTGCCGCCGAGCGTGTACGTGCGGGTGGCACCAACGCCAGAGCCGGACGAGTTGGTGACGGGGCCAGGCCTGAAGAGGCGCGGAAACAGAGTAAGTGTCAGAATAATACCGCTGACCCGCCAGCACGTATTTGGGCGAGACTCACGCAGAGCCGGTCCAGTTGCCAAAGTACTCGGTGGCCTCAGCGAGCGAAACGCCCTCGAGGGTGGCGACGGTGATGCCGTAGGTCAGGTCACCCTCGGTCGGACCGCAGGTGAAGTTGTATGCGCTGGGCTCGGTGCCGTTGGTCGAGGGGACAGTGGTGGGTGCGCCAGCAGCGGCGGTGACGCTGGCAGACGGGGAGAAATGGGTTATCGCAATGGTCAGGCTTGGCCCGCTTATCGCCAAGGGCAATTCAGAAGCTTGCCTAAAGAACTCACGTAGCGGAAGCAGCAGAGCTGACGAGAGTCGACGAAGAGGACGAAGCAGCCGACGACAGAGCAGTCGTTGATGCGGCTGATGCAACCGATGACGAGGCCACGCCGCCAGTGGGGATGGCGCCGACGGCAGATGCGGAGGAGGCACCGGCCTGGTCAATGCACGCTGTCGAGATGCCGGCCTGGATCTGGGTGGGCGACGAGTACTGCACGGCTCCGCTGCTGTCGCGGATGGAGAGGGTAAGGTTTGTGCCAGCAGGGAGATTCACAATCCAGCTGTAGGAGGTCGTGTCCTGCTGAGGCAGCTGGAGAATCGGCGTTGCTGTCGGCTGGCCGGCCGGGAGAACGGCGATGAAGTAGGGGGCCTGTGAATCGTTGCGATTCCATACAGTCAGCCGGTGCGATCTCTCTGCAGCAGTCTTCGCCGTCTTTCAGTGGCAACTCACTCCGCTGCCGCCACCGAACTGGAGAAGCTGAGGCTGGCACCTGTGATGCAAGGACGAGAGTATATCGAAAGTCAGCTCTTGCTCTAGCCTCTGCTTTGTACTCTGTCTACTGGGCCTGTTTGCCGTGTTGTCCTGTGCTCCTCTTGTCCCCAGCGTGACGTGTAAAGTGGGGGGCGGTGCCGCCACTCCCGCTTCGCACTCAGCGTTGGGGCGGAGAAGCCAGCAGGAAAGGACGAAAGCGGGATGGAGAAGCAGCCAGAGCACACAACAGCGACTCACTCGACGAGAGCAGCAGGGGTGTTGATGAACTACACGAAGCGAGAGAAGAGGGTGGACAACGGTCAGTGTGACGCTCCTTCCTGATTCGACCGGGTGGGGATAGGGAGGCGACTCACCAGAGCCTGCTGGGCGATGACGGTCTGCACGAAAGCGGCGAGGGAAGCGAGAGTAGCGAAGGTCCTCATCTTGTCAGTGTGATAGTCCGTGTGTGTGTCAGTGGGTGAGAAGAGACAGATGCTTTTGGTGTGATGGAGAGAGGAAGAGAAGAAGGGAGCTCTGCAGGACAGACCCTAAGAAGACGCAGGGCTGGGGCCGCCACTCGAACAGCAATAAGGCAGCTTTCGCCCAGCCAAAGTGGCTCTACCCACCCACCCGCAGTCGCCGCCCCTCCCTCATTAGCCCGTCCTGCACGCGTGCATCACCGCTGCTGATCTAGCTTTTTGCCACCCAGTCGATTGATGCCGGCGGCGCCGAGAGCGGCCTTGGTGCCGCATCGATATCGATATCCGATATCCCGCAGCAGGCTCTCGGACTCTGTGCCTCCTTTCTGCTTGCTACCAACGTCGCAGGTATCTCTGATGCTCAGTGGAAGCGCCTGCGATGCCCTCGTTCTCTCCCGCGCTGGTCTTCCAGTTCGACTGTCGACCATCACGAGCTCGTTGCCCCACGTGGCCGTCGGGGACGGTACCGACCTCCGCTGACACATTCTGGATTGCTATGGACCCAGCACAGCTAGATGCAACCTGAAAGCTGGGAAGAACACCAGCACGTCTGCAGCGCACAGTCTGCTCGGGTATGGAGTGTTGCGCGTCGACCTGAGCTCCTACATAGTCTGCTCCATCGACAACCTACAGGCCTCGTGTAGGATGCTCGGACAGCCAGAGCTGAAACACCTGGGCGTTCGAAGATCGTCTTGGGCGATTACATTCTCTTCGCGAACCAGTGCGAATCAGTGCGGTGGATGAGTCGCAAGCCCGCTTATGACGCTGGGCTGAACGCTGGGCTGACTGCTGCGAGAGTCAGGCCCGGTGGGGGATGTGCCTACTCGTCGGCTACGACTAGGTTCATACGCGAAAGGCGCCAGAGGTCCATCGCGCCTGCATACCATCAGCAGTGTATATCTAGCTTGTGCAAAATTATCGCTTGCTTGTCTGTACTCGGTATGAGCAGGGTCCACGACGGGCCCAGCTGACGAGGACGAAAGTCACGGCCAGCCAGATGGCCTCGCTGTTCGCGTCCTTGCCTCAGCTTCGATACGACACAGGCGATACAGCACTCACCTCACCTCCACGCACTCTACCATGCGGACGCGATTCCTGCTCGTCTGACTGGTGCACAGACGCCCATGAGCTCCTCAAGGCCTGCCATGCGGGCCCGGACCACGTCGAGCTCCAGCATGTCAAGCTCACCCTCCGTGGCCCCATCCTCGCCAGGCCCATCAGTCTCGATACGAGCCACACGCTCATCGACGCCCACCAATGCGTCGCATGCATTCTCGTCCTCGCGCAACTCGCCCAACCCGAACGAGAGCGCGTACGGAGGTGGAGGAGGGCACCTAGGGGCAAGCACGAGCTCGTCCCGGTCAAACAGCTATGCAGGTGCAGGCGCGAGTGGTAGTGGAGCACGCCGTCCAGCTGCTCTGCAGCCGCGAGAGAGGTCCTCCGGCGCTCTGAGCACAGCGAGCACGGCCACAGGGAACCGGACAACAGCCAATGCGCCCAGCGGACATCAGCACAGCCGGCGCCGCCCGACGCTCATGGGCGGTGGGGGCAAGCTAGGCCGCTCCCAGCTCGCCAACCTGGCAGCAGGCAATGGTGCACTAGATCAAGCACAGCTCCCGGTTCCGCCCATTCTCGTCAATGGCAGCGAGCGGCCCGAGGACGTTGACATTTCCTCCATAGGGCGCGTGACAGGCCCCGCTGCGAATGGCCTCCACGGCGCAACGAGCACGTACACCACGCCACAGGCGACGAGCGCAGGCGTAGATGCCCTCTTTGCGCGCTTCGGCGTCAAAGAGGTGCGGGGTATTGCTGTCCGCGGGCGGGACAAAGCAGACGCCAAGCGCGAGGAGCTGCGCACAATGGTCGGCGAGCGGTACAGGGACCTGCTCGGTGCCGCCGACTCGATCGTCCGCATGCGCAGAAGCAGTGCGGCGCTCCTCGGCAGGCTCAGCCGCGCCCGTGAGGAGTGCGACAGGGACAACATGGTCGCGCGCGCGGCCGAGGAAGACATGACGCGCTCCAGGCTCGTTTCGCGCGCGCCGACGACGCATCATGGGTACTGCGAGGCACCGGCTTTGGAATACACGCCGTACAGCATCGCGACACTCGTCAAGCTCCTCCTCGACTGCCCGGAGCACATCTGGCGGGCCATCGAGAAGCAAGAGTACCTCGTAGCCGCAAGGCTCGAAGGTATTGGAAGAGCTGTCTACCGTGAGCTTGTCCGCAACGGGACACCAGCTGGGCATCTTCAACGAGCGGAGCAGCAGAAAGCCCAAGAGACGCAGGAGGATGAGGGTGGCTATTCCTTGCAGCAGGAGGACAACGACAAAGACGAGGACGGGCAGCAAGGGGACAATCTCCTTGCTGCATTCCCTCTGATGGAGCAGATAGGTGACACGCTCGATCAGCTGAGTCCGCAAATATCGCAGCGGTCCAAGCGCAGCTTGGCCACCTGGGACGTCGAGTCCTCCGTGAGTGCCTAGAAGCGGTCTCTCCGCGGTTGCGGCTTAGCCTGGTCGCCCTTGCTGAAACGTTCGCTTCTGCACTACACTCAGACCGTTGCGGAATCTCTGGCCACCGTCGTCCTATTGGACAACGCTTCGATTCCTGACACCCTCGAAAGTATTCTCGGTGCCCGTGCTCGGACGCTCGCCGCCCTCCTTGCCGAAGGAGCCGAGGCAGGCAACATCACCTCTTCGAGAAGGCCCAGTGGCGCTCCATCTGCTCTGGCGAGTTCGTCCTCCCTCCCAGCGTCCGGCAACGACATCGAGGACGTCGTACGGAAAGCCACCGAAGCGCTCGGTCTGATTCTCCGAACGCACCAACACGTCGAGACTGTCTTTGTACGGCAATCGCACAAGGCCTCTGAGGAGCCGCTTCTCCTTCAGCTGCTTGGACACCTGCAGCAGCAGCCAAGTGCGGCACCTACCGGCGACTTGCAGCCCAGTGCCATATCTGCCGCAGAGGATATCGGGCTCGTCCCCATCCTCAATACGCTACCGAACGTACACCTGCTTCTTCGGTATCTCCCTTCCCAGATTGTTGCCTTCACCCCTTTCGTCGACACGACCTCCGCTCGGAATGTACTAACCGCTGAGTCGGCACACAATATGCTCGCAACCTGGTTCTCCGACGCCCTATCCACTCTTGAGATTGGACTCACTCGGCTGCTCGCAATGATTCCCTCAGCGAAGCAGCTGGCGTCCGCTAGGAGCGCCTTGCACAGCTTCCTCACCACCGCAAAAGCTGGTCAAGGTGCATTCTGGCATGCGCAAATCGCTTCCCTCGCTCAAACCGTAGATTGCGTTCTGCGCAAGCGATTCGGCGAAATCTACAACATGCGCCTGCTATCGTTCCTCCGGTCGGTGCCGGAGACGCTACAGGCCACTTCACGTGCTCTGTCCGGGTCGGCCGAGGACCTCGAACCCTCGCTCTTCCTCTTCTCGAATTCGATACCCTTTCCTTCTTCCTCCCTCTTCTCGTCCTCATCCGCTCCGTCTGGAGCTACGAAGAGCCCGACAGGATTCACCTTGCAGCGGAATGTGCGCGAGGCGGGCGATCCCTTCGTGATGTTCCAAAAGGCGATCGGCAAGCGTGTAGCGGGTCGCTCGCCCATGCTCGATACGTGCCTGGGAGAGCTAGAAGCGGCCGCCACCAGCATTCGGATCGACGTCACCGCCTGGCTCGACGGCGAGAGTGGGGAGGACGAGAGGGTGGCGAGCGAGTATCAGAGTGCCGTAATGAGTACTCTGCAAGAGCTGGGCGACTTGTTGCGCGCGTCGCTGGAAGGGGCCGCAGACATCGCTCAGCAGCTCTTCGTCGGCTCGGTGGCGCTGCACATCGCTCTGGAGAGTTCGCTGGTGCCGGACTTGCGGCTCAGCAACGCAGATGTGCCCAGAGACGTTATTCAAAAGCTGCTCGACATTGAGCGCTCTTCTCTGCAGCGGTGGCACGGCGTGACCGTGAGCGAAGTCACCGGCGCTCTGCGACAACGCTTTGCCGAAAGCCTGGAACTGCCTCCAGCCGCGAACCGTAAGCGCTATCCATATGCGCTCGACGAAGGATCCATCCGCTTGACTCGTGCTGACATATGCAGTTATGCCGTCCACAGCCTCCAAGCCTTCAGACTATCTCCTCCTGTGCCTTGCGGAGCTCGCGCGTGCCATTGGCATACTGGGTCCGCATCGCGTTCAGGCGGCCCCAGATGCGGTCCACGAGCTGCTCGGCAGCCTGGAAGGGCAGCTTCCCTCCACAGTGTACGCCGACGCACTGAAACGTCTTGCAGGCCTAGACTACCAAGCGCAAATCCCTGCTGCTCAGCAGGTCCGGCTGGATCTCGCCTTCATGCGGGAAGTGCTGCGAAGGGGACTAGGGCAGAAGCAAGAGACTGGGTCGACAGGCTGGGCAGCGCTGGAAAGGGAGCTGGCGGAGGTAGGCTCGAGCAGATCGCTCTCTTGCACAGCCCGCTACGTACTTATCCCCTGCTTCATCCTCACAGCTTGGCCCCGTGTCTTCTGAAGCGAATGTCTGGGGCGTGCAGGCTCTACAGCGCTCGCAGAGCCTCCTATCGCCTCTCCTCTCTTCCGGCTGTGACGCCGCACCGGCCACCTTTTTACCGCTCGGTCCGCCACCGCTGTCGTCAGCCGTCGACTTCAAGCTTGAGGTCTCGAAGCCTGGTGCGCGATTTGCCCTCCTACAGGTAGCGCAGACGGCAGCGTAGTCTGCTGCCAGAGTGCGCGACTGTCCCGACGCACCTGCGCTCGCTCGGCGGCATAGCGAACGTGGGCCTCTCTGAAGCTGTGATTCCATACGTGCGTTTCGTGGCCTGGCGAGGGACTGGTCGCATCGCTAGAAACAGTAGCATATCCAAGAGCACCTCACGTCAGTGAGCAGCTCATCTGGCCTCGCAACGAGTCCGCCGACGCGCGCTTGCGTCTCCCGATCGTGTGTCAGGCAATCCCTGCACGGCAAGAACTAGCCGCTTGCTGCAGTGCCACTCGGAGCCGACAAGGCTAGGTATACCGGTACTGGTACTCGCGAAGCTGATTCTATCGAGTGCGTGTGTAGGTATAATAGCGACGTGCAAAGCTGTCCGAAGCGGGCAACGGGTCCGGCGTCGGGGTGCTTGAGAGCTGGAGGTCTCCGTTTCGGCGGGTTTGAATGTAGTAAGGTCAATGAATGCCTTGAAGGCATGGTGATCCCCCACCAATGCCGCGTGCATCCTGAAACAGTCCGAGTCCTCCCTGAATGACAGCGCGTACAGTAATGCTCCGGTAGCTATCATACCCTACCTGCTGCGCACACGCCCTTCGAATTCGAGCAGGCTAAGAGCGCCACAGAAGCGGGCTTCAAGCGTCAAGATGGATGAACGGAGGCAGTTAACTGCAACTAGGGGTTTGACAGCTTATGGCAAGGTTCCTGACGCACCGTTAACGGTCTTCTGCTCAATGTACCGCACCCTCAAAAGCTGGCCGTCTCGTGAGAAGCCCCAACGGGCTCGAGCGCCGATGACGGAGTTGACAGATGCCCCCTCCGGTGCATGCCACGGCCCACAGGATGAGCATGATCGGGAAGCCTGCCCTGCAACCGTTCTCCGAAGCCCGACATGGATGACTGCGGCGCGGACAGGCCCAGCGCCTCGCCTCATGCACCTGCACCTCCCCGGCCTTCTGATCAGTACCACCTCAGGCTGCACCTCGCCACAGGCACTCAATTCTCTGCCAACCCTGTGGCAACGTACGCTGGCCTTGCGGTGGCCTCTGTGATCATGAAGGCCTCTCTCTTCCCCTCCTTGCTGCGCTCCCATCTGCCTTCGGGGCTTGCCAGACGCGCGCGTCACCGTAGGCGGCTTACAGGCACCATTCGCCACCAAGCTGGAGTACACTGCCAGTGCGGCGGAACACCCCTAGTTTCGCAGCAGCGGCACATACTGCTACCTTGAGCAGCGCCCGAGGTAGCTCTCAGAAGGCCTGGCCACAGTCGTTGGCCGCGCTGGCGGCTGCCACCCACATCACCACCTCTCTTCAACCAGGGTCTGTCCCGCAGACAAGACCCTCTAAGACGTCCGCAGCAAGCACAGACAGGCACGGTACTCCAGGCACCATGTTCGACAACAGTCCCTTTCCCGTCGACTCCAAGGCTCCCTCCGTCCAGCCGGATCCAGCGACGTTTCACGGCTACCTCCACACTGTGGACGACGCATTACTGCTTATCGAGGCGACAAGAGTGAACCGGCTTCCGCGAATGTGGAGGCGACTACATCCGACCAAGGAGGCCAAGTTCGTGCGCTCAGGGGCTATCTTTGTGTTTGATGAGCTCGAGGCAGGGGTGAGCCATGACCTCCGTCAAGGATACAGAGGTGAGTTGCTGCTGACACACCATACCATCACGATGGTTCTTTGCATAGATCAAACGATGGACAGGAGAAAAGATCATGTGGTCGCCTTCTCGGCAATTGGGAAGCTTTTTCGTTTATCGCCGTGAGTTTCCACATTCTCGTGCTGTCCGTTGGCTTGCGGATCCAGCTGAGCGGGCGCCTATACGTCCTTCACACAGAGATGTCGGTAAAAGTGCCTCGTGGCACGAGCCTAAAAGACATCGAGGCAATGACGTGTCCGCCCGATGGAGAATGGGTCGGCGCAACATCCCAGCAACAAGTCGAAGAGAAGCCCTACGTCGGCTCTCTATTGACTTCGTCGACTTATGCACGCGACGGTCTTATCAAGAAGACCTTGGCCGTCGGGACTATGCATGTTGTCAGCTACTTCACCATCGATGATGTGCTCAACGACCGGCTTGCAATTCCATCAAACCTGCCCTTCTTTGACGGGCTCGCCATCGCGCCAGAGCTCCGGAAGCTAGTGATACCATCATCGACAAGCAGCGCTAGCAGCACTTGTAGCGCCGACCTCCACATCAAGCTCGGGCCTCCGTCTCCCACGTCGAGCAGAGAGACGTCCAGTGGCCCAAGATCGGCTTTGTCACCTCACCTTCATGTTCAAGAAATCTGGCACTTTGCGACTAGAGAGCCCCGCGAAAGGGCCACTTCTCTCCCAGGACCGCATTTTGCAGCTCTACCCTCGGCGTCAACTGGTGAGTGATCTGTCGGAGTGTCCGAATTGACCTATTCTTACTGATTGTGCCTGGGATGTAACATTGCGGCCAGAGCTACTGCAACCATCACCGCGGCCGCCCTCGCACGACTGGCCGATTCTCCGACTGCAGCCGGTTCCAGTGGCTCTGCCTGCTGCGGCTGGCAGCTTAAGCGGCGGGGGATTGAGTGACACCGCTGGCGCACAATCTGCTCACCGCCAGACGGATCACGCTAGCCTAGGTGGGATGGGAAGCGCAAGTACACCGCACATTGTTGCCTCGCACACGTCATCATATTACGCGGATACTTCCCATCAGCCTGCGCCCATCCCCTTCGCCAATTCCTCCCAGGCGTTGGCCTCCGGCGTCCCTCAGCATAGTCTGCTGGTCACGTCGAGCTGTCCTTCAACCTCAATGTGGCCCATCGAGCCATCTCCGAATCTGCACCAAGTACAGCATCGCGGGACTTCCGTCAATCGTTTCGATCCTGTCTTCTATGCCAGAACCGAGACCTATCCACCTGCCGGCTTTTCTCACTCTACCCGGAGCAACCCGCTACGAGATGTCTACCCAAACGCAACGTCGTCGACATCTGCGCTGCTCGTGTCTTCTCCAGTCCCGTCAGGACTCGCTGCGGGACGCCCTTCGATCGACTGTGGGAGCTTCCAACCCCCTCCGCCTCATTACTCTGCGGCGATGGTGCCTTGGCATGTGCCAGGAGAGGAGGAACAGCTCGGCTACGGGAAGGTCCAACAGTATCGCGACATGCAGGAGCACATGTATCTTCCGGAACACCTTCCCGACCTGCAATATCCCCTCATGTCACGAGGCGCAGGAATGCCTTCATTGGGTCAGCCTCTTAGTTGCGATGATCATCATCACGCCTCTCCGCAGCCACAATGTCAGGAGTTGCAGTACCAGCATCATCACCCGCATCTTTCACAGCAGTTGCTCGAGCAACACAACTTCGAGCACAGCAGGAGAGTCGGCAACCATACATCGGGGCACTATTAGTATTAGCAGAAAGCAGTCACATCGTGTTTCAGCTTTGCACGTTAGCTGCGATCTGCTCTCTTTATTGTGATGTTCGCAGTATTCTAACGGCGATGAGCGCAATTCGCTGTGATATCGATGCTGCAGCACAACCAGCCCGAGTCCGTAGCGAGATTGCCGTGCCATACGCTGATGCGAGCGCGCAAACGGATCTTCAGACAGTACTGGCAGGGTGTAGGTGATTCCCTGTGCGCTGAACGGAGGGGTTCTCGAGCTCTGGCAAGCTGGTCAGGCCCGACGCGTTGGAGAATTGCCACCACTGGCCGAGTTTGGCATCTCATCATCCGCGGCTGCGGTCCAGAACGCTTCAAACAATGCGGTAGCCGCATGAGTGACACGACAGACTTGTGCACCTGGCCACCCACATGGCGCAGGTGCTGCTGCGCTTCCGGAGCGCTCGCGGATGACCGCACCGAGCAGCGCGACACGTGACTTGCCGCAATGAGCCCTGACCATCATCCGGGCGTTGTCTTGGAGTGCTGCAATGCGAGCCTGTGAGCCTGAGGCGAAGGCTGCGGCACTGCCTCCTCTATAGGCCCTTCTGCGAGCCCAAGGGGCTGTCGCTGCTGCTGTGGGTCAAGGACCATAGAGTAAGTACCGAAATCTCGCAGATGCCGCCCGTCCGTCTCGGCCCGGGCAAATCGATTAACGCGATTCTGAAATAGAGCCCTCGATGGATGGGCACATACTGACCGTTGTCCCTCTTCTCTTGCTCAGCACTATGCTTGCAACCTGCTGAATATCCTCCGTCGGTTGGCGCGATTCGCATTGGCATCCTTCTCCCGCCAGCTCAGAGCGTCAGCATCCACCACCGCCAGCCGGCAGGATCAGCGTATCTTCACTACGCGATACAATGGCTGCGTCCTCTCTAAAAGACGAGCACCTCCGGCAGCCGTCCTTGTCCCGGACGCCTTCAGCGCGGTCGGGTGGGGCCCCGCTCGAGGCAGGAGGAATTGCCGTCGACGAGCTCGAGGTCAAGGGCGACGTCGACCTGAAGGATCCGGCGCTGCAGCCTGATCGCACAAAATCAGGCGAGAAGATGGAAGATGCTTCACCAGGCGCAAAGAAGGACGAGAAATATGTCATGGCCGACCAGACTCTCTTCCTGCCCACGGGTCGCCTCCTCATTGTCCTGGCCGCCGCTTCTACCTGCATCTTCCTTTCGTTCCTCGATCAGACCATCGTGGCCACAGCGTTGCCATTGATATCTTCCTACTTCGCCAGCGGTACGGAGTCGTCCTGGGTCGCGACGGCCTACCTAGTCGCGTCGACCGCCTCTCAGCCCATTTATGGCCGCCTCTCCGATATTTTCGGACGGAAGCAAGTCTTGCTAGGCGTGGTAGCCATGTTCAGCGTATTCTCTCTGGCCTGTGCAGTTGCCCAGACGATGCTCCAGCTCAGTGAGTCTGGGTACGGAAGTACATGCTTGAGCCCGGACTGACGGATACCTCTCTGTGCAGTCATCTTCCGCGCATTTCAGGGCTTGTCAGGCGGGGGCCTGTTGACTGTAGTCATGATAGTGATGGGCGATCTCATCCCTTTGAAGGACCGCGCAAAATATCAAGGCATCACGGAAGTCATGATTGCCTTGGCCAACGGCATCGGACCCGTGCTGGGAGCAGTCTTTGCAGAAAAGGTCTCGTGGCGGTGAGTTCTTGCCCTTCGTCGATGGGCGTCTCGTATTTTGGCTGATATCGCGCCGCTCTACGCGCATAGGTGGTGTTTCTACATCAAGTGAGGAGCTTTCGTGCCGGGCGGTCAATAGCGGCCTTCCTGACCCCTTGTTCGCAGCCTTCCACTCTGTGCCATCTCAGCGCTCCTGCTGGTTGTCTACCTCCCTTCAAGGCCAACAAGCGGAGACATAAGGGCCAAGCTCAAAGCCATTGACTACTTTGGAGCAGTTGCCTCTCTGGCAGCCACTGTCCTGCTCCTCATGGGCTTGACATGGGGAGGCGTCTCGTACCCGTGGAAATCGGCTCAAGGTGCGTTGCAAGATCTGATGCAGCGCATCGCTTTCAAGTTTCGCTAAGCCTTCGCTCGTTCACCTTCCGCCCCGCAGTACTGGTTCCACTGGTCCTGTCTGGACTACTGCTTCCCGTCTTCCTCTTCTGGGAAGGCAAAGTTGCACAACACCCTGTCATGCCTCTATCCGTATTCAAGGTGTGCCCAGTGCGACAGCCCGGATTCTGGACGAATGCTGATGTTCTCGTCCGCCAGAACACGACATCGGCCGCGGTTCTCGCTGCAACTTTCCTCCTCGGCAGCGCGTACTACACGCTACTATTCCAGCTGCCCAACTTTCTACAAGTCGTCCTCGGCTATTCCGCCATCACCAGCTCGGCCCTCCTCCTGCCCTTCGTTCTGCTCGTCACTTTCATCGTGCTGCTTGCCGGACTGGCCATCTCCAGATGGGGCCGCTACCGCGAGTTCATCATTGTTGGATTCGCGATCTGGGGGGCAGCAGCAGGGTCGCTGACCACGCTAGACGCCCGCGCTGGGATAGGCAAAATCGTCGGCCTCTTCATCCTCAACGGGCTCGGGGCCGGCCTGGTCGTGCAAACAAGCGTCATAGCGGTGATGGCTTGCGCGCCAAGAAAAGACATCGGCGTAGTTATGAGCGCCAGAAATTGGCTCCGGCTTCTAGGCGGAGCGATTTTCCTGGCCATTTCGACCACTATCGTCAACAACGCGTTCCGGCAACGCCTCACCGGCATCATCGAGCCAGCGATCCTGCAGTCCATTCTCGACGATCCTATATATATCCAGCACACGCTTCGGAACACTATGGACCCTGCCACATTCGACATCATTATCGATGCCTACATTTCGGCCTTCCGGACGCTCTTCTTCGTTGTCATGGGTATCCTGCTTTTGGCTTCAGCAATCTCGCTGCTATTCATCAGGCATCATTCGCTAAAGCGCGATGACGATGCGCAGCTCAAGGAGGAAGGAAAGCGGTACATGGAGGAGCAGAAGGCCAAGAAGGCTGGCAAGAAAGGGCCGTCGAAAGAAGCAGTCTAGAGGCAGTTAGACGGATGTAGATCAGTAGAATGTTGGTGATTCCGTGTAATGCCCATGTAGCCCTACCTATTCTGCGTGAAAGTGCCTAGCTTTCCGATGCCTTCCACACTTGGCTCCAGTCCTCTGTAGTGAATGACGGAACAGGTTCGCCTTCTCTTCTTGCGGATCCTGCCTTCCCTTGCAAGTGTCTCCGCAACAGGTCCAGACGCCTCACGGCCTTCTCGCGAGCCGCGTTGTCTTGGTTGGATTTGATCTGGTCCAGATCCTGCTTAAGGGTCATCGGAAGGCCCCACACATCGTCCGAGTATGAATTACTGGCCAGGTATGCCGACATGCTCTCGCCTTCAGGAAGAGCGAGGAGGCGGTCGAGGTAGGGGTAATCTGAGGCGGAGGGGACGGGATCCGTTGGCACAGCATTGTCCGCCTGCAGCTTCCAATCTTGCTCCTGCCTGTCCTGGACCTCGCGCATGGCTTGCTCGAGCGCATCCTCCTGTGCGCTGTCGCCCTGGTCCAGCCAGCGCAACACACCTGCTCCGTCGCCCGTCCGAGGCTGCAGGTCTTCGGCCGTCCAGCTGCCTGCAGCGATCTCGGCGGCCCGACTGAAAGTATCGCCGGCGTGCGAGGTGGAGCCATTCTTTGCAATTTTCTGATCCGCTGCAAGTTCTGCACCAGCACCCTGCACGAACGCGTCGAAGTGGCTTTGAAGGGCCGCGTCCGCGGGTCTTGAAGTCGTCCGGAATGCGCCCGAGGATCCTGAGCTGGGACCAGCAACGGGGCGATATATATCGCGATGAGCTTCGGCTGCTGCCGTAGATGACGCTTTGCGAAGCTCCGCAGGTACCTCTTTGTTGTACTCGCTCATCGTGGCGGAGCGATGGAAACAGAGGTGAAAGCGGAGCAGGCGTCTCCACTACAGGTTGCTCTCCCGACCACTTCGGAGATCCGTCGAGAAGGTGCAGCATGAGCCACGATGAAACGGAGACCGGCAAAGAAGAGGAGGATTCCTCAGGATGATGAGTTCAACTCGGACGGCATCGGCGACGAAGACGCCCCTTTCGTCGTGGCGGCACGGACTGTCCAGCGTCAAGCAGAGTACCCGCTGGCGAGGCCTTCGCTGCACGTTCCGCACCAGGAGAGCGAACAGCAAAAGAAGAGACCGCTCGAAGGTGCTGCTGTCGCTCCTGCTGTATCGACAAGGCTTACCGGTACGGGCGACCGGCTTCCTGCCGAAGATACGCACGGAACCGGACGCGTTGTGGCGAAGCTTGTATGCGTGACGACCCAACACGGGCGAGAGCGAGCTCACCTCATTAGGCTGGGGGATGCGGACTGCTGGATAGGTCGTCATAAGGATGCCCGCGTCGTCATCCACGTCAAAGGAGATTCAGGGTCGCACGTCGACGTGATGCACGCTCGCATATATGCAGTTAGTGACCGTCAGGCCTCGGAGGCACTTGCAACCCTGTTCCAGCCGCTCTGCTGACTATGTTGTCAATAGCTCGAGTCTGACACGAAGGAGGTTCTGGTCTGCTGCCAGGTGTGTTAACGGCCCGTCTGCCTTTCCTTTCTGTGGTCTGACTGGTCTGCCAGCTGACCTACGATTGCTGCATAGGACCAATCGGTGCACGGCACACTACTCAACGGCGTGCACACGATATCTCGGCAGATCGTTATTCTCGACGATGGAGACGAGCTCGACATCGGTCCTCAGGGTACGGAGACGTCCGCTATAAGCCAAGCGACCGTCGAGCTGACGCGGCTTATATTTGCGGAACAAGCCTTTAGACTGGTGCTGATGGAGCCGTCGGAGAATCAAGATAGACACCAGAACGAGGGCGCGCAGATCCTGCGTGTCAAAGGGTTCACCGTCTCGGCACGAACACTTGGCACGTCAGTTCACAGCCTATTACCCGTGAAAGGTCACTCGATGCAAGCTGAGCATTATCATGCTACCAGCGGAGCTTTCGCTAGCGTCCGCCTGGCTACGCACAATGCTACCGGACGACAAGTGGCCTGCAAGGTCATGAAGAACACGATGATCGCCAAAAAGGGGTTCTGCAAACAGATCAAGCACGAGATAGCGGTTCTGGCCGATCTCGACCATGTGTGTGCTGCTTGACGGTGTGAGCTGGCAGGGCAGAAATGGTTAATACCTGAGTACCGCTCCAGCCGAACCTCGCGATCTTCCTGGACACCCACGAAGACACTGACCACACCTATATCTTTATGGAGCTGTATGTTCATTCTGCTCTTGGAGGACTGACTTGGCTATGCTGCCTTGCTGACCTGTCTTACCGCAGCTTTCTGGGAGGTGACCTTTGGACGTACATAAACGTGCAGAAAGACGGTAGCGGTCTAGACAGTACGGCAGCAAAGTTCATTCTGTTCCAGTTGCTGAAGGGCCTGGATGTGGGTATGCCCTTTCCTGGCAGATCAGCCTCAGCTTCGAGCTGATTCATCGAGCCTTTGCTCAGTACCTGCACAACCAGGTTGGCGTGGCGCACAGGGGTGAGACGCTTCATTACCGCACAAGGCCTCGTACTCCACTAAGACTCACCAGGTCCCTCTCTTCACGCAGACATCAAGGTACTGGCTCGAGAGGCATGTTTGGCACTGAAAGAGCCGAATTGACAATCGCGCCGTCCAGCCGGAGAACATCGTCCTGCGCGGACCGGAAGACTATCCGCTCATTCTGATAACGTATGTCATACTATTGTGGAGCGCTTGTTGGTCCCCTGACATTATTATGCCTCCCTACCAGAGACTTTGGGACGGCCAGCAATCGAGGGAATACACGACTGTCGCGGGAGTATATCGGAACCATTGAGTACTGGCCACCGGAATATTTTACGGGTGGTAGGCTGTTTCTTTCTCATCTGGAGACCAGAAGTCCTGTCTCATACACGCACCATTCAGCCTACGATCCCAGACGTCTCGACTGCTATTCGACAGGCGCCGTGCTCTTCATGATGCTCAGGTACGCGTCGGTGCTCCATATCCTCGATTCTGCAGCCTGACATCATCTGTGTCTGCAGTGGACGACACCCATATGCCGACGAGGACTCCGAAAAGAAGCCCACGAAGAGGCACAGGATCTTACAGAACGATCCTTCCTCGGCCGATCTCCGTGCGCAAGACGTCTTCCGAAGTGACGTCCAGGAAGCTCTCACGCGACAGGAGAGGATCATCGCCAAGCGGATCCTGAGTGGATCGCTTCGAGTCGACGGGCCCGAATTTGATGTGGTCGACAAGCGCGCTATCAGCCTCGTCAGGTCCCTCATGGCATCGGATCCTATGATACGCTATTCCGTTCACGATGCTCAGCGTCACGACTGGCTTACGACGAACGCTACAGAGCTGCAGGAGCTGTACGATAGGAAGCTTCGCAAGGTGCAGTGGAAGTTAGACGGCAACTGAAGATGGAAGCGGCTTAACAGGCAGGACAAGGAATGGAAGCGAGGGATAGCGAAGCACGGAACATGTAGGAGGCGATGTCGCAACGCGTTACGCATGCATGCTCTAGCTACATCATAGGACGTTTCGCAAAATGACTACCTCTCTCTCGCACAACACTGCAATATCCAGCACACCTCCGCTACGCTCGATGCCTATAGCACCCAGCACTGCGCCACCTACTGGATCTGCAAGGCCGATAACTCTCTGTTTTGCTGTTTTGGCTTTTGAGCCCGGCGGAGGTGGGTAGTAGAGATATGCATTCATCTTGCTTGTCCGCATTGTCGAGTAAGGGGCTTGCGCCTCACTACCCTGGCTTGCGGCGGGCGAGCCTGCTTCCAGACCGATACACAGACGATCGTGGTAGTGGTAGACCTGCACGACATCGCGCTTCGACGCCAGTACGAAGGTCAAGGCAGGGAATGTCGAGGCGTGCGTCCAGGACTCGGCGCCGGGGCTGGGAGGCGTAAAGAGCAGAGCGTCCACGTCGTTCCTGATGCTGACGCTTTCGAGGTGAGCCTCGCCTTGCGATGCCGATGTCGTGACCGGAAGAGGCATGGTGACCAGATCGGCCGTTTCTGCCCGATTGTTGTATCGGGGCGCAGGCGAGTCCGTGTCGACTGCTTCTAGCCAGGTGAAGACGATCCCTTTGCCGGAAGCTCGCTCGTCCGCATCAACGTCCATGTCAAACTCCTCGCCGAGCAGACTGCTCCGCTGCTCCATTCCCGCAAGCCCGCCCTGCCCGCCTTCGCCGCCTGTCGCAATGTCTGATGTAAACTTCTCCATAGCCTCTGTGATCTTAAGCAGCTCTGTGCGATCGAGCGTCTCCTCGACGTCGAGGTATCGCGCATCTAGCCTGTTTGGCCCGGTCTCTGCCCCAGCATCCGCCTTGAAGGCGCTCGGCCAGCGTGTTCCTTCGTGCCGCTTCTCGAGGTGAAGAGCTAGTACACCGAACCTGCCCTTGTCTCCACCTGTACGCTCCCACGTCCACGTTGAAGTGCCTGCATCGATGTAGTCCCAAAACTGGGCTTTCGCAAGCTCAGGAAGAGGCAGCGAGCGCATTCCTGCGGATTCGGTCGGCAGGTTCGCGCTGGAGACGCTGAGCGAGACGAAGCTAGGTGTATAGA
This sequence comes from Symmetrospora coprosmae, assembly GCA_008802785.1. Lineage (NCBI taxonomy): Eukaryota > Fungi > Basidiomycota > Cystobasidiomycetes > Symmetrosporaceae > Symmetrospora > Symmetrospora coprosmae. The sequence continues at coordinate 104,497 of VUYT01000001.1, read as the reverse complement.
CGACCTTGATGTCCTTTGCGCTGATAGCTGACGGTAGCGGAAAGACAATCGTGACCGAGTCTGTCTCTTGCGTCCAGGAGAAAGGCGGAGGCATGGCGGGCTCCGCAGTGTCTGCAGCCGTAACATCGAAAGCATTGGCCCCTGCCCGCGGTATGTCGACAATCTCGTCCGCAGCAGGTTCGTTCATGCTTGATGTAGCTGTTGGGCTCGATTCGAGTGCTAACGTTTGTGAGGATGTGCCAGCCGTGTAGACACATGGTCCGCCGATGCAGCATCTGCTGCCCATAAAAGCGGCGTAAGAAGGAATGTCGGCGCCGGACAGCGTGACGAGCTGCTGCAGCAGCTGCGCTTCTGGACTGATGTGTCGCAGGGCGAACCTGACCAGGGCGACATGGTAGGTTGACTGCTCCTCTGCTCTCCGGCCTCCACCGGCTGACAACGTGCTCCGCGTCGTATAGCTGATGACGGCTGTAGTAGCGTCGCCTTGCAGCAAGACCGAGAGCAGCTGGAAAGGCAGCAAAGGGCTGCCGTCGTTGCTGCTGGAGTGGAGCAGCTCGTGCGTTGCCGTGATCTCGCGCAAGCTGGCGTCAACGACGTAGAGTCGGCCGGCACCGTCCGAGCATGCCCAGAGCTCACCGCCGAGATACCGAGCTACTGGGTACTCGGCGACCGTGGGCGTCGAGGAGGAAGAGGATCTGGACGGCGACGACGGTGATTGCAGTGGCTGCGGCAGGGTGACGATGAGACGCGGTTCCGGACTTGAGCACGACTGGACACGGTATGATGAGCGGAAAAGGCACAGCAGTCGCAGCATATCATCGCAGGAGCTCATCAGCCTGCAGCACCGGCGGTCCAGTCACGTCACGTTACGGCCTTGCACTCACCTCGACCTTCTCGAGTTCCAATAGCCACAGGGACCCTCCAGAATCCATCCAGCCCATGACGGCGGCACCATCGCCCGCGTCATCTCGAGCAGAGCAGCGTCCAGGCGATGCATGGTTCCATCTCGCTCGGTTCCTGGCCTCCTTGTAGCCTAGCCCGCTCCGTGGCTCTGGGATGCTCTGCAGTGTCCGCCCAGGCAGCGGCGAGCCAGCAGGGAGCGCGACCCGGACGCGCTGCTCGTCGTCGTCGCCGTCGCCGTCGTTGAAGCTCAGCTTGTAGCTTTCGAACTTTGCGTTGACGAGCTCGCGAGAAGGGGCCCAGACGCTCTTAGGCGGGGCCATGTCGATGCAAGTCGGATGGAGAGCAACGTGGAAGACCAAGGGAGCATGCTGCGAGACATAGGATGCATGCTATACGTTGCTCTCTAGCTATGCGACTAGTTATACAGCTGACGGGTACGCACGACAGTGAACAGGATGCGACTACGGACAACACAATGTGTCTCCTGGCACTGAAGGAGAATAGTCAAGGCGAAATGCAGGCCTAGAGAAATGTAGAGAAAAGGCCGACGTGCACGGCCATTTTGACGGCGAAGCCATTTTCATTGGCGGCATGGGATGATCCTACAGGTGGATCTCGACAGAAGTGGACACCGCTTCTGGCAGGGGAGCTTCCGGGTCGAGGGTGTTGCCCCGCTCCGCATCCCGGGCGGCCTGCTCGCGCTCGCGCTTCTTCTTGTTGAACTGTGCGCGCATCTTGAAGTCTGGAGACGCGGAAGAAGGGGGCAGCGGAGTCAGCTATGAGCCTGTGAGTGTTTGAAGCTCAGGAGCGAGACTCACAATCCTTGTGCAGACCGCACTCCGTCTTCTCCGCCCGGCCCGACCACCGTCCCGCTCGCTCGCTAGCATCGGCACCAAGTCCTGTGGCTTTGCTGCCATCTGGCGTCTTTGTCGAGTGCCAGTCTCCGACGCTCGTGTAGCCCTTGTCGAGAAGGGCGTTGTACGGGACGCCATGGGCATCAATGTATGCTTTCGTCTCCTTGAAGGTCCAATTGGCGAGCGGGTTGACCTTGATGAGGCCCGTTCCGTCGACTTCGATGATGGGGATAGAGGCACGGTCGCCTCCTTGGGACCGCCGACGCCCGGTGATGACACCACTGGTCTGCAGCTCGTCGTACGCGCGGCGTGCGGGTTCAACCTGTCGCAGAACCACATGTATGTATGCACGTCAGCACGGTTGTGTGTCCGTCTAGGCATAGCAATGTGCCAACGTGACCCACCTTGACCAGGTAGTCGTAGCTCTCCTCGTCGACCTCCCACAAGCGCTGGCCGTAGATCTGCTCAAACTGGTCGACCGACATTGCAGCGGGCGGCATGTAGACGTGCATCTGCGCGCCATACTTCTGCGAGGCCTCTGCAGCGAGGTTGAGCGTCTCTGGGAAGTGGTAGAGGGTGTTGATGAAGATGAGGGGGACGAGGTGGTTGCCTGGCGGCGAGAGCTTGCTGATCATGTCGAGCGCAGCGAGGCCCGTAAGGCCGAACGCCGTCGTCTGGTACAAATTGGGGATGTGCTGGATGGCCCATGCGAGAATCTCCTGAGGCTCGGCGTTGGCGAGGTCGTGGTTGGCCTGAGCGATCTGCTCGGCGCTCGGGGTCACAGCAAGGCGCGACGTCGAGGCAGTCGCTGAAGAGGAAGAAGAAGGGTGGGCTACTGATGTCCGCTGCAGCTCCGACTCATCCTCTGGGACGCCAGAGATGACGTTCGCGTGGTACTGCTCCTGTGCCTGCATAATGATTGGGCGCGTGTGCTGGCTGGCTGAGCGTCTCCGCTGGTGTGCTGTGCGACCTGCTTGTCCTTTTTCCAGTCTCTGTCCTGCAGGCAGCTCTTCTTGCGTGCTAGCTAGCGAGGCTGTGGCGAGTGATGGGTTGTTGCGATGGAGGGAGGGAAACAGAAACGTAGAAGTGCGCTTCGGAAGGAAGTAGAGTAGAGTAGACTTGTCAATAGTATACGTTGTTGCTGCCTAAGCGCCTACATCCCGTCGACGTCCCTTCCCTCACTCAGCAGCACTCAGCCTCAGCGGCCAAAAAGACCTCCTCTCCGCGCGGGCCCGAAGTTCCGCCCGGCCGATCACCTCAAAGGCGCCATACTCGTGGCAAGATTGGTCAGCACAGCGTCATTGAGCTTTACGGATGGAACTAGTATTGTATAGCCGTGCGCTCGTTGTAACGATCAGACTGCACTGCAAGATCGGACAACACCCCTACAGAGTCAGGTAGCGAGCGAGACACACGCCGCTCTATTCACGCGGACTGGGCGTCGGAGGCTCGACAGACAGGCCAGGGACAGGGACGCTGGACGGCTCAGAAAACTGCGGAGAAGAAGCTGACTCCGCGGCAGCCGGACGCGGTGGAAGAGGAGGACCGCTCAACACCGCTGCAGTACCCTTGCTTGACTCTTCCCCCTGCTCATCGGCCGCATCCGAGATGCGACCACCCGGAGGCCGGGCAGGAAGTGCGGGGACTCCTGAATCTGCCGACTCGTCTGCGTAGGCGTCCCGTGATGCCGTACGCACTGATTTTGAAGAGTCGTCTTTCGCAGTAGTCTCACTCGGCAACAACCTCGGTGGCAGCTCTGGCCCATCCGCTGGCTTGACTGCTTCTTCTGGGACAGCAGCGTCCAAACCTTTCGCCGCGGCAGGACGAGCTGGAAGCTGCGGCTGTGCTGCTTCGGATGACGCAACCCCGTTCTCAACCAAAGGTGGGACCGGGCGGCGGGGCAGAGCTGGCACCGTGCATAGAGACGGGGCCGCCGACTGCTGCTCCCGCTTGGCGAGATCGTCCGAGCTCAGACCAAACTTGCGCGAATCGTCCATGACGGGAACGGCCATCATGGTCGTGCGACCGTACCCTGCCGCACGGCCTGAGCCTGATACAGACGCCCGCTTGGTGTGCTGAGCCGAACTGCCCTCTGCAGTCAGGCCTGGCGGTGAGCTGCCATTGCTAAATGCCGGATGCACCGGCACGAGGGAGGGCGGTGGAACCCGCCGCACAGAAGGACTGGTTGATATGGTAGTGTTGCTGGGAGACACACTCGCGCCACTCAGAACCGCACCGCCCGGGCCGGTCACACCCGCAGAGACGCCCCCGACTGTGGTCAGAGATGTCGTAGCTATGGGCGCTGCTGGCTGGAAGCGGCCTGTCGGTGAGCTCGAGAGAATAGAGCCAGATCGCGAGCGAGAAGGACCGCCCTCGGCCAGGCCATGCAAGTTTGATGTGGAATATGAGGACGGCGACATGGCACTCGGAGCTGCAGAGGTATGGACAGCCATCTGCCCAGACCCTTGCACCTGCTCGTCCTCCGACGCAATGCCGTGCGCTAGCGGGTCGTCATCTGGGTGAGGAGAGGCAGGCTGCGCCGCCTGCTTCCTGTACGTGCTCCACTTGTTGCTCCATTTTGCCATCTGCTGCTTTGCCTGTGCGACACCGTCCTGGATGGCCTGCTTATCTGCAGCTTTCTGCTTCCACGTGTTGAGCAGGGCGCTTCCTCCAGCGCCCAGACTGCCGCTGCCGCCACTGCTATGTGACGACGAAGCCAGAGTGGACACGTCGGAGGCCGAAGCGGACGTGGAGACCGATGCAGCGTCAGGTGCCCCGCCATTGCCTACGGTGCCAGTGGTCGAGGTGGCCGCTGGATAGGCCGCCGGAGCAGTCTTGTCTGACTTGCGCCTGAATAGCGATGGAAGACCGGGCGGAATATTCCTAGCTGCAGCTGCAGTCTCCTCCAGGTATCGCGCATAATCGGCTGAACTGTGCGTGCTCGTTGCAGACGCAGGCTCTGCCGAGTTGACGGTCGTCTCATCCGACGACGCAGAGGCTGTCCTAGCGATGCCTGAAGGGGACGTGCTCAATCCGTTCGCTGCTAGACCTGGCACTTCCAGCTTGCTCAGCGAAGGTGCCACTTCTGGCGACTCTGGCGGTGGCGTGACCGTTTCCGGGAACGGGTTGCTAGCGGACCGGGCCTTCGCAGGCGTACCGCCCGTCTCGAGGATGCCGCGAAGGCGCTCAGCGACCCCGTCACCTACTGGCAGATCTGACGCGTTACGCAATCCAACCGGCGGCTCGCTCTTCCTGGGTGTCCCACGGCCTGATGAGCGCGAGGCCAGCGTCTCGGTCCCGTGAACTTCGGCCGCCGCGTTGCTGGAATTTTGAGCGAGAGGCAGGGCCGTCTCGCTTTCCGTAGCTGATAGGCGGGTCTTGGCTGCGGCAACGCTCGACGAAGGCGAGACGGGAGAAGGAGACGGTGACGACCCAATGGGGCCGGCAGCAGCAGCAGCGCTCGCGAACCAAGATCTTTTGCGGCTGTGCTCCTTCGCCGCCGCCGTTGCCGCCGCCGCTGCTGAGCTGGCATCGCTGCTCGAGCTGGACCCAACGGAACCGCTGCCAAACATGGACGACAGCTTCAACTGCTCGCCAATCGGGAGGGACTGCGTGCTCTTGATGCTCGCCGGGTCGGAATGCTTCCTATCGCGCGCTGGCCGCTGACGCATGCCCGATGACGCGGTGACGTTCTCACCACGGTCGTCGCCGAGCTTGAGGTTGGGCACGCCAGGCATAAGGCCCGCATTCTCTTGGCCGGCGGTGGCGTTCGCATTCGGATTCGACACGCGGCCGTCGGTCTCGCCCTCGCTCGGAGGGAGCGGGATTGGGGCGCCGTTGCCAGATGCCGAAGCCGTCGTGCCCGAGCTCATGCTGCGCAGATCCCCTTCTTCGCGCTTGATGCAGTCGGCGTAGATGCCGCCACGCTGGCTGTATGCCGTCGTGTCCATGAATGCGATATCGTCCATGTGCGGCAAGACCATTGATTCCGCAATCTGCGTCAGGTGCGGGCGTTGAGAGTCAGCTGGGACCTTACTGGCATCGATGGCGATCAAGCACGGGAAAGGCACACCAGCTCCCTCAGCCGGCTCTCGATGGGCTTGGTGATCATGGACCACTTCACTTGGCGGGGACCTAGCACGGGCTCGAGGTCAAGCACAATGCGCGGCATGGTCGTAAAGGCGTACCAGATCCGGTTGGTCGGGGGCCGCTTGATGCGGACCACCATGGTTCCTTCGAGCTCGCGGACGATGGCCGAGAGAACGACACTGAATGTCCACGGGTCCTTGCGCGTAATCGAGGCTGCGGTTGTTATGCAGCATGCTCAGATCACGGTGGGTCCAACTGCGTGCGCAGGGTCTATCACACCGAGCAGACTCACGGACGCTGACCGTTGTCCCTATCGTGAGCTTAAAGCAGCCAGTGTACTTGATCTGGATCTCCATGCTCGCATCGCCATCCACTGTAAGCTCCTTGAGCATCGGCCGGCTGAACGATGGGGCCGTGTTGCCGACATCGACCGTTTCGACCTTGATGTCGCCGAGAAACCCAGGGCGATTGACCTTGGCCAGCTTGCGCATGAGTTTCCTGTGGATGTAGTCCTGGACAGCGGATGTGCCTATACGACATGCGCAGACCGTGTCATGCCATCAGCGCCATGTCGGAAGACAAGCTTGACTGTCGTCAAAGAAGGGGCCTAAAGGCAACCCACGATAGACCGAGAAGAACAAGCGTCCGATAATAGCATTGAGCCAGCGGACGGGAATCGAGTCTGGCTGGTCATCGATGGACTCGACGAAGTGGCTGACGTCCTCGGGCCTGAAGAGGTCGGCGTCCTTCTGGACGAGATCGTCGTGAATCATGCGCGACGAGGCGACGAGCGAGTGGAGCCAGTCCTCCTTGTCGTGGTTGATGGCAGGGAAGAGGTAGTAAGGCTGATAGCCGCCGTGAGCCTCTGTGAAGTTCTCGGCGGCTTGCGAGGCCGTGTCTGCGCCATTCGCGGGGTTGGCAGCAGCATTGCTGCTATTGCTGACGGGTCTCCGGATGACGGAGGGCGACTCGGGGTGAGCGCTCCCGCCGGCGGGCAGGATGGGTGTCAGACGGATAGCATTGCGCTTCATGAAGAGCTCTCCGTCAATGAGGTTGCGTGGAAACACGTCGACGTCGTGCAGGGGTAGCTTTATGATGATGCGGAGGCCAGAGTCGAGCTGCTCCTCGTCCTCGTACAGCAGCAAGGTGGGGCCGCGCAGGACGGCGAAATAGCGGTCTTTGATGCCCTTGCTGCTGCTGCTCGACTTCTTGGCAGCTGCGTCCTGCTTGCGGCTGTCCATGAAGGTGCGGTAGCTCGTGGCGAGCGAGGTGCTCCACCCGCTGCTGCTCGAGGTCACGGCGGCCGTGGAGGCCGCGCTGCCGACGTTCTGCGCACTTGCAGCAGCAGCAGCATCCGAGGTGGTGGTGAGTGCATCCGAGGCGGATTGCTGCGCGGCATCGACGCCGCTGCTTGGGGTGCTGTTGCCCGTCTCCGCAAGTGCCAGTGCGGCGCTCGGCTCGTAGGTCCGCCGGACTACGAGGTATCCTGCGCGGTAGATGGCAGGGCTTGGGGCAGGCTGCGCTCTGATCCCGGCGTGCCGTTGCTGTTGGTGTTGTTCATCCTTGCCAGTCCTCTTCTTCTCCCTCTCCCTGGACGTGGACAGCTCGTCTGGCGGTCCATCCTGACGCAGCAGCGTGTCCCAGACGAGGTATCCCAGGACGACGGCAGCAGGGAACGAGACAAAGCCAATGAACCAGATCCGGAGGACCCGGAGGATGGCCCATACCCATTGCAGCATGGCGAGCAGGCGAGTGGTCGATTCTATCTATCTGCTGGCGGCCGTCATCTGGGTGCCAGTGCGGTGCGGAGGGACGCGAACGGGGAGCTCCGCCTAGGGACAGGGACAGGGTACAGGGTACAGGGACAGGCGACAGCGAGCGCAGACAGACACCATCAAGCATTCATTCATTGATTTCATTCATTCACAGTAATCGCAGCTATGCTCATATGTATCATCATCTGATATACTGCTGGCCCATCCATCCTCTGTCCCTGCTTGCTCCCTTTGCCCTTTGCCCTTTGCCACTGCAAGCGAGCACGAGCACGAGCACGAGCACGCCTCCAACAACACCCTTCCAGAGATCAAGACGACACCGTCAGGATATCATATCGCCATCGCATCAACGCGCCGATCACCCTCCTTGCATCCAGCGCAGCCCAGCAGTAGCCCTCGCGTCCAACTCGGATGGGCCGCCCAAGCGCAGAGGGGCACGATGCCGTCCTCGTCAGCAAGCTCAAGGTCCTGGTGTGAGTGCTCGGCCGCATCCATGCCCTGCAGGCTTGTCCGGTCACTACCAGGCTCGCACTCGCTCATCTCATCTCATCCCATTGCTCGTGCTCGTGCTCGCTCGCATCCTGGTCTGTCTGCCGCGCCTCAACACCTTCCGCGAACCCCCGTTGTCGCGACCACCGACCGACTTGTGTAGTCGCAAGTCGCTCGACGACCTCATCAGGACATCGCCTCGGCGCCGCAGCGCGCACACGCACCTCACATACGAGTCGTTCGTGCAGTTCCTCGACATCGACGATGCCGTCGCAACCGAGTGCATTGCCGTCCTCGTCAAAGACACGTTGAAGCGCGCCCGCGCTCTGCACAAGGCCGGAGGAGCAGCCACAGTCACGGCCGCGTCCAGGACAAGGGAGAGAGAGGACAGACTGGCACGCAGCAGGAGACAGTGGAATCCCACGCTGGCCGGGAGCTCAAATCCGGAAAGCGGCACAGGGCACGCAACGGCCGCGGAGGGCCTCACGCCGCTGCGGAGGCAGCAGACGGACGAGACTCTCGCCTACGATGCCATCCTCGCAGACGCACAACGGCAGGTCGATGCCCCGCTACCCAGTGTTCACAACTACTTCGAGCACTTTGACCCGGCTATCGGCCTGGCGGATGTGCTCGGATCAGCCGACGCCCTCGCCTACCCGTGGGCAGAAGAGGATGAGCAGCGCGGGACAGGCGGGTCTGGGGCCAACGCGGCAGGGTCAGGAGCTCCGGCTAGGACAGGTACAAGTACCCGTGGACGAGCTGGAGCTGGTGCAGGTGCAGGAGCCGAAGGCATAGACACGGCTTGGCCGGATTTTGCTACCGGGTCGTGGTACGAGCACGCTGGTGCGGGTCTCGACGCTTTCCGCACGGCCGAGGACAGAGCTGCAGACGACGATGACAGCGGCGACAGCCTGCGCGGGCTGTACGACTTTACCCCCGGCATCCCGCGGGACGCACTCGCTGGGACATCGAGAAACAGAGGAGCTCGGTCATCGCGCTCAGAACGACAAGCTCGCGCGGCGCGAGACGCCGACGACTATGCCATGGTGTTTGGCGGCGATACCGACTCCACGCACAGCGGAGAGAGCAGTCCAGAGGAGGAAGGTTCCGACATCGATGTCGTTCCCCTGTTCGAGAGGAACACGAGGCGAGCTGATGCCGCCCAGCATGCGCTCTGGCGGGCACAGAGGCTGCGAGACAGCAGCGAGCGCAGGCAGCAGCGCGAGGCGCGCCAGACCAACGCGGTCCCTGAAGCGGGCTCAACAGCCGGAGGGACCGCTTCGTCAACAAACACTGGATCGAGCTCACGCTTCCGGATCATTGAGCGCCTTGAGCAGCGCAGGCGCGAGAGAGAGCAGGTCAACGACCGACTGAGGGAGCTGCGCGACAGGCGCGGCGGCAATGCCGCATCGTACGAGCCTCTGTCGATCCGCCACGTCCTTGCTGCACAGAATGCCCCGATGCGCGCTCAGCCAACACCGACAAACGCAGAGAGCCTGAGCTCGGCTACGGCCCTGCCTATCGTCATTGGGCGTGATTTCTCCGAGGTTCCCGTCAACGTCCGGACATCTCCCGACAACACTGTCCGCGCGACATATCCTTCGAGCCATGGGCAGGAGCACGCCCAGTCCAGCCTGCACAGGAGCAACAGCATCAGGCGATCAGGATTCCACAGCGCGCCCGGATCTGGAAATGCATCATATAGCACCGCAGGCCTTTCCTTTCCCTTCACCACGCGAACGACAGATCCTACAACAGGCAGTCCTATACATTCCTCAGCGACGACGGCTTCTACCAGTGCTGGGCCTAGTCGCCTCCAGCCGAGATCCCCTTTCGCACACGACGACCTCTTCTCTCTGCGTCGCTACCAGCATCAGTCCGCCGCCACGCCGCCCTCTCCGCCTTCCGGCCCGAGCGTGCTCTTTGGCCCCCGGTTCTCTAGCGATGCTCCTGCAGCATCTCCTCCCATCATCCCGTCGCCTCGCACAGCCATGCGAGGCATCTCCTCCGCCGCCTCGGCTTCGGCTTCGGCTTCGGCCTCGAGTCGCGCCCGCGCTGCGCTCGTCAGTGACACCGAGGCGTCTTTTAGCCGCGTTACAAGCCCGGCCCGCACGAGCAGCTTCGAGCAGCACGCTCAGCAGGCGAGGCAGGCCGCGCGCGCGCGCAGAGAGGGGCAAGACGCGGACGACGTAGGTGCTCATCGCAGCAGCAGTACGAGCGCCATCAACGAGCGCCTGATCGGCGACATTCGAGACGCCGTTCGGGCGCACGACCAGTATCAGACGCTCACCATGTCGGTGCCCCTGTCGGCGCCTGCGGACCCGGAGGAAGTCAGCGAGATCCTCGGCTCGTCGAGCGCGGTCGCGGGACTCGCTGTCACCGGCAGCGGGACGAGCGCGAGCACGGGCACGACTGCGCAGCAGCATGCAGAGTCGTCGGAGAGACTCACACGCGCACCCCTCATCTCCAGGAGGTCTCTGTCGGGCGAGGCTCCCGTCACGCAGTCCGCCTCAATGCCCGCGCCTGCTGCGCAAGCGGAGGAGAGATTGTTGAGTCTGGAGGAATTTGTCAACTTCAGCGGGACTGGCTAGGCGAGGCCGGCCAAAGTCCTCGCTGTCGCATAGCCTGCCACATTAGGGGCGGATGCTCGAGAGTGCAATATAGGCATAGGCATCAGCATCGTGAAATGCGACTGACTTACGAGCTGAATGCTACTCGCCCTTTCGCACGCTCGCTCCAGCTCGTGGGCCAAGGAACAAGGAGACTCTCGGCTGAATACGCGACCTCACGAAGACTTGGGAGGGAGACGGGCTTGTTCGAAAGCGTCGTAGGCACCCTCGTGCAGCCATCGTCTAGTTCCGGCCGTTCCCTCCCGGTGCGCGCTCATGTAGGCATCGGCGGCGTAAGATTCTCCGTCGACGGGAGGGGAACGACACCTGCGACCACGCACATCGCGTCGCATTGGGAGCGAATTTCAACTGACGGTTCCCGATGTCACTGCGTATCCACCTCTGCCATTTGCGGGACCGGGCAGCACGATAGCACTGCGCCTCACGTGTGGCAGTAGCTGCCTATGCTTCGAGATGCGGCCATATCCGATGCCCGCTGCTCCTCCCACGACATAGTCCTGTCCGCTCAGCGCTCCCCCCTTCCTTGCTTCTCCACTGAACGCCAAGGCACGCCCATGGGATCCCGATGGAACGACTCGTTGTTAGTCAAGGCCCATGGCTTGCGGCCAGGCGCTTTCCGACGGTAGCCGACCGTGTAACGGGTCTCCGACGAACGCGGCACCATATTGAATCCGAGTCGATGGTGAGCGCGAGGACGGCAAAGCGGGGCGACATGGCGGCACGGAGACCGAGAGGAAGCCTATGGGGGAGTTGGTAATCTTGCTATGGCCGCCTTGAGGCCCATGGGCGTGCTGGCCTCCGTGATCGTGGTCGTTCTCATTCCCATCATTCTCATTCTCGTCCCACTGCCGCTTTCGGTGGCATGTCGCTTTGTGAGCATCAGTACATTGTCGTACTCCATGATCGCCAGCTTGGCTCTGTCCGAGATCGACGACTTAGCATGTAAGGCGGCGAGCCTTTCGGGCAGCAGGTGGCATTTACCGAATGGCAAATCCGAAGACAGCGTTGTCTGGCAGCTTGCACTTCTCGTCTGCAAGGATGGACGCCAGTGCTGGCGGTCTGAACGGGGCTATGCGTACCTCCGGAAACACGAGTGGTCCTTCAGTAACGACTCAGTGAGCGGGTCGAGCGGATAGCAGAGAGGATGCGAGCCTTATTCCCCTGAAACTCGGGACTCGAATGCCTGTCCTCCACCCTGCATTCTCTGGTACCCGCCAACGAGGAAAGGAGAGTCAATAGGTAGATATCAAGACTCATGCCTCTGTACACAGAGCTTGCAGCATGTCCAGGGTCTTGATGCGGGAAGCTTCGGTGCAGTGGAGGAGAGCCATACTGCTCTGGAGGAGAAGAGGGGAGAGAAGAGACGAGGACGCCAGCCTGATTCCGCTTTTATACTCACGCAGGTCTTCCGCACAGGTGGAGGATCAGCTCGCTTATTGATCGCAGCCTGCTTCACCTGTTCGCACATGCGCATGCGAACTGCGCAGGCTCGCTTGAAGTCGGTCTCATTGAATCAGCCGAATCACTATGTGAGGGTTGGTGAGCAGGCCGCGTTGGACGGTCAGTCTTGAGCAGGCTGCCTGCGCATGCTTGAACGATTTGGCCGAGCGTATGCCCGCCTGCAGATCCACGTCAGGGGAGTGTGTACGCTAGCGAGTTCGCTTAGATCTGCGTGCACATTCCTGGCTGTTTGGTCGCTCTCTGCCCTGGCGAGGGTTGCATATGCCTAATGCAGTGACTGTCCCAAATCAGGACATCGAGGGAGGAGCGATGAATCGGATTGACCTGCGGCGCAGGCTTGATATGCAAAGACAGGTATAGCAACATGTGAGTGGCAAGAGAGAGAGGAATGATGAGGAAGGCAGAAACGTAGCTGAGGGAGATGAATGAGCTCAGCATGGGGAGAGTACACGCCAAGACCGCAGCGGCAGAGCCGGACGCAAAACGACACTCAGCAAGCGCCTGCTCTCCTGAAGCAGGATGGCGAGCGTTGCGTCCATGTCGGCAGGCCGGTGCCCAGAGCGTGGCGCGAGGCCTCGTCCACTGGCGCAGCATCGTCAAAGCGCTCCTCCGTGCTGCACTCCGTCCCAAAGAGTGTCTTTGACGCAGCGGGCGTGCGGGCGGGCTGGCCGATGGTGTCGAGAGCAGGAGGACACCGCCGAGGCGATGCGATGCTCGTCGAAGTACGGAATGGAGAGACAGAGCTGGCGGAGGCTGTATGCCGGCGATGCGCCGGAACCGGGCTCGAGAGCGGCGGGGAAGCGATACGGACGTGCTTGCGAGGACTGCGCCGCACTGCTTCTGCTTCTCTTGCTCCTGCAGTCGGAGCAGGCAAAGGCACGGCATCGAAATGTCCGGTGGGAGCTGCTGCTGCAGCAGGGCTCAACCTGCCTGCCTGCCGTACCTGGTCCTCCTTCTCACCCTGCTCTGCAACCTCCTCCTCCTCCTCCTCTCCTTCTGCACAGCCGCCTGTCTGCTCGGGTATGGTGGCCAGCGAGAACTCTGACGCGTCCGACATGCGTCCTGATCTCCGCCTCGAGGCGTGGATGGGTGGCAATGCGGGCGTCTGGCAGGGGAGGCGCTGCATCTGTGCCAGATGGGAAGCTGGCGTGGACGAGAGCTGGCTGAGGGCGGAAGGAGGGGGCCGCCGCTGCTCCGAGAGGACGTGCCTCGGTAGCGCCGTGGCTGGTGTCCGCGAGATGATGTCCAGCTGATGCTGATGCTGCTGCTGCGAATTCACGCTAGCCGGAGGAGGGAGGAGCTTCTCCTCGACGTCTGCCGCCCAGCGGTTGATCTGGGTGAAGGTCGCCGTGACCTCGTCCCGCCAGGTGCCGACCGCATCGAAGGAGGCCTGCATGTTGGTGAACCCGACGCTGCAAAGCTCCCTGAGGTCCAGCAGGGCGGCGTGTAGCTCTTCCCGATGGCTTGCCAGTCTCGCCTCGATCATCTCGTCGACGTCGCTCGGCGACAGAGATGCAGGTGTAGGTGCGCGGTCGAGACGCCGAGTGAGCTCGTCCAGAGCATGCTGCAAGGAGCGGAGGGTGGGCGCGGCCGCAGCGGTGGAGCTAGAAGCCGAGCTGCGGAGGGGTGCCTCTGCTGGACGCCTCTTTGCCGTCTCGTCCGTTGCTCCTGCTGCCGTGTCTATGGCTCTCTTCTGGGGCACCAGAGCTCGCGGATGCAGGGGCGCTGCGGCGTCGGCGGCAGCGACAGTGACAGCAGCAGCAGAAGACGGCACTGCTGTATCTTTCCTGCTGGACGCCGCTGCGTTCGCGGCCTTGCTACACTTGTCGAGTACGACGACGCGTCCAATGTGCCTGCGGGACGTCGGGCTTCAGCGAGACGAGACAAGGCATTGGCCCGGGAAGCGACACTGCGCACATACTCGGTTACGCAGTGCTCCGCAATGCTCCGCTCGAGCACCTGGTTCGTCACCTTTGTCACCTTGATGTTGTGGATCTGCGGCGACGGGCAGAGGCAAGCAAAGCAAGGTCAGCCCAGCCTCCGATCCCATCATCCCTCCTCCGCAACATCCCACCTTGCAGAGATTGTGCAGCTCCAGCCGCTTTATCCCCTTTAGCGCTGCGAGCAGTGCGCCTTTCTCCCTTGTGACCTGCATCCCTGCTGTTGCTGTGTGGGGTTTGAGATGAGATGAGCCGTGGTGGGAACCCATCAAAACAGATGGCAGGCTCGACAAGGGTCGCAGTGGCAAAGAGGCACGTGACGGAGGGAACACCGACGACGACGCCGACCGACCGAAGGAAGGAAGGGAGATGCTCAGGCTTCACCTTGCTCTTTGCGCTCTTTCACTCTCTCCCCTCTCTCATGAGCAGCTCGACTAGCGGACACACCCTCCTGGCTCTCCGCAAGGTGGATACTGACAGCGACACTTCCTCCTCCTCCTCCTCCTCCTCCTCCGATGACGTTGACGACACGACCATCGACAGCAGTGATTGCAATGACCTCCATGCAGAAGCACTGGCCAGCTTGTATGCAGCAGCTCTTGCCAGTCAATCAGCTTCGACCCAGCCAGCGAAAATGACACAGTCGCCGGGGCTCAGTAGGCGCACATCCGACAGGCTCCGCAGAGCCATCCTCGAGGTGCGAATCGCCCTCTTCCGGCATAGATGGAGCGACCTGCTCAGTGCATTCAAAGCGCTTGACCTTGCGCTCAAAGGCGCCCTTGACGCGGCCGCTCTGAGCTTCAGACTGCCAATTCTCGGTGCGTCTCGCACGTTTGAGTGGGCAAGACCGTTCCGTACTTTACTCTGACGCGATGCATCCCCAAGGCCGCCTCACTAGCGACATCATTTTCGCCTGCCAGACCGCCTCGTCCAGCAAGCGAACTCTGTCTACCCAAGATGCGAAAGCGCTGACAACGCTGCAGCAAAAGCTACCCAAGGATGGCGCAGACAGTCAATGGAACGCCGAGATGGCACGTCATCTGCCCGGGCCTTTCCCATCACATGCACGTACAACTGCCGAAGAAGCCATAATGCACTGTGTAGAGCTCCTTCTGCTGGTCGGCGGGTGCGGAACGCTGTATTTCGCCCATCTGCAAGCTCTCGACCATGTTCCGGAAAGCGTGCGCCAACTACCGGCGTTGCTGGACTGGCTATCGTCCTTCGGAGGGGTAAGCCCGCAACGGTCGTACTTCACGAGCCTAGACCTCTCGCACACGCCTCTGAGAGGTGCGTCTGTTGGTCGAACATTCTGCTCACAAGTCTTCCCGGCTGACACGCCTTTTTCGCCTTGCCTTGTGTATCGAGCAGAGCTGCCCTCATGGCTGCCTGAAATTCTGCCAGACCTGACATCCCTCGATCTACGCGGAACGCCTGTAGCTATCTTGCCTTCCACACTCCCGTTCTTCCGCAAGATGGTGACTCTACACGCTCCCGCTCGAAAAATGACTACGAACGTCCTGCTGCTCGTCGAGAAAGCCTCGGCGCTCTTGCAAGCCGGCGAATCGGACTCGAGCTCAACATGTCCCTCCCCGCCGCCCCGCGTCCTGCCACTCACGCTGCTGTGCTTCCGCGTCCTCGTGTCGCAAGGGTACGAAGGACTCGAAAGCTTACCTGGGCATCTCCGAGAAGATCCTTACGAGGGGAGCTACGTGTGCGCAGGGTGCACACGCGCCATCCTCATCAAAGATTATCACTGGCTGCATGCCCCGCTCGCGGAGCGCATCTTCCTCTTCAATCCTCCACTGGGCAGCAGCAGTAACGAGGACGAGGACGACATCGTCAAGACAAGCTTTATCATTGGCGGACCTCATTGGAGATTCTGCGCCAGCTGCCTCTTCCGGCACTGCACAAAGGGCAACTGCGGATGCCTTGTGTGTAAGGAGGAGAAGCGCGTCATGATCGAGGAGCGCAGTGTGCGGTGGGCTAGAAGAAGGGTATAGACGGCGTGAGCCTCGGCGTGGGCAAGCGAACGTATTCATCTAGACAAATAAGCAAGGTAAAGAGTGCTATGTACGCTGTAGCCCAGTCCCTGGAGTCCCCTTCGGTTCCTCAGCCCTGTAGCGCTAGTGCCTCTCGCGTTCTTTCGTTCAAAGCTTGGCCTTTGGTGCCTCAGACTCCGCCATGCCCTTCTCGACGGCCGCCCTGACTTCCTCGCACGCCTCGGCAAGATACTGCTTCATAATCTCGGTCTTGCCGCTCGTGCTCGTGATAGTGAAGCGGAGGTTCGTGTTGTTGACCGAGTAGCCAATCCCAAATGCGCCCGTTCCCAGAGGGGTCCCCTCGTCCCCAGTAACTTGGCCGAAGCCCCATCCGTCAAAGAACTCGGACGAGAGCTGCGACGTCGACAGCGCCCAGTTGGCCGACGCAGCGAACGCCGGATCCTTAAACAGCGCAGGTACTCTGTCCTCCTCGCCAGCTTTGATGAGCTTCTTGAGACCAAAGAAGTGCCGGTCCACGCCCTGCCCGTCGGCCGCCCACCCGGCGTACTTGATGTGTGCCGCAGCCGCCGCTCGGAACGCCGCCAGGCGCTGGGTGGCACTCGACGAGGACGCTTCCATGTGCTTGACCCACGCGAGAGCCTCGGGCGTCGCGGAACGGATCACCTCAGTCCTCCCGCGGCGGTATTTTCGCGTCTGGCACGACTCGTACGTCGCGGCGAGCACCGTGCAGCCCGTCATCTTGTAGTACGCGTACTGCATGACGAGCTGCGCCCAACTGTCGGGAGACGTCTTGCACTTCTTGATCCTGCGGCGCGCCAAAATAACTTTGATCAGCTCTGATGCCAATACCCAGCGTTTCAGCGAAAGGCACGCACAAGTCCTTTCCGTAGCCGTTGTACTGCAGCACCGAGATCTTGTGCTTTGCCAGCTCGGCGCCGTGATTCTTGATTGCTGTCTGAATCGCCTGCTTTGAAGAATCGTCAAGCTTGAGCGTGATAGGTTTTGGCTCCGATAGTTGCGCGTCAGTCGTAGGAGTCGAGCTGCCGAGATCGATCTTGCCGGCTGCAAGCGACTTGAGCATCCAATCGTTCATGCGCGAAGTCGGCGTGCCGTCCATAGCTGCGTGCTCGCCGTTGAAGCCTGACCGGCCATTGTCAAAGACGATCACTGCAGTGCCGGAAGCGTCCCTTTGTCAGACGGGGTGTAGGTACCTCCGACCGCCAGACAAACCGCGCACTCACGCTGGTGCTTGTCGAAAAAGCGGCTCTTGCCATCGCCGACCCAAAGTGCCCGCGAGTGCTCTTCCCTCGTGACTGGCTTGGCATCGTCGAGAGCAACAACAATGATTGCGCTCTCGATGCGTCTCAAGGCGGCCTCGTTGCCCGAGTCTGCTTCCAGCAGAAGCTGGCGCGCGTCCGTCCACGTGTCTCGGTTCTCTGTCGTCAGAGCACCTATTGGGTTCTCGTCATGAGACTTTGCGAGAGCCTGGATGCGCTGGAATTGCCTGTGCAGGGTGCGAGAGCCGGTCAGCTCGCTGTCACAGGCCAGGATCGCCACCTGATGCCTGACATGAACCCACTTTTCCAGGTCCTTTTCACTGAGGAACTCGCCCTTGCTGTCCATCACCTCAAACTCGTAGAACCTGCCCTTCCTCACGACGACAATGTGGTTGTTCTGCGCCGGGTCAAACTTCTCTGTGCGATCCTCTGGCTTTTCCGGGTATCGGCACGCGTTGAAGAGGTATTTGTAGGACGAGTTGTCCAGGGGCGTGGTCTTTACCATCTCGGGCTCGAGCACCTCTGTCTCGGTCATTCGGCGGAAGTAGAGGAGGGATCGGACCAGGCCGGCTGCTCGTGCGGGGCCGTTGCGGCGGGATCTGTCGTCCTGTTGGCAGGGGTGAAGATGCTTAGCCTAATCACAGGAGTCGAGCAAGGCGTCCATGAGGTGCCGGGTTTAGCCCACTTTGTGCACGTAGTAGTAATTGACCCATGGCAGGATTGGGTCCCGGTAGCCTGCACGCGAGTCGAAAGCGGTGCAGAAGGATGAGTGGATGCGTGAGCTGTCGTGCATTCAACCACACTAGACCAGAGCATTGCAGAGGCTCGCTCAGCATGTCTCGCGCACCATAGTAGTTTGCCGAGTTGAACCAGTCGATGAGCCAGCTGTCTTTGCCCTTTGCGTGCTGCTCCAATCTCGCCTGGAGCTCCTTGACGTAATCGCTCTCCTCAAACTCCTGGACGGCCTTCTTTACGCGCTCGTACTCCTTTGTCGGGTGCTCCTCGCTCGCGACAGCGGCTTCTGGCGTCGGGTCCGAGACGAAGGGCCGGGCCGAGTCGAGGAACTTCCTCGCCGTGTCGGCGAGCGTGGGGATGGGGAGGTGGGGAAGCGAGTCCTGGTGCTTGTACAGGGGTCCACGCTCGCCTGATGAGGTGGATGTACTGTTGCCGCGCTTGGACACGGCCATGATGACGGGGCGGGGCAAGCTGCGACTTTGGGTGCGTGTTGCTGCTGACGCGGATGTCGAGGTAAGGGAGGGAGGGAGGACGGCTCTCCTCATTACTCGAACCAGACCGTTGCTTGCTTGGGTGAAGGAGAAAAGAAGACAGAGATGGCCTCAAACCTCGGGGGGAGAAAGGTCGGAGCCCGAGCGCGGTCGCGGTCGCAGCTCGCGGCAGTCGCAAAGGCTCTCGCCCGGCTTCCGAGGGTACCCGCCTGTCCGGCCGGTTCGGCCCGGTAAGGGAGACCCTTGATGACGATCCAGGCACAGGACAGGTAGATGCAGATGGCAGAATAGCAAAGCGGAGCAGTGCATTCATCGCGATGCAGCCAGTCCGACTTTATCAACAGCCCCAGCCACGGCTGAGCTCGCGGCTCTCCTCAATGGAGTGCCTCCTCCACTGCAGGGTCCGCCACCCCCTATCCTTCTCGCGGCCCCAGTACTTAACGAGGTCGGACCCCCCAAACCCCTCTTCTTTCTTCTTTTCTCAAGAAACATACTCTTTAGGATCACTTTATAGTGAACTTCCGAGCTATGTCTAGCTAATCTAACTTAGCCACATCAATCTACGGCTCTTGATGCGATGGAACGGCCGCCTCCTCACCAACGAGAACTCGCCCAAACTCTGGCTGCGGCTTGCCTGCGTCGGCTCAACTCTTCGGAGCGAGCAGATGCTTTTACATGGCCCGCATGCCCTCGATGACTTGGGCTCGCATCTGCGCCAGGGAACGCTTCGTCGCTTCCTGTTGCGCCTTCTGTTCTGTCGCCCTGACTTCGGTTGGGGCGGTCGGGACGCTGGCCGCGCAGTCGGGCAAGAGGGGCGGCTCTGTCTGAAGTCGGTTTAGATCCGTTGTTGTCGAGACTAGCCAGGTCGTGAATGTGTGAACGAGGGCAATGTCCGTATATGCCTCTCCTCGCTACCTGCTTTCGTCGCTTGCCTTTGTCGTTCCTGCAGCGAGTCCGGGCAGTTTGGGACGCGCGAGGTCGCGCACGAGAGCTCTCCGCCGTAGGCGCCATCCCCGTGGTCCACCCCGAGATCCCGCCAGCTCAGTACGGTACCAGACAGCCAGACTGCAACAGCAGCAGCATGTGGACACGCGTGAATGTGTGCACCCTGTCATCCTGTACCCTCTCCGTTCGTTGCTCCCTGTCGAGCACTCCCTTTGCAGGATTGACGGGGAAAGCCCGCTGCAAATTTCTCGATCGGGTCCAGGTGCTCTGGGCCAGGCGCTGTCCCTCCCCTGCCCTTCCTTCCTGGACCCGCCCGTGACCGTTATCCACCCACCGCACAACACACACGTCTGAGCCAAAATGGTAAGTGTTCATGCGCGAGCTGCGCTTCTGCTGCTTCCAGTCGTGCCCGTGCCGCTGTAGCGCGATGTAGTCCCGACCCAGCTGACCTCTTCCCCCATGCCCGCAGGATACCACCAAAGTCCCAGTCAAGCTCGCAAAGGTCACAAAGGTCCTCGGCAAGACCGGAAGCCGTGGTGGTGTCACCCAGGTCCGCGTAGAGTTCATGGACGACTCGACCCGGTCCATCATCCGGAACGTGAAGGGCCCAGTCAGGGAGAACGACATCCTCGCCCTCCTCGAGTCTGAGCGTGAAGCGAGGTGCGTCAAGGCGGGCAGCATGCGCAGCGAGAAGCAGCGCTGCAGTGTGTCAACCCGGGACTGACATCGTGCATGCTTGTCCTTGTGACCCCGGCTCCCACAGGCGCTTGAGGTAATGCCGCGAACATCGGCTGCCCGGGTCCGTCCCTCCCTGGCAACATGCAACAACAACGTCTCGTCGTCGCCTCGCCTTCTGCCGCCTCATCTCGCCGTCCGCTCGCCCTTTCTGGTTCACTATCGTCGCGCATCCGCGGTCACGTCAGCGCGCCTCTTTCCGCCATTCCCGCATCCTGCAAATCCAGTAATCCAGTAATCCAGTAATCCAGCATACCGCAACCTCGCCATGGGCCTGAGGTAGCGGACGAGGGAAGCGGCTTCCAGCTAGCCGTCAGCTGGAGACAGTGAAATTGTATGAAGCAGGGCAGCAGGGAAAGCGGGAGCAGCGCAAAGTGTGGTGCGTGGGTATGTGCACAGACACAGCCACTGGGCTTCGAAGGAGAGAAATGAGTGGAGAAGGAGCTGTCCGACAATCGATGCGTTCTCGTCGTGTCGCGGGGAGGGAAGTCCATTCTCTTCTCTGGTCGTTCCCGTTACTTGTGGACCGTGTTGCAATGATACACATTCAGCTCGACACTGGACCGCGCCTCTTGCCCTTCGTTAAGACACTCTGAAGGTTACCTGGTCGTCACGGTTCTGAAGCCTGAAACACACTCCTGATGGCAACTCGCACTCTCCCTGCCCCGTTTGACATGAGCGGCCTGCCTACCTATGCGGGGCCAATGCCTCGATTGGCACAGGGGATTTGGCGCCCCCTTTGCGCTACTCTTCCTGACCCGTAGCCAAGACCACATGCTCTCTCCTCACGCGCGTCGGCAGGCGCAACTCTCTGCGATCCCCGCGGAAGAGGTCATGAGACTGGGCTTGCAGACACAGACGGCCGTCTATCGTACCGCGAAAGAACGAACGACTACTGAATGTACATCTGTAGCACTGACTGCGGTTCACGAAGACCCTACTGATCTATGACTGTGCGAGAGCGCGAGAGAGGAGGAGTAAGAGGACACGGGTAATGAGTCCGCGTGCACTAGGCCTTGTTGAAGCTCTGCAGAAACACCGAGAAGACCTGGCCGAACGATGGGGTTCTGTGTGGTGGAGGGGAAGTAGCGACCTGAGGTGAGATCGATGTCGGCGGATGCACTTCTAGTGTAGCGTGCGCGGCGAATGTGGGCGAAGGTGAGCGTACGGTACGCATGTACGGAATGGAAGCGGTGAGGGAACGACGTTCTATATTGACTGGCCGTTCGCGCAGAGGGTGATTTTGCTTTTGCTGTCTTTCGTTTCTAGTGTGAGATGAGTAGAGCGCTCTGCAGGCTCACTCAGCGGGTCCGAGGTGCAGCACCATTGCCATGACCGTTTTGCCTCGTCGCCTGAGCCTGAGCGTGCGCCTGGTCCTGCCTGACCTGCGCACCCTTTGTCTCCATGTTCTTGACGAACCGATGGAGCGCCTCGAGCCCCTCCTTGCGGATGACATCGGTCGCCGTGGCAGGGTCAAAGACCCTGCTCGCTCGGTGAGGCTGATATGTGCCAGAGCTGGGGTCAGGCAGTCCACCCGTGTAGCCAGCACCGGAAGGGGCGGCTGTGACGGTCTCGGAGCTCGATGTGCGCTGCGAGGCGTACCGGTTAACGCCGGGGCGGCCAGACGTCGTAGTCAGGCCAGTGGGCGTCACCTGCGGCGAGAGGGGCGCACTGCCCGGCGACCCCGCTGCAGCAATGCTCGCAGTGAGGTTGGCCATGTTCTGGAAGGATGAATTGCGCTGCAGGTGGTTCGACGGCCGGCCAAAGTGCGGCTGGGTGGGCGGTGCAGCTTTCGAGGAAGATGCGAACGCGGTTCGCCTCTGTGCCGCCAGACGCCGTCCTTCGTCCACCTCATCGTCTTCGTCCTCGTCGTCTCCGTCGCGGCTCGACGCCTCGCTGCCTGTTTCGTATCCTTGGCCACTGCTGTCTTTCCGCGGGCTGCTGTTGACATTGTTGCCGTTCTGCGCGCTTCTAGGAGCTGTAATTTCGCTACCGCGGTGCCTCGATCCCTGATGAAGTGAGGACGATGAAGGACCGCTCCTGCTGTGACCCTGGCTCTGCTGATTCTGACCTTGACCCTGAGAGGGCTGGAAGGGCAATGGCTGGTGCAGATGCTGCAGATGCGTGCTGTTCAGTGCGCTCAGGCTCCTTCCCCGGGCCTGCTGCTGCTGGGCCTGAATCTGCGGCTTTTTCTTCCCCTGCAGCGTGTCGGCGTACTGCTTGATGCGCGGGTCAGAATCCCACGCGTTCGAGTACTTGCTCGAGAGACCGGAGCTGTTGAAGGCCGGCGTAGGCTGCGAGTGGTGTGTGAACGCCGAAACGGCAGGGGCGGGTTGCGGCGATGGCTGACGTGGAACAGGCTCATTGGGGAAAACCCTGCTCGGGGGCGCTCGCTTCTTGTTCTGCTCCCACGGGAACTGCGCAGGTGCTGACGCCTGCCTGGGTGCCTGCCCACTGAATGCGCCATAGTCCTGATGCGTAATCTTGGGGATTGCGCCGTAGCTCTGCGGGGCGGCGAAGAACTGCCTGTGCCCGGAAGAAGCCGACGGCGGAGCGTCCCACAGGTTGTCGTACTGCTGATGGAACCCAGACTCCATCTGCGGGCGGTCGTCCTTGGGCGGCTCGGAGCGGGCTGGATCCCAGCGGACATGTTCGGGCGACCAAGCGCGCTGCTGCTCCTGGGGCGGCGAAGGTGAGCGCCGTTGCTCCTGCTGCTGCTGCTCTTGCACAGGGGCAGGCTGAGCTTGCGCGGTGGAGTAGGGAGTGGGGAGGGAGGGCGAAGGAACGCGGGCGGGAGAGGATGGCTGGACAGGTGATGGTCTCTTGGTGCGCTTCGGCGGAAGGAAGACGACGGCGCCGGTGAGATCCGGTCTGCCTGGACGCAAAGGCATCGAGACATAGTGCCCTTCGATGGCATTCCCCGCGACATGGTTGGACGCGATGCCGAGTCTGGATTGTTGTGCGAGCTGAGTGTTCCCTTTCGGACCAAAGACGCCCTGGAACGTCTTCTTCAAGTCTTCGAGCGAGGGCGGCGTGTAGGGGATCACTTTGCCTGCTGGACTGTCCCACGTAGCCTGAAGCTTGGGGAAGGAGAAGCTCGCTTGCGCGCCGCTCGGGCCCTGGTTGAAATAGCGGTGGTAGACTGCAAACCATCGGTTCACGAGCGAGGCGTAATCGTGGCTGCCCGGATGCTCTGAGCTTGCAATGTGGGACCTGTTGGCTCCTGACTGGTGCCACGGCTTGTGCGACCCGATAAAGTGAACAAGCTTGATGCCTGATCCGTGGCGTCGGTAGGCTGGCGCATACCTGTGGCGCAAACGCGAAAGGAATGTCAGACATGGCCGGGATGGGGGAGCGGGCTAACAGGACCCACGTATAGTAAGCAGACGGCGTGACGTTGTACGTGAAGCTGAGGCGATTCCAGTCCGGGAAGAAGTCATTCAAGAGGCCCTGATCTCCGCCGTCCCACGATCCCCTCTCGGTGCTCATCTCGACGAGCCTGTCGAACGTGTCGGCGGATGGCGTAGCGACAAACATGCCCGAATTGAAGCAGTCTGGCCATCCAGAGTCTGGCGCGGCGCTGAAGTCCGCCGCGAGGTTGAAGAGGTGCGATAGCGGCTGGAGGCAGAGCGTGTCGGCGTCGAGAAAGATGACTTTGCGGAACTGGACCAGACGGAAGAGGTGCAGCTTGGTGAGAGTCGAGGCGAGATCTTGACGGCCTGCAGTTGTTGTAGCATCGCAAGGCGGGGAGGAAAACCGGCATCAGCGCGACTTTCCCTCAACATGTAGTATGCTTGGAGATCCTGCAGCCTTTGAGTCAACGTACCAAGCAGCTCCAGCTCAGCTCTGCTACCGCTGCGCAGCTCCTCGACGCCGACGACGAGGCTAAAGTTCCTCCTGAGCGCCTTTATGCTCTGCACGCTGACTGTCGCCGGGGTGACGAGGCACACGGTCTCGAAAGGGTTGGCAGGAGTGGCTCCCTCTGCCTCGAGGAGCGAGTGCACCGCGACGAGGGCACCAGGGACATAGCTGTCGGTCGTGACGAGCGTGACGACGGCGTTCAGGCCCATGCTTGCGACGTTGCACGTTGAATGGCAGTGCCTGGAACCTGATTCCTGCGATAAGCTATAGAGGCGCGGTCTATTCGAGCTCGCAGGAGAGGGCCGCTGTATGAACGGTGCAAGCTGTAGCTTGGTTCCCGCTGTATTGATGTATGTATGCAATCCCGTCAGCGACCTAGCCAGCTTCTGCTGTGCTATGGCGCTGCGCTGTTGGTTGTTGCGGGTAACTCGTACTTGGTCGAGCGTCGCCAGGCACGACGCGAAGCGCAGGGTGCGGCCGGAGGGACGGAACAGGGCGACCTCGACGGAGACCCCGCCTAGCGGATGGCGATCGTGATCCCTGCGCACGGCCAGGAATGCCCTACCAGCTGTTGCGGCAGGCTGCAATCAAGCCCCGCTGTTCTGTATCTGTTGACGGCGGAGCTGGCTCGGTGAGCCTGGAAAACTTGCGGCGGCGGAGGAGGGGGGAGGTGGCGAGGGCAGGAGGGGAGGAGGGGAGGAGGGATGGGGCACTACTGTACTGCAGCAGCGAGAGTGGCCCCGGGGATGGCACTGAGCACCAAAGGAAGACACGCGGTGGTGGTGCGCGATACAGAGACCCGCCAGCACCTTCGACGCAGGCGAAAGCTACTTTGTGCCTTCTGCTGCCAGTGTACTGCTGCTTCTACCGCTGCTGCTGCCGCTGCCTGCCGTCTTTTTTCTGTTGAGTCCCCGCTCGCTCGCAGGATCTGCGGAGGTCCGAATCCAGGCCAGGCCAGGCCCAGGTCGCCCGCCGTTCTCCGTCGGCAAAAGATCCCGACACGTACGAGGCCCGCATAAATAAGTAACATGGGAGGAATTGCCCCATCGCTACGGTAGCCTCTCTGTACACAGCACCCATCCTCCCCTTCTAAACCTCGTCCGGGTACAGCATGAGCTCGGGCCTGACTTCCTGGTCAAACTCCTCTGGGCTCAGCATACCCAGCTGCACAGTGGCCTCTTTGAGCGTGAGGCCCTCCTTGTGCGCCCTCTTCGCGCACTTGGCGACGTCTGCGATTGCAGAGCGAAAAGGGCGATGTCAGCAGCTGTCAACAGCGTCACTCTTCCCCCAAGCGTCAATGCCACAACTCGAGGGGGCAATAAACGCACTGTCGTATCCCAGCCGCCTGTTCAAGATTGTCGCAAGCATGAGCGACTCGTTGAGCAGCGTCGCAATCCGCTTCTCGTTGGCCTCGAGCCCCTCGACGCAGTTCTTGCGGAACGACTCGGCGCCATCTGCGAGCAGGCGGATCGACTGCAGCAGGTTCTTGATCATGACGGGCTTGAACACGTTGAGCTGTGGCACGGCGGCGCAGGGAGATCAGGGAGTGCGCGTGCAACACAGGTCGTCAGCCTTAAAGCTGTCAGCCTCATGGGCAAGGCAACGCAACGCGGGCGCGCCAGACCCACCTCGAACTGCCCGTACGAGCCAGCGACCGAAATCGCAACGTTGTTGCCCATGACCTGCGCGGCGACCATGGTGAGCGCCTCGCACTGCGTCGGGTTGACCTTGCCCGGCATGATGGACGATCCAGGCTCATTCTCTGGCAGGTTCAGCTCGCCGAGGCCACAGCGGGGCCCAGAGCCGAGATACCGGATGTCGTTGGCAATCTTCATAAAGCTGACGGCGAGCGTGTTGAGCGCGCCAGACGACTCTACAATCGCGTCGTGTGCTGCCAATGCCTCAAACTGCGAGTGGGTAATGCACCCGTCAGGTGGTTCAGCTGCTATCGTGCACGAAAGGCACGAAGGAGACACTAAGGGCGACGTTGTTGGCGCACCTTGTTTGGCGCCGTCTTGAAGTCGAGACCCGTCTCTTCAGAGATGGCTTTCGCAACAGCCTCTGCAAAGCCCTTTTTCGTATTGAGGCCGGTGCCGACGGCCGTTCCTCCCTGAGCGAGCATGCTCAGGCGCGGGATGGTGTCCTGGACCCGCTCGATGCCGAAGGTGAGCTGCTGGACATAGCCAGAGAACTCCTGTCCGAGCGTGAGCGGGGTGGCATCCTGCAAGTGCGTTCGGCCGATCTTGATAATGTGGTCAAAGCTCTTTGCCTTTGCGTCGAGGGCGTCCCGGAGCGCAGTCAGCTTGGGAAGGAGTTGGTGCGTGATCTCGACGACGGCAGCAATGTGCATGGCGGTCGGGAATGAGTCGTTCGACGAGGCAGACATGTTGACGTGGTCGTTGGGGTGGACGGGCTTCTTGCTGCCCATCGTCCCGCCAAGCATCTCGATGGCGCGATTTGAGATGACCTCGTTGACGTTCATGTTGGTCTGCGTGCCCGAGCCCGTCTGGTACACTACGAGGGGGAAGTGCTCGATGAGCTTGCCAGAGATGACCTGAGGCGGATGGGTGTTCGTAAAGGGACGGTCCGTCAGACCACGTAACGCAGAGCAGTATGAGCAGGGAAAATGTTACGCACCTCGTCGGCCGCATCGCAGATGGCCTTTGCGATCTTCTCGTCGAGGCCGTGTTGGACGTTGCACTGGGCTGCTGCCTTTTTGAGGACACCGAAAGCCTTGATGAGGGGCTCGGGCATGCGCTCTCTCTCGCCTCCAATGTCAAAGTTCTTGAGAGACCTGCGGTGGGGAGCCATGCAAGCAGACAAAGAGAGCACGAGTCAGTTCGGGCACAGCAGCACAAAGCGGGGCTTCCACAACGCCCTGATCCTTCACGTGGGCCCCGCTTTCACCGACCAGGGGCGCGCGAAGCCCGGCTAGGGTTGTGATGCGATGCGATACGAGAACTCACCGTTGCGTCTGGGCACCCCAGTACACCTTGTCGTCGACCTCGATATCGCCAAAGGTGTCCTTCTCGGTACGCTGCGTTGTGGGGGAGTGCACGCCATGCACGCGCTCTGAGCTCCTGAAGCGGGCAGCCAGCCAGCACCCAGCTCGGGTCTGCCTGCAGCGACCGGACCCACCTTGGAGCTCATTGTGGCAGAGAAGAAGCGCGTCTGGTGTGCTGCAGCGGATCTCGTCTGTGTGCAGAGACCGAGTGGAGGAAGGTCAAGACAGGCAGGTCAGGGCTCGCTCGGGCTTAGGGGAAGCCGGCGGGCGAGGTCGTGCTCGAGCTCGGTTTCATGCGACCCACAGCAGATGCAGATCTGGTAGAGGATGATGCAGAGCGCAGAGCACGTCCGATGTTCCGAGAGAGCATATCTGATGGCAATGAATGTGATGGACGCGGCGATGCTGTATGCGAGGCGAGGCGAGGCGAGGTTGCGACCGGTACCAAGAGTGAGAAAAAGGGACACCCTCGTGGAGAGAGCCGGGACGACCACGGAGGGAGGGCCTGCCGACTTCGCCCGAGATTGGACGCGTCTACATAACGCTTCCATCGATGCCGGTACTGGGTACAACAACAGGGGACAATGTTTCCTGACAGTAGTAGCTCCATCGAGACTCAACGCAGTTCCACAATCCTGCCTGGCTGTGCTCCAGCTGCTGCCTTGAGCGGGGGAGCCCACTCCCGCCAGAGGGCATGCAGGCTGTCTCGCAGTGGCCCGATGCTGCCCAACTGCCAGCTGTCCAGCGCGACAAGCAGGAGCTCCTCCACGGTGCCCTCCACCAAGGGAGCAACCTGCGCGACGTGCTGCTGCCACACGACAAAGCTGAGTACAGCCAGGGACGAGCCAACGGCCACGCCTGCCAGGACCTGCGCGGGCGTGTGGTACGTGAGCCGGACGCGGGACCAGCACACGCTCCCCGCGCCATGCAGCACTCCCCCCGTGAGGAGGACGCGGATGGGCAGGGAGAAGTCTTCGGTGTCGCCGCTGCGGGAGAGGAGGTGGGGAAGGAAGCGCGGGTGCGGCTTGAGGCGGGCGATGCAGAGCGAGAGGTACGTCCCAAAGAAGGCAATGGACGACGAGTGCGTCGATGGCATGCCGTACGTCGTCTTGTGCGAGAGCGAAGGGCGGGGCTGGCGGATGCACCGCTTGAGCACCTTGGCTGTGTGGTGTGATCCAGCAGCAGCCGGTCAGTCTCAGGCACGTCTGTCTGTCTGTATATGACCCATGCCATGACGCGCGAGTGCACTCACCCACGACAGCAGCCACAGTAGCGCCAGCTCCAATGTAGACAGAGTGCAAATTGCGCAGATGCAAGATGGACAGAGCGGTGGCCAGTGTGACTATCGTCTGCGTCTGTTTTCGGTGCATGTTCCCCGAGTTCCGTCAGCTCAGCTTGAGAGCGGTGACGGCAGCGTGGCCCGGCAGGCAGCCAGCACGGATGGACAGGTGGACGCACCTCCTTGAGGACGAGGAGCCACAGCGTCCTCAGCCGGTGCGCCATGCTGGAGCTGAGGGTGAGCTGCAGTGTGCCCTCCCTCGGCCGGGGCTGGTGCTCTGAGGACCGGTTGGATGGTCCAGAGGAGAAAGCGAGGCCGCGCGACCGACAATTGGTATCCGTCCCTTGCACTTTCGCCAACCCGACCTCCGCTCGAATTACCCTCATCGCACACAGTCAACACCATGGCATCCCTTCGCAGCCTCATGCGCTCCTTCGGCCGTATGTCGATGCAATCTGCGCCAGCAGCCGCGCCCTCACCCTCAGCTTCAGCCTCCAGCAGCTCCTCCGCCTTGATGTCCCGAAGCATGCTGCCGTCCCAGCGCAGCTTCTCGAGCACGGCGCCATCGCACTCGACGCTCAACCAGGTCATGCGCGGCTGCCGCAAAGACACGCCAAAGCTGTCGAAAGCACCCGCGCTCCAAGGGTGCCCGCAGAGGAAAGGCGTGTGCAGCCGCGTCTACATCACAAAGCCGAAAAAACCAAACTCGGCCCAGCGCAAAGTGGCCAAGGTCAAGCTCACAACCGGCAAGACGGTCATTGCCTTCATACCGGGAGAAGGGCACAACCTGCAGGAGCACTCGGTCGTCCTCGTCAGGGGTGGAAGAGTCCAGGATCTGCCAGGCGTCAGGTGAGGGGCGGTCCGATACGCAGTCCGCAAAGGAACAGTTCAGGTCAAATGCGGCCATTCGTGCTGACAGTCAATAATACCGGCACAGATACAAGATTGTCCGAGGAGCTCTGGACCTGGGACCGGTCGCGGGACGCACGACCTCCCGGTCAAAGTACGGAGGTGAGCAGTGGCCAGACTGCAAATACTATGATCCGCCCTATCGCGACTCAGCTGATCGCCTCGCGCTTCCTGCTCAATGACAGCCAAGATGCCAAAGGCTTGATAGAAGTCCCGAATGTGTATACTATGACTATCAATGTCGCTGGAACCTGGGTATCGATATCTCGCTGGAACCTGGGTATCGATATCTTGCCATTCCGCGAGGTCCATGCGGGCCGCCGCTATCTAACACAACAAGCAGAGGCACTGCGTACCGATTAAGTAAAGCAAAGCGAGTGTCCATGGGTCGGCGACTGACCAATATCGCTCTCTTCATTTCGTCAGCCTCTCACTTCAGTTGCTTGAAGGTGGCCAGTCTCACTTCTCTCTCTCGACCTGATCTCGCGACCCGCTCGCACGCGACATTGAGTGCCTGAACCCTGCAGAAGTCATCGCGTATCAGCTGCATTTTCATTCATTGCGCCGCGCCGTGGGCTGACAGGGACCCACCACTGATCTCTCTCCAGCCTGCTCCGCGCCTGAAATACATACACGCTCCCGCCTCTGCCAAGCGGCGCAGCGTTGCCAACCGCCGCCTGCTTCCACAGCATGAAGGTGCAGTCCGCCGGGTCGTCGACAGACACGAGGCCGTCCATGTAGATGCGCGCAAGACTGCTCTGGTCATTCGACGGGTCGAAGGTAGCCTGCCCAGAGCCTGTCCGCAGGTAGTCTGCGCACGCGGCGCCCGTGACAATGTACACATCGCGCATCCGGATCGTCTTGAGCCGGCGGTGATACGTGATGGGAACGGGCCGCTGTTGCATGTTGCGCTTGACCGTTTCGAAACCAACGAGGTGATCGCCCGCAAGCACAAAGAACCGGTCCATGAATGGCGCATCCCGGTGCGAGCGCTTGTAGTATAGCCGGCCGTGCTTGAGCACGTCTTGCCGGCAGCCGCGCCGGGCGCAGAAGTTGAAGGCGCCGTACAGGTACGGGTTGTCGACCTCGCTGCCGGCCGCTGCCGCTTCCTCCAGCTCGCGAGCCTGGAAAGCGGGCAGACGGTGGAGTTGTGCCTGATGCGTCACGGGACGGACAGATGCGCGGCCATCGACATGCAGCTGCTCTCGCGCATCCTGTCGCTCCCTCTTGGTCCAGTACTTGACAAGCCCGGACAGACGCTCGACCCATTCGCGAGCAGCTTCCATCGGCGTCACCTGTACGCAGGGATACGTCCATCTTCAACGTCCAGCCTTCAGCCGTACAGTCATTCGTAGGCACACGCTCACCTCGAAGCGTATTTTCCTGTCATCCGCCAAGCGGATCTCGACAATCTCGTGATTGTGCAGGTTGCCTGCTATGCTCGCCGCCACTTTGCTAGCCGTGTCTGATGCCTTCTGCATGGTGCTCTGTGCATCCGCCTCATGCTGTCCGTCTTTTCTGCACGACACGCAAGTCTCGTCCAGGACGACCTCGCGGATCTCTCTCAACCTGACGGCGCCTTTGCATCGGAGGAGATTATCAAGCATGCGGCGATTATCCTGCTTGCGAAAGGCATGCAAGGATCTCCCCGGTCGCCGATCTTTGATATCCTGTAGATACTCCGGGTCGAGGGAAGGAAAGTCTGGCTGATGTGCTTTCGCAGCTTTGACGAGAATCAGGAAACCCATCGCTGTCGTAAGGTACAGCCGCTCTCGCTGATTCTCGTTGCGGACTTTGATGCGCGACACAAAGCCCTCTATGCCCGGCGGCTCTAGGCTTTGCTTATTGTGGCCAACAGTCACGAATGATGGGTAGTGGACCTCTGGGTGGAGCTGGATGAACACATATAGTCAGCGAGCCTTCCTCATGATGTTGGCAAGAGCGACTGTGCTGACTTCTAGTCGATACTTGGTCGTCTGCGACGGCTGCTGCATGATAGCTCCGGTGTACACGTCCCATATCCGATGGACGCCGTCGATAGAGCGATCGGTTGTCAGCCAATCTACGATCTTACCCTTCCGCCAAGCCAGAGCAAATCGGAGACCCTCTCTTTGCATCAGATCGATGAGGTCTTTCCAGTCGTCCCGCAGGGCCAGAAGGCTCGTGCAACTCTGGAGTATCTCTTCCTTGCTGACGAGGTTGTGGTCTGGCAACCCAGCCGTCATGAGGTTCCGCGTAGCCGAGACGGCCACAGAGGCTGAAGCGCTATCGTGCGCCGTAGCGTCTGTAGGCAGGCGTATCCGAAAGCCCAGCTGGGGCGAATGCACCTCGAGCGTCGAGAGCCGATCTTTCCCCAGAGCAATATGTAGCCCGAGGAACCAATCCTCGGCCAGGGAGACGGCACGAGCGCGGAATAGGTAGATGCAGGTGCCGCGGTGATTGACATGACGCTTGTTCCGCAGGCCAGGCTTGCTGGCGCCAAGCCGGCCGCTCTTGCGCGGTGTCGAGCAGTGCAGCGAGAAGATGGAGTCAGAAACAGAGTATAGAGATAGATGGGTTGTCGAGGTGTCGAGAGGAATGGTATGCTTGAGCTGCAGGCGTCCAGTGAAGAAGCGTCTGAAAGGGTCGTGCTGTCAGATGAACGAATCAGCTCAATTTCGGGGCCGCGTGCGAGGATGCGACCGGGCACGGCTCACATATGAGCCCCATACTTCAACACCGCTCCTCTTCCACAGAACGGCCATTTCCTCCCACCGCTCATAGCGGACAGGGAACTTCCGGGCTGACATCTCGTCCAAATCGTCTGGAAGATCTTCGCGCATCGTCCACCCTACTCTGACCAGCATTCTTTCGAGCTTCTCGACTCCGGGCGGCAACGAAGCTTCCTTCGTATCTGCCAGTTCCATCAGCAGCCGGCTGGATTCCGTCGATGCTGATCGCACGAGCTGACCAAAGACGGGCACATCTGAGGTAGATGCTTGCTGACGTAGCCCTTCGGCAGGATGCTCGAGCGGATTAGGGCGCGCAAGGACCTCGCTTGGCGATGCAATCGGCTGATCGCCTGAAGGCGCCTCGCCTAGGTTCGTCCTGGTTGTATCCAGAGCCAACTTGGGCCTGGCAGAATGCCCAGCATCTCGTGGTCGTGGCACAATGCTCTTCTTACCTTGCGAGACGTCCCACCGCACAGACTTGCTCGATTTGTTGGCAAGCGGTTTCGGGCGGGAACGATCGTTGGCAATGGGTGAAGTTGAGAGTTCGACGACGGTGTCCGATGCCGTATCCGGGAGGAAGGTATCGGACTGTCGTCGAGTGAGCTGATGGTGGACTTCGAGGAGCAGACCGCTAGACGGAGCATTATGGTTGGTCAGCCCTTGCATCCTCTCGATCGTTTCCGGCAGCAGGGGCTTGTTGGTGGCGCGGAGACCTTCGGTCGTCAGGAAGGCCTGAGCAGTGTGAAAGGAGGGTGCCAGACTGCTTTGTGTATCCGCAGCTGTGAAAGGCGGACGCAAGGAGCCAGCTTGTGGCAGATGGGCCGGCTGCGGCGAATGCCGCCCCGTCCGAGGGGTGATGTCGAAAGGTACATCGTCTTGAGTACGCTGCGTCTGCGTTGGGGAGCTGGCCTCGGTCAGGTGTTTCTTGTTGTCACGCCCTCGGAGCTTGGCAAAGAGGTTATCTGCGTTCGTTTCACCAGTCCTTTGAGAAGCTGTCCGTTCTCGATGCCTTTCTCTCCCTGCTCGCCGCCCGCCCAGGTCGTCCTCGCTGTCCGAGGATACCGTCCCATCGCTGCTGCTCGAAGTGCTCGACTGCGCATCTGCATCGTCGTCGTCCTCTTCAACCTCATCGTCGCTCTCCTCTTCGTCCTGCTGTTCTTGCTGTCCTGCCAGGCCGCTATCGTCCTCCGTAGACTCTGTTTCCACGTGATCTGGCACCAGCAGACCTCCTTGCAGAGCTCCTGTCGCGCCTGCAGTCGCGCAGACGGTGAGCTTCTGTACTCTGTTCACCTGATGATGGTGATGCTTTGCAGCGCGCTCTTCTGCCCAAAGCGCCTCTATGCCGACGAGGAAGCTCCTCGATGACGTCCCGTGCGCTGCCGGACCTGGTAGACGGGCGTGAGGGTCGTTTGGATGCTCCCCTATGAAGATACGCCTGAGACCTTCGCCATGGATGTGGCCAGGCGTGCTGAGATGCCTGAGGAGCGAGGTGGGGTTGCTCTGACGCCCAATGACGCCGCCCTCGTGGGTGATTTCGGGCGATAGTCCCAGGTCGGGCGGGATGAGCTGGCCAAAGGTGGCTGCTGTTGCCGTCGCCTTGGACCGCACAGAGCTGCTGCCTGCTACCGGATCCGGGCTGTCATTGTTCGATGGAGCAGACAGCGGTGCATTGCGCTGCCCGTCGTCTGTACCATCCATCCGCGCGATGCGGTGATGGTGGAGCTGCGAACTGGTCGGCAAGCAGCAGAACCGCACTCGCGCGCGGTGAGTTCCGGCCTGGGAGAGCGCGAGAGACGCGAGCAGACGGGGATGATGATGTATTGCAAGAACATAGGAGAGCCACAATAAGGACTAAGCAGAGAAACATGCAGATCTAAACCGACTTCAGACAGAGCCGCCCCTCTTGCCCGACTGCGCGGCCAACGTCCTGTCCGCCCCGACCGAAGTCAGGGCGACAGAACAGAAGGCACAACAGGAAGCAACGAAGCGTTCCCTGGCGCAGATGCGAGCCCAAGTCATCGAGGGCATGCGGGCCATGTTAAAGCATCTGCTCTCTCCGAAGAGTTGAGCCGACGCAGGCAAGCCGCAGCCAGAGTTTGGGCGAGTTCTCGTTGGTGAGGAGGCGGCCGTTCCATCGCATCAAGAGCCGTAGATTGATGTGGCTAAGTTAGATTAGCTAGACATAGCTCGGAAGTTCACTATAAAGTGATCCTAAAGAGTATGTTTCTTGAGAAAAGAAGAAAGAAGAGGGGTTTGGGGGGTCCGACCTCTTTAAGTACTGGGGCCGCGAGAAGGATAGGGGGTGGCGGACTCTGCAGACTCTTCAGCTATACTGCAGAGCAGGCAGAAGGTAGCAAGAGTGTGTCTGTATTACGTGAGAGCAAGAGATGGCACAGAGGACAGCCACCAGTGGCGGTCCATATGCGTACAGAAGCGTGAAGAGACGTGTGCGTGAGATCGGACATTGAGCAAGCGTGAGCTGCGCCCTCGGGATGCGCAGGGATGCTGCGCAGCTTCGCTGAGAAGGAAGAAGCTGGCTGCGGAGTCGCATGGAAAGTCGTGAGCAAGGGCACGTGTAGCTCGTGTTTGAGATGTGGGCGAAAAGAGGCGTTCGTGGCTGTGGCAGCAGCCGGTCGGTGCGGGATCGTGGAAGAGCATATTCCTCCACTTTGTACGGTTGCGTTATCGTGCCGGCTTGGTTAACTCGTGCTTGTCGTTGCCTAGACAGTGTGGAAGCTGTTGGAATGGCCGCTGCTGCCTCCGCTCGACAGCGGAGTTCGCTGGAGCAGCTCTGCCGATTGAGGATGCTGCTGTTGCTGCTGACAAGTAGGCTCGAGGTTCTGGCTTGAGCCTTCGCTTGCCTGGTTCTGCCCCTGCTGGATGGGCTGAGGCTGTGAAGCGGGCGAGTGGGACCAGTGTCGAGCATCCTGAGACTGCTCGGGCGCCTGAGTCTGACCGTTCCCGTTGTACTGGCCCTGCGCGCTCTGCGAGTGCTCCCGCGACTGCTGCTGCTGCTGTTCATCCTGCGGCAGCTCGGAGATCCTGGCGCTTTCGAAAGGAGATGGAGCGTTGGGCGCATAGCCCGAAGCGAGGCGTGCGCTGTGAGGTGGCACTGCAGCCGCCTGCGAAGCCGAAACATCGCTCTGGACGGAAGGTGGACGACTCTCCTGGCCACCAGCTTGGTCTCTGGCTTGTGGCATCCCTGCCGACGGCATCGCTCCGGCGCTCACGCCATGATAGCCATATCCCTGCATCTGCTGCATGTGCGGCGGGAAGGCGGGACTGTAGCCGTGTCCAGAGTACATGATTGCCCCCATCCCCATTGGAGGCGGGAGTCCTGGTCCACCCTGACCGTGGTAGGGAGAGTCGTGCGAGCCAGGCGGCGCAATCGCCGTCCACTGACCGGACGGTCCGCCATAGACGGTCGGCTGACCGTGTCCTCCTGGACCAATCTGCTGCGAAAAGCCCTGCTGAAGCTGCCCGCCGCTCTCGTGACCCTGTCTGCCGCGCAGTTGAGGCTGCTGAGCGTAGTACAGAGTCATGCCGCCTTCCTGCTGACCCGAGTAGTAGCCCCCAGACGACATGCTCTCGGCGGGGTGCTGCTGCTGGGGCGAGATGCCCTCTGCACCGGAGCGAGGCGAGCGTGGAGCAGACTGTGTGCCGGAAGCTGGCTGAGGCGGGTCAAAGAGTCCTCCGGATCGCGGGGTGGAGAGTGGAGTGGAAGAAGTGGACATTTCCGCTGAACCCGGCTGGTAAGGAGCGCCGTCCATGTTGAAGAGGGGAGTAGTCATGTGCTGCATGTGCGGGTTGCGCCCAAAGGTGGCCGACATTGGCCCTCCGGCTCCGTATCCGGCGATCGAGCCAGCCGGAATCTGGTGCGAGTAGCTGTTGTGCCTGCCGAGCGGATTAGCGCTCAGCGACGAGGCTGAAGACGGTCCGCCCATTGGGATGCTGCTGCTGCGCTGCGTCATGGGCATCGGAGGGTACATGCCATACGGATGACCGTACTGCCTCGCGGGGAAGTGCATCCCCTGTCCCGGGTAAGGTTGAAAGACAGAGGCGTAGCCGTGCATTGGTCCCATGCTACCGGTAGAGCGCCCAAGTGCATCTCGCTGCTGCTCGAGAGGCAGTCCCATGGGCAGATCTGGCAGACCAAGCGGTCGTGAGCCTGTATGCGCCTCGAGATGTCAAAATATGCCATGGCCATGACTTACTGTCCTGCATTGTTCGCTTGCCAGCTGGTGCAGATAAGGTCCGGCCATAGCCCTTGGGCATCAGCTGCCGACCATTAGGCGTCATGCCGGGCATCCCGTGCATGCCGCGGCCCTGAAGCTGCCACATCTTCATAGGAGGTGGCTCATCTGGCGCGCCTCTCTCTGCGAATGTGCAGACTTCATGTCCTCGCTTGATGCAGGGTGTGCACTTCTGCTCGCCCTCTGCCACAACGCTGTAGTTGGCTGGATGTTAGCTTTGATCTATACCACGGCGCGAGGCGTCGAGGGCTGCTGCGCTCACCACTTGATCTTGCGTCGCCTGCATCACAAAACAGGACCGCAGAGCCGCATACAGATCGATCAGGACGGATGAGATTAGCGTCAGCTTGCTGGCATCGGGAAAGGCGCATGACATCGCCTTAGCCATCCGCTCGCATTGCGCCACGCTCATGCCCGCCAGGCCGTTACAACCATCTCGCGGAGAGGCCCTCGACCGGCGAGGGCATGAGCGTGACCAGATTGGATGAACGGCTCTGTCGCGGAGAGACGGATAGCGGGACTCTCACCTGCAGAACTGGCAGCTCTTGCGGAACTGTGGCGGCGCGGGCTGCGTTGGTTCGAGCGGCGGTTTGACATCCTCCGGTTCTTCTTCCTCCTTTCTCTCTCGCACGTCCTCTCCGTGCTCTCTGGCGGGCGTGGCAGCGACAAGTGGCTCTTGCATCTTTTTCGCAGCTTCTTTCTTCGTTGGCCAGCGTGGCATAAGGGCAAGCTAGGCGCCCTCCAGGGTCCTGCGTAGTGGCTGCGCCTTCCTCGTTCCCTCCTCTCGACGAATGGACCACAGGGGCGCCGTCTCGGTGCAACCGGGATAGGGGGCTTCACACGATGGCCCGAGTATGTCCGGTGTGAGATTCAGGCGGGCCGTCGGATCGCCGTGAGGGCGGACGCGGACCACAGCAGGCGCACAATCTGCCTCCTTCAAGGGTGTCCGCACCGGTAGACATCCCGCCCATCGCAAGCCCAAAGTCAGCCACGATGGTAAACAGGCGGATATGTGGACGACTACGCACGTCTGCGTCTTAAGGGCGCTGACTGGCTGTGGGGCTTGCTCTCGGAGCCGTTACGCTTTGCTTTGTCGAGAGGGGCCTTCGCTTCGCCAAACGCACTCGAGCTCAGGGCGGCGGAACAAGGGCAGAGCAACCAACGTCAAGCTGTTGCGGTAAGACCGTTTCGGACTGTGACAGCAGGGGACCAATGCTCTCGAGGGTCGAGTACGAGGTCCGTTCCCAGAGGAGTGCGAGAGTCAGGCCAAAGCAGGGCGGAAGCGGTGGAGCGGAGTGTGGACAAGGGCGGCGTCGGACAGAGGAGAAGAAGCGGAACAGCGGGCAAACGGACAAACGGGCAACGGCGTTTCTTGACGGGAAGCGGAGGAATCGATCTCCTCTTGCTCTCTCGCTTTTCTGATTCGACCGCTTGGATGTCTTCGGATGACGATGCGAGCGTGAAGCCTGGCGGCCAAAGCGTTGCGCGTACGTGCTGCGCACGGGCAGATCTCCCCGGGCGACGCGGCCGATGGTCGCCGGGTGGTTACGGACTGGGTCTGCGGGCTGGAGCAGCACTTCCATTCTTCTGATCTGCATGTGCTTCTAGATGGCTTGCGCTATGCGCGAAGAGTGGTGCTTTCGAGGAAGTCTTTCCGGTGGGAGCTCTTCCGGTGGTCGCGCGAGCTCTTCGAGGCTTTCCATCATGCAGGGGCGCGCTTCTCTGCGGAAAGAGCGGCTGCGACTATGATGCACTTCTGACAGTCCGGCTTCATTCTCCGAATATAATGAGCACCATCTGACCATGCTGGACATCCCAGGAGCTGCAAGGGAGAGGTTAAGCTAATCTTCGGCTTCCACGGGAGAGGCTCTTTCGAGCGGTTGTGGCGCCGGGTCCGGTCCAGAGCGAGGGTGGAGATGCTACCGCTTCTCTTCCTGCCGACTCATGCGTAGTTCTCTGTGACAGCGAAGGCAGTCGAGCGGACGATATGCGCTGCAAGAAATGAGTGCGAGCAGGCCCTGGGATGTTGTCTGTGATCTGGACCTCCCTCTTGGCTGTGCCCCCTGACATGCCTCAAAGCTGACTGCGGGCAGCCACGCGACGCCCCGAGCGCCCGACAACGGCCAACCCACTCTCGCTCAGATCAGCGCAATGGCAGCTCTTCTCGCTCTCCATCCTACTTCACGTCGGGATGCCGTGCTCGCTCTAACCTTGGTGTGATCCGCTTCTATTTGGACAAGATTCTCCCCTCTTCTCCTTGACGCGTGACTTCAGATACACGCCCCTGATGGCGACAGACCGGCCCAGGGCATCCAGTCATCCTGACAACAGCAGCAGATTCAAGCTATGGCAAGCCATACTCATCCTGGCATGGATCGCCACTGCAGCTTGTCGAGCCGAGCTCCAGCCCGCCCACCAAGACGCGAAGCACAGGCAGTGGCGGCGGCTCAAGCAGGGGCTCGATGCGGTAGGCACAAGCAGCTCTCGCGAGGAAGCGACAACTACCTGGGAAAGCCAGCAGCTGGAAGCACGAGCACTGTCAAGTACATCCAGCCCTGCAACTCTTCAACTTGGTCGAGGGACGAGGTCGGTCGTTTCCTCCTCGTCAAGCCGCGCCACCGCAAGCACGAGCGTCTTCACCCTCGCGCTGGGGCGCGGCAACACGAAGATAGGACTAGTGTCCACTACGAGCACCACGCTGAGGACTACAACGTCCACCAGTCGGCCTGCTTCATCTTCGACCACGTCATCGAGGACGACGAGCACATCTAGGCCCGCGTCCACAACTACACGTGCGACCTCGACATCAACAACGCGCCCTGCATCCTCCACATCGACTCGACCGACGACGACCAGCAGGTCATTCACGAGTACATCGTCGACTAGGCCAGCTACGACCTCCTCGGTCGCATCGACTTCGTCAAGGGCAACGTCGTCTACGTCCACAAGGCCAACGTCAACAACGTCAACAAGGCCAACCAGCACAACCTCAACAAAGCCAACAAGCACGACTTCCACCTCCTCTAGGGCCACATCTACGACGTCTACTCGCCCTACAACTACATCGACGAGGCCATCATCAACTTCGTCGTCTTCAACGCGAGCAACGAGCGGGACTGCCGCATCCACTGCTACCAGTCGGACGACGCAATCAGGCACCACAAATACAGTCACGACTGTGCGGCCGAGCACGGCTACTAGCACTACCACTCGACCGACATCGACCAGCACTACGTCTAGGTCGAGCAGCATTTCTCTAATCCTGACGTCAACCACGACTAGGTGAGCCTTTGATGCCATCGAGGCTGCTGGATGTTGAAGCTGAGACAAGCCGGTGCAGTGTGCCTCCGATACCCGTTCCTACCACCACAAGCACCACAAACACATGTGCACCATCGTACACCGGCGGGCAGACGACGGTGACCGGCACGGGTACGCTGCCAAAGCCGACCAGTTTCGTAGCAAAGAATGGCTTGCAGCTTCAGCTCGACGGTAGACCTTATCGAATTGTGGGGCCGAATGCCTATTGGCTAGGTACGTTCGTGGTGATTGCGGCTTGCTGGGTTGCGCTGATGGCGCATTGGTCCCGTCCGGCAGGCCTGGACGAGGTGAATTCCCTCGAATCGGCGATTGATGGGCCTTATTGACGCTGGTATCACCGTGCAGAATATCGACCCCACCAACTACCCATCCAAAGCGAGGATTCGCGAGGTCATGGCTATTGCAGTCGCTATGGGCAAGTTGCATATAGTATATGGGAAGAACCTATTTGACGAAACTTGCTGACATCCCGGCTGTGCGTCTGTCCGCCAGGCGCGAACACCATCCGCTCGCACACACTGGGCATCAGCGTTGGCAATGCGCTGAGTATTGAGCCTTCGCTTGATGTCTTCAACAATGCCGCCTTCGACATCATCGACTATGCCCTCTTCGCGGCTCGCGAGTACGGTAGGTCATATAGCATTCCCATTCACGTCGCCCCGGCCAGGGG
Organism: Symmetrospora coprosmae; assembly: GCA_008802785.1. Taxonomy (NCBI): domain Eukaryota; kingdom Fungi; phylum Basidiomycota; class Cystobasidiomycetes; family Symmetrosporaceae; genus Symmetrospora; species Symmetrospora coprosmae. Next base: position 64,165 of record VUYT01000001.1, on the reverse strand, counting down.
AGGGCCTAATCTGTCATCCTATCCGAACAGGCCTGCGTGTCATCATACCCTTCAGCGACGAATACGACTACTATCATGGAGGCAAGGTGAGACGGCGAAGCGACACCGATTTACCGGGTCACACGTCTGACTGCAATTCCGTCAGTACACGTTCCTTCGATGGACAAATACCAGTAGCGAGGACAGGGGCGCCAGGTTCTATACAGACCCAACGGTGATGCTGGCCTTTAAGAAATACATGTACGCACGGCTTCGTCGCCAGCTAGTGAAGGTACGAGGAAACGTGTTGGGCCGCTGATCCGGGCCAATTCAACCTCGCAGGAATCGCATCATCACGCGCTACAATCCGTACTCCCAAACATACTACTAGTGAGGCTGCAAGAAGCACTTTGAGCATTATGCATCGTGCATCCACTGACGATCTCGATGAACTATAAGTAACGACCCTACCATCCTCGCGTGGTGAGTACCGTCGTCACACCGAAATGAGGTCGGCCAGCTAATTAGGTCGATTGTAGGGAGACTGGCAACGAGTACGGTGGCTACATTGGCAGATATGGCTATCCGCCCGTCAGCTTTACAGACACCATAGCCGGCTACATCAAGGGCCTTGATTCTCGGCATCTCGTCATGTGAGTCGCGCCTCTCGGTCCGTGTCGAGTGTGTCTTGCTGAAACGCGCGGCCATGCCCAGCGACGGCACGAACGGCTTTTGGAACTATACGACCAGGGTCATCGCGCCGGGAGTCAACTCACCCAACATCGATATCATGACGGACCACCTCTATCCGCTGAATAACCCATTGTGAGTTGACTGGCCGTCTGCCAAGGGAGGCAAGGCCGGCTAACGGTTGATATGTGCGAGCAGAATGGCAAAGGAGCAAGAGATCGTAACACAGTATCAGAAGGCCTTCCTCATCGGCGAATACGACTGGACCGGCTTGTATGGTGGCAATACAAACCTGTCAAGCTTCCTGGCGGCAGTAGAGGTGAGTGATCTGGTCTGTCGTAGTGCCTCGACCCCGCTAATACAGGCCGCCATAGGCCACAACTTATATCGGTGACATGCCATGGAACGTGATGGTGCGTGATGACGTCACTTCATACGCATAGGTGGGCGCTGCGGCTAATGTCTTTCGCTCTGAACCCAGGGGCACGATGACCAGGTACGCTCGAGCAAGCCTTAGACCGGTCACACTCGAGCTGACAGACATTTGCCTCACCAGTGCTGTCGCTACGTGGTACACAACGATGGCTACTCCATCTATTACCCAAATGGCAATCCAAGCCTTGCTAGCAACGTCCTGCAGATTGTCCAGCATTGGTATAGGTAAGCCTTGCCTCCACTACCGCAGATCTGGACATGCGTTGAGTAGGCTGTGTGCATCTCCGCAGGATGACGGGGCGCACACCGCCGGCGACTCTGCCGGGTGTGGCCTGCCCACAGAAGGTGTTTTAGACGACGTATTTTAGTTTGCGGCATTCTAGGGATAAAGGGTGGCGGCTATTGGGCATAGATATCATAGAAGGAACGTCGAGGCGGCCAGAAATCCCGGTATACCCATACGACCTAGCTAGGCGCGCTTGTCATTGGGATATACCCATACATTTTTCGGTCGAAGCTCAGCGCCGCGCATCCGGCAAGCGTTTCTTTACAAGCTGCTGCTCGCCGCTCGTGCGCTGATGTCTGCTCGACATCACAACGCTTTCGAGCTTGGGCTGCACGATGGCGCATTCGCTAGTCTTTCAGTATACCCTATCTGTAGTCAGGCCGTCTGCAATCTTGAAGCTGCTTCCGCTCCGCGCTCGGACTGCCGCCTCGACAATCTTCATAGTCTCTATAATTCGCTCATCCTCGTACGCCGGTCCGACAATCTGTACGCCGAGCGGAAGGTTCGCCATGGCGGTCGGGTTGTAGACCTCCTTGTAGTAGAACTTGCTTAGTAGCCTGCTTCCAGCCTGCTGGATCTGCGAGGCGAACGATTCCGGGAGCGCGTCCTTCGCCGGGTCGACGCGTGTGATTGGGATCACACCAACGGTCGAGTCGACCACGTTCCACAAAACTGTCTGCAGGCACAGTGGCGAGAGTCGCTTGGTGGCGCCGTGCGTTACGGCAGGCGACGCTTGCACCGGTGCTTTAGTCGTGATTAGGAAGGCTGTCAGCGGCATCCGATGACTCATGAGCATTGAGCATGCTCACAGATGACAGCGTCCAGCTCCAGCTCCTTCCAGAGTAGCGAGCGGACCCGCTCAACATAGTCGTTCCGCCTCTTCTGCCACTGCAGAACGTCCTTCATCGGCTTCACGCACGAGACTCGGACGAAAGAGGCCATGATCCGCTCGCCAGCCACTCTTTCCAGCAGCCAAGCAACCGTGGAGCGGAACCAGGCTGGTAGTTTCGGGCCAAGCGTGGCGAGGAAGAGGGCTGGTTCGGTGTCTTCGGACGGAAGGATATGCGACAGCAAGGTGCTGTAGCCGTCACTCGAAGACAGAGCCTGGAAAATCCGGAGCGCTTCGGGAACTGGCGGGAGTGAGAAGCAGTAGAAAGGTCAGGGAAAGACATTCCGTTCGGGCATGGTTTGGAGATTGACGCACTGGCTGGAATGTCGATGGGGAGGCATTCGTGCCCGGCTGCAGTCAAAGCCTGTATGGTCTCGGTCACTGCTCTGGCGCATGCAGGGGACGTGCGGACAAGGCCGTCTGTGCGGGAATACCAAGTGAGCATGCACCGTCGCGATCGCACCAGACGAGCCTATGCGAATGCTCACCTTCGATGAAATACCCAAATCTAAGCTTCTTCTTCAGCTCCACACTACGCCAAGGTACAGGCAGCATGCTAGCCTGAGTCTCGTGGATCTTGAGACTCTGCGCCGCGGAGATGACAGCGCGGCAGCCGAGCTCGAGCGCTTCGATGGATCGTGCCATGGGTCCGAGAGTCGTGCGAATGGCTGCCATGTCAGAGGACATCGCTCAGCTTGGGGTCGCGATCATTCGTGCTATAGCAGCAAGAGAGCACCTTCATAGCCTGGCACGGGTCCCCTACAGCCAGCACTAGGCCAGCGCCCGTAGACAGGCTTCAAGGCGTAGCATCCTGAGTAGTGTGCAGGAATGCGCAGGCTGCCGCCAATGTCCGACTGTACGCCAAGGGTGTCATCAGTCGCGAGAAGTGATGACTGGCGCGGAGACGACAGTTTGCTCACGCCTATTCCGAATGGGCTGCCGTTGGAAGCCAACAGCGCCGCTTCTCCGCCGGAGGATCCGCCTGGAACATGGTTGGGCGAATACGGGTTGAGTGTGCGTCCGAAGAGCGGATTTGAGCACTCGAAAGCGAGCATGGTCTGCGGGACATTGGTCTTGCAGAACGGGATCGCGCCCTGACTCTTCAGCAGTGTCGAAATGAGCGCGTCTTCGTCGGCTGGCTCGTCCGTGTACCTGTCACGCACGTGAAATCGGTCAGCGGAAGCGCGTCGAAGCTGCATGCAACCCAACTCACCGGGCAAAGCCGATGGTCGAGTCGATGCCCTTGACGTTGATCTGATCCTTGAGCGAGACGGGCACACCCAGGAGGAGATGGTCGTCGGAAGCGTTGTCCGGGTCCTGCGCCAAGCGGGTATCCAGCTGCCGGGCCTCTTCGAGCGCCTGGACGAAGAGGGGTTCGGTGAGGCAGTTGGTGCGGTCATGCGCGCGGGCAGCGGCGCGCACATACGCCTGCATAACGCGCTGCGCTGTCCATCGCCTCTGTCGAATGTTCGAGGCAATCTCGGCAACGTCTGCTTGGATATACCGGCTATCCGGGTCAGAGTCGTCGGAATTGCCGGCAGCTCGCAGTCCAGCCTGGATGGCGGCAGAGCGCTCGCTGCGCTTCTTTGCGATGGCATCGTTGACCCGTGTGCTGGCAGTCCAGGAAGTGAATGGCCACATCGGCGCTGCGCTGTTTGTGAATGAACGGCTGTTTCAGGGTGGAAGTCAAGTGGCAGCGGGAGAAGCTGAGCTGGCAACTCAGAACAGGGAGGAAGGACCTAAGCAATCTGCAGTGCATTGCAAGACGATAGGCTGATGGCCTTAACTACAACAGTATTGAGACAACGACAGTGGGCTATGCACAGCACTACGTATGCACAGATGCTGTTAGAGTCTAGCGGAGGCGGAGGCTGAATAGATCATGAGCGCATCCCGCTATCATGCGGACGCTTCCTGCTCTTTTGATGACGACTGTGGTCGAACGGGAAAGTCGCCTGCGTTGAGTGCGCAGTCAAGCTTCATATCTGCGTAGCGCGAGGGACATTGTCAGCCGGTATGACCCAATGACGGAGCCAGACCAGCCACAGCGACAAGAGACGCACCATAGAGGTTCATTTCGTCAGTCGTCAATTTGCCTGTTGTGGGCACCTTGCCCTGCGCGTAAGGCTGCGTCGAGAAACCGATGCGCTCGTTGATGTTCTCTGTTGCGCGCAGACTGGCCTGCTGTACGCGCGTCGCACGGGGTTTGCGCACCCGCTCGTAGAGCTGCAACCCAGCCTCGACATCGAGGTCGTAGCGGTACTTGTCCGAGAAGATGATGCCGAGTGCTGCGGCGTCCTCGATAGACTGGACGGCGCCCTGGCTCTGGTTGGGCATCATCGGGTGCGCAGCATCGCCGAGAATGCATACCTTCCCGCGAGCCCAGTGAGTGTATGGGTCGTGGATGTAGAGACGCCAAGGCATCCGGTCGAATGAATGCTCGAGTAGCTGAACAACCCGGTCATCAAGCTTGCCTTTAAACGGCGCGATAATCTCGTCCACTGGGACCTCGGCATTCCGATAAGTGTCCTTGCGCTGCGGTGACATGGACGCCTGCAAGTGCCAGAGGACCGTCAACGTCGTGCTCGTCTGATCGCCGAAGGGGTGAGAAGACACTCACCGGCATAAAGACGTAGAAGCTGAGGATGGTTCCGCCCCGACAGCCAGTCAGGACGATCTTGTTGTACTGGCTCCGCTCTCCTTGTGGGAAACCTCCCCAGTAGTCGATGCCTGAGCGCGCAGCAAAGTTGTGCAGGCCGAGCTGATCGACTGTGTCGGCGAGAATGTTGCATCGGTAGGCCGCTAGCGGTGCAGGCCGGATGGCGGCTCTGTCGAGAGGCGCCCGTCGGCGTTAGCGGAGTTTCGCCTGCACACCCGAAGCGGTGAAACGAGACGCACTGAACCCCAATGAACTGGCGCACTGCTGATCTGATCCCATCGGACCCGATGACGAGATCCGCCTGGATCTCCCGACCACTGGTGAACTTGACCCTGCCGGACTCCGGGTCAACATGTTCTGCACGGTGGTCGACAAAGAGCCTCGCCGGCGGTCCTTCGCCCTCTTCGCTCGTGGCCGCCTTGAGCAGGCCCTTGTGCATATCCTGCCTGTGGAACATGTAGTACTCGTGGCCCCACTTCTCCTTGTAGTCGCTCAGGTCGTAGTCGTTGATGGGCTCTCCCGTCTCGTAGTCGTGCATGCAGAGACTTTTAAGGATGACGGGATGCATGTCGGCGACTCCGATCTGGTCGAGCATATGGGTGCGTGCAATCAGCTACGCAAGGTCTTCCTGTGTCGCACAGCCACAGCTGGCCTGCCGTACAGCCTCCTCCCTCTCAACGGGAGAGCTGCAGGATCTCTTTGCCCTTGTTGCTCACCTTCCACTCTTCGAGCCACATTGAGCCGTTCTTTGCGCAGCTGAGCGAAGCTCCGACCTCGCCTGCAAAGTCATAGCGTTCATACAAGCTGACTTGGTGGCCTGTTGGGCGATGACGGTGGTCCGACACAGTTCCGTCGTCAGCATGAAGGTCCGCGCCTGAGTGCCTCACTGATTGAAGTTGCCTCACCTTGCCGACGCAGGGCAATGGCCGCAGAGAGGCCGCCGATGCCTGAGCCAATGATGGCCACGTCCAGCACCTTTCTTGTCATTGTTTGTGTGTATTATATTCACCAAGATGCTGGAGGAGAGGAAGGAAGGAGGAAGGAGGAAGGGTTGCATCACCATCGAAGCTCGCGAGGAGATCCCCGGCGGCGGGCGGACGAGGGGAGTCAGCGAGGATTTGGCCACCCGCCTGACGGGCACGTGCACGAGGGCCCAGACTGCCTCGGGGTCGCTCGGAGGTGCATTCTCTCAAAGTGGAGACTTCGCGCGACATGCAACCGACACGATGATAGCCATTGCGGATTTACACCGAGCATCGAGATCTGAACGACAACAAAGAAATGTGTTGCACATATCCAAGGATGCGTGCCAACTGTAGGTACCAGCGACTTGCTGCTACTCGTACGGGTTCCCCGCTCCACTGCGCTGCTTGTGCCGCTTGTTGCCTTTGTAGTGCTTCTTGCTCGCGCCAGACTGGATAGCTCCGATGCTCTCCAACTCCCGCATCTTCCTCGAGCTGAGGCGCGAGCCGTCGGCCGCGAGCATGCGCTGTCCGCTGAACAGGGCGACTCGGCCATTCCCAGGTACGACCCCAGCCATATTGGCGGCTACGCCGTTGACGAATGCACGCCCCTGCGCGTTGATAGGGTTTGCGAGGCCGCTCGATGAGAAAAAGTTGCGGTCCATCGCGTCGGCACGCGCCGATTGCCGATGCCGCCCGCCAGAAGCGGTGGCGCTGCTCCCGGCAGCTACAGAGTACGTCCCCTGCTGTATGCTTCTCGCGATCTGGTACTCTTCGTCATTCTCCTCGTCGTCTTCGTCGGTCGATCCGTCCTCTTCTGGCATAGCAATGAATGTGTCTGCATTCTTGCCCACACGCGTCACGGGTGCCCGCTTCGTCCGCAGCTTGAGCGACAAGGCAAGCTTGACGAGATCTCTCGCCTCGGCGTTGAAGGCGTCCGAGTCGACGCTTGGTGGCGGGTGGCAGTACAGGAGTTTTGCATTGACGTAGTCTTTGAGAATGTAGCGAGATGCTCGAGACTCATCCGGGTTGCCCATACCCGACGTGAAGAAACCGCGGGCGACTGGAGAGTAAGCAGAGAGTCAGAAGAGCGGACGCGGACCTCGGCCTGTCAGACCCGTGCCTCACCCGCATACACCGAGAGAAATTCTGCGGCCGTCGGGATCCCACTGCCGCCTTCGGAGGTGGGGCGGATCGGAATGCGGATACCATAGATACCCTCGAGGACAGGTTTCGGTATCCTCCGCGTGACGAGCTCGATTGGGGCGGTGTGCTCGCGCATCTGGTCAATGGGCAGAACGCCGTCGCAGACCATGCTCGCCTTTGTCATTGCAAATTGCGGGAAGACGAGACCGGGACAGTCGCACAGGACAATATCGTCCGACAGGTGGATCGTCTGGAAGTTCTTTGTCTTTCCCGGTGTCGATGAAACCGAGACCTTCTTCTGCCCTACGAGCGCGTTGATGGTGCTCGACTTCCCGACGTTTGGGTACCCTACGAGGCCCACGCAGAACTTGGGCGCTGGCTTGCCCTCGAGCGCAAACTCGTCGAGATCGGGGGCCAGACTGAGGAAGAGTTCTTCGAGCTGCTCGACAGCAAGGACCTGCGTACGGTCGAAGGGCGTACTCTCGTTTGTGCCAAGATTCGCCTCTTTGGCCATGGCTCGTGCAAGAGCTGCATCCGACTCTTCGTCTGATGCGTCGTCATCGCTGCTCGTGGGCGCCTCCTGCTCGTCGTCCACTTGTCGCTCGGTATCTCCCGCACTGCCGTTCCCTTTGGCTGCCGCTGATGGTCCGGCAGGTGGAGCTTCGCTGCTCATGCCTCCATCGCTCTCATTGTCCTCTTCCTCCTCATCTTCCTCATCCAGCTGGGCGAGTGACTGCTCTCGCATAGCCTCCTCCTCCTGCAGCTCCACTGCGTTCTTGGCCGAGAAGAAGGCGTAGAGGATATTCAGCGTGTCAAAGTAGTCGGCCCATTGTTGTCTGCAGAACAAAAGACATCAGCTCCGGTACGATGAGAAAGCGATCTTGGCCGGTAGAATGGGTGCTCACCTTTGGGACTCTGTCAACAGGTCCGACTTGTTGACGAGGAGCAGGTTTCTCCGCTTCCCGGCTCCAGCTTTCAACTCGCTGTCATTTCCCGTCCCTACTTCCTTCACATACGTCTCGAGGTCTTCGCAGCGGAAACCGAGCGGATTCCTCGCGTCTACAATCTGTACGACGAGGTGGGAGCGCTCGAGGGTGCGCCAGAGCTGCCTCCACACGGAGAGATTGCGCTCAAAGGGCGTGAGGAGGAGCTCCTCGTTGTCCTCCATCTCTGCGAGCCCTTTGCGCCACTCGAGGAACTCGTCGCGCTCCCTGCGCTCGAGGTCCTCCTTTGTCGTGTCGCGTGTCCATTCAGGCCGGCGCGGCACGCGCAGCCGCTTCTTGTTGCTCTTGTGCACCTGATTCACCTTTTGCTCCTCCTGCTCGCTGAGCAGGTACGGGTTCTGCTGCTGTACGATGCTCGATGTGGCGAGGACGCGGATGTTCTGTCGCTCTGCGTGTTCGGGGGAGCACGGCGATACTGCGTCAGCGCCGCGCACATCTCTCCACAGCAGCCAGTCGCATACTGCAGTAGGTGCTCGCGCGACACACACACACACACCTGCTGTAAAGTCTGTCGCCGCGAGCTGAGCCGTGTTCAAAAATTCGTCGAGGTCATTCTCCTGCGTGACCGAGTGCAGGCCAGAAGGGAGCTCGGAGGTGTGCAGGGCCTCCTCGTACAGGCGCTTCTGCTCCTTTGCCCTTCTGTTGATGATGGCCCTTCCCAGTCCCGAGGCGTCCTTCTTGCCCTTTGCAGTCGACGACCTTGCCTTTGGGCGTGGCTTTGACAGGTCTGGTGCGCCCGTCTGCAGGGAGAGGGGAGGTGGATCAGCGGGCACCCCTGCCTTGATATTGCCCCATCTACTGTGCGGCAGCTTACCATCTTGTGTCTGTGTGTATGTATGTATGTGTGATATGGATGAGGAAGAGCTGCATCCTCCTCTGTCCAAGGGTTGCGCGCGCGTCGTCACTCCTCTGCAAGAGAGCGTCATCGCCCCTCTGCTTCGTCGCAACACCCATCTCCACACACACCCATAGAGCATAGCATAGCATAGCAGCACACCATGTCACGCAGCTCATACGATCGGTATCTGACAGTCTTCAGTCCTGTGAGTGTGCGGAGGTGCTCCTCTCGCCTTGCCCGCATCGTCACCTCCCGGCGCACCCACCTGCTTACGACGTGCGTGCATCCGCGTCCACCAATCTCCCGTCGCTGTCAACCAGGAAGGGCGCCTATTCCAAGTCGGTGAGCGATATAAGCGACGTGTGATGCACTGCTGCGCAGCGCGCTGCGTTGGCGGCCCGCTGTACAGGCAGCTGCGTTCGCTCCGCCCGTACCTAACACCTCGTCCACCACGTCCGTAGAGTACGCCTTCAAGGCCATTTCGGGCTCTGGACAGACAGCGATCGCGATCCGAGGAGAGGACACGGCCGTACTCATCACCCAGAGGAAGGTCCCCGTGAGCAACAAGGCCCCTTTCGGAGAGAAAGCTGGTTGCTGCCAGGCGCTGCAGGCGCCCGTCGGACTGACACGCTCGCTGGACTCTGGCATGTTACTGGCATACCTGCAGGACAAGCTACTCGACGCGAGCACCGTCACGCACCTCTTCAGCATCACCCCAACCATCGGCTGCGTCGTCACAGGTCTGATAGGTGCGCTCATGCTACATCCGTGCTGACGTGCCTGACCCAGGACCCCGGAGCTGACGTTCCGTTCTCCTCCTCACCTCAACACTTCAGCGGACGGCAGAGCCCAGGTGCAGCGATGCCAGGCCGAGGCAGCAGAGTTCAGGTACAAGTACGGGTACGAGATCAGCCCGGACCTCCTCGCAAAGCGCATCGCCAACATCAACCAGGTCTACACGCAACGAGCCGCAATGCGGCCTCTGGGCATCTGTGCGTCCATCTCGCGCGTCATACGAGCGAGCCTCTCGCATCAAGCCCGGGCAGTGAGAAACCATCGACTGACACGGTAGCCCGCATACAGCCCTCATTCTCATTGGCATTGACGAGGAGCGTGGCCCGCAAATCTTCAAGCTCGACCCGGCGGGCTACTACGTAGGGTTCCGCGCGACGGCTACGGGGCAGAAGCAGCAGGAGAGCATGAACCACCTGGAGAAGCTCTTCAAGAAGGACGAAGGGGCCATCAAGCTCAAGAAGGACGAGATCGTAGAGGCCGCCATCACGGCACTGTCGACCGTGTGCGCAACAGACTACAAGGCGACAGAGATTGAGATTGCAATCACGACGACGACGGAAGAAGGGTCAAAGTTCCGGAAGGTGCGTTGCGCGTATGCGTGGTTTCCGTGTGCAAGGAAGCACTGTCTGAATGCCCTCCTGCCCCCATGCATGCAGCTCTCCACCGAAGAGATCGATGGTTACCTGCAGCGCCTCGGGGAGAAGGATTAGTGGAGCATATCACACGTGTATCATCAGCGTCGCAAGCTCTCGTGCCTCGCCGGAGAATTTGAGGCAAAGTGGACAAGACTTCGGGATGCATTGCCAAGGTGTCCTGCTCATGCCTCCAAGAAACTGACAGGCGTTGCCGGCGCGCTGGACGGCTGAGACGATGGCCGCTCCGCATGCCCCTTGCCACCCTTTGCCAACTGCGCCGCAGCTTCCTTCTTCGCCTTGTACCGCTTTGCCTTTCTTGCGCGGCCGTTGGGATTGAAGAACTCGATGTCGCGAATGGCGAGTTCTGGCGGAGGGTTCTCGACGGGCGTGGGTGATGGCACGAATGTCGACTGTACGGCCGTCGATACTGCGCTGTCGTGTGCTGCAGCAGTCATGGCTGTGGGCCGACAAGGCAGCGCGAGCGAGAGCGTCAGCCAAGTTGCTCCTTGAAGCGGCCGTGCAGGAGGTCGCCCAGGGAAACGGAGACGCACGCAATGGTCTCGTCGTTGGTATGAATTTGGCAAAACGCTGCTCCCTGGGCCAGTCCACGGCGTGGGTGTGCCCCGTCTTGGGCTCAATTTCCGCGACTGTGGCAGCGAGGCGCTTCCATGTCCACCGCCCTTTGCCCCTCCAATCGTAGTGGGGGCCGACCGCGCGCAGTCGCTTCGCCACGACCTCGGGCAGGGGTGCATTGGGGTTCTCCTGTGCTGCCTGATCCGCTGCCAGCTGCTCTGGCGAGCGCTGCAGGACGAGCTGGACATTCGAGTAGTGGATCGGGATCTGGTTCAGGACAGTCTGGTTCGGCCGGAAGTCTGGGTCGTTGAAGATGCTGTGCTTGTGCTGCGACGGGACCGCTTTCGGGCGCTGGCAAGCATGACCGATAGTGATGCGTGTGGATGAACGATCAGCTCCTCTCCTGCTGTCGCTCCTGCCGCCGTGTGCTCGCTGTCATGCGAGCGAGCGAGCAAGCAGGTTGAGATGGGCACCACCACCCACGCAGAACTCGAGCTCGTTCAAAAAGATGCGATTCCGCTCGCGGTCAACATAGTCGACCGTCCCGATCTTGCCCTTCCTGCTCCCGCTGATGACCCTGACCCTGTCGCCTCTGGATATGTTCCAGAGCGGGATGCGGTCGTGGACGTGCACGAATTGCGGCTTTGACTGCACGCGGGTGGGCACGCCCTGGCTGGAGCGCTTGGGCGATCTGACGAGGAGATGGTCGAACGTGCGCTGGATGAACCGCCCAGTTGTGCGTGGATTGGACGCTGTTGCCATGCTGTCTGATATGATATGCTGATGGGGCGAAGGCGAGCCTGCCCTCACTGCGTCGGTCCTCTCCCTCCCTGCTCGACCCGAACCGCCCTTTCTCACGCCTGCCTTGCATCCCTCTTGGTCAAGACAACAACCGCTCCAGCTCGCTCAGCTCTCTCTTCTCCTCCTGACATATCATGGCCATGCTCGCTCGTCAATCGCAGCTCCAGCTGCGGGCTGCTCTGCGGTCATCCTCCTGCACCCTCCGAGCACGGCAGAGGCACGCCTCCTCGTCAAGCGAAGGCGAGGTTGACGCCCACGGAGGCCGGAAACCGATGATCAACTTCGACGTCAAGAGCAGACTGCACGGTGAGTGCTCTCAAGCGAAGCGAAAATCATTGTCGTTTGCCCGAGTCGCACACCCCGCATAAGGAGCTGATTGCGAGCCGTACCGCTTACGCCCGGGCAGACCAACAGCCGGGCCAGCCCCATCCGTGCGCGCCGCCCGAGATAATGAAGGAGTTCGGCTCATTCGGCAGCCCAGAACGACAGCGCGAGATAGCCGAGCGAGCGTCCGCCTCTGCCTCGGGCACGCAGAACCAAGGGCAAAAGTCACCCAACCCAGGCCCCACAACGCAGAAACAGTCCCCTCCGCCCGCATCACCTTCCTCGGACCGGGCACCGTCACGCTCATCCTCTTCTTCCGCCTCCTCCTCGTCGTCGTCGTCAAACCCGCCATCAGGCGCAGCAAAGGGATTGCCTCCGGTAGACTATGAGGAGTTCTTCGAAGCGCCAAAGCGGTACTGGACTCAACCGCCTTTGGAGGACGCCGAGATGGAGGCCGTGATGGTGAGTGGGCCCGACTTCACCCAGCTGGCCACCAATGCTGATAATGTGTGCGCGTGCTCAGACCGGAGGAGCAACAAGCGTAATGAAGCATATCTGATGCTGTCGTCTCGTGATAACCTTGCGTGTGTTCGAGTCAAGACTATGCCTGCGCTTGGCGGTATCTCATCTCGAGGCTCCAGACACAAGACGGTGCATAGCCTGACAACTGAGCCTCAGCTTCGGAATCCCTGCGTCAGACGTACCCGAGCCTTCGGCAGCGCTCTGAAAGAACCTGGCAGCAAGCCCGCGTTTGCCTGCTTTCTGAATACTAACGGGCTGGCAGCCCCCAACGCTCGTTCATGTCTCTGCGTTGGCTCTCGGCTTCTGAAAGCAGCGTCCTCGGAAGCAACTGGAATGGCATAGCTACGCTCGCCACTCGCAGCGCCTTACCAAGCTCGTACAGATGGTCGGCCCCTGGTAGGTCCCGCCCATAGTAGAGTTTGGAGAGCAGATACGGGAAGGCTACGTGCAGACATCTGCATCTCCCGACACCGCCTGGTGCAAACACCCTGACAATGCTCTGCACATCTTCCAGCGTGCATACAGTGAGATCGACCGTCTCCAACGTGAACGGTGAATCCGACTCGAGCAGCGAGGCTACTGCGGGCAATCGATCATCGACAGGACCCTTGAGCGCCCAATCTCGGTGCCCGTCCAGCACGAGATGCTTGAGGCTGGGCAGGCTGCCGAAGTCGATGCGCAGGTCCACTGTAGTGGGCGCCAGGAGACCAAGGCTCTCGAGGCCTGACCAGGCAATCTTGAACTGCAAAAAGTCGAAGGAGGCGGAGGCGCAGCCGAGCAGGTTCAGGCTGCGCAAGGCCGACGAATCTAGGCAGGCTGCGAAAGGCGATGTAGACGTGATCGCAGAGTCTGCGGGCCCGGCCATGATGTGCGTCAACATGGGAAAATGTGGCTGCCGCCCGCTTGCAGAAATGTCGCCAAGCAGACTGCCAATGGTCGGTCCTTCGGTGTGCAAGATCTCCATGTTCGAGCAAGCGGCTACGAGAGCTCGAAAGTCGGGAGCAGCACTCTCTCGCGCCGCCGAGCGGTACCGAATGCTTAGCATCTGGACGTGCGCAAAGGCCGTGCTGTCGCTGTCGCAGTGAGCGCTCAGACACTTTGACAAGCGCAGGGCGAAGTTGTGAGGCTTGAGCAGTCCGGGCTGCGCACAGACCAGGCGACGGTAGAGGATGGGAGTCCCGACGGTGCGGAACTGGCGGGAGACCAAGCACAGTGTGGCGAGCGTGACCTGATCCCCGGGACTGACGATGTCGTAGCTGACCAGGCTGCCGCTCGAGTCCTTAGGTGCTGGAGGGCGTAACGCGATAGCCGGCGCCGAGTGCTCGAAAATCATCTCGAGCACCTTGTTGCCGAGGTTCACACGACTAGCATCCCCAGCGCGAGGTGGCACGGTGCTAGTCGAAGCGGCTGTTCTGAATACAGGGCAAGAGCAAACGACGCCGCTTCAGCTGCGCTACCTTCCCATTCTACGACTGGCAACCGGCACTCACTCGATCCTTACTTCCGAATCCTCCGAATCCCAATCGTCGCAAGCCAATGCGTCCATCAGATCGTCGGAGAACATGACTGCGCTAAAAGTTGAAGGAGAGGGGAGGCGCAAGCTGTTGCCGTCCACGACAGCCGTGGACACTTTCAGATCGTACGAGCAGAGACACCCCCCTTCGGGAGGAATGTCAGGGCTCCTAAGTTGCTAGCCTAAAGATATCGCTCGCAGCTATGAGGATGAGAAGAGAAAAGCAGGAACGCCTGCTATAAACAGTGAGGAACCCCGATGGACAAACCCGTCCTGACTCCACAGACTCGGTCAAGCTGATGGACGTTCTGCCCGCGCGGCGCTGGTCGGCAGCAGTCATGTCGCTTGACTATGCTCAACAGCAATCGCGCTTCGTCTACAGTGTCGGACGCGGCCCGCTTCCATGTTAAACCGCTGGACACGACTGACCGTGACTCAGGTGCTTCGGATGACTCGAGTTTGCAGTACTTCGCGCTGAAGGGACATTCTAACCGTAATCGAATTCAGCGCCCATTGCAGCACACTGGCGTGGTCAAGTGCTCCGCCTTGAAGTTCCGCCTATGCCACCGCTTTGCTCCTCTTTCCATCGCTGCAACCTAGCATTTCGAGCAATTGAGCCAGCCGTGCTCCCTACACCGGGCACAACGGAGCTGCTCGATAGGTGTACTCCACCCTCCCTCGCCTCTGCGCCAGCGCCAGGTGCAGCCGATCTGTTTGACCTTCACCCTTCCGGGGCGGCACGATAACCATGTCTTCGACGGCTGCGCCAAAGGACAACCGTGACACAATCGACTGTCCGGAGCCGGAGTGAGCAGGGGCCAGCTGTCTTAGAGCAATATCTGCGCGAATAACAGCTGATTCGTCCATTCCTGCGGCCATCAGGTCCGCCTCTAACGGCATGAGCCTCGCCAGATCCGCTGGCCCTACTTCGCTGATCTGTCGGGGCGATGAGCTGCTGGAAATGATCTTCCAATGTTTGGCACCCTCAACTGCTGTGCGTGCTCCGGTAGTTCCAAGGGACCGGATGCGAAGCGCAGGCCCCGCTGGCTACGACGTCCTCGACTCCGGAGATCGCGGCGCCCTCTTCAGCCTCTGCTTGGTCTCCCGCAGGATCAATCGCATCGTTACGCCCCTGCTCTACAACAACCTGGTATGCCTCCAGCCTCGCCACACCAAACATCCGGATACGACTTTGCGCTTGATGAAGTGCCTCGATGCTCATTCGGCCAGCACGGCCTTTTTGCGCGTCAAGACGCTACACATCCGACACCGGGCTACATATTATCACGACACATGTCCTGACTTCTCCGCGCTTGTAGCAGTGTGCAGAAATGTCGAGGTTCTGCACGTCGAAGGACCAGCCATAGAGGAGCTGCTACACAAAACGCCGTTTGGTCGTCCGCTTCGCCTGGCCGAGCTGAAGTGCATCACCGCCGGCACGGTAGTCAATTGGTCAGATGCGATTCCGCTCACCACCACCCCTTCGGCGCGCTTGTCACCTTGCTTGAACCGGACGGCCTTACGTAGCCTGAACCTGCTTGGCTGCAAAGCCAGTTCTCTCAGCTTCTTGAGATCCCGCGGGGTCTGGCCCAGCCTTGAACACCTCGGCCTGGCGGCTCCTAACGTCAATGCGGGTTGGCGCATCAAGTTTGCCAGCCTACCAAACCTCAAGCATCTCGCCATCGACGGTTCCTTGCAGGGGCTTTCGCCGGGGACAGTGACGCTCCTCCATGAAGGCCTGCCATCTACCCTCGAGTCAGTCAGTCTCACAGCTTTCACCATCGAGGACATGCGGACCATCGTCTCGCTGTTCACGCATGGAAGCAGCACCTGCGGTTCCCTCAGCCTGGACTTCGTGGCTCTGGTCAGGGCTCTCTCGCACGAGCGGGACCAGCAGGGCATCGATCTGGCATTCGAGCTCGGTCGGACGCTGGAAGCAGCGAGCCTGAGGATGCCATTCCGCTTGCTGCCGGAGGACGTAGTATCGGAGACGGAAAGATACAGTCGGACCATGTACGGGCATTGGGTATAGCTGGCACAGGTGTAGACGAGACACATGGTGACAGTGGGGTACGATGTGCACCGAGAGAGAGCAGTGTCAGAATCTCCATGACTATGGCATCGCTCTCGCGGGCGACGCCTCTCGCACATATGAGGAAGCAAAGACAAGTATGTGAAAAGTTAGGCACGGACGCGAGTTCGCAAGAGCGCCGCGTCACTTGTGCATGACGGACAGACGTTCCGACCGCTGTGCCCTCCGGTCGCGGCAGATGCAGAAGGGGACGATGTTGACGTGCATTTGCTACTGACTACTGACATGCTGACATACGGTGGATGACGCGGTTATGTTACTTCATTATTCTCGATCCGTCTCCGACTGGCAAGGAAGTGATGCGGATCGTGGTGGTACAGACGGAGCCGGAAGCGAGGCGCCGTCGATGTCTGAGTGCAATCCAGACTGAGGCACAGCTTCATAATCATCTCTCTCGTAGACTCGTGCGGCACTCTTTTGTTTGCAGCATATCGAGCGGAGGTCCGAGTCTTGCGTGAACCCTGCGCGCAGGTCTGAGCTCTTCATTGGACGTCCTGATACGTGCTCTGACGGATAGTATTCCTCCTCCCTCTCCCGTTCCTTGCCTGCTCGCTCTCTTCCGTCTCCATCATCTCCTCGCCCTCCTGATAATCATTCTGCAGCTCAATGTCGACGGAAGCGCTGCGCATCCTCGAATCACCCTGCTCGTCCGTCCCGCCCGCATTCCCGCTCGCGCTCTGACCAGCCTCGTATGCGTCCTGTTCGGCTGCGGCGCGGGCAATGCTCGGGTGCACCAGGGCCTGAAAGGCCTCCGTATTCAGGTAGTGACTGGACAAGGACGCAGCTGCAGTGAGTGACGGGCTCCCAGAGACGTCCTGCATCATGTTTGGTGGGGCTGTGTGGCGTGGCGAAGGCCTGAAGGGCATGGCAGGTATGCCAGCGGCCCGCGATGCTGATGGGCCGGTGTGTACAGCTGAAGCGGCTGTGGACAAGCCATAGTACGGCGAAGTGTGCTGTGCAGCAGTTGGCGAGGCCGCGACCCAGCTGCTCCACATTGCCGGTGGCAGAGCTTGCTGGCCCGAAGCTGAAGCCGAATTCGCAGGCGAGGCCGTGCGGGCAGACGGCACGAAAGGCGGGATGGTTGCCAGTCTCATGGACGACGCGTGCTGCGCATCACTATCAGAGGCGCCTTGCACGTGAGCTTGCCTGTTCGAGGATGTTCTGCTGCCGCTTCCGCCTGCACTGGGCCCGCTCGAACCGCCATTCCTCGAAGTGTGCGATCTGACGCCGCCGCTCTGGACCCTGTTTAGCAGCTGCGAGTGCCGGCCGGAGCTCCTCGATCCAGATGAAGTTGCCGTGGCCGTGACAGCAGAAAGCGAAGCCGCGGGCATGTTACGCGCGGGCCGGTCATCATCGTCGCCGTCGCCGTCACCATCGTCATCATCTCCGCCAGTCTCGTCCTCTTCGTCTGCCAGCTCATCGAGGTCCTCGTCTGCAGGCAGCGGATTTGCAAAGGCGGGGCCGGCAGTGGCGGACTGAAAGCCGTGAGCATGAGCATGAGCTAGACCATGCGCTGCGCCTGGCTGGGTGCCGTGCGCATGTGCCGGCGGCGGGAAATGCATGAGGTCGGCCTGAAGAAGGACAAGGCCCAGTCCTCCTGGCCCAGGTCCGACTCCCTGTCCCTGTGCAAGGGGAGCACCTCCATTTGCGCTGAGCGCTTCGAAGTACTCGCGCTGCTGCAGCTGGTTGAGGTGCTTCCGGAGCTCTACGACCCCCTTGCCTGAATAGACACAGAATGTCGATCGTTGATGCGCATTGAAATCCTTGGGCGGCGGGCGGCAGAAGTGCTGCAAGTCTCCTCGGCGGAAGGCAGGTACGCCAGTAAGGGAAAGATGGTTCAGACGTTGCAGCTTGTAGAGGAGGTAGTGGATCGCGGAGACCTGGACGTTCTCGCAGTACGAGAGATGTATGCGCTCGAGCGTTGTGCGCTGTGCGAGACCATTGATGGCTTGGTCGGTGAGGTTGGCGACCTAGTGGACCAAAGGCAAATGACCGCTGTTAGCTTTCGACGTCTGCATTTGAAACTGATGGCAACGAGCGATACAGGACCCACCCGCACGAGCCCAATCCGCTTCAGCCTTGGCAGATTCTCCGCGAGTTGCAGCACACTCAGATCCGTCAGGTTCGGGCAGCAGGCCAGGTCAATGTATCTGAGCCGAGTGCAGGCTTTCGCAAGTGCCGTGACGGACTTGTCGGTGATGCTGGAGAGATTGCACAAGCCGATAAGCCATTACTACAGCGGAGTCGCACCGCATCAGCAGCGAGCATGAACGCACCTCGATACGTGACCGAGATGGAGGAAGTGAATGTGCTTGCCGAGCTTGCAGATGCTGATGACTGCGTCATCTGTCAGATTGACGCACTTCGCGAGAACGAGGTTGCGGATGTGCGGCATGGTCGATACAATGCCGTCCATAGCTGCGTCCGTCATGCTGGCGAGGCCCGTCAAGTCGAGATAGCGCATGTGGTCAAACATGCGCGACGAGAGCGCAGTGACGCTCGGCAGAGCGGACCCGGCGCTCGCCTCGACGCCCGGCACGAGGGCAGACGGCTCTCTCTCCGCCGCGAGGGCATTCTGGTACTCGAGCGTCTTGCGCGCGCTGCCGTGCACCGTGACGTTGGCAAAGCGGTGGTTGAGCGGCTTCTTGCCGGCGAGGCTGGCGTCCGTGGCGCCCTTGATGAAGAGCAGCGCATTGTCCCGCTGCGGGAAGGCGTCGCCGCTGACCTGGGTGCACGCGTTGAGGGACAGCTCGCGCAGGTGCGACGAGCTGCGGAACAGCGCCCAGAGGGACCGGTCCGTGATGGCGGAGCAGGTGTACAGGTCGACCTCGAGGAGCAGCGGACAGTTCAGAGCAAGCGCAATGACAGATGCGTCCGTGAGCGTATCGAGATTGCGCAGCTTGACCTAAAGATGCGGAGGAGTACCAAAGGATTTGAGGATGCGGGGAACGAGCACCGTCATCAGTCTGCATTCTGTGGATTTGGAGACACGGAGGAGATGCCTCGCACTCACCCTTCTCAGCATCGGGCATCCCTTTGCGACCTCCTGCATCCCCTCGTCGGTGACGAGCTTGCACCCGCTCAGATTGAGTCCCTGGAGGCGCGGGCAGCTCTTTGCCGTGACGCGGAGTGTGTCGTCTGTGATTTTTGCGCACTCGCTGAGGTCGAGGGCGACGAGGCTCTTGCAGCCCACGAGGAGGTTGGCGAGGCTGGGGTCGCCGATCTCGGTGCATCCCGCGAGGGTGAGGCGCTCGAGCCTGTGGCAAACGTGGAGCTTGACGAGGAGCGAGTCTGTCATGCGGTCGGCGAGCTGCGAGAAGTTGAGGCGCTTGATGAAAGAGGCGTAAGGGAACGTGGACGAGCCCGGCTTGCCGAGGACAATGAGCATGCTGATGAGGGGCGCAACGTTGGGGAAGAGCGGCTTGTTCCAGAGCAGCTCGACGCCGCACTGGCACCACGACTTGCACACGCGCAGGGACGAGACGAGGTCGGGCGTCGAGCGGACATTCTTTAGAATCTTGAGGAGGATCTCGTGCGGCAGCATGGCGGCGTTGGTGGAGCGGGGCTGGTTGAAGGTGGTCGTGTAGTCGTCGAACGTCATGACGGGAGAAAGAGCGTGGGTCCCATTGCTGGTCCGACTGCTGCTGGCACCTATAGCACACGCCTGCGTCGAGCTCGAGACATTGTCGTTGGCAGGCCTGGGCGAGAGGAGGGCGGATGGGTGCTGTTTGGGCGACTGTACAAGTCCGTGACCATGTATGGGATCGTCTACCATGCCGTCGTGCCCGCCAATGGTGCCAAAGGGCCAGAACGAGCCCTTGTTGGCTGCGGTGGGGGTGGCCAGGGCTGGGTAGAGTACCGCTGGCCTCCTTCCCTCGTCGTTGATCTCGTCGAGGACGTCCCCCTCGTCGTCGTCATCCCTCTCATCCTCTGTGGACTGAGCGCTGTCAGTGATGGACGAGCCCATCTTTGCGGCGCCTGTACCGAGTGCGAGCTGGTGGTGGTGATGCTTGCGTCGGCTCGAGAGGGGAACGGGGCTGACGTTGCCCGAGGCGCTGGCGCTGCCGCTTCCGCCGCCCCCGCTGCCAGCACCGTAAGCTGCTCTGGAGGTGGATGCGATGGAGGAAGGGCCAGCAGGTATGGCAGCGTGGTTGCGCAATGTCGAAGCGCCATCGAATACCGCCTGCTGTCCGGAGGCCGGGGGCGGCAGGGGTGGTGACCTTGACCTTGCGGCGACGGCGGCCGAGCCGAATCCCAGACCCGTTGCAGCCGCATCTCCTAGCTGATGGTGCATCATCTGCTGGTGCTCCTGCTCCAGCTCCTGCTCTGACGCCGCGTCGCTCTCCTCTGTGGCTGACATTGAGTCGCCCGAGGTCGAGCTGGGCGAGGTCGGGGTAGGGACGCGCAGGTGGTCGTCGTCCAGAGCAGCGCCGCCCAGGGCCACGGTCGGATGCGCCTCGAGCTCGTCGTTCATCGTGACCGTGCGTTCTGTTGTTCCTATACGTGTACTGATGGAAACGGAGCGCAGCTGAACAGATGGTGCAATATACCGATAGACTGTGTGGGTTGGATGGAGAAGGGAAGGCGTCCGTCCATCCATCCATCCAGGGGGTGGTCGACGGGGACGCCCCCCTCTCCTCTCCTCTCCTCTGCGACGATATCGGACAGCAGAGAGGCAGAGAGCACAGAAGGACAGGACAGGACAGGATGGACGGCAACAGCTCTGTCGTCTCTGCTGCCCCTGCTACCGGTACTACGAGTCCCGCAAAGAAGGCAAAGAGGCAGAGGCCGCGAAAGTCAAAGGATGCCACGAGCAACGGTGACAACGGCACCGGGGATATCAGCATGGCAGTGCCACAGGTGAGTGCAGTGCGTGCACATCACAGCAGCTCATCGTTCTGCGCCGTCGAGGGAAGGAGGGACCCGCTCCCATGTCGACTCATGTGTCGCCCCAACCCGCCTTCAATTTTGGGCACCTGCCCGACGACGGTCACTGCACGACAACACCGCACCGCTCTGCACAGCACTGCACATACTGACGCAATCATGCCTTCCCTTCGCCTGCTTCTGACCCGCCTCTCCTCACTCAACCCCGTCCTCCCGCTGCGACGCGCGACCCGAAAACAATGCAAACAGGACAACGGAGATTCCGACATCCCGGTTCCTGCACTGACTGCAGACGACGACGGCGGCATGGCGAGCTCACACAGCGAGCCAGTGCCCACTCCCACCGAGAACGAGAACGAGAACGAGAACGGAAAGAGCAGCGGCAGGAAGCGCAAGCGCAAATCTGCCAAAGTCACCTTTGCCGCCGAGGACAAGGACGTTGCAGCGGGGCAGGCGAATGGCGACGCGGACACGACCCTTTCTGCAGACCAGCCTCCGACAAAGCGCAAGCGAAAAGGCAAGCGCGAGAAGAAGCAGGAAGCTGCCGCCGCTGCTGCGGATGCCAATGGTGTCGACGACAGTGCAGGCGATGTCGACATGGAGGAGGATGCCACCCAGACTACTATCGGCGATGACACCTCCACGACGGGCGACGGGACGGCCGAGCCTGGCAAGCGCCGTAAGAAGACAAAGGAGGAGAAGCTGGCAAAGAAAGCGGCAAAGAAGCTGGCGAAGAGAGCTAGTCAGGTCAATGGTGTGGAGAATGCGGACGCCGAGACTGGCGAGGACGCAGGAGCAGGCGAGCAGGAAGCTGCGGCAAGTAAAGACCTGTCTGCCGATGCCGAGCCCTCGAAGGCAGAGAAGGCAAAGACCGCCAAAGGGACAGGGAAAGGGAAAGGAAAGGGCAAAAAGGCGGATGTCACGCAGGACATTGCACAAGAGGCAGATGAAGACAACGACGCAGCGCCATCACCACCGCCAGCCACTCCCTCCTCAGCGCCGCCCGCTGCACAGAAGCCGCTCTTTCAGCCAGAGATGCCGGATCACCGCGCTTCAGAGCCTGAGGCAGCAGGTAACGAGAGTGATTACGAGGTTGAGTACGATCGAACGGACGGCGCCGAATACGCGCTCCCGCCTCCGCTCTCCTCGAACGCGCCTGCCGGCCAGATAGTCGAGCACGAGGATGATGAAGACGAGGAGGAGGAGGAGGATGAGGAGCTCGACCCTTCTCTGCGCATGTTCCAGCGGTCGTTCACAAGCAAGACGGACAAGGGCAAGGGCAAAGGCAAGGGCAAAGCTGCTCCTGCCGCCGAGACTGCGAAGAAGGGCGCCAAGCAGCGCAAGGAGAGTGCTGCAGCTCCCGTCGCGTCGACGTCTGCCCTGCCTGCTTCGACCGTCCCGCACAAGCCAAACTATCCCGCGCCGGCTCTGTTCACCAACCCGCAGACTCTGGCAAGAGCCTCTCTGAACAACGGCAACCCTCCGTCACAGTCGCAGTCCGCCACGCCAAAGGAACCCGTCAGGCCCCTCGCGCCCAGTGTCAATTCTGTCGCGCATCGTCAGATCCTGGCCACCAAGTGGCTCGATACAAAGGCGCTCAACAAGCTGCGAGAGGAGGGTGAATTCGCGATAGGGGCATAGATCTATGACCTATGTGGAGAGTAGCCGGGAGCTGATCAAACTGCGCTTTCTCCAGAGGGCATGTATTACAAGGCCGGGCACTTCAGCAAAGACGAAGACGCCGTGCTGAAGGACATCATTGACACGTACCGCGACACGCAGCAACTGACGGACCAGCAGATTCTCGACATCATCTTTGCAAAAGGCAAGAACTCGCGGGCCGACTTTGGCGACTTCTGGCAAATTGTGACCGAGGGGATGGTCGACCGCCCCATTGCGTCCGTGTACCACCACACGAAGCGCATCTACCAGCCGGACGCGCGGCAGGGCGCGTGGACGCCCGAGCAGGACGAGATGCTCAAGACGGCGGTGAAGCGCATGGGCGAGAAGTGGGAGGCCATTGCGGGTGTGGTGGGCCGCTGGTCGAGCGACTGCAGGGACCGGTACAGGCACCACCTGAGCTCGGTCCACACGGCCGCGGCCAAGAAGCGCGGGGCGTGGACGACCGACGAGGAGGACAAGCTGCGCGACATTATCCTCGGCCTCCGCGAGGAGCGTGGCATCGAGGCGGGCGACATTACGTTTGCCGAGGAGAACGACCTCAGCGAGGCGAGCGATCTGTTCTGGACTGCCATTGCCACCAGATTTGGCGGGACGAGGAGCAGGTCCCAATTGCGCAACAAGTGGAACGACAACATGAAGAACAAGATCCTCACTGAGGATGGCAAGAAGATTCGATGGGGCCGGCGAGACACATTTATCCTCGTCATGAAGTGAGTGCCGATATGCTGATTGCCCAAAGCGAGGTTGGCGCCGAGAGACGATTGCGATGATTGACAACGCCATTCTTCCGCAGACTCCACGCGCTGGACCTCGATCAGCAAGCCGATGTCGACTGGAGCACGCTGCCGGACGCGTCGTGGAACTACTGGTCGCCGCACGTCCTGAGCAAGCGATGGGCGACCATGCGCGGGCGTGCGGTCCGCCACCTGGAGAACCCCGAAGCACCCTACCGCGAGATCCTCGCGTACCTCAAGAGCGAGCAGGATGAGATTCCGCATGCCGACGTCGAGTACTTCATGAGCCTTGAGCCGGGACAGGCAGACGGCGGGGTCAAGAAGCGCAAAGGAGGCAAGAGGAGGACAGCCGATGATATCGATGACTCGGATGCCGAAGGCGGGGAGGATGATGACGACGAGGCAGAGGAGGATGAGAGCGCTGAGGTGTCTACGTCTGCCTCGGCCGCGAAGACAAAGGCTAAGGGCAAAGGCAAGGAGAAGGAGAAGGCCGCTCCTACTCAGAAGGGCAAGGAGAAGGAGAAGGGGAAGGGGAAAGAGCCCGCCAAGCCCAAGAAGACCAAAGCTGCCTCTACAAGGAGCACCAAGAGCAAGGGAAAGGAGAAGGAGGTAGCGCCCAAGAAGCCTCGCACCAAGTCGACCATCTCGGACAGCGGCAGCGATGGCGAGGACGATGACATCCTCGTGCCCCAGACACAGACGCAGGAGGCCGCAGGGGACGACGAGGATGACGTCGAGGAGTACGGGGTCGAGCAAGATGGGGACGGCGGCAATGCCGTTGACGACGGCGAGGAAGAAATTGAGACTGACAGCGACGATGAGTAGGCCAGCATGCGCAAGCCCGACTTGCTTTCACCACACCAACCGTAATGCGTTATGCCAGCTAGCACATTCACTAGGCGCACCAGTAGCTGCATTGACGTTATCCCATACTGTGCTTTGTAGGAGTACCGCAATAACGCAATCAAGGGAATGCGGACGCGATCCAGGCACGGACGGGAAGGGGTAAGAAAGGAGGTCGCGCCGGTGGGACGTCTTTCGCCCAGGGCGAGCGCTCTGAACTCTGCTCTGCTCGATATGGGATACGAGACTCGTCAACGGATCAATGGAGACGGACGCGCTCTACACCTCCCAGATGGCATCAGCCTCGCACACCGCGCGTCTGCCTGGATGCCGTACTCCGTACCTGGAGATACTCAAACAGCGGCTCGCGACAGCCGAAGCAAAATATGCAGCCTTCGTCAAGGCAGCACCCTTGTTCGGGCGGATCGGCGTGGCGCGGGGCGCAGTCTTCCAAGATCGGCTAGACAACGCTCGCTCGGTACTATCGAGGTTTATGGCCAAGCAGACAGAAGAGGCAAAGAGGGCGGTGGTCATGCCGCTCATCGCTGCGCAGAGCAACACCGATCATCTGGCCGTGCTCGCACACTCAGCGAAGCCAAAGCTTGAGCATGCAGCATACCCTCAGGCATTCCGGACCCGGCCGCATGTATGTTCGTGACCGGTACGCGCCGATCTCTCAAAAGCCCGAACAAACGAGCCGCGCTCTCAATCATCGTCGAGGCACCGCCGCGATGCTACGCGACGAGGATCTGACGAGTGGACATGGGTTGGACGCAGGACAGAGGGACCATCTACAGAGCTGCGATAAGAGCTTCAGAGAGCAGTGTCACGACGGACGGCTCGCCCTGACTCGCGCAAACCTTGCCGAGTTGGAGACCAAAGATCGAGCCAAGACGGTCACGCTGCACCGAAACGAGCTGGCAGAGAACGTACGGTCATTCATCGAGAGCACACTCCTTTACCAGCAGCCACGACCCGTTCGCACATATGCACAGTATGCGATCACCGCATCTCCACCACGGGTCGGATTGCACGGCTGTATGCCTGCTGCTCGTTACTCTCGAGCCCAACGGCAGGAGGCACCCTATGCGCTTGCCAACTCGCGAACGCTGGTCCAGGCTTAGAACCAGGTCGTCTTCCGTAAGTCTCGCTCTTCCACGTTAAAGCTTCATGGCCGCCTTGCGATGTTGATAATGCTGTGCGAACAGCCACGCTGCAGCACCCAGGTCAGCTGTCTCTCCACCCTGACGAATACACAGCTCGTTACAACCAACTCTGTGGACCGCCCACTTTTCCGCCATCGCGACCCCGAGGAGCAAGGATGTGAGGGAACAGAGGTCGCCCTCTGACGAACACGAGGAGTGAGAACGACATCAGAGGGAGGACGTAAGCCAGCGGTTTGCAAAGGCGCCGTCTCAGGAGCAACAATCAGGTGTTGACTGCTGCACTAGTAAAGTAAGCTGTGCACAAGCCGTATATGCCCCGCCTGTCGTGTCTGTCTAGTCGAACCGACTTGGCTCGTGCGCAACGCTGTAACTCCGCGAGGCCGGCTTAGACGGCGGACCGATCCACACGAGGAGGCCGTCGAGCGGAGTTGTGCGCTTTGCAATGTTGAGCGTCACTTCTCTTTGCTCCACTTTGCCTAGAAGCACTTCCAGTGTCTTTTTGGCTGTTGCATTCGCTTCTTGTATCTGACCATCCCAATCGAAGACGACGCCTCGAGAACATGACGCTTTCGGGATCCATCGGAACGACTGCGCAGGCCGCCGGTCTGGCTGCCTTGTCGAACGTGATTGCTCAGACCAGCAGCAACAAGGTAGGTCTGCGACTAAGAAGCCGAGCGAGACGAGGCCATGTGCCTATAACCTGGCCTGACGGCCCATTGCATTCCGCTTTCTGCAGGGCGCCTCCTTCGACTTTGTTGCGCTGTTCCAGTTCATTTTGTTTGCCATCATCAGCACTCCACCCAACTACGAATGGCAAATGTGGCTTGAGCGCGCCTTCCCAGGGTACCATCTCTCCCCGAAAGAGGAGAAGGAGAAGCCATCTCCCGAAGTCCAGCACGTCAAGAAGCGCAACGTTCGGAACCTCGCCATCAAGTTTGGCCTTGACCAGATCGTTGGCTCGACGCTCAACACGTATCTCTTCATTGCTGCTTTTGCTGCCTTCCGCAACCAGGACGTGCTCCAGGCTTGCAAGGAACAGTTTTGGCCGATGCGCATTGCCGCGCTCAAGGTCTGGCCAATGGTGCGTGTTCAATCGCTCGGGAGTCCGCGCCCTCGCAGGACATACGTTTGCTGAAGCATCTGTATATTATTGCAGGTTGCCCTGCTCAATTTTACGGTCCTCCCCGTGCACTATCGCATCCCCTTCGCTAACGTGGTGGGCGTGCTGTGGGGCATTTACCTGAGCCTGGCAGTCGCGCGTTAAGCGATGGTGGACGGTGACAGCATGCCCAGGCATCAATGAGAGTCTGGCAGGGTTCCGAGTCTGTCGATCTGCAGTACGCATGGACCAAACAGGCCGAGCCAGGGAGCGGAGCCGGTGTAGGAGAACAGCACAGATAAGGACGATGGTCCGCTCGGGTAGAGATCATGACATCGCTTAACGAAACCGTAATATGACGTTGTCCCGGACGAAGAGTCACTCCCGATTGGTCCGCGAAACGCGTTGCACCGCCGGGCAATGGCAAATGTTCTTAGTAGCACTAACGTCTAACTTCCTCTACATTCTTTTCCATCAAACGTTCCCCTGACCCAGCGTACCACTACTCGTTGCTGCGCAGCTACTCTGCCTTCTCGATCTTGACGTTCTGCACCACGCCATCGGCCTGTAGCGGCGTCTAAGAGGTACATGAAACGGGATAGCAACAACAGAACTTCTAGTCAGCCAAGTTGCGTCCACCTCTCCGAAATCAGTCAGAGCTTGGCCCGCCATGCAAAGCTCACATTCGAGAGGGACTGCTTTCCACTCATAAGCTCGACCATGCCTGCGAAAGAAGGGTCAAGGGAGTGTCAGCTAGCTAGCCGAAGAGAATGCGCCGACAGGTCGGAAGGACCCACCCTTCAACGGCAGCCACCATGGATCGAGCGCCCGCCTCTTCTTCATGTCCGCGCCCGCAACCATCTCCTTGAGCCCGACAATCTTGAGGTTGGCGCCCGTGACGCAGATGGTGCCGATATTCCCTTCGAGGTCGATTGTTGTGCGCTTCGTGCGGTCCCTGCGAGCAGCAGCAGCGAGCTCACAGTGCTGCTCGAGGAAGCTGATGCAGCGCACGGAGAGTCGGACCGCGCGTGTCCGGTCGCGAGGGGACGGCGTTCCGCCCTGCAGCGTGTGCCCAAGCTGCACGAAGCGCGAGTCAAACAGCTTGCGCCCTTCCTCGACAAAGATCTTGTTGACGAACTCGGTCGTGTAGCAAGTAGACGATTTCTCGCTTCGAATGATGAGCCGCCCTTCGCTCTTGCCTCTGGCGTCCGACTCGTACCGCTGTCGGAGCCACGCAACGTCCTGCTCTAGCATCTTGAGGTTGATGCCCGTTTCTGGAGCATACACGATGACAGCTCCGACCTGTCGAGGCAGTACATACGGCGTCAGCTCGAATGGCTAGAACCGCAGGCGCAGATCAAGAGACCACTCACAGCCAAAGCGCCCACGACGCTGATGTAGCCGCACTCCCCACCCTGCGTCTCAACGACGAACACACGGTTCCTGCTCGCAGAAGCCGACTGCTTGATCGAGTCGCACGCTTCGACAAGAACGTTGATGCTCGTGTCGCTTCCGAGTGACCAGTCCGTGACGGGCACATTGTTGCTGATGGTGGCTGGCAGATGGATCATTGGAATCTTGAACTTGCGGTAGTTCTCTCTCGCCTTCTCCAGAATGAGGAGCGAGGTGAACGCCTCGAAGCCGCCGACGAGGAGGAGAGCGTCGATCTTGTGGTCTTCAAGCTTGTACGCAATGCCTTCCAGATCGATATCGGGCTGCTTCCTGTTTGTGCCGAGCTCCGACCCGCCTCTCGTCGTCCACTGGTCCACACGCAACCAAGAGAGATCCACGATGTTGTCTTCGAGCAGACCGGGCCATCCGTTGTAGATACCGAGCGGCGTGTGACCCCTGGCTAAGCAGTAGCGCGCTGCCGTTCTCGTAGCTGCGTTCATGCCTCCAGCAGGAGCGCCGACACTAAGAGAGTCGCAGATTTTCAGCTGAGCCGAGGCGAGAACCCTGCATGAGATCGGAACCCACTGGATGATGCCCACGCGGAGGCGCTTCTCCTGCGGTAGCTTCCGGTCGTCGTTGATCCTTGTCGTCGCGTAGAATGCCTCCAAACACTCCTCAAACTCGGGATCCCGCAGGGCAAGGGCTCCGGTGAAATCCTTGGCCGCAATCCGCTTGGCCACTTCCTGCGTCTGTTCGACTGCCTCCATCATGGGTTTCCTGGTGATGGCGTTCTCGGCGAGTCCGATGATGTAGGAGGGCGTGTCAGGCTTTGCGGCTAGGAGAGCCTCGACGGCTTCGCAGCCTTGCAGAGAGGCCTGGCGAAGAAACGCACAAAGCATGAGCAGGTTGTACGGTGCGTGGCCATCCTCGCTGCACCTACCAGGATTCGGTCGTAGGCACATGGACGCCCTCCTCGCTGAGTGTGACCGAGGGTGGTGACTCGCGTATCCAGTCCCAGCTTGTCGCTCAGGACGTCTTTGACGTGTTCCGCAGTGATGGGGTTGAGGTGTTTGTCGATAGCGCCCTCAGCGACAATGATGATACTCTTTCTCTTGCCCATTTCTCGGTGCTCCTTCAGGATGGCGCACATCTCGCCCTCCCAGTCATCTGCCTCAGGCGGGCGTTCAGGGATGAAGATATGATCTGCGCCGGTACTGTAGGGACGACGGTGTCGATCAGCACAGAGTCCCCTGTCGACTAATGTCCGCATCGCTCACGCAATGCCGGCCATGACTGCCAGCCAGCCGCAGTGCCGGCCCATGACCTCGATGACAAAGGCGCGAGAGTGTGAGGAGGCGGTTGAGGAGATGCTGTCGACGGCTTCGCAGATCCGGTGGAGGGCAGTCGCGGCCCCGATCGTCAAGTCTGTCCCGGCCATGTCGTTGTCGATGCTGCCTACGAGTCCAACAATATTGAGGTGCTTGTGCGCATCGTGCTTCTCTTGTGTGATCTTGCCTGCGCGAGAGCGAGGGCGGGAGCAGGGTTAGCGCGAGATCCAGTCGGTGTAGGCTCACCTACACTCACCCTCTTTCAGCAAATACTGGAGATGTTCAGGCCACTCTGCGCGCAGCCTGTCGGCTCCTGTCAGACTGCCGTCTCCTCCGCAGACAACGAGTGCGTCAATGCCGTGCTTGACGAGGTTGTAAGCGGCCGCCCGCCTGCCCTCGAGCTCTCGGAACGCTTTGGAGCGTGCTGTACCAATGAGCGTGCCTCCTTCGCTGACGAAGCCTCTGACATCGTCCCATCCGACGCGGATGATGTACCTGCCCTTGAAGCCGGCCTCGCCTTCGCCTTCTCGTAGCAGCTCGCCGTCGCCATATGTGGCGACAAAGCCTTGCGTCGTAGGCTTTGTGGCTTTCGGAATCGGAGCGGGAGCTGCATCGGAAGCATCGGATGGGTTGGGTCCAGCTGGGATGGGCTTCTCGAGGTCATCGTCGGTCGCGTTGCCGAGGACGAGACCCTCCCAGCCTTCGCGAACGACAAAGACCTCGCAGCCTCTGCAGTAGTGACGGAGGGAGAGTAGAGATGGGCTGCGCGTCAGCCAAGCAGCTATGGGACGTCACCAGGCGCATCGTCATGGCTCTGCGAGAGCTGGTTGAGGCGCCGCAAGTGCTTGCTGCTCTGACTGCTGACCTGGTGATTCCCATCCTGACAACTCGGCTCACGACGGCGTTCACTGCGACGATGGCAAGATGCAGTTGGATCATCAGCATTGCCGCCCTCATAGTTGTCCTGGCTGCTCCTCTCTCCCTCCATCGCCTGCCTCAACAGGATCTGTCCCCTCTATCGCCTTCTCCGCGCCCTGAAAATAGGGGCGCAGCGAGCGGCGACGGGGGTTGCGACTCACTGCCTGCGCTGTCACCACCTGAAGTGAGCACGGCGAGCCTCTTTGCTTGTGGCGGGATATCATGGCTGCTGCTGCTGCTGCTGCTGCTCCCTCCTCCTGGACTGCCTGCCATGGTGACGGTACTTGCCCTGGCCTGAGGGGTCGAAGGGGGCGAAGGGGGCGAAGTCGAGCTTCAGCTCGCTCGCTCTGCCCGGGGTGTGGTGCCCTCTGCACCTGATGAGAGCGCCGGGACAGAAGGGAACTAACTTAGGCCAGGCGCGAGATGCTAATACTGACGCCGAACACGCTCAACAAGCAACTGACGGAGCTTTTCGCAGTCCGCGGAGTGAACGCAGCTGATGCTGATCCATCCACAGGATCCCCGTTGACCGGTCGGATGGGACCCTCGCTGGCTGTCTGTCGCTTGTTGAAAGGGTGCAGACTGACCGCACGGACGCATCCCGCGGGCCAGGGGTCAGCAGAGGTGTACCACAACGCTCGTCACTCCTGTCATGGATGCTGGATCTCCCGGCACCTGGGGTCCCCTTTCTCGACAACCTCAAGGCTTCGGCCCCAAGTTGTCAGGATACTCGCCCTACTGGCCTACGCGTACCTCTGCGTCTCCGTCCCTCCAACACTGAGCTTCTCGTGAGCTATCTTCGACAATCTGTCGCACCCAGAGCGCATCCTGCGGCTGGTATGACCTGCATACAAGAGCTCCCCGTCGAGACGATACAGGCCATCTGCGGCTACCTGCGGACCGGCACAAAGGAGCGTCATCATCTCGCACCCGTCGTAGAGACTTGCAGCTACATGTACGCGTGTGCGGCACCCATACTCTGGAGCGAGCTCGCCTTCATCTGTACGGACAGCCGCTCAACCACCGCCTACATGTCGATCCTATCGGAGATGCTCCTCAGCCGGACCATCAAAGGGCCGCAATTTCACCCAAGCAGGCATACGAAGAAGCTCACAGTCGACTGCCCGGCCTTTGCAGCTCGGGACTCGCTGTCCGAGCAATGCATACCTCTGGCCAGCTCCCTGCTGTCCCAGTTCCTGGCCTGCTTACCTAAGCTGGCTCATCTAGAGCTCGACCTGTGCATGGCTGTCTGCGAGCCTCGGGAGCTTCTGCAGCAGATATTCTCTGCGAGCAGAATCCCGGCCAGCACAATCGGCTCCTCGCCGGCAGCAAACCTGCAAGTCATATCGCTCGTTGGCCTGTACCAGACGACACTGCCTATCACATGCCCTCAGCCTCACGTCCGCCGACTCAAGCTCGGCCTCACATGCTGCCACACGCCCATAAACCTCGCGCTGTTCCCCAATCTGGAGCACCTGCATCTCGAGATGGACTGCAGGGACAGCAACGCGCATGACTTTCATATCACACCAATACCGTCTGTGCTGTGGTCGAGCCTACAAGCACTCGTTCTGGAGTGTCCGGCAGGTGACCTAGACACGAACGATGTCCTAGGTATGCTAGAGACGAGTCTTTCGGTAGGTCATCAGTCAGATACTATGGCTTTCCCACTGCTGACCAAGACGCTTGTCGCACGCCCGCTATTAGGCCGCCTCATCCGTTTCACTGGACGCTATCGCCGTCTTTTGGGCCCTTGATGCAAGCGAGTGCTCTCGCCTCCTCCGACTCCTGCAGCGCTTCGCGCCAGGTGTGATGCGCCTAGCATGGATTTTCCCCGCCGTGCCGGTACCTACCGACATCGAGCTCCTGTCTCGGTTTATGCCGCGCCTGCAGGAGTTGACGCTGTGTGCATACATGCATCTAGGAGCGTGGAGATGGACCGAACCGGCCGCCAAGTACGCTGCTGCACTTTCACTCCTGCCGGAGCTTCGGGTACTGGCGGTCAACCACTATCAAGTCGAGCCTGAGACGTATGGGATTCTGTCGGACCCCGCATCAGAATCGGATACGAGCGCAGACGCGTACTTTCCCGGCAAGTTCACCCTCGAATGCTCCGACGCGGCGTGGCAGGATAGGTTCAGCTTTGCAGACGCGGTGACAAAGGCCTGTCCAAGACTGCGAGGCGTCACGTTCTGCCCTGTCGAGCAGGAGCACAGCATTATCACCGTGGGCAGTCATACTGTCCAACAAGATGTGGCTTTGTTCTGGGAGGGGCTGTAGACCGCTTTTCACGGATGACACGCCTTGCGCCTCTTCGTGTTGCATGTCAGTCCTGTCGTACGTGTAGCGGGCGGAGGGAGCGATGCCTTCCGTGACTTCCAGGACTGCACTTATAGACTGACTCACCGGACATCCTACAGACATACGAGTCAAGGCCGGGGCCAAGACTAGGCAATTGACTCCCTGTACCGGACTGACTGGCCTATCCGCGCTTGATTGCGACGCGCTATAAAACTGCCTCATGACCTGCGCATTCTCCTGCTCTCCTTTCGATACAGCACTGTCGTTCGTTTCTCAACTCTGTCGTGTCACCATCATGACCCGCATCCTTGACCTCCCTGTCCATGACCTTGAAGCGGTTTGTGCCCATGCTTGTCTTCCCGTCGAGCCCGGTAGACCCCAGCGAGGCTCGCTGGCGCTGACCGAGACTTGCTGGGAAGTAAACACGATAGCGGCCCCTATCGTCTGGCGTACGCTCCGCCTACGGTCTCACCATATGGTTTTCAAGGAGGGGTCCTTGCAGAGCCTTTTGGCTGCAGCCACAAGGATCGGTGCTTCTCGGAGCCATCCTGCCAGGCTCGCAAAGAAGTTGATCATCGATCGCAAGATATCCAGAGAGTATCAAAGCAAGTCCGACGACATCAAGCGCTGGATGGAAGATCGTCTCATCGCATGGCTGGATAATCTGCCTCTCGTTGCTGAAATCACAGCAGATTTCGGGAACGAGCACGATGTGCCGATGAGTCTCTTACAACGCCTTCTGGGAGGCGGCAAGAGAGATTACGGCGAAAGGGAGGAGGTTACTGGCCAGCCGGTCGCCTTTCGGTACCTGGAGAGCCTGTCCATCTCTGGGCTGTGGATTCCGGCTTTCCCTGCTGTCCAGCCTTTGGTCCACCTCCGGTCGCTCGACCTCGATCTGGGAGACTGCTTCGACCTCGATCTGTCCCTCTTCCCAAATCTGACGCACTTGGAGCTCAGCATGCGACGCGACGGCCAGGCTTTCGTCTGGCATCCATCAAGAATGCCGGCCATGCCCGTTACTCTCTGGAAGACCCTACGCACGTTTGAACTCTCGGGTACATCCTTTAGGAGCGGCGAAGTGCTAGGCGTTCTCTCAGCGAGTCTATCCGTGAGTTGTGGGAATCT
Source organism: Symmetrospora coprosmae (assembly GCA_008802785.1). Classification (NCBI taxonomy): domain Eukaryota; kingdom Fungi; phylum Basidiomycota; class Cystobasidiomycetes; family Symmetrosporaceae; genus Symmetrospora; species Symmetrospora coprosmae. Next base: position 30,546 of record VUYT01000001.1, on the reverse strand, counting down.
CATGCACCTGCTACCTTCAAGCGATGCCTGACCCACGATACTCCAGGCTGCGCCGATAGTTGCGCTCGAGGACATAGGCATCTTATGGACCTTCGAGGCGGAGGAGTTTGCCAAAGTGGTTGAGCTCCTGAGCCGCGCTGCACCTAATTTGCGACGCCTCGCATGGTCTAGAAACGGTGGACCTCGTCCCGCAGACGTCCAGATGGTGGCCAAAGCTCTGCCGCAGCTTCAGGAGCTTTCGATAAGCGTCGCGAAAGGTTGCCTCGACAACAGCCGAGGGCCATCGCTGCAGCATTGGATCGCAGCTTACGGTCATCTCCGTCATCTGCGGTCCGTTCGCGTCGGCAGCGACATCCTCACGGCCCCGGACATCGCACCCGATGCGGCGAACGCGTTCGACAGGCTGTCTGTCTCTGAGCTTTTGGTTTCGGAGGACGGTAAAGAGTCGGAAAATCGCAGGAATGCGTTCGCCAAGCTTCTAGCCGATCACTGCCCAGAGCTGCAGGAGGTACTTTTCTGCTACGACTCGGGGAGGAGCGTCCTTGTCAATGTTCAGTATGTCAGGCTGCGACGCGGTGCCATGGGCGTTCATCTGGACTGAAACCGGCAGCGCAGCGATGTGTAATTGTAGACAGCCAGGCCGACGGGATATATGCGCGGCGAAAGGCTTTGCAGTTGGGACTCGGACAACAACACGAGGAGCATAAATCTTTGTAGGCCAATCAAATGCGATACGCGCAGTCTGTGGAGCATGAGCTGTCCTACCGACCGACCATCTCCCTGTCCGCTCTGAAACGAGATGCTCCCGCAGGAACGCTGCGACTTGGATTTCTCGTCATATCTGTGGGGCCCGAGCGGGACCCATCTCTGTCAAACGAAAACCATACTGTGCTCTCGTCAGACTGGTCGAACGCTGTCGAGACTGATGATGCAGGCCTCCATACCCAGCCGAGTCCTGCGCGAGGTGGGCTCGACTGGCTATGCTGCTCCAGCCGCGGCTCGATAAGCATTCCTTCTCTCTCGCATTCGAGCTCGTCGCCATTCTCATCGAGACGCCGCCAGCCACCTCTCGTCCTGTTCCGAGGCGGCGTGTGCGCTTGTAGTCCCTGATGCCAGAGTATAGGACTGGGATCGTCGTACTGCACGGCCGGGTTGCCTGTGGATCGGCTGGACTGCGCTCTGTCCGCGGATCTCTGGCGTGCGAGATTATCGCTGCCATGCAGAATCGCCCTTGAGGTGTTGCGCTCTCCAGCGTCCCGCGCTACAGCCTCGGAAGGCGCGAAGCTCCGCACCACCTCGCGAGCAGGTGGCGGCCGTCTGACAGAGTCGGCTCCTGCTCCCGCTTCTACTGCTCTGTGCGGGATCGGCTGCCGCAACGCGCGAGCAGCCCAGGGGTCGAGAGACGCCGACGGCAGGCTCAGTAACCTATCGCTGACGGCAGTGCTCCTGCTGTCCCTCAGCAAGCCCTCGTCGATGCCGTCCCTCGGCCTCTCAACGGTCCGGAAAATGTCGCGCACCGTCTGCAGAGGCTGGGCATCTACCAACGCGGTAGCCTGACGGTCGCTGCTTCCAACGACCACAGGCGGGTTGTACTGTGTGTTCGAACGAGTGTTGGCGGGACTGAAGAGCGATGCCGTGTCGGTCCGGATGTTGTCGATGGCTACCTGGAGCATGCGGTCGATGCCAGCGCCGGCCGACCGGAGCTCGGCTAATGAACGCTCGAGATCATACGAGGATCGCAGATCCTGTAGCTCGCGCATGGTATTGCTGATGGCGGCCGGGGAGGCAGCGGAGTCGACGTTCCGGCGCAGTACGCCTGCGATTCGCTCGAGACTGGAAGCGCTAGCCGTGCGTCAGCTCGGGCGTCACTCTGTTAAGTAGATCTCGACTCACCGCTCAGAATGGACGAGAGCATTGCGGATGGCATCTCTGGCCTGCGATAGAGCGGTGCGGGACCCCTCTATCGCCGCCTGTGCGCGAGCGAGGCCGTCGTCAGTGGACGCATGTGTTGTCCAGGTCTGCGCGATGATGTCGTCCAGATTTTGCAGCCTCTCTGACACGCTGGTGGAAATTACTCCGCGTGCGTTCGGTATCGCTGCTCGGTCATCGCGCGCGCTGGACCTGCCGCGGGCCTCTCTTGCTTGTGTTCGTCGGCCAAGACTGGTCAGGGCGGAATTTGCGCTAGAACCTGTGCCAGCGACAGCTGCGAGATTCACGAAGGCCGTACTGGTATCGTGTCCACTGGTAGTTACTGCCCCCGCAGGGGCATTGCCATCCGGCCCTGGTGCGGGTGTCGCCAGCCGAGGGGGGAGCATGTTTGTCATGGGCTGTGCAGCTACAACAGCGGCAGGTCGAGTGGCAGCAGTGCGGCTCCCAAGCCAGGTCCTGACAGCGTCTCCGGGACCGCCTTCGTCGCTGTCATGCGGTGACGTCGATCCCGGACCCGGTGGCGACGAACGGCTGTTGATGTTTGTCAGAGTGACTTCGGCGTCCAGGGACAGCCAGCGTGCCAGCCTGGGACGTGCTGCATACGACGCTGGTAGGTTGCGGCGCTCGCTCGATGCGGGCATCATGGGCAATGGGCGGTAGCCGGTAACGGTGCCAGGCGCGATGTGCGGAGCCGTCACGGTATCTGCGAGTGCCCCCGCTCGTCCCGCTTGGGCATTCTCGTTTGTGGAGGGATCAGGCAGGACCGAGCTGCGTAGAAACCTGGCTGCCTGTCCCGTGCGAAGCTCATCCGATGCTGAAATGACGTGTGTAGCCACTGCCACGGATGCTCCGACAGGTGCCAGCGCTGACGGTCCTGCAGAGGGAAGGCGCTGAGCGGAAGCTGACACGCGTACGGAGAACAGCAGATACCTTCAGCATTGCGTCGCGCACTTCGATGTGTGTGCCCTCTCTGCGTCCATGAAAGGGCGGTGGACTCACCGACCGGGCGGCCCATCTGAGCTGTGCGAGCTGGACTGATGATGACTCTCAGGCGGCGGAGCGACGCATCCTGGACACCTACCAGCGTCCTTTCGGCGTGCTAGTTGTGCAGAATGCTGTATGCGGGCAAGAAGCAAGAGCGAAAGCAGCCAACGGCTCTTCATGATGCTACATACGGTCCCTGGTGGCGAGAGCTGTCACGTGTTTGGGCGGGCAAGCCCAAGGCCGCCGACACTCGAGCAACACCGATGGCAAGCAGAACAACAACAAAGGCTACTGCGTGAAGAAAGGGCTATATACTGCCAAGCAGCCGTACGCAGACGCACTCTTGATGTGTCCGGCAGCATGCGGGGGCAGATCCGTGCGAGGCAGGGCAACACTAGGCGGAGACCCCGTCGCACAGCTCGCACTTGCAGAAAATCGAGCGGAAAGCCCAAGCTTCACATCAGTGCAGGCCAGGCCGCTGGACGCAATCAAGAACGAACGCACTGCGTCAGCTTGGGCCAGCCAGCCGCATGCCTGCCAAGCAGTCTGCCCAACGCCAACACTCACCAGGACAAAACCCTGACTGCGCACGCCCCACTGCTCGTCGTAGCACTTCTTGCAGTAGGGCAGGTTGTCCTTTTCGACGAGGTGCGAGTCGAGCGCTTTCGAGCAGTGCGCGCAGCGCAGGCATCGCTTGTGCCATCTGCGCGACAGGACAGCCCATCAGCTAGATCCCAGGTCCTTCCCCCGCGCAAGGAATAAAGTGACCCACTTATGCCCGCTCGCCACGACCTTTTCCGCAAAGTAGACGGTCGTCCCGCACCGCCTGCACTGATCTGGCCCTGCTGTGCCGAGGATGCCCAGGTTCGAGCGGTAGCCTGCGCCCACGGCTGGCGTGGGTGCACCGGCGGAGACGGACGTCCCTATGCTCGAGGCAGGGCTGTCGGGCCTAGCTAAAGACGAAGGGTGAGACGAGGCCGTCGGCTTTGTCGGCGAGGCTGGGCGCGAGGAGGCGGGCGAGGACGCGGTGGGCGACGAGGAGTACGAGGGGAACGGCGCTTTCGTAGGCGAGGACGAGAGGCGCTGCGAGGCGTGCTCGGCATCGGCATGCGGCTGCCGCGTCGGCAAGCCGGGTGCAATGTATCCCCGCAAGGTACCTCCGGTGATCTCAGCGTGGTGATCCTCGGTGTCATCAAAGTCTGGCGCCTCGGAGAGCTGCACGTTATTGATCCGATTGACCATGCGCTGTAGCTCTGTCTCTCCTGCAGCTGCGCCGCTGGTGCTCGGCTTGGTCGCCCGACTCGGCAGGGGGCCAGCAGTCCTGGCTGGCCGCAACTCTTCCGGGACCGCCTGCCTGGCTCGGGTTTCCTGCTCTTGTAGCAGGCCGTCCCGGGTCTGTTGAGCGTCGTCCTCCATGTCCTGCAATCTCGAGGTACGATACTTGCTCATTGGGCTTTCGATGCTGCTTCTCCCACCGCCATTCAGCGCGGGTCCCGGGCTGCCGAGGCCTCCGCCACCGAGCGTGCCATGAGCAGCACTACTCGCGCGACTAGGCGAGTCCGGCATGCTGTCCCTCTCACGCTCCCTCGAGAAGCTCGCACGCGAATTGGCGCGTGCCGGGCTGGAGAAAGGCGAGTGGGTGCGGTCGCGGTCGAGGATGGGGTCGCGATACTCCCCCGTCATTGCCCCGCCGTGCCCGTATCCCTTTGGGCCAAAGTTCTTGTTGTAGCAGTGCTTGCAGTAGGGCTGCGAGCATGCGCGTTGGCTATATGCATTAGCTGCATCCTCCACCAACAACGGAGAGCCAAAGCCTGGTGGTTCTCCGAACGCAATGGCTATGACGCACATCTGCCTCGTGCTCCTCGAATGTCCCTGGCGCGACGGCCTTCTTGCATGAGATGCAGGTCAGGCAGCGCTTGTGGTATTCCTGTAGGGACGAGCTCGGATCTCAGTCTCGGTTGAGTTGAGAGCGCTCGGCGGCGAGGGCATCCGCAGCGGCCACGCCCTGAGGAGTGTATTGGGTGTGACGCGCGGTCAATAGCACAGCCGAACTCACCCGGCCTCCGGGTCCCAGGACCTGCTCAGCAGCATAGACGGACTGGTGCGAGAAGGGGGATGGACGTCAGTCGCGCGTGGTTTCCATTGCAAAGGGACATTGCGCCCGCTCCCACCTTGTCGCACCGGGCGCAGCTGGGTGCCGCCGAGCCGAACTGGCGTGGGGCCGCCTTGTAGGCCGACAGCCGCTTTGGCGGTCTCGCGGGAGGGAGGGTGGACGTTGATGCGGATGCGGACATGGATGCTGCATCATTGTAGCTGGTCATTATGCAGCTGGATGTGGTGAGATGGTTGCCGTGAAGAAGGGGAGAGAGGCGCCCTGCTGGCTGTGTGTGCCTGGCAGCCAGCTGTGCTTCTCCCGTCCCGTCCCACCAAAGCGGCCTCAGTCAGCCAAACACACCTCAGATAAGGGCAGAAGCGTGTGCATTCGTGGCAGATCGCACACGGAGAGTGAGGGAAGAGCGCGCAATACTTGCAGTGGAAGCTGGACGGACCTAGATAGACGGCCGGCCGGGCTCCCCACACCTGCCTGGAGACGCCTGAGTGAGTATCACCACCCGCAAGAGCCTGTGACGATCCCGACAGTCAATCCTGATTCTCATCACTCAATAGGGCAGCCTGGGATGGCCTACGATGCCAGTCTGGGCGACGGCGACCTCTCCTTCAGCGTCCCAGAGGCAGACTCGTCCACCTTCACCGTGACCGCGACCGCGACCGCCGCGGGCCTGCACGACCCAGACCCGCTCGACCTCGGGAACCTCGCAGACTTCGAGGATGAGGCATCGCTCGTCAATGACCTGCTGGCCAGCAGCGAGCTCATTCCGTCCGAACAGGATCCAGATCCTGCAAATGCAGGACTCGGCATCGGCGGCGGCGGCGGCGGATCAGCACGCGACCCATCCGCGCCGCTCTCGCTCCTCGAGCTCGACGTAAAGCTCGCCCGTCTGCTGGGCGTCCTCGAGCACGCCTGCCAGGACACGGCTGCCAATGTCGAACGGAGCATTGAAGAGGTCGCACGCACCGTCCCGCGCCTCACTTTCGACCTCCAGCTCATGCGCGAGAACGTCATCCTCCTCCGCTTCACCCTCGACTCCATTCGCAAGCGGAGCCAGGAGGCAACCTCGAGCAGCGCAGAGACGTCCAGCGTCATGCGCCGCTTAAAAGTCCTCGACACCATAAAGACGCGCATGGAGGAGGCGCGCGACGTCTTGCGCGAAGCCGAGGCGTGGTCGTCGCTCGAGAGCGAGGTCACCGCCCTCGTGCAGGAACACTCGTACGCAAAGGCAGCAGAGAGGCTCGCAGAGGCCAACAAGAGCATGGTCGTGTTCCAGAATAGCCCAGAGTACGAGCAGAGGAGGAGCCTCATGCTCTCGCTGCAGAATGGCCTCGAGGCCGGGCTGTCGGCCTCGCTCGTCTCGGCAATCAACAAGCGCGACATGGACAGCTGCAAGACGTACTACGCCATCTTTGGCCAGATACAGCGCGAGACAGAGTTCAGGCACTATTACTTTGGAAGCAGAAGGGCAGGACTCGTCAAAGACTGGCAAGAAGCCCGTCTCGCTGACTGCCAGGCGGCGGCGGGTAGTGCTGATGGCGCAAGAGAAGGCAGCAGCGGCAGCATTCTCACGCCTTCCGACAAGAAGCAACTCCAGCCATTATCGAGCTACATCCCCACCTTCTATAGTTCGCTCTCGACGCTCATCAAGGACGAGCGCTCCTACATCCCATCGATCTTTCCCGACCCGCTCGACACGCTCTCGATGTTCCTGCAGACGACTCTCGATGCGCTGCAACCTACCTTCCCACAGCGCATCTCGGACCTGTCGACAGCGCACGGCCCGCGCCTCCTCCTCGAACTGATCCGCATCTATCAGGCAACCGAGGACTTTGCCATGACGGTGGACCGGAGCTTTTCGCAAATGCAAGCGACCCTTTCGCCGCCTGTGTCTGCCAAGATCGCTGGACTCCCCTCGCCCGGCACGCCGGGGTCCGTGTCCGCCTCAGCCGTCTCGCCTGGCGGGACACCCGGGCCGGCGGCAGGGTCCGGCGCAGGGACGCCGCAGGCAAGCGCGCTCAAGAGAGTGCAGCAGCAGCAGCAGCGGAGACAGAGCAAGGCAATGTCCATGTCCATCTCTCGCCGGCAGTCCCGGCCTTCCGTCAGCGCCGGCATTCCGGAGGAAGGGCGGAGAGGCAGCACAGGCCCAGATGGTTTCCCGGCAGAGCCATTGCGGGCGTGGGAGACGACGCTCTTCGAGCCGTTCCTCGATTGGCAAGCAGAATACTCGGAGCTCGAATCCCGCCTGCTCAAAGCCGAGCTGGGCAAGGTCACGCAAGGGCAGGATGCAATGGCCTTCCTGCTCACATCGGGCACGACGAACGGCGTCCACACGGGTAGCAATGGCATGGGCAGAAGGGACGTCGCTGACGAGGAGTACGAGGATGATGAAGGGCGGACTGCACGGAGTCGCGCACAGGGTGCCGCCAAGATCCTGCTGGATCAGACTTCGGCTGTCTTTGTCCTTGCAGAAGAGGCCCTCGGTCGATGCATGGCTCTCACACACGGGTATGGGGCCAGTGGCTACGTGGAGGCCGTGGACGACACTTTCCGGACCTTCCTCCTCAAGGAACGCGATACCCTGCTCCGCGCGAAGGAGACTCGGACGCGGAACAGGAGGAAAGCTCATACGAGCGATGCAGACATGACGATCGAATACTCGTCAGACGATTGGTCTACTGTCCAACTGGCGCTCCGCCTGCTTGAGGCGTGCAGGACCATCTACAGTAAGATTGCAGGACTCGAGGCAAAGATCTGCAGTCGCCTGGTGGACGTTGTGAGACTGGTCACGCGGGATGCCCGTATCGACCCGCTGAACCAGGTCGTGGCTGGTGTGCCGCGCGGTGCCCTCGCCTTGCTGTGGCAGTCCACGCTCAATTCGGCCGCCCTCACCAGCCTCCTCGAGAGCGTACAGGAGCGCGCGGGGCCGGCCAGCGTGCTGCATCCGGGCTTGTCGACGCTGCAACCACTGGCGCTCTTGCACAATGCGCGGGCCGCCGGCCTGGATCTCACGCGAGCCTCGCAGCTCTTCTTGCACGACACGACCATCGCGCCGCTCCGGGCGCTTCTCGACTCGTACTCCACCTTGGCGGCATGGTCGCAAACGTCCGGTGTGCGGCAAGACTCGCGAGGCGCCTTTGACCTTCATATCCCGACGTTCTCCTTGTCGCCGTCCGAGACCATTACCAAAGTCGGCGAGGGCCTGTTCAACCTTCCGGGGATGTTTGAGGTGTACGCGGACGATAATGCGCTCGGGTTCAGCCTCGAGACGCTACCCGACCTCGATGCGGAGACGATACGCATGCTCAGAACGGAATACGGACAGGTGCCTCTCCTGCCTGGAGCGGCAGGCATTGTCGCTTCACCCATCCCAAGCCCGGGTCTCAGCCATGCACCGCCTGCGCATGTCAACAAGCACGGGCATGCTCCACGCATGAGCCTGGCGGGTGGAAGCGGCGGCAACGAGTTTCTGCCGGCTGGAAGTGGCTCGACATCAGCCGTCTCACCTGCGGGCGCGCCGCGCGTCTCGCCTTCTCTGTCCCACCACCACAGCTACTCGCTCTCGCACCATCCGGCGTCGTCTGCAGCAGCACACGCGCACGCAGGTCCGCAGATGCAGGCGCAGGACTTGCCGGCCGAAGTTGTCATTTCGACGTGGCTGTCCTCCCTCACGCGCTCGGTCCTGCTGCACCTGGTGCAGAAGGCGGTCCCTGCGATCCGGTCGCTCACGAAGCACGGGCAGGAGCAGCTTGCTGCGGACCTTGGGTACATCTCGAACGTCGCAAAGGCGCTCGATGTCGAGGTGGAGCAGCTGGAGAAATGGCGGGCAGCGCTCGAGGCGGAGACGGAGGGTGCGCCGAGGAAGAAGCTGTCGGTCGCCGTGGCAGGCGGGACGCAGAGTGATGGTCAACCACGCTTGGAGGACGATGACCCGGTGCAGGAAGTAGATCCGGAGATTACCGAGATGCTCCAGCGGATCAGAGGCAGGCCGCCATCGCAAGCTTCAGCACCTAGATGACGCGCTACTTGTGTTACTGACGATTTATTCAATGCTAGATAGTGCATCATGCGCTCCGAAGGACATCCTCCGTACGCCATGACAGGAAGTGCTCTTTTGACCTTGCCAAACCTTGCTGCAGACGAAGCGGACGAATATTGCTATGCCTCCGCCTGCCTTCAACCTGCCTCCACGGCGCGCTCCCTACATAGTCGTGTGTCTCCCGGACGCAGCTACTGCAATGGAACCGTCCAGACACTTCAGGTGTCTGTTCGCGTACGAGGCTGGCTGACGTACGGACTACACCCCTCTGCCACTCTCCCGGACCCATTCTATTCGGCTGCAGACAAGTGCATCTCCACGCGAGCTGTCGAGCGCTAGTTGCGGTCTTGACGCAAAGACGCTGGTCGTGTTCCAAGACCTGAGCGGCTCTGATCCGACGCACCCACTGGCCTTCGAGATCTTGGACACAGTCGCGAAGCTCGTCATCCGTGCGTGCAGTGGCACATCAAAGGATGCATGAGAGCTTGCGAAGAGCACCGGCCTGATATCCTGACTTCACACTCGCCTTCCTCGACGTTCGCGATCCTCGGCAGACGATGTCCGGAATCTGAAGATTGCGGTTCGGCGGGGCGTCATAACGACTCTAGAGGTGCACAATGCCACGGATCTGTCTCTCGTGCTGGATAGTTTTCCCGCCTCTTCGGCATCGACGAACGGCAGTGATCTCCCATCAAGCGATGACGGCCAGAAAGCCAACTATGGCACCATCTCACTCGACCCTTCGCTACACTCTGTCGATATTGCTTTCACGCGCAGGGAACTTGTGGGAGCCGTCGTGTTCACGTCACCTAGCTCGAGCCAGCCAACATCGGCAAGCGGCGTGAGCGACCTCCGGCTGCGCATCCAGGACGGACCGGATTGCCGTTTAGCGGATCAAGAAGGACTGCTCAGTGTCTTGCAGGCTGCGGAACGTAGCAGTGGTGCAGGGTCGGGGAGGCAGTATCACGTCTACTTTGACGAAGAGCTCCGAGAATGGCAGATACGGGGGCTGGAGCGCAAGGAGAAGGACTATCCGGCGCTAGGCAAGGACTGATGCTCCCGCTGCGCAATCCAGACTCGCTGAGCATTACACTACTTCAGAGCTGTACCACCAGTCATGCTATGCGAAGTGCGAATGACACAATGCTGCTCTACCTCCTCATCTCGATCTCGATCCATGGACGCAGCGCCGTTGCAATCCTTCAATGAGAGCTTTAGACATTCTGCAGCAGGCGAGCTGGTCTCCTATTGGATGTCCTTCATTCTGACTGGTGTCACTGCTCCGCTAGCGTGTCCATCCTTCCCGGCTGCGGAATGCGCACCACTGCCGTTTGGCACGGCGAGTCCTGCAGGCCCATCTCCGTCTTTCTCTGCCTTGAGCAGCTTCTTCCGACGCTGCTTCTCCTTGCTCTCCTGCCGCTTCACCAGTGCCTCTATCCCAATCCCGGCAAAGACTGTGATGACGCCAACCCACTGCCCGAGCGAGAGGCAGTGATTGTAGACGACGAGGCTGAGAAGCATCGTGAAGAGCTTGCGCGTGACGGTGATGGTGACGAGGGCAAGCGAGCCGAACTGTTCGAGCGTGTCAAAGATGAAGAGCTGTCCTATCGCGCCTGCGCCGCTGAAGAGGAGGATATCTTTCAGGACGGCCGGATGGGAGCGGATGAAGGCAAGGGCGTTGGCGAGTTCGGAGTGGCGCCCTGCTCCGGGGAGGGAAGGATTGACGATGGGTATGCTGGGCAGAGGGATGAGCATGCTCGTCGTGGTGATGGCCGTGGCAAAGGCGTTCATGAAGAGCATCATTTGGCTCCCGGAGATCCTGTACCGGACAAAGACCTCGTCCTGCGTCGAGTTGATGGCTCCGTCGACCATGAGGTTGACGAGGAGGAGGGCAATGCCCAGGAGGGAGTTGCTTGCTGCTCCTTTGCCCTTGCCATTGCCTTTCCCTGACGTGGCCGGGGCGTACAGCATGAACAGGCTGATGCCGAGGGTGACGGTCGAGACGACGACGTATTTGTGGAGGGCGAACTTGCGGCGGTAGAGGACAATGTTCATCAACATGACGGGGACGAGCTTGCATGATTTCCCGAGGATCTGGGTCGGATAGTCGATGTATCGCAGCGCGGCGTAGCCAAAGGGCGAGCCGATGGAGGCCATGAGGGCGCACTGGAAGCAGCGCGCCAGCATCCGGCGGGCATCGTAGTCTGGTGCGGTGCGACTCGTCGCAGCAGCGTGTCCATTCGCCTGCGTTCCAGGTCAGTGCGTCGTTCCGTCGCATCGTGTCAGAGCTGTGCGCGTCGGGGGAATGGCACGTGGTCTTGACCTTGCTGCCCTCACCTTTTGCGATGCCGCTGCCGAGGGCTGCTGCTGGTGCTGCAGTCCCAGAGCCTGCTTCCATGGTCTTGTCCTGCGTGCAGCAATGTATGCCAGAGCTGCCAGTGCGCTGAATGTGCTCTGTACCGTATTGAGGAAGATGACGTGCCGAAAGTACCGCGGCGCCTCTCCCTCTGTGGACGAGGCGTAGTACGGCGTCGTGCTCAGGCGTTCCTGGACGAGGGCCCACGACAGGAAGGACGCATAGATGCCGCCGGCGCAGACGATGAGGCGCAGTGTGGATGGCATGATGCTCCACCGTTGGATGGGATGGGATGGGATGAGAGGGATGCTGAGCATGAGCATGAGCATGTCTGCGAGCTCGGCGTTGCTCTCCCTCTCCCTATTACTGTTTCCCTCCCCCCATTCAGAGCCGCTAAGAGGGAGGGGACAGCAGACATAGCAGCAACGGGCAGACATGGACCTCGCCGCCATTGAGCTCGAGATCAGGAGCATCCTCACCGCCCCGGACGTCGACCTGGCGACGATATCGAGCAAGCGAGTGCGTGCGCGCCTGTCAGAGACGTTTGGGAGCAGCGTCATCAAAGCCAACAAGGAGGTGGGGCTACGGTGCAGCATCCTCCACGATGCAGACGCGCGTGCTGATGAATGCCCGTTGGTCTGCTCTGTCCCTCGCTCTGCTTGTTCGACTGCATCTACTGCGCCGCATGCGCCACCTGCGACTTGTGTCCCTGCCATCCCCCCGTCCGCCCTTCCTCTGGCAACACTGGCCCCCGCTTGCCCTCCCTGCACAACATCCCTCAAAATCCAAAGAGGATAGACGCGATAGTCATCGAGCTCTACAATGGCATCGTCAATGCTACGGGCGTTGCACAGGAGTCAGCCTCTCACGTCAAGCAGGAGCAGCATGTTGAAGAGGTCAAAGCGGAGGAGCACCGGGCCGCCGTGCACGCGTCACAGCGACAGTCGCAGCAGCAGTACGCTCCCGAGGCGTCTTCCTCTAGATCTCGCCCGAATGTGAAAGCAGAGAGCGAGCACACGTCCGGCGGAGAGGATGAGGACGAGGAGGATGCTTCGGGGTCGGATTACGATGAGAACGCCGACGACACGAAGCCGTCAACGTCTGCTTTTGCACGCCCAAAGCCCAAGCCGTCTAGCAGTAGCGCAGCGCCAGGCTTGAAGAGCTCCCCGCAGAAGCGGCGCTTGCAGGAGGACAATGCGCATCCGCCCACCTCGTCCCCTGGGATGCCACTCGCGCTCAAGCCAGAGATGACGGACGAGGAATTTGCGCGCATGCTGCAGGAAGAGGAGAATGCAGCGGCTGGGCGGGGCGGGCGAGCAACGAGGGGAGGGGGCAGCGCGCCAGCGAAAAAGGCGAAGCGCGCATCAGCGAGTGGCAAGAAGACATCGGGGAATACGAGCAGCAATGGGCGCAAGAAGTTCCGGACGAGCGATACCATTGATGACTCGGACGAGGACATGGATGGCAGCCAGGGCCAGGATGACGACGATGATGACAGCGATGCGAAGCCAAAGAAGAAGAGGAAGACGGCGGCAAAGAAGGCGTCAGGAGGTGGAGGAGGCAGTGGTGGATACATGAAGGAACTGGCGTTGAGCGAGCCGTTACAGAAGGTCTGCAAAGCACAGACGGTGGGTGGGATCAGCATATGCACACTGGGAACCATAAGCTGAGTTTCGTGCTCGCACAGATGGCGCGCCCGACCATCGTCAAGGAGCTCTGGGCGTACATCCGCGAGAACAACCTCCAAAACCCGGCAAAGAAGTCGGAAATCATCAACGATGATCTGTTCGTCGAGATCTTTGGCGTCAAAACCATGACCATGTTCTCCATGAGTGAGTGGTTGCGCCTGCCCTCCTGAATGCCCCCATTTACGCCTGTCTGACCGTCTCAATATTGCCAGATAAGTATCTGAAGAAAGCCGTCAGCCCAATCGAGGGATAGTCCTGTCTCCACGTCAGGGAGCTGCTCGCCGACGTGCCCAGTGACGAATATGGCAGTCGTTGCCTATCTGTTCCCATGCCTCCTCCACTGCTCTTTGACCCATTCCGCGCCTTTGTCATTGTACAGATACATGTGAGGGCTGGCGTGCTCACGATTTCGAAGGGGAGTAGGGTGCCAACGAGGGGACGTCCGGGAGTAGATGTGTGCTGCTCCGTTGCGTCTATTAGTGCCCCTGGGCGCCTGTTTGGCCATTGCGAGTCACGCGCCAGTGGCCTTATCGGGTCGGCGTGGTGGCGTAATCGCATGCAGCACGGCCTCTCACTCCTCTTGACTTCGCCACTGCACCATCGCACTCCTACGCACAACCACATACACATCATGGGATCATCTCAGTCCTCTCCAGCAGCAGCCACATCTTCCACGACCGCTTCGGAGAAGCAGCAGGCCCAGCTCGACGCGGCCGCCTTGGACAAGCTGTCCCAGACTATGGGCCGCGCCTGCCTTCACAGCAGCAGCAACAAGAGCGACGCGCCAGCGCATGCCACCCTGACGCAGGACGATCTCGCACGATGGTCCGCCGCCTACGCCGACAACAAGGCTGCCAACGTCGTGGGCACCTTGCTGAGGTGAGTGCGCCCGCACGCCTCGCCGCGCGTCGCCGGGGAAAGCGGGGCCGGTCGCGGTCCGGGACCTCCGCAACCCATCTCCGCGATGAGGCCCATCCCGTCGCTGACGGAGACGCTCTGATATATACGCTCACAGCAAGCAAGACCTCCTTGCCAATCTCGTCTCGTCAAAGGCGGCAGTGGCCGACACCCAGGTCTTCAACCTCAAGCTCAGCTCGGAGGTCACGCGTGAGTCCACGCCCCACAGCATGTGTTGAGGCCCGCATTGCCCTGAACCACCATCTACGGACCGCATGCAGCCGTCACGAACCAGAAATCGTCGGGCCGCTGCTGGCTGTTTGCCACGACGAATTGCGCCCGTCTCGCCTTCGCCAAGAAGTACAATGTCGATGACTTCCAGTTCTCGCGTGAGTGCGGCGACGCGACCGTCACAGCAGGCTACGCTGACGATGCGCCCACGCAGAGAGCTACCTCTTCTTCTGGGACAGCCTCGAGAAAGGTAACTACTTCCTCGAGCAGAACCTATCCCTCATCGAGGAGGGCGTCCCGCTCGACTCGCGGATCGTACACTTCCTCAACCAGAGCCCGGAGAACGATGGCGGACAGTGGGACATGTGAGGGATGACGCTGTCAGTCACCGCAGGGAAGCGGTTCTCGGCTGACTTTCTTCCCTTTCCTGACCGACAGGGTCGTTAACCTCATCGAGAAGTACGGTCTCGTCCCTCAAGCTCTGTTCCCAGAGTCCTGGCACTCGAGCAACTCGGGACGCCTAAACAGCCTGTTGACGTCCAAGGTGAGCCCACTTCTGCGATTGCCCCGTGGGCCAATCGTAGGCTGACGATCATGACCAGCTCCGCGAGTATGCCCTAGAGTTGCGCGCGCTGTACAAGCAGACAATGGACGCCCTCGCTTCTCAGACGTCAAAGACGACAGCCGAGCGAGTCAGTATTGCAGTCTCGACCTGCCGAGCGCGCAAGACGGCCCAGATGGGCGAGATCTACACCATTCTGGCTATGACGGTCGGCGTGCCCCCAGCACGGGACGCCAAGCTCACGTACGAGTTCTACGACAAGAACAAGAAGTTCCAGTCACTTACGCTCACCCCGCTCGAGATCTATGCGTCGCTCGCTTCGAACTTTGTCGCGCACGAGTGCATCAGCCTCATCAACGATCCCCGCAATGCCATCGACACGCTCTACACGGTCGAGCGGCTCGGCAATGTATGGGGAGGCAGGCCTGTCCTCTACGTCAACACCGAGGTGCGCGTCCTCGAAGAGACCATGGTCAAGATGCTCAAGGCAGATGTGCCCGTCTGGTTTGGGTGCGATGTGGGCAAGTGCAGCAACTCGGCCTTGGGCATTATGGGTGCGTTGCACTCGCTCGTGCACCCACAGGATCAGCACCAAGCTGATCATAGGCAACGCAGATGCCGACCTCTTTGACTACGAGGGCACCTTTGGGACTGCTCTCGGCATGACTAAGGCCCAGCGCCTGCAGTCCGGTGAAAGCTCGATGACGCACGCAATGGTCATTGTCGCCGCGCACCTCGACGCTGATGGCAAGCCTGTCCGGTACCGCGTCGAGAACAGCTGGAGTGACACTGCGGGAAGCAAGGGTGCGTCCGAAAGAACGGAGGCGATTTTTGGCGGATGCTAATGCTCCTTCGCCACAGGCTATTTCGTCTGCACTGCCGAGTGGTTCAGGCAGTACGCGTATCAGATCGTGGTGCCGCGTCACATGGCGCCGAAGAAGCTGGTCAGGGTATTCGAAGACACGGACAAGGCTGTCAAGCTGCCTGCTTGGGACCCGATGGGCTCGCTCGCGTGATGACGCCGGCGCTGATCTTGCTAGCTCTTTCTTGATCCAGGCGGGACCTGGCCGTTGTGGAATCGCTTCAGGAATCGCAGTTGAATCTTATCTAGCTGCCATGTATCGAACAGCATGTCTCCGTCCTTGTTGTTCAGGAATACCAGCGGACCTTCCTTTTCGCCACTCGGTTCAGTCGCGAGTCTCGCGGGCGTGCTCGTCACTTCTCTCTGTCTCCTCGTCACCGCCAGCCATGGCGGCCACCGAAACAGCATCAGCACCGGCAGCAGTGCCGCCCTCCTCTGCCTCTGCTTCGCCCCACAGCAAACCATGCACGCTCTGCGCTACACCGCGCGATGTCCTCATCCGGTGCCGCATCGATGACAGCGGGACCTGGCACTTTGTCTGCCCCGGCCGCTGTTGGCGCGACGTCAGCGGGGGAGAGGTAGATGGAGACGCTGCGCACCCACATTATCTCTACGGCGGGATGTGGAAGAATAAGCACGAAGCAGTCAGCGCGAAGAAGCGTAAAAAGGGCAAGCCGGCACGAGTCGAGGTGTGGTCGGATGGCGGTGACGTCGGCGGGCGCGATGTAGACTCGACTGCAAGCGGCGAGCAGCAGCAGCAGCAGCGCCCAGAAGAGCAGGAAGAAGCAGCTTCGACGTCATCGTCGGAGGAGGACGACGAGCAATCGGAGCTTCCCGTTAAGCGGCGCAGCAATAAGAAAATCACCAAGAACGACCGCGTCACTCACAATGGCAAGCTCTATCAGTGCAGGAAGTCACATTGGCAGGAGGACAGCAAGCCGCCGTCAGAGGATGTACATTTGTGGATGGAGATAGGCGAGGCGGCATGAATTTGGCGGCAAGCATGCGGTCAGGCCTGAGTGTATCTCGCAGCATCAAGCTGAACACAAGGTCGGGCGCAGTACCAATCTGAATGCAACAAAGGCGGTCTGAAATGCGAGGCAGGGCGCTATTCTGGTCGACTGGTTCCCGACAGCTATCACTCTGTGCCAAATCTCCTAATCGCCTCCCTAGCTGTCGCGAGTCGCTTTCGCTTCTGCAGAAAATCTTCTCGCTGGCTTGAGGTCATGGCATTCTCGGCCAGGAATGCCTCGCCTCTACCTCGACCTTTCTCACTTGAGATGTCCAGCTCAGTAATTAGTGCATCCTGCATTACATTGGCGAGAGGGCGGATGAATTCGGCGTCAATGAGTCGAGGCAGGTTGTCGATAATGCGCTGTCCGCGGTGCAGATTGACGTGGTTCAACAGAGGACGCGGGGCACTGCGAGGCTTATCATACACTGATCTTGTAAGCAATCTGAAAGTAGGCTCGGGTTTCGGCCATGATCTCCAGCTCCGTCTCGAAGGGATCGACAGGGCGGAGCTTCTTGAGGTCGGCTGCTACGATGCCAGTGTAGCCGAGCGCAGCCAGCGCGGCCAACGCAGCAGACTCGGGGTTCCCACCCGAGCCGCCGGTGGTGCTTGGGGCGGGCTTGGGCGCGCGCTTGTCCTTGAGGTGCGTGAGGACTTTAAGCCGCAGCTTGTCGAAAGAGAACTCGTTCAACGTGAAGGGGCGGGCGTCGAGCTCCACAAGTCTCACTATGTCAGCGACCGTCTTGTCCGCAAGTATCTGCACCTCGTCTCCCCAGACAGCGCTGCGGCGGACAACATCATCAGCGACAGCGAGTCGGCTAGGATCAAACACATGATGAGGGAGCTCATCTGATTGTGGCCGGGAGCATGCCCTCGGTGTATCGGCCGAAGTGCTTGTGCGCCAGGTCGAGCATGATCGTCTCGACTATAGGTCTGATAGTCTCGAGCGTGTCAAGGGCAATCTCCTTCCAGCCAGCAATGAACTTTTCGATGACGCTGACTTTAGACGGGAAAGGGACGTTGTGTGGCAGCTCGCGCGTAATGGACCTGGATTTGAGAGAGTCAGCTAATGCAGGGGTCCGAAGGGGCGCTGCCGTACACCTTGATGTGCTCTCTGACACTGTCAAGGTCCATGACTTTGTGACTCATACCGCCGGGCGTGGCCTCTTCGTCTCTGACCTCCTCGATCTGACCAATAAAGTCGATAGCAGATAGCGATCTCTCGTCATCTTTTGCGATCTCATCCTGTGTGAAGGGCGTAAATCGTGGCGCAGTGGCCCAGATTTTGCCCTTGAATCGTACGTAGATTTGATTGACATCCTGGATCAGCTTCTCATGGTGCCTAGAGCCCTCGGTATAGCATCCAAGGTCCTGGACGAAGCCATTGACGAGTTTGAGCATCTCCATGGTGGGCTCCTGCGATGGTGCTGCGGGCAGTTCCTCGATAGTCTTGGACACCTTCGCGAAGGTATCGTTGAATTTCTCTATCAGCGAGGGAAGCCTGTCAAGAGTAGAGTAGAAGTAAGAGTGTTACAGGAGCATCCGGCTGTGACCAGACACAAGAAGGACGTACTTAGCCTTGATGAACGACATGAGCTGGTCGCTGAGCGAGACCGTCAGGTTCTTGGTGCCGAGCCTCTTCTGCCACTGCAGGTCGAGTGTTCTCCAGGGCTCATTGTTGGCGAAGAAAGCCACTTCTTTGGCCCGAGCTGACTCAAACGTGATGTTCTCTGCGAGCTCATCGGCATTCGGCTGCCTGGTCACCTGTGAGTGCGGTATATGACTCATTAAAACCGTTGTAACAGTTCTGTGTGTGGAATTGACATACGTAGTATCCGTGAGCGAGATGTTCCTTGTCATTTTTGACGACAGGCAGCCAGATCTGGTTCTCGCGACCCTGGAGGGTGTCGGCCTTGGTGAGGACACCTGATGCCACGTGTCTCGACAGAGGTCAGCAAGAAGCTCTGATAATGTTAGTCGGAGGAGACGAACCGATGGTACGCTTGCCCTCGGGATCGGCCTCGTTGGCCATCGTGACAGCCTTTTGGCATTGGATGTCGTCTGCAGAAAGGATGGGCTGTGTCATCGTAAGGCCAGCGAGAGGGGTCCTGCTAGACGTGAGGGAGGGCTCAGCCTTCATCGTGATGACAGGAGGATCAAACAATCCTTCTCAATGTAATGTTTGACCAGGTCGGTAACGAGGTTGATGTTGGCCTTGTCCTCGCCTTTGGCGACCGACTGTATGATACCGGGAAGGTCGATAAGAGTAAGGTCTGTGACTTTGGGTCCGGAAACGTCGATGTACACGATGTTCTTGCTGAAAGCGAGCTGCTTGACGGATCCAAAAGGGAGTGGTTCCTCGGCTTCTGGAAGCTCGTAGTTCACGGAGCGGGCGGGGTCGGCGGAAGGGTTGAGGGTGGCCAGCTGGGCGCGGCGAAGGGCTGTCTCTACGAGAGAGGGATCGGTGATTGACTCGCCGGAGATTATCTCGGAGATCGAGTCTCGTGCCTGTCGGTGTGGGCCATATCGGGAGGTGTCAGAACGACGTTGACTAGAGCATACGTGTAAATAGGCCCACATTGCCATGCTCATCAGTCTCAAAGCGCAACATGATCTTGCAGGTCCACTGGTCAGCATCCTCGTGGAGACGGACCTCGGTCGGCACGCGCGTACAGGTGCCTGCAGCTCTGGGGAGGGTGATCTGCGGATGCAGGTCGGGAGACGAGAAAGTTGGCACTACTTCGCGTCCGACGATGTTTGCGCAACCAACGCAGACACAGCATGAGACTTACGCCTGAGATGGCTTCGATGACTGAGCTCTTCCCGCTGGACTGGTTGCCGGCAACGACGATAGTCGGGAGGCTAGGAAGCCCCAGGGAAAGAGCAGAATAGTTACGTTAGTTCTGAATCCACAAGTGGGGCAGGGTTGCAATGCCAAAATAGCGGCACGCACTCGATATCGAGGGAAGTGCCAGTTGAGCGAATCTGATTGACGAGATCCATGAGATGTCGCTTCTGCTGAGCGTAGACGCTGGCCATGATGCCCTTCAGGGCGGACGGGGAAAGACTCGCGACGGAGCTCGCAACAACAGGGTCGGGCTGTGCCATGACTTCGTTGCTGCTGCCAAGCGAGATGACGGAGGGGGAACGGGAGAGGGCAGAAGGGGAAATCGGGGAAGCTGGAGATGACGAACCTTTCATGAGATGGGCAGGTCTTTAACGTCCTCTGCAACGCTTGGAAAGGGAGCCAAGGAGCTAAGGGCTGGCGAAGGTCAGGCAGCGATGGAGCGGTGGTCGCGCAAAATTGCAACCGCCTTGTTGTAGAGCAGGCGTACATCACTTGTCGTCATGTCCGCATTACCTTTCTCACGCTAGCCGCGGTAGGACGTGGCAGACGCGGTCAGGTCGATACCGGTGTTTGCAGACCCGCTCTACGCGAGGACGAGGTCCAGCGGGAGGTCGTCATGGTTCCATTGGAGCCTCCCGTTAGTGCCGGCATACTCAAGGGCGCGGGAGCCTGCGGCGGTTCCGCAACGTTCGGTCATATCGATATCGAAGCATTGGCTAGGCTGCGGCGTTGGGGAAGAAGCGGTTAGAGAGTGCCGGTGCGAAGCTGGAACGGCAGAGGCGTCAGGCGCAGCCAGCGGGGTGCTTCTGGGGTCTGGTCAACGGATGGCGGATGAGGGTGCATGTGCACAGTCTGTGTATTGCCATTATGATCTGTCCGAGCTGTATGTATGGGCAAAGCGAACTGCAGTGGTCAGATGCGCACATCGGCTGGAAGCTGAGAGCTGGTCCAGGCAGGCGGCGCTGGTGCGGGAGCTTCTTCCTTCTTTCCGCAAGCACAATATCGGTCGAACTCGTTCCTCCAGCCTCACAAAGACACCAACATGCGCACTTCTCTCATCTCTCGCATTGCGCGCCCTGCTCTCGCCCAGGCCGCTGCTGCCCGGACTGTCCAGCGCTCTGCGCCTCTGTCGACGCTCGTCACCCGGCCATCCGTCGCTGCCCAGCCGTCTCTCAAGGCTTTCCAGCAGCTCAGGTTCGCCTCTGGCAGCGCACTGAACAAGGAGGACATCCAGTCTCGCATCCTCGAGGTGCTCAAGTCGTTCGAGAAGGTCGATCCTGCAAAGGTGGGTTGCCGTGACCCTGCTGCTCGAGGCCCGGTCAGCTCGGGCAGGAACGCTCGCTGCAGGAGCTGACAGCATGGCTATCCTGCAATCCCGTCACGCTACTCAAACTGCATCGCCGTCGCTCTCCTGGTCCCGCTCGTCGTGAAAGGTCGCGGCAAACTCGAGCTTCACCAGCGATCTTGGCCTCGACAGCCTGGACGCCGTCGAGGTTGTCATGGCCATCGAGGAGGAGTTCAGCATTGAGATCCCGGATGAGGAGGTGCGTTAATCTGCATTCATCCTCTCTGGCTGCGGGAGGCGCCGACCGTATGCAGTGCTGATGTAACCTGCCGCCTCCCACCAGGCCGATGCCATTACGACAGTCGGGCAAGCTATCGACTACATCTCAAACACTCCTGAAGGTGACTCAGACCCTGTCACCATTCTACCCTATTCACGTGTGGATTGTGCTTGCCCGCTGATACTGACGCTGCCCATCTCACTGCACCAGCCCACTGAACGGCAGGTATGGAGCGTGGGACAGGCCGTTCTCTACGCTTGTATGTAGGGCAGGTGTGATGGCACAGCAGCAAAAGAATCTAGTTCTACTACGCCAGGGCTCCCGCTTAACCAATGCAGTCCCTCTAGGGTTTGCGTTGACAACAAATATGCGGTGGCTCCGCCTAAGCTAAGCCCGCCCAGCACCGAGTGATAACGGATGACCTAGCAGCACCACCGCCTGGGGACTGTGCACGCGTCAGTCTCACATTCTGACGTAGTGTACCCAGTCGCACTGCCAGCAGTCTCTCGCAGTCCCCGCTCGGAGCTTCTCTCGGAGCCGCTCTCGGTTCCCGCTCGGCTCCCGCAGCCGCCCGTGTGCCGGCAAGCATAAGAAGCGTCTCCTGGCTTTCCTGATCCACAATAGCATCATGCAGCAGGGAAATATGACAGACGTCGCTCCACCACCCTATGCCGCCGTGCAGACCCCGCAATGCGAGCAGGCCCATATCTCATCTCTCCCTTCTGACCTCAAGGAGAAGCACGTGGTCCCTGAGGATGACGCAGATGTGAAAGGAGGAGACTCTCCGAGCCAGACGGCACCGAGAGGAGGCATTCTCCTGGACCGTATCAAGGCAAAGAAGCAAGGCAGCACCGTCGTCGACACCTCGACTGGTCGCATCCTATACCAAGTCGACAACGAAAATCGTTTCTTGACCTACCGTGGCACTCTCACGAGCTTCCACAAAGGAGAGGACATCGCCACCAAGGCCTATGCAAGTATCGACAACATTGCAGTCACTCTGGCGCCTCTGCCTGGAGAAGGCCCGTCTCAGTCGGTGACGAGTGACTGGAAATTCCTGTACCATCACCAGCCGCTCCTAGGACTGCCGTGAGTAGTTCATGGGTCTCAAGACAAGTCTGCGCGAAGACCGACCCGGCGTTCCCTTAGTCCTAAGCACTTTAAAGTGGATGGAGTCGAGTACACCTTGAAGATGCGTTGGTCGTGGTCGGGCATGATCAAGGTGAGCGCGACTGATTGTCGTGACGACAAGGCGACCCTTTCCCGGATCCAGCCTAATTCCCTGCGTTGTTCACAGTTCGACCTCGTACCTGCCGCCCCACGCAAGTCTCCTCCTCTAGCAACCTTCCAGTCCGGCCGTTGGTGGGACCGAGGGGACGTTGTCATCCATCCTCGTGCTATTACGCATTCGGCGACTTCGGGCAAAGGCAAGAGCAAGAGTGCAGAGACGAAGCCGCCTCAACACTCTCTCCTGCACAACGGGGAGCCTACCAGGCTTTTGGACCTGGCCCTTGTTGCGGAGGCCATTTACAAGACAAACCTTTGCCAGTCGGTGTGCGCGGGAGTTGCAGCTGCCGCTGCTGCTGAGGCTCTTGTCAAAGCAAGCGTAGCTGCGGATGCGAGTACCACTTCGACTGCCTCGCTTGCAATCGCGAATGCGACTGCTGCTCCGTCTACCTCCACGATTGCGCCCCGCTCGAACTGCTGCCACTGTTCGGCCCGGAGTGCCACTGTATGATCGTGTATGTACTTGACAAGCCTTCTCACCAGTCGTGCCTTTTTCAACTGGGCCCTTGCGCGAACTCGGTACTTTTTTCGCGGCTTCTGATACCGCTCGCCCGAGGATAGGTCACTTGGCGCGTGCTGGTACGCCCTCCTTTGCTCGTCGCACGCACAAAGCGACAGCCATGACAGTAGCAGCACCTCCACCGTATCCATCCGCTGAGGAAGTACCTCGGTATGAGCACGCCGGCCGAGCCTCTTCCGACTTCTCGCTTGACCGCAAGGACGGCAAGCACGTGGTCTCAGATGATGACGACCGCGAAGAGGAAGAGGCACCGAAGCAGACAGTGCCGGGCGGAGGCATCATTCTGGATAGGCTCAAGTCAGAGAAGCTCGGCAGTGTCATTGTTGACACGTCGACTGGCTGCGCGCTGTACACTATTGCCGCCTTCAATCGCTTCTCCACCTACCGTGGGACAGAGGCATCCTTCAGGCACGGCGATGACCCTGCAACGGACCCGTACGCCATGATAGAACCGCTGAACGCAGTTACGTTGGCACCTGTACCTGGATGCAATCCATCGGGTACGGTGACCAACGATAGCAAGTTCCTCTACTCGGGTCGCGCCTTTCTCGGGACGTGAGTGGTCTGTCTCCGCACGGGCTCGCCAGAGGTTCGTTTCTACACTGACAGCATGGCCCCCTGCACGTTACGCAGGCCGAAGCACTTCGAGGTCGATGGAGTCGAGTACACCCTCAAGATCAAGCCTGCGACGAAGATAAAGGTGGGACAGGATCGCCAGCTTTTCGGCCGAGTTGAATCTCACCCGCCCATCGGCTTTCCCGCCTCTGCCTCTTTGCAGTTCGACCTCGTTCCGCGCGATTCGCCCAAGTCAGCTCCGCTGGCAACCTTCCAGGCTCGGAGCATCATCGTCCATCCCCACGCCGTTTCGCATTCGCCAGCCTCGGCGAAGGGGAAGGCAGCAGGTTCCCAACCGCCGCCGCACAGTCTCCTCCTCGACGGTCAGCCCACGCGTCTCTTGGACCTCGCTCTTGTCGCTGAAGCCATCTACAAAGCGAACCTCGGCCAGTCGGGCGTTACCACTGCCGTGCCGGCCGACTCTGCTCCGAGCACTGCGGCATCGCGGTCCAACGCAACTTCCGCAGCTTCAGCCGGGGCCATAGCATTTGCAACATGGGGGTGACAGATCTTTCGGTCCGGCAATCACTTGAGCTGTGGTTACCAGGAGGACCGAGAGCGGAGTTCGCGCCAACAGCCTGTGCCATCCAGCTCGCCGCTCCTGCCGCGCTCTCGCACACGAGGGGGAAAAGCAGTGGGGACGGAGCTTGCGTCGGCGCAGCGTTCCCCTGCCCTACCAAGGCGCTGTCGATAGCTTGCATTGTCCGCGTCTATCCCGCGACCAGGCCATCTCCGATTAATCTCCAGGGTCACCGCTCCCGCACAGATGTAGCATGAGAGTCGCGTAACTTCGCACAGTCATTTGGTCGAACGGCTTCTGCGTGCTCTCGTGCAGGGAGGTGCTCCATTTCTGTAGTTGATCGCCTGCAACAAGCCGCTTCCGACCCAATTGCGGCTCCGCTCGGTTCCCGTCGTTGCGTGAGCTCGCCACTGCACAGGCGCGGTCGCCCTCGAGCTGCTTCTTCTTCCTCTTGCTCAACTTGCTTGTTACGTACAGCACAGCAGCCATGGCAACAGCTCCACCACCTCCATATCCCGCCGCAGAAGAGGCGCCTCAGTACGAGAATGGCGAGCGAAGCTCGTCGGACTTCTCGCTCGACCTCAAGGACGAGGAGAGGCACGTGTATGATGACGACAAGGAAGAAGAGGATGCACCAAAGCAGACGGTGCCGAGCGGAGGAATCCTGCTGGACCGTCTGAAAGCCGAGAAGCAAGGGAGCACCATCATCGACACTTCCACGGGTCGCGTCCTGTACTCTGTTGCCGCGGTCAACCACTTCTCCACCTACCGGGGCACCCAGAGCACGTTCAAGCACGGCGAGGACCCGGCAACACCTCCTTACGCGTCCATCGACAACATCGCAGTAACGCTAGCATCACTACCTGGCGAGAACTCATCGGAGACGGTGACCAATGACAAGAAGTTCCTGTACTCGCATCGCCGTTTCCTCGGGACGTGAGTCGTCTCCACAGACGCGGTTTAACCGTCATTTTGACGCACACTGACCGCAGTGTCTATACCTGAGCGCAGCCCAAAGCATTTCAAGGTAGATGGCGTCGAGTACACTTTGAAGATGAAGTGGTGGACCACAAAGATGAAGGTGGGCCAGGAGATCGTCCGCCTGGCCTGAATGTCCGCCTCTGACCCTGGTATCAGTTCGACCTCATTCCCACCGATGCACCCGACTCTGCTCCTCTCGCAACGTTCCAAGCTGGATACTGGAGGGATCGCGGCGATATCCTAATCCACCCTTGCGCCATCGCGCACTCGCTGTCTTCGAGCAAGGGCAAGACCGCCGAAGGCCAGATACCTCAACACTCGCTGCTCCACAATGGCATGCCTACCAGGCTGCTAGACTTAGCACTCGTTGCAGAGGCCATCTACAAAGTCAACCTCTGCCAGTCTAGCAATGCTGGAGCAGCTGCTGCGTCAGCATCTGCTTCCGCCGGGGCAGCAGCCGCGGCAGCGACCGCCGTTTCGTCGTGAGCAAGCGCAGGGCAGTTTCGTAACCGTCTGTCGCCTTCAGTTATGCCTACGCGTCCAGCGTGGCAATGTAGCATAGGTGTAGCCCCGATCAGGTGCTGGAACTCTCAGCCTTCCACGTTCTCAGCGACAATGTCAGGCCGCCAAACAAAGGCTGCGTGCAGGTGGAGGAGGGTGACCTGTTCTATGTATTGCAGCTGTTTGCCTCATTACTTCTACCCTGGTTACAGTCGTAGACAATGTTATGCCGTCTGCTGCTGACCAGTCTTGAAGCTTCTTGGGTCGCGCGGGAACATTGTCGCCCACCGAATGTTGGGCAGCCCCAGGAAGAACATGACGATGCGCTCGAGACCGAGTCCAGCGCCAGCGTGAGCAGGTGCGGCCCACTTGAAGCAGTCCAGGTACTCGGCCATGTCCTCTGGCTTGATTCCGACAGCCTTCAT
Source organism: Symmetrospora coprosmae (assembly GCA_008802785.1). NCBI lineage: Eukaryota > Fungi > Basidiomycota > Cystobasidiomycetes > Symmetrosporaceae > Symmetrospora > Symmetrospora coprosmae. The sequence continues at coordinate 4,614 of VUYT01000001.1, read as the reverse complement.
CCGCTCCTCCAGCAAGGGTGCGTTGTGCACCCGCTGCGCGCCAGAGAGGATCTCCTCGCCTCGCATGAAGAAGTCGTACGAGTTGGACAGCGTCTGCGGAAGCACGGTGCGAGGGTCAGGATGTTTCGCTGCGGGCTTGCATGGCAAGGCGGACTAACAGGGTCGGCGGCATCGGGCATCGTGTAGAATGGCCGAAGCGCCAGCGGGAACTTGTCGAGAATGTAGTAGTCGGTCCCATGCTTTGCCTTGACGAGCCTGCCTAGGCGCTTCTCGTTCTCCGTGTTGATGTCTGCGTCCGCCTCAAGCTCGACACCATCGTCCTTGAGCATCTGCAGACCCTCGCGGTACGATAGGATGACAGTCTTGTCCGGGAAGGTGAAGTCCTGCGACGGGAACTGCTGTCGCACGACCTCGATCTCGCGGCTGTAACGCTTCTTGAGTTCGGTAAAGACGAAGCGCAGCAAGTTGTCGAGGACGTCGAGTGTCTCGTGGTAGTGCTCCTCGATGGCCATCTCGAGATCGAGTCCGGTGAACTCTGTTAGGTGCCGGTGAGTGCTGAAGACGAGGAAGGCTGCTCAGCAATGCCCGTGAGTCTATACTGGATAGGGGTACACGTACTTGGAGTCCTCTGCTCGGAACACCGGGCCAATCTCGTAAACACGCTCAAAATCACCGGAGATGACCATCTGCTTCGAGAGCTGCGGACTCTGAGCCAGGAAAGCGGGGCCTGGCAATCGGCAAAGCGTCAGCAACGTCCCGTACGCGCTACAGGAACCATGACAACCCACGTTTGAAGTAGTCGACCTTAAAGACGCTCGCGCCGCTCTCCGTAGCAGCACCTTGGAGTTTTGGCGAGTGGATCTCGACAAAGTCCTTGTTCTCGAGGAACTCGCGGAAGAGCTTCGAGACGCCGTGCTGAATGCGGAAGATGGCGTTGTTGGCGGGCGTGCGGAGATCGAACGTGCGCGCCTGCAGACGGGTGTTGAGCTCGACGCGGGCAAAAGTGGCGTCCTCCCGCGCAAACTCGGCATCGGCTCGCGAGGCGTCCTCAAAGACGAATGGTAGGCTGGGCGCTTCGGAGATGGTATGGATCTGTGGGAGACGCGCGCGCTCCGTTTGTCAGCCCTCAAACGTATCTACTGCCGCGAGGGGAAAAGCACGAGTAGCCCAGAGTACACACCTTGCTGATGAGGATCTCGGCATCCTTGACAGTGCAGCTCTTGATGGGCTCTGGTGCAGCCTGGACCGTCCCTTCTACAAGCACAATGCTCTCGCTCATGACGCCCTGGGCCCATTTGACCATCTGCTTGGACACCTTTTCTGGCTTCTGCGACAGCAGGCCCTGAATGGTGTGTCCTCCCGGCTGGCGGAAGGTGAAGAAGGCCATCTTTGCGCCCTGTGCACGCGAGTTCTGCACGCGTGCCCGGAAGACAACAGACTCTCCCGCTTGTGCTGCCGTGAGCGTGGAGAACTGGGTGCGCTTGATGCCTGTAATCACACACAGAGCATGAACGTTAACCAAGTGCCCAAGACCATGGAACGTTCGGCTGTGGGTAGTCAGCGCACCTGGCCGCTCCTGTGACTGGTGCAGTGGCTGCAGACCGTAGTTCTGGGTGGCGTAGTCCTGCGGGTACGGACACGGCGTGAAGCGGCAGCATCAGCGAGAGGCACAGAGCGATGCACAGCACAGAGCAACGCACGACATCAGCGGCCTCTTTTGCAGCCCTCTGCGCAGCCTCCTTTGCCTCGCGCTCGATGCGCTTGCGCTCCTTCTCTGCCTCCTTCTCGCGCTTCTTGAGCTCGGACTTGGACGGGCCTTTCTTCTCGCCGCCGCCTTCTGCTGGGCCGCCTGCTGCGGGTGCGCTGGTCGCTGCCGTGTCTACTGCTGCGCCTGTGCTCGAGCTGTCGATAGCGACGGGATCCGAGTCATGCACGAGGGAACGGGTCAGCTCAGCGCTCAGGCACACCCTCCATCCCAACAGGATAGCATTGCATTGCACCCACGCCGGCTGCTGGTCAGCGGGAGCACTGTGCGTAGGCGCGGCAGTGTCCTTGACCTCCTTTGGCAGCTGCTCAGCCTGTGCCACAGAGCCTGCAGCGTTTGAAGGTGTCGAGTCGGCCATCCTAGAATTTGAGAACGGCGTGACGGCGAAGGTGCGCGGCGGCGAGGGCAATTGACGGATGAAGCTCAGAGCAGTGCTATGGCCGGTGTGCAACCTGGATGCGGATCTGGATACCACGCTCGTCCGTAGGAGGGAGCGGATGAGCATGCAGAGGCGCGGATGGTTGTCCTCAGGCAAGCGGAGGGAGCCAGAGCAAGGGGAGACGGGCCCTGACAGCAGCCGCGCAGATGAGGCGCTCCTCCTCTAGCTTTCAAACTTCGAATTGAGCAAAAGGTACTCCTCGAAGCATTCCATGCAGAGTATTTCGTAGCCCTTGCTCGGCTCTGCTAGCCTGAAAGAGCATCTCTAAGAAAGCCGGCCGGAGCCACGCGGTCTGCGTGCATGCGCGAGAGAAAAAGAAGTCTGCCTGCTTGATCAAACGAATGTGCGGAGAAGAAGGTCCAAGGACCTAGTGCTGCCCGTCCCTTCACCTCCTGCTCGCATCCTCCTTCTCAGTGTAGTCCCTCTCCTTCTCCGACATGTCCTCGATATGCTGGTCGATGACCTGGACGAAGTGCACCGGGGCGGTTTGACCGCGAGTAATCGGCGACGTCTGCACGGGAGACATGGGGAAAGCCAGACCGTCGTGCTGGGCGCCCGCTTCGACGTCTACAGACGAGTGGCCGCCCTGGATGTGTACGATCCCGCTGCTCAGAGAGCGCGAGCCGCTCGACCTAGAGAGGAAGGACGAGATCTTCTTGGAGGCGTCGGCGGATGGCGACGAGCTGACGAAAAAGATCTCGCCCTTCTTCGGGCTCTGCGGCGATCCTGGCGAAGACGGGCTGTCGGTGTAGCTGAGGCTGGGGACGGGGCCTTTTGCGCTGGCCGTGTTGCCGAAGGGGAACCTATTGATTTCATCCGCCCGCTCTCGGAGGTGCAGGATGCTGACAAGAGATGGTCTTAGGTCCTGGCTCGCGGTGCTCCCAATGACAGCTGCAGAACAGGCGACTCACAGGCGGCAGCAGAGGACAGAAGTCAGAGCCAGCAGGGCCGCCCCATTCAGCATCTTGAAGCCTTCTTTGGTCCTCGACTGGCAGAAGAAAATCCTGCGGGTGTGCATCCTGTCAAGGTCAGCCGAGCAAGCGCATGTGGCGGAGCTGAAGGGTATGGCCTGACAGCTGCACGACGCCGACGGTGGTGACTCCCAGCAAGTACAGCCCGCCATCGATGACGAGGATCCTCTTGATGGCATTAGTATTGGGGAGCGGGCTGACGGCGTACATGATGGTGGCGGTGGCGATGATGTTGGCCAGAATGGGCATGATCTGGGGAGATACCGGGAGGCTCCGGTCAGTCGGTTCTCTGCAATGCACTCTTTTCCACTGGTATTCGTTCGTGGCACTCACAAAGAAGGCTGCCGGCAGAGGCCTGTACTCGGTGAAGACTTTGCTGCGATGCGTTATAGCAGGAGCAAATCAGCATCAAGCCTGTCGCGGCGAGCGAGAACACAGTGCGGAAGCAAGTGCTCACACTTCACAGTAGCCCCTGCCAGTGTCTGGCATCATGGCCTCTGCAGCCGCGTGGACGCCGTTGATGGCGTGCACTAGGCCGAGCGCGCAGGTGCACAGCGCGAGGGCAACCAGGAGGGTGAGGACGTAGGTCTTCCACCTGCCAGACATGATGAGGACCGCCCAGACCCGGTGGGTGAGCACGGCGATGGCCGAGACCTGGATGACGACCAGTGCAGCGCAGTTGACGCGGACGAGGGTGTTGCACTGGTGCAGAGGCAAGTGAACGTAGTTGAGGACAAAGACGATGGTGGTGAGGAGGATGCAGAGGTAGCGGGTGATGCCGTACAGGACATGGAGTCCGATGGTAGAGCCTCCGTGAGCGCGCCAGATGTAGAGGTACTCTGAGCGGAGCGAGATGATCCAGTCCTGGTGATGGCATGGTGCTCGGTCAGTCTGCTGTGCGCACAACAAAGCATTCACGTCCTCCTCCTGTGCAGTCTGACTCGCCCAGAGGACCACCCCGAGCAAGCATGCTTGGTAGGTCGTTGCGATTCGGGCGTACTGTATTTCCACCTCGAGGGCAGATTGACTGGCCATAGTAGCGGTGGACGACATGGCGCGCTGTCAGCGCAGGCGAACGGGAGAGGGGACCAAGTGAGTCAGAGGAGAAGGAAAAGGGTCCGACGGCGAAAGGAGAGAGAGAGAGAGTGAACGAGGGTCGGGACGTCGTGACGAAAATGACGGTGGACTCGACCGCGGCTGCTCGACCTCCTTTTCAGCGGATCCGGATCTCTCGGCCAGAGGAGAGAGAGAAACGTGGCACCCGCTCTACACCCGGCCACTCCGAAGAGGCACTCCGAACCGTGATGAGCGCACCGCGGGAGGGGGGGTGGAGGGGGGGGGCGGGTCGTCTGGGGCTGCGGGCGGCTTCTCGGGATCAAGCGCCCTGACTTGCTCTTTCGCCTTGTCTGCAGAGGTCTCCTTCGAGTTTAGCACGAGGT